>OX451739.1:876602177-877982177 GCA_948472305.1 Vicia faba
TTGATTTTATTTTTCATTATCATCCTCAACAACTTCTATTTGCATGAAAAAAGATATTGGTGCAAGAAGGTTGATCAAAATTGCAAAGATTTCCCAAAGCATTTTTCTTGCTCTAGGAGCTAGGGTTTTGAACTTCAAAGGGTATATCTTGCTCATATTTTGGTAATTTTGAGTGATTCCAAAGACATCCTTCTCTTCAAAGGGTTATTAACAAATCACTTCAAAAGTTCCAAGGAAATTTTGTGTGTAAGAAACTTGATGATGAAGAAATATTACAAGTCCTCCAGATGAACCCTCAAATTCCTTTATGTGACTTTAAATGATCATAACTTGATCAATTTTTATCATCTTGAGCTCTTCCTTTTTCCACAATGATATTGAAGATATGAACTTAAACCCTTATTTTATGTGCAAAGTATGAAAATGGATAAAGGATTCCATAAGTATGCAAAAGATTATATGTTATTTTATGAATTTTTTCCAACTCCAACAAGTCATAACTCTCTCAATTTTTGGAGATTCTGAATGGTTCAAGTTTCAAAATTTCATTCAAGAGATTTAATTCATGCCATATTTTTTGGTAAATAGCAAATTTCAAGTGGAATGCCATGTTTGGATGCAAGACATTATAAGTCATTTTTGAAGAAAAAACTTAGAAATTTTCTAAGTATGGAAAGTCAACTTCTTTTTTCCAACTTTGACTCATTGCAACTTTCAGCTCAAGCAACCATTTTATCCCATTCTTTTCCCATTGCAAAGCTTGTAACCTCATCTTTCTAAAGCTTAAAGAATCATGCCCTAAGACCCCTTGAGTTGAGAATGACATTGATTTGAATTTGGTAACTTAAAACTGAAGTTTCATCACAAGTTAGATTTTGAAATCATTGTTTTGGCTTCTAATCACATATTTTCCACGCGTTTTTTGCTTCTAATCATGTTTAGCAACTCTCCAAAGGTATTTAGCATCATGAAACACATGATTTAACTAGATTTTGATGCTAAACAAGTCACACTTTGTTCATCCTGCAGACCCACACGATTTCCCTCCAAACTTCATCATCTCACACGCTTAAGGATCCCATTCACTCCCCTATAAATAGAGGATCATCCTTCATTCATTTTTCAAGCTTTTGATAGCTAATTGACCCATGTTCAGATCCCATACGAAATCTGAATTTGAATTTCCTATTTCTTACATTCTCACCTTCAAACACCAAAAGCTCCATTCAGTTAGCTTCATTGAACTTCTCTGAAGCTAACCATACAATTATCCTCAAGAATCGTGACCTATATTAATCTACAAAAATCCAGTTTCAGAGCAACTTGTCACTACTTTGTTCAAGTAGATTCCTTGGCCAAATTGATTCAAATAAAAGGCTAATGTACTCTATGTATCCTTCTGATCCTCTTGCTCTTTATAATTTGCAATTTCATTGAGGTTTGAGTGAGATATTCCAAATTTTCGCATTCGCTATTTTTTCTGGTTTTCTTCAAACACAATCTTGCATAGTTTATATAAATTTGGCGCGATGGTACCATTAGAATCGTCTTGAAGAGACGAATCCAATTATACTAGTCTGGGATTCTAATTTTTCCATTTGAAGAAACTCATAAAATCTCCATTGCAGGGTGTCTGGAGGTTGAAGATGATGACATGTCTCGTCTCAACCAATGATAGCGCGCTAATTGTTTTATTTTTATTGGTTGCCTTTTTCCTAATCCAATGCATTTTCAAATAAGGTCCATATCAAGCACAACGCGTCTGGTCCACTTGATCAGCTTACTAATGTGTTTTGACTATGATCTGATGATCCACATCTTTTTGGTTTTATTTTATTTTCTGATTTTATATTTTAATTGTTTTAAATTTCAAAAATTCATAACTCTTTTATTATTTATCCAAAAATTATGAAAAAAAATATACAAAAATACTTTGATTTATTTCTGACTTTATGAGTATTTTTTTCATATTTTATTTTGATGTTTAGTATTTTTCATAATTTTCACCATATTTGTCTTATTTTAATTGTTTTAAAAATTCTTTCTGACATTTTTAAATTATGAAAATTTTCATAAATATCATATTTCTTATTTCTGACTTTCTGGAAATTTTGTGGAATTTTATCTTGATGTTTACTATTTTTTATCTATTTTCCATTTATTTGAGTAATTTTATTTAGTTTAAAAATAGTTTCTGATTTTTAAAAATTATTAAAATTTTCATAAAAACATTTGAGTTCCTTTCTGATTTTTCTATGGCCTTACTTAATTTTTCTTGATTAATTTGTGTATAGTTGCCATTTTTCTCTCTTATTTCCATTTTATAATCATTTTAAAAACCTTTTCCTTTTATTTTAAATAAATTTTTATTTTTTGTATATATATTCTGGATGATCTTGGATTAAAATTTTGATCATGAACTTTATTAACATCATTGGATCAATGGTGTTGAGTCTAACTCCATAAAAATGGATGAATGATTTTAATAATAGTTTGATTAAATTTTGGTTCAAATGTGGTTTATTCATTTCCCCTTCCCTCTTCATCTTATACCATTCTTATTGTACCAAATGTTATTGGAGCATGATTTACATATCATGTCTCAAAACATGAGGTACATAGATTGCTATTGGCCGGCCTCAAAATAGGTGTGACTTCTATATAAGTCCACTTACAATTGCTTAACATAATGCTAAATTTTGTCCCGATTTGAGATAATGATCATTCGTGAACCAAACCTATGTTTGCAAGCCCAAGTATGTTAATTTGAACCCTATGATTCAATAACCTTGAGATCCATTGTTAGGAGGCTTTGGTTCTACCAATCCTCTAATGAAACTTCATCAATTTTGGTCAAAGTGGATCATTTAAACATCATTGATCATTAAGTTTTACTTTGAGATTCTTAAATGGATGATATACTTGATAAAAAGTAAATGCAACTTGTTGTTGAGAGGCTTTGGTTCTACCAATCCTCTAATGAGTTCCAAATGCAAGTTTCAAGAAGGTCATCCAACTAACCACTAATTTCTAACAATTAACTTTATTTGATGCTTTTATTTTATCCTTTTACTTTATGTACCGTTTACTTTAGCATTTATATTTAATGCCATTTTCATCTTTTTTCACTTGAGCCTTTATCTTTTATGTCACTTTTATTTTTCTCACTTGAGCTTTTCATTTCTTTTTGAAGATACCTAATAATCAACTTGAACCCTAAAAAACTTTAATGTTACTTGGACTATTTGGATACTACCCTTGGCATAATTGAGTGATGGACTTCTTGGACTTAAGATTAGAGACCTTGGCCTACCTTGAGACCTTAATTGTCATTTTGTCTGGAGTTCTTGGGGTTTACCCCAAGACATTGGGTTTTTTTTAGTTTTGTGTGCAGGTTATTGTGATTACATGCTTAGTCTGTGATATGGAACTCACTTGTCTATAATTATTACTCTGTCCAATTTTTATGAATACTTAATTCAATTGGAGCTTGGTTTTCTTAAGAGGTTTATCATCTTATTTTGTTTTGTTTCAAGTCCAAAGGATGAGTGTTGTACCCAAAAATATTCCCTCTCATTTATCAAGATTATTCTCACAAGATCTCTTTGACTCAAGACTGGATTAGGGTTTGGTCAGCTCAAGACATCTCATCTTACACTATTGACCCAAAATTAGGGTTTGAGTTTGCACATGGACTTTTGGACTATCAATGCTTCATATGACTTTCAAACATCATTATGGACCCCTAAGATTACTCATGACAAGTTTCAAGCCTTGAACCACATCTTTAATCAGTCAATTGGACAGTTGACCTAAAAGTCAGTTGTATTAGGGAAAAAGTCAACAATGACCAATTTACAGTCAAAATTCATAATTTTTTATCCACATCAACATTTTAGACTCACATGTATCATTTGATCAAGTTTGGATCACAACTCCTCAAGAAATTTGATCAAATCATCAAAAGGGCAAAATGGTCAAAATTAAGGTTTTGACTGAGAAAGGGCAATTTCTGATTTTTGACCTAGCAAATAACTAATTGGTTTGAAGCATGATTCCAAGGATTCAATTGCATTATCTTTACCTAATTACATGGCTCAAAACATTGCAAATCCAATGGATAGACAAATGAAATTTGCAGTCAACTGATCAAAAGTCAACTGTACACTGAAAAGTCAAACTTTGACTTTTTGGGCAAAATCAAGTGTCAAAGATCATAATTCATCAAAACATGTCAAAATGTGAAACTTGTTGATCAAGGAATCAAAGATTGAAGATTTGGTTTCTCAACTTTAAGCCAATTTTCCACCATGATACAAGATGATTCAAAGAAAGTTCCCAACATGAAAGTTGTAGACCTCCATGAAATCTAAAACTTTGATTCAAACATTTTTCCCTAAAGATGCTTGGATCTCAATATATAATTTTATGAATACATGCCCATGAACTAAAATAACTTAGTGAAATTTTACCCTAATTTAGGTAGGTTTTTGACCCAACTTCATGGAAATTTTTCACCTAGTTCCAAGATAAATATTGAAATGCATTTCAAAGATGAGTTATAGAGCACATTGCAAGCTTTCCAAAATGTCCAAGAAATCCTTGAGATCATTTTTGAGTAGGGAGAATCGAAGAGATGAAGTTGGTAATTTCTCACTTTGAATTCAAGCCATTTCATGAAGAACAAAATTCAAATCAGTATGCAAAAGCAAGAAAGTATGCAAAAAGCCTACAACTCAAAGATCTGTTGTAAAACTGACTTGGAACTTTCTCCATACTAATACACAAACATATTACAACTTAGAGCATGATTTAAAGAGGCCTGAAACATTCAAACACTCTATATCACCAAAAAACTGTCAAAACTTGCAGTTTGAGCATAAGCATAGCAATCCACAAATTGGCTAGTGCGTTTCAAGTTTCAATCATCCAAACACTTCACCTGCCTCATATCCAAGTGATCCAGACCATCATCCCTGCACTGTAACTCCTTCTCCTTCATCTGCAATTTTTGTTTTCCAAGCTTGCAGGTTGACTTGGATAGAGAGTTTCAGACACTTTCAAAGTAAGGTAAGGGTTGGAACACACTCAGGGAAGTTCAAGCAAGCTAAAGAAACCTTCAGGCCTTCCTAAATCTCACTCAAACTCTATTCACGATCTCAGCTGAAAGAGGTAAGAATCTCAACTTCTATCTCTTCATACAGGCATCCATTGGCCACGATTTGTGAAAGAAAAATGTAGACATTATAGTGCTGAAGCCAACCATGTGCATAGATTTCATTTTTGATCATTATGTATAGAGAATTTTGAAGTTCAAGTTCCTAAAAAATTTAGGTTTAAAATTAGGGCTTTCAAAATTAGTTTTAATCTTTGATTGTTAGTTTCCATAAGTTACATGTCTGAAATCGTGGGAAAGAGAGCTATCATTTTCATGTTGGAAGTTTCCATTTTCATGGAGAGATGAGAAAGTTACAGAGCTTCTGGCCAGCTTGAGGAAGAAGATGAAGTACAGGGCAAGGATATTTCTTGTGTTATGTTTTATTGTTTCATATAAATCAACGGGTGTATAGCCACCCCAATGGCAAGGTAGCGTACTGGCAAGGCCCAGGTCATGGGTTCGAACCTTGGCGCTACCTTTTGTTTTTTCATACTTTTCCATTTTCATTTGTTGCTGTTTTGCCGGATTGGGCTTCAACGTTGGGCCTAGCATTTTTTCTAACATAACACCACTTGATTTCTCAGGATACCCCCTGGCCCAACTATTTTCATATATTTTATTTATTTGTTTTATTTTCATTTTTGTTTATTAAATATTTTCTTTAATACATAAAAATCATAAAAAATATAAATATGATAATATTGCATTTTTATTTTATTTTATTTTATTTTTCACATAAAAAATATATTTTATCTTAAATATATACTAACTATCTTTCTTAAATAAATTTGTAAAAACAAATTAAACTTAGATATATTCTTATCTTTTCTTTTATATTTATATATATACTTGTAAATATTTATTTTAACATATAAAAACTAAATATTTTCATAAAATATTATTTATTATTTTGAATACAAAAAATACAAAAAAGTAATACATAAGAACTTTATTTTCTTTTAAATTATAAATTAGGGTTAACTTTTGTTTTCAAGAATTAATTTCTTTTTTTTTCTCAAGATATTAGGTTTAGCTTCAAAACTCCTTTTCACATAAAAAAACAAAATAAAATCCTTTCTTGCATGTACATAATATTGCATATTTAAATATTGTTTTTGTTTATTCCAATATTCGCATAAATTCAATTTGGTTGTAATAGCTTAATTAGATTTACATTCTTGCAAATCCCCATTCATAATTTGTATTCCCCCCTCCCATAAAATATTGTAATAGCGTAGTAATCTTTAAATTATGCAATTTACCGCTTTTACATACCATGCTAGTAATTAGGGTTTGAATGGCAAGATAAAAACAAATCAAATAGAAAACCCTAAATCCAAGACAATATTCAAAGCATGAAAATAACACACTTGCACGCAAGCATCCTTAGGGTTTCTCCACTTGGTTGCCTTATACAAAAATGGCCATATTACGCATGCGAAGTATCCTGGCAAAACAAACAAATATGAGATCGTAGTCCCTCGATGATGCTATTCTAAGTTTCCTTATAAAAATGATCTTGGTCCCTCAAAAAATGCTAAGATACTTTGCAACATTACTAATCATGGTTATACGATGACCCACACCCGTCCCGTTTACATCCAAAGATAGGGTTGCTTACCAAATCAATGGTAAGACAACAATGTCAAAGGAATAGAAAATGAACAAGAAAGACATTTGAGTAGGTAGATTACTTCTAGTTACTTGCTCTATTTCCAAACAACTATCCTTGCTATTTTCAAAACAAACACACACATTTCCAAACATTTTACAAACATTGAAAACATTTTCAAAAAGACAAACATCTTTGTATACATTCTTACGAACGAGAATCATTACAAAGATTGCCTAAACAATGGCCTCTTTTACAAAATACTTTCAAAAACCACACAAAGCATAATTTCAAAACAAAAAGCAAGTGATCTAGCAAGTAACTAAGAGCCCATGGAAAACCATGGATGAAAAGGATTCTAGTACCTTCCCTTTTCATAATCTACCCCCCGAACTCAAGAAACAATCTCAAAGGTATTTCCTGTGCTTTTTCACCTTTCCTTTTGGATAAAAGAAAAGTCGGTGGTGACTCTTGCTAACCGTAACATTTACGATAAAATGCAAAACCCTCAAGTCAGTTCTCCCACCGTATCACAGAACTGGCGACTCTGCTGGGGATTTAAATAAATGTGGGGTTACCTTAAAGCTAGATCACATTTATTTGCTTACATTGTTTGAATTGTTTGCTTTACATTATGGTTCTTTGTTTGGGTTTGAATCCTCCACCCGGATTTGGGATACATTATAGGTAAATAGCAATACATTGTGGAAACTGTGCGGGGTATACCGACATGGTCTAAGCAATAGCTATGTTAGTGTGACGTATTTGTCGGTACCGGTAGCCTTTGAGTCAATCAAAGAGAATACGGAGCCGCTGAGTGATGTCATGAAGCACTAATGAACTTCTAGAACCCTTTACTTGACCAACTTGGCCTTTAGGATGTAGTGAGATGACCGGCTTTGGTGCAGTCTGAAGTTGGTAGATACTCGATACTACACTCATTGAGGGTTAGTTTCTTGGGATATTTCGGTCGCCATTAAAGAGGCTTGAGCTGAAACAATGACCAAGGAAACAATCCAGTGATATTGAGCTCCTTAGAACCCGGTTACTATTACTAGGACAGGTTTAAGCCAACTAAACTTCAAGAGGGTACTTACCTATAAAACCCCATGCAAGCCTAAACTAAGAACTTGTTTGTTTTGCTTGTATATGCATACTTGTACATAACATCATGGACATCATGGACATCATATGCATTCACTAACCATTTCAAGGGTTTTGGAGATTCATCTTTGTTCTTGTTTTGTAGGATATGGACTCACTTCGCAGGAAAACTATCCAAGTCAACCTTGTAAGAATTCCTCTACAACTCAAGGAGCTAGCTTCAAGGATCCCTGAGAACTCTCCATTCACCGAGAGGCATGGTCTTCTACTCAACTTGGTCACCTCCAACACAAATGAGGATATGATGAAGGTTCTCTTCCAGTTCTTTGATCCTTTGCACCATTGCTTCACATTTCCCGATTATTAGCGTGTGCCTACTTTGGAAGAATTCTCCCAACTCTTGAGGATTCCCATTCTCAATCAACTACCTTTCAACAGTACGGAAAGAGACCCAAATCCAGAAGAGATTTCTTAAGCTCTGCACTTGCACTCATCTGATGTCACAACTCATTGGGAAACTAGAAGTGGTGTCAAAGGCTTCTTAGCAAAGTTCCTGTTTGAGAAAGCCCAAAGTTGTTGGAATTCCTTAGACTTGCAAGCCTTTAAGTAAATTGTGGCTCTTCTTATCTATGGGATGGTCTTATTTCCCAATCCTGACCAACTCATAGATGTGAGCACCGTCAAGATCTTCATATCACGCAACCCAGTGCCTACATTGCTAGGGGATATCCTACACTCTTTTCACACTCGCACAATGAGGAAAAGAGGTGTCCTTATGTGTTACACTCCTCTCCTGGCAAGATGGTTTATTTCTCATCTTCCCCAATCAGCCTTAAAGAATGAGCAAGGTTCAAGATGGTCACAAAGGTTAATGATGCTCAAACATTCAGATATTCATTGGTGCTCTCGATCCAAAGAGAATGTTATCATTGTTGATCGTTGTGGGGGAATTCCCTAATGTCCCTCTACTTGGAATTAGGGGAGGCATCACCTACAACCCATGCTTAGCTCTAAGATAGTTTGGTTATGCCCGAAGGGATGGCCCACATGAGATATTGATTCAAGGCTTAGTATTCGACTATGACAATGACAATCAAGGTCTTCGCCAGAGATTCATCCGAGCTTGGAGGATGCTAAACAAGGTGGATAACAAGACTTTGGGATACAATAATTCCATCCCTCTCGAGCCTTGCCTCAAGTGGGTATGAACCCGTGCTTAAAGTCTTATGATGCCTTATCCTTCCATTCTCCCGGTGATCATTGAGCCTGTTAAGGAAGGAGAAATTCCATACACTGTCCTACATCCTGACATGCCCACATCTCTTGAAGAACTACAAAGGATTGGATACAGCTCAACGGAGAGCGAGATACTTTCGAAGCCCAATTCTACGCAAGTGAGAAGAAGGTTTTGGAACTCACTAGGCTACTTCATGAGGAGCAGACTCTAAATGCCTACATTGCACCAAAGAGGATGTGCACTACTTTTTTTTCTTAGAGTGTTGTACTATTTTACCCAAGGGGAATTGATGTACTCAAACTCTATCTTATTAATATAACATGTGTTTCTTTTTGTCTAAAACGAACTTGAATCTTTTAAAATCCTTGAAAACATTACATATGCGCATATCATTCATCATAACATAAACAAGTCTTTTGCAACGAGTTTCCTCATCTCTCTACTGTTTATTTCAGTAAGATGGATCTCGAACAGACAGTCAAAGATCTTCAAGTTCAAAACACGCAGTTTCAACAGTTACTCATGACCCTAGCCAAGGGGCAGGAAGAGTTGAAGACTTTGTTAGCTGAAGAAAGAAAGAAGAAAACAAAGAAGGTCACTGGGGTTTTGAACACGGGGAGAAGGTTTCATGGACAGACTAGAAGAACCTTGAATTTTACAACCACTTCCGGGGAAGGAGAAGGAAAAGTAAAATGCGGTTCCATCAGACTCTGAAGAGGAGGAAGAGGAGGAAGACTACTCCAAGGAACAATATCCTCCAGCAGATGATAAGTACAGACATCTTGAAGAGCGTTTGAGCACTATGGAAATACAAAAGGGGCCAGGTCTAGACTTTAAAGAATTGGGACTAGTGTCGGGAATTGTGATCCCACCGAAGTTCAAAGTGCCGTTGTTTACAAAATATGATGGGGTGTCATGTGCTAAGATGCACCTCCGATCATATGTGAGAAAGATCCAGCCGCACGCCGATAAAGACATGTGGGTGCATTTTTTCCAAGATAGCCTATCGGGAACACAACTCGATTGGTTTTACCAATTGGAAAGGGCCAACGTCCACAACTGGGAATACCTTGCCGCAACTTTCTATAAGCAATATCAATATAATGCAGATTTGGCGCCTACCCGTACTCAACTTTAGAGTATGGATATGGCTTCCAATGAAGGTTTCAAGGATTATGCGCAAAAATGAAGAGATCTAGCTGGGAGAGTGCAACCCCCTCTGTCTGAAAGGGAATTGGTGGACATGTTCTTAGGCACTCTATCGGGCCCTTTCTTAAACCATCTGATTGGAAGCTCATCTGCAGGATTTACGGAGTTAATACTGACCATAGAGAGGGTGGAAGCTGGCATAAAAAGTGGAAAGATTCAGAAGGATTCATCTGCCTCTACAGCTATGAGGAAACCTTTCATTGGAAAGAAGGAGGTATCTGTTGTTTATCCATAAAGGAACCAAGGGAGAGCTGAACGCCGATCAATGGTAGCGGCTGTTATGATCCCAAAACCTACATATGATTAACCAAGAAATAACCAACCGAGGGTGGAAAGGCCAGTCCGAAAATTCACCAGAATTAATATGACTCTAGCCCAGGATTTACCACACCTTCTGAAATCTAATTTGGTAACTTTGAAAGAAGCTCCCAAAAACCCCAACACAGTGTCCCCTCATCATCACCCAAATGCCAAATGCGCATATCATTCTGAAAGTCCGGGTCACGACATAAACAACTGTTGGGCCTTGAAAAACAAAATTCAAGATCTTATAGAGGCAAAAGAGATTGAGTTTGATGCGCTCGAGAAGCCAAACGTCATTTCTGCTCCTATGCCTAGACATGGTCACCACACTAATGTTGTTGAAGAAGATTTGTTTATTACTACAATTGATGAACTCTTGACTCCACTCCCAATCATTAAGATAAACTTGTTGAAAGCTGGTGTATTCCCAGGTTGTAATAAAGACTGCCATCTTTGCTTATCCTCACCAGATGTTTGCCCTTTGTTGAAAACATGTATTCAACGCTTGATAGACAACAAAGAGATTCTGTTTGAAAGTCCTCTTGTTTTACCTATTCCTGTTGAAGACGTTTCAATCATCACCATCTCCGCCAATTATTCCAGGGTTCCTAAAAGACCCGTTAGGATTACATCGGTTCCAAAAACTAATCCTCTAATAATCACAATGCCTGGGCCAGTCCCGTATGAATCAGACAAAATTGTGCCATGGAATTACGGTGGAGACATCTACTACCATGGTATCAAACGAGATGGGCTGGCCGCCGAAGAGATAAACTCCGATGAAAAAGATTCTGACATTAGCAATATTGCCGTAACCAGTAAGATTACTCGAAGCAGTAGAATCTTCTCTCCAGAAATTTCCCCCCAAAGGCAGTTTTTGGATCCGCGGCTGCTCCAAAGGTTACCTCCGTACCAATAATCATATCTGCAAGTGCTCCTATTAACGAAGACGACACAACCCCTGTTGTTATGCCTACCAACACTCCTACTACTAAAACTCGAGGAAAAAGTATTCAAGTAGAGCTTGTCTGGACGAAGGCTCAACCACTAACTATCCCCGAAACCTCCAAGAAGGAAATTGAGGAGATCCTGAGAATAATAAAGAAGAGCGACTAAGACGTAGTTGAACAGTTGAGGCAAACTCCCTCCAAAATCTCCATGCTGGCATTGTTGCTATGTTCCGAGGCACATGTGAAAGCTCTGGTAAAGTTCCTAAAGACAGCCCATGTGCCTCAAGAGACATCGGCTGACCAATTTCAAGATTGCGTGGCCAGCTTGACGGTGGATAACGGCCTAGGCTTCTCGGATGCTGATCTGACACCAAGGGGAATAAAGCACAATGAGGCATTGCATGTCTCTGTGGAACGTAGAGGCACAACTCTGGCCCATGTCTTGGTGGACACTGGTTCATCTTTGAATGTTTTACCGAAGAAAGCTCTCGACAGACTAGACTGCGAAGGACTGACATTGAAACCCAGTAACATAGTCGTAAGGGCATTTGATGGCTCAAAGAGGAGGGTCCACGGGGAGGTGGATATCCCCATAAAAGTTGGGACTCAAACTTTCAACTCAACCTTCTATGTAATGGACATTCGCCCCTCTTACTCCTGTCTGCTAGGATGACCGTGGATCCATAATTCTGGTGCTGTCACCTCTATATTGCACCAGATGCTGAAATATTCGGTCCAGGGAAAGATTATCACTGTCCACGGATAGGAAGAGTATATGATTAGCCACCTCAATTCCTTCCGGTATATGGAATTGTACAGAGAGTTCATTGAAACTCCTTTTCAACATTTTGAAGAGGTTCCCCAAGAGGTAGCAGTGACCAAGACTGCGTCCCAGATTCCCAAGATCACAAGACCTCCACTCCGGATGTCATCTCTGAAACACGCTAAGGTAGTAGTAGAGGAGGGTGGATGCACCATCTGGGGGAAACTTCCGGATATTCCGTATAAATCTGACAAGTTTGGTTTAGGGTTCACTTCAAGTGCTCAGAAAGTTGTGCGTCGTGCCCGTGCTAGAGGGCCACCCTTGAAGATTAGCAACCAATAGGTCAATGCGGTGGAAGATGGTGAAGAGGATTGCAGCTTGGAGGATTGGATCTTTCCTACTGTCAACGGAGGACTTCACAATTGGGAGGCCAGAGACTTTGTCCCAATAAATTTCATCCCTCAGTAATTTACCTTTACATTTCTATTGGACTTGTAATATTCACAAACAATTCGCACATTTAAAACCTTGTGTCTTGCCTGAGGCACAATGGTACATTTGTAAGGGTTTTTATTTCATCTTCATATGACATTCAATGAATCATGGACGTTTTTTCACATACAAACTTTTGTGCTCATTGTTTTTATTTTACATTTTATTTTTTAAGGATGGCTATACCCTTACATACATCCACACTCACAAATGCAGGTACCCCTCTATTCCGGATCTCACGGGTAACGATACTGCTATGGCCTTTTGTGACTCTAAAGATCTAATCTACCAGGCCGAAGACGAAGGTGAGGAAGATTGTGAAGTACTAGGGGAACTGGCCAGACTACTACAATAAGAGGAGAGAACTATTCAGCCTCATGAGGAACCGGTGGATACAATCAACTTGGGTACTGAGGAGGATAAAAAAGAAGTCAAGGTGGGTACCAATTTAGAGCCCAGTGTCAAGGAGTGTCTGATTCAGTTGTTGCATGATTATGTTGAGATCTTTGTCTGGTCATATGAAGACATGTCGGGACTCGATACAGACATTGTGGTACATCGTCTCCCTACAAGCGAAGATTGTCCGCCAGTAAAACAAAAAGTCCGACGCATGAGACCTGACATGTTAGAGAGGATCAAAGCAAAAGTCATGAAACAATTCAATGCTAGATTCTTGGCTGTCACTTCCTATCTCAAATGGGTTGCCAACATTGTTCCCGTGCCTAAAAAGGACAGCAAAGTACGAATGTGCGTGGACTATAGAGATTTGAATAGGGCCAACCCTAAAGATGATTTTCCACTCCCCCACATAGATATCCTGGTTGATAATACAGCCCAACACAAAGTGTTTTCCTTCATGGACGGATTCTCAGGTTATAACCAAATCAAAATGGAACCTGAGGACATGGAGAAAACAATATTTGTCACACAGTGGGGCACATTCTGCTACAAGGTGATGCCATTCGGACTGAAGAATGTTGGGGCAACCTATCAACGCGCCATGGTAGCTTTATTTCACGATATGATACATCATGAAATATAGGACTACGTAGACAACATGATAGCCCGATCACAAATGGAAGAAGAACACCTTGATCACTTGCAAAAGTTGTTTGAAAGGTTGAAGAAGTAAAAACTAAGGTTGAACCCAAAGAAGTGCACATTTAGAGTACGGTCCGGTAAACTCTTAGGTTTTGTTGTCAGTCACAAAGGTTTTAAGGTCGACCCTACCAAGGTTAAAGCAATACAAGAAATACATGCTCCTCGTACTGAGAAGGAAGTCAGAGGATTCTTGGGACGTCTAAACTATATTGCCAGATTCATTTCTCACCTAACAGCTACTTGTGAGACAATATTTAAACTATTGAAGAAAGATCAAGTAGTCAGATGGAACGATGAATGCCAGGTTGCTTTTGACAAGATCAAGGAGTACTTACAAGAGCCTCATATTTTGATGCCACCAGTCGAGGGAAGACCACTGATCATGTATCTGACCGTTTTAGAAAACTCAATGGGGTGTGTATTGGGGCAGCATGACGAGTCTGGCCGAAAAGAGCACGCTATTTACTACCTGAGCAAAAAGTTTACCGACTGTGAAACCAGATATTCACTGCTCGAGAAAACTTACTGCGCTCTAGCATGGGCTGCTCGACGGCTAAGACAGTATATGTTGACTCATACTACTTTGTTGATATCTAAGATGGATCTGATAAAGTACATCTTTGAGAAGCCTGCTCTGTCTAGAAGAATAGCTAGGTGGCAGATGATCCTGACAGAATACGACATACAGTATTGTAATTGGTGGATCTGGAACTGACTGTTTAATGCTGGTTCGCGAAATGTCGCGGTAAGCAAGAGTCGCCACCGTCTTTTATTTTCTCCAAATGGAAAGGACAAAAGCACAGAAAAATTCCTTATAGAGATTGCTCTCGGTTCGGGAGGTAGATTTATAGAAAGGGAAGGTGTTAGCACCCTTTCTATCCATGGTTATCCATGGGCTCTTAGATACTTGCTCATTGTGTTTTCAAAAATGGTTTGTTTGCTTTTCAATATGGGTTTAAAAAGTTTCTTTGAAAATTTCAGTTCGACTCTTGTATCGGTCCTCAAGAGTGTTTGAAAAATTGCTTTCGAAAGCTTTTTGAAAATGTGTCGGTGTGAAAAGTATTTTTGATTTGTTTTTGAAATTAGAGCAAGTATTAAGAGTCGTCTACCTACCCTAAGGAATTCGTCTGTGTAAATGTCCTTTAAAGTAGTGCCATCCCACCATTGAGAGGTAGGTAGCACCACCGTTGGAGGTGTTCGGGTCAATTCGAAGGTTCGGGACATGGTGATCACCGGAGCAATGGGAAGACACCTTAGAAGCTACCCTCATGCCAGGTTCCCGGATCATGAGGACTTACTAAGACATCCTCTACTCGACGATCACCTTTCGAGGCAAGGCAACATGAGGCGTACCCTAGGGGTGGTGTGTGATTTGTGTGTCGTTTTCATTTATTTTGTCTTGTCATGTCATAGGTGATCTACGCGTTTGTTTTTATTTTTGTCATTCATTCTTGCATGCATTTATTAACAGTTAAAAAGATGCGGAAATTAAAAGTTCCTAAACTATTACAAAGGCGCGGGTCCACATCGCCAAATTAAAATCTAGGACCCGATTTGACAGAAAATAAAGAAAAAGTGCGAGAAGTTAAATTTACACGGCTTTGGGAGAATTACATAAATATTTAAAGAAATAAAATAAAATGCGCGAATTGGAATTAAAATTGGAAGCGAGGGCGTTGGACCCTTTTTAATGAAATTAAATTAAATTATTAAATTAATTAAATAAAGATGAAAAAAGAAATTATTTTGAGATTTTTTGGATTTTATGGTTTTTTATGTGAATTAAATGAAATTAACTAATTAACCCTAATTCTACGACTTTTATTTATTAAGAAAAACATGTTAAAATTTAAACCTAAAATTAAATTAATTAATTAATGGCAATTTGATTTATAAAAATAAATAATTAATTATTAGTGAAAAGAAAAGAAAAAGGATAATTATTGACTAAAACCTAATTCTACAAATTTTAAGTTTATTAAGAAAAATGTTTGAATTAAACCTAATTTTACAAAGCTAAATTAATTAATGATATTTACTTAAAAAATATTAAAATAAAATATATTTTTAATTTTGTCTTTTCTGATTTTTTGCATTATTTTTATAGTTTATGAAAATAAATTAAAATAAGGAATTTAAAAAAAAGAAATAATTGAAATAAATAAAATAAGAAAGAAAATAAAAATCAAAACCTTGGGGGGTCTGTCCCCAAATTGGAGGTAAAGCTTAGCAATTAGGCCCATTAAGCCTTGGCCCTTCTGACTTTCCTGCTGGCGTGTAGGTGCGTTGACTCATGCCTTCCATGGTCTCTGAATCCTGGCCTTGGGTTTGATCTGGGTGGCCATGTGGCGCTCTTGGACCATGGAGTGTACGCTGGAATTCTGGGAGTGAGCTACACACAAGCACAATTAGAAAAATAATATGGAAAGGGAGGGGGACCTGGGATTCGAACCCAGGTCCCAGGGATTACCATACACATGCCTTGCCAACTGCTCCAACTGCGCTTTTGTTTATATTATGGGAAACAAAATGATATAAGGTAAAACAAAAGTTAGTGGGAAATTAGCGCGAAAATTTAAATGAGCCACTTGCTATCCCACACGTCATCGTCTTCCTCATTGCTTGTATTTTCCTGAAACATGAAAAAGGTTAGCGGGGGTTTTAAACCCCCCCAAAACATGCAGTTTTCCAAAATAGCGATTAGGCCATATGGCCACATAAATTAGGCGCGACTATGGCAATCAATTCGTCCAAGCTTCCTGATTCCAAACATGGCACTGAGGTTCTCTAATTTTACAGTATTTAGAAACGCCTAATTTGAAAGTTGAAGAACCCTAACGTCCTTTAATGGTGGTTCTTCATATAGCGCGTGAAAACTCAATTAAAGCACACAGTTAGTTTCAGAATGATGAGAGTAACACAAAACAAGTATTAGAATTCAAAAACACGACATGAATGATGAAATACGATTTATGCAAAAAAAGTGAAAAAGTTTGAGTTCCATTCACCAATTCTGGGCGTTAGGGATGTGGAAAACTATTCAGACACGTTTCTTGATGTCTCAGGAAGGTGATGAGATAATTATTTTGGCTTGAATCACACTGGAAGACAGTTTTCAGTATTTGAGTTTTTCACAAAAAATGCAAAAGTGGTGATGATGTTCTTGCGCAGCTGGGAGGTCCTGATCACTAGGGTTGCATGTATATATATGTATGAGTGATTAGGGTTCAGAAATTGATCCAAAGAACCTTTGCATTGATGAGAAAATATTTGATTTTCCATGCATATATTTTTCAATCTTTTCATGCAAATTTGATTCAAATTATGTCCAATCACATGGATTCTTTCTAAATCAGATCATGCACGAAATCTTGAGACTATTTCATGCACAAAGAGATTTAAAAACTTAGGTTTGGTATTTTTCATGTATTTTAATTAATTAAATGAATTTCTAGCAATTAAAAATTCAAATAAATAAATAAAAATGATAAAAAACTTCCCTTTGGGCCAAATGGTCGTGCACATGCTTTGGATGATGAATTGTGGAAGAAAAAGAGGCCCATTAGCATTTTTAAGACTTTTGAAGCAATGTTGACTTTTCAAAATGTCCAAAAATTTCCCAACTTCCACAAGGCATAACTTGCTCAATTTTTAAGCTTTTCTCATGTTCTTGGACATTTTGGAAAGGTCTTGAAGTCCTCTAACCAATGTCTTTGGTCCCATGTCATTTCGATTTACCAATCTCAAGTTATGGCCTTTGACCTAAAGTCCCTTTTTGTTGACTTTTGAAAATGACCTATAATGTTGAAATTGATAACTTTTTGTGACGGCATTTCTTGGACTTGAAGTGTGAAGAGGAGTTGTAGGAAGTGTCTTTATCTTCACAATGAGCTTTGGATGGAATTTTTCTGATAAACCATGTGGAAGTTATGCCCTGGTCAAGTTACAGTTGACTTTTTCAACTGTCCAAATATGGAAACTTTTGCATCTTGAGACTTTTTGAGCCAAGCTTTGAGAATCATGATCAAGCATTGATCAAATGATGTTTGTGGCTTCAAAATAAGATGTTGACCAAAAATTTGAACTTTTGACTGTCAAATGACCATTTTGCCCCTACAGTTGACTGTAGTGCAATTAGGGTTTTTGACTGTGCAATTTTGTGCTGTGAGTCTTGAAACTTAACATGAGGATGCTTGACCATGTTTGTAGGCATGTGAGACTTGATTAGACCCTTGGAAACCTCAACTTCTTTGTCAGAATCAAAACCCTAGTTTTTTGACTGTTAGGAGGCCTTTGAACTGTGCAACCCTTGGGGAGTTTTAGAGCATGCTCTTTGCAAATCTTGAAGAATATGGGAGGGAAAATTTTGGGGTACAACAGTTGCCCCTGTTCAATCTTTTTAGACCTGAGGATGCAGATTGGATGACGTGCCTTTCGTAATCCGAAGGTGGAAGATGATTGGACACTAGAGTGCCCAGAAATTTGCGCTCACATAGTAGTGTGATAGGAGGAATGGGCTTATAGATGCCATTTGGAGATTGATGGATAGGATGAGGGGCTTATAGATGCCATGCTGAGAGATGATGGATGGTGGATGGGCTTATAGATGCCATCTGGGCGTCGATCGCGTAAGAGATTCCTTAGCGAGCACTTGCGTACCTGCAAAAGAAAAATGAGTACCTGGCATGTTACAGGGGCTGGTCTTCAGATTCTTTGTATAGATGTGTCCTGGCTGGTTACAGGAGCTGGATCTGGAGCTTCGAAAGGTGATGAATGAACCAGGGATGGTTACTACCTCAACAGGAACGTTGAGAAAACCTTGGGCGACTTCAACCTCAACAGTAACGCCGAGAGAATCTGGGGACGATTACTACCTCCGCAGTAACGGGGAGAGAACCATAGGCGACTTCAACCTCAACAGTAATCATTGAGAGAATCTTGGGCGACTTCAACCTTAACAGTAATCATTGAGAGAATCTTGGATATCTTCTACTGAGTCTTCATCAGGAAAATCTGTTAGGGGTCGATTTATCTAGACTAGAGAAGGCCTTTGAATGGATATGAAACAGAAAAATCTTAGGGTCGATTTAACTGAACCGGTCTAGGTCTTGAAATCTTCAACTGGATAAGAAATAGGGAGATCTTAGGGTCGATCTGACTGAACCAAAGAAGGCCTTTGACTGGATAAGAAACAGAAAAGTCTTAGGGTCGACTTAACTGAACCGGTCAAGGTCTTGAAATCTTCAATTGGATAAGAAACAGAGAGATCTTAGGGTCGATCTGACTGAACCAGAGAAGGCCTTTGACGGGATAAGAAACAGCAAAATCTTAGGGTCGATTTAACTGAACCGGTCAAGGTCTTGGAATATAGCTGAGAATTTTAACTAGCTTTTTCCTGAAAGGTAAAAGTCAGTCATATGCAATGCATGATATGGATCAAGCAATGATGTTCTCAACATAAATGAGATTTGTAAGATATGATGCGTATATGCATGCTAGAATGATGGAAATGTTTATGAATGTATCTTTGTTGTCTAGGAAAGTGAATCCTTGACGGGTGCCGGGAAGTCACTCCTGGGCTGATATTGAAGAATAGATCTTTGCTTCCGCTGGGGATGATAGTTGCAAGAATACCGGTAGGAGAAGAGGACTCCGTTGGGGAATAAACTTGGCGAATGGATAACTCTGCGGGGAGAAAAGTACTCTGGCGATCTTGCTGGGAAGCAACTCTGTGGGGAGAGAGGTACCTTGTTGAGTTGTTGATAATAACTTGCTGGGGATACCCTTGTTGTGTTGGAAGTGTTGATAGACTTCGCTGGGGGTAAGAAGACTTCGTCGAGGACGCTCTTTCCATGGCTTTTGGCTGAGGATAACCCAGTTATATCCTGGTAAGGAAATAACTCTTTGAATAAAGCCGGGAGACGCGTTCGTGCTCTGCGAGGATAAGCTTCCAGAATCTACTGGGGATAAGCTTACTGCTTGGGGAGATGAATTCCAACTTTCCTGGGGAACTAGATTGGACTCTCCTGGGGAAGTTTTGAACTTTAATTTTTGTAAGTTGAAAGAGGAAACCTATGTAGGGTTGCCTGATGATGAGTTCGTGTAAAACCGCATCTTGGAAGAAAGGACACCTGTGTAGGGTTACTTTTGAGGTTGGGCTCGTGTGGAGCTGCATATGGGGTTGAAGGAAACCTGTGTAGGGTTGACTGATAATGAGTCCGTATAAAACTGCATTTTGGAGGAAGGAAACCTGTGTAGGGTTTACTGATAATGAGTCCGTATAAGACTGCATCTGAAATGGAAAAGGAACCTGTGTAGGGTTACTTTTGATGACGAGTCCGTGTAAAACCGTATCTAGAGCTGGGAAGGAAACCTATGTAGGGTTTACTGATGACGAGTTCGTGTAAAACTACGTCTAGAGTTTGAGAAGGGAACCTGTGTGGGGTTACTTAGGGATAAGTTCGTGTAAAACTTCTGGAGGATCCGGGGTAAGGTTACTTGGTGATGAGTCCGCGTAAGACTTCTGGAAGAACCGGGGTAAGGTTACCTTGTGATAAGTCCATGTAAGACTTCTGGAGGAACCGGGGTAAGGTCATCTTGGGATAAGTCCGTGTAAGACTTCTGGAGGAACCGGGGTGAGGTTATCTTGAGATAAGTTCGTGTAAAACTTCTGGATGAACCGGGGTAAGGTCATCTTGAGATAAGTCCGTGTAAGACTTCTGGATGAACCGGGGTAAGGTCATCTTGAGATAAGTCCGTGTAAGACTTCTGGATGAACCGGGGTAAGGTCATCTTGAGATAAGTCCGTGTAAGACTTCGTCTGGAGATTGAGAAGGAAACCGGTGTAGGGTTGCCTGATGATGAGTTCGTGTGAAACTACATCTGAGGTTGAGAAGGAACCGGTGTAGGGTCGCCTGTTGATGAGCCCGTGTAAGACTTATTCTGAAAGAAAAGGAACCGATGTAGGGTTGCCTGAGGATGATCAAGTAGATAATTGTCCTGTTTGATTTCAGATATTAACCCACGATCAGTCGTTCACCGAATTTTCCTGGCTTGTTACCAGTGTTGATCTGAAGCTGTAAAGGTAGATGGTAATCATCTTTTGATTGACCTTTCCTTTGTACTTTGGTTGATAGAGCAATTGGATCGCCTGAACGACTCATTATTGCCCCTGTTTCTGATGTGGGAGAGGAAGATACCTGTGGAGGTGCTTGATGACCTCCGATTTGACCAATCTTCTTCTGGTAGGCAAGTGACGAGATGACAGGACATAGTCGTATGCTCTGATCCCTAACTTTTTCCTGGACCGCCCTTTCGGGTTTTCAGTCCCCCGGGATACCCATTTTTGCCCAAGCCGCCTTTTCAGGTTTTCGACTTGCCGGGTGTACAGGTTTTTTCATTTCATCCCTTCATTTTGCCCGAACCCTTTTGGTTCGTCGGGAAGCCCTTATTTTTGCCTAGGTATGTCAACCTAGCGGGTCTTTGATTACGCGTAGTATTTTTCTTCGACTATGTCCATGCTCTCAGGATGTAGGGAGTTGCCCCTGTTAGCAGTGTTTTGTCATGCCCCAGATAAGGGACAATGCTCATGCCGTGCCCCTTGCTTGGAAGTGTTTCTTCCATTTGAGGTGACTCCTTTGTTGAGAAGACTTTCGTTCATCGGTTATTCGTTGCGCAAAGTTCTCTGTTGTTCAAACAAATAATCATATGTAAACAATGTCATCTTAAGAATGCCAAACTTATGTTTGTCTTGAAATTTTTAAGAATGTATTTTTCAATAAAAGCAAGTGAGTTTTTCTTTGTAAACTGTGATGTCAACTCGTTATTTTACAGCAAGCCTTAAGGAGTCAGGATACCTTTCGTAACAGTATGCTTTCAAACTAACCCACGCTTCAGCTAGGACTTTTGAGGGTTATAACGTGGCCTGGTTCACGGTTTAAGAAACAAAGGATAAAGGCTCAAATTATTTGTACCCACCCTCTCTTCGTGATGTTCTTCGAACCTAAAACTCAGTTGATCGTGCGTTAGACCTTGTTCGAGTCTTTGCTTTGATGCTCCAGTGATGGTTCGGATATTGACAGTTTATTTTGAATGGGCAGTGTTATACCCCAAAATTTGCCCTCCCATATTCCTCAAGAAATTGCCAAGCCAAGTCACAAAATTCCCCAAAGATTGCACAGCTCAACTGTCTCCTATACAGTCAAAACTAGGGTTTGGGTTCTGATCAAGAAAATGAAGTTTTCAAAGGCCCAATCAAGTCTCACATGCCTACAAAGATGGTCAAGTATCCTCATATCAAGTTTCAAGGCATTCAGCTCAAAATTGCACAGTCAAAACCCTAAATTGCACTACAGTCAACTATAGGGGCAAAATGGTCATTTGACAGTCAAAAGTTCAAATTTTTGGTCAACATATCATTTTGAAGCCACAAACATCATTTGATCAATGCTTGATCATGATTCTCAAAATTTGGCTCAGAAATCATCAAAGATGCAAAAGTTACTATATTTGGACAGTTGAAAAAGTCAACTGAAATTGACCAGGGCATAACTTTCACATGGATTATCAGAAAAATTCCATCCAAAGCTCATTTTGAAGAGAAAGACATTTCCTACAACTCATATTCATACTTCAAGTCCAAGAAATGCTCTCACAAAAAGTTATCAATTTCAACATTATAGGTCATTTTCAAAAGTCAACAAAAAGGGACTTTAAGTCAAAGACCATAACTTGAGATTGGTAAATCAAAATGACATGGGACCAAAGGAATTGGTTAAAGGAATCAAAGACCTTTCAAACATGTCCAAGAACATGAGAAAAGCTTAAAAATTGAGCAAGTTATGCCTTGTAGAAGTTGGGAAATTTTTGTGAAATGGCAAAAGTCAACTATCCTTGAAACTTCAATTTTTGACAAAAGGGCCCACTTTCTTCCACTTGATTCAGCCTTGTCATGCCACACACGTGTCCCATGATTAATTTCAAGACCAAATATTGATTTTTCTATTTTATTTAATTTTTGATAATTTAATTCATTTTAAATCTTTAAAAATTCAAATAAAATTCAAAAGTCAATGAAATAGTGTCATTTGAATTGGGATAGCTTCCATATATCATGTGCCAGCTCACAAACTCATGCTAGGGTTAGATTATACACCAAGTCTTGGTTTTGCCTAAAAAAAAGGGAAAGTTTGTTAAGGGTGAAAAAACCTAAACCTAATTCTCTTATTTCATGGATCTTTGACCTAGTTTAGGGTTATGTTGTACACCAAGTCTTGGTTTTTCTTAAAAAAAGGGAAAGTTTGTTAAAGGTGGAAAACCTAAACCTAATTCTCTTATTTCATGGATCTTTGACCTAGTTTAGGGTTATGTTGTACACCAAGTCTTGGTTTGCTTAAAAAAAGGGAAAGTTTGTTAAAGGTGGAAAACCTAAACCTAATTCTCTTATTTCATGGATCTTTGACCTAGTTTGTACCATAATTCCCTTCCAACATAAATATTGAAGCAAACCCTAAAGCCAAGAGGGCACAAGCTGCTACAGAACACCATAAGCAAATTCCAAAATTCAAGGAAAATTTGAAAACCGAATTCCACATTCAAGCACAATTCAAAGCCTTAGAGTGATTCCAACACACTGCTGATATTCCCAGGAACGGATTGGAATAAAAAAAAACAAGCTATAAAGCTCCAAGAACACGCAAGAACAAGTCACACGGGACTGTACGAAGCTTTTGGTACAATTTAATTTGATTATAATGCCCTGAAACAAAAACCTCCATTTTGGGGCCTGAGCACCCCCCTGGTTTGCTTTCTCTATATTTTTCTTGTTTTATTTTTAATTCTTATTTTATTTTCTTTGTTTGTTTAAACTAATTATTATTTCTTTACAAATTATAAAATACACAAAAATCAGAAAAAAAAGAACAATATAATATTTATTTTATTTTAGTTATTTTTATAAATAAATTGTATGTAAATTAACTTAGTATTAATTTAGGTTGCAACTTTAATTCTTTCTTCCATAAAAAAATCCAAAAATATAGCATTAGGTTAATGACTTTTTATTCCTTTTAATTTTCCTTTTTTTTTGCCATAATATTAGTGATTTATTTATTTTCATAATTAAACTTGTAAACTAATTAGGGTTGCATTTAGGTTAACTTTCATTTTCATAATAAACTTAAAAAATAATTAGAACTAGGTTTAACATTTCATTTTGGTTTTTAATTAATTCTTTATTATTAAATCTCAAAAAACACAAAAATACTAAAAAACATTTTCTTTTAATTCTTAATTTTAATCCCTTATTAATTTTAATTTTGCAAAAGGGTCCAACGCCCTCGTTTGTAATTTATTTAATTCGCACATTTATTTTATTTCATTTAAATAATTATGTATCTCTCCCAAAGCCATGTAACTCGGAAAATTTAATTTCTCGCACTTTTATTTCTTTTATTTCTTTACTTTCCGTCAAATCGGGTCCGGTTTAATTTTGGCGATGTGGACCTGCGCCATTTGTAATAGTTTAGATTTATTTTCCCGCAAATATTAACTGTTAACAAAGCATGCAAGAATGAATGTCTTAATTAAAATCAAGCGTAGAACACAAATAAACATGACAAAACAAATAACTGAAACATGACGCACAATTCGCACACACCACCCCTAGGGTACGCCTCACCTGTTGCCTTTCGAAAGGTGGTCGTCGAGTAGAGGACGTCTTAGTAAGTCCTCATGATCCGGGAACCTGGCATGAGGGTAGCTTCTAAGGTGTCTTCCCATTACTCCGGTGATCACCATGTCCCTACAAACTCGAATTGACCCGAACACCTCCCACGGTGGTGCTACCTACCTCTCAATGGTGGGATGGCACTACTTTAAAGGACATTTACACAGACGAATTCCTTAGGGTAGGTAGACGACTCATGGATACTTGCTCTCTTCAAAACAAAAATTCAAAGACTTTTCACACCAACATTTTTCAAAAGCTTTCAAAGCAATTTTTTCAAACACTCTGACGTACGAGTCGAACTGAAATTTTTCAAAGAAACTTTTTAAACCCACAATTGAAAAGCAAGCAAACATTTTGAAAACACATTGAGCAAGTATCTAAGAGCCCATGGATAACCATGGATAGAAAGGGTGCTAACACCTTCCCTTTCTATAATCTACCTCCCGAACCGAGAGCAATCTCTTTAAGGAATTTTTCTGTGCTTTTGTCCTTTCCATTTGGAGAAAATAAAAGACGGTGGCGACTCTTGCTTCCGCGACATTTCGCGAACCAGCTTTAAAACAGTCAGTTCCAGATCCACCGATCACAGAACTGGCGACTCTGCTGGGGAATTACAAACTTAAAGTGAGGTGTACCTTAGGGTTAGTTCATAACTGTGTTTTCAATTGTATTGCTTTGTTTGCTTTAAATTGTGGGACTGTCTTGGGAGTTCTATAGATCCTAACCCGGATCTGGGGGATACCCTTTTAGAAAGTAGCAACAAGGCTGTGAGGGAACTGTGCGGGGTATACCGACATGGTTGAAACAGTCTGCTACGTTGATGTGGCACTTTGGTGTGTACCGGTAACCCTTGAGTTCAGTCAAGGAGAGTACGGGGCCTCCGCGTGGTGTCGTGAAGCATCAACAGACCTTAGGAACCTTAATTGAACTATCTTGGCCTCTTTAGGGTAGTGAGATAACTGACTTTGGTGCAGTTCGAGGTTGGTTGATACTCGATACTACACTCAATTGAGGGTTGCTTTCCTGGAATATTTCGGTCGCCAGTTCAGTGGCTAAATCGAAACGATGAACAATGAAAGCAATCCCGTGATATTGGGAACCTTAGAACCCGGTTACTTTGATTAGGACAGGTTAAGCCCACCAACTTCAAGAGGGTACTACCCAGACCCCATGCTGGCCTAAACCCTAAGGGTTTCTCTTGTGTGACTTGTGTGCCTTTGTACTTGCCTACTTGCATGCTTGTTAGCTGACACATGAACTACTTACAGGTTTTGTTTATAGTCCTTAACTAGGACTCATGACAAGGTTTACCAAATTTCTTGCAGGTTTTGTTTATAGTCCTTAATTGGGACTCATAACAAAGTATACTGAATTTCTTGCAGGGTCTGTTTATAGTCCTTAATTGGGACTCATAACAGGGTTACTCACATTACCCCATGCATATCATGACATCATACCATTGCATACATCCTAACCCATTTCAAGGATCTCAAGGGCTTGTGATACAGGTCATATAAATCAAACATCTAGCAAGGGGCAAAGAGGATTTATTTTCCTCTAGCCAATGTTGTCAGAGGCTATGACCCACTTGATATGGTGAGCTCTGACTCCTGAAGAAGGTTCCCTAACCAAGGTTGTTTGGGAATCAAAACCAGACATGATGACTAAAGTCAGGGGCTATGACCCTCTGGATATGGTGAGCCTTTGACCCGTGACGAAGGACTCTCAACAACATGAAGTACTTTCAATCAAGTTGCCAGTTTCCAACTCTAACAAGTTTCTCTGTTTACCCCACGAGGTCCTTGAAATCATTGCATGCATATCATACATATCATTACATAACAGGTACCCTTCCTCTGCAGGTTGCTTACCTTCTTCGCTGTTTATTTCAGCAGTCTCGTCATGAATCCTGAATCATCAACCGAGGCATCTATCAAGGCTCTTCAGGCGCAGAACGCCCAATTTCAGGCGCAAAACGCCCAATTTCAGGAGCTGATCAAGGGCTTGGCTCAGGGTCAACAAGATCTGAAGGCTTTGCTTTTGAAGAAGGACAAGAAGAAGAAGAGGACTGTTCTGTTCAGCCCTAGACGCAGATCTGGGAATACACCGCAGGAGGAAACTGAGGGGACAACCCCATCTGTGAGGGAAAGCAGTCACCATGAGAGAGAGGTGCCTAGTCCAGTGGTCTCCGACAGCGAGACAGATTTCAACGACGAACAGTACCCTCCGGCTGAGGACAAGTACAAACAGTTGGAGGATAGGCTGAATGCTATGGAGATCCAACAGGTACCTGGGCTGGATTTTGGAGATCTGGGTTTGTCAACTGGTGTGATTATTCCTCGGAAGTTCAAGGCACCATCCTTTACCAAGTATGACGGGGCGTCTTGTCCCAAGTTGCATCTCAGGTCTTATGTTCGGAAAATCCAACCATACTCAGCAGACAAGAACTTGTGGATCCACTTCTTCCAGGAAAGTCTTTCAGGGACTCACCTCGAATGGTTCTATCAACTGGATGGGACCAAAGTTCGTAACTGGGAGGAGTTGGCGACTGCTTTCTATAAGCAGTACCAGTATAATACCGACCTTGCTCCCACACGTACCCAACTCCAGGGTATGTCATTGGGGTCAAGTGAAGGTTTCAAGGAGTACGCACAAAGATAGAGAGACCTTGCTGGAAGGGTGCAACCTCCGTTAACTGACCGGGAACTCGTTGATATGTTCTTGGGGACCCTATCCGGGCCATTCTTCAATCACCTCATTGGTAACTCATCTGCTGGATTTACCGACCTCATCCTGACTGGCGAAAGAATTGAAGCTGGTATCAAGTCGGGGAAGATTCAAGAGGCCACACCTTCTGATATTCATAAAAAACCTTACACGGGAAAGAAGGAATCCAATGCTGTATACGGTCAAAAGAGTCGCCGTGATCAACATGCAGGGGCAGTCATGATCTCTGGTTCTGCACCACGCCGTCAACCACAAAGGGGAAACCAGCAAAGGCCGGAAGGGCCTAAAAGGCAATTCACCAACATTAACATGCCTTGGTCACAAGCATTGCAGCATATGGTGAAGATGAACCTGATTGCAGTAATCAACCCTCCTGCCAATCCTAAGACCTCCTCTCCTAGCTACAATCCAGAAGCAAGGTGTGCCTATCATTCTGATAGCCCGGGGCACGATACTGAGGACTGTTGGGCACTGAAGTACAAAATTCAGAACATGATCGATGCCAAAGAGATCGAGTTCGAGCCTGCGGAGACTCCCAACGTGATCACCGCTCCATTGCCAAAGCATGGCTAAATTTTTGTTCATTTGATTTCAAGTTGTATTTTTCCTTTTCTTGTTCAGATAAACAATTATTGTGTTAAACTCTTTTATTTCATGAATGCATTACACATGTCTGTCTTGAATTAATTATGTTTACTATGCTTAAAACTGCTTTCATATTTTTTGCGATGGTCAATTCTTAATTGAAAATTCTAAACCTCTTGAGGGAGGATGACGAAAACAATACCACAATTTACAGTATGCTTTTGAACAGACCCCGCTGATGAGGTACAGGCATTGTTTCAATTCCTAAACACTGGAGTTATAAGGATGATAATCCCTCGTCAACCCATCAGAGCCAAAGAAGTAGGAGTTTGTATTTTCGAAAATCAAAACCCTTAATCATAACCTGGGGCAGGGTAGCTCTCTCAGTCGATCCAAGTGCACAATGAATGTCACTAAATGAGTTTTTCAAAAACAAAAGACAGTGATGGTTCCGAACAATCATAAGGACAGGCAGTCATTATCAAAAAAAATTCATGAATGAAAAGCCCAAAAAGTCAAAACCAATAAAGAAGACTTACCAAACTGGGGCATCCCGCTGACTGTAATCCCAAAAAGGAAACAGTTCAGGCAAAAAAAAAAGAAAGGGATAACTAAATCAAAAAAAAAAAAAAGAGGTCTCACAAACCCTCAGCAAAAAAGGGGATGATTGCCTATTCAAATAAACGTTCAATATCCGAATCATCACCGGAAAATCAGAACAAAGACTCAAACAAGGTCTAACGCACGATCAACTGAGTTTAGGTTTGGAGAACATCACGAAGAGCGGGTGGGTACAAATAATTTGAGCCTTTATCCTTTGTTTCTTAAACCGTGAACCAGGCCACGATATAACTCTTAAAAGTCCTAGCTGAAGCATGGGTTAGTTCGAAAGCATACTGTTACGAAGGTATCCTGACTCCTGAAGGTTTGCTGTAAAATATTGAGTTGACATCGCACTGTATTACAAAAAATGCATTTTCAAAATTCAAGACAGACATAGACTTTTGCATTCTTAAAATAACCTTGTTTGCATATGACTACTTGTTTGAACAAGCAGGGAAATTCGCACGATGAACACCTTGTGAACAGAAGAACCTCCAATCAAGGGGCACATTGCTCATTATCTGGGGCATGGCAAAATACTTCCAACAGGGGCAACTCCCTACATTCTGAGAGCGTGGACATAGTCGAAAAAATACTGCGCATAATCAAAGACCCGCTAGGTTGACATACCTAGGCAAAAATAAGGGCTTCCCGGCGAACTAAAAGGGTTCGGGCAAAATGAAGGGATGAAACGAAAAACATGTACACCCGGCAAGTCGAAAACCTGAAAAGGCGGCTTGGGCAAAAATGGGTATCCCGGTGGACTGAAAACCCGAAAGGGCGGTCCAGGCAAAAGTTAGGGATCGAAGCGTACGACTATGTTCCGGTATCTCGTCACTTGCCTACCCGAAGATTTGTCGATCACCCGCACAGGTATCCTCTTCCCTCACCTCCGAAGCAGGGGCAATAATGAGCTATCCAGGCGATCCAATTGCTCTGTCAACCAAATTACAAAGGACAGATCAACATAAAAAGGATTACCATCTACCTTTACAAATTCCAGATCGTGGGCTAACGTCCGAGACCAAACAGGACAATTATCCACTTAATCAAAATCATGCAACCCAACACCGGTTTCTGCTCAACCTTCAGACAAAGTCATACACAGACTCCTCCTCCATAAGATGACCTAACCCCGGTTCATCAAGAAGTTTTACACAAACTTATCCCGAAGCAACCTTACCCCGGTTCCTCCAGAAGTTTTTACACAAACTTATCCAAGTAACCTTACCCCGGTTCCTCCAGAGATTTTTACACAAACTCAACCAAATAACCTTACCCCGGTTCCTCCAGAAGTTTTTACACAAACTTATCCAAGTAACCTTACCCCGGTTCCTCCAGAAATCTTACATGGATTTATCACAAGTAATCTTACCCCGGTTCGTCAAGAAGTTTTACACGAACTTATCCCGAAGTGATCTAACCCCGGTTCCTCCAAGAGTCTCACATGGACCTATCTCAAGATGACCTAACCCCGGTTCATCAAGAAGTTTTACACAAACTTATCCTGCCGTAACCTAACCCCGGTTCCTCCAAGAGTCTCACATGGACCTATCTCAAGATGACCTTACCTCGGTTCGTCAAGAAGTTTTACACGAACTTATCCGGCGGCAACCTAACCCTGGTTCCCCCCAGAAGTCTTACATGGATTTAGCTCAAGATAACCTCACCCCGGTTCATCAAGAAGTTTTACATGAACTTACCTCACCAAGCAACCCTACATCGGTTCCCTCTCTTCAAGATGCAGTTTTACATGGACTCGTCACCCAGAAACCCTACACAGGTTCTCCCTTTCCAAAAAAACGAAGTTTTACACGAACTCATCATCAAAGTAACCCTACCCAGGTTCCTTCTCCATTTCAGATACAGTTTTACACAAACTCATCAGCATGCAACCCTACATAGGTTCCCCCTTTCAACTTATAAAATTACATTCCAAAACTCCCCAGAAGAGTCCAATCCAGTTTCCCCAGGAAAATTGGAATTCATCTCTCCAAGCAGTAAGCTTATCCCCAGTAGATTCTGGAAGCTTATCCTTCACAGGACACGAACGCGTCGTCTGGCTTGATTTAAAGAGTTATTTCCTCAACAGGATATAACTGGGTTATCCTCAGCCAAAAGCCAAGGGAAGGTCGTCGTCAACGTAGTTCTTTCCTATCCCCAGCGAAGTCTATTCACACTTCCAATACAACAACGGTATCCCCAACAGAGTTACTATCAACATTCAGCAAGGCATCACTCTTCCCACAGAGTATTGCTTTCCAGCATGATCGCTAGAGTATCTTTTCTCCTCGCAGAATCTTCTATTCGCCAAGTTTATTCCGCAACGGAGTCATCTTCTCCTACCGGTATCCTTGCAGTTATCATCCCCAGCGGAAGCAAAATCTATTCTTCGACATCAGCCCAGGATACGACTTCCCGGCACCCGTCAAGGATTTACTTTCCTAGACGAAAACATACCTAAAACATCACATACATCATTGTAGCATGCATAACGCACTGCATCATACAAATCTCATTTATGTTGAGAACATCATTGCTTGATCCATATCATGCATTGCATATGACTGACTTTTACCTTTCAGGAAAGATCCAGTTAAGTTCTCAAGCTACATTTCAAGACCTAGACCGGTTCAGTTAAATCGTCCCAAGATTTTCCTGATGCTTATCCAGTCAAAGGCCTTCTCTGGTTCAGTCAGATCGACCCTAAGATCTCCCTGATGCTTATCCAGTTGAAGAAATTTCAAGACCTAGACCGGTTCAGTTAAATCGTTTCAAGATTTTCCTGATGCTTATCCAGTCAAAGGCCTTCCCTGGTTCAGTCAGATCGACCCTAAGATCTCCCTGATGCTTATCCAGTTGAAGACATTTCAAGACCTAGACCGGTTCAGTTAAATCGACCCCAAGATTTTCCTGATGCTTATCCAGTCAAAGGCTTTCTCTGGTTCAGTCAGATCGACCCTAAGATCTCCCTGATGCTTATCCAGTTGAAGACATTTCAAGACCTAGACCGGTTCAGTTAAATCGACCCTAAGATTTTCCTGATGCTTATCCAGTCAAAGGCCTTCTCTGGTTCAGTTAGATCGACCCTAAGATCTCCCTGATTCTTATCCCAGTAGAAGACGCCCCAGATTTTCTCAACGAGCGTTGTTGAAGTTAAAATCACCCAGATTTTTCTCAACGAGCGTTGTTGAAGTTAAAATCCCCCAGATTTTTCTCAACGAGCGTTGTTGAAGTTAAAATCCCCAAGATGTTTTTCTCAACAAGCGTTGTTGAAGTTAAAGTCGCCCAAGGTTCTCTTACCATTCATGCTAAGGTAGTAATCATCCCTGGTTCTTTCATCGCCGTTTGAAGCTCCAGACTCAGCTCCTGTAACCAGTCAGGACACATCTATACCAGGCATCTAAACATCAGCTCCTGCAACGTGTCAGGTACTCATTTTCTGTTTTGCAGGTATACAGGTTCTCGCCAAGGAATCTCTTACGCAATCAAACATCCAGATGGCATCTATAAGCCCATTCCACCATCACTGCCACTATGTGAGCGCAAATTTCTGGGCACTCTAGTGTCCAATCATCTTTTACCCTCGGATTACGAAAGGCACGTCAGCCAATCTGCATCCTCAGGTCTAAGAAGATTGAACAGGGGCAACTGTTATACCCCAAAATTTGCCCTCCCATATTCCTCAAGAAATTGCCAAGCCAAGTCACAAAATTCCCCAAAGATTGCACAGCTCAACTGTCTCCTATACAGTCAAAACTAGGGTTTGGGTTCTGATCAAGAAAATGAAGTTTTCAAAGGCCCAATCAAGTCTCACATGCCTACAAAGATGGTCAAGTATCCTCATATCAAGTTTCAAGGCATTCAGCTCAAAATTGCACAGTCAAAACCCTAAATTGCACTACAGTCAACTATAGGGGCAAAATGGTCATTTGACAGTCAAAAGTTCAAATTTTTGGTCAACATATCATTTTGAAGCCACAAACATCATTTGATCAATGCTTGATCATGATTCTCAAAATTTGGCTCAGAAATCATCAAAGATGCAAAAGTTACTATATTTGGACAGCTGAAAAAGTCAACTGAAATTGACCAGGGCATAACTTTCACATGGATTATCAGAAAAATTCCATCCAAAGCTCATTTTGAAGAGAAAGACATTTCCTACAACTCATATTCATACTTCAAGTCCAAGAAATGCTCTCACAAAAAGTTATCAATTTCAACATTATAGGTCATTTTCAAAAGTCAACAAAAAGGGACTTTAAGTCAAAGACCATAACTTGAGATTGGTAAATCAAAATGACATGGGACCAAAGGAATTGGTTAAAGGAATCAAAGACCTTTCAAACATGTCCAAGAACATGAGAAAAGCTTAAAAATTGAGCAAGTTATGCCTTGTAGAAGTTGGGAAATTTTTGTGAAATGGCAAAAGTCAACTATCCTTGAAACTTCAATTTTTGACAAAAGGGCCCACTTTCTTCCACTTGATTCAGCCTTGTCATGCCACACACGTGTCCCATGATTAATTTCAAGACCAAATATTGATTTTTCTATTTTATTTAATTTTTGATAATTTAATTCATTTTAAATCTTTAAAAATTCAAATAAAATTCAAAAGTCAATGAAATAGTGTCATTTGAATTGGGATAGCTTCCATATATCATGTGCCAGCTCACAAACTCATGCTAGGGTTAGATTATACACCAAGTCTTGGTTTTGCCTAAAAAAAAGGGAAAGTTTGTTAAGGGTGAAAAAACCTAAACCTAATTCTCTTATTTCATGGATCTTTGACCTAGTTTAGGGTTATGTTGTACACCAAGTCTTGGTTTTTCTTAAAAAAAGGGAAAGTTTGTTAAAGGTGGAAAACCTAAACCTAATTCTCTTATTTCATGGATCTTTGACCTAGTTTAGGGTTATGTTGTACACCAAGTCTTGGTTTGCTTAAAAAAAGGGAAAGTTTGTTAAAGGTGGAAAACCTAAACCTAATTCTCTTATTTCATGGATCTTTGACCTAGTTTGTACCATAATTCCCTTCCAACATAAATATTGAAGCAAACCCTAAAGCCAAGAGGGCACAAGCTGCTACAGAACACCATAAGCAAATTCCAAAATTCAAGGAAAATTTGAAAACCGAATTCCACATTCAAGCACAATTCAAAGCCTTAGAGTGATTCCAACACACTGCTGATATTCCCAGGAACGGATTGGAATAAAAAAAAAACAAGCCATAAAGCTCCAAGAACACGCAAGAACAAGTCACACGGGACTGTACGAAGCTTTTGGTACAATTTAATTTGATTATAATGCCCTGAAACAAAAACCTCCATTTTGGGGCCTGAGCACCCCCCTGGTTTGCTTTCTCTATATTTTTCTTGTTTTATTTTTAATTCTTATTTTATTTTCTTTGTTTGTTTAAACTAATTATTATTTCTTTACAAATTATAAAATACACAAAAATCAGAAAAAAAGAACAATATAATATTTATTTTATTTTAGTTATTTTTATAAATAAATTGTATGTAAATTAACTTAGTATTAATTTAGGTTGCAACTTTAATTCTTTCTTCCATAAAAAAATCCAAAAATATAGCATTAGGTTAATGACTTTTTATTCCTTTTAATTTTCCTTTTTTTTTGCCATAATATTAGTGATTTATTTATTTTCATAATTAAACTTGTAAACTAATTAGGGTTGCATTTAGGTTAACTTTCATTTTCATAATAAACTTAAAAAATAATTAGAACTAGGTTTAACATTTCATTTTAGTTTTTAATTAATTCTTTATTATTAAATCTCAAAAAACACAAAAATACTAAAAAACATTTTCTTTTAATTCTTAATTTTAATCCCTTATTAATTTTAATTTTGCAAAAGGGTCCAACGCCCTCGTTTGTAATTTATTTAATTCGCACATTTATTTTATTTCATTTAAATAATTATGTATCTCTCCCAAAGCCATGTAACTCGGACAATTTAATTTCTCGCACTTTTATTTCTTTTATTTCTTTACTTTCCGTCAAATCGGGTCCGGTTTAATTTTGGCGATGTGGACCTGCGCCATTTGTAATAGTTTAGATTTATTTTCCCGCAAATATTAACTGTTAACAAAGCATGCAAGAATGAATGTCTTAATTAAAATCAAGCGTAGAACACAAATAAACATGACAAAACAAATAACTGAAACATGACGCACAATTCGCACACACCACCCCTAGGGTACGCCTCACCTGTTGCCTTTCGAAAGGTGGTCGTCGAGTAGAGGACGTCTTAGTAAGTCCTCATGATCCGGGAACCTGGCATGAGGGTAGCTTCTAAGGTGTCTTCCCATTACTCCGGTGATCACCATGTCCCTACAAACTCGAATTGACCCGAACACCTCCCACGGTGGTGCTACCTACCTCTCAATGGTGGGATGGCACTACTTTAAAGGACATTTACACAGACGAATTCCTTAGGGTAGGTAGACGACTCATGGATACTTGCTCTCTTCAAAACAAAAATTCAAAGACTTTTCACACCAACATTTTTCAAAAGCTTTCAAAGCAATTTTTTCAAACACTCTGACGTACGAGTCGAACTGAAATTTTTCAAAGAAACTTTTTAAACCCACAATTGAAAAGCAAGCAAACATTTTGAAAACACATTGAGCAAGTATCTAAGAGCCCATGGATAACCATGGATAGAAAGGATGCTAACACCTTCCCTTTCTATAATCTACCTCCCGAACCGAGAGCAATCTCTTTAAGGAATTTTTCTGTGCTTTTGTCCTTTCCATTTGGAGAAAATAAAAGACGGTGGCGACTCTTGCTTCCGCGACATTTCGCGAACCAGCTTTAAAACAGTCAGTTCCAGATCCACCGATCACAGAACTGGCGACTCTGCTGGGGAATTACAAACTTAAAGTGAGGTGTACCTTAGGGTTAGTTCATAACTGTGTTTTCAATTGTATTGCTTTGTTTGCTTTAAATTGTGGGACTGTCTTGGGAGTTCTATAGATCCTAACCCGGATCTGGGGGATACCCTTTTAGAAAGTAGCAACAAGGCTGTGAGGGAACTGTGCGGGGTATACCGACATGGTTGAAACAGTCTGCTACGTTGATGTGGCACTTTGGTGTGTACCGGTAACCCTTGAGTTCAGTCAAGGAGAGTACGGGGCCTCCGCGTGGTGTCGTGAAGCATCAACAGACCTTAGGAACCTTAATTGAACTATCTTGGCCTCTTTAGGATAGTGAGATAACTGACTTTGGTGCAGTTCGAGGTTGGTTGATACTCGATACTACACTCAATTGAGGGTTGCTTTCCTGGAATATTTCGGTCGCCAGTTCAGTGGCTAAATCGAAACGATGAACAATGAAAGCAATCCCGTGATATTGGGAACCTTAGAACCCGGTTACTTTGATTAGGACAGGTTAAGCCCACCAACTTCAAGAGGGTACTACCCAGACCCCATGCTGGCCTAAACCCTAAGGGTTTCTCTTGTGTGACTTGTGTGCCTTTGTACTTGCCTACTTGCATGCTTGTTAGCTGACACATGAACCCATGCTGGCCCCATCGTACTTAGCAAAAGAGGGTGCTTTCAATTTGTGTGGGATCACCGCACCAGAAGTTAAACCCAAGTCTCCGAAATCCAAACCAGGCACTTGTTGAATTTCCATTGCATTTAGCCTGTCTTCCAACTGCTTGTACTTGTCTTCAGCAGGAGGGTATTGCTCATCATTAAAATCTGTCTCGTTGTCGGAGACCACTGGACTAGGCACCTCTCTCTCATGGGGACTGTCTTTCCTCACAGATGGAGTTGTCCTCTCAGCTTCATTCTGTAGTGTGTTCCCAGATCTGCGTCTAGGGTTGAACAAAATAGTCCTCTTGTTCTTCTTCTTCTGAATCAGAGTCTTCAATTCTTTTTGACCCTGGGCTAGGCTCATAATCAACTCCTGGAACTGGGCATTCTGGGCCTGGAGGGCCTTGATAGTTTGCTCAGTAGGCGATTCAGGATTCATGACGATCGGCTGAAATAAACAGCGAAGAAGGTAAGCAACCTGTCAAAGGGGTACCTGCAATGCAATGATATGTATGATATGCATGCAATGTTTTCAAGGATCTCGCGGGGTAAACAAGAAAACCGTTAGAATTTGAATTCAGTGGCTTGATTGAAGGAACTTCCTATTGTTGAGAGTCCTTCTTCAAGGGTCAAAGGCTCACCATATCCAGTGGGTCATAGCCCCTGACAGCTTTGGTTAGAGGAAAATAAATCCTCTTTTCCCCTTGCTAGATGTTTGATTTATCATGACCTGCATCACAAGCCTTTGAGATCCTTGAAATGGGTTAGGATGTATGCAATGGTATGATGTCATGATGCATGGGGTAGTATGGCTAAACCCTGTTATGAGCCCTTATTAAGGACTATAAACAAAACCTGCAAGCAAACTCAGTAAACCCTGTTATGAGTCCCAGTTAAGGACTATAAACAAAACCTGCAAGAAACTCAAGTGTTAGATGACAAGCATGCAAGTAGTCAAGTTGGAAGGCACACAAGTCACACAAGAGAAACCCTTAGAGTTCAGGCCAGCATGGGGTCTGGGTATTACCCTCTTGAAGTTGGTGGGCTCAACCTGTCCTATTAGAAGTAACCGGGTTCTAAGGGTCCCAATATCACTGGATTGCTTTCATTGTTCATCGTTTTGATTTAGCCACTGAACTGGCGACCGAAATATTCCAGGAAAGCCACCCTCAATTGAGTGTAGTATCGAGTATCAACCAACCTCGGACTGCACCAAAGTCAGTTATCTCACTACCCTAAAGAGGCCAAGATAGTTCAATTAAGGTTCCTAAGGTCTGTTGATGCTTCATGACACCATGCGGAGGCCCCGTACTCTCCTTTACTGAACTCAAGGGTTACCGGTACACACCAAAGTGCCACATCAACGTAGCAGACTGTTTCAACCATGTCGGTATACCCCGCACAGTTCCCTCACAGCCTTGTTGCTACTTTCTAAGAAGGTATCCCCAGATCCGGGTTAGGATCTATAGAACTCCCAAGACAGTCCCACAATAATAAAGCAAGCAAAGAAAGCAATTGAAAACACAGTTATGAACTAACCCTAAGGTACACCTCACTTTATAAGATTTTCCCCAGCAGAGTCGCCAGTTCTGTGATCGGTGGATCTGGAACTGACTGTTTAACGCTGGTTCGCGAAATGTCGCGGTAAGCAAGAGTCGCCACCGTCTTTTATTTTCTCCAAATGGAAAGGACAAAAGCACAGAAAAATTCCTTATAGAGATTGCTCTCGGTTCGGGAGGTAGATTTATAGAAAGGGAAGGTGTTAGCACCCTTTCTATCCATGGTTATCCATGGGCTCTTAGATACTTGCTCATTGTGTTTTCAAAAATGGTTTGTTTGCTTTTCAATGTGGGTTTAAAAAGTTTCTTTGAAAATTTCAGTTCGACTCTTGTATCGGTCCTCAAGAGTGTTTGAAAAATTGCTTTCGAAAGCTTTTTGAAAATGTGTCGGTGTGAAAAGTATTTTTGATTTGTTTTTGAAATTAGAGAAAGTATTAAGAGTCGTCTACCTACCCTAAGGAATTCGTCTGTGTAAATGTCCTTTAAAGTAGTGCCATCCCACCATTGAGAGGTAGGTAGCACCACCGTTGGAGGTGTTCGGGTCAATTCGAAGGTTCGGGACATGGTGATCACCGGAGCAATGGGAAGACACCTTAGAAGCTACCCTCATGCCAGGTTCCCGGATCATGAGGACTTACTAAGACATCCTCTACTCGACGATCATCTTTCGAGGCAAGGCAACATGAGGCGTACCCTAGGGGTGGTGTGTGATTTGTGTGTCGTTTTCATTTATTTTGTCTTGTCATGTCATAGGTGATCTACGCGTTTGTTTTTATTTTTGTCATTCATTCTTGCATGCATTTATTAACAGTTAAAAAGATGCGGAAATTAAAAGTTCCTAAACTATTACAAAGGCGCGGGTCCACATCGCCAAATTAAAATCTAGGACCCGATTTGACAGAAAATAAAGAAAAAGTGCGAGAAGTTAAATTTACACGGCTTTGGGAGAATTACATAAATATTTAAAGAAATAAAATAAAATGCGCGAATTGGAATTAAAATTGGAAGCGAGGGCGTTGGACCCTTTTTAATGAAATTAAATTAAATTATTAAATTAATTAAATAAAGATGAAAAAAGAAATTATTTTGAGATTTTTTGGATTTTATGGTTTTTTATGTGAATTAAATGAAATTAACTAATTAACCCTAATTCTACGACTTTTATTTATTAAGAAAAACATGTTAAAATTTAAACCTAAAATTAAATTAATTAATTAATGGCAATTTGATTTATAAAAATAAATAATTAATTATTAGTGAAAAGAAAAGAAAAAGGATAATTATTGACTAAAACCTAATTCTACAAATTTTAAGTTTATTAAGAAAAATGTTTGAATTAAACCTAATTTTACAAAGCTAAATTAATTAATGATATTTACTTAAAAAATATTAAAATAAAATATATTTTTAATTTTGTCTTTTCTGATTTTTTGCATTATTTTTATAGTTTATGAAAATAAATTAAAATAAGGAATTTAAAAAAAAGAAATAATTGAAATAAATAAAATAAGAAAGAAAATAAAAATCAAAACCTTGGGGGGTCTGTCCCCAAATTGGAGGTAAAGCTTAGCAATTAGGCCCATTAAGCCTTGGCCCTTCTGACTTTCCTGCTGGCGTGTAGGTGCGTTGACTCATGCCTTCCATGGTCTCTGAATCCTGGCCTTGGGTTTGATCTGGGTGGCCATGTGGCGCTCTTGGACCATGGAGTGTACGCTGGAATTCTGGGAGTGAGCTACACACAAGCACAATTAGAAAAATAATATGGAAAGGGAGGGGGACCTGGGATTCGAACCCAGGTCCCAGGGATTACCATACACATGCCTTGCCAACTGCTCCAACTGCGCTTTTGTTTATATTATGGGAAACAAAATGATATAAGGTAAAACAAAAGTTAGTGGGAAATTAGCGCGAAAATTTAAATGAGCCACTTGCTATCCCACACGTCATCGTCTTCCTCATTGCTTGTATTTTCCTGAAACATGAAAAAGGTTAGCGGGGGTTTTAAACCCCCCCAAAACATGCAGTTTTCCAAAATAGCGATTAGGCCATATGGCCACATAAATTAGGCGCGACTATGGCAATCAATTCGTCCAAGCTTCCTGATTCCAAACATGGCACTGAGGTTCTCTAATTTTACAGTATTTAGAAACGCCTAATTTGAAAGTTGAAGAACCCTAACGTCCTTTAATGGTGGTTCTTCATATAGCGCGTGAAAACTCAATTAAAGCACACAGTTAGTTTCAGAATGATGAGAGTAACACAAAACAAGTATTAGAATTCAAAAACACGACATGAATGATGAAATACGATTTATGCAAAAAAAGTGAAAAAGTTTGAGTTCCATTCACCAATTCTGGGCGTTAGGGATGTGGAAAACTATTCAGACACGTTTCTTGATGTCTCAGGAAGGTGATGAGATAATTATTTTGGCTTGAATCACACTGGAAGACAGTTTTCAGTATTTGAGTTTTTCACAAAAAATGCAAAAGTGGTGATGATGTTCTTGCGCAGCTGGGAGGTCCTGATCACTAGGGTTGCATGTATATATATGTATGAGTGATTAGGGTTCAGAAATTGATCCAAAGAACCTTTGCATTGATGAGAAAATATTTGATTTTCCATGCATATATTTTTCAATCTTTTCATGCAAATTTGATTCAAATTATGTCCAATCACATGGATTCTTTCTAAATCAGATCATGCACGAAATCTTGAGACTATTTCATGCACAAAGAGATTTAAAAACTTAGGTTTGGTATTTTTCATGTATTTTAATTAATTAAATGAATTTCTAGCAATTAAAAATTCAAATAAATAAATAAAAATGATAAAAAACTTCCCTTTGGGCCAAATGGTCGTGCACATGCTTTGGATGATGAATTGTGGAAGAAAAAGAGGCCCATTAGCATTTTTAAGACTTTTGAAGCAATGTTGACTTTTCAAAATGTCCAAAAATTTCCCAACTTCCACAAGGCATAACTTGCTCAATTTTTAAGCTTTTCTCATGTTCTTGGACAGTTTGGAAAGTTATTGAAGTCCTCTAACCAATGGCTTTGGTCCCATGTCATTTTGATTTACCAATCTCAAGTTATGGCCTTTGACTTAAAGTCCCTTTTTGTTGACTTTTGAAAATGACCTATAATGTTGAAATTGATAACTTTTTGTGAGGGCATTTCTTGGACTTGAAGTGTGAAGAGGAGTTGTAGGAAGTGTCTTTATCTTCACAATGAGCTTTGGATGGAATTTTTCTGATAAACCATGTGGAAGTTATGCCCTGGTCAAGTTACAGTTGACTTTTTCAACTGTCCAAATATGGAAACTTTTGCATCTTGAGACTTTTTGAGCCAAGCTTTGAGAATCATGATCAAGCATTGATCAAATGATGTTTGTGGCTTCAAAATAAGATGTTGACCAAAAATTTGAACTTTTGACTGTCAAATGACCATTTTGCCCCTACAGTTGACTGTAGTGCAATTAGGGTTTTTGACTGTGCAATTTTGTGCTGTGAGTCTTGAAACTTGACATGAGGATGCTTGACCATGTTTGTAGGCATGTGAGACTTGATTAGACCCTTGGAAACCTCAACTTCTTTGTCATAATCAAAACCCTAGTTTTTTGACTGTTAGGAGGCCTTTGAATTGTGCAACCCTTGGGGAGTTTTGGAGCATGCTCTTTGCAAATCTTGAAGAATATGGGAGGGAAAATTTTGGGGTACAACAAGTATACTACCCAGGAAGCTATAAAGGGCAGTGTGCTAGCTGATCATCTTGCTCATCAAGCTGTAGAAGATTATCAGTCCATGAAGTTTGAATTCCCGAATGAAGACATCTTGACATTAGACAATTGTGAAGAAATCAGACCATATGACATACCTGAACAAGGATCCCGATGGACCTTGTTCTTTGATGGGGCATCCAATGCACTTGGTAATGGTATCGGAGCCGTACTCATATCTCCGGAAGGGTGTCATACTCCCTTTACTACCAGACTTTGCTTCAACTGTACAAACAACATGGCAGAGTACGAAGCATGCATCTTTGGTCTCAGGGCTGCCATAAACTTGGGAATCAAATCTTTAGATGTGTTTGGAGATTCAGCTTTGGTCATCAGTCAGATCAAAGGGGAATGGGACATTAAGCACCCAAACCTTATCCCTTACAAAGAACATGTTTTGACATTGCTACCATATTTTGAGAAGATTACCTTCGAGCATTTCCCGCGAGAAGAAAATCAGCTAGCAGATGCTCTAGCCATAATGTCATCTATGTTTAAACTTAATTGGGATAACGAAGCTCCCCAGATCACCATCGAACGAATCGATGAACCGACACACTGTCACGAGATTAATACTGAAGAGGTAGTGGACCAACCTTGGTTTCATGCAGTCAAGAGGTATCTCGAGGCTCAAGAATATCCAGAAGGAGCTTCAATCAATGATAAGAAGTTCTTAAGGAGATTCTCTGCTAAGTTCTTCTTGAGTAATGACATCCTGTACAAGCGTAATCATGACTCCATTCTGCTTTGGTGTGTGGATAAAGTTGAAGCGGAAAATATCTTGGTTGAATTACATGAAGGTACTTTTGGCACTCACTCCAGTGGGCATACGATGGCGAAGAAAATCCTACGGGAAGGCTATTATTGGTCTACCATGGAAGCAAACTGCTATCAACACTCTCGGACCTGTCATAAGTGTCAAATTTATGCTGACAAGGTGCACGTACCTCTGGTTCCTGTGAATGTCTTGACGGCTCCTTGGCCCTTTCCTATGTGGGGAATTGATATGATTGGGGAGATCAAGCCTACAGCCTCCAATGGACACCGCTTCATCCTAGTGGCCATTGACTATTTTACAAAGTGGGTCGAAGCAGCTTCCTTCGCATCCGTCACCAAGAATGTTGTTGCCCACTTCATCAAGCAAAATCTCATTTGCCGGTATGGTATCCCGGAAAGGATCATCACTGATAATGGTACAAATCTCAACAACACTATGATCACCGCCTTGTGCGAACAATTCAAGATCCAACATCACAATTTTCCCCCCTATCGGACAAAGATGAATGGTGTTGTCTAAGCTGCAAATAAGAACATTAAAAAGATCATACAGAAAATGACAGTCACATACAAAGACTGGCATGAGATGTTACCATTCGCTCTCCACGGGTACCATACCACGGCACGCACATCAACTGGGGAAACACCCTATTCTTTGGTATATGGCATGGAAGTTGTTTTGCCAATTGAGGTCCAAATCCCCTCTCTAAGGATTATGAAGGATGCATGGTTGAACAAAGACGATTGGATCCAGACTCGACTTGATCAACTGAATTTAATCGATGAAAAAAGACTTATTACTGTTTTCCATGGTCAGATGTATCAAAAATGGATGATCAAGGCTTTCAACAAGAAAGTCAGACGCCAAGTATATCAAGTTGGGGATCTAGTGATCAAACATATCATTTTGCCGCAAAGTGATCCCAGGGGAAAATGGACTTCTACCCATGAAGGACCATTTGTAATCAAGAACATATTCTCTGGTGGGGAAATGATCTTGACCACCATGGACGGTGACGACCTGCCACACATTGCGAATGCGGACATAGTCAAAAGATACTACGCATAAGAGACCCGCTAGGTTGAAACACCTAGGCAAAACAAGGGCATCCCGGCGAATCAAAAAGGTTCGGGAAAAAATTAGGGATAAAATAAAAAAATTTGTACACCCGGCAAGTTGAAAACCCGAAAGGGCGACTTGGGCAAAAAGGGGTTTCCCGGTGGACTGACAACCTGAAAGGGCGGTCCAGGCAAAAGTTAGGGAATTAAAGCGTATGACTATGTCCCGTCGGATCACTTTGCGGGCAACCTCTTGACTTCCACTGACAAACTCAGAGTTTCTGATCAATTCAATCATCTTCGGACGAAGCAACAAATAGACAAGATATTCGGAGATATGAAGGCTATAGCAGAATGGAAACCCCATGGAATTATTACACATAGCTATCTTTTTTTGTATAAATTTTTCTTGTTTTATGGCACCATTCTCTTACTAGAATGTTTGTCTCCTTTGTACAAAATACTTATTCAAAGTCAATACAAAGATACCCCTTTGAAAGTACCGAAAACTATTTGTCTTTTCTTTACACTTGTGTTTTATTTGCAAAAACGTCCAATGATTCATTAATGAATATATGCATTTGAACATAATTACTGTTTACAAATAAACAAAATGAGAAAGACAATTACTGATAGGTTGAAAGGACAGGAAAACGTCTTTAGGCTATTCCATGAGTAATCCCCACAGTACGTCATTTGAATCCCCAGCGGATCTAAACTTCAAATTATTAATCCCCAATAGAAATCGTCAAATTTCTCAAGATTCCCCAAGTAGATCTTACAAGCAGTACATAACATTGCCCTCACAACAGAATTTACTTCTCTCAACAAGAGTTCGTCAGTACTTCAAGTTCAAGACATGAAAATTCACATATCCTCAGCAGTATTCAGGGATTGATTTTCCTTAATCATACATCAAACAGTAAATCAGCTTACATGCATGAACATTGCATTCACATATCATAGCATTGATAAAACAAATACATTGCATCATACACTTCATGCAACATAGCTTTGTGTTCCAGCTAACATTTTACCCTTTTCAAGATAAGATTAACAGCTACCATTAACAATATGCAATCAGATATAGTACAGATACGCTTCAGACACGGATGCCATTCTGATACTCATTCAGATTCAACTTTCAGATACAGTACAAATACGCTCCAGACACGGATGCCATTCTGATACTCATTCAGATTCAACTTTTAGATACAGTACAGATACGCTCCAGACACGTATGTCATTATGATACTCTTTCAGATTCAACTTTCAGATACAATACAGATACGCTCCAGACACGGATGCCATTCTGACACTCATTCAGATTCGACTTCCAGACATAGTACAGATACGCTCCAGACACGGATGCCATTCTGATACTCATTCAGATTCGACTTTCATACACAGTACAGATACGCTCCAGACACGGATACCATTCTGATACTCATTCAGATTCAGTCTCCAGATACAATTCATATACGTTCCAGACATGGACTCCGTTCTGATACTCATTCTTTCAGCTTACAACTTACAGTTCAACAAACATTTTCGGATGGCATCTACAAGCCTATCTCCACCAAGATTCTATCACTTCTCCAAATGTCATCTTTAAGCCCATTCCCTCAACTACACATCGTCGAGTGCAAATTTCTGGGCACTCTAGTGTCCAATCATTCTCTCACCTTCGAGCCACGAATGGCAAAACTCGCCAATCTAACTCTCCAGGTTTAAGAAGATTGAACAGGGGCAGCTGTTGTACCCCAAAATCTGCCCTCTCATTTATCAAGATTATTTTCACAAGATCTCTTTGACTCAAGACTGGATTAGGGTTTGGTCAGCTCAAGACATCTCATCTTACACTGTTGACCCAAAATTAGGGTTTGAGTCTGCACAAGGATTTTTGGACTATAAATGCTTCATATGAATTTCAAACATCATTATGGACCCCTAAGATTACTCATGACAATTTTCAAGCCTTGAACCACATCTTTGATCAGTCAACTGGACAATTGACATAAAAATGAATTGTATTGGGGGAAAAGTCAACAATGGCCAATTTACAGTAAAACTTCATAATTTTTTTATCCACATCAACATTTTAGACTCACATGTATCATTTGATCAAGTTTGGATCACAACTCCTCAATAAATTTGATCAAATCATCAAAAGGGCAAAATGGTCAAAATTAGGGTTTTGACTGAGAAAGGGAAATTTCTGATTTTTGACCTAGCAAATGACTAATTGGTTTGAAGCATGATTCCAAGGATTCAATTGCATTATCTTGACCTAATTACATGGCTCAAAACATTTCAAATCCATTGGATAGACAGATGAAATTCGCAGTCAACTGATCAAAAGTCAAATGTATACTGAAAAGTCAAACTTTGACTTTTTGGTTAAAATCAAGTGTCAAAGATCATAATTCATCAAAACATGTCAAAATGTGAAACTGGTTCATCAAGGAATCAAAGATTGAAGACTTGGTTTTAAAATTTGAAATTTTCTTAACTTAGAAATTTTTCTAAGTATAGAAAATTTCTTATTTTTTCTCAACTTTAAGCCAATTTTCCACCATGATACAAGATGATTCAAAGAAAGTTCCTAACATGAAAGTTGTAGACCTCCATGAAATCTACAACTTTGATTCACACATTTTTCCCTAAAGATTCTTGGATCTCAAGATATAATTTTATGAATACATGCCCATGAACTAAAATAACTTAGTGAAATTTTGCCCTAATTTAGGCAGGTTTTTGACCCAACTTCATGGAAATTTTTCACCTAGTTCCAAGATGAATCTTGAAATTCATTTAAAAGATGAGTTATAGAGCACATTTCAAGATTTCCAAAATGTCCAAGAATTCCTTGAGATCATTTTTTAGTAGGGAGAATCGAAGAGATGAAGTTGACAATTTCTCACTTTGAATTCAAGCCATTTCATGAAGAACAAAATTCAAATCAGTACCTATGCTGCCTAATCCATGCTTTAAAGGTCCCAAACTTGTTTCTTACTCCATAATTTAATGCTTACTCAGTTGACAAAGCTTTAATCCAAGCCCAAAAGTCTTTATCCAAGCTTTAATTCCATAAATGGCACAAAGTTGCCATTGCCATTTTGGAAAAGGTTCACTTTTGCAACTTTCCAATTCTTGAGCATTGGACCTGTCTTCTCTGCACACACAAGTCCTATCGACCTAAAGCAATTTGTGTAGAGAATATACCAACTCTAAGCAGGCCAGTACAAGCATGACGATACTTGTCCCTTCACTTTGCTTCAAAAGTAAGAAAGTATGCAAAAAGCCTACAACTCAAAGATCTGTTGTAAAACTGACTTGGAACTTTCTCCATAATAATACACAAACATATTACAACTTAGAGCATGATTGAAAGAGGCATGAAACATTCAAACACTCCATATCACCAAAAAACTGTCAAAACTTGCAGTTTGAGCATAAGCATAGCAATCCACAAATTGGCTCATGCGTTTCAAGTTTCAATTAACCAAACACTTTACCTACCACATATCCAAGTGATCCAGACCATCATCCCTGCACTGTAACTCCTTCTCCTTCATCGGCCATTTTTGTTTTCCAAGCTTGCAGGTTGACTTGGATAGAGAGTTTCAGACACTTTCAAAGCAAGGTAAGGGTTGGAACACACTCAGGGAAGTTCAAGCAAGCTAAATCAACCTTCAGGCCTTCCTAAATCTCACTCAAACTCCATTCACGATCTCAAGTGAAAGAGGTAAGAATCTCAACTTCTATCTCTTCATACAGGCATCCATTGGCCACGATTTGTGAAAGAAAAATGTAGACATTATAGTGCTGAAGCCAACCATGTGCATAGATTTCATTTCTGATCATTATGTATAGAGAATTTTGAAGTTCAAGTTCCTGAAAAATTTAGGTTTAAAATTAGGGCTTTCAAAATTAGTTTTAATCTTTGATTATTAGTTTCCATAAGTTACGTGTCTGAAATCGTGGGAAAGAGAGCTATCATTTTCATGTTGGAAGTTTCCATTTTCATGGAGAGATGAGAAAGTTACAGAGCTTCTGGCCAGCTTGAGGAAGAAGATGAAGTACAGGGCAAGGACATTTCTTGTGTAATGTTTTTATTGTTTCATATAAATCAACGGATGTATAGCCACCCCAGTGGCAAGGAAGCGCGCTGGCAAGGCCCAGGTCATGGGTTCGAACCTTGGCGCTACCTTTTGTTTTTTCATACTTTTCCATTTTCATTTTTTCCTGTTTTGCAGGATTGGGCTTTGACGTTGGGCCTAGCATTTTTTCTAACATAACACCACTTGATTTCTCAGGATACCCCCTGGCCCAACTATTTTTATATATTTTATTTATTTGTTTTATTTTCATTTTTGTTTATTAAATATTTTCTTTAATACATAAAAATCATAAAAAATATAAATATGATAATATTGCATTTTTATTTTATTTTATTTTATTTTTCACATAAAAAATATTTTTTATCTTAAATATATACTAACTATCTTTCTTAAATAAATTTGTAACAATAAATTAAACTTAGATATATTCTTATCTTTTCTTTTATATTTATATATATACTTGTAAATATTTATTTTAACATATAAAAACTAAATATTTTCATAAAATATTATTTATTATTTTTAATAAAAAAAATACAAAAAAATAATACATAAGAACTTTATTTTCTTTTAAATTAAAAATTAGGGTTAACTTTTGTTTTCAAGAATTGATTTCTTTTTTTTCTCTCAAGATATTAGGTTTAGCTTCAAAACTCCTTTTCACATAAAAAAAACAAAACAAAATTCTTTCTTGCATGTACATAATATTGCATATTTTAATATTGTTTTTGTTTATTCCAATATTCGCACAAATTCGATTTGGTTGTAATAGCTTAATTAGATTTACATTCTTGCAAATCCTCATTCATAATTTGTATTCCCCCCTCCCATAAAATGTTGTAATAGCGTAGTAATCTTTAAATTACGCAATTTACCGCTTTTACATACCATGCTAGTAATTAGGGTTTGAATGGCAAGATAAAAACAAATCAAATAGAAAACCCTAAATCCAAGACAACAATCAAAGCATGAAAATAACACACTTGCACACAAGCATCCTTAGGGTTTCTCCACTTGGTTGCCTTATACAAAAATGGCCATATTACGCATGCGAAGTATCTTGGCAAAACAAACAAATATGAGATCGTAGTCTCTCGTTGACGCTATTCTAAGTTGCCTTATAAAAATTATCTTGGTCCCTCAAAAAATGCTAAGATACTTTACAACATTTCTAATCATGGTTATACGATGACCCACACCCGTCCCGTTTACATCCAAAGATAGGGTTGCTTACCAAATCAATGGTAAGACAACAATGTCAAAGGAATAGAAAATGAAAAAGAAAGACATTTGAGTAGGTAGATTACTTCTAGTTACTTGCTCTATTTCCAAACAACTATCCTTGCTATTTTCAAAACAAACACACACATTTCCAAACATTTTACAAACATTGAAAACATTTTCAAAAAGACAAACATCTTTGTATACATTCTTACGAACGCGAATCATTACAAAGATTGCCTAAACAATGGCCTCTTTTACAAAATACTTTCAAAAACCATACAAAGCACAATTTCAAAACAAAAAGCAAGTGATCTAGCAAGTAACTAAGAGCCCATGGAAAACCATGGATGAAAAGGGTGCTAGTACCTTCCCTTTTCATAATCTACCCCCCGAACTCAAGAAACAATCTCAAAGGTCTTTCCTGTGCTTTTTCACCTTTTCTTTTGGATAAAAGAAAAGTCGGTGGTGACTCTTGCTAACCGCAACATTTGCGATAAAACGCAAAACCCTCAAGTCAGTTATCCCAACGTATCACAATGAGAATTCTACATCGACTCGTTGTGTCAAATGTTGGCTTCTTGTTGGTTAGATGGTACTTTTTCCCTAGCTTTTACCTTATGCTTTAGGATAGTCTCTTCATCTCCTCCCATCTTCTTTAATTTCAAAACTCTTCTCCCTCTTTTTGAAAAACTCTTCTTGTTTTAAACTTGAACCACTTTCATAATAAACCTTGACTTATGTCCATGCATTTTCAAAAATTATTTCTTAATCAAATTTCAATCAACTTAACAATACTTTGACATTTTTTGTGAAAAGACTAAAAGTCAATAAATCTCATTCAAACTATTTTTCCATTTTGGCTTTTATCTTTAAAAACTTTTTTTCTCAAAAGATTGGACTCTTGTCAATCCTTGTAGTGATGCAAATAACCATACTTCTACAATATGTAGTGAAGTGAGATATTTTTCACTTGGGTGTTTAGTGAGGCATTGTTGATTTTGAAATCCAAGCAATATCCTCCACTTTGAGATGATGCAAATTCTCATTTCTCATAATTATGGATAGTAAGTACGTTTTCCACACGGACAATGAAAATGATGTCTTGTCTCTTAAAATTAATCAACACACTTGTGTTTTAAAATTTTTAAAAGAGGAACTACGTGTACCCTGATCCTCTATTGCATGAAAGTTGGTACATAGGCACTAAAGGTTCGCAACCGCAGCGGGTGCAAAAATCTTTAAAAATATACTTCTTTCCTCACCACCACAATCTATTTTCATACAACATTTTATAGCCAAAATATACATATTTTACAAAGAGGTTCCCGCGGAGTACCGAAGATGTTTAAGGTTCTAATACCTTCCATTTGCATAACCAACCCCCTTACCTAGAATCATTTCCCTCTCTTTTGGGTCATTCACTCTTTTCTCATTACTTTGGAAACAATAAAGCGTGGTAGCGATTTTTATTTTGATTTGTATAAGTTAAGTCAATCTAATGGCTTAGTCTTAACATTTCTACCGCTAAAATATGCTTCGATGAACTTTATCAAATAAAAATCAAATGTCTTTTAAGTCTTTAAAGATCTTTATAAATGCATTCAAATAGAACAAAGGAGGAATATGGATCCTAGGAGAACTGATGGGATATTTATGGATAGAGGTTATAGAATTTTTAATTCCAGAACTAAAACCATAATGGGATATCTAAATATTATGGTTGATGACTCTACCATTCAACAATTGACTGATGTCAAAAAGGATGTTGGAACATCATCTCAGCAGAGTGATGATCCAAAACATGAGGAAAACAATGATTATAACATTAAGTCTGTAGGGTATTGTGGTGAATATTGGATAAGTGATGTTGATGATATAAAAAGTGATTCTATAGGATGGTTATTATTGGGGAATAATTTCATCTCTTGGTTTAGCAAGAAGCTAAACTATGATTGATTATTCATTGCTAAGGCTTTAGATGTAAATTAATTTGAGAAATTGAGGAGTGGGTTAGGAATCTGCACTTTTGAGGAGTTATAGCAATTACAGGTGTGGAGGAAGGCAACATATACTCTATATTTCCTCTATTTTGTGGTGTATGATATTCCTAAGAAAAGTGTTAGTGTTGGACCTACAAAAAGGTAGAACAAAAGGTCTTTGCAAAGAAAGGAAGTTGGTTTGAAGAAGACAAGTTCTAAGGTGCTGGTAGAGGAATTCAGTGTCAACACTCATAAAGTATGCAACAAAAGCAAGGAGTGCATGAGGATTTTTGACAGAGATAAAAGGTGAAAGACCACCTGAAGATGATACAAGCTGTTTGTTTCCAATTGAGTTATGTTTCCAACTGTTTGTATGTGCTTCCATCTATGTTTGTGCTTGTTTGCATTGTGTGAGCTTCCAACTTTGTTTACATTTACTCTATTTTGGTCAATATTTGGCTAAAAAAGGAGAGTAAAGTGTTAGTGTGTTTTTGTTTTCCCTAATGTTATGTCACATGTCTAGACATGTTGATTAGCATGTTGATAAGACTGTACTAATGCTAAGGAGATAGTATTCTATTATAGTTGCTTATTGTATGTGACTATTTAGGGGGAGCATGATTGTATGTCATGCTTGTTGGTGTTTCTATTGTTGCTTCTACTGATGGTGATCTGGGGGCATGATGTCTTACCTGATGTTTTGACATCTTGCCTGATGTGAAAATCCTATGTGAGGCTTATTTATTTTCTGCCACTTGTGCCTTTGATGTGTGAACTTAGAAAGATCATGTTTGGTATTTTGGATTTTTTTTGGTGATTTGGGTTTTTCCTTAAGGGGGAGTACTTGTTATGTGTGACAGGGGAAGTGATTAACTTGTCTGAAGTGCTAAAGTTGTGTTCTGTGATGTCAAACCTCATGTTTTGACATCTGTCTTCTGGAGTTTGAAGAAAAGTTGTGTGTGAGGTTAGGTCTCTCTGTAACTGAATGTTTTCTATGACATATGTTTATATTTGCAGTTTGTATAAAGTTTACATATTTTTTATGTTGCTTGTGTTTTATGGTTGCGGTTTTATTCCTCTCTTCGGTTTTAATTGTTCTAAGGTTGTTTTAGCCAAAATTTTCCAAAGGGAGAGATTGCTAGATCCATGGTTTTAGGATTGGTAGTAATTTCGCTAAAATATGGTTCTTAATGGATGTTGAGCAAGATGTCACAACATCTTGACCAACTGTTATGACAGGTTCTGCTGTCATATGTTTCATATAGATGTTAAGCCAGATGTCTTGAAATCGTGGCCTACTGTACAACAGGTGTTCCTGTTATTTTTCCTTGAAGATTTAATTGAAAAATATGATATTTTGGATGATTTTAGTTCTCATACAGGTGCAGCTAATCAAAGGATATTTTAGGAACTATGCAAATTTGTTTTAGTTTCATAAAAAGGATCTTTGAGACTTTTTAGGAAACTTTGAATATTTGTTTCTATTTTTATGGAGAAGATCTTGCAGCTGATTTACTACTGGAAGATTGGATTTGATTGGAGAGTCCAAGCCCATACTGCAAGATATAAAGGGACTTACTAAACCTAGAAACATAAGCATTGTCAATGAAAAAAAATCGTGTGTGGTTGAAATAAGGTTTTAGGGGTTTTAAAAGTACTTTAGGTGCTTTATATGTTTTTTTTATGTCACTCATGTATTTTCTAATACATTGAGGTTGACTGATTGTTCTTAGTTTAAAACTTTTAAGCAAAAATAAGTATTATTCTCACTCATGAGCTTTTAAGCAAAAAGTTGAGTACTGTTTATTTGAAGTGTAATCTTATATTTGGTTCTTTGGTTTTTGTCACGGGTTTGTGATAGGTTTTATCACTAAGATGATTATGGGAAGTGAGGGGAGGATCTTATATCTAGAGGGTTTTAGGTAGAAGTTGCACAAGGTAGTGATTAGGCGATAAGATGTAAACTAGGATTGATTTAGATTTGAACTAATACTATCATAGTGCATTTCTTTCTTGGCTTGGTAACCCTCAGAGTAGGTGACATTGCACCGAACTGGGTTAACAATTGATTGTGTTGTTTATTTTTCTGCAATTTACTTTTTGCATAATCTCCTATTTTAGCAAGTATTTTTTGTCAGCAGATAAGGTCATAACATTTATCTAGACATTGTATTGGTGTTGGGACATCAGTCTTTACATTTGTTTTAAAGTACTAGAATTTCACAATTTGTGAATCTATCTATGGATTTAGCAACCATGAACACACACACTCTTTTTGGTAAATTGCAGGAACATGAGATTGAGTTGAAGAGACTTGTTGATGATGAATAAGGTAACAAGAAGAAAAGGAAAAATATTGCACTTAAAGCTACTAACATTAAAGATATGGAATGAGAAGAAGAATACTCTTAAAGCGAGATTAATAAATACATGAAATAAGTAAATTAGAAAAAATTGTTTGTACCTCCAAAGACACCATTTATTCTCTGGAATTTAAAAATAAAAACTTATTGGAAGAAATATAAAGTTTTAAAGAGAGACAAGATAATCTATTTCAAAAATCTTCCTCTTCTCACATAGTCTTAGATGAATCTATCAAGGATGATCAATGTGACGTTTTAAAAATAAAGTTGAAGATCTTCAAAACACACTTGATAAATTCACTAAAGTAAGAGACAATTTAAATATTTTATTAGGAAACCAAAGGGCGTCGTAAAATAAGATTGATCTTGATTATGAACCATATAACAACAACAAAAGCTTTAGAAATATTTGTAATGTCCAACCAACATCTTAATGCAAAACACTAAAATGAAATTATTGTAATAAAAATGGTCAGATTGCTATGTTTTGATTTAGAAATAAAAGTGATGAAAGAAAGCAAGGATATTCTCCCTCGCATTTTTTTAAAGAGCATTGTGAATGAAAAATGAGATATACATTTTTTTCATAACATGTATTACACTAGCATCAAAGGATCCAAAAAAGAATTGGGTACCAAAATTTAAAAAGTCAAATTGTGATGCATGTATGCTTGATAACTTGAATTTAAAAGATCACGTCGACAATAGATCTTCAAGTCATATGACTAGAGAAATAAATATGTCCTCTTACTTCACTTCTACAAGAAGACAATTTTCTTCGCATAATAACAACAAGTCAAAATCTTTGAATTCATGACTTTTTATAAGAGTCATAATGTTACCTTTGAGTTGCTTTAACTGATTAAAGTTTTATATAACAAATTAATTAGTATTAAATAAGTTGTGTAATAAAGGTAATAGAGTATGTACAATTCTTCTATATGCATAGTTGTTATAAACTTTGAAATACATTTTTTCTCTTTTAAAACTTTTTTTAAGAGACTAGGACTATATAAGAATTCATACATGTTACATTTGTTGAACTAACCCCTAGTATATAGAGGTAGAAGTAGAAGTTGTTGATTATGCAAGTATTCTAGAGAAAACATCTCTAAAAGACAAAGATAAAGATCAGAGTTAACCAAGATCAAAATCAAGAGAAAATGCTCAACATAAAGAGGAAAGTGTAGATCATCAAGATAATGAAGGACTACTAAAGACCATTCAATCTAGAATGCTATTGAGGATATTTATAAGGAAATTACGACTCGAAACTCCTTTAGCAAGTTATGCAACTTTATGATTTTTGTTTCCTGAATTGATGCAAATAAAATTGATAAGATTCTCATCGACAAACATTAGTATCTTAATATGCAAGAAGAGTTAAATCAATTTGAGAAAACAACGTTTAGAAACTTGTTCCCAAAGCATCAGTTAATCTAGTGATTGATTTCCAAGTGGGTCTTTCACAACAAACTTAATATTTTTGAATATGTTTTGATAAAAAATCAAGACTCGTTGTGAAAGGATACAATCAACAGGAAGACAAAAATTTCGATGAGACTCATGCCCCTGTAGCTAGATTAGAAGTCATACGAATGTTTTTAACTTTCTGGCGTATCATGAATTTTAAACTTTTACATATAGATGTTAAGAGTGCGTTTTTTGAACAATTACATCCAAAAAGAAGTATATGTTGATCATTTTTCAATTTTGAGGGATTGAAGCCCTAAATTTTGATGATAGTATTTTTATTGGGAGGCTTGTTGATTTATTTCCTCGTTTCTTCCGTGTTTTGTTACTAGAGTATTTGTTTGCTCTCCATTAGTGAAACTTGTGTTTTTGCTTTTTTTTACTTGTATATGTTTTTTTTTTTTTGGTTATCTTATTTTAGGTTATCTAAGCACTTTTTAGTTTTTTTTTCCTTTATAGTTGATTTATTATTTATTATTTTTGTATTATTATTAAAATAAATAAAATAATAAAAATATAAAATTTAATGAAAATCGAGGGAAGTGCAAACGTGAGAATTGAATTACACATGAAAAAGGAATCTAAAGAAGTGGGGGCAACGTCATGCAGAACCCTTTTCAGGTAGACCCCCATGTGGCAATTTGCTTGACAGCTTGCAATAAACAAAAATCCAAAATAGTTTTAAAAAGAGGATCATATCAAATTTGCAAGATCTATCGGTAGAATTAACTCCAACTATTTTAGAAACCGAATCATAAAAGAAGAATGAAAAAATTGATGAGGGAGGATAAACTATAGTTTCTTGGTGTCATATATTGAAATCTAATAATTTAAGATTTTATGTTCACTCTACTTGATGATTGAGTTAACACAAATTTGTTTTTAGTAACTCAATTAGTGATTGAAAAGTTTCAGTTACTCCTGCCATCAAATTAACCTCTAAAATTTAATATTCTTAAATGTTGCTAAATTAGTTATAAAATAAAATTATAATGTAATCTTGTCATCACAAAAAAATTTAAGTATAAAAAGTTAATTTATAGAGAAAAAAATGAAAGCGATCGAAATTTTCGTCATTAATAATTTTGTTTTTTTTATAATTTTTTTTACAAACTCTCTTTTTGAAGTTATTATTTTTCTCTCAATTTTCTCTCTCTTTTTTTTTTTAAGATTCTAATTTTCTTCTAATTTTAATTTTAATTTTCATTAAAACCTTACATTTTTATTGTCAAATTTCCTTTTTTTTTTCTTTCGTTTTAACAAATAAAACAGTTAATTATATAAAAAAAATTGATAGCACAAATTTATTAATTTAAAAAAAAATCATTATTTTAGCTTTAGTCACTATTCAAAATATTAATTTGTATTGTTTCTTTGATTATTAAATATAATAATATTAGTACTGATGTTTTTTGAGAAATAAGTGAAATAAAATAGTGAAATTTCTAATTTAAGGATTTTTTTTTACAATTAGTGTAAGATATTTTTTAAACATAGTTTGAAAGTTTCAATATTTTTCATAACATATATAAATTCAATTTAGTTTTAATTATATGGAGGTCTTTGATGCATTTCAAAAAAATATTTTCACTCTCTCGAGAAACTAGAGCTCTAAGATGCATGTTCATGGGATATTCTGAAGGAGTCAAAGTTTATAGGCTATGGTGCCTAGAGCCAGGTCACAGAAGGTGTATCACTAGTCAAGTTGTAGTTTTCAATGAAGCTGAGATGACTTTCATGAAAACTAATGATGTTGGTCGAAGTGCAGAGATATCTGAAGAAGAGCTCAACAAGAAGAGATTCCTGCCGAGGTGGAGCATGTGGATGCCTAATTACGTATCCCAAATGAAGTCGAAGAAGAAGCACAAGATGCTGAAGATATTGAGGAAGTTAAGAAAACTTTCGATGACTACCTGTTGGCAAGAGATAGGCCAAGAAGAGTCATAAATCCACCTTAGAGACTTGGGTATGCAGATCTTATAGCTTATGCCTTAATCTCTGCAAGTGGGGTTCTCTATAAAGAACCTAAAGACTATAAGGAAGTTCTGAGGATCAAAATAAGACTGAATGGCTGAAGGCCATGGATGATGAGATGAAATATCTTCATGATAATCACACTTAGGAACTGATCAAGAAGCATGTTGGAGCTAGGTTATTCATCTGTAAGTGGATTTTCAAAGTTGAGGAAGGAATCGAAGGAGTGACATCGAAGAGATACGAGGCAAGATTTGTCGCAAGGGGTTTCACTCAGAAAGAAGGTGTCGACTTCAATGATGTGTTTTCTTCTATTGTGAAGCACATAAACCATTCGAATGTTACTTACCATGGTGGCACAATCCGACCTAGAACTGGAACAAATTGATGTGAAGACTTCTTTCTTATAGATCTAGATGAAACAATCCTGATGAAGCAACCTGAAGAGTATGTATAAAGGGGAAAGGAAAATTATGTTTGCAATTTGAACATGTCATTATATAGCCTGAAACAATCTTCTCGGCGGTGGAATAAGAGATTTGACAAGTTTATGGCATACATAAGTTTCATTAGAAGTCAGTTCGACCACTATGTTTACTTCAGATTTTGACGTGGAAATACATTTGTTATTTTGTTGCTTTATGTGGATGATATTCTCATAGCAAGCGAAAATGTTGAGCATGTAATGAAGGTGAAGGTTGGACTCAAAAAAGAGTTCGACATGAAGGATCTGGGAGGTGCATCCAGGATTCTTGGGATTGACATTCGAAGAGATAGAAAGCATTTGAAATTATGGTTATCTCAAGAGGCATACATACGAAAGATTCTCAACAAGTTTGGTATGTCGAATTCAAAGTCTGTTGTGACACCGACAAACCCTCAATTTAAGCTAAGTATAGATCAGTGTCCTAGTACTGAGGTTGAAAGAGCTTATATGATTAGCATCCCATATGCTAACATAGTTGATTCTTTGATGTATGCTATGATCTGTACTAGACCCGACATAGAATATGCAGTAAGTCTGGTCAACAGATACATGGTCAATCCTGAAAAGGCTCATTGGCAAGCATTGAAGTGGATGTTAACGTACATAAATGAGTCTCTGGATATAGTCCTAATTTATGGTAGAACCTGTGGTGAAGATAGTAAAACAGTAATCAAAGGATATGTTGACTCTGATTAGGCAGGTTGTATGGGTTCCAAAAAATCTATTTCTGGATATGTGTTCACTATGTTTGGCACGACAATTAATTGGAAAGAAACACTTCAGAAAGGTTGTCTCCTTATTAACAACTAAAGCATAACATATTGCCTTTACTGATGTTTTGAAAGAAGCATTGTGGCTTGAAGGTTTTGCTAAGAAGCTGAAACTTCAAGGGTGAGTTATCACTTTTAAATGTGATAGTCAAAGTGAAATACACCTGTCAAAGAATTCACCCTATCATGAACGAACCAAGCACATCGATGTGAGGTTGCATTTCGTCAGAGGGGTAATCAAGCATGGATAATTCCAAGTATTTAAGGTTTCGATAGATCATAATGCTATTGATATGATCACCAAGACTTTTCCAAGTTGCAAGTTTTTTCACCGCATGCAATTAATAAAGCTGCATGAGGAAATCTAGTTTGTTCCCGTGGTGTTATAGAGTTTGTTCCAAGGTGGAGATTTGTGAGATATTAGATCGAACTCTAGTATGGTCGAAGGGGTAGCTACTAGTTCGAAATGATTTAAGCATGAAATCGAAGCTTGTTCGTATGCTGCTGTCAAAATAGTGCATGTTGTAGTTGAAGTTGTTCATGTTAGAACAAGATTTGGTTCTGCAATATTATCTGAGTTTTGATGATAACAAATGAGTATGTTTGTATGAACAATTTTGATACTCTAATGTTTTTTTATTTTTGAGTATTTAAGAAACAGGTTCTGATTCTAATGGATGGCGTGGCCAAGACATTAGAAGAGAATTAGTTTCTCTTCTACGCTACACAAGTTCTGATGAACAGTAGCAAGACACTCCAAAAGACTCTGAAGTGTAGGCTCTGATACAAAGTCTAAAGAAACCAGTCAGAAGATCTGAGGACAAAATTTCTACTTAAGTCCAGATGCTAAAGACTCATGTTTGTGAAGACAACGTATACTAAAGAAACCAGTCAAAAGATATGAAGACAAAAGTTCTCCTAAATTAAAGACGCTAAAGACTCATGTTTCTGAAGATAGCGTGTTCTAAAGAAATCAGTCAGAAGATCTGAATACAGAAGTTTCTACTTAAGTCCAGATTCTAAAGACTCAAGTTTCTAAAGACCCATGGTTCTATGAAAAGGGTTATCACCACCAAGTGATGAAGACTCTGAAGATGCAGTTCTAAAGACTCTGAAGAATTAAAGTTCTAAAGACCCAAGGTTCTAGAAAAGGTTCTTAAGACCAAATGCTGAAGATTCCGAAGAAGAAGTTCTGAAGACTCTGAAGACTTGAAGTTCTAAAGACCCAAGGTTCTAGAAAAGGTTCTTAAGACCAAGTGTTGAAGTTTCAAAGACAAGGTTCTGTGTGAACAAGTTCTGATGACTGAAGACTTGATTATCTGGAGATTCAAATGTCACAATTCTACTCATGCTTCAATCATTTACCATTAGAAGCCTCTAAAGTTCAGAAGACAAATGTTACCGTTAGCAATGACAAGTACACAATACGAAAAATCCTTATCCCGCTACCTCTCCACTAGCTTGAATTGTGGAAAAGAAAAAGAGGTGGTAGTACTATTTTCATCATTTTGTAACGACTCTTTTTCAATAGCCAACAACTCTATTTGTTGTTTGTATAATAAAAGGATCATATGCTTAAAATGTTGTTGGTGTTCAAATGTTCAAATGGAAGTTGTCATTGTTGGAACACAATCAAAAACTATCAACCAATATAACAACAACAAGAACAACAAATAGTTCTTGAATCATATTGTTGACAATTAAAAGATAACAATGAAGTCATTGATTCATAATGTGCTTAATTTCATATACTGCAAGAAGCTTGGTAAGCTGTAGAAGATAATGAAGATTATCAGGGAAGCTCCAATTACAAATCCACAACATGATTATTATGCTTTAAAGTGATCATTGAATCAAATAGAACAAGGGTTATTGTCCAGAATGTTCTAAGGTGAATCAAGATGAAGAAGTTCTTCTCTTTACTACATCAAGATCAACAAAGCTTTCAGAAGCGTATGAAGAAGAAGACTTCAGCAATTCAAGTGCTTTGGGATGTTATTCGTGAAGAAGTTATTTGAAGAAAAGAAGACCACACATTTGAGATAAAATACAACGTAATATTTTTAGTGTGCATTAGGATCTTCTGATGTACTTAATTAAGTTTACACTTGCTTGTGTAGAAGCATTCTCTTGTAAACAAACCTTGTAAAAACAAACAGTTGTTTGTTCCTTCTAAATGACCAGTTAGGTCAAAAGCTTTAAAAGGTTTTGTGTTTCTTCTAAAGGACCAGTTAGGTCAGAAGCTTTAGAAGGTAACGTGTTCCTCAAAGGACCAGTTAGGTCAGAAGCTTTGAGAAGACTAAGATGGTAGTCTTAGTGGTAGTTAGTCACATCAGTTGTTTGTGCAGGATGTAATCAGCTTGGTTATAGTGGATTAAGTCCTTGAGTTCAAGGAGAAATCACCTTGGTAGGTTGGACTGGACTAGCTTGAAGGTTTCTCAAGTGAACCAGGATATATCACGTGTTCTTTACTCTTGCTAATTCTTTACTGCTTATGATTCCAAAATGTCTTTGAAATCATCACTTAACGCAATAATGTTAAGAGACGAAAGTTTGTTAAGAGTGAAAAACCTAATTCAAACCCCTATTTCTTGTGTTTTCTTCACACCTTCAGTTCAAACACGCATTAGTCGATAATTTCTAGGTTTGTTAGCATGTCGAATTTGACCTGTTTGTTATGTCCAATTATTTAAGTTAGCTTGTTACCTAAGTTAGCTTGTAATGGGTCTATGTGTAAAATCCCATTAGTTTAGTATGCTATTTTCCTTATAAATAGCATACTAGTCTCTCATCATTACACAATGAAAATCCTAATTAGAGTGAGAGAGGTTATTTGTTATTATGTAAAACTTGTAATCTTGTTTAAAAAAGAAAGTAAAGCATAGCCGTTTATAACCAATTCATTGTGTTCTTATTGTTTCCTTCTTTCCTACCCTTGTGAGTTCCTCGTCGTTAAAGAAATCTGTTATACTTTGTTCTTGGTATTATTTTTCACAACAAATGTTTTAGAAATTAGCGGTAGAAAGTAAATATGTGGAAAACAGAAAGTTAAAGGTAAGAGAAATAACACTAGAGATTTATATAGGTTCAGTCAAGAAGACTTAATCATGTCCCAAGATTTAATCTTCATGGTATCCAAAAATGCTTAAGAGCTTTTAGTAGTTTAACCTTTTGAACCCCTACTTAATACAAAGAAAAATGAAGTTTCAGACTAACTTTCAACTAAATAACAAACAATGGAGAGAAGCATTTAGTATTTCTTCCAAACATGAACTTCCAAAAAGAAACTGTTAGTCTTCCATCCAAACATCAACTTGAATCAGTTAGTTCCCAAGCTAAACTAAGATTTTATATGGACTTATCTCGAGCCAAGATGAGCTTTTAAACCAGGCTGAACTCACAACCCCAACCTAGGTTTTGTCCAGGCTGACCATGAACCAAGATGAGATCTTAAATCATGCTTATCTTGAACCACAATGAGCTTTTAAGTCTGGATGAAGTCACGAACCGAATTGAGATTTTAAAACCAAGCTGATCTCGAACCAAAGTAATCTTTTAACCAGGTTGAGATTATGAATTAAACTGATGACTTAGAAACTAAATCCCCAAACCAAAGCATTTAAAGGATTTAGCTTTTAACCCAAACAAACACTTCTTTAAGGATTATTCAACCATGAGAAAAATACTCCTTGGTGAATTTACAACAATGCCCTTTCCATATTACAAAAATTCCATACTAAACAAAATTTACCTAGGGGTTCAAGAAAATCAGTTCATTATTTTCCCTTAATGAATTTACCTAGGGATTCATGCAAATCAGTCACTTCCTTTTTCAACGAGACACAAGTCTCACATTTTCCTACTGAGTTTCTAATATTTGTCATTCCTAACTTAGGAGTTTGAAACTATAAATACTCCTTAATGTCTAAGTTATATTTTTCTATCTTATCATTTTCTTCAATTAACTTAGCACTTATTTGAAACTATTCTTTATAAGATATCTTTGTTACCTCATAATCATCTTTCTCGTGAGATGATTTAAAGAAATTTCCATCTTCTTCATTATAAGAGTATTCTACTATGGTTCTCCCTAAGGTTGACTCTTCTTTATTTTTGGAGTCTTCGTCTTCTCTTCATCTTTCGAAGATTTCACTAGATGATGCTTTTTCTTCATGTCCTCTATCATATGAGGTTCCTTCATTTGATATTAAATCCTCTGAGGATCTTTCAACTATCGATTATGTTATTTTGAAGGAAGTCATGAAAAGTTTTTTATAAGAGTTTGATGAAGTTATTGAAGATTCTTCAGTCTCTAAGCTTATACCTCTATCTTTTAGTAATTGAACAAGTTCGTTCAATTTTTATATGATTTTATCCTTCTTTGATTTTCCTGAAATTTGTAAACTCTCATCTCTTTATTTAAGGATTGGATATTGATTAGTAAAAAATGTCCTAATATAAGTTCTTAGATATTGATTAGTAAAAGATATCATAATATAACTCTAATATTAGTAAAGTTGGAGAAACGTTTAAGAATGAAACATTCATTTTCACCTCGTGTGTTTATTTTCTCTTACTCAATACTTGGAGAAACTACATATATCTTTTCAAGAGTATCCCACATTTCCTTGGTGGAGTTGCAATTTTAAACATAGAGGAGTTTGCTATCATATAAAGTCATTGCTTGAAAATTATTGGTTTTGAAATCAATTTTGAATTTTCACTTTTCCTTTACGATCCAAAGGAAATCAAGTTTATCTACTACTTCTCCATCTAATTAGGAAGTACAGATAAATAGACCATTGACTAGTATTTCTCACAGTTATAAGTCAATGCTTTGAATAAAATTTTTAAAGCTAGCTTTATATAATTCAAACCTAACACCATTAAACAATGGAGATGTTTAGGAAAGATATATTGTTACAAAAGGTGTTAAAAGTCATCTTCCTCCTGAGACGATTAGTCTTTGAACAAGAGTTAAGCTCCGATGTCACTTGTTGGACATGTGACTCCATACACAAAAGGGGGAGAATTGTGGGTTTCATAAAAATGATAGTTTGAAATCATTTTGTTATCATTTTCAGAGTTTAAAAAAATTTTGATAAAAACATTTTAAACATTAGCAATAGAAAGTAAATATGCAAAAAATAAATAGTTAAGGGTAAGAGAAATAACAACAGAGATTTATACAAGTTTAGTTAAGAAGACTTAATTCTGCCCCCAAGATTTGATCTTGAGAGTATCGAGTAATTCTTAATTAGTAGGTTAAACTCTCGAACCTCTTTATACAAGGAAAAATGAAGTTATAGGATAAGTTCTAACCAAACAACGAACAATGGGGAGAAGAGGTTAGTCTTTCTTCCAAACACAAACTTGCAGAGAGAAGCAGTTAATATTCCTTCCAAACATGAACTTAAAGCGGTTAGTCCCCAAGTTAAACCAAGATTTTCTACAGACTTATCTTGAACCAATATAAACTTTTAAGCTGGGATGAACTCACGAACCAAACTGAGGTTTTGACTAGGATGACCACGAATCAAGACGAGATTTTAAACCAGACTTATCTATAACCATAGTGAGATTTTAAGTCGAGCTGAACTCACAAACCGAATTGAGATTTTGAACCAGGTTGATCTCTAACGAAGAAATCTTTTAACCAGGCTGAGCTTACGAACCAAACCAACAACTTATAAACTAATTCCCCAAACCAAATATTTTAAAGGGTTTAGATTTTAACCCAAACAAACACTCCCTTAAGGATTATTCAACCAGGATAAAAATACTCCTTGGTGAATTTATAAAAATTCCCTTTCATGAATACAAAAATTCCTCACTAAACATAAGACTTTCTCGAAGCGCTACAGCTAGAGTTAAAGTGAGAGAAATTGAAAAATATTTTAGAGAGAGTGAGGAGTGAGATAGAAGGCTCATGTTTATGGATGTGAGAATGTGAAGGGAATAACATCTATTTATAGGCTTGGGATTGGCACAAAAAAGGAAATTTCCATTGACCAAAATTAATGAGCCAATCAATTGGGTTAGTTCCCAATTGTTGAAAGCCCAAAAAATAAATGATTATGAAAGTTTAAAAAATAAATAAATGATACAACTATATTGAATTTCATTAAGAATTTGTCACATACATTTCAGAACAACTTTTACACTAACCCAATCAATTGGGTATGAGTGTTAATTGATTGGATAGTTCAAAATTTAGTCCAAAACCTTTTGGCAGTTTATGATTCAACTAGCACGGCCCCCAAACATTTTTAGGTATATTTTATCGAAAAAATAGAGGCTTAAAATTTTTTTTAGAGTGTGATTTATCCGTATAACTTTTTGAAAAAGCCCATATATTTTTACAAAAGATAATTCACTCAAATGTGATTGGGTGAGCTTTCACATTTTCTCTCTTTCATAATTTGAAGCTTTAAGACTTGTCAATTAAATCAATCAATATACACTTAGTTGAATCTTCTTGGACACGAGGCTTAAGACTTATTCAGGTTGAGGACCATCATCATAGGATGTTTGTTGTGATAACATAACCCTAATCAGTGTGCTTGCATCTTTAACTGTTTTTCATACTTAAATCCTCATAAGTTGTAAAGATTGTTATGCAAGTTGCCATATAGGTTGCATCATCAAAATCTCCTTCTTGCTATCTTTATCAAAAACACATTATCAAGAGCTCATTTGATTACTTCTCTAAGTACCTTACAAAACATGGTTCCATAATCTTTGTGTTGTAGATTCTAATGACAACTCTAGATAAACTTGATGTGGTAAATACCAATTTTTATGTTTCCTTTGACACAAAGTCACTTGGAGGTAATAAATATCTTATTTCCTTTGTGGATGAATTCACTATAAAGATGTGGGTCTATTTGATTAAAAAAGATGGAGTACTCAAAGTAATCAAGAGGTTTAATGTAATGGCAGAAAAACTGGCATAAAAACATCTCAAAATTCTCCAAAATGATGGAGGTAGTAAGTACACTTCAAGAGAATTTGAATACTTTTGAAAATATGTAGGAATTCAACATGAGATCACAACACCACATTCTCCTGAACAAAAGGTCCTCCTGAGAAGAAGAGTATGACTATCATGAACATGAACAAATGCATGTTGGGAATTGTAAGAACAAGAAGTGTTTCTACATCTGGCCTTAAGATTTTGATGATAACTTTACATGATATCATTAAGAACAATTGTATACTCTAATGGTTTCGTTCTAGTGTGTAGCTGCTGCTGTAATGTTCTAGATATGGTATCAAGGCGTGTGACGTCATCAGGTTTTGAACATAAACACTAATGGATGAAAACATGTGGTTACGTGTGTAGAGGTAGAAATATTAAGACTAAGCCATTGGATTGACTTGACTCGCACATATCAAAATAAAAATTGCCATCACACTTTATTGTTTCCAAAGGAATAGGAAAAAAGAGAATAACCCAAAAATAGGGGGAGAGAATCTAAGTTTGGGGGTTGGTTATGCAAAGGGAAGGTATTAGCACCCTAAAAATCTACGGTACTCCATGTGAACCTCTTTGAAAATCTGTGTATTTGGGCTATAAATGTTGTATACAAAAATAGATTATGGGAATGAGAAAAGAAATATTTTTTTAATAATTTTTGCACCCGCCGCAGTTGCAAACCTTTAGTGCCTACGTACCACCTTCCATACAATAGGGGATCAGGGTACTCATAGTTCACCTTTAAAAAAAATTTAAAACACAAGTGTGTTGGTTAATTTTAAGAGACAAGACATCGTCGTCTTATCCGAGTGGAAAAACATACTTACTACCCACAATTATGAGAAAGGAGAATTTGCGTCATCTCAAAGTGGAGGATATGACTTGGATTTTAAAATCAATAAAGCCTCACTCAACACGCAAGTGGAAAATATCTCACTTCACTACATATCATAGAAGTATAGTAGCTTGCATCACTACAAGGATTGACAAGAGTCTAATCTTTTGAGAAAAGTTTTAAAGTAAAAAGCCAAAGTGGCAAAATGGTTTGAATGAGATTTATTGACTTTTAGTCTTCTCACAAAAATGTCAAAGTATTGTTAAATTGTTTAAAGTTTGGTTAAGAAAATATTTTTTGAAAATGCATGGACCTAAGTCAAAGTTTATTACGAAAGCGGTTCAAGTTTAAAAATAAGAAGAGTTTTCAAAAGGAGGGAGATTATTTTTGAAATTAAAGAAGATGGGAGGAGATGAAGTGACTATCCTAAAGCATAAGGTAAAATCTAGGGAAAAGAACCACCTAACCAACAAGAAGCCAACACTTGACACAATGAGTCAATGTAGAATTCCCATCCTTTGGATTTGAAACCAAACAAGCAAAGATAATAAACCTCTTAAGAAAACCAAGCTTCAATTTCATTAAGTCTTAACAAAAATTGGGCAGAGTAACGGTTGTATACAGATGAATTCCCGATCATAGACAAAGCAAGTAATCACAATAACCTGCACACAAAGCAAACAAACAATCCAATGTCTTGGGGTAAACCCCAAGAACTCCAGACAAAATAACAGTTGAGGTCACAAGGTCTCAAGGTAGGTCAATGTCTCTAATCATAAGTCCAAGAAGTCCACAATCTCCATAATGCCAAGGATAGTAACCAAGTAGTCCAAGTAACATTAAAGTTTTTTTTTATGGTTTAAGTTGATTATTAGGTATCTTCAAAAGGAAATGAAGAGCTCAAGGGAGCAAAATAAAAATGACATAAAAGTAAATGCTCAAATGAGCAAAGATGAAAATAACATGAAATGTAAATGCTAAAATAAATGTGCCTAAAGTAGAAGTATAAAGTAAAAGCACAAAATAAAGTCAATTGTTAGAAATTAGAGGTTAGTTGAATGATCATCTTGAAACTTGCATTTGAAACTCATTAGAGGATTGATAAAACCAAAGCCTCTCAACAACAATTTTCATTTGCTTTTTGTCAAGTATATCATTCATTTAAAATTCCCAAGGCAATCATAAATGATCAACGATGTTTAAGTGATTCAGTTTGACCAAAGCTTATGAAGATTCATTAGAGGATTGATAAGACCAAAGCCTCCTAACAATAAATCTCAAGGTTATTGGATCAAAGGATTCAAATTAATATACTTGGACTTACAAACATGGGTTTGGGCCATGAATGATCATTTCTTGAATCGAGACAAAATTTACCACTATGTTAAGCAATCATAAGTGGACTTATATAGAAGTCTCACCTATTTTGAGGCCGGTCAATAGCAATTTATGTGTCATATGTTTGGAGAGATGATATGTATATCATCCTCTAACAACATGTGACACAATAAGAAGAGGATAAGATGAAACGGGATGAGATAAGAATTAAACACATTTGAACCAAAAATTTAATCAAACCATCATTAAAATCATCCATCCATTTTGGTGGAGTTAAACTCAACACCCAAGATCCAATGATATTAATGAAGCTCATGATTAAAATCTCATAGTCCAAGATCAACCATAATATACACAAAATAAAATTGTATTTAAAAATAAAGAAAAAATATTTTTAAAATGGTTTTTAAATGAAAATAAAAGGGGAAATTAGCAACTTTATTTAAAACATCCAAGAAAAAATAAATAAGACCATAGAAAAATCAGAAATGAGCTCAAATATTTTTATAAAATTTTTGGTAATTTTTCAAATTCAGAAACTATTTTTAAAATTAAAAGAAATAGGCAAAATAAACCAAAAATTGTGAAAAATAGTAAAGTCAGAAATAAAAATAAAATGAGGTCACTAATATTTGTCAAGAGGTCATTGGATCCTTCCATATTTTTTTCGGAATTTAAAAATTAAGAAAAGTATTTTTAAACATTTAAAATAATTCAAATAAAGTGAAAAAATATATAAAAAAAATATCAAAACACAAAATAAAGTTGTGAAGAAATAATAATCAGAAAGAGAAAAATCAAAAGTATTTTTAATAATTTTTTTGGATTTTTTTAAAATTAAAATAATGTTTTTATAAATTTTTGAAGTTTAAAACAAATAAGATATAAAAATCAAAAAATAAAATAAAAACCCAAAAGCTGTAGACCATTGGATCAATGTCAAAACGCGTTAGTAATCAAATCCAGGGGATCTGACGCGCTGTGCATATCATGGACATTAGTTAATAAAACACTGAATCATTTATTAAAATTAGAATTAAAAAACAAATGGCACTATATCATTGGTTGAGAGATGACACGTTGGTCATCTTTAACCTCCAGCCACGCGAATTGCAGGTCTTTGAAATGGAAAAATTAGAGCTCGAGACCGGTACCATTCGCTTCGTCTCTTCAAGACGATTCCAATGGTACCTTCGCGAAAAATTTATGTAAGGTGTAGCTCAGTCTTTTTTGAAGGAAAGATTAGAAAATTCATGGGCAAAACTCACTTCCAGTAGAAAATAAATGTTGCGAATATAATCAGAATGATGAGAGCTTCATTACAGTATCAAAGTTTGAGAGAATTGGTGAAGGAATCTACCTATTAAAGTTCAAATTCAGAGCTCTGAAACTTGACTTGGCTAGCACGATTTAGGAAGTCTTAAATCTTAGTTCTTCTTCTGTTAGCTTCAGTGAGGTTCAAGGATGATGAATTGACAAAGAAAATGGATTGAGGAAAGCTGTAAAACCAAATTCGAAGTTGCAGCAAAGTGGGTTCAAGAGGAAGTTTGAAAAGGTGATTCTGGATCTCTAAGCTTGAGAAAATGAATGAAGTATGACCCTCTATTTATAGGGAAACTAATGGAATGCTTAAACGTGTGAATGATGAAGTTTGGAGGGAAATCGTGTGAAGTTGCAAACATGAAAAGTGTGACTTCTATTTTGCTTAAACCTCAACCAGAGCTTACGTTTCAATGTGTTAATCATTTCTGGAAGTTCATTAAACATGATTAGAAGTAAAAATACGCAGAAATTTTATGTTTAGAGGCCAAATCAAGGATTTCAAATTCTGACTTTGGAGAAAACTTCAGTTTCAAGGTACCATCTTTGAATCAATGGTGTGAATGGTTTAGGGAACCTTAGGACTTGATTCTTGATGCATTAGAAAGACGAGATCATAAACTTTACAATGTGCAAAGAATGGAATCAAATGGATACTTGAGCTGAAAGTTGTGATGAGTCAAAGTTGAGAAAAAGATGTTGACTTTTTGTACTTAGAAAAAATTCTAAGTTTTTTCTTCAAAATGACCTATAATGTCTTGCATCCAAACATGGCCTTCCATTTAAAATTTTATCTTGACCAAAAAATATGGAATTAAGTAGACCTCTTGAATGACATTTTGAGACTTGAACCATTTAAAAAATCCAAAAATTGAGAAAGTTATGACTTTGTGAAGTTGGTGAAAATTCATGAGATGACCCATAATCTTTTGCATCCTTAAGGCATTTTCCATCCATTTTCAAGCTTTTCACATAAAAGAAGAGTTGAAGTTAACACCTTTAAGATAATTATGGAAAAGGAATGGGCTCAAGGAGATAAAAATTGACCAAGTTATGATCTTTTTAAGTCACATAAGGGAATTTGATGGCCTATCTAGAGGACTTGTAATCTTTATTCATCATTAGGTATCATCCATACAAACTTTTCTTGAAAATTTGAAGTATTTATTGATAACCATTTGAAGAGAAGCATGTTTTTGGAATCATTTAAAAATACCAAAATATGAGCAAGATATAGCCTTTAGAAGTTCAAAACCCTAACTCCTAGAGCAACAAAATGCCTTGGGAAACCTTTTCAATTTTGATAAACCTTCTTGCACAAATACTTTTGTCATGTAAATAGAAGTTGTTGAGGATGATAATGGGAAACCATGGTAACCATAACCACTTTCAAATATTAATAATTGAGGGAAAAATGCATTTGTGACCAAGAAATCAAGAACTTGTCCAGTTAGGTCAAACTTCTCCAATCAACCTTTACACCTTTGGACTATATTTGATAGCTTGAGGCATGATGGATCATAATAGACTTTATCATGATATTACTTCAAAACATCTTTAATGATGAAGATTAAATCTCAATGAAGCTATGTTGAAGAAGGCATGGTAATAAACTCATGAACCATGGTAATAAACTCATGAACCTATAGATCAACTTGATTGAATGTGTTGTGCTTTCACCTATAATATCATCAATTAAGGCAAAAATTCATTGTATTTATTAGTTAAAAGTTAATCAATACAAAACATAGATGATCACAAAATACAATTCAATGTGCTTGGTGATTCCCCATGAGCAAAGCTAAAGATAAGGAGAAGAACCAAACCCTAGTGTGATCTTGTTGTGATTGAGTTGATATGATATGATAGAGGAATCTTAGGGGGAAAAATTAGGGTACAACAACTTACCTTATTTAAGTTTATTCTATCCGGATATGTGAAGGTTAAAGTCTTCGCGTCAACGCGATTGAACATACTTAAATATAAAACAAGCCCTATTTTTTACCCTAAGATGCCATGCAATGCTTATGATTATGAATGCAAATGAACAAATCTAAAAAAAATGCAAGACCCCCTGGGGATGTAGCAAATAAGAAAAAACAAGGAACAAAAGAAAAACCCGACCAGGAAAATAAATCACTGGTGAACAAGAGTCCTAACTCTATTGGGGTAAATCCCAAAGAGGAGATAAGGCGTCATCAACTCAAATATTGAGGAGAGAAAGTAAAGGATAATCGTGATCGACAGGTGACTGTGAACTATCCACTCACTGAGGAGATAGTAAAAAAAGTAACGTCGACTTACCGGGGAATGAAATGGTAAGATAACACCGGTAAATACCAATATTAGGGTAGGTAATAAACGATTAGCACCAGTATTCACGACTAGGAACAAAAGAACTTCTTCAGAGTAATACGAATCTCAACAATGAACTATCTCCCATAATGACAAGACTACCATCCATCGGAAAAAAATTTCAACAACGAACTACCTTCTATAATGACAAGGCTACCGTTCATTGGAGTAACAAATCTTAACAACGAATTATCTTCCATGATGACAAGGCTACCATTCATTGGAGTAACAAATCTCAACAACAAACTACCTTCCATAATGATAAGGCTACCATTCATTGGAGTAACAAATCTCAACAACAAACTTTATTCCATAATGACAAGGCTACCATTCATTGGAGTAACAAATCTCAACAATGAGCTACCTTACATAATGACAAGTCTACCATTCATTGGAGTAACAAATCTCAACAATGAACTACCTTCCATAATGACAAGGCTACCATTCATTGGAGTAACACATCTAAATCTTTTCTAGGAACTGACATACTTACTAGGGAAGTACATGTTGCTCAAATAAGAGATCTACCACTTGCTGTTACGAGAAGGAGTTCTAATAACTATTTCCTGGGGAAATAAATAGTACTTCATGGGGAAATGTCAATATATTCTGGCTGAGGAGATAAAGTCTTCTTGTGCAAAATAAATGCACATTCTTAAACTAGGGCCCAAAACTTGCAGAAATCAAAATAATAATATTGCCGGGGACCATAAATTCAATCCAGAAATAAAATGGAATGAATTAGTCAACCAAAATAACACCTCATGAGAAATAAACTTAAGAGGGAACCACTTTCTACCCAGAAAAAAGAGCTGTACAGGAAGGCTAAAGAAAAAATATTCCACGAGGGATAACACAGTGGGGAAATTGAAAGAATATACATTTTCTGCCTAAGGTTTACATTCTATTGGAGAGAGGATAACACAACTTTGCAAAACATGGTAATATTCCAACAAGATATTAATGAATGCAAATGAGCAATGATTTTCTAAATTCAACTTTGTATGATGTATGTATGAATGTATGAATGTTATCATGTATATGATCACAAAACAGACATATAACACTGGGGATAACCAAACAAAACCAACTTGGGTAAAGTCAATATCGGCTAAATCATATCCAGGATGAAGGTTTCATGAGAAAGTAAGCACCAACTGAGGAAACAGATTCCTATTTCGTGACTTAACTTCACCGGGAAGGAACATAATCCGAAAATAATCATAACAATAAATCAGTACAAATACAAGGATATAACATCCTCCTCCAGGCTTCACCGGGTAATATCACACAGACTTCAATGGGGAAAACAAATGTTTCTAGGTCTGTATTTCTACTAGGGATTGCAATACTGATTTCAATAGGGTGGATGAAAACCACATCATCGATATACCAACTGAAGATTTCATATTGATTTCATTGGGGACGGAGTCACTACATTGTCGAGGGGAACCCAAGATACATTCTTCAATACTGAGAGTGATGATTACACTAACTTCTCTGGGGAGAAATTATGAAACCTCATGGGGGTAGCGATTTTCAGAGAGACCCGTTATCTCGACTTTTCTTGGAGATTTAAGAATTCAAACAATATAGTAAGAAATCAAAATTATGGAGATTTTAAATCAAACCCAACACTTGGCGGGAGACAACCCAAAAAGTTGACAACTGTTTCAACACTTCTTAGAGAAGATATTGCCCTTGTTTGGTTACCTGGGAAACAAATAATAACCATAATGCTAACACTGCAAAGGGCGATGTTTTGCAAATGATTCCATCTCAACACACAAAGGGGAAGATACTTTCTTCATGTGAGTGAAGACCTTACTGGGGAATCTGGGATAAAGACTTTATACCATGCAAACCTGAAATTAAAACGAACCAAGACCTGACTGGGAAAAACAGGATCACAAACCCAACACTGCACCATACATCAATTGGTATCATATTCAATTATATGAGAAGCACAAGAAGATCATACTCATACCAGCAAAAGTTACCTGAGAGCCTTCCTGGGGAATTCATACTTCTAAAATTTCAGAGTTCGTCCATCCTTGGAGTCACTACTTTTGTTCTCTTTGAGTCACAAAATCTAAAGCAAGAAGTAATTTGTAAATTCTTTTCAGAAAAAACAATTTTGTTATTTAATCTGTTTGCTTTGAAAATTACTATCAATAATAAATGGAGTCTTTGTAAGCAGAATAAAATAAGAATTTCAAAGAATATGATAAAAGCTCGAGCTTTATTAATAGGATGGTAGTCTGCGAATGGCGAGACTTCATAGATGATTACAAAGTTTGGAAAATGGTAATATATATTGGAAAAGATACATTGAAACACAATGACCACTATTCTCCCTAACAACTTTGAACTCCTGAGCAACGAATTTGGTTGAAGAGTGGTGAGGATCCAAGAAGATTATTGCTTCAATGATCAAGTCTTGTCTGACGTAGTTACTTGCCAAGAAATCCCTAAGTTTTACCTAGGCTGCCCTTGCGGGTTTTCATCCTAGCGGGAAAATTTATTCTTTTTATGTCTCTTACTTTTGCCTAGACCTCCCTTTCGGGTTTTCAGCCTACCGAGATGATCCTTTTTTTTCCTTTATGTCTATGTTTATGTCTCTTACTTTAGATGTTCTTTTATTTCTTTAGGCGAAGTAGGGAGATAAATTGTGGTGGACAATCTTGAATTCTTCACAAAGTTCCGTCATTCGAATTTGAGCCGTTGTCAGTGATAATCCTGCTTGGCACACCATACCGACATATGAGATTATTCTTGATAAAGCGTACTACCACCTGCTTAGTAACATTAGCATACAAAGCTGCTTCCACCCATTTGGTGAAGTAGTCAATTGCCACGAAAATGAAACGATGTCCATTCGACGCCTTTGGTTTAATCATTCCAATCATGTCAATACCTCACATAGAGAAAGGCCATGGGAAAGAGTTAACATTGAGAAGCGTCGGAGGCACATGAATTTTGTCAGCATAAATCTGGCATTTGTGGCACTTCTTTGCAAATTTATAACAGTCAGATTCCATTTTCATCCAATAATAACCTGCCCTAAGCATCTTTTTTACCATCGAATGTCCATTGTCATGGGTACCAAAGGAACCGTCATGGATTTCATGCATCAACATGTTTGATTCGTGTCTATCCATGCATCTGAGCAAGACCGTGTCATAATTTATTTTGTATAACACATCTTCATTGAGGAAAAAGCTATCTTCCAACCTTCTCAATGTCTTTCTATCTTTATTTGATGCACCAACTAGGTATTCCTGAGTCTGGAGAAAATGTTTAATATCATAATACCACATATGGTATCTCCTCTGTTGTAAACACATGAGTTGGTCTATCCAAACGTCACACTATGACATAAGGCACATCATTCCAGGTATTTACTTGATACATAGAAGCCAGAGTTGCCAAAGCATCCTCCATTTGATTTTCATCTCTAGGAATATGATGGAATTCAACTTTATTTAAGAAGGGTAATAATCTTCTAGCATAGTCTTTGTAAGGGATCAAGCCAGGGTGACGAGTATCCCATTCTCCTTTAATCTGATTTACTACCAAAGCTGAATCTCCATATACATATAGAACTTTGATTCTAAGATTAATGGCCTCCTCGAGACCCATGATACAAGCCTCATACTCTGTTATATCATCGGTATAATCAAATGTCAGCCTTGCCGTAAAAGTAACGTGTAATCCATGAGGAGTGATAATCACAACACCAATTCCTTTCTCATAAGCATTCATAAAACCATCAAATACCATGCCCCAACAAGATTTAAGATCAGAACCTTTCTCAGGAAACGGTTCATCATAATCTTTCACTTTCAGAAACATAACATCCTCATTAGGGAAATCATATTTAACAGACTGATAGTCATCCACCGGTTGGTGAGCAAGATAACCCGCCAACACACTGATTTTTATAGATTTCTGGGTACGGTGTTCAATATCATATTCAGACAATAACATCTGCCAACAGACAAATCTCCCAGTAAAAGCAGGCTTTTCAAAGGTATACTTAATTGGATCCATTTTGGAAATCAACCAAGTAGTATGATTCAACATATATTGTCGCAACCGCTTCGCCGTCCAGGCCAGAGCACAACATGTTTTTTCCAGCATATAACACCGCGACTAACAGTCAGTAAACTTCTTGCTGAGATAATAAATGGCATATTCCTTCTTTCCTGTTTCATCTTGTTGTCCCAAAATACAACCCATAGAATTATCCAACACTGTTAGATACATGATCAATGGTCTTCCTTCAACGGGAGGGAGAAAGATAGGAGGTTCAAGCAGATACTCTTTAATACTTTTGAATGCCCTTTGGCAATCATCTATCCACACACAACCCTGATCTTCCTTTAACAACTTAAAGATCGGTTCACACGTTGCAGTCATATGGGAAATGAATATGGAAATGTGATTCAGACGTCCAAGAAAGCCTCTAACTTGCTTTTCAGTTCTTGGCGTATGCCTTTCTTGAATTTCTTTGACTTTATCAGGATCAACTTCAATTCCTTTTTGGATGACAATGAAATCTAAGAACTTCCCTGATCAGACATCGAAGGTGCATTTATTTGGATTCAAGCAGAGACGATATTTCCTCAAACGCTGAAACAATTTCAACAAATCTTCTACATGCCCTTCTTCAGTATGGGATTTGGCAATCATATCATCAACATATACCTCAATTTTCTTGTGCATCTTATCATGGAATAGGGTTGTCATAGCCCTCTTGTACGTTGCACCAGCATTCTTCAACCCGAAGGGCATCACTCTGTAACAGAATGTTCCCTAGGGTGTGATAAACGTTGTTTTTTCCATGTCCTCAGGAGCCATTCGAATTTGATTATATCTGGAAAATCCTTCCATGAATGAGAATACTTTGAATTTTGTTGTACTATCAACCAACATATCAATATGTGGCAATGGAAAATCATCTTTTGGACCAGCTTTATTTAAATCTCTATAATCAATGCACATGCAAACTTTTCCGTATTTCTTTGGTACTGGGACAATATTGAAAATCCATTGAGGGTACACTGGTGGCACAAGAAAACCGACATTAATCTGCTTTAAGACTTCTTCTTTAATTTTTACTACCATATCTGGGTGAGTTCTTCACAATTTCTGCTTGACTGGTGGGCACTCTGGCTTTAGCGGCAAATGATGCTCCATAATATCCGTATCCAAACCCGACATATCTTGGTATGACCAAGAAAAGACATCCACATACTCTTTCAACAATTCAATCAACTCGCTCTTTACGTCGGGATGCAGCAATTCTCCAATTTTGACTTCCTTCGGATCTTCCTATGAACCCAAATTGATTGTCTCCAACGGCTCTTTATACAGCTGGATGACATTTTCCTCGCGCTCGAGCAACTGTGAAACCCCTTTTGGAATTTCATCATATTCTTCTTCTTCGGCCCCATACACAGGATATTCAAAGTTGGGAGAGGGTGCAAGGTCATTGTATTCAACATGTTTTTTAATTAATCTGCACATATGGTTTATGATTGCTTTTAGAAACTGACACATATATAAAGTGATTATGCATATTTATTTACAATCATTATTTATTCCAAAAGGTTTTTTTTTCTGATTACCATTTTTCCAAGAAAAAGCAGAAAATAAAAACAAAATTTGGGAATTAAAGACAACTTTTATTAATGATTTTAATGATCAAAGCAAACAGATAAGCCCATACAATATCAACTCTCACCTTGAGTAGAGTGAAAGCCTTTTGCAAAGATTAACAGAAACAAATTACTTTGAGACATGGATGCAAGAGGGAACATCAATAGTGACCCAGTTCCGGACTTTGACTCCATGTGTCACATAGTTTGACATTTCCTGCTCTTCTTCATCCTCCATAATAGCATTGATCCTAGAAACAGTTGGATGAATGTAACTTCCGCTGTTGAAAATATCCTGATACTTGCCTAAAGCAGTCTTTGGCTTCATGTTCTCACCTTTATCATTCTTCATAGAAAATCCCAAACCAGCCCTATTCTTGTTCACCGGTGGATCAATAATCTGTCCCCATACTTTACTAGGGCCATTATGCACAACCTGCTGAGCATCTTTGAATGAAGCCATAAAATTCTCATTCTCCCTTACATTATCAACAAATAAAGCTTATAACTGAGTTTCAACAACAGCTTCATCCGCTTCCACAACACTAAAAGAGGATAAATGAGATATTAACAATGTTTTCTCTCCATTTATGATAACCAGTTTTCCTTCACGCATGAACTTCACCTTTTGGTGCAAATTTAAAGTGACAGCCTCTGCCTTATGCATCCATGGTCGTCCCAGTAAAAACTGTAAGCGGGCACAATATCCATAACTTGGAAAGTAATCTGAAACAAGTGTAGGCCTATGTGAATAGGCAGATCCACTTCCCCAATAACAAACTTCCTTGATCCATCAAAAGCTTTTACAATTATGCCTCTTGGGCGCATGGGAGCTCCTTGGCACTTAAACTTTATAAGCGTGCTCCTCGGTATGACATTTAAGGCAGGCCCATTATCAATCAACACGTTTGACAATGAATCATTCTTACAGTTCATGGATATATGGAGGGCTAGATTGTGATTCCTTCCTTCGTCAGGTAATTCGTTGTCACAGAAGCTTAGGTTATTACAAGACGTAATATTCCCCACCACACTGCTGAATTGGTCCTACGGCATATCACTTTCCATGAAGGCTTGATCCAACACTCTCATTAAAGATTCTCTACGGGCAGAAGAATTCATCAGCAAGGTTGGAATAGATATCTTTGAAGGAGTATGCAACAACTGATCTACAATCATGTAGTTTCTCATTTTGATAATCTTCAATATATCATCCATATCTTTTTCCAGAGTAGCACCACTGGATTCTCCTACCGCTTTATTAGTTCTAACACTTTCGACAACCTTCTTATCGGCACTGACATTCCCTTGAATAACAAGTGCGAACACATGACCACTGCGAGTCACTCTACTGGCCTCAACAATACTCTCGACATTATACAAAGGTTGGATGGGAACTTCCACGCCATCCTCTAGAATTATAGCATTGTATTTGTACGGCACGACTTTGTCTGATTTGTACAGAACAAGACCCGACAAGCAAATCACTACTAGAGCAACAATTGGCTTGCTACAGTATTCAATCTCGACAAGAGAAAGTACACTGAAACAAGGCATAATTATGTTCACCCCTTCTTTAGAATATTTGGTCATTGCAGAATCATAACTAGAGATCATATCTTCGTATAAGGAAAAGAATTCATCTGCAGAAGCGTATTCATCATCTGACTCAGTCTCAGCCAAGCAATCTTCAATCACATTAATCCCATGGTAATCATCTCTATGGCCTGAAACCTTGATAGCACCATTATCCAATAACAACTAAATATCTCTTTTCACAATGGAACAACCGCGAGAATCTCTGTAGCAAACCCGACAAGATCCATAATGGTGTTCTACTTGACCATCCATGTGGCAGAAGGTAGCATGCAATTGCACCAAATCATCATTCATATGGTTCACATCAAAGACCTGGAACTCTCCAGGACATCCGAAGACCATGTTCACTTCTGCCTCATATTCCACCTTAGGCCTGATTATATGAATGAGGCATTCATCCATAATTTCCTTTAAAGCAACCTTTATCTTATCACACCCCTGTATATCAGTAATGCAGATACCATAACTGGCATGGTCATACGTATAGTAATTAAACTCGCAAAGGTCGGCATGAATCTTTACCAAGTCACCTCTGACCAGGTTGATATTGAAAATCTAGAAGTCCCCCGGACAACCAGCAACCATGTTGATAGCATTTGTTCCTCCATGCTTTGGCAAAGGACTATCTTTTACATTAGGGCTGACATCTTTAAAGAACAAAAGGCCAGATCTCACCATTTTTTGTACCTCCTATTTCAGAGGATAACCGTTTTCCACATTGTTCCCTGGTGCACCCTGATGAAAAGCGCACGTCTTATCTGCCTTATAATACCAAGGCAAAGGTGATGGTATAACAGGGGGTGGCCTGGTCTGAACCAACTTTTTCTGAATCAATGCTGGGAGTAACTCTACATAACTCATGGGGATAGAGTTAAAAGCCTCTCTCCTCTGATTTTGCCCTTGATTTCCCTGAGGGGCTGGTATTTGATAAGCCACTGTGGTCGGAGCCGTATTGACAACTGGAGTTACCAAAGCAACCTGTTGGTGGTGCTGATGATTTCTTCTAGGAGGATTAACCCTTCTCTCTTGAATAACAACATTTTCTCTCCTTCTTTCTTTTTAGCAAACCCGTATGATGGTTTCTTTGTACTTCCAGAATTTTCACTTCTTATCAAGCGACCCTCTCTTACAGCTTCTTCCAAACGGACATCCATGCCCACCATCTCGGTAAAATCACTTGGCGCGCTCACCACCATTATTTCATAATAGAAAGCACCTAGAGTCTTTAGAAAAATATTTGTCATCTCTTTTTCTTCCATTGGAGGGATCACTTGGGCGAATACTTCACGCCATCTCTATGCATATTCCTTAAATGACTCCTTGTCCTTCTGGACCATTTCCCTGAGTTGATCACAGTCAGATGCCATGTCCATATTATATTTGTACTATCTAATAAACGCTTCACCCAGGTCGTTGAAAGTATGAACATTGGCACTATCCAGACTCATGTACCATTTCAATGCTGCACCAGTCAAACTGTCTTGGAAGAAATGAATTAACAGGAGTTGATCATCGGTGTGTGAGTAGACATCTTTCTTACATACATCACTAAGTGAGAACGAGGACAAGTATTGCCTTTGTACTTCTCTAATTCCGATACTTTGAATTTCGCAGGTATTTTCACATTTGGAACCAAACACAAATTATTCACATTCTTCCCAAACAATTCTTTTCCTTTGAGGGCCTTCAACTCTTTCTGCATATTATCAAACTGGTCCTAAAAATTGTCCATTCGAACGTAGACACCCAAGCTTTTACTTGGTGGAGGAATAGGGCAATAAAATTCATCATTAGAAAATGGTACAACATTCACCGAAGGAGGTGCGGCATAGTGAATCTCATTTCTAGCAACAAGAGTAATATGCACTATAGGAGGTGCAAGAGCAGCAACAACCTGAGCATCTTGATTATAACCTTTTGGCATGAAGTTCTCTGGCATTCCCCATGGATAATCCTGAGGCATACGATTTTGAACAACAGTAAATGGAGTACCAGAAACAGGAACTATCAGAGCTTCGGAAGTAACCGTTGTCTGTTGAGTTTGAGCAAGTGGTGGATGATTCTGAGCATCCACCAACGATTCCATAAAAGCAATGAAATTGGCCATACCAGCCTTTAGAGCAGTAACTTCTTCGCATAACTCACGATTCTCTTGTTCTAGATTATCCATATTCCTTCTGGAATTAGCCAGAGTATTGTACTGGTTATACATCATACTGAATGAAGTAAAGAAGCACAATAAGACACCTGGATATGAACAAAAATACAAGAAGTATGTACAATATGATGCATGATATGCAATGCGCATGATTTATTTTATTATTAATATTTCAAGGAACTTAAATATTTATAGACAATTTGCAAATATTAAAGTACTAACACATTTGAAATACTGAAAATCTCATTATAATAACTTCAAAACGGATTACAATGTTTAGTACAAGTTTCAATAATCCCAAGTACAAGATAAGATAAAAATCTAAGATCCTAAGAAAGAAAAGCTGATGAAGATCACTCTACACACTGGCGTTTCCCTGTGAGTCTTGCAATCTAAGCCTTCAACAACTTGTTTTCTTCTGCATACCTACTGGCGACCTCTTTCCAATCACCAGAGTCAAGAAGTGAGAAACTAGGTCCTGACTGAGCTCTTGAGGAAAATAAATCCTCTTGCCTCTCCATCATCTCTACAACACGACTCTCAAGAATCTTGATCAGGTTATCTTTCTCTTTCAAGTCTGCTCGGTAGGACATCTCTAAAGTCTTACACTTATTCTTCCAATCCTCCTTTTTCCGTTGCATCCTAACTAGGGCAAGCTGAAGCTCTTCCACATTATTTAATAGGGGAGGAGTGGTCTTTACAAACATATCAGGCATGTATGCTTCACAAGAATACGACATCTTCAACTAGATGGCTCTTGCTTGTACCCACTGAAGATAAGGCTCCAAAGAAACAGCCCCTCTAGGTCCCAAGTCCTTCCTACTCTTCCTGTGAGTATGGCGCCAAGCTTTTGCAATCTCCTCTTTAGCTTCTTTATGAACCTCTCCATCTTTAAGGAAGAAACCATTCATATGAATACTATTTGGTTTATCCCTCATCGGATATCAAAGTCGTCGCCGTGCAAGAACATGATTGTAGTTAATTCCCCCCTTTGTACTAAGAAGAGGTATATTGGGAAAACTACCACAACTATTGACTATCTCCACATCATAGTAAGCCTGATGATACCAAATAATATCTGAATGAGTGAGGGCCATAATTTTGGATCCCAACGAGGTTCCTTCCTGATATCCCAGAAAGCATCAGACTTAGGTAAGTGAGAAATAAACCACTGATACAACAAAGGCGTGCAATAAATGATCATCCCTCCATGGTAAGAATCCCGAAGATGAATAGAATAATAAGCTTCACCCAATAATGTAAGGATTGGATTCCCAATCATAAAGATCCAGATGGCATTAATATCCACAAATTTGTCGACATTGGGAAATAAGAATAACCCATAAGCAAGTAGAGAAAAGATGGCCTCAAAAGCAACCATACTCTTCATCCTAGCAATGTAGCAAGCTTTCTCTAATAAGAACTGAGTGTGTAATCCTCTAATCCCCTCTTTGGTAGTCATGTGGGCTTCAACCTCAGACTTCCCCAAATGGATCAAAGCAACAATATCATGGGATTTTGGCCCCCCCTCCAAACTGGTAAAAGGAACACAATCAGTAATAGGTAAACCCAGTAGATAAGAATACTCTTCGAATGTAGGCATCAACTGATAATCAGGGAAAGTAAAGCATCTATACATCGGATCATAGAACTAGACCAAAGTCGAGAGAATACCCTCCTTCATCCTAAGCTTCATAAGAGAAATAATGGACTCATAATTCCTCCTAAAATCTATAGAACTCTTGATCTCGGGAATCAGACTCATCAACTCATCTATCTTGGGATCTTTGAAACTTTACTTCTTGGTGTTTCTTTTTCCAGAATCCATAGTAAAAAAGTACCTGAGATATTCATAAAGAGTAAAAAATTTTAAGTCCCTTGAAACAAAATGTTTTAAAGGATGCTCATGGGTGCATGAATGTATGATGCAGCAATCACACACAAGATCACAAACATAGGGTTCATAGGTTTGACGTCACGAGCATGAGGTCAAAGGTACTACCCACAAGGTATGGTCTAAAAGTTTATCACCTACCGAACGAGGTTCTAAGAGGTTCCCAGAGTCTACATCCTTCCTTTGGATATTACCAACTTCCAAATTGACTCGGTAATTAGCAATATTCTCAGAAAAAAATAGTTCAAGCATAGTATCGCGTGACAACCATTTCGGATTACTCTGTCATAGCTTTCGCACTACACCTAAAAGGCCAAGATGGGTTAAAGGTTCTACTGTTCTCAGTTTCAGCAGGCTCCCAGGTCGAAAGCAGCACGTCTTCCTGATTACTCGGTAAACAACACTACAATTAAAGGGGCCTCCACTGAGTAAGGGATCTCATGTCTCCTTTTTTGGTGTTACTCCATCAAAATTACCATGACTATACCGCCTGTCCTATCTTAAGTTTGCCCAAGTTTGGGTAGAGGACTTATGAGAAATCACAAGTACCCTGAAAACCAGAAAAGTCCAGACAAACATATATACAAAATATAATATACAACGGATAATAGCACATACACAAATAAACAAAGATAGGCTCAACCCACTTAGGGATGGACCAACAATAGGTCAATCTTTCCCCATAGAATTCGCCATTTTTTCTGTAGCGGTATAAATGTTGAGACCAAGCCATTCGATTGACTTGACTCGCACAAATCAAAATAAAAATCGCCACCGCGCTTTATTGTTTCCAAAGGAATGGGAAAAGAGCGAATAACCCAAAAAGAGGGGGAGAGAATCTAAGTTCGGGGGTTGGTTATGAAAAGGGAATGTATTAACACCCTAAACATCTACGGTACTCCGCAGGAACCTCTATGAAAATTTGTGTAATTTGGATATAAGTGTTGTATACAAAAATAGGTTATGGGGATGAGAAAAGAAATACTTTTTTTATAATTTTTGCATCCGTCGCGGTTGCGAACTGTTAGTGCCTACGTACCACCTTTCGTGAAATAGGGGATCAGGGTACTCATAGTTCACCTTTAAAAAATTTAAAACACAAGTGAGTTGGTAAATTTTAAGAGACAAGACATCATCCTCTTATCCGAGTGGAAAAACATAATTACTACCCATAATTATGAGAAAGGAGAATTTGCGTCATCACAAAGTGGAGGATATGGCTTGAATTTTAAAATCAACAAAGCTTCACTCAACACCCAAGTGGAAAATATCTCACTTCACTACATATCATAGAAGTATAGTAGCTAGCATCACTACAAGGATTGACAAGAGTCCAATCTTTTGAGAAAAGTTTTAAGGTAAAAAGCCAAAGTGGAAAAATGGTTTGAATGAGATTGATTTACTTTTAGTCTTCTTACAAAAATGTCAAAGTATTGTTAAATTGTTTAAATTTTGATTAAGAATTTTTTTTAAAAAAATGCATGGACCTAAGTCCAAGTTTATTATGAAAGCGGTTCAAGTTTAAAAATAAGAAGAGTTTTCAAAAGGAGGGAGAAGATTTTTGAAATTAAAGAAGATGGGAGGAGACGAAGGGACTATCCTAAAGCATAAGGTAAAAGCTAGGGAAAAGAACCGTCTAACCAACAAGAAGCCAACACTTGACGCAACGAGTCAATGTAGAATTCCCATCCTTTAGATTTGAAACCAAACAAGCAAAGATAATAAACATCTTAAGAAAACCAAGCTTCAATTTAATTAAGTATTCATAAAAATTGGGTTGAGTATCGACTGTATAAAAATGAATTCCTGATCACACACAAAGCATGTAATCACAATAACCTGCACACAAAGCAAACAAATAACCCAATGTCTTGGGGTAAACCCCAAGAACTCTAGACAAAATAACATTTGAGCTCACAAGGTCTCAAGGTAGGTCAAGGTCTCTAATCCTAAGTCCAAGAAGTCCACAATCTCTATAATGCCAAGGATAGTAACTGTGATCGGTGGATCTGGAACTGACTGTTTAACGCTGGTTCGCGAAATGTCGCGGAAGCAAGAGTCGCCACCGTCTTTTATTTTCTCCAAATGGAAAGGACAAAAGCACAGAAAAATTCCTTAAAGAGATTGCTCTCGGTTCGGGAGGTAGGTTATAGAAAGGGAAGGTGTTAGCACCCTTTCTATCCATGGTTATCCATGGGCTCTTAGATACTTGCTCAATGTGTTTTCAAAAATGTTTGCTTGCTTTTCAATGTGGGTTTTAAAAAGTTTCTTTGAAAAATTTCAGTTCGACTCGTACGTCAGAGTGTTTGAAAAATTTGCTTTGAAAGCTTTTGAAAATGTGTCGGTGTGAAAAGATTTCAGTTTGTTTTGAAGAGAGCAAGTATCCTTGAGAACCTACCTACCCTAAGGAATTCGTCTGTGTAAATGTCCTTTAAAGTAGTGCCATCCCACCATTGAGAGGTAGGTAGCACCACCGTTGGAGGTGTTCGGGTCAATTCGAGGTTCGGGACATGGTGATCACCAGAGCAATGGGAAGACACCTTAGAAGCTACCCTCATGCCAGGTTCCCGGATCATGAGGACTTACTAAGACGTCCTCTACTCGACGATCACCTTTCGAAAGGCAACAGTGAGGCGTACCCTAGGGGTGGTGTGTGCGATTCGTGTGTCGTTTTCATTGATATTTGTCTTGTCATGTTAAAGTGATCTACGCTTGATTTTATTTTAAGTCCATTCATTCTTGCATGCTTATTTAACAGTTTAAAAGTTGCGAGGAAAATAAATCTACAGCTATTACAAATGGCGCGGGTCCACATCGCCAAAATTAAACCGGACCCGATTTGACTGAAAAATAAATAAAGCGAATAAAAGGTGCGAAAAGTTAAATTGTTACAATGCTTCGGGAGAGGTACATAATTAATTAAACGACATAAAATAAAATACGCGAAATTAAAGAAACGAGGGCGTTGGACCCTTTTTGCAAAAAGTTAAAGTTAATGAATTAATTAATTAGAATTAATGTGGAATTAAAAATTAAAGTCAAACGTTTTTGGTATTTTGTATTTTTTAGGATTTAAGGAGAAAAAAGAATTAATTAAAATTAAAATGAAATGTTAAACCTAATTCTAATTATTTTTAAATTATTAAGAAAAATATTGAATTTTTAACCTAATTTAAACCTAAATTATTTATATACAATTTAATTATGAAAATAAATAAATAATAATAATATTATGATAAAAGGGAAAATTAAAAGGAATAAAAAGTTATTAAACCTAAATTCTATATTTTTTATATTTTTTATGAAAGGAATTAAAATTGCAAAAAACCTAATTATACTAAATTCAATTATACAATTCATTCATGAAAATAATTAAAATAAATATTATTACATTTTTTATCTTTTTCTGGATTTTTTATGATGTTTTTATATTTTGTAAAAAAGAAAATTAATTAATTAAAACAATAAAAATAAGTAACACAATAATTAAAAAATAAAATATGAAAAGAAAAGCAAACCAGGGGGGTTTTCTGTCCCAACATGGAGGTGTGGACTTAGCAAATCCGGCCCAATTAAGCTTGCAATTTGTTTGACTTTTTTGGCTTGTGTATCAGCGCATTGACCTGGGCATAGTCTACTCTTTGAATCCACGCCTTTGATCTGGATTGGATGGACGCGTGTATGCTTAGATCTGGAGGTGTAGCGTGGTTCCTCCCTTCAGCACTGCATGTGAACGTTTGTTGAAGAAAAATAAATGGGAATATTGAAGACCTGGGATTCGAACCCAGGTCTTGGACGTTGCAAGCTCAATACCTGTGCCACTACGCCACTTTGATCACGTTTAACATATAATATCAAATAAATAATATAAAAGAAAAACGGTGTTAGTGGGAATCCGCGCGCGAAAGTTTGAATAGACCAATCCACGCCTGACACTGCATCGTCTTCTTTCTTTTTTCCTGAAACACAAACCTTAAGCAACGGTTTTAGATGCGTGGGTTTAGGCAGCTTTAGAAAAAATAGCGAATAGCGCTATAGTGTATATAAATTGATCGCGAAGGTCAAGATTTCTTCGTCCAGATGCGTTGAGTGCAATGGTGTGGGTCTGGAATCCTAATTTTACTCGGTTTGGGAAACCCCAATTTTCAAACCTGCAAACCCTAGAATCTCAAACATGGTAGAATCGAATATAACGTGTAATAATTCAATCAAAGGCATTGGTTAGCTTAGAAACATCACACTGAACAAGAATCCACAAATAAAAATGCAAAAGGATGCGTGAATTATGATATACGATTTCAAAAATTTCTTGATACAGTTTGAGTTCAAACTACCAATTCTTGGAGCTTTGGTTGTTGTTTGTGATTGGCACACGTTCAGAGAACCACAATGAAGCTATTGGAATCAAGATTAAGGCTTGAATCGTCCTCCAATAATGAATTCAGTTTTGTGTTTTATGGAAAAAAATTCAAGTTTGCAAAGTGTTCTTGGGCGCAGCTTTTTGTCTAATGCCATTAGGTTTGTGATTCTGAATATGTAGTAAAGCTTTTAGGTCAACAAAATTGAATAATATCCATGGCATTCAATGATTTGCATATTTGATTTCCTTAAGATCTTTTCCATATCTTTTCATGTGCATTTGGTGTCAATTAGTTCAAATCCAACCAAAACTTGCCTAATTAGGATGTACACGTGATATTGAGAGTAAAACATGCATGAACAGATTTTTTAGGTCAAGTTTGGTATTTTTCATGTATTTAAATAATTTAAATGAATTAATATAAATAATAATTCAAATAAATAAATAAAAAATGAGAAAATACTTCCCTTTGGGCCAAGTGGTCGTGCATAGGCTTGGAATGATGAATCTTGGAAGATAAATGGGCCCATTAGCAATTTTAGGTCATTTGGACCATTGTTGACTTTTCAAAATTCCCAAAAATTTCCCAACTTCCACAAGGCATAACTTGCTCAATTTTTAAGCTTTTCACATGTTCTTGGACATTTTGGAAAGGTCTTTGAGTCCTCTAACCAATGCCTTTGGTACCCTGTCATTTTGATTTACCAATCGCAAGTTATGGCCTTTGACTTAAAGTCCCTTTTTGTTGACTTTTGAAAATGACCTATAATGTTGAAATTGATAACTTTTTGTGAGAGCATTTCTTGGACTTGAAGTATGAAGATGAGTTGTAGGAAATGTCTTTCTCTTCAAAATGAGCTTTGGATGGAATCTTTCTGATAATCCATGTGAAAGTTATGCCCTGGTCAATTTCAGTTGACTTTTTCAGCTGTCCAAATATAGTAACTTTTGCATCTTTGATGATTTCTGAGCCAAATTTTGAGAATCATGATCAAGCATTGATCAAATGATGTTTGTGGCTTCAAAATGATATGTTGATCAAAAATTTGAACTTTTGACTGTCAAATGACCATTTTGCCCCTACAGTTGACTGTAGTGCAATTTAGGGTTTTGACTGTGCAATTTTGAGCTGAATGCCTTGAAACTTGATATGAGGATACTTGACCATCTTTGTAAGCATATGAGACTTGATTGGGCCTTTGAAAACCTTCAATTCTTGATCAGAACACAAACCATAGTTTTGACTGTATAGGAGACAGTTGCACTGCACACCCTTTGGGAATTTTGTGACTTGGCTTGGCAATTTCTTGAAGAATATGGGAGGGCAAATTTTGGGGTGCAACAGTTGCCCCTGTTCAATCTTCTTAGACCTGAGGATGCAGATTGGCTGACGTGCCTTTCGTAATCCGAAGGTAGAAGATGATTGAACACTAGAGTGCCCAGAAATTTGCGCTCACATAGTAGCAGTGATGGTGGAGAATAGGCCTATAGATGCCATTTAGAGGTTGCTGGATAGGGTGATGGGCTTATAGATGCCATCTGGATGTTGATCGCATCAGAGATTCCTTAGCGAGAACCTGCATACCTGCAAAAGAAAAATGAATACCTGACACGTTGCAGGAGCTGATTTTAGATGCTTGGTATAGATGTGTCCTGACTGATTACAGGATCTGAGTCTGGAGCTTCATAAGATGATGAATGAACCAGGTATGGTTACTGCCTTAGCGTGAATGGTAAGAGAACCTTGGATGATTTTAACTTCAACAACGCTCGTTGAGAAAAATCTTGGCGGGGGTTACCATCTTTGCAATATCGGGAAGAGAACCATATGCTATTATAATCTGAAAGGGAATCGCCTCACTCGCCGTTGGAGAGGGAATCATAGGAAAAGGAATTGTCACCTCACTCGCCGTCGGAGAGGGAACCATAAGAGACTATCACCTCACACTCATCGTCGGAGAGGGAAACATCTGAAAAAGGACTTACCACCTCACACACCGTTGGAGAGGGAACCATAAGAGACTATCACCTCACACTCATCGTCGGAGAGGGAAACATCTAAAGAAGGAATTACCACCTCACGCACTTGTCGGAGAGGGGACCATAGGAGACTATCACCTCACACTCATCGTCGGAGAGGGAAACATCTGAAGAAGGAATTACCACCTCACGCACTTGTCGGAGAGGGGACCATAGGAGACTATCACCTCACACTCATCGTCGGAGAGGGAAACATCTGAAAAAGGAATTACCACCTCACGCACTTGCCGGAGAGGGGACCATAAGGAGAAGGAATTACCACGTCACTCGCCGTTGGAGAGGGGACCATAACTTCTACTGAGTCTTTATCAGAAAAATCTGTTGGGAGTCGATTTAGCTGGACTAGAGAAGGCTTTGAAATATGTTTGAGCATTTTAACTGCGTCTTTCCTGAAAGGTAAAGGTCAGTCATATGCAATGCATGATATGGATCAAGCAATGATGTTCTCAACATAAATGAGATTTGTATGATATGATGCGTCTATGCATGCTATGATGATGTATGTGATGTTTTATGAATGTGTTTTCCGTCTAGGAAAGTAAATCCTTGACGGGTGCCAGGAAGTCATATCCCGGGCTGATGTTGAAGAATAGATTTCCCTTCCGCTGGGGATGATAGTTGCAAGAATACCGGTGGGAGAAGATGACTCCGTTGCGGAATAAACTTGGCACATGGGAGATTCTGCGGGGAGAAAAGATACTCTAGCGACCGTGCTGGGAAGCAATACTCTGTGGGGAGATGCTTTGCTGAGTGTAGATAGTTACTTGTTGAGGATATGCTTATTGTTGGAAGTGCTGACAGACTTCGCTGGGGTAAGAAGGCTTTGTCGAGGACGCTCTTTCCGTGGCTTTTGGCTGAGGATAACCCAGTTATATCCTGTTAAGGAAATAACTCTTTAAATAAAGCCGGACGACGCGTTCGTGCTCTGCGAGGGGATAAGCTTCCAGAATCTACTGGGGATAAGCTTATTGCTTGGGGATACGGACTCCATCTTTCCTGGATTAGACTCTTCTGGGGAGTTTTGATATGCTGGGGAAAGTGATTCCTTTGAACGTTGGTATACCGCCGGGGAACAATCTTTAGACCAAGACTGCCGGGTGTGCTTGTTTAAGGATATATGTATTGCTGCTGGGGAAGTATTGAGATCTACGGAGGATACTCAACTTCCTTGAGATTTGATAGCTTTGCTTGGAGAAGAATGTATTGTTTTACTGAACCACTCTCTGGGGAATTAAGATACACTTGGCCGTGTTCTTTAGCTGAACCTACCTTGGTACCTTGGAGGATAGAACAATTAGGCTGCTTGGACAACTCTTTGTTGCCCCTGTTTCTAGTGTCACCTGCAATTAATTCCTTTGTTTCGTATGCAAATATTTATGAGTTAGCAAATCATTGTCAATGCATATATCACAAATTGAACCTTGGACGTTCTTCGCAAAACAAAACAGAAAAAGAAAAACACTTGGCACGTTTAACTGAAAATGTATTTGTATTGATTTTTGAATGGCCTGAAAATAGGCGTTTTGTGTACAAGAGGCTGACGTCCTAGTAAGAGGAACGTTGCCGAACAAAAGAGTTTTATACAAATTTTGTACAAGAGAAAATAAAACAGCTGTGTGAAATATGAATGATCCCACTGGGTTTCAACTCTGCTATTGCCTTTATAACTTTGAGCGTCTCATCACTTGATGACCTTGGTTGAAGGTGAAGCTGACTGATCGATGCCGTCTGAACTTGATGTAGATACCGGATTCTGGATGCAACGTGATCAATGAGACATAGTATTACGCTTTTATCCCTAATTTTTGCCTGGACCGCCCTTTCGGGTTTTCAGTCCACCGGGATACCCATTTTTGCCCAAGCTGCCTTTTCAGGTTTTCGACTTGCCGGGTGTACAGATTTTTTCATTTTCATCCCTTCATTTTGCCCGAACCCTTTTGGTTCGACGGGAAGCCCTAATTTTTGCCTAGGCATGTCAGCCTAGCGGGTCTTTTCTCATGCGTAGTATTTTTTAACTATGTCTGCATTGGCGGGGTGAGGAAGGTCGTCACCATCCATGTTGGTTAATATCATTGCTCCTCCTGAGAACACATGCTTAACCACAAATGGCCCTTCGTATGTAGGGGTCCATTTGCCCCTTGGATCACTCTGAGGAAGGATGATTCTCTTGATTACCAGATCCCCAACTTGATATTCCTGTGGTCTGACCTTTTTGTTAAATGCCCTGATCATTCGTTTCTGGTACGTCTGACCATGACAGATAGCAGCAAGTCTCTTTTCGTCTATGAGGTTGAGTTGATCAAGTCGTGTCTGGATCCAATCATCTTCGTTCAGATTTGCATCCTTCATTATCCGGAGAGAGGGAATTTGTACTTCGATCGGCAAGACAGCCTCCATGCCATAAACCAGAGAGAAAGGAGTTGCCCCGATTGACGTCCTAGCTGAGGTACGGTACCCATGCAGAGCGAACGGTAACATCTCGTGCCAATCTTTATAAGTCACTGTCATTTTCTGCACGATTTTCTTGATGTTCTTATTAGCTGCTTCTACAGCCCCATTCATCTTCGGTCTATAAGGAGAAGAATTGTGGTGCTGTATCTTGAATTGTTCGCAGAGCTCAGCTATCATCTTATTGTTCAGATTGGTACCGTTGTCTGTAATAATCCGCTCAGGGACGCCGTACCGACAGATCAGATTGTGCCGAATGAACCGTGCCACAACAGTCTTGGTTACCGTAGCATAGGATGCTGCCTCAACCCACTTCGTAAAATAATCAATCGCCACTAGGATGAAGCGATGCCCATTAGATGCCGTAGGTTTAATCTCGCCGATCATGTCTATGCCCCACATTGCAAACGGCCAAGGCGCAGTCAGAACATTCAGGGGAACCGGAGGGACATGCACCTTGTCTGCATAGATCTGGCACTTGTGGCATGTCCTAGAGTGTTGGTAACAGTCAGCTTCCATTGTGGACCAGTAATATCCTGCCCGTAGGATTTTCTTAGCCATAGTGTGCCCACTGGAATGCGTACCAAAGGTCCCTTCATGTAGCTCTTCCATGATTCTTTCGGCTTCAGTCTTATCCACACAACGCAGTAAGGTTGAATCATGGTTTCGCTTGTACAAGATGCCGTTGCTTAGGAAGAACTTGGCTGCGAACCTCCTCAGGAATTTCTTATCGTTGATGGATGCACCTTCCGGGTATTCCTGAGCTTCCAGATATCTCTTCACTTCGTGGTACCAAGGCTTCTCAATTACCAATTCAGTTTCGAGATCACAACAGTATGCCGGTTCGTCCAGTTTCCAGATGATGATCCGGGGAGCCTCATTATCCCATTTAACCTTGAACATTGAAGACATTGTAGCTAACGCGTCCGCTAACTGATTCTCTTCTCTCGGAAAGTGCTCAAAGGTTATCTCTGTGAAGTGGGGAATCAGGGTCAACACACATTCTCTGTAAGGAATCAAGTTTGGATGTTTCGTATCCCACCCTCCTTTGATCTGATTGATCACAAGAGCGGAATCTCCGAAGACACTTAGAAATTTGATCCTTAGGTCAATCGCAGCTTGAAGACCCATGATACACGCCTCATACTCTGCCATGTTGTTAGTACAGTTGAAACACAGCCGGGCAGTGAGTGGAGTATGAGTACCTTGTAGAGATATGATTATAGCGCCGATACCATTTCCCAAAGCATTGGAGGCTCCGTCAAAGTGCATAGACCATCGGGATCCTGGCTCAGGTCCTTCATCTGGTCCAGGTACTTCACATTCAGTTACAATCATGATGCTTTCATCCGGAAACTCGAAGTTCATTGATTGATAATCATCTACAGCTTGATGGGCTAAGTGGTCTGCCAATACACTCCCCTTGATGGCTTTCTGGGTTGTGTACTGAATGTCGTATTCCGTCAAGATCATTTGCCATCTTGCAATTCTCCCAGACAGAGCAGGCTTTTCGAATATGTACTTTATCGGATCCATCTTTGAGATCAACAAGGTAGTGTGAGTCAGCATATACTGTCTCAGCCGGCGAGCAGCCCATACCAAAGCGCAGCAAGTTTGCTCAAGCAGTGAGTATCGGGTCTCACAGTCGGTAAACTTTTTGCTAAGGTAATAAATGGCATGCTCTTTTCGGCCAGACTCGTCATGCTGCCCCAGCACACACCCCATTGAGTTGTCCAGCACTGTCAGGTATAGTATCAGAGGTCTCCCTTCAACCGGTGGCATAAGGATGGGTGGTTCTTGGAGATACTCTTTGATTCTGTCGAAGGCAGCCTGACATTCATCGTTCCAACGTACTACCTGATCTTTCTTCAGCAGCTTGAAGATTGGCTCACAGGTAGCAGTCAGATGAGATATGAATCGAGCAATGTAATTCAGGCGTCCTAAAAAGCCTCTGACTTCCTTCTCTGTCCTAGGAACTGGCATCTCTTGAATAGCTTTGACCTTAGCAGGGTCCACTTGAATACCTTTATCACTGACCACGAAGCCTAGCAACTTCCCAGATCTTACTCCGAAGGTGCACTTGTTCGGGTTCAATCTCAGCTTGTACAGTTTCAACCGGTCAAACAACTTCTGCAGATGATCTAGATGCTCTTCCTCAGTCTGGGACCTAGCGATCATGTCGTCCACATACACTTCTATCTCATGATGGATCATATCATGAAATAAGGCAACCATGGCACGTTGATAGGTTGCCCCAGCGTTTTTCAACCCGAACGGCATGACCTTGTAACAGAAGGTGCCCCACTGGGTAACAAATGTAGTCTTTTCCATGTCTTCAGGTGCCATCTTGATCTGATTGTAACCTGAAAAGCCATCCATGAAAGAGAATACCTTGTGCTGAGCCGTATTATCAACAAGGACATCAATGTGAGGTAAGGGGAAGTCATCCTTGGGGCTGGCCCTGTTCAGATCCCTGTAGTCAACACACATTCTGACCTTACCGTCCTTCTTAGGTACCGGTACCACATTAGCAACCCACTGAGGGTAAGAAGTTACCGCAAGGAACCCCGCATCAAACTGTTTCATGACTTCGGCTTTAATCTTCTCAGACATCTCTGGACGCATCCGACGGACCTTTTGCTTAACTGGAGGGCAGTCTTCCTTAGTCGGCAAGTGATGGACGACAATATCGGTATCCAACCCGGGCATGTCTTCGTAGGACCAGGCAAAGATCTCCATATAGTCATGTAACATCTTGGTTAACCGTTGCTTCACGCTGAGCTCTAGGTTGGCACCAATCTTTACCTCTTTTCTGTCTGCCTCAGTACCCAAGTTTATGGTTTCCACTGGCTCTTCATGGGGTTGAATTGCCCGCTCTTCCTGAAGCAACAGTCTTGCAAGCTCGCCAGGCACTTCGCAATCATCTTCACCTTCGTCTTCGGCTAAGTTGATCGGATTTTCGAAGTCATAATTGGCAGTAGCAGAGTTGTTATCAGTAAGATCCAGAGTGGATTGAAACCTGTATGAGTGAGTGTGTGTGTGTAAATACAGCTGTTTTGAAAATTATGTAAAGGAAAAGAAAGACAGAAAAGGAACAAAATATTTGCAATGCGAAAATACGTCCAAGATTTTCATTCATGATGTATAAAATGACAGTTTGTATGCCCTCATAAATAGAACCACGGGGCCTCGGGTAAGACACCGGGCCATAGAGTTTATCATTGTTTATTACAAAATATAACGAAACAAAGAATTCATTACTCAGTAACAAAAGAAACAGGGAGATTGTCTTTTGCACTCCAATTGTTAAGTCCTTCGTCAGTTGCCGGGTAGATCCAGCTATCAAACTCAGCCTCATCAACTTCCTCTTCATCCCCAATAGCATTAACTCCATGAGCAGGCAGGGGAGCTGTCACCACGTTAGGCTTGTCAGATGCCTCAAACTGTACCTCCTTAGCGTCAATGAGATCCTGCAGCTTGTTTTTTAGTGCCCAACAGTCATCGGTAGAATGCCCTGGGCTTTCTGAATGGTAAGCACAACGAGCATTCGGGTTGTACTTGGGAGATGTTGTATTTGGGAATTTCGGGGCTTCCCTGACAGTCACTAAGTTGGTGGCTAGCAACTGTGGCAGAATCTGCGATAGGGTCATGTTTAACCGGGTAAACTCCCTCCGGGGTCTCTCAGCCCTTTGAGAATTATTTGGCCGAGGAGCGGCAGCAGGCTTAGCAATCATCATCGCGCTGACAGATTGGCGGTGCTCAGGTCTCTCTGATTTCCTAGAACCATACACGGCACTAGACTCCTTCTTGAAAGGTTTCTTTTCCGAACTAGATGATGCAGCCTTTGCGATCTTCCCGGACTTCAGCCCAGCTTCAATCCTTTCTCCAGTCAAGATCAAATCAGTGAAACCAGCAGAAGAATTCCCAATGAGGTGGTTGAAAAATGGCCCAGATAGGGTCCCCAAGAACATGTCTACGAGCTCGCGGTCAGTCAATGGTGGCTGCACCCTGCCAGCCAGGTCTCTCCACTTCTGAGCGTACTCTTTAAAACCTTCGCTTACGCCTAACGACATACCCTGGAGTTGGGTACGCGTGGGGGCAAGGTCGGCATTATACTGATACTGCTTATAGAAAGCAGTAGCCAACTCCTCCCAGTTACGAACTTTGGTCTCATCCAGCTGATAGAACCATTCGAGATGAGTCCCTGAAAGACTCTCCTGGAAGAAGTGGATCCATAAATTCTTATCCGCAGAGTACGGCTGAATTTTCTGAACATAGGACCTTAAGTGCAGCTTGGGACAAGATGCCCCGTCATATTTGGAGAAGGATGGTGCTTTGAATTTATGCGGGATAATCACACCAGTTGACAAACCCAGATCTCCGAAATCCAGCCCAGGTGCCTGTTGAACCTCCATAGCCTTTAACCTGTCCTCCAGTTGTTTGTACCTGTCATCCGCAGGAGGGTACTGCTCTTCATCAAAATCCGTCTCGTTGTCGGAGACTACCGGACTAGGGACCTTTACTTCTGCCTGAGAAGGACTCTTGCCAACAGAAGAACCAGCCTCTTCATGCTGCAGAGTGTTACCAAACCTTCGGCCCGAGTTGAACAAAACAGTTCTTCTCTTCTTCTTCTTCTCCTTCTTCAGGAGCATAGCCTTCAGTTCTTCTTGGCCTTTAGCCAGACCCTTGATTAGTTCTTGAAACTGCGCATTCTGCGCCTGGAGAGCCTTGATTGATGTCTCAGTTGATGCAGATTCGGGATTCATGATGCTGAAATAAACAGCGAAGAACTGTAAGCAACCTGAAAAGGGAAAAACCTGCTATGCATATGATGTATGAAATGCGTATGAATTATGTTTTCAAAGACAATCGGGAATCAACTTCGTAAACAAAAAAAGAGAACACACTTCATTAGATTCAACTTTGTAACTGAAATTATTCAACAAGTTGCCCATAGGCGTTACATGAAAGGAAATACTGGAAGGGAAATAAAACTGTAAGAACACATCTGGAACTCCTTATTGATCCCATGGTCTCCTCTTCTCAGTACGGATGTAGGCATTCAGAGCTCTCTCATTCTCCAACTGCTTTGTCAACTTCTGGATCTTTGATTCCTGCTCGTTGAACTTTTCCCGGTAAGAATCCCGCTCTTCTTGCAGCTGCGACCAGGATCTCTTCAATGTCTCATAATCAGTAGGTATCTGAGGAGGAAGAACAGTTGGAGGAACACCATCTTTATCAGGACACTCAAGAATGATGGGTCTGACAGCTTCATACGGCATACCTAACTTCTGAGCACGGATGCGAACCCATTTGTAGTAGGCTTCCATAGGTAAAGAAGTCTTTGGCCCTAGCTCTTGTGGGTCAGCTTTATGAACTTTGTCCCAAGCCTTGATGAACTTACGACGTAGCTCGTCACTATCCACCTGAAATTCAAAACTGAGGTGAGGCACCAACATCTCATGGGGACCTGCTCTTCTTGCTCTTCCAAACTGACGGAGTGCTAGACATGGATTGTAAGAGATCCCTCCTTGAGTACCAATCAGAGGAACATTAGGATACTCCCCGCATCGATCAATAATAGCTATCTCATCCAAACCTCTGCAAGTCCAAATGATGTCTTTATCGGTGAGAGACATTAACCTGTGAGCCCAACCTCTTCCTTCTTGATTCTTCAGTACGAACTTAGGGAGGTGCGAAATAAACCACCTCACCAACAAAGGGATACAACACCATAGGGTTCCTCGTCTTCGGGTAGTACGGGCATGAAGTTGTTGCAAGATGTCACCCAAGAGAGTGGGCACTGGATTCTGAGACATAAAGATCCTTATGGCAGTGACATTGATGAAGTTGTCAGGATTAGGAAACAGGACTAACCCATAGATTAGGAGAGCCAAGATGTCTTCATATGCCCTAAAGTCCAGGTCATTCCAGAAATTATTAGCCTTACCAATCAGAAACTTGGCCAAGAAACCCTTAACTCCGCTTCTAGTTACCCAGTTGTCTGTTACCTCTTGATGGGTCAAAGGAAGAGCTGCAGCCACATCCTCAAGCCTGAGGGTCTTTTCCCAACCAGTAAAGGGAGTCTGATCCAAGATAGGGATACCAAGAAGATTAGAGAACTCTTCCAGGGTAGGGACCAGCTGGAAGTCTTGAAAGGTGAAGCACTGGTACTGAGGGTCATAGAACTGGGTCAGAACACTCATCAACTGTTGATCCCGCTTTGTAGTGACTAAACTGAGAAGAGAACCATGCCTCTGAATGAAGGAAGTGGTGTTTGGAATTCTGCTAACCAATTCATCAAGCAACTCAGGTGAACGAACAAAGTTGAACCGGATAGTATTCCTTCGCACAGGCATCATAATGTCCTACAAAACAGAGCAAAGATGAAACCCTCTTGTCTTTGAAATGGTCAGTTCTTATGCAGGATGCATGCAATGCTCATGATGCTATGATGTTATGATAAAGCACACCACATACAGATACAAAGGCAAACATAGTAAGGCACACAAGTCACACAAGGCAAGCCCCTAAAGTTTAGGCCAGCATGAGGTCTAGGTACCACCCTCTTTCAGTTTGTTGGTTCATACCTGTCCTAATCAAAAGTAACCGGGTTCTTAGAGGATCCCAATATCATTGACTACCCTCAATCGGTCATAACTCCAGCATCGCAATCTTTTCTTGCGGCCAGAACCATCACGAGAGTTTAGCCTCAATGGGCGTAGCATACTGCTACAATTCTAAAGGCCAAGTTGTGTCAATTAAGGTTCTAAGGTTGTTGATGCTTAATGACTCCTTAGAAGACCCATATTCTCCTCGTTGCGACACAAGGGATATCGGTAGAGACTAAGGTGCCACACCAACGTAGCCACTGCTTCACCTGTGTCGGTCTACGCCGGACAGGTCCCTCACAGCTTATGCTACCTAAACAGGGTATCCCCAGATCCGGGTTAGGATCTATGTATCTCCGATGCAACCCACAATAGTAAAGCAAGCAAATCAATACAAGTGAAAACACAGTTATGACCTAGCCCTAAGGTACACCTCACTTTAAGTTTTATTCCCCAGTAGAGTCGCCAGTTCTGTGATCGGTGGATCTGGAACTGACTGTTTAACGCTGGTTCGCGAAATGTCGCGGAAGCAAGAGTCGCCACCGTCTTTTATTTTCTCCAAATGGAAAGGACAAAAGCACAGAAAAATTCCTTAAAGAGATTGCTCTCGGTTCGGGAGGTAGGTTATAGAAAGGGAAGGTGTTAGCACCCTTTCTATCCATGGTTATCCATGGGCTCTTAGATACTTGCTCAATGTGTTTTCAAAAATGTTTGCTTGCTTTTCAATGTGGGTTTTAAAAAGTTTCTTTGAAAAATTTCAGTTCGACTCGTACGTCAGATTGTTTGAAAAATTTGCTTTGAAAGCTTTTGAAAATGTGTCGGTGTGAAAAGATTTCAGTTTGTTTTGAAGAGAGCAAGTATCCTTGAGAACCTACCTACCCTAAGGAATTCGTCTGTGTAAATGTCCTTTAAAGTAGTGCCATCCCACCATTGAGAGGTAGGTAGCACCACCGTTGGAGGTGTTCGGGTCAATTCGAGGTTCGGGACATGGTGATCACCAGAGCAATGGGAAGACACCTTAGAAGCTACCCTCATGCCAGGTTCCCGGATCATGAGGACTTACTAAGACGTCCTCTACTCGACGATCACCTTTCGAAAGGCAACAGTGAGGCGTACCCTAGGGGTGGTGTGTGCGATTCGTGTGTCGTTTTCATTGATATTTGTCTTGTCATGTTAAAGTGATCTACGCTTGATTTTATTTTAAGTCCATTCATTCTTGCATGCTTATTTAACAGTTTAAAAGTTGCGAGGAAAATAAATCTACAGTTATTACAAATGGCGCGGGTCCACATCGCCAAAATTAAACCGGACCCGATTTGACTGAAAAATAAATAAAGCGAATAAAAGGTGCGAAAAGTTAAATTGTTACAATGCTTCGGGAGAGGTACATAATTAATTAAACGACATAAAATAAAATACGCGAAATTAAAGAAACGAGGGCGTTGGACCCTTTTTGCAAAAAGTTAAAGTTAATGAATTAATTAATTAGAATTAATGTGGAATTAAAAATTAAAGTCAAACGTTTTTGGTATTTTGTATTTTTTAGGATTTAAGGAGAAAAAAGAATTAATTAAAATTAAAATGAAATGTTAAACCTAATTCTAATTATTTTTAAATTATTAAGAAAAATATTGAATTTTTAACCTAATTTAAACCTAAATTATTTATATACAATTTAATTATGAAAATAAATAAATAATAATAATATTATGATAAAATGGAAAATTAAAAGGAATAAAAAGTTATTAAACCTAAATTCTATATTTTTTATATTTTTTATGAAAGGAATTAAAATTGCAAAAAACCTAATTATACTAAATTCAATTATACAATTCATTCATGAAAATAATTAAAATAAATATTATTACATTTTTTATCTTTTTCTGGATTTTTTATGATGTTTTTATATTTTGTAAAAAAGAAAATTAATTAATTAAAACAATAAAAATAAGTAACACAATAATTAAAAAATAAAATATGAAAAGAAAAGCAAACCAGGGGGGTTTTCTGTCCCAACATGGAGGTGTGGACTTAGCAAATCCGGCCCAATTAAGCTTGCAATTTGTTTGACTTTTTTGGCTTGTGTATCAGCGCATTGACCTGGGCATAGTCTACTCTTTGAATCCACGCCTTTGATCTGGATTGGATGGACGCGTGTATGCTTAGATCTGGAGGTGTAGCGTGGTTCCTCCCTTCAGCACTGCATGTGAACGTTTGTTGAAGAAAAATAAATGGGAATATTGAAGACCTGGGATTCGAACCCAGGTCTTGGACGTTGCAAGCTCAATACCTGTGCCACTACGCCACTTTGATCACGTTTAACATATAATATCAAATAAATAATATAAAAGAAAAACTGTGTTAGTGGGAATCCGCGCGCGAAAGTTTGAATAGACCAATCCACGCCTGACACTGCATCGTCTTCTTTCTTTTTTCCTGAAACACAAACCTTAAGCAACGGTTTTAGATGCGTGGGTTTAGGCAGCTTTAGAAAAAATAGCGAATAGCGCTATAGTGTATATAAATTGATCGCGAAGGTCAAGATTTCTTCGTCCAGATGCGTTGAGTGCAATGGTGTGGGTCTGGAATCCTAATTTTACTCGGTTTGGGAAACCCCAATTTTACAAACCTGCAAACCCTAGAATCTCAAACATGGTAGAATCGAATATAACGTGTAATAATTCAATCAAAGGCATTGGTTAGCTTAGAAACATCACACTGAACAAGAATCCACAAATAAAAATGCAAAAGGATGCGTGAATTATGATATACGATTTCAAAAATTGCTTGATACAGTTTGAGTTCAAACTACCAATTCTTGGAGCTTTGGTTGTTGTTTGTGATTGGCACACGTTCAGAGAACCACAATGAAGCTATTGGAATCAAGATTAAGGCTTGAATCGTCCTCCAATAATGAATTCAGTTTTGTGTTTTATGGAAAAAAATTCAAGTTTGCAAAGTGTTCTTGGGCGCAGCTTTTTGTCTAATGCCATTAGGTTTGTGATTCTGAATATGTAGTAAAGCTTTTAGGTCAACAAAATTGAATAATATCCATGGCATTCAATGATTTGCATATTTGATTTCCTTAAGATCTTTTCCATATCTTTTCATGTGCATTTGGTGTCAATTAGTTCAAATCCAACCAAAACTTGCCTAATTAGGATGTACACGTGATATTGAGAGTAAAACATGCATGAAAAGATTTTTTAGGTCAAGTTTGGTATTTTTCATGTATTTAAATAATTTAAATGAATTAATATAAATAATAATTCAAATAAATAAATAAAAAATGAGAAAATACTTCCCTTTGGGCCAAGTGGTCGTGCATAGGCTTGGAATGATGAATCTTGGAAGATAAATGGGCCCATTAGCAATTTTAGGTCATTTGGACCATTGTTGACTTTTCAAAATTCCCAAAAATTTCCCAACTTCCACAAGGCATAACTTGCTCAATATTTAAGCTTTTCACATGTTCTTGGACATTTTGGAAAGGTCTTTGAGTCCTCTAACCAATGCCTTTGGTCCCCTGTCATTTTGATTTACCAATCTCAAGTTATGGCCTTTGACTTAAAGTCCCTTTTTGTTGACTTTTGAAAATGACCTATAATGTTGAAATTGATAACTTTTTGTGAGAGCATTTCTTGGACTTGAAGTATGAAGATGAGTTGTAGGAAATGTCTTTCTCTTCAAAATGAGCTTTGGATGGAATCTTTCTGATAATCCATGTGAAAGTTATGCCCTGGTCAATTTCAGTTGACTTTTTCAACTGTCCAAATATAGTAACTTTTGCATCTTTGATGATTTCTGAGCCAAATTTTGAGAATCATGATCAAGCATTGATCAAATGATGTTTGTGGCTTCAAAATGATATGTTGATAAAAAATTTGAACTTTTGACTGTCAAATGACCATTTTGCCCCTACAGTTGACTGTAGTGCAATTTAGGGTTTTGACTGTGCAATTTTGAGCTGAATGCCTTGAAACTTGATATGAGGATACTTGACCATCTTTGTAAGCATATGAGACTTGATTGGGCCTTTGAAAACCTTCAATTCTTGATCAGAACACAAACCCTAGTTTTGACTGTATAGGAGACAGTTGCACTGCACACCCTTTGGGAATTTTGTGACTTGGCTTGGCAATTTCTTGAAGAATATGGGAGGGCAAATTTTGGGGTGCAACAGTAACCAAGTAGTCAAAGTAACATTAAAGTTTTTTGTATGGTTCAAGTTGATTATTAGGTATCTTAAGAAGGAAATGAAGAGCTCAAGGGAGCAAAATAAAAATGACATAAAAGTAAATGTTAAAATGAGCAAAGATGAAAATAACATGAAATGTAAATGTTAAAATAAATGTGCTTAAAATAAAAGCATAAAGTAAAAGCACAAAATAAAGTCAATTGTTAGAAATTAGAGGTTAGTTGAATGATCATGTTGAAACTTGAATTTGAAACTAATTAGAGGATTGATAAAACCAAAGCCTCTCAATAACAAGTTTCATTTGCTTTTTGTCAACTATATCATTCATTTAAAATTCTCAAGGCAACCATAAATGATCAACGATATTTAAGTGATTCACTTTGACCAAAGCTTATGAAGATTCATTAGAGGATTTGTAAGACCAAAGCCTCTTAACATACTCGGGCTTACAAACATGGGTTTGGGCCATAAATGGCTATTTCTCGAATCGGGACAAAATTTACCGCTATGTTAAGCAATCGTAAGTGGACTTATATAGAAGTCGCACATATTTTAAGGCCGATCAATAGTAATTTATGTGTCATATGTTTGGAGAGATGATATGTATATCATCCTCTAACAACATGTGACACAATAAGAAAAGGATAAGATGAAGAGAGATGGGATAAGAATTAAACACATTTGAACCAAAAATTTAATCAAGCCATCATTAAAATCATCCATCCATTTTGGTGGAGTTAAACTCAACACCCAAGATCCAATGACGTTAATTAAGCTCATGATCAAAATCTCATAGTCCAAGATCAACCAGAATATATACAAAATAAAATTGTATTTAAAAATAAAGATAAAAGATTGTTAAAATAGTTTTTAAATGAAAATAAAAGGGGAAATTAGCAACTGTATTCAAAACTTCCAAGAAAAATTAAATAAGACCATAGAAAAATCAGAAATGAGCTCAAATATGTTTATAAAATTTTTGGTAATTTTTTAAAGTCAGAAACTATTTTTAAAATTAAAAGAAATAGGCAAAATAAACCAAAAATTGTGAAAAATAATAAAGTCAGAAATAACAATAAAATGAGGTCATCAATATTTATCAAGAGGTCATTGGATTCTTCCATATTTTTTTTCAGAATTTAAAAATTAAGAAAAGTATTTTTAAACATTTAAAACAATTCAAATAAAGTGAAAAAAATATAAAAAATATCAAAACACAAAATAAAATTGTGAAAAATAATAATCAAAAAGATAAAAATCAAAAGTATTTTTAAGAATTTTTTTGAACTTAAAATGAATTTTTTATGAATTTTTGAAGTTTAAAACAAATAAGATGTAAAAATTATAAAATAAAATAAAAACCAAAAAGCTGTAGAACATTGGATCAATGTCAAAACGTGTTAGTAATCAAATCCAAGGGATCTGGCACGCTGTACATATCATAGAAATTAGTGAATAAAATACTGAATCATTTATTAAAATCAAATTTAAAAAAAATAAATGGCACGATATCATTGGTTCAGATATGACACGTTGATCATCTTCAACCTCCAGTCACGCGAATTGCAGGTCTCTGAAATGGAAAAATTAGAGTTCGAGACCGGTATAATTAGCTTGTCTCTTCAAGAAGATTCTAATGGTACCCTCACGAAAAATTTATTTAAGGTGTAGCTCAGTCGTTTTGGAAGGAAATATTTGAAAATTCATGGCCAAAACTCACTTCCAGTTGAAAATAAATGTTGCAACTAGAATCAGAATGATGAGAGCTTCATTACACTATCAAAGTTTGAGAGAATTGGTGAAGGAATCTACCTATTGAAGTTCAAATTTAGATCTCTGAAACTTGAATTGGCTAGCACGATTTAGGAAGTATTAGAGCTTAGTTCTTCTTCGGTTAGCTTCAGTGAGGTTCAAGGATGATGAATTGACAAAGAAAATGGATTGAGGAAAGCTGGAAAGCCAAATTCGAACTTGCAGAAAAGTCGGTTCAAGAGGAAGTTTGACAGAGTGACTTTGGATCTCTAAGCTTGAGAAAATGAATGAGGTATGACCCTCTATTTATAGGAAAATTAATGGAATGCTTAAGCTTGTGAAATGATGAAGTTTGGAGGGAAATCGCGTGAAGTTGCAAACATGAAAAGTGTGACTTTTATTTTTCTTAAAACTTAACCAAAGCTTGCGTTTCAATGTGCTAACCATTTCTGGAAGTTCATTAAACATGATTAGAAGTAAAAATGCGCATAAGTTTTGTGTTTAGAGGTCAAATCAAGGATTTTAAATTCTGACTTTGGAGAAAACTTCTGTTTTAAGGTACCTTCTTTGAATCAATGGTGTGCATAATTTAGGGAACCTTAGGAATTTATTCTTGATGCATTGGAAAGACGAGATCACAAAATTTACAATGTGCAAAGAATGGAATCAAATGGATGTTTGAGCTGAATGTTGTGATGAGTCAAAGTTGAGAAAAAGATGCTGACTTTTTATACTTAGAAAAAATTCTAAGTTTTTTCTTCAAAATGACCTATAATGTCTTGCATTCAAACATGGCCTTACATTTAAAATTTGCTCTTGACATAAAAATATGACATGAAGTAGACCTCCTGAATGACATTTTGAGACTTGAACCATTTAAGAACTCCAAAAATTGAGAAAGTTATGACTTTGTGAAGTTGGTGAAAATTCATGAGATGACCCATAATTTTTTACATCCTTAGGGCATTTTACATCCATTTTCAAGATTTGCACATAAAAGAAGAGTTGAAGTTCACACCTTTAAGATCATTATTGAAAATGAATGGGCTCAAGGAGATAAAAATTTACCAAATTATGATCTTTTGAAGTCACATAAGGGAATTTGATGTCCTATCTAGAGGACTTGTAATCTTTCTTCATCATTAGGTATCCTCCATACAAAATTTTCTTGAAACCTTTTAAGTGATGTATTGATAACCGTTTGAAGAGAAGCATGTTTTTGAAATCACTCAAAAATACCAAAATATGAGCAAGATATAACCTTTAGAAGTTCAAAACCCTAGCTCCTAGAGCAACAAAATGCCTTGGAAAACCTTTTAAATTTTGACAAACCTTCTTGCACAAATACTTTTGTCATGTAAATAGAAGTTGTTGAGGATGATAATGGGAAACCATGGAAACCATAACCACTTCCAAATATTAAGAATTAAGGAAAAACTGCACTCGTGACCAAGAAATCAAGAACTTGTCCAATTAGGTCAAACTTCTCTAATCAACCCTTGCATCTTTGGACTATCTTTGACAACTTATGGCATGATGGATCATAATAGACTTTGTCATGATATTACTTTAAAACGTATTCAATTATGAATCTTGAATCTCAATTAAGCTCTATTGAAAAATGCATGGGAATAAACTCATGAACCTATAGATCAACTTGATGGAATGTGTTGTGCTTTCACCTATAATATCATAAATTAGGGAAAACATTCATTGTATTTATTAGTTAAAAGTTAATAAATACAAAACATAGATGATCACAAAATACAAGTCAAGGTACTTGGTGATTCCCCATGAGCAAAGCTAAAGATAAGGAGAAGAACCAAACCCTAGTGTGATCTTGTTGTGATTGAGTTGATATGATATGTTAGAGGAATCTTAGGGGAAACAATTGGGGTACAACAATGTGTTATAGTTGAAGTCAAGATTATGGAATTCATGTTATGCAACGGGTCTTAGGATTGTTAATACAAAAAGTTATGATCGTGACTTTATGGTTAAGCTTTGGAAGCCTTCTAAAGCTTTGCTTCTGTGTTACAAGTTCTGAAGATTATGAAGACAAGGTTTTACTGAACAAGTTCTGATGATCTAAAGAAAAACAAGTTCTTACAACCAAGTTCTGAAGACTCTAAAGACGAGGTTCTGATAGGACACGTTTGAAGACTCCAAGACTTAGGTTATAATACTTAAGAGAGATTCTTCTACAACAAGCTTCAAACATTCAAATTATCTGAAGCCTCTGAAGATAAGAAGAAGTTCTAAATGGTTAACCTCTGATGGTGTATAAAAGGTACAAAAATGTAATGTGACCTCTACCCTCTAGGGTGGTGTAAAGACAGTCCTTTAGTACTATATTATGACCATTCTCATTATGAACATTAAGAACAAACAACTTTATTCTCCAATTACCTTTCTACCCTTTCAATGGATCTCTTTTACAAGCTATAAAAGAAAGACTTGGAAGCTAAAGAAAATTAGAATCAACATTACACAAATATATAAGATTAAATCAAGCTCAAGCAAAACTATGCCAAAGCATTGTGCAAACTCTTTACATAAATATTCTGTGTATAGTTTTGTAAATAGGAAATGAGTTGTTGCTCGTATCTTACTGTAAAACACTTAGGTGTTTTTCTTTGTACTGAAACGTCTGTGTAATCTTCTTAGAATAAGCAATCTGTAATACACTGAAAGTATTCAACTGTTGTTGATTCCTTGAGAGACCAAGAGAAGGTCAAATCTCAAGAAGACTCTTACTGTGGTTTGAGTAGATTTACAATAAGGATCGACTGACTTATTGGGGGTGCCAATAAGGTTGATCTGACTTTTGTGGGTTATCTATAATCGGTTTTGTTATAGTGGATTAAGTTCTTGTTGAAGGCAAATCACCTTACGGGATGGACTGGAGTGGCTTAGTTAACAATGTACCAGGATAAAAATAATTGTGTTCATTGATTTTTATGTTCTAAGTTAACTTGGTATTTCATCAACAAAAAAAAGATTCAAAATTTATTTTGATGAAACCCAATCCAAACCCCATTTCTTGTGTTTCTCACACCTTCAATTGGAATTAGAGCTCCAGTTCTGGTATTGATAGTTATCAAACACTTAACCGTGTCAGGTAAAGATCCAGACGAGTTTTTCTATGAAGAAACACAATGGTTGAACCCACACCTACTAATGTTGCTTCAGATTCAAACGATAAAAGCTACAATGTAAAACCTCCCATCTTTGATGGTGAAAAGTTTGAATACTAGAAAGATAGACTAGAAAGTTTCTTTCTAGGTCATGATGTTTATCTTTGGGATATGGTAATTGATGGCTACATATCTCCCACAAATGCTATTGGAAAATAAATAGCTAGGAGAGCTATGAGTGATCAAAAAAAGAAATTACAAGAATCATCATAAAGCAAGAATCATCTCACTGAATACGATTTCTTACACCGAATATGAGAAGGTCACAAATAGAGACTCTGCTAAGTCTATATTTGACTCCCTTCAAAATGACTCATGAAGGAAATGATCAAGTCAAAGAAACCAAGGCGATGTCCTTAATTTAAAAGTATGAAGCCTTCAAGATTTCAAATCCTGGTTGCAGGACTAAGAGTTCTAAACAAAGGATATTTAATGGCAAATCATGTGAAGAAACTTATCAGAAGCTTGCCATCCAAATGGAGGCCTATGGTAACTTCACTTAAGCTTGCAAATGATCTGAACAACACTTATTTAAAAGAATCGATAAGTTCTTTAAGCAGACATGAGATTGAGATAGAACAAGATAAACCATAGAAGAAGATAAAATCTATTGCATTCAAGTCCATCAAGAAATCTGAGAAGTCCAAAGCTCTTCAAGCAAAAGAGATAGAGGATCCAGAAGAAGATCTTGATGATGAAGAAGATGAGTTGTCTCTACTCTCCAGAAGGGTTAACTGTCTCTGGAAGAGAAATCAAGGTAACAAGTTTAGAAGTTCAAGAAGGACTAGAAGTCACTTCGAATCAACTTCTGGTCAAAGGAAGTCTAGTGGCAACGAAATCACTTTCTATGAGTGCAATGAGCCATGACACTACAAGTTTGAATGTCCTAAGTTTCTAAAGGAAATACTAAATAAGAAATCCATTAATGGAAAAAATAAAGGGCTAATGGAAACATGGGATGATTCAGACTCTTCTGACTACCACTATGACGGAGATCATGCTAACATGGCATTGATGGCTCATGATAGAACATCAAGTGAAGTAGTCCCCCTAGAAGATGAGGCTGATTCAGAAACAGAAGAAATATTCTGCAAAGAGGTATTCTCTAATCTTACTCGTCCTAAATTAACATTTTCCTTAGTTGAAATTCTAGAAAAATATGAGTTACTCAAGATCCAATTCAAGGATCTTAAAAAGACCCATGAATTCGTATCTGTTGAAAACAGTAAGCTTAAGGAATAATTTTTTGTTTTAAAAGAAGAAAACTTTTTATTAAAAGATGAAAACTATGCCCATAAAGGCACAAGAACTCTTCCAGAAGCCTTTGAGAGTATTGATGATGTCATTAAGAAATATGACAAAGCCTTCCAAAATTTTCTATCTAAGAGCATAGGAAGAAGTGTGATAGCTTCTATGATCTATGTTATAAGCAGAAATGGAGTTAAAGGTATTGGTTATGATCCTCATGATAAATCTAAATCTAATAAGGAAAATATACCAACCACCTTACACTCTTTTTATGTCTGTTGGGTTTGTGCCAAAAGAAGATGGAAAAGATGAAGAGAAAACTGATTCTGAATCCGATGATAATCAATTGGCTAAAAAAAATAGCTTTAATACTTGCAAATATGATTACTCTACTTGAAAACACCAGTCCTGGTTGTTGGACTCTGGCTACTTGCAATACATGATGGGAAAAAGGCATATGTTCCAAATCCTGGAACTTAAGCCTGAAAAGGTCATGAATTTCGGAGGTAACCAAAAGGGAAAGATCATAGGCTTTGAAACAATAGATCATTGGAACTTATGCACATTGATTTTCTTGGACCAGTAAAATCTAAGTCAATCAATTGAAATAAGTATGGATTAGTCATCTTAGATAAATACAGCAGGTAAACATGGTTGATGTTTCTCTAACACAAGGATGAGTCACATTCTGTATTCAGTACCTTCTGTATCCAAGTGTAAAATGAGACAAGTCTCAAATTTGTCAAGGCTAGATGTGATCATGGTGGAGAATTTGAAAAAAATATATTTTGAAAATTATATTTGATGAGAATGAGACTTCCCATGATTTCTCATGTCCGAGAACTCCACGGCAAAATGGAGTTGTTGAAAGGAAGAATAAGACTTTACAAGAAATGGCTAGCACCATTATCATTGAAACCAATATGGCAAAGCACTTATGAGCAAGGGTTGTAAACACATAGTGTTATATCCAGAACAATGTCTCCATAAGACATTTTCTTTGAAAGACTCCTTATGAATTGTGAAAGAAAAATAAACCCAATATTTCATATTTTCATCCTTTTGGATGCTCTTGTTTTATTCCGAACACTAAATAAAATCTTAACAAGTTTGATTCAAAAGCTCAAAGTTGTATTATGTTAGGATATTTTGAACGCTCAAAAGGCTACAAGGTATATAACACTGAGACACTCATTGTTGATGACTCAATTCATGTTAGTTATGATGATAAGCTTGACTCTGAAAAGTTAAAGCTAGTTGATAAGCTTGCATGTATGGAGATTAACATTTCAGAATCTGAAGGTAATGGAGCTACTGCTGAAGTGCAAGATACAAGAAGATCAGAATACGTTCAATCAGAAGCTTCTAATGATCAAACTCCTTTGAAGAGGATCCTGCAAAGACTATCATTATGAAAGGATACGTCTAGGGTTGATGTTTGTGATTACAATAAAAAGGATGATCAAAATCAAGTTTGATGATAAAGGTGATCTCATCAGAGACAAAATACATCAGGTCATTATTTATACTTTCTGACAAAGTACTTATAGATACTTTTACCAGTTAGAAATCATCTTGACAAGAAATGTTTAAATCAAGAAGGATGTGTATTCTCATTTTTGAGAATACCAATCTTGGAGAAATTAAATATCTTGAGAATAGATGAGAAATATCTCTTATTTTACTTTTATCTCTTATGACTGAAAAGATTGCATAAGATATTCAACTGTCAATTTCAAAGATTTTCCTTGCACGACCTACCCTAATCCGTGTCCTAACTTTCCATAACATTTTCCTTGGAAGTTGTGACGCCGTCTGTTCTCCTTCCTTCCAAAATCAAGAATTCAATTTCTTGCATATCTTTAGGTTAAGTTCTCTGAAGTAATTTAATCTTCTCAATCTGTTACATATCCTCTTGTCTATTTATATCATCCATCATATTCAATCTCTCCTCAAGTTTCAGTCATTGTTCTCTCCTCACAACCCTTCAGTCCTTCCTATATTTCTTGTCTCAAATGGCCATCAATCCATTTCATGGAGCTGAATACCTTTTGGAGGTAATTCATGAAAAACGTCCTAATAGAATGTCTGATGACATTTTCATCAACATGTGTTTGAAAGCCAAGATCAGTAAGTTTATACTGCTATGCTACGAGGTCCTATCTACCTGAATATCATGAAAAATTTATGGCTTTATGCATCTACAAGCATTGATGGAAATTGCATTAAATCGAGTATATATGGTATTCCTTTTATCATCACTTGTTCTTCCAATGCTGAAGCAATTGGGTGTTCTCCTAAAGCTAACTTCATGGATCATGCCAGTTTTAACTTCATAGAAGTTGATTTACTCCCAACCATTCATGACATTTCTTGTGGGTTTGAACCCAACAATCCAGACAACCTGAAACCTCTTGCTAAAATCTGGTTTTAATTCTTGAAAACAAACCTTCATCCTAGAGGTGAAGACTTGGATGTTGTGTCTCCTAGGGATGAGCCCCTAATATTCTTCCTTCTCAATAATATCCCTGTAAATTTGTCCTATATTATTTTTAACCACCTAAAGGAATCAATTTTGGACTCTAGATATTGTCAAAAATCCTTCACACCCTATGGACGTGTCCTATCTGAACTGTTTGAATTAGCTGAGGTAATCAAAATTGTTCGAAAGGCTCAGTTCACAAGAGGAAACACTCTGTTTGACGATTGGTGTGAAGTTTTTGAAGTCTAAGCTAGTGTATGTGTACTCAAATGAATATGTCTTCTTCAGGCCTTGTCTTGTATGTTAAAACATTGTATTCATCAACTTATCACCATTTTTTTTTGTCAAAACGGAAGTATCATCATGAGATATTCTTGATGCATACCTATTTCTCAGAAATAAATCATTGCTTACATTCCTTAATGTAATAAGAAAAATCAATGAAATTTGTTTCCTTTGTTGGTTGTCTTCAAAGTTTACTTTTCTGTCTTTTTATTACCTTTTTGATTTCTGACAAAGGGGGAGAAAGTAAAAGGATTTTGATAATATTTATTCTTAGAATCTTAAACTCAAACATATAAAACATTGTTTCTACTAACAGTTTGTTTGATGTTTCATTCTAGGAACTTTGAATAAGTTCATTGAGTATTCTAAGACATGTTAAGGATGAAGATCCTGATGCTAAGGTTGAGAACCTTATGGATGAAATCAACTCTGATTTCATATATAAGAAATTTCACACTTTGTGAATATATGTATATTCAAACAAATGTACCAAACATAATTCAGAAGTTATAAACTTACTGAAAGTAAGGTAATCTTACTTGATATCATATTGTTCAGAAGTTGTGAACTTTCTACAAGTATGGAATTCATACTTAAAGCTTCAGAAGTTGTACTCTCCTGAAAGGAATTCAAGTCAACATTCAGATGCATACTTTGATACAGAGGTTCCAGTAAAGAGATATGCTCTGATATGTGTGCTTCTGCAACGTATGCTCTATTAAAAAATTATGCTCTGATATGTCTGCTTCTCCAGAAGTATAGTGTTTTGGTTGTGATATTAGAATCATATAATAAGAAGTACTGATAAATGATGCGTGGCATTATTTAATCAGGCTTAAAATCAAGTTTTGATTCTTCAAAAAGTTCTCATAGTAACCAGGTTTTGAGATGAAGACCAGGTGTTCTAATCAGAATCTGATGAGTTATTGTAGGGAAGTGTTCCTTCTCTAATTCTATGTTCTGAAAACTCAATTTATTTTGTGAGTCTTGGGCTCATGGAGAGACTCTGAACAAGCATAAATGAATTTTTGGGATTAACAGATTCAAGGGGAGTTGTGAGCTTAACTCTGAATTTGTCAGTTACGGTAACCCTGTATAAATTATTCTATCAAAATACATGGTTTTGCCATCACCAAAAAGGGGGAGATTGTAAGAACAAGAAGTGTTTCTACACCCGACCTTAAGATTTTGATGATAACTTTACATGGTATCATTAAGAACAATTGTATACTTTAATGTTTTAGTTCTAGTGTGTAGATGCTATTGTAATGTTCTAGATATGGTATCAAGGCATGTGACTTCATCATGTTCTGAACATAAACACCACTGGATGAAAACATGTGGTTACGTGTTACAGTTGAAGTCAAGATTCTGGAATTCATCTTATGCAACGGGTCTTATGAACCTGACAAAGCACAAGTATGGTTGAAAGCGATTGAGAAGATCTTTCGAGTCATGAATTGTTTGGATGTGCAAAAGATGCAGTTTGGCACCCATATGCTTGAGAAGAAAGCTGAGGATTGGTGGGGTAACACTGTTCAGAAGTTTGATGAAGATGGGATTGAGGTTACTTGGTCACTTTTCAGAGATCCATTTCTGGAGAAGTACTTTCCAGAGAATATGCATAGGAAGAAGGAGATTGAATTTCTTGAGCTGAGGTTGGGTAATGGAACCGTGGATGAGTATGCTACAAGGTTCGAGGAGTTGATTAAGTTTTGTCCTCATTACAACACTGCTAATGCTGAGAGATCTAAGTGTCTTAAGTTTGTGAATGGTTTGAGACCTGAGATCAAGAAAGCTATGGGTTTTCAGCAGATTAGGAAATTTTCTAAGCTGGTTAACAAGAGTAGGATTTATGATGAGGATAGTAGAGATAATGTTACTCATTATAATTATTTGAATGATAAGAAGGGAAAAGGCCAATTCAGAGGAAAGTCGTATGTGACTCCTGCTGATAAGGGGAAACAGAAAGCTTGTTATGATAGGAAGCCGAGTGAGGGAGGAGCTCCTACTCTGGTTAGGTGCTACAAGTGTGGTGTCGAAGGATATCGTGCTCCTGAGTGCACAAGTACCGATATGATGTGTTTTAAGTGTGGTAAGCTAGGTCATAAATATTATGATTGCAAAGGAGGTACGAGTGTGACTTACTACAACTGTGGTGAGCAAGGGCATATTAATACCAAGTGTGACAAGCCGAAGAAGGAACAAGCTAGAGGGAAAGTGTTTGCTATATCTTATTTCGAGACTGGTGTTTAGGATAGACTAATCTGAGGTGCGTGCTTTATTAATGGTACACCTTTGATTGTTATTATTGATATTGGCACGAAACTTTCTTTCATTTCTTTGGATTGTGTTAAGTGATTGAATCTTGAGTTGTATGATATGAATGAAAGTATGGTTATTGACACTCTTACTATGGGTTTAATGACTACTTCACATGTGTGTTTGAATTATCCGTTGAGTATTTTTTGTAAAGATTTTGGAGTTGATTTAGTGTGTCTTCCGTTAGATCAACTTAATGTTATTCTTGAGATGATCTGGTTGGAATACAACCATGTTTATATAAACATTTTTTTGACAAGACAATTATCTTTCTTGATTATGGTTTTGAGAGATATTTGTTTATGTCGGCCAAGCAAGTGAATGAGTGTATGCAGGATGGTTTTATGTTATTGGCTTTGATGGCAACATTTCATATTTGTGAGAAGAGAGCAATGAGTGATTTACCAATCGTTCATGATTTTCCTGAGGTATTTCCTGAAGATGTAAGTGTTTTACCTCTAAAGCGTTAGGTGGAGTGTATGATCGACTTAGTTCTTAGAACTAGTCCGGTATCGATGGCTCCATATTGGATGTTAGCATCTTAATTGAAAGAGTTGAAGAGTCAACCTGGAGATTTTCTTGAGAAGAGATTCATTCGTCCTAGTGTGTCATCGTGGGGCGCACTAGTTTTGTTGGTTAAGAAGGAAAAAGGAACTTGTTGCACTATAGTGAAATGTAGCCGTAAAAATTGAGACTAAGCCAATAATTGACTTAAATCACACAATGAAGTCGTCACAATACTTTATTGTTTTCAAAGGGAAATGGGAAAAAAAGCGAACAAAACCCAAAATAAAATATCATAAAGATCAAGGTACGGGGGTCAGTTATGCAAAGGGAATGTATTAGCACCCTAAGCATCTACCGTACTCCGCAAGATCTACTTTGTTGTTCCTATCAAAGAGTGTTTTATCTCAGGGAAGGAATCTGAACTTCGACAGGTAAGACAACTTCCATACTGTAAACCAGAGAGAACGGTGTTACCTCAGTTGATGTCTGAGCTAAAGTGCGATAACCGTGAAGGGAAAATGGTAACATCTTGTGCCGATCTTTATATGTCATTGTCATCTTCTGTATAATCTTATTAATGTTCTTATTGGAGGCTTCCACTATGCCATTCATCTTTGGTCGATATGAAGAAGAATTGTGGTGCTTGATCTTGAACTGCGTGTAGAGTTTCGTGATCATAGTGTTATTGAGATTGGTACTAAAATTAAATTAAAATATAAAATTAAATTAAAACCTAAAATAAAATTAAACCTAAAATTAAATTAAAACCTAAAATTAAATTAAAAACCTAAAATTAATTATTTGAGTTTATTATGAAAAATCAAAGGTTTGTGAAAAATGTTAGATTTTATGAAAAATGTTTTGGTTATTTGTGACAATAGGGAAAAAAGGAGGAAAAGAGTGAGAAACATAGAATTGAAAAAAAGAAATAACCAAAAAGAGTCTCAGGACTTTCCAGCAACATGCTCACCACCTGGTCAAGCGTGCCTTTGTGTTAGGATCTGGCCTCAGCATGTTTTGTAATAAACCTGCATGGGACCATTACGATGGTCCAAACCTGTAGTTTTGAATCTCATGAACACATTAAACAAATTAGTATACCATGAAATACAAAGAAAATAAATATATGAAACTTTGTAATGTTAAAACCGATATGGCATGTATGAATGCTTCTACAACCATTTGATCATGGAGATTGAACCAGCCTTACCCTACTGAGTTCATGGAAGTGAATGAGATGCCTTTTTTGTAGTGACAAGGGTTTGTAACAAGGATTTCAAGATTTCTAGGGTTCTTAAAAGAATTTGATATTTTGACAAGGTTGTGGTAAGATTTTTTTTGTGTCCCTGTTTGTATGAAAAGAATGATATTATATAGTGGAAATTAGGACAAAGATACGGGCTTTGGATGTGCAATTGGGCCTCCAATAACCACAAGCAATAGTGCAGATTTTTATTCACTTGAGTCTGACACGTTCCAGGAAAAATCGCAGGGACCTCAGTGTGATTTTTGAAGTTAAAATGTGAAAACAGAATATAGACGACGCCGAGAACAAACTCCTATCCAAAAATGGGCTCAATCAGATAAACGATGAATTAGTTATGAATATTTGAAGTTTTGCCTCAGACAACTTAATTTTTAACTTCAGAATTTTCAATGAGTTGCACGCGATTCGGGTAAAAAACTGAAGCTTTCAGGGTACCGTTTGCTTTTGAAGATAAAAACCAAAATTTAACTAAATCAATTTTTAAGACAATTCCACTGAAACCAGCTTGATACGATAAAAATCGACCGAGTTATGATTTTTTGAATACGGAGCAGATAAACATATGTCACAATTTTCCTGCGTGAAAATACTTGATAAATCCATATTTTCGGAGACTTTCTGAATGAAATTGGCTTTCTTCCGTGAGAGATGAAAACATAGATGATGTCAAGAAGAATTTTGGCCACCGGAATGGGTTCAAAAAGAGCCTCAGGCTTCAAGTTATGAATTTTTTAGTGCGTAAAAATTGCACTTTCAACACACTTTTTCACCATATTTCTTCGAGAAAACTCTCACATTCGGAGACCTTCTTTAAAGAATTAGCTCTTGACCTGAACCTGAATTTGAGAATATGTCACCAGGTATATCTTGGAGAAAGAACACCTGAATATGGCGCGCTAGGTTGGACTTGTGAATCTTTGAACCCTGAATCGTTGCGAAACAACGAACCGATCTTCAACACGGAAAATACTCTGAGAACATCCATTAGTGAAATAAACGTCACCTGTAACTTGACGAGGTTTGCTAGAGATACCTTTATCCCATAACCATAGAACCAATGATATGCATATATGTAATGATGAAATATAAACCAAAAAGGTCGGAATAAAGAGGGTAAATTTTGGAGTACAACAGCTGCCCCTGTTCGATCTTCTTAAACTTGGAGAGCTAGATTGGCATGTCCGTCATTCGTGACTTAAAGGTAGAAGATGATTGAACACTTAAGTGCCCGGAAATTTGCAGTCGTATGTGCAGGAGATAACACTGTTGGTTGATTGTACCGGTAATAGGCTTAAAGATGCCATTTGAAGAGTGATGGGATGTCGTCGGAGATGGGCTTATAGATGCCATCCAAAGTAACCATTGATAGAAGTATCAGAATAAGTTTACACTTGACTGTATATGAGGAAGATGTATTTGGAATGAGTCTACGTTCGACTTTGTCCAAAAGAGTTTCAGAAGGAATCTAGGCTTGATTTCATCCAAAGTAGAAGATGTCTACGCCCGACTTCAACTAGAAGAGGTATTGGAAGGAGTCTACGCCTGAATTTTTTACAAGAGTATCAAAAGGAAATATACGCCTGACTTCATCTGAATGATATGCTGGAATGAGCCTGTGTCAAGCCGCATCCAAAAATGTATTAAAAAGCAACCGTGTAAGGCTGCTTCAGGATGAGCCTGTGTTAGACTACACCTGGAAATGTCTTAGTAGGAACTTGTGTAAGATTGCTTCAGGATAAGCCCATGTAAACTGCATATGGAAATATATTTAAAAGGAGCCTGGGTAGGGCTGCTTCAGGATGAGCCCATGTGGAGTTGCATCTGGAAATATATGAGAAGGAGCCTGGTAGAGCTGCTTCAGGATGAGCCCATGTGAAGCTGCATCTGAAAGTTTTTAGAAGTAACCCGTGTAAAGCTGCTTTAGGATGAGCCAGTGTGAAGCTGCATCTGGATATATATTTGAAGGAGCCTGGGTAGGACTGCTTTAGGATGAGCCCGTGTGAAGTTTAATCTAAAAATATATTAGAAGGAACCCGTGTAAGATTGTTTCAGGATGAGCCCGTATGAAGCTGCATCTGGAAATATATGAGAAGGAGCCTGGGTAGGGATGCTTCAGGATGAGCCCATGTGAAGCTGAATCTAGAAATATATTAGAAGGATCCCGGGTTGGGCTGCTTTAGGATGAGCCAGTGTGAAGCTGCATCTGGAAATATATTAGAAGGAACATGTGTAAGATTTCTTTAGGATGAGCCCGTGTGAAGCTGCATCTGGAAATATATGAGAAGGAGCCTGGGTAGGGCTGCTTCAGGATGAGCCCATATGAAACTACATTTGGAAATATATTAGAAGGAGCCTGGGTAGGGCTGCTTTAGGATGAGCCCGTGTGAAGCTGCATTTGGAAATATATGAGAAGGAACCTGGGTAGGGCTGCTTCAGGATGAGCCCGTGTGAAGCTGCATCTGGAAGTTTTTAGAAGTAACCTGTGTAAAGCTTCTTCGTCCTGTTTCAGAAATTCATGTCGTCTGGTCATATAGATAGTTTCCCCGTTATGTTTCGGGAATTAATCTGTGACCTATTTGAAAGTAGCTGATGATATTTGGCTGTTTGCGAACTTTACCTGAAAAGATAAAATTAGATTTATGCAATGTCATGATGTATGTAATGCATTGCATAATGATGCTCTCAAAATAAATGAGAATGTTGTATGTGTTTATATGCATGTGTTATGATATTTTGTAAATGGTGTTATGGATGCAATATGTCGTTAGAGCATATTGGTAGCTTCTTGCAACAATGTCTAGCTGGGGAGAATAAATCTCGGACTATTGCTGGAGATGAAGAAAGCGATTCTTCAATTTCTGCTGGGAATAATTTTGCTGGGGATTTCCGCTTTCTATTTGAGGATACTCCGCTGGGGATCTTTGACTTCTGCTAAGGATAGAAGCATTCAAGGAGAGTCGGTCATTTGTCATTCTTTTTGTTGAAGGAATTAATTTTTGTATAACCTGACTGGGGATGAAGAGATGGACAATTCTTCCTATGTGCTATCTGACCAAGTTTCAGATATGGGTAGCAGTTCTCTGGGGATGATAACTTTGAATGAACCCTGCTGGAGATAGAGAATTCCGTCGGGGAATTTTCCGTATTGGAGAAATGAACTCTGTTGGGGAATTTGATTTTGTAGACTGTGTTGAGGAAATAAACTTTGATTAGAAATTCATAGGTCGTGCTAAGAAAGTTTCCACAGTTTGTTGGGGAAATAATCAGACTTCCTCATTTGTCGGGGGACCTCTTGGGGAAGATGCTCATGTTAAGCTATCCATCAGAGGTATGGAGATGAATTGCTGGAAGTTGTCCTAGTTTCTGTCTGACTTGCATATTAGACTTATTGGGGAATATATCTCTGTTGAGGGTGAGCTTGTGAAGATAGTTCTGTCGAGATAGTTCCATGGAGATTTCTCTGTAGGGATTTATGGATAATTTGAACATTATCTCCACTCTTAAAGTCTTTAGTAAATACTGATCATGATGATAACTCTTCTACTGACATTCAAGTGATGAGATAATGGGACATAGTCGTACACTTTAATCCATAACTTTTGCCTGGATTATGTTTTCAAATTTTCAGTCCACTGTGATACCCTTTTTTCCCCAAGCCGCCTTTTCAGGTTTTCAACTTTCCGGGTGTATAATTTCATTTATATATCCCTAATTTTGCCCAAAAATCTTTTAGTTCGTCGGGATGCCCTTATTTTTGCCTAGGCATGTTAACCTAGCGGGTCTCTTTTTCATGCGTAGTATTTTTCGACTATGTCCATGTTCAGAGTATGGATAATTGCCACTATCCATAATAGTAAGTGTTGTAACACTTCCAGAAAATGTTTTCTTGATCGTACGTGACCCTTTGCTGGAATTCATGTTTAATGCCCCAAGTGATTCAGATGGAGATTTGCCTCTAGCTATTCGACACTTTTGAGAGATTCCTTGAATCTTGACACGACTGCCCCAAATCAGTTAGACACCATGTTACGCCCCTTAATTATGGAAGGTTTGTTATTGGAAGTGTCTTTCTATTTTAAGTGATTCTATTCATCAAGAGGATTTTCGTTCATTGAATATTCGTCGTGTGAATTTCTCTGTTGTCGAACAATTAGTTATATGCAAACAGTGGTATTAAAAATGCAAAGATTATGTTTGTCTTGAAGTTTTGAAAATGCACTTTTAGTAAAAAAACAGAATTTTGCAAGAATGTCAATTCAACTCAGGATTTATAGTAAGCCTTACAGGAGTCAGGATACCTTTTTTGTAACAGTATGCTTTCAAACTAACCCATGCTTCAGCTAGGACTTTTAAGGGTTGTAACATGGTCTTGTTCACTTTAAGAAACAAAGGATAAAGGCTCAAACTTTTTTTGTACCCAACCCGTTCTTCACGATGTTCTTCAGCCCTATACTCAGTTAATTGTATGTTTAGGTTCCAATTGAGTCTGGAATGATATTCTGGAGATGGTACGGATACTGGAAGTTTATTTGAGAAGGCATTCATTTATCAAGGATTTGTAGTGACCTCTTTTTAAAACCGACATGGAATGTATGAATGCTTATACACCATTTTGATCATGGAGATCGAACCAGCCTTACCCTACTGAGTTCATGAAAGTCAATGAGATGGCTTGTTTGTAGTGACAAGGGTTTGTAACAAGGACTTCAAGATTTCTAGGATTCTTGAAAGAATTTGATATTTTGACAAGGTTGTGGCAAGGTTTTTTTTCGTGTCCCTGTTTGTCTGTAAAGCATGAGATTATATAGTGGAAATTAGGGAAAAGATACAGGCTTTGGATATGCAATTGGGCCTCCAATAACCACAAGCAATAATGCAGATTTTTATTCACTTAAGTCTGACACGTTCCAAGAAAAATCGCAGGGACCTCAGTGCAATTTTTGAAGTTGAAATGTGCAACCAGAATATAGTCGACATCGAGAATAAACTCCTGTCCGAAAATAGGCTCAATCGGATATACGGTGAATTAGTTATGAATTTTTGAAGGTTCGCCTCTGACAACTTAATTTTCAGCTTCTGAATTTTTAATGAGTTGCACGCGATTCGGGTAAAAAACAGAAGCTTTCAGGGAACCATTTGCTTTTGAAGATAAAAACCAAAATTTAACTAACTCAATTTATGAGACAATGCCACCTGAACCAGCTTGATACGATAAAAATAGACCGAGTTATGATTTTTTAAATACGGAGAAGATAAACATATGTCACAATTTTCCTGCGCGAAAATACTTGATAAATCCATATTTTGTGAGACTTTCTGAATGAAATTGGCTTCCAGGCGTGAGAAATGAAAATGTAGATAACGTCAAGACGAAATTTTGGCCACAGGAACGAGTTCAAAAAGAGCCACGAGCTTCAAGTTATGAATTTTTTAGTACGTAAAAACTGCAGTTTCAGCATACTTTTTCACCATATTTCTTCGAGAAAACTCGCACATTTGGAGACTTTATTTAAAGAATTGGCTCTCGAGCCGAACCTAAATTTGAGAGTACGTCACCAGCGATATCTTAACAAAATAACACCTGAATATAACACGCCAAGTTGGACTTGTGAATCTTTGAACCCCGAATCATTGCAAAACAACGAACCGATCTTCAGCACGGAAAACACTCTAAAAACATCCATTGACAAAATAAATGTCACCTGTAACCTGATGAGGCTTGCTAGAGATACCTTGATCCCATAACCATAGAACCAATGATATGCATGTATGTAATGATGAAATATAATCCAAAAAGGTCGAAATAAAGAGGGTAAATTTTGGGATACAACAGAGGTTATTAAAGATACTCCTTGATTTTTTCAAAGGTTATCTCAAAATCATCGTTCTGTTTCACCACCTGATCTTTCTTCAGCAACTTAAAGACCGGTTCATAAGTAGCGGTCAAATGAGAAATAAATTAGGCAATATAGTTCAGACATCCCAAGAAACCTCTTTCCTTCTGGGTACAGGGAGGAGGCATTTCTTGAATAGCTTTAAATTAGGTGGGATCAACCTCAATACCTTTACCGCTGACAATAAAACCCAGAAACTTACCGGATCTCACCCCAAATCTACATTTGTTTGGACTCAGTCTCAATTTATACTTCTTTAGTCAATCAACAACTTATGCAGATGGTCCAGATGCTCTTCTTAAGTTTGTGATCTGGCTATCATATCGTCGATATAGACCTCTATCTCGTGATGAATCATGTCATGGAACAAATCTATCATAGCACGCTGATATGTTGCATCGGCGTTCTTCAACCCAAAAGGCATAACCTTGTAGCAGAACATGCCCCATTGTGTAACAAAATTAGTCTTTTCCATGTCTTCAGGTGACATCTTGATATGATTATACTTTGAGAAACCATCCATGAAGGAGAATACCTTGTGTTGAGCAGTGTTGTCGACCAGAACATCAATATATGGAAATGGGAAGTCATTTTTGGGGCTTGCCCGGTTCAAATCCATGTAGTATACATACATACGTACCTTGACTTATTTCTTTGGTACCAAAACCACATTCATAACCCATTGAGGATAGGATGTCATTGCTCGGAACCCTGTGTTGAATTGTTTCACAACCTCAGCCTTGATCTTTTCTGACATCTCGGGACACATACGACAAAACATCTATTTTATCGAAGCATACCCCTCTTTCATCAGCAGACGGTGAAATACAATATCAATATCAAGCCCTGGCATGTCTTCGTATGTACAAGCAAAGATCATGACATATTCATGCAACATCTATATTAACCTGCTCATTACACTGCCCTCTAGGTTGGCACCTATCTTGACTTCTTTCCTGTATGTTTCAGAATCCAAGTTTACATTCTCGACCGGCTCTTCATGTGGTTGAATAGCTTTCTCTTCTTGCACTAACAGTTTGGCAAGTTCTCCTGGTATCTCACAATCTTCCTCACCTTCATCCTTGGCTTGGTAGATCTAATTTTCAAAGTCATAAGTGGAAATAGCATAATCGTTATCAACGAGATCTAGAGTGGATGTGGATCTGCAATGTATTATGTGGGTGTGTGTAAGAACACATAGCTATTTGAAAAAAGTAAAAAAGAAAGAAAGAGAGCACAAAATTTGAATGCAAAACGTCCAATGCTTTATTAAATGAAAATATGCTTATGAAATGACAACCCTTAACAAATGAACCGTTGTGCCCCGGGTAAGACACACGGCTTAAAGTCATTATTTAAAAGTTACATAACCAAAACTTGAAAAGCAAGAAAACAGAAAATGGAATTTACTCCTATCTGAAGGAGATTGAGATAACATCTTCACTCTTCCAATTGCAGAGCCCGTTATCGGTAGTAAGAAAGATCCAACTGTCAAAGTTACTATCAACATCTTCTGTAGTAGAATCAACATCAATAGCATTTACCCCCTTATCGCGCTTCCGCATAGGTGCAGTAATTACATTGGGAGTCTCTGGAGGATCAAACTCAATCTCTTTACTGTCAATCAGATCTTGAATTTTGTTCTTCAGGGTCCAATAGTTATTGGTGTTGTGCCCATGATTACTAGAATGATAGGTATACTTTGCATTTGGATTATACTTAGGAGATAAGGTTTTGGGGTTCTGAGGAGGATCCCTTAGCATAATAAGATCCGCTTTTAGTAAATGTTATAACGCCTGAGATAATGGCATATTAATCTTGGTAAACTGCCTTCCCGAAGCGTCTGACCTACGCCTATTGCCCTGTTGTTGTTGTTGAACAGGCGCAGGAGTAGAAATCAATACCGCTCCCACAGACTGATTGCAGCCATTTTTTCCATGGCTCTTCTATCCATAAATAAAATTTGTCTACTTCTTACCATTGAATGTCTTCTACACAGTATTTGAAAATGCAACCACTTGAATTTTTCCGCTCTTAATACCACTTTCAACTCGTTCCCCAGTTAGAATCAGCTCAGTAAAACCAGATGAAGAACTCCCAATCATATGATTAAATAATGGACCTGTTAGAGTTCCCATGATCGTATCAACTAGCTCTCGGTCAGACAAGGGAGGTTGCACACTTCCAGCTAAGTCTCTCCACTTCTGGGCATATTCTTTGAATCCTTCATTCAAACACATAGTCATGTTTTGTAATTGCACACGAGTTGGTGCAAGGTCACCATTATATTGATACTGCTTGTAAAAAACATCATCCAAGTCTTCCCAAGGGCAGATGTTGGTTCCCTCCATCTGATAGAACCACTCGAGTTGTGTACCAGAAAAACTTTCTTGAAATAAGTGAACCCATAACTTTCTGTCAGCAGTATGGGGTTGGATCTTCCAAACATAGGACCTCAGATGAAGTTTTGGGCAAGACACACCATCGTATTTAGCAAAAGCAGGGACTTTGAACTTGTGAAGGATAACTACCCCCGAAGTAAGACCCAACTCTCTGAAATCCAATCCAGACACTTTCTGGATTTCCATGGCCTTGAGGCGATCTTCCAGCTGTTTGTATCTGTCATCAACAAGAGGATATTGTTCATCAGAATAATATTCGTCCTCATGCATCTTACAAGAACCAAGGTTACTTCCACCTCTTGCCTTGACACTTTTACCATCTTCCTCTTGGTTTTCATCTGCATCAGAGGCGATATCAGCAGTTTGAACTGTTTTAGCAGGACCTTTGAATCTTCTTCCCTTGTTGAGGATAACAATTGGCTTCAGAGTCTTCTTCTTTTTGGAAATGAGTTCCATAATGTCTTTCTGTCCTTGAGCTAGGTTAAGGAGGATCTTCCGGAATGGGGCATTCTGAGCTTGGAGTTCCTTAATAGTTTGTTCAAGAGTCATATTTTACTGAAATAAATAGCAAGAAGATGAGAAAACCTGTATGGGAAACCTGTTATGTAATGATGCATGATATGTAGATGCAATATTTTCAAGGATCATTGCAGGGTAAACAAAAAAGAAGTGTTAGAAATCGAGTTAGGCTGCAACTTTGACTGAAGAACTTCGTGTCGTTGAACGTCCTTCTATGAGAATCATGCTCACCATATCAAGTGGATCCTAGCCTTTGACTCAAGATAACATACTTCGGTCTTTGACGACATTGGCTAGAGGAAAATAAATCCCCTTGCCCCTTTCTAGACATTAGTTAATGATTCTTTGACGAATTCGGTTAGAGGAAAATAAATCCTCTTGCCCCTTACTAGACGTTTGGTTTATGATAACCTGCATCGCAGGCCCTTGAGATCATTGAAATGGTTAGTCATGATATGATGTTATAATGTTATGATGTTATGATAAAATAGATAATCAAACACAAGCAAAGCACACAAGGGCCTTAGTTTTAAGGCTTGCATGGGGTTTGTAGGTAAGTACCCTCTTGAAGTTTAGTTGGATCAACCTGTCCTAAAGAAGTAACCAGATTCTAGGGATCTCAATATCATTGACTTTTCCCACAAGTTTCATATAGCACGGAAACTGAATTTCCACCAAACAAAGCTCGAGAGTCGAATCTCAATAAGTGTAGTATCGAGTATCAACCAACTTCAGACTGCACCAAAGCCGACTATCTCACTACCTTATAATGCCTAAGTTGGTTCAATTAAGGTTCTAAGGTCAGTTAGTGCTTATGACACCATGCGGCAGCCTAATATGCTCCCTGACTGACTCGAGGGATACCAGTACAAACCAATGTGTAACACTAACGTAACCATCACTTCAACCATATCAGTATATGTCGTATAGTTTCCATGATCTATTGCTACTTACCTAAAATGTTCCCCAGATCCGGGTATAGGATCTTTGCAAGAAATAAAATCCAAATAACCCTTTAAAAAATAAAGCATACAAATCAAACAAGAAAAACATTTAAAAGTGATCTAACTCTAAGGTAACCCCACTTTTAGTTTTCTCCAGCTGATTCGCCAGTTCTGTAATACGGTGGGAGAATTAACTTGGTTTTGTGTTTTATCGAAAAGGTTGTAGATAACAAGAGTCGCCACCGGCTTTTCTTTTATCCAAAAGGAAAGGGTGAAAATAATAGGAAAGACCTTCGAGATTTCTGAGTTCGGGGGGTAGGTTATGAAAAGGGAAGGTGTTAGCATCATTTTCATCTGTAGTTATCTACGGGCTCTTAATCGCTTAGCTCACTTTGAAAATGCTTTGTGTATGTGTTTGAAAATATTTTGAAAATGCGTAAGTACGACAACTTTGTAATGATTCTTGTATAAGTTAAGAATGCATACAAAGTGCTTGTTTTTGAAAATATTTTAGAGAAAAGTGTTTTGTGTAAAAGATGTTTTATTTTTGTGAGCAAGTAATTACGAGCTATCTACCTACTCAAATGTCTTTCGTGTTATTTTCATCCTCCTTAGATAGTGTTATCCTACCATTAGTTAGTAGGAAGCCCCATCGTTGGATGTGAAGGGACAGGCGCGGGTCATCGTACAGTCATAAATGCAACTCGTAGGGGCTCTTTAGCAATTTATCGTAAGGTATTAAGATCATTTACCGAAGGCAACATCGAAAGGATCATCGATGGACTATGATCTTTTATATCAGAGGGACTTTGCTAAAGTGTCCCCATGTTCGAGGGATATGACTGTTTTTTATTGAAGGCAACAAGTGGGATTACCCTAAAGGCGAGTGTGTGAAAAATGATTAAATTCAGTTATTTGATCTTGATTAGGGTTATCTATGTTCTTTTTTAGATCTTGCCATACATGCCTTAATTACTAGCAATTATAAAGAAAGCAGTAAATTGCGGAAAGTAAAGGTCCTACGCTATTATAAAGCTTGGGGAAGGGGATACAAAACCATAAAATCGGGGAAAAAAGAAAGCAAATAAAAACCCTAATTAAACTATTACATACTGTAGCAATTACATAATTGGGAAAAATAAACTAATGCTAAAGTAAACACACGAAGCGGTAAAATAAAGGGAAAAAGAAAATTAAATATCGTTTCATGATCGTTTGACGAAAAAGTTTTGATAATCATCCTAAAGTCTAATTGATTTTAATTAATTTAAAAAGTTAGGTAATTAAATTAATCGAAACTAATTATCCTAATTAAAATAAAAAAATCAAAATTAATTTGTTAGGAATAAATTGAACCTAATTTGTTTTAATGTTGATTAAAGAAAATTAATTAAGGTTATTAAGAAATTAGGGTTAGTATAAAAAAGGGAGAAAATAGGGTCAGTAAAAAAGAGGAAAAAAGAATGCTGGAGGTGAGTGTTGAATTCATGACCCCTGCCTCTCCGATATGCATGCCTGCCAACTGAGCTACACGCCCTTGGTGCTAGAATACGCATCCATCATGTTTTGTATCAAACTTGCAAAAATATGACATATTAGAGAAACAAAGTGTCAAAAGTCTGGATCGAACCCAGGCCCTTTGATACTAATGCCTTATCGTGCACGCTTCTATTGCTGGGGCGACTATACATCCATTAATATAACTGAAACAATAAATATATATTATATAAATGAATGTATTGACCAGAGAGGCACCGAAGCCCTAGCTCCAGTCGTCTTCTCCAGCAACTTATATTTTTTAAAACCTGCAAATTCAAAGCATTAGCAATCCAAAACGTCCTACCCCCCCAAAATCAAGAGCTGCCAATCCAGTGGCGAGGTTATTTTGATCTAAAAACCTATGGTTTTTGAGTTATAGCACAAACATAGAAAATTGGAGCAAACATGGCATTCTTCGTTTCAGTGTGCATGAGACCATTACGATGGTCCATACCTGTTCAAATGTAACTCAGAAGCACGTTAGTAATAACAATATGACTTAAAACGATGCAAAAATTAAGATGTGAAATTCATAATATTATGCAATCGAAGATCCATGGTATGGTGTTCTCGTGTGTTTTGGACCCTCAAAATCACTCCAATCTTACTCTGCATGGTTGTTAGGAGTGAATGGAATGGAAATCTTATAGTGAAAAGGTTGGTAACAAGTGTTTTGAAAATCTAGGGTTGTTGAAAAAAGTTGATGTTTTTTGCAAATTTGTGGCAAGGTTTTTTCCGTGTGTAAGGGTCCTCTTTGATGTTTGAATTAATATGAATATATAGAGAAAATTAGGGCAAAGATATGATGGGCTTGGACTCTTGTAATATAATATGATTTTATCTTATTTTATTTTGATTTTAAATTAATAAAAATAAAAAATAAAAAAAACAAAAAACCAAGGGGTGTATGAATGTGTTCTGAGGTGTATAAGGAGCATAGAACACATTTGGACTCTTAAACAATGGCTCAATAGCCCAAAATATCAAGCTTGCTCAATTTGAACTTCATGCATTTGCTCAAAATTTCTCAACTTGCAATGGTCACAACTCACTTAATTTTTATCCTTTGAATGTGATCTTAGACTTTATGGGAAGCTCAAGATGTCCTCTATAACCTCTATGTTGATCTTTTTTTTTTGATGACTTTATCTTGATATAAGTAGCCTTGACAAAAAGTGTCTTTTTGTTGACTTTTGAAATAACCTATAATGTATTGGCTTATATCTCTTAAATGATGCATTTTTTGGACTTGAGCTTAGAGAGACAAAGTTATAGATAATTGAGTTCCCTTAAAAATGAGCTTTAGTTAGGGAAAATACGATGAAGCATGTGAATGTTATGCTTGGTCAAAGTTCAATTGACTTCTCCTAAGGAAACCCTAATTTGGCAACTTTTGACTTTTGATGATTTGAGGTCTTTTCTTGAGGAATCATGATCAACCCTTGATCAAATGATGAGTGTTATTTCAAAATGTTGATGTTGACTAAAAACATTGAAGTTTGTCTGTATATTGACCATAGTTGACTTTTTACCCAATACAGTTGATTTTCAGTCATCTGAGCAATTGACTGAGCAAACTTGTGATGCAAGGCTTGAAACTTGATATGAGCATCCTTGAAGACCTATGGAGAACCATGAAAAGCACTTGAGACCTTGAGAGCCTAATCTTCCTTGTGAAACACAAAACCCTAGTTGTGGACCTATTGCTTAGGAGGAGAATTTGTCTGATCAATTCTTAAGCAACCTTGAGCAAATGAGGACCTCATGAGAATCTTTTGAAGAAAAATGGGAGGGAAAATTTTGGGGTACAACAATGGCATTCTTGATGAGATTTGAGAAGGTCAGAAATATGATTTTATTTTTGTGGATAGATTGTCGTTGATCAATCAAAATTGGGGTGACGATTTTCAGATTGATGAGAATGGTATCATGAGATGTCATGATAGATTTTGTGTTTCGAATATAGCCGATTTGAAGAAGAGGATTCTTGAGGAAGGGAATCATAGTGGATTGAGTATTCATCCTGGAGCTACTAAGATGTATCAAGATTTGAGGAAGTTATTTTGGTGGCCATGTATGAAGAAAGAGATTGTGGAATTTGTGTGTTCTTGTTTGATTTGTCAGAAGTTGAAGATTGAACATCAGAAATTATCTAGTTTGATGCAACCGTTATCTATTCTTGAGTGTAAATTGGATAGTATTTCTATGGATTTTGTGTCTGGTCTACCCAGAACACCGAGTAATTTTGAGGCTATTTGGGTTATTATAGACAATTTGACGAAATCTGCTCACTTTATTCCGATGAGAATGGATTATCCATTGGAGAAGCTAGCAAAGTTATACATTGAGAATATTGTCAGTTTACATGGTATTTCGTCTAGCATTGTGTTAGATAGGGATACAAGATTTACTTCGAGATTTTGGGAAGGTTTACAAAATGCTTTGGGTACGAAGTTGTGTTTGAGTTCTACTTATCATTCACAAACAAATGGTCAGACTGAGAAGACAATTCAGTCACTTGAGGATCTTTTGAGAGCTTGTGTATTAGAACAAGGAGGTGCTTGGTGTTGCACCCAAAAATTTTACCTTTTCATTTTAGTTACATGGCTCATGCTTCATCATATATACTCATACATTCTCATGGTAAATATTAGGGTATCTTTGTTCGCAAGTTCTTTTACAGGCTATAAAAGATGTTTGTTTGGTCAATCTGTGCAAAATAGGATCTCATATCTTCAATAGTTAAGGGTTGCTTATATTGCAAGACATCTCATGTGTCCCATACGATCATTAGAAGTTGGAAATTTGCAAAATTTGGAGAAAAATTACATTTCTACTGCTCATTTCTCAAGATTAGGGTTTTGACCAATGGAAGAGTTTAAGGCTTGTAAGAGTCAGGTATGTGAAGTATTACCTTCTCATCATCACATAAGGCATCTTTCTTCAAAGAATCTCTTAAGTTGTCCAGAAGAGTGAGGCTTTGAAGATTGGTCACTATCTCCTAACACAAAGGGCTAAAATTAGGGTTTTGATTTTAATCAGGAAATCTCTGACTTTTTGGGCAAGACTCAATTACATGCCTCTCTATATGTTGATAAGCACCTATGATTGAAAGATTGGGTGCCAATTTTGAGTGAAATAAGTTCAATTGATTAAAAGGGGCAAAATAGTCATTTTGACCAAAAGTCAACCAAAGTCAAAGTTGACCAAGTGGGCTTTTGGTCAACTACCAATTCATGTATCCTATTTTCACATTTCATGATTTTTGGTGTCATAAAATCAAGAGAAGAGGTCAAAATGGAGATAACTAGTTCAAGAAGTTATTTGGACATTTAGAAAAATTTCTAAGTCCTTAAGTCTCCATAGTACTGAACTTTCAACATCTATAACTTTCTCATTTTTTATCCAATGAGAGTAAACCATACATTCCTGGAAAGCTTGAGAGAAAACCTACAAGTTTGTTATTGTGTGCTCAAGCCCCAAAAATGAAGTTTTTGTGAGTTATTGAGCTTAGGAGTTTAGGGCACAATGATGGCAAGTTACAAGTCATGCTTGCACGCTCAGGCCAATATTTTCACAAACACATGGCGTGCCCTTATTCATGATGCTCTATCTATTAATACAAGTGATAATTGAAATTGGAATTCAAAAATAAGTTGTAATTAGGAGTGTAAGCTATAGCTTGGTCTTTGAATCACTCAATTTGGATCATTATTGAATGAAATATTAGGGTTTGAATATTGGTTCTTCAAACTGGCAAAACTTACAGCGTATAAGCCATGCACTGCTCGCGCCTTGGCCTGTCAAGCTTTGTTTTTTTCCAGACTTCTCACATCAATTTCTCCCTTATGCAAGCACCATTCTTAGTAATTCAAAACTTCATGATGAAGCATATCATGAGATCTTTTTAGAGGCCTCTCAAGCACCAAATTTGCACGTATAAACTTTGAGTTGTTTGAGCCATAAGTCATCTAATCAAAAGGGCCATGTTGAGTCATTTTTTCATAAGTTTGTTTTAGTTTGGTCTTAGTCACATGGTTGGCACGAGTATTCTTCTTGTCAAAACAAGATAAATGACTCACCTCATAAGCATGAGACTCATGCCATCGTGATTTACCATTTTTTGGAAAAAAACATCTTCTTTCAAAAACCACCCATGTGCAGATAAAGATAGCTCATCAGGTATACTTATTCCACCTCATTTTCACTCTTGATTTCTCATCAAAACGACTGAGAACACTAAGCTGAAATAACACATAATGCATTCCTCATTTTGTTTCACTCAAATCCGCTAGTTGTGATGTAATTTCCCTCCAACGGTCTTCAAGCCTGCAATGACCTTCATACCCTCAAGAAAACATCCTCTGCACTCTTCTTCACTATATAAAAGTTCACTTCGCTCTCACTTTGAGGGAGAGATGAATTTCTGCACGAAAACAACATCTCACTTCTATTTTTTTTTGTGCTTGCATTTAATTTTTTTCCTCCGCGCCAAAGCTCTCATATTCATCCATTTACTTCCATTGAAGCATAGCATACAAAATCGAAGAGGTTTCATACAAATTCAGAGGCAATAGTTGAATTTATTTTTCAACTCACAAGGTACGATTTTAGATTTACAATTCTTCACTCTAGCATGTTTGAATTGATTCAAAACTTGATTATGCGTTTATAACTGGCCAAGCATTAAGCTTGATGTATAAACTTGCTTAAAATTGAAGTATGGATCAAGTTATGAGTCTCTGAAAAATCTGCAAAAATGTGAGTTCTGTGACATTTGTGCTTTGATCTCTACTAGATCTTTTGATGATTTTAAGTTTCTTAAGATGTATGGTGTAGAGTGCTAAGATATCTTTGGTTTGCGCTTTGAATCATGAGTTTTGGTCAAGAATTGAGGAATAAATCCAGTTTTGAAAATCGAGAGTTGGATCTGCACATTTTATTGAGTTGAGATGCTTGTAACCAATAATTTTCATGTGCATTTTCCTCCATGTATCATGAATCATTTTTGAAAATTCTTGATTCTACATTAATCTACTCAATGAGATCTTTAATTTGATCATAATTTTGTGCGTTTTCATCAAGAAATGAAGGAGAAATCGTGATCTAAATCAAGCATGTTAAACTGAGAAAAATGTGTTAGGGCATGGCTCAAGCTCAGGGACGATTACGTGGCGCGCATCCATTGAATATGAGTTGAATATCTTTTACAGCGCGTATTGGTTTTAATGGGTGTAATAGATTTCAGTTTTTTTTTGAATTTTTAATACATTTTTATTTATTTTCTTAATTTTGTTTCAATATTTTTATCTTACTCAAAAATTACCAAAAACTTTATATTAGTCCTGTTTTTTAGTATATTTTCATATTCTGAATTTTATTTCTTTTTTATCTTTTTTTAGAAAATTAAATAATGCAATTAATCAAATTAGGGTTTTCTTCATCATTAAGGTTCTAGAATTTTATTCTTCAACTTTCACTAATTTAAAAAATTACCAAAAAATATATTAGGTTTCATTTTAAATATACTTCATAAAAATAATTTTGGTTTGATTTTACAAAAATTCGTGATAAGAAAATAAAATTAATCTTTGAAAATATCATTTTCTTTACCTTTTTTTGTCATATTGTGCAATTAGTTTTCTTTTGATATCTTTCTTCAATAATAAAATTCCATAAAAATAGTTTTACTGACTCTTAGGTATTAAAATAATTTTCTTTAATTTTTAATTGAATTTACACTTCAATTTTCCTTTTTTCTAATTTTTAGAAGCTAACTTTGGTTTTGACTTTTCTTCTTGCTTAGGTATTAAGATACATTTTAAAACCTAACTTCCTCTACTTCTAAAAATCAAAGAAAATATGTTTGAATTCCTTGGATGACTTAAAATCACAAAAGTCATTTTTGTTGAATTCTAACTTTTGATTTTACATTTTTCACAAAATATTTTGCTAAAGCTCTCTAATTTGACCCTTTTATTAATTAGTCTTGTTAATTCCCAATCATTTCTAACTCCTCAATTTAATCCAAAAAATTTAAATCATGTTTCTGACTTTTACAAGTCTTTAGAAAGTTAGGTTTTAATTGACTCAATTTTACAATTTTTAACCTAATTTTGATTAAAGAACATATTAGGGGTTTGCCTTGACCAAAGTGTTTGTGTTTGCAAGTTTGTGTGCATAATTTAGAGTTAATTTTGTTAGCCTAGTATATACTACTGACTTGGTATTATTAGGATTTATTTCCTTCTTTTTCTCACACTCCTAACATCTTTCTTCCCTTTCCAACCTTAATTACTTCTTATCCACCTCTCTTGGTGTGCTTAAGATTTCCATCCTTTATTTTATCATGAGTGTTGGATGTTCTTGATGCCTGTCCATCCCTCTTCTCTTGTCTATTAGACTCACCTCTTGTATGCTCACCATAAGTTTTTAGTTCACTCTTTTCCAAGTGTCAATTGAATAGACCTTAGGCTTATACCTATGTATGCTAACATTAGGTAGAGGTGTCCCTCTTTTATCCCCAACTATAGAACCAATATTGCATTATAATTCTAGGGATATTTTTCTAGTCTCCCCTTATAATTTTCTTTTTCTCTTTTGCATTTGCATTAAAACAAAAACTTCTTTTCTGGCAAACTTCAAAAACACTTAAAAATTGCCGATGAGAATCATACCTTTGTTGAGCATAGGAGGTGATAAGAGAATTTCTTCTCAATCTTATTGTCCTTCCATTCTAAGACTTGGTGTGGTTCAAGTCTCAAAGACTCATTTCATGAATAAGTGGGGAAGTGACTAATATCTCTCTCTTGAGATCAACTAGTTGTTATCCACAACAAAAACACCAACCAACACAAATTCTTTTTGCCTTCGGGCTTTTCTTTCAAACTTTTTTCAAAAGAACATGTTAATTCACTTCTGTGCTGATGTGTAAGTCTCCCAAGGTAGAGTTACGGCAGAAGACAAAATTTATATTGTTCATTAAAAACAAAAAACCAACAAAAACTTTTGAAGCCGAACTACGACTGCTCTGATTCCTTAAAAGGGATACGTAAGCATTGAGGTAGGGCCCAAACGAGCATAACTTTTATTTTCCATATATTATTTCCTCTTTTATTTTGAATGCATCCCCCCTTTGCACCTTTATTTTTAGCTCTTAAGCTTTAGACATAGACTTTACACACCCTTAGATTAGAACAAACATAAGTGGATCCCGTGGAGTACCACAGACGTGTGGGGTACTAATACCTTCCCCTTGCGTAACTGACTTCCTTACTCGATTTCTATGGTCGCAAGACCATGATTTCAACACTTCAGGTTTTCTCAATGTTTACCTCTCCCTTCCCATGTGATAAAAGACGTTCTATGGCGCCTTTATTGAATTTTATCTTTGATAATTTTCGCCGGTTTTTTCACTTGTGATAACTACTTGCCTTCGATTGAGTTTACTTATAACAACAATTTTCATTCTAGTATTGGAATGGCACCATTTGAGGCTTTGTATGGTAGAAGATGTAAGACACCTTTGTGTTGGTATGAGTAGAGATTGGGTGTTATGGTTAAACCTGAGATTGTCCAACAAACTACTAATAAGATTAAGAAGATTTAGGAGAAGATGAAGGCTTCTCAGAGTTGTTATAAGAGTTATTATGATAAGAGGAGGAAATCACTTTGTTGTACCCTAAAATTTTGCCTCTCATTTTATCAAGATTTCCCCTCACAAGGCTCTTTGGACTCAAAACAGAATTAGGGTTTGCTCAGCTCAAGACTTCATCTTGCACTGATGACCTGAAATTAGGGTTTGAGTTTGCACAGGGATTTTTGGACTTTCAATGCCTCATGTGACTTTCATACTTCATGTTGGACCTCTAAGATTGCTCATACCAAGTTTCAAGCCTTGAATCACTTTTTTGCCCAGTCAATTGGACAGTTGACCTAAAAACCAGTTGTATTGGGGAAGAAGTCAATTGTGGCCAATTTACAGTCAAACTTAATAATTTTTGATCCACATCAACATTATAGTCTCACATGAACCATTTGATCAAGTTTGGACCACAACTCCTCAAGAAATTTGATCAGATCATCAAAAGGGCAAAATGGTCAAAATTAGGGTTTTGACTATAGATGGGCAATTTCTGATTTTTTACCTAGCCAATGGCAAATTGGATTCAATCATGGTTTCAAGGACTAAATTGCATCCTCTTGACCTAATCACAAAGTTCAAAAGATCTCAAATGCATTGGATTGACATATGAATTTTCCAATCAATTGATCAAAAATCAATTGTACACTGAAAAGTCAAACTTTGACTTTTTGGTCAAAATCAAGTGCCAAGGGTCATATTTCATCAAGATGTGTCAAAACATGAAATTTGTTCACCAAGAAACCTAATTTTGGAAATTAGGGTTTAAGTTTGAAAAATTTCATAACTTAGAATTTTTCTAAGTTATGAAAAATTCTTATTTTTTCCCAACTTTTCCCAACTTTTTCACCATGATGAAATTGGATTCAAATAAAACTACCAACATGAAAGTTGTAGTCCTACACAAAATCTACAACTTTGATTCAAAAAGTTTTCCCAAAAGATGCTTGGATCTCAGGTTGTGATTTTGTGAATAAGGGTCCATGAAACTTTTAACTTAGTGAAATTTTGCCCTAGTTTAGGCAGATTTTTGACCTAACTTCATGGCAACTTTTCACCTATTTCCAAGTGGAATCTCAAAATGCATTTCAAATATGGATTGTAGAGCATGTTACAAGCTTTCCAAAATGTCTAAGAACTCTCCAAGATCATTTATGGTTAGGGATAATCGAAGAAATGAAAATGGTCATTTCTCACTTTTGTCCATGGCATTTTTCACATTGCTACAAGTTGCAAATCTGTCCTAAGCATGATTGTACTTGTTTTACAATTCTTAAACCTTTCCACACTCCTTAATTGAATGCAAATACATTGGACAATGGCATTATTCTGATCTTTGAAGCTTTGCACAAGGAATTATTCCAAAAATGGCATAAAGGTTACAATGCTACTTTGATAAAGCATACTTTTTGCAATTTTGTTTATCTTGACCATTGAACCTGATCCGTGGTTGCAAATAAGATCCATGAACATCAGGAAAAGTTCACCAACCCTATGCAGACCTTGAGCTAGCAAGTACAACCTTTGCCTTTGTCACTTCAACTTCTGCTTCAAAAGCAAGTAAGCTTGCAAAAAGTCCACAACTCTTGTATCTGATAAAACCAAGTCTTGGCATCATTTCAAACGACTTCAACATATTGTAACAAGACAATACACGAGCTCATAGCATTGCAAACACCCTAAAATACCAAAATCACCATTTCTGCCCAAAACAGGGCAACCTCTGCAGATCACTAGCCAAAACAAATTTCACTTGTGCGTTTTTTGTTTCAAGGCTTCAAACACATTCCCTACATCACACCTGAACTATCCAAGCCCATATCCAGAAACTGTAACCTCATTTTCACACTTCACCATTTTCGTTTTGATGCTTTGCAGGTGGAGTTCTACAAGGAGATTCAGGCAAGTTCAAAGCAAGCTGAGCATTGGGAAAGGTTGAGGGGACTTCAAGCAAGCTCAAAAGTACTTCAGGCCTCACTCAAAGTTGCTACATTGCCCTATCTAAACTCAATTGAACAATGTATTTTCTAAGTTTTTATCTCTCTATTTAGACATCCTTAGGGTTAGGTTTGTGAAGAAAAAATGTAGTCTTTAATGTGCTTGAGTTGTACATATGCATAGTTCTTATTTATATTAACTAAGCTAGGAGAATTTGGATGATGAACATGCTAAAAGTTTTAGGTCAAAATTTAGGGCCTTTAAAATTCTCTCTGTCCTTTGAGAGTTAGGTCACAAAATGGATATGGTTGGAATCGTGATTGAAAATGCTATAACTTTCATGTTGTAAATTTTTGATTTCATGCAAAGAATAGCAAGAACAGGTTTGAGTTGCAGAACGCGCGCGTTTGGGACGAAGCAAGGTCAGGGATAAAGTTTATATGGGCCCGGCGCTTTGGGCTTGGTTCTATTCACACCCCTTGTTTACGTTCTGCACCCCCTTGGCCCATTTTCTTTATTTTGTATATATTTTTTCATTTCTTTTATATTTTCTGACTATATTATTTTTTCTTGAACATTTAAAATCACAAAAAAATATTTTCTTTATTTTTGGCATTTTATCATATTTTTATTTTACTTTTTTTTTTTTGCATAAAAATAGTTTATTAATAATAATATACTTTATTTTCTTAAATAAAAACTTGTAAATAATATTAAAAATATCATCTATTTTTATTTTTATTATTTATACACTTAAAATAATATTTTTATACAATATTCATTTTTTTTAACACTTTGTATATATTATTTTTTTTTCTTAAAGAAAAAAATGAATAAATAAATAATATAACCATAATTTCTTTTAAAACAAAAAATTAGGGTTTTCACCCTTTCAAAAATAATCATTTTATTTTTCTTATTTTTCGAGACCTAAATAGGTTCATTTTTACATACATAAATCAATACAAAAACATTTTGCATATTTGCATTTTATTGCATATTTAAATATTTGCTTATTTATTTATTGTATATAAATTCAATTGGGTTGTAATAGTAAATTAGGGTTTTATTTTGAGCAATATCTCCCTATTCAAACTTGTACCCCCTTCCCACAATAATGTTGTAATAGTCTAGATTTACTTTATGCATTTTATCGCTTTCATATACCATGATAGTTAAATTAGGGTTTTGTATGCAAAGACCAAAAATCAAACAAATAGCATGACTTTATACAAGACAAAATGCATGAAAATTGTCAACACCTTGCACACAAGCACCCCTAGGGTTTCATCCACTTTGTTGCCTTAAAATGGCCATAGTATGCATGCTAGGCATCTTGGCAAAACAAAACAAAAAGATCATAGTCCCTCGATGACGCTATCTTGGTTGCCTAAACAAAAATGATCTAGTCCCTCAAAAACTTGCTAAGATACTTGGCAATATTGTTATCATGGTCATACGATGACCCACGCCCTTCCCGTTTAACATCCAAAGATAGGGTTGTTTACCAAATGCAATGGTAAAACAACAATATCAAAGGGTTAAAAATGTGTAGGAAAGACTTTTTGAGTAGGTAGATGCTTCTAGTTACTTGATCAATTTGCAAACCATCCTTGCTATTTTCAAAAACGCACACACTATTTCAAAACAATTTCCAAACAATTTTCAAAACATTGAAACATTTTTCAAAATACAAACATCTTTGTATACATTCTTACGAACGAGAATCATTACAAAGATTGCCCAAACGAGTGGCCTCTTTTCAAAATACTTTCAAAACCACACAAAGCACCATTTCAAACAATTGGAAAAGCAAAGCAAGTTATCTAAACAAGTAACTAAGAGCCCATGGAAAACCATGGATGAAAAGGGTGCTAGCACCTTCCCTTTTCATAATCTACCCCCCGAACTCAAGAAAACATCTCAAAGATATTTCCTATGCTTTTTGACCTTTTCTTTGGATAAAATAAAAAGTCGGTGGCGACTCTTGCTAAACCGAAACATTTGCAATCACAAACGCAAAACCTCAAGTCAGTTCTCCCACCGTATCAGAGAACTGGCGACTCTGTTCGGGAGAAATTATGAAAGTGGGGTTACCTTAGGGTTTAGATCACCTTTACCTGCTTATCTTGCTTGACTTGTATGCTTTACACTTTGGTTCTATTGTTTGGGTTTAAATCCTCTACCCGGATTTGGGAAAAATTCATAGGTAAATAGCAATATGTTGTGGAAACTGTGCGGGATATACCGACATGGTCTAAGCAATAGCTATATTAGTGCAACATATTTGTGGGTACCGGTAGCCTTTGAGTCAATCAAAGAGAATACATGGCCGATGAGTGATGTCATGAAGCACTAATGGACTTTTAGAACCTTTACTTGACCAACTTGGCCTTTTAGGATGTAGTGAGATGACCAGATTTGGTGTAGTACGAAGTTGGTAGATACTCGATACTGCACTCATTGAGGGTTGTTTTCTTGGAATATTTCGGTCTCCAGTAAAGTGGCTAAACTGAAACAATGAACACAGAAAATAATCCAATGACATTGAGCTCCTTAAAACCCGGTTACTATTTATAGAACAGGTTGAGCCAACTAAACTTCAAGAGGGTACTTACCTATGAAAACCCATGCAAGCCTAAACTAGGAACTGGTGTGACTTGCTTGCACATATATACTTGTGCATAATATCATGAGCATCATGAAGCATCATATGCATCCACTAACCATTTCAAGGATTTTGGATTTTCATCTTTGTTCCTGCTTTGTAGGTTATGGAATCACTTCGCAGGAAAACTATTCAGGTCAATCTTGTAAGAATTCGTCCACAACACAAGGAGCTTACTTCCAAGATTCCAGAGTATTCTCCATTCACTGAGAGACATGGTCGTTCTCAACTTGGTCAACTCCAACACAGAGGAAGACATGGTGAAAGTTCTCTTCCAGTTCTTTGACCCCCTACACCACTGCTTCACATTTCCTGATTACCAGCTGGTGCCTACTTTGGAGGAATTCTCTCAACTCTTGAGGATTCCCATTCTTAATCAACTACCTTTCAACGGTACGGAAAGAGATCCAAAGCCTGAAGATGTTGCTCAAGCCTTGCGCTTGCAACCATCAGATGTCACAAGTCATTGGGAAACCAGAAGTAGTGTCAAAGGTTTCTTGGCAAAATTTCTGTTTGAGAAGGCCCAAGAATGCTGGAATTCTCTAGACCTGCAAGCTTTTGAGGAGATTGTAGCTCTTCTCATCTATGGGTTGGTCTTGTTCCCAAACCCTGACCAGCTTATAGATGTCAATGCTGTCAAAATCTTCATGGCTCCCAACCCGGTGCCTACATTGCTTGGGGATATTCTCCACTCTTTTCGCACTCGAACAATGAGGAAAAGAGGTGTTCTCATGTGTTGCACTCCTCTACTGGCAAGATGGTTTATTTCTCATCTTCCCCAATCAGTCTTAAAGAATGAGCAAGGTTTGAGGTGGTCACAACGATTGATGACTCTTACACATTCAGATGTTCATTAGTGTTCTCGATCCAGAGAAAATGTTATCATCATTGAACATTGTGGGGAATTCCCTAATGTCCCTCTACTTGGTATTAGGGTAGGCATCACCTACAACCCCTGCTTGGCTCTGAGACAATTTGGGTATGCCCGAAGAGATGGTCCACATGACATGCTAATTCCAGACTTGGTTTTTGACTTTGATAGCGACGATCAAGGACTTCGACAAAGGTTCATCCGAGCTTGGAGGATGCCCAACAAGGTAGACAGTAAGACCTTGGGTCACAAGAATTCCATCCCCCTTCAGCCTTACCTCAAGTGGGTACGAACCCGATTCGAAAGTCTTATGATGCCCTACCCCTCCATTCTCCCTGTAATTATAGAGCCTGTTATGGAAGGAGAGGTTCCGTACACCCTCCTACATCCTGACATGCCAACATCACTTGAAGATCTGCAAAGGAGTTGGATACAGCTCAAGGAAGAACGCGATACTTTTGAAGCCCAATTCTACGCCAGCGAGAAGAAGGTTTTGGAACTTACTCGTCAACTTCACGAAGAGCAGACTCTCAACACCCACATTGCACCAAAGAGGATGCGCAACATATTTTTACCATAGAATTTTGTATTATTTTGCCCATGGGGCATTGATGTACTAACAATTCTATCTTATTAATATGACGTGTGTTTCTTTTTTGTTTAAAACAAATTTGAATTTATGAATCCTTGAATTCATTACATGAGTACATATCATTCATCATATGCATAAACATGTCTTCACACCAAGTTTCCTCATCTCTCTGCTATTTATTTCAGCAAGATGGATATTGAACAAACGGTCAAAGATTTGCAAGCTCAGAATTCACAATTCCAACAGTTGCTCATGACCCTAGCCAAGGGGCAGGAGGAACTCAAGACTCTACTAGAAAAGGAAAAAGAGAAAAAGAAGAAGAAGGGAGTTGGTGTGGCTACCTTGGGCAGAAGATTTGAAGGTCAAGCCAGAAGGGTCCTAGATTTCCCATCAACATCTGAAAAGGTGGAAGGAAAGGGTAAAGGAGTTGTAATGCCATCTGATTCTGAAGCTGAAGAAGAGGAAGATGAGGATTACTCTGAACAACAGTATCCTCCGGCCGATGACAAATACAAGAACTTGGAAGAGCGTCTAGCTGCCATGGAGATACAGAGAGTGCCTGGGCTGGATTTTGAGGAGTTAGGCTTGGTTTCTGGAATTGTAATCCCTCCTAAATTCAAAGTACCACTATTTGCTAAGTACGATGTGGTGTCTTGCCCAAATATGCACCTACGATCTTATGTCAGGAAAATTCAGCCACATTCTTCTGACAAAGACCTATGGGTCCACTTTTTCCAGGATAGTTTGTCAGGGACGCAGTTAGATTGGTTCTACCAGTTAGAGAGGTCTGATGTGCATAATTGGGAGGATTTGGAAGCCGCTTTCTATAAGCAGTATCAATATAATGCGGACTTAGCACCAACCCGTACTCAATTATAGAGTATGGGCATGGTCTCAAATGAAGGTTTCAAAGAGTATGCCCAGAAATGGAGAGACTTGGCAGGACGAGTGCAGCCACCTTTATCTGAAAGAGAGCTAGTTGATATGTTCTTGGGGACGCTGTCAGGTCCTTTCTTTAATCACCTGATAGGAAGTTCCTCTGCGGGGTTCACCGAGTTGATCCTAACTGGTGAGAGAGTGGAAGCCGGATTCAAAAGCGGCAAAATTCAGAAAGATGCATCTGTTTCCGCTGCCATCAAAAATACTTTTCTAGCAAAGAAGGAAGTTTCAGCTGTCTACTCCCAAAGAGGTCAAGGAAGAGTTGAGCGCCGGCCAGCGGTGGGGGCCGTAATGATTCAGAAGTCTGCAGCTGATCAGCCCAGAAACAATCAACCCAGAACCAACCAAACAATGGTGGAAAGGCCTGTACGGCAATTCACCCAGATAAACATGACTCCTGCTCAGGTTCTACCCCATCTCTTGAAGTTAAACCTTTCCAGTCTGAAAGAGGCCCCGAAGAATCCGAATACAACTTCTCCTTACTACCATTCGAATGCCAAGTGTGCTTATCATTCAGGGAGTATAGGGCACGACACCAACAATTGTTGTGCCCTGAAGAATAAGATTCAGGATTTGATAGACGCTAAAGAAGTTGAATTTGACGCCCCTGAAAAGCCGAATGTAATCTCCGCTCCGATGCCAAAGCATGGCCACAATGCCCATGATGTTGAAGAAGATCTTTTTGTTGCTATTGTTGATGATTTGATGACTCCGCTACCGATAATCAAGTTGAATTTGCTGAAGGTTGGGATTTTCCCAGGTTGTGAAGAAGATTGCTGCCTTTGTTCATCCTTACCAACCGACTGTCCATTGTTGAAGTTAGGCATCCAACGCCTAATGGATAACCAAGAAATCCTTTTTGAAAAGACTCTTGTTATACCGACTCCTGTCGATGATGTTTCAATAATAACCATATTTGCCAATCTTTCCAAGGTCTCCAAAAGACCTGTTAAGATTACATCCGCTCCGAAGACTGTACCTTTGAACATAACTATGCCCGGGCCCATCCCATACAAGTCCGACAAATCAGTACCGTGGAACTATGGTGGAGAAATATACTACCACGGTATTAAGCAATTTGAATCGACTGAAGAGAGTTCTGATGAAGAGACTTCCGACATTGGAAACATTGCTGGAACGAGCAAAATCACCCGCAGTGGAAGAATTTTCTCTTTGGAGATTGCCCCTCTAAAGGCAATCTTCGGACCCTCAGATGCTCCTAAGGTTACCCTTGCACCGGTAAACATATCTGCAAGAACTCCAATTATTGAAGAAGTTGTAACTCTTGTGGTTGTCCCCCCTGCTGCTGCTGATGATAGAGGGAAAGGGATCCAAGAAGAGCCTGTCAGGATGAAGGCTCAGCCATTGGTCATCCCTGAGACCTCTCAAAAAGAAATGGAAGAGATTTTGAAAATAATCAAGAAAAACGATTATGATGTTGTGGAACAACTGGGGCAAACCCCCTCAAAGATCTCTATGTTAACCCTGTTGCTTTGTTCAGAGGCTCATGCTAAAGCTTTGATAAGATTCTTGAAGACGGCCCACGTGCCACAGGAAACCTCCGCGGATCAGTTCCAGGAATGTGTAGTTAGCGTAACGGCTGACAATGGGCTAGGATTCTCCGATGCTGATTTAACCTCAAAAGGGAGAAAACATAATGATGCACTACATGTCTCAGTGGAGTGTAGGGGAACAACCCTAGCACACGTTATGGTAGACACTGGTGCGTCTTTAAATGTCTTGCCAAAGAAAGCCTTGGATAGACTGGATTGTGAAGGATTAACTTTGAAACCCAACAATATCATTGTCAGAGCCTTTGATTGTTCTAAAAGGATGGTCTACAGGGAGGTGGACATCCCGATTAAAGTGGGAACTGAAACCTTCAACTCCATATTCTATGTGATGGACATCCGTCCTTCCTATTCTTGCTTGTTGGGAATACCCTGGATTCACAATGCTGGAGCTGTCACTTCTACTCTGCATCAAATGCTCAAGTACCCAGTCCAGGGGAAAATTATAACTGTTCATGGCGAAGAGGAATACATGATAAGCCATCTAAATTCTTTCCGCTATGTAGAATTGGATGGTGAATTCATAGAAACCCCTTTCCAGCACTTTGAAGAGGTTTCTCCTGAAGTAGCAGCAACCAAGACAGTGGCTTCTGTACCCATAATTACCAAACCTGTGCCTCAGATGTCATCTCTCAAGGATGCTAAGGCTGTGATTGAAGAAGGAGGAAGCACGATCTGGGGGCAGCTTCCCGACTTTCCTTTCAAATCAGACAAGTTCAACCTAGGGTTTACTTCGGCTAGTCAGAAGGCTGTGCGCCGCTACCGCGCGGAGGGCCCAATGAAGATCACCCATCATGGAGTCAATGATTTGGAGGATAGTGAAGAGGAGAGAAACTTGGAAGACTGGATTTTCCCTACTGTTGACGGAGGAGTGTGCAACTGGGAGGCAAAAGACTTTGTTCCGATTACTTTCATAAATCAATAATTTATCTTTCAAACATTTCTGTTGGTTTGTAATAATTCTCAAACAATTCGTACACTTTTAGCCTTGTGCCTTACCCGAGGCACAAAGGTCCATTTGTAAGGGTTTGATTTTTCATCTTCATATGCCATTTTAATGAATCATGGATGTTTCCACATATAAACTTTTGTGTTCATTATATTTCTTTTTACATTTTATTTGTTTAAAGGTGGCTATCCCTTACACACACCCACATTCACAAATGCAGGTACCCTTTCATTCCAGATTCCATGGGTAACAATTCTGCTATGGCCTTCAGTGACTCTGAAGATCTGGTCTACCATGCCGAATACGAATGTGATGAAGATTGTGAGGTTCCAGGAGAATTGTCTAGGCTTCTACAACATGAAGAAAGGGCTATTCTACCTCATGAGGAGCTGTTAGAGACAATCAACTTGGGTACTGACGAAGACAGAAAAGAAGTTAGAGTGGGTGCCAACCTAGAACCAAATGTCAAGGAGCGCTTAATTCAGCTGTTGAATGAATATGTTAAGATCTTCGCCTGGTCATACGAAGACATGCCGGAACTTGATATAGATATTGTGGTTCACCGTCTCCCTACAAGGGAAGATTGTCCACCAATTAAACAAAAGGTCCGCCGCATGAGGCCCAGCTTGTTCGAAAAGATCAAAGCAGAAGTTATGAAGCAGTTCAATGCTGGATTTCTTGCTGTTACTTCCTATCCACAATGGGTTGCTAACATTGTTCCCGTGCCTAAGAAGGACGGAAAAGTGAGAATGTGCATGGATTACAGAGACTTAAACAGGGCCAGCCCTAAAGATGACTTTCCACTTCCGCACATTGACGTCTTGGTTGACAATACAGCTCAGCACAAGGTATTTTCTTTCATGGACGGATTTTCAGGATACAACCAGATCAAAATGGAACCTGAAGACATGGAGAAAACTACTTTTGTTACACAGTGGGGTACGTTCTGCTACAAAGTGATTCCATTCGGACTGAAGAATGTCGGGGCAACCTATCAACGCGCCATGGTAGCTTTGTTTCATGATATGATACATCATGAGATAGAGGTCTATGTAGACGACATGATAGCTCGTTCACAAACTGAAGAAGAACACCTTGACCATTTGCAAAAGCTGTTTACCAGGTTGAAGGAGTACAAGCTAAGACTGAACCTGAACAAATGCACCTTCGGAGTCAGGTCCGTTAAACTCTTGGGTTTCATTGTCAGTAACAAAGGTATCGAGGTTGATCCTGCCAAAGTCAAAGCTATACAAGGAATGCCTGCCCCTCGCACTGAGAAGGAGGTCAGAGGTTTCTTGGGACGCCTAAACTACATTGCCACGTTCATTTCTCACCTAACATCTACCTGTGAGCCAATCTTTAAGCTGTTGAAGAAAGATCAGGTAGTTAAATGGAATGATGACTGTCAAGTCGCTTTCGATAAAATCAAGGAGTATTTGCTAGAACCTCCTATCTTGATGTCTCCCGTCGAAGGAAGACCGCTAATCATGTATCTGACCGTCTTGGATAATTCAATGGGGTGCGTACTGGGACAACATGACGAGTTTGGCCAAAAAGAGCATGCCATTTATTACCTAAGCAAAAAGTTTACCGACTGTGAGATCCGATACTCACTGCTCGAGAAAACTTGCTGCGCTTTGGTATGGGCTGCTCGCCGGCTAAGGCAGTATATGTTGACTCATACCACTTTGCTGATATCTAAGATGGATCCAATCAAGTACATCTTTGAAAAGCCTGCTTTATCTGGAAGTATAGCTAGATGGCAGATGATCCCGACAGAATATGATATACAGTACACGACCCAAAAAGCTATAAAGAGGAGTGTGCTAGCTGACCATCTGGCTCATCAAGCTGTCGAAGATTACCAATCCATGAAGTTTTACTTCCATGATGAGGACATCATGACATTGGACAATATCGAAGATCTCAGACCATATGACGGACCTGAACAAGGATCCCGATGGACCTTGTACTTTGATGGTGCCTCTAATGCACTTGGCAACGGTATCGGTGCTGTGCTCATTTCTCCAGAAGGTTGCCATACACCTTTCACCGCAGACTTTGCTTCAACTGCACAAACAACATGGCCGAGTATGAAGCTTGCATCTTTGGTCTCAAGGCTGCAATAGACTTGGGAATCAAATCTTTGATTGTATTTGGGGACTCAGCTTTGGTCATCAGTCAGATCAAAGGAGAGTGGGATACTAAGCATCCAAACCTCATCCCTTACAAAGAACATGTCCTGACATTGTTACCACATTTCGAGCAGATTACCTTCGAGCACTTCCCACGAGAAGAGAATCAGCAAGCAGATGCTCTAGCTACAATGTCATCCATGTTTAAACTTAACTGGGATAATGAGGCTCCCCAAATCACCATTGAACGGATGGACGAACCTGCGCATTGTCACGAGATTAATACCGAAGAAGTAGTGGACCGACCCTGGTTTCATGAAGTCAAAAGGTATCTCGAGGCTCAAGAATATCCTGAAGGAGCTTCAGTCAATGACAAAAAGTTCTTGAGGAGATTCTCAACCAAGTTCTTCCTGAGAAATGGTATTCTGTACAAGCGCAATCACGATTTCATTCTGCTCCGTTGTGTGGACAAGATTGAAGCTGAACAAATCATGGCCGAACTGCACAATGGTACCTTTGGCACTCACTTTAGCGGGCATACGATGGCTAAGAAGATCCTACGGGAAGGCTATTACTGGTCTACCATGGAAGCTGATTGCCATCAACATTCCCGTACTTGTCACAAATGTCAAATCTATGCGGACAAGGTACATATACCTCCAGTTCCTCTCAATGTCTTAACAGCTCCTTGGCCATTCGCTATATGGGGAATCGACATGATTGGAGATATCAAGCCTACATCATCCAATGGACACCACTTTATTCTAGTGGCCATTGATTACTTTACCAAGTGGGTCGAAGCAGCTTCCTTCGCATCCATCACAAAGAATGTTGTTGCCCGCTTCATCAAGCAGAATCTCATTTGCCGGCACAGCATCCCCGAAAGGATCATCACTGACAACAGTACAAACCTTAACAACACTATGATCACCGCCTTGTGCGAGCAGTTCAAGATTCAACATCACAATTCATCTCCCTATCGACCAAAGATGAACGGTGTTGTCGAAGCTGCGAACAAAAATATCAAGAAAATCATACAAAAGATGACAGTCACCTACAAGGACTGGCATGAGATGTTACCATTTACTCTCCAAGGGTACCGTACCATGGCGCGTACGTCAACTGGGGCAACACCCTATTCTTTGGTGTACGGCATGGAGGCTATTTTACCTATCGAGGTTCAGATTCCCTCCTTGAGAATCATGAAAGATGCTGGTTTAAGTGAAGACGATTGGATTCAGACTCAGCTTGATCAACTTAACTTAACTGATGAAAAGCGACTTACTGCTATTTGCCACGGTCAGACGTATCAAAAACGGATGATCAAGGCTTTCAACAAGAAAGTCAGGCGCCAGGTATATCAAGTCGGAGATCTGGTAATCAAGCGGATCATCTTTCCGCAAAGTGATCCCAGGGGAAAATGGACTCTGACCTACGAAGGACCATTTGTAATCAAAAACATCTTTTCTGGTGGGGCAATGATATTAACCACCATGGACGGTGACGACCTGCCGCACCCTGCGAACACAGACATAGTCAAAAGATACTACACATAAATGACCCACTAGGTTGACACACCTAGGAAAAAAAAGGGCATCCCAGTGAATCGAAAACCCGAAAGGGCGGTTCAGGCAAAAGTTAGTGATACATAAAAAAATTTTGTACACCCGGCAAGTTGAAAACCCGAAAGGGCGACTTGGGCAAAAAAGGGTTTCCCGGTGGATCGAAAACCCGAAAGGGCGGTCCAGGAAAAACTAGGGAATTAAAGCATATGACTATGTCTTGTCGGATCACTTTAAGGAAAATCTCTTCACAGACAAACTCCGGGCTTTTGATTAACTCAATCATCTTCGGACGAAGCGACGAATGGACAAGATATTCAGAGTTACGAAGGCTATAGCAGAATGGGAACCCCATGGAATTTTTACACATAGCCATCTTTCTTTGTATAAATTTTTCTCATTTTTTTGATAACGTTCTCTTACTAGGATGTCTGTCTCCTTTGTACAAAATACTTACACAAAGTTAATACAAAGATACTTCAAAGTGCAGAAAACTATTTGCCTTTTCTTCTTTTTTACACTTGTGTTTTATTTGAAAACGTCCAATGATTTATTAATGAGCATATGCATTTGAATATGATCACTGCTTACAAATAAACGAAATGGGAATGAATAATTAATGACAGGTTGAAAGTATAGGAAAACGTCTTTAGGCTATTCCAGGAGAAATCCCCTACAGTACATCATCTAGATCCCCAGCGGAGCTAAAACCTTGAAATACATATCCCCAGCGGAGCTAAATTTCAAATCCTTAATCCATCATCAGAGTTAAAACTTCAAACTCCCAATCCTCAGCGGAGCAAAAACTTTGAACTACAGACCCTCAGTGGAGATGAAACCTTCTTCCCCAGTCAAGTCAAATTTCCAACTATCAATCCCCAACGGGAACCATTCAATTTTCCCCAACTCCCCAGCAAGTTATCTTGAAGCCTGGAAGTCAACCAGATAACAGTTAACTTTTGTCTTATCCCCAACCTAGGATAACTCCCCAGTAGATTGGAATACAACCCAAACTCATGATCTCTCCAGCAGTATAACTACTCCCTCAGAGTCCTGAACTTACTCTCCGGCAGTAAAAGCCTTCTTCCCCATAGAGTTTTTACTCCCTAACAAAATGAAGATTCTCATTCTTGATTCCCCAGTGAAGTTGCCAGAGTCTTCATTACTCCCCAGCATGAATTTGTCAGAATTTTTAATCCCCTGCAGATCGAAGATTCTCATTCTTGACTCCCCAGCATGAAGCCCCCAAGGATTCAAATTCCCCAGGAGATTGATGATTCTCATTCTTACTTCCCCACCAGAAATCATCAAAAGTTTCCCTATTCCCCAAGTCGAATAAGGATTCCTGTTATTTAACCCCCAGTGGAAGTCTTCAAAGTTCTCTGGATTTCCCAAGCAGATTCCTCAAGCAGTCTGACATTACTCTCACAATAGATTTTGTCAATACTCCAACTTTAAGACATGAAGGATCCTCACATCCCCACAGAAGTTGTCAAAAATTCTAAATCTCCAGTAACGGTCATGGATTTATTTTCCCCGACAGCAGTCAAGGATTTCATTATCTCCAACTATCAAGGATTTATTTTCCTCAGCGATACAACAAATCAGCTTACATGCGCATACATTACATTCATATATCATAAACATTGATAAAACACATTTTATTGCATCATACATTTCATGCAACATAACTTTGTGTTTCAGCTAACATTTTACCCTTTTCAGGATAAGATTAACAACTATCTTTAGCAAATATTCAAACATTTCAGATACAGTACGGATACACTCCAGACACAGAAGTCATTCTGTTACTCATTCAGATCTCTTATTCAGATACAATAAAGATACACTCCAGACACGGAAGTCATTCTATTACTCATTCAGAATTCAAAGTCAAGATACAGTATGGATACGTTCCAGGCACGGATGCCATTTTGTCACTCATTCAGACTTCAACAATCATGATACAATTCAGATACGCTCCAGACGCGGAAGCCATCCTGATACTTATTCAGATTTCAACTATCAGATACAGATTAGATACGCTCTAGACACGGAAGCCATTCTACTTCTCACTCAGACTTCAACAATCATGATACAGATTAGATACGCTCCAGACACGGAAGCCATTCTATTTCTCACTCAGATTCAACTTTCAATTTCAAGTCCAGATACACTCCAAACACGAAAGTCATTCCATCACTTATTCAGATCCCAGTTACAGTTCAGATACACTCCAGACACGGAAGTAATTCTGCTACTCATCTAGATCTCAACTTCAGATGCGGTCCAGATACGCTCCAGACACGGTTGCCATTCTGTCACTTATTATGACTTTTTCCCCAGCCCAGAGATGCTCTAGACACGGACGTCATTTTGTCGCTTATTCAGATTCAGATGCAATACAGATACACTCCAGACACGAAAGTCATTCTATTATTCATTCAGTTTCAAGTACAGTTACAACTCGAATACGCTCCAGACACGGACGCCATTCCATTGCTCATACATATTCAGTCTCCAGATACAGTTCAGATACGTTCCAGACACGGATACCATTCTGATACTCATTCTTCTGACTTACAACTTACAGTTCAACAAACATTCTTGGATGGCATCTTTAAGCCCATCTCCAACAAGATTCTATCACGTCTCCAAATTGCATCTTCAAGCCCATTCCCTCAATTACATTTTGACGAGTGCAAATTTACGGGCACTCTAGTGTCTAATCATCTTTTACCTTCGAGTCACGAACGACAAAACTCGCCAATCTAACTCTTCAGGTTCAAGAAGATTGAACAGGGGCAGCTGTTGTACCCTAAAATTTGCCCTCTCATTTTATCAAGATTTCCCCTCACAAGGCTCTTTGGACTCAAAACAGAATTAGGGTTTGCTCAGCTCAAGACTTCATCTTGCACTGATGACTTGAAATTAGGGTTTGAGTTTGCACATGGATTTTTGGACTTTCAATGCCTCATGTGACTTTCATACTTCATGTTGCACCTCTAAGATTGCTCATACCAAGTTTCAAGCCTTGAATCACTTTTTTGCCCAGTCAATTGGACAATTGACCTAAAAATCAACTGTATTGAAGAAGAAGTCAACTGTGGCCAATTTACAGTCAAACTTCATAATTTTTGATCCACATCAACATTATAGGCTCATATGAACCATTTGATCAAGTTTGGACCACAACTCCTCAAGAAATTTGATCAGATCATCAAAAGGGGAAAATGGTCAAAATTAGGGTTTTGACTGTAGAAGGGCAATTTCCGATTTTTCACCTTGCCAATGGAAAATTGGATTCAAGCATGGTTTCAAGGACTCAATTGCATCCTCTTGACTTAATCACAAAGTTCAAAATATCTCAAATGCATTGGATTGACAGATGAATTTTCCAGTCAACTGATCAAAAATCAACTGTACACTGAAAAGTCAAACTTTGACTTTTTGGTCAAAATCAAATGCCAAGGGTCATATTTCATCAAGATGTGTCAAAACATGAAACTTGTTCACCAAGAAACCTAATTTTGGAAATTAGGGTTTAAGTTTGAAAATTTTCATAACTTAGAATTTTTCTAAGTTATGAAAATTTCTTATTTTTTCCCAACCTTTCCCAACTTTTTCACCATGATGCAATTGGATTCAAAGAAAACTACCAACATGAAAGTTGTAGTCCTACACAAAATCTACAACTTTGATTCAAAAATTTTTCCCAAAAGATGCTTGGATCTCAGGTTGTGATTTTGTGAATAAGGGTCCATGAAACTTTTAACTTAGTGAAATTTTGCCCTAGTTTAGGCATATTTTTGACCTAACTTCATGGAACTTTTCACCTATTTCCAAGTGGAATCTCAAAATGCATTTCAAATATGGATTGTAGAGCATGTTACAAGCTTTCCAAAATGTCTAAGAACTCTCCAAGATCATTTATGGTTAGGGATAATCGAAGAAATGAAAATGGTCATTTCTCACTTTTGTCCATGGCATTTTTCACATTGCTACAAGTTGCAAATCTGTCCTAAGCATGATTGTACTTGTTTTACAATTCTTAAACCTTTCCACACTCCTTAATTGAATGCAAATACATTGGACAATGGCATTATTCTGATCTTTGAAGCTTTGCACAAGGAATTATTCCAAAAATGGCATAAAGGTTACAATGCTACTTTGATAAAGCATACTTTTTGCAATTTTGTTTATCTTGAGCATTGAACCTGATCTGTGGTTGCAAACAAGATCCATGAACATCAGGAAAAATTCACCAACCCTATGCAGACCTTGAGCTAGCAAGTACAGCCTTTGCCTTTGTCACTTCAACTTTTGCTTCAAAAGCAAGTAAGCTTGCAAAAAGTCCACAACTCTTGTATTTGATAAAACCAAGTCTTGGCATCATTTCAAACGACTTCAGCATATTGTAACAAGCCTATACACGAGCTCATAGCATTGCAAACACCCTAAAACACCAAAATCATCATTTTTGCCCAAAACAGGGCAACCTCTGCAGATCACTAGCCAAAATAAATTTCACTCGTGCGTTTTTTGTTTCAAGGCTTCAAACACATTCCCTACATCACACCTGAACTATCCAAGCCCCTGTCCAGCAACTGTAACCTCATTTTCACACTTCACCATTTTCGTTTTGAAGCTTTGCAGGTTGAGTTCTACAAGGAGATTCAGCCAAGTTCAAAGCAAGCTGAGCATTAGGAAAGGTTGAGGGGACTTCAAGCAAGCTCAAAAGTACTTCAGGCCTCACTCAAAGTTGCTACATTGCCCTATCCAAACTCAACTGAACAAGGTATTTTCTAAGTTTCGATCTCTCTATTTAAACATCCTTAGCCTTAGGTTTGTGAAGCAAAAATGTAGTTTTTAATGTGCTTGAGCTGTACATATGCATAATTCTTATTTATATTAACTAAGCTAGGAGAATTTGGATGATGAACATGCTGAAAATTTTAGGTCAGAATTTAGGGCCTTTAAAATTCTCTCTGTCCTTTGAGAGTTAGGTCACAAAATGGATATGGTTGGAATCGTGATTGAAAATGCTATAACTTTCATGTTGTAAATTTTTGATTTCATGCAAAGAATAGCAAGAACAGGTTTGAGATGCAGAAGGCGCGTGTTTGGGACAAAGCAAGGTCAGGGATGAAGTTTGTATGGGCCTGACACTTTGGGCTTGGTTCTATTCACACCATTGTTTACTTTCTGCACCCCCTTGGCCCATTTTCTTTATTTTGTATATTTTTTCATTTCTTTTATATTTTCTAACTTTATTATTTTTTCTTGAACATTTAAAATCACAAAAAAATATTTTCTTTATTTTTGGCATTTTATCATATTTTTATTTTATTTTATTTTGCATAAAAATAGTTTATTAATAATAATATACTTTATTTTCTTAAATAAAAACTTGTAAATAATATTAAAAATATCATCTATTTTTATTTTTATTATTTATACACTTAAAATAATATTTTTATATAATATTCATTTTCTTTAACACTTTGTATATATTATTATTATTTTTCTTAAACAAAAAATGAATAAATAAATAATATAAGCATAATTTCTTTTAAAACAAAAAATTAGGGTTTTCACCCTTTCAAAAATAATCATTTTATTTTTCTTATTTTTTGAGACCTAAATAGGTTCATTTTTACATACATAAATCAATACAAAAATATTTTGCATATTTACATTTTATTGCTCATTTAAATATTTGCTTATTTATTTATTGTATATAAATTCAATTGGGTTGTAATAGTAAATTAGAGTTTTATTTTGAGCAATATCCCCCTATTCAAACTTGTACCCCCCTTCCCACAATAATGTTGTAATAGTCTAGATTTACTTTACGCATTTATCGCTTTCATATACCATGATAGTTATATTAGGGTTTTGTATGAAAAGACCAAAAATTAAACAAATAGCATGACTTAATACAAGACAAAATGCATGAAAAATGACAACACCTTGCACACAAGCACTCCTAGGGTTTCATCCACTTTGTTGCCTTAAAATGGCCATGGTATGCATGCTAGGTATCTTGGCAAAACAAAACAAAACAAAACAAAACAAAAAGATCATATTCCCTCGATGACGCTATCTTGGTTGCCTAAACAAAAATGATCTAGTCCCTCAAAAACTTGCTAAGATACTTGGCAATATTGTTATCATGGCCATACGATGACCCGCGCCCGTCCCGTTTAACATCCAAAGATAGGGTTGTTTACCAAATGTAATGGTAAAACAAAAATATCAAAGGGTTAAAAATATGTAGGAAAGACTTTTGAGTAGGTATATGCTTCTAGTTACTTGATCAATTTGCAAACCATCCCTGCTATTTTCAAAAATGCACATACAATTTCAAAACAATTTCCAAACAACTTTCAAAACATTGAAACATTTTTCAAAAGACAAACATCTTTGTATACATTCTTACGAACGAGAATCATTACAAAGATTGCCCAAACGAGTGGCCTCTTTTCAAAATACTTTCAAAACCACACAAAGCACCATTTCAAACAATTGGAAAAGCAAAGCAAGTGATCTAAATAAATAACTAAGCGCCCATGGAAAACCATGGATGAAAAGGGTGCTAGTACCTTCCCTTTTCATAATCTACCCCCCGAACTCAAGAAAACATCTCAAAGGTCTTTCCTGTGTTTTTTGACCTTTCATTTGGATAAAATAAAAAGTCGGTGGCAACTCTTGCTAAACCGAAACATTTGCAAACACAAATGCAAAACCTCAAGTCAGTTCTCCCACCGTATCACACACTTTAATTTGAGAAGGGAGATCATGTGTTTCTTCATATTACTCCGATAACGGGTGTTGATCGAGCGTTGAAGTCGCATAAGTTGATGCCATGTTTTATTGGTCCTTATCAGGTTTCATAGAAGGTGGGTGAAGTGGCTTATCATATTGTTTTTCCACCGTCGCTTGCTAATCTCCATGATGTGTTTCATGTGTCTCAGTTGAGAAGATACATTACAGATCCATCCCATGTGATCCAATTAGATGATGTACATGTAATAGATAACCTGAATATGGAGACATCACCTATGCGGATAGAGGATCGAGAGTTGAAGCAACTTCGTGGTAAAGAGATTGCCTTGGTGAAGGTAGCTTGGGAAGGACCGACGGGTAGAAACGTGACTTAGGAACTCGAGAGTCAGATGAGGGAGTCTTATCCTGAGTTATTTGTTTGAAGTAATTTTCGTAGACGAAAATCTTTTAAGTGGGGGAGAGTTCTAACGCCTCAATTTTATCTATTAGTTATTTTATTAGTTATTTATTTTATTAATTATTATATAATATAGTAATTAATTAGTTGTGTGATTTTGTGAATTTATATGTTATATGTGTATTGGATGTGAGAATAATAAAGGAATAATTAGGCCTCATGTGTCACATTAGTGTGAGTGTGTGGGATAAGCCCATTAGAGTAAAACAATAGTTAGTATGAAAAATAAAGAGAAAATAGACCTAGAAAGAGAAGTTGTCAAAACAAGAGAAGAGAAGAAAGAGAGAAAATGGAGAAAAGATGAGATAAGAGAGAAGAACTCTAGAAGGATCTACATCCAAGATAAGGATGAGTTTTCATTTGATTATGAGATTATATGAAGTATGTAATAGGTATAATACATGATTTTAGGATTTGAATTTCAATTTTTAGGTTTTGACATGCTTAGGTTTTGAAATGTGAAATCATGAATTGATGTTTGAAACATGTTTTTGATGTTGTAAATGGAACTACATGTTAAGTATATGTTTTAATACCTTAAATTGCATGATTATGAGTGTGAAGATGTATTTTGGAGTGAAAAACTCGGACTGGTGTGTTGCTGCCATCGCAAGGTTTTTCTGCAGAAATCGTAGAGCGCGCTTAGCATGGATTTTTGTGCTTAGCGGGTGTGCAACTAACTTAAGGGTGCTTAGCGCCAAAGTGCATGCTTAGCGCGACCTGCAATGTGAAATTTTATATTTTGTTTAATTGATTGGAAGTCTTGTATGCTTATGATTTATAAGGGATTTCCATGAATTTTAATAATTTATTAAATGTGTATTAGATAGGTTTTGGATGATTTTTGATGAAAACATAACACTTGAACTATGTGTACATGTATGTTGAAAATTTATGTTGGATGTGAATAACATTGTTTGACATTATTTATTATATATTATTATGGTGTATTGAGTTGATTAATGCTATGAGAATGCATTGTATGTGAATGATAACATGAAATATGTATGTTTGTGAAATGGTGGGATAATTCAAATGTGATGAATTATGTGATATATGCTTGTATAATTGAGATTGAGAGATGGTCTTAATTGCATATGATTGTTGAAATTTCACATGCATCATTTGTTGTCAAGAGGCAATGTTTTCTAGTTTCGTTGAGGCTAGTTACTTGTCCCAAACCTAGAGGAATGGTTTGAAGCTTAGAGGACGAGCTTTTTAGTGGTTATCTGTCTGAGAGATAGACTCAGTTTAAACGTAAAAAGCGTAAAGGATAAGAACTGGTACAACACGCATATTGCATTGAGTTGCATTCGAGTCATATATGTCGATGTGAAATATGAATTAGTGTGCAATATGTGATATTGATGTGAATGTTATATTGGTGGTATTTGTGATTGTTTATCTTTGAATCATGAATTGTTAAGAAATGTTGTATGTAAACATGTGAATTGGATTGGATAATGTTGAATACATGAATATGTGAAGTGTGATGAATTCAATTGATGTATGTATGTTATGAATTACTTACTATTAGATGTTTCTATAGTGATGTGAACTCCCACTCTTTTGTTGAAATGATGTTTTGTATGACATCGTTCAGGTACCGAAGATAGTGGTGCTTCTTGCAAGGATTAGTCGGAGGAACTAGTTCTTTATTTATCTGTATTTAGATAGTGAGTCATATTTTGGTTATGTAACACGAGGAAACGTTTGAACTCATACTATTTTAAGAGATGTTTTGTTATACTCTCTTTTATTTATGATTGTATTGAGATTATATGGTGATTGACTTTTAGTTCCTAATGCTTTAATATATTATTCTATTATGAGATTCAATTATTGGTATTATTTTGAAAAGAGAATTATTCTGCCGTGATATGCATATGTTTTAGTATATAGAACATGATTTTAAATGCGTGCTATGAGCATGATCGACGTATTTGTGTTAGTTTTGAAATACATGTGACGCCCTCTTTCGATATGCATGATAATTTACTTTGATTATACTATATTATTGCAGGTGAGTTTAGGGGGTGTTACACTACCCAATTAGAACGTGAATGGCACAACTATCCATCTTGGATGCAAAGGGGTGAAATATAAACTTAAGATAATTAAAATAATGATAATGAAAGAAAATGCATAAAGTACAATACTATTCTTAATATAATCTCTTCTCTAGTAATTCCTTGTTAATAATGTTTAATGTTAGCTAGGAAATCATGAAAGTAACTTATTAGTGTTAGTTGTTGTTGTATGAAGTAAAATGTTTAATATTGTTTTTGTTGTTGAGATTTAATGTTTAACAATTTTGTTGATTTTGTTTATTTGTTGTTGTTGTTGTTTTTGAGATTTAATGTTTAACGATTCTATTGATTTTGTTGTTGTTGTTGTTTTGTGGTTGTTGCTGTTTATATTGTTTTTGTTGTTGTTATTGAAATTTAATATTTAAGAATTATATTGATTTTATTTTTGTTGTTATTGTTGTTGTTGATGATGACGATGATGATTCAGAAGATTTAGAATTTGTCAACAAATTTGATGTTTTATAGATTAATACGAAAAATTATGCTAAAACTAAAATTTTGTATAGAGGACGTTATCCCTAGGGTATTAATTCCAACCGACATGTAAAATGACGTGCTTTGAAAATCCAATTTTTTTAATTGTTGAAGATCGATTATATGATCAGTTTCACTTTTTCCCTCGGTGAAACTTTACCCGAGGAATAAAGTGACAAGTTTTATTGACGCGCTTCGTTACCTCGCTTATAAAACCGAAGTAAAACCCCTTTTTTAACTGAAAAAAAATAGTTTTTTAGCAGTGCTACCACCAAACAAATACATTATATATTTATAATATTTTTATTATTTTACAAACTTAATGGTAAGATTTGTATGAATTGAGATACATTTATCATGAATTTATTATTCTTATGTTTATGTTTTAAACTGATTGTTGTTTTTAAAATTTTACAAGTCATAACTAAAATGGATTTTGATTTTTAAACTTTTGTAATTCAAAATATAAATTAATTTTGATTTTTGAATATTTTAAAACAGAAACTCACTCCTATTTGACATTAGATTTATTTTTTTTGGCGAAAGAGAATAAGAATTTATTTGAAACATTGATTTAATTTAAAACTAGTAAAGAACCCGTGCGTTTGCACGGGTCGCACAATGTTGTTTTTTTGTGTGAAGTTGTTAGATTTTTTGTTTTCTAAGTTTATATGTGGATTTTAGGAGCAAATAAATATATCATTCTATCTTTCTGTTATGGAACTTTTTATATGTTATTGTATTTTACTAGTGTAATTAGTTGACATATCTTATACCTTGTTGCAAGATAAGAAAAATGGACTTTATGGGTAAAGAAGTATAATTAGAAATATACTATATCTTTTAAGTTAGTATGTGATGTGTTATAATTAGAATAAAAAAATGTTGTATATTAATTTTAGTCTCATAATAGGCTATTGTGAATGCACGAGTCGAGTAATATGAAAAATAATAATACGAATCGTGTAGGTACTACTCGAGTTCGATTCTTGATGGAAACAAGACTTGGTCAGTGAGTCGTCCCTCTGAATCATAAAACTGTATTAACCGATTCACTATGTGGATCGGAACTGGTTGGCTAAACCAAATAAAAATATTCTAACAAAAAAAAAACAAAATAGTTGAAGATATAAATATTAGGGGTTTGTCAAAATTAATTAATTTATTAATCATATAATAAAATAACAAAAAATATTAAAATTACATAACCTAAAACTTGTTTGCATATTTAACAAAAAATTGAATAATTTATCCATCTTTCTTATAAATATTTAATACATAATACAATAAATTGAATAAAAAAAAGGATAAATTTGTGTTTTTCATACATCATAATTGTCTCATGTTTTATTTGTTAAAATAAATATTTATATTAGTATAAATATTATCATTTTATCATTTAAAAATTATAATTTGCAACGTGCATATTCCTCATACTAAATTAAAATATATAATAAATATTAAGTTGTATTTAGTTATAAACTAAAACCTGTTTTGATATGGATCTATTTAATAAGATTGAGTGATGTATAAAATAAAAATAATTTTTTTTATTATTATTAAATTTTATAGGTAATGTAAAATCTTTAATACGATTAATACTTTAAAATCATTCATTTTTAGAAATATTATCATAAGAGTAAAATTAAAATAAATAAAAAACTGTGTGAGGTATAATTTTTTTCCTATTAATATTAGAGTTTACGTTTGTATATATTGCTTAATTATAATCACCCTTCCATGTATTTGTACAATACAATATATGTGTAAGTCTATTCAGAAATTCATTTTTTTCAGGTGATGTTTTAAATTTAAAAAATATGATAAATTAGGGTGTTTCTTAAAAAAGTTGTGTATTCATCCATCATAGTTGTCTCATATTTTTTTATTAAACCAATATTTATAGCAATTTATAATATAAATATTATACTTTTATCATTAAGAAAATATAACTTGCGTAGGTACATAATTACGTGCGATTTTAATTTACATATTCTTAAAATTAATTAAAATATATTATAAATATTAAGTTGTCTTTTAATTATAAACTGAAATATGTTATAAACTAAAACTTGTTTTAATATGAATCTATTCAATAAGATTTAGTCAGGTATAAAACTAAATTAAATTATTTTTTAATAAAAAAATTGGTTATAAAGAATAAAAGTTCCTAATAATTGATAGTAAGTATTATTATAATTTCTAAGTAATGTATAATTATTTCTAATGATTCTAAAATACATAATGATGACTATTTATAATTTCTAAAAATATAATTTTAAATATAAATACATTTATAAAGATAACAAAAATAATGATGATTCATATTTTGTATTAAAATAAATATTTATAGCTACATTTATCATAATTGTCTCATATTTTTTATTAAAATAAATATTTATAACAATATATAAACTAAAACCCGTTTTAATATGGATCTAAAAATAAGATTGGGGGAGGTATAAAACTACATTAAATTATTTTTCATGATTAACTTTTATAAATGATGTAAATTGTTTAATATGGTGGATAATTTACAATCATTCATAAATATGATTTTTAGAAATATTATGTTAAGAATAAAATATTTTTTTTAAAAAAATTGAGTGAGGTATACAAAAATTTATATTAAAAAGTATATGAATTAAATATTTAAAACAATATAAATTATATTTTTAACAAAACCACAGAAGAACATATCTTTGTATTTAATCGCTAGTAATAGATCTGTGCGTTAGCACTAGTCGAGTAATATCAAGACTGATATTAATATTGTCTTCAAAATATCAAGACTGATATTAATACGTACAATTATAAGTATTTTATTCATATTTTAATATATATGTATTATAGTAATAATCTTAATAATTATTCTAATGGTAATCTGTGTCTCAAATTCCAATGTCATCTCCAGATAAACTTGATGTGGTATGTACCGATTTTTATGTTCCCTTTGACACAATGTCACTTTGGAGGTAGGCGTGAAAATAGGCTGAGTCGAGCTAGGCTTTTCCAAGCCTAAGTATGATCTGCCAAAAAAACTAAAGCCTAAGGCTGACCTACAGCCTGTCATAGGCTTATTTTTAGGTTCGAGCCTAGCCTTTTCTAATGCCTGGTTAGTCTGTTAGCCTACATAAAAGCCTATTATTTTTTAGACATATATAAATAAGCAATTCAAATAGTGTTTAAATAGGTTAACAAACTAAAAATCCAATGAGACTAAAAGTTTGTTTGCATTGATTTATTTTAACTTACCTATTAGCATCAGTTTTGTGAGTCTATTTGTTTAAAAGGATTTGTGAAAACAACGTATAACATTGTTCATAAGGTACTTTCATCTTATTTTGATAAATTCTCCAAGATAATCAAGTTTTATTTTTGTATTTTGATTCAAAGTACAAAACATAACATAATGATAATAAAAAAAAAATTCATATTTATTTATATAGGCCGGCCTGTTAGGCCTAAAAGGCTTTTTTCATGACCTGAGGCTTAACCTTTTTAACTAAATAGACTTATAAAAAAAGTCTGTTGGAAACAACCTTTCTATTAAAAAAACAGGGGTAAAGATACGTATATTCGACCTCTCTCAGAGCCTATAAAATGGGAGCCTCGTGCACTGGGTTATCCCTTTAGGCTTATAAAAAAGTCTAGGCCTTTTCTATTAAAAGGAAAAGTTTGGCCTGGCCTGAGCCTATGTAGGATAGACCGTAGGTCCTTGTTATCGGCTTAGCCTATTTCCACACCTACTCGGAGGTGATAAATATCTTGTTTTCTTTGTGGATGAGTTCACTTGACTGAAGTGGGTCTATTTGATTAAAAAATATGGAGTACTCAAAGTATCAAGAGGTTTAACGTGATGGCAGAAAAACTAGCATAAAAACATCTCAAAGTTCTCTGAAATGATGGAGGAAGTAAGTACACTTCAAGAGAATTTGAATTCTTTTGTAAAGATATGTAAATTCAACATTTGAGATCACGACACCATATACTCATCAACATAAGGTCTTGTAGAGAGGAGTAGTACGACCATCAAACATGAACAAATGCATGGTGGGAATTTCTTACCAATTTCTTAGGGAGGATTTCTTTAGGGACTGCTTCGGTTTACCTAATTTTCGTTTCCTTTAGTTTTCCTTTAGGGTTTTTTTTGCTTCTCTTTGAGGGTTTTGGTTTGTTCCCCCTCTTATACATATTTTCCATTTTTAATAATATTTTGAGTGTGTGGATTAGGATGGAGGTTTACCAAAGGTGCCAATCTAGTCAGGATGTCTGCATATCTCTTGATGTTCATATCACTTTTGTTTTAAAAAAATGGTCAAGACATTGTCAACTCATTCATCCACGTGAAATATTAGTGATCCGCGTGAAACTCTTGCTTCCCAATCAAAACGTGAATGTCACAACTATCTATCTTGGATGCAAATGAAAGTAATTGTATGAAGTACAACACCATTCTTAATGTAATCCCTTATTTAGTAATAAATTATTAATAATGTTTAATGTTAGCTAGGAAAGCCTGAAAGTAACTTATTAATGTTAGTTATTGTTGTATGAAGTAAAATGTTTAATATTGTTTTTGTTGTTATATTGTTGTTGAAATTTAATGTTTAACGATTACATTTATTTTGTTTATTTGTTGTTGTTATTGTTGAGATTTAATGTTTAACGATTCTATTGGTTTTGTTGTTGTTGTTGTTGTTGTTGTTGTTTTGCGGTTGGTTGTTGTTGTTATTGTTGTTGTCGAGATTTAATGTTTAAGGATTCTATTGATTTTATTTTTGTTGTTGTGGATGCGGAAGATTTAAAATTTGTCAATAAATTTGATATTTTGTAGATTAAAACGAAAAAAAATATGTTAAAATTAAAATTTTGTATATAGGACTTTACTCCAAGGTATTAATTCCAGCATAGAGGTAAAATGACATGTTTTAAAAATCCAAAAAAAATATTGTTGATAGAGATCGAATTTATGATCAATTTCATTTTTCTTCTCGATGAAACTTTACCCAAAGAATAAAGTGACAACTTTTGATGATATCTTTCATTATTTTATTTATAAAACCAAGGTAAAGGCTTTTTTTCAAATGCAAAAAATGATTTTTTTTTTGTAGCAGTGCTACTACCAAACAAATATATTTATAATATTTTAATTATCTTACAAACTTAATGGTAAGGTTTGTTTGAATTAAAATATGTTTATCATGGATTTTTATTCTTATGTTTACGTTTTAAAATTGATTATTGCTTTTGAAAATCTTACAAGTCATAATTAAAATGGATTTTGATTTTTGAATTTTTATAACTCAAAATAGAAATTAATTTTAATTTTTGAATATTTTAAAACAGAAATTCACTCCTACTTGATATTAGATTCATTGTTTTTTTTTGGCGAAAGACAATAAGAATTCACTTGAAACATTTACTTAATTTAAAAAGTCTATAGTTTTTACCATACTTCACTTTGAATTTTTCTTTATCATGCCTCTTTTGTGTAAGTAATTCGCTTAAGATATTTTTGGATAACCAACTTACTCGTAGTTTATAGTACATAGAGTCAGTTAGTTTTAGTTTTAAAAAAATAGATTTTTTTAAATATTTTTATAAAAATTAAATCTTAAAAATTATAAATTTTTAAAAATTTAATTTTTAAAAATTATAAGATTAATTTTGATATTCTATAAAATAAACATATATTTAAAAATTAAAATATTGTTGGAATTATAATTTTTCAAAGAGAAAACAATAGATGCACCAACAGTGTAAATTTTACACTATCATCCAATGAACAATGCACATTCCACCATATCATTATGATAATTTAAAAAAATTTAAATGATTTGTCAAATTAATGATTTGTTATTGAACGGCCGTGTAAATTTTTTTTACAGTGACGATGTATGTCCATTATGTTGAAAGTATAATTTCTTGTGTCGAAGTAGTTCACTCAACAGAAACAAAGAAGTGTCGAATTAGTCTAGCAAAGTGTGGAAGCAATTTGTTACACATATATTTGATTAAGATCTAAAATAGATAGATTTGATTTATATCCAAAATAGGTATTTTGGACTTTTATAGTTTTGGGCTTTGACTTAGAGAGCAATCTAACCTAAATCTGTAAATAGTGGAAGTAACCCTTATTTTTGTAATCAATCAAGTTGTATTCATAGAATTTGCAGTTGCAAGTGAATAAATTTTTTTTTCACAGTTCGTGGACAGAGAGAAACTCTGCAAAAAATTATTGTCTTACTTTCTTTCATATCTTTCATCGTTATTGTATGGTGATAACAATATTGTTCATCAAGATTAATAGAAATTCATCATAGGTTTTGTTGGATTTCCAATATCTGATATCAAGAGCTCCAATTGAGTGATTCAAGGGAAGAACGATAAAAAACGATTGAGGAAGAAGAAGAAGAAGATCATGATGGCGATGAATTGCACTAACAGAAATTTTCCAGCAAGTCTCTCAATTCTTAAAGGTGATAACTATGAGAATTGATGTAAACAGATGAATATTATATTCTATTTTCAAGGTCTTTGGGATCTTGTGAAACATGGATTAGAACCGCTTGATGAAAACGTTTCAAAAGAAGAAGAAGAAGAAGCGGAATACAGAGAATTGAAGAAGAAGAATTATAAAGCTCTCTTTATAATTCACCAATGTGTTAGTCCAGATAATTTCGAAAAGCTTAATGATGTAGAATCTGCAAAAGAAGCTTGGAAAATCCTGAAGAAATCGTTTGGAGGCGCTGAGAAGGTAAAAGATGTGAGGTTACAAACTCACAAGAGAACGTATGAATTTCTTCAGATGGAAGATAGCAAAAGCATATCTGATTTCTTCACTAAGGTTACGAAACTAGTGAATCAAATCAAGACTTGTGGACAGACGCTAACAACAAGAGCAGTTGTTTCAAAGATCTTGAGATCTTTAGCTCCGAAGTTCGACCATGTGGTATTTACCATAGAAGAGTCAGAGGACATGTCAATTTTGTCAAAAGAAAAGCTTCAAGGGACGCTTGAATCTCATGAATAAAGAATGGAAGAAAGAGCTGTAGGAAAGTCGAAGAGTGGTATGGTTTTGCAGGCTCAATTGGCAAAAGATAAGAAAGGAAAAAGAAAGTGATTCGACAACAAAGGTAGGGGTGGCTACAACAATTTGACTGGTAGAGGAAACCAACATGAAGAAAACGTGTTGAATCATAGAAGACCATACCAAAGCAACCGAAGAGGTGGTGTTGCAAATAGAGGAAAAGGTGGTGGTAGAAAGCCTGACAAGAGTCACATTCAGTGTTACAATTGTCAAAAGTATGGTCACTATTCTAGTGATTGTCCGAAAAAGAGAAAGAATCAAGAAAGTGATGCAAAGTTCACAAAATATGAAGAATGAGAGATGTTGTTGATGGTCACAACAAGATATGAAGATAAATTCAAGGACCAATGGTACTTGGATTCAGGATGCCCATCGCACATGTTTGGAAGGAAAGATTGGTTTGTCAACATAAAACCCTCGATGAAGAACACAATTAAATTTGCAAATGACAACACCCTAGTTGCTGAAGGTATTGGTGATGTTATGATTATAAGGAAAGACGGAAAAAGGTCAGTCATTTCCAATATGTTGTACATACCAAGCATGAAGATCAATTTTCTCAGCATAGGGTAGTTGGTCGAAAAGAACTACAAAAGGTCGATCAAAGACAAGATGATGAGAGTTGTCGATGTAAATGGAAGGTTAATATTGAAGGCTCCCATGTCTCAAAAGAGAACCTTCAAGATTGAACTTAATGTGATGAAGCATAATCGCCTTTCGACTGCAGCTAGCAGAGATGAATGAGTATGGCACTATCACCTAGGTTATCTCAACTTCAGAGACATCAAAGATTTGAAAATAAGAAATATGGTTTCAGGACTTCCAGAAATCGACATTCCAAACGAGGTATGTGAGGAATGTGTGTAGGTGAAGAAGCACAAGAATAACTAGCAACGATGCATGAAGCATGTCGAAGACTATTCTCGAAGTCATATACTCTGATGTATGTAGACCAATCCAGGTGGATTTGATGGGAGGTAACAAATACTTTGTTACATTCATAGATAATTTTAGTCGAAAACTGTGGACTTACCTGATCAAGAAGAAAAATGAAGTGATCGAGGTAATTTCCAAGTTTAAGTTTATGGTCGAAAGACAAAGTGGTCGAAAGCTCAAAGTTTTGAGAATTGATGATGGTGGAGAGTATGTGTCGAAATACTTTGAAAAATTATGTGAAAAATAAGGGGATGTGCATGAGGTGGTGCCACCCTACACTCCACAGAAGAATGGAACTATAGAAAGGAAGAATCGAATCATCATAAATATGGTGAGAAGTATGTTGAAAGGCAAGCATTTACCTAAAGAGTTTTGGGGTGAAGTTGTGTTGACTGTGTTGTACCCCAAAATTTTATCTCTCCTTTTTCAAAGACATTCATCACAAATGATCTCTACTTCTCAAGGATTCTCAAGGAATTGATCATACAAAATCATCTCCGAAGCGCTGGGACTCCAAATTAGGGTTTTGACTAAGAGTGACAAATCTTTGAATTTTGACCTAGTACATGACTTATTGGTTTGAAATATGATCTCGAGGATTTAAGTGCATCATTTCGACCTAGTCGCATATTTCAATACACTTCTCAAGATCAATTGATTGATAAATGAAATTTGGTCAACTAATGAAAAAGTCAACTGTACACTGAAAAGTCAAACTTTGACTTTTTGATCAAAATCAAGTTTCAAAAATCATATTTCATTAAGACATGTCAAAATATGAATATTCTTCATCAAGAAATCAAAAAGTCAGATTTATCTTTGAAAAGTCAAAATTCTAAGACTTAGAAATGTTTCTAAGTGTTAGAAAGTTAACTTTTTTCATGACTTTGTGCCATATTTTCACCATGATACAAGATGATTCAAGGGAAACTTCCAACATGAAAGTTGCAGATCTCAATGATATATAAGACTTTTTAGAAGGAATCAAGTTCTAAAAATGCTTGGATTTCAAGTTATTAATTCATGAAGACATGTTCATGAAACTAAAAACACTTAGGGAAATTTCAAGTGTTTAGGCAGATTTTTTGATACCAACTTCATGGTAATTTTTCACCTAGTTCTAAGTTGATTCTTCAAAAATTTCCAACATGAAATTTGGAGAGGATGTCTCAAGATTTCCAAAATGTCTAAGAACTTGAAGAGATCATTTTTGAGCTAAGATATTCGAAGAGATGAAGATGGCAAGATGGACTTAAATTATAAACCATTTTTGTGATGAACTCATAGCAAAATCTCAAACCTATTTTGTATAATCCCATTTTTTAGGCCATTTGACTTCTAAATCTCACCATGATAAAAATTTTACACAAGTTCTAAATGTATTACACAAATATTAGAAGCTTTGTCCAAATCTTGATACCATATTTGGATAGTTTGCATAAAGTCACTTTACCATTTTGATAAAAGCAAGCTTTATGCCAACAACTCTTTGCTTAAACTTGTGATTTACTCCTAATCATATCCTATACAATCTCAATATCAAAATAAATCTCAAGAAGTCAGTAAAAGCATGGAAAATCCCTTGAATCACTCACTTTCTTCATCATAAGGCAACAAAATCTTTGTATTTTCAAAACAAGCCAAAAACTTCAGCCAACTTCATCTATAAATAAGCTGCTTTCACAACACACAAGGAGGTTTTTTTGGAGAGAGAAAAAGAGAGAATAGAAAAAACAACATTATTTGTAAACTTTGATCATTTCATAAAGACCCTTGCTCATACTCATCTTTATTCTCAGTCACAAAAACATAACCTCAATACATTATTCCATCTTACAAACTCTCTAAACACCTTATCACATAGAGATTGTTCAAATACAAGAACAGTTTCTGTAGCGCCATTATCTTCACCCTTCAAACACAAAAACAATACTGTACAACTTGACTGACTTAGTGTGATTCAACAGTTTATAACAACTTCCTGGAGATTCATTGGAGCCATCACAATATCTTAAAAAGTATTCAGACTTAAAACACCAAGTGCAGTCTCAAGGTAAGTCTTCTTGACTTTTTATTTTTTTCACACATCATTAATGATTTATTTTTGAAGATAAAATGCAGTAATAATTTCCCCTTTGAGCTAACCATTTGCTTGCTGTTTATGTTTATCAACCATATGCTGTAAACTGACCTATACAGACAATAAAACAATGTTTAAGGAAAAAAATGGCAACATGAGTCGACACATACCCCCATGGGACGACTCATTCTAGTGAAAAAAAGGGGTATGAGTCGACACATGGCCTTATGCATTGATTCATACTATTATACAGGCCCCAAAACAGAAGGATGAAAGGTGTATGAGTTAACTCAAAACACACATGTGTTGACACAAACAGGTGCATGAGTCGACGCATCCCATTGTGCATCGACTCATACTGAGTTGATTTGGGATTTTTCAGAAAACAGGAAGTGGAATGAGTCGAGACATCCTATTATGCGCCGACTCATAATAAGTTGATTTTGTTTTACAGGGGCAAGGAAAGTTATGTGTTGATGCATAGCATCATGTGTCGACACATAATAGTTCAAAATGAAATTTTTCCTTTATCTTACATTGTTTTTACATTGTCTTCATTGTTATTCGATATGGTTGTAATATTTAAGTTCCCACTTCATCCCCATTCGTAAATTGTATCCCCATCCCCTTAATGATGTAATAGCGTAGGATTTTAATTTCCACACATTTATCGTTTTCATATAATGGTTAGTAATTAGGGTGTGTATGGTAAGATTAAATCGACCGTTAGAAAACCCTAATCTCAAAAGACAAAAAATGCATGCAATCAAACATACTATTCACACGTGCACCTTTAAGGTAAACTCACTTGTTGCCTCGGAAAATAGTCATGTCCCTCGGATATGGGCGTTTTAGCAAAGACCCTCGATAAAAAAGGATCATAGTCCCTCGATGTCCCTCGATGTTTCCTTTGGTAAATGATCTAGTCCCTTACAAAAATTGCTAAAACGTCTCATAAGTTTCCTTCTATGACTATACGATTGACCCAAGCTTGTCCCTTCACATCCAAAGATAGGGCTTCTTATCAATCAATGGTAAGGTAGCAATATCTAAAGGAGGAGTAAAAGAACAAAGACCTTTTGAGTAGGTAGGACACTCATAGTTTCTTGCTCACAAATCAAAATGATTTTCACACTTACACTTTCAAAACATCTTCAAAAACAAATATCTCTTTGAACTATTTTCAAAACCAACACTTTGTATGCATTCTTATAGAGACGAGAATCATTACAAAGTTTACCGAAACAAAGGCGTTTTCAAAATACTTTCAAAAACCCACCACAAACAAATTTCAAACAAAGAAATTTCAAAAGTGATCTAGCAAGCAACCAAGAGCCCATAGATAACTATGGATGAAAAGGGTGCTAACACCTTCCCTTTTCATAACCTACCCCCCGAACTCAAGAAAATATCTCAAAGGTATTTTCTGTTATTTTCACCATTTCCTTATTGGATAAAAGAAAAGTCGGTGGGGACTCTTGTTATCCGCAACAATTATGATAAAACGCAAAACAACTAAGTTAGTTCTTCCACCGTATTACAGAACTGGAGACTCTTCTGGGGAGGATTTTTTTAAGTGGGGTTACCTTTGAGCTAGATCACATTTTAATTTCTTTCATTGTTTGATTTATTTGCTTTACATTATGGGTCCTTGTTTGGGTTTGTATTGATTCTCTACCCGGATCGGGGAACATTATTAGGTAAGTAGTAATAGATCGTGGGGATTGTGTAGCATATACCGACATGGTTGAAGCGATGGCTACATTAGTGTGACACATTTGTTGGTACCGGTAGCCCTTGAGTCTAGTCAAGGAGAATACGGGACCGCTGTGTGGTGTCATGAAGCAGTAACTGACCTTAGAACCTTTAATTGAACAACTTGGCCATTAGGAAGTAGTGAGATAGTCGGATTTGGTGCAGTCCAAAGTTGGTTGGTACTCGATGCTACGCTCATTGAGATCGGGCTTTCAGGATATTTTGGTTGCTAATAAAGAGGCTTGTGCTAAAATAATACCCGATGAAGAAAGATCAGTGATATTGAGATTCCCTAGAACCCGATTACTTTTTAGGACAAATTGAACCAACTAAACTTCAAGAGGGTACTTACCTATGAACCCCATGCAAGCCTAAACCTAAGGACTTGTTTGGTTTGCTTGTATACGTTATTTTCACATAACATCATAACATTATAACATCATACCATAGAATTTTCAATAATCATTTCAAGGACCTCAAGGGCCTGTGATGTAGGGATATGTTGAACCAGATGTCTATCAAGGGGAAAGAGGATTTAGTTTCCACTAGCCAAATGTTGTCAAAGACCAAAGCATGATAACTTGAGTCAAGGGCTATGACCCACTTGACATAGTGTGCTCGATTCTCGTGGAAGGACATTCAATGATGCAAAGTTCTTCAACCAAAGTTGTAGTCAAAGTTCAACTTCTAACATCTTCTTGTGTTTACCCCACAAGATCCTTGAAAACATCACATCCACATAACATGCATGTCATTATAACAAGTTTTTCCCATACAGGTTTCCTCACCTGCTTACTGTTTATTTCAGTAAAAATGGCTCTAGAGCAAACAGTTAAAGATCTCCAAGCTCAGAATGCACAATTTCAATAGATGTTCCTGAACTTAGCCAAGGTACAGAAAGATCTAAAAGCACTCTTCACCAAAGGGAGCAAGAAGAAGACTAAGAAGAAGGATGTTATCCTCAACATAGGAAGAAGGTTCAAGGGGTCTGCCCAACTAGCTCAAAAAGAAGATGCTTCTTCTGAGGAAGAAGACAATCAAGAAAAGGAAGCTAGAAGCACTAGAGCTAGGGATAACCAAGCTACTAAGGACGGAGACTATTCTGAGGAGCAGTATCCACCGGCGGATGAAAAATAAAAATAGCTTGAAGACAGACTAAAGGTTGTGGAAATCTAAGTTGTGTCTGGCTTGGACTTTGGAGACCTGGGTTTGATTCCTGGGGTGGTCATTCCCCACAAATTCAATATCCCTTCTTTTTCCAAATATGATGGGGTCTCCTGTCTGAAGCTTCATCTAAGATCCTATGTCCGTAAGATTCATCCGCACACTGTCGATAGGAAACTATGGGTGAACTTTTTCCAAGAGAGTCTATCTGGGACGCAGTTGGAGTGGTTTTACCAATTGGAAAGGACCAATATCTACACCTGCGAGGATCTAGCTACTGCTTTTTATAAGCAGTACCAGTACAATGTTGATCTTGCACCAACTCGTATGCAGTTGCAGAGTATGACCATGGGTTCAAATGAGGGCTTCAAAGAATACGCCCAAAAGTGGAGAGACCTGGATGGTAGGATGCAACCACCCTTAACTGGCATGGAGCTGGTTGATATATTTATGGGAACTTTTACAGGACCTTTCTTCAATTACCTAATTAGAAGCTCTTTGGCCGAGTTCACTAAGATGATTCTAACTAGGGAACGAGTTGAAAATGGAATCAGAAAGGGAAAGATCTAAGGGGCTACATCCTACGATACTCAGAAGAAGCCATACAATGGGAAGAAAGAGTCAAGTGATATGTACGGCCAAAAGGGTCGTAACAAGAGTAACCACAACCAATATGAGGGGGCAATCCTGATCTCTAGTCTTGCATCAGTGCGGCAACAACAACGGGGAAATCGGCAAAGGCAAGACGAGCCCAAGATAAATTTTACCAACATCAACATGCCACTGTCTCAAACATTGCAACATATGTTGAGGATGAATCTGATTACATTGATAGTGTGATACGGTGGGAGAGAACTGACTGTTTTTTGGAATGCTGGTTTGCATTTTGCGTTTGTTTTCGCAAAATGTTGTGGTAAGCAAGAGTCTCCACCGTCTTTTATTTTATCCAACAAGGAAAGGAAAAAAGCACTGAAAATTTCCTTTTTCGAGATGTTTCTCGGGTCCGAGGGGTAGATTATAGAAAGGGAAGGTGTTAGCACCCTTTCTATCCGTGGTTATCCATGGGCTCTTAGGTACTTGCTCAAAGTGTTTTCAAAATTTGCTTTTCTTTGTGTTTGTGGGTTTGAAGAAGTTTTTGTTTGAAAAGGAGTGTAAGTGTGAAAAGTTTTTGTTTTTGAAAGAGCAAGTACTTAAGAACCATCTACCTACTCGAAAAAGGAATTAATCTGTGCTAATGTCCTTTAGACAGTGCTATCCCACTATGAATGAGTAGGTAGCACCGTCGTTGGAGTTTAAGGGTCAATTCGATTAAGGGACATGCGGTCACCAAAGCAATTTTAGGACGCCTTAGCGGTAACCCTAATGTCTTAGATCATTTTTCCGAGGCAACCGTTTCGAGGCAAATATGATCTTTGGACAAGAGGGCGACCTCTAAAACTTCCTATACTCAATGACCGCGTTTGAAGGCAACCAAGTGAGGTGTACCCTAAGAGTGCGCATGTGCGAGTGTGTTGTTTTCAGTTTATTTTATCTTTGTACATGTTAGTGGTTATATATGTTGATTTTAGGTTTAAACATTCGATCTTGTCATGCATTCCCTATTACCAAACATCTAACAATTTATAAGTTGCGGAAATTAAATTGCGGAAATTAAACTAACTATTACAAGGCGTCGGGTATTTACATCGCCAAAAGCAACCCTTGAAATTAAAACGCGGAAAATAAATAAAGCGATAAAAATAGTAAAGTCCTATTAAACTATTACATTCCGAGAAACAGATACAATATTGAAAAAAAATGGATCGCGTGCGGGAAATTAAATCGGGCGAGTTCTAGGGTTTTGACCCTTTAATTAAAGAAAATATTTTTTGGTTTGTTTTTGAATTAAAAAGAAATTAAACTAAGTTGATTATTAAATTAATAAATAAATTAATTAATAAAAATATTTTGGGTTTTTGGTATTTAAAGAAATAAAAATAAATTGATCAATGTTAATAAAACCTAATTGTCTAAGTTAATTTTAATTATTGCAAAATATATTAAAAGTTATTCCTAATTAAAACTAAATTAATTAAATTAATATTTATTAACAAAAATAAAATGCTGAATTTTAATTTTAATAAAGAAAATATTTTTTGGTTTTTAATTTTATTAAGAAAAAAGTTTTGATTGGTTAATTAATATAAAAATAATAACAATAATTAATTAAAATAAAAAATAAAAAATAGAGAGAGTTTAGGGTTTGGGCCTGATTAGGGAGGCTTGTTTAGCAATTTGATGGCCCAATTGAGCAAGCCTGTGTTGACCTTCCTGATTCTCTATGCGTTGGTTGACTAGATCCCACCATAGGCCTTCATTATGGATCACCATATCTGGCCTGGGGCCATCTGGAAAGTAGTTGAGTGAGGGAGCATGATGTACTACGCAATTGGATCATCATTGAATAACCTGTTGAAAAATAATAATAATGCATATGGGGACCTAGGATTCGAACCCAGGTCCTGTTGATCATTGGACAACGCCCTTTCCACTGCACCACTACTTCTCAATTGTTAACTAAATACAAACAAAACATAATATATAAAACGCGTAAAAATTCCAGAAAATAAAAAAAACACAGCGCGCGAATTATGAATCGTCCATTGGGGGAGGGCCACATCTTCGTCTTCTTTGTTCAACCCTGAACATTTACCTGTGGATTTATATTCGCAGCTAAATTCGCAGGACATTCCAAAAACTGATTCTAGGCCATGAGAACAACCCCCAAGACCATGGTTGTGTTCGTCTACCTCCCCTGGTTACATCCATGTCCATCAATGGGGCTGATTTTGCCTGAAAAAGAAACACCCAAAAAAACAATCCACGAACCCTAGATTCGGCTATGGGGTTACAGGTCATATTAATGCAATCAAATAATGCCAAAAGTCCAAAAATTTCACAAGCATCATGAATATGTCAATGATTTGCCAGAAAAATGCAAGATTATGGAGTTACGATTTTGAATACAGGGCGGTATTTCGAGATACTTACAGAGCTTTAGAGCGCGTGTGAGAGCTTGTTAGGGGTTGGTTTTGCTTCAGTGATTGTCCAACAATGGATTAGTGTTGAGTTTTGTTCCTGAATTTGCCTCTAAGAATGATTTCAGTTTCACACTTTTTTGCCTTTTTTTCAAGTTTGGTTCTTGATGATTCTGCAGCCTCTAGCCCTTGAACTCGTGTGCCTTGGATTGTATATGTATGCTGCAATGTATTAGGTCAACAATTTGGTCTTGAATCTTTGCACATCAATGCTTTGAGATTGGATTTAATCCTCCATTGAAAACTTGCTTAATTTGCCAAAAATCCAATCTTTTTGCACATGGAATGCTTGATACGAATTTGATTCACTTGATGATGATGATTCAATCCTGAAATAGCCAAAAAGAGATCAAATAATCAATGTTTGGATTTTATTTGATTTAAATTGATTTAAAATGAAATAATTTATTAAAAAATCAAATTAAATAATAAAATTGATAAATGGTCACAAGGCTGAAGCTAGGACACGTGTGTAGTGTGACAAGTTCAAATCAAGTGGAAAAGAATGGGCCCCTTTGACAAAATTTGAAGTTTTGAGGATAGTTGACTTTTGGCAATTTTGCAAAAATACCCAACTTCAACAATGCATAACTTCTTCAATTTTGAACTTTTGGAAGTGTTCTTAGACTTTTTAGAAAGATTGAGATGTCCTATAACCAACCATTTTTGTCTCATCTAATTTTGATATTCCATGCTCAAGTTATAAGCTTTGGCAAAAAAGGTGTTTTTGTTGACTTTCAAAAATGACCTATAATGTCCAAATTTGTAACTTTTTGTGAGTGCATTTTCTGATCTTGAGGTATGAATATGGATTATAGGAAATTGCATCCTCTTCAAAATGCGTTTGGATGGGTCATTTCTCATAAAGTATGAGAAAGTTATGCTTGGTCAAAGTTGAGTTGACTTTTCCTACAAAACCCTAATTTAGCAACTTTTGAGTCTTGATGAATTTTGAGCAATCCTTGATGAATCATGATCAACCCTTGATCAAATGATGAAATATCCTTCAAAATGATAACGTTGACAAAAAATATTGAAGTTTGACTGTATTTGGGTCACAGTTGACTTTTGCCCTAACACAGTCGATTTTTGGACCCTTTGAGCAATTGATTGAGAAAACTTCCTTTGCAAGGCTTGAAACTTGACATGGATGATCTTGAGAACATATTAGGACATTGGGGAGAAGTTGAGGTCATTTGGATGCAAGGACCTTGATGCAACATAAAACCCTAATTTGAGGTTGACTGCCTTAAGAGATAACTTGACTGTCCAACTCTTGAGCAATCTTGAGCCACTTGGAGATTTTTCTTGCCATGTTTGGAGAAATATGAGAGGGAAAATTTTAGGGTACAACAGCTGCCCCTGTTAAATCTTCTTAAACCTGAGGATATAGATTGGCTTTCGGGCCTTTTGTGATCCGAAGGTGGAAGATGATTGAACACTAGAGTGCCCAGAAACTTGCACTTGCATGAAGTGGTATCAGCCTGGTGATGTCGGGATTGGGCTTACATATGCCATTTGGAGACTGTTGATAGGTGGTCTGAACTTCGACTGGAATAGGAATCAGGGAGATCTTATCGTCGATCTAACTAAACCAGAGAAGATCTTGGATTAACTTTGACTGGATCGGCATCAGAAAAATCTTAGGAGCGATTTAACTGGATCAGACAAAAGTCTTGAAATATCTTCAACTGGAATACGAATCAGGGAGATCTTAGGGTCGATCTGACTGAACAAGAGAAGGTCTTGGATTAACTTTGACTGGATCGGCATCAGAAAAATCTTAGGAGCGATTTAACTGGACCAGACAAAAGTCTTGGAATATCTTCAACTGGAATACGAATCAGGGAGATCTTAGGGTCGATCTGACTGAACCAGAGAAGGTCTTGGATTAACTTTGACTGGATCGGCATCAGAAAAATCTTAGGATCGATTTAACTGGTCCAGACAAAAGTCTTGGAATATCTTCAACTGGAATACGAATCAGGGAGATCTTAAGGTCGATCTGATTGAACCAGAGAAGGTCTTGGATTAACTTTGACTGGATCGGAATCAAAAAAATCTTAGGAGCGATTTAACTGGACCAGACGAAAGCCTTGGGATATCTTCAACTAGAATACGAATCAGGGAGATCTTAGGGTCGATCTGAATGAACCAGAGAAGTTCTTGGGTTAACTTTGACTGGATCGGCATCAGAAAAATCTTAGGATCGATTTAACTGGACCAGACAAAAGTCTTGGAATATCTTCAATTGGAATATGAATCAGGGAGATCTTAGGGTCGATCTGACTGAACCAGGGAAGGTCTTGGATTAACTTTGACTGGATCGGCATCAGAAAAATCTTAGGATCGATTTAACTGGACCAGACAAAAGTCTTGGAATATCTTCAACTGGAATACGAATCAGGGAGATCTTAGGGTCGATCTAACTGAACCAGAGAAGGTCTTGGATTAACTTTGACTGGATCGACATCAGAGAAATCTTAGGATCGATTTAACTGGACCAGACAAAAGTCTTGGAATATCTTCAACTGGAATACGAATCAGGGAGATCTTAGGGTCGATCTGACTGAACCAGAGAAGGTCTTGGATTAACTTTGACCGGATCGGCATCAGAAAAATCTTGGGATCGATTTAACTGGACCAAACAAAAGTCTTGGGATATCTTCGACTGGAATATGAATCGGGGATATCTTTGGGTCGATCTGACTGAACCAGAGAAGGTCTTGGATTAACTTTGACTGGATCAGCATCAGAAAAATCTTAGGATCGATTTAACTGGACCAGACAAAAGTCTTCCATAGATGTAGCTTTTTTGAGGGGACTACCAGGTCATATGAGTAGTCAACGGTGTTTGTTGATTCGTCTTTCCCTGAAAAGGTAAAGAGTTAGTCATATGCAATGTCATGATGCATGATATATATCAAGCAATGATGCTCTCAAAATAAATGAGATTGTGTGGTATGATGCGTATATGCATGTATCATGATGTATGGAAATGTAATGTTTTAGCTGGGGAAAATAAATCCCGGGTAGCTGCTGGAGAATAGAGCTGGATTCTTCGTTTCCGTTGGGGATGGTGAACGAAGGTGATTGCAAGAATGAACCTGCAGGAGAAGATAACTCCGTTGGGGAATAAACTGATGAGGAGATTATTCTGTGGGGAAGAGATGCTCTGCTGAGGATTCCACTGATAAATTCTGTCGGAATGAATCACCGTTGCTGGTGATATTGAATCTGTTGAGGATTGAATTCCTGTTTGTGGAAGGAAAGAACTTCGTTGGGGATGCTCTTTCAGTTGCGACTTGCTGGGGATAACCCTATTAGACTCTTGTGGGGATAATCCTTTGAATTCTGCTGGGAATGATCTTTTGAACTCAGTTGGGTAGATTTATTTTTTACTCCGCTGGGGATAAACTTCCAGAGTCTACTGGGGATGATGCTTCAACTCCGTTGGGGAAGCTTTTTCAGACTGCGTTGGGAAAATTTTAACTCCACTAGGGGTATCTTGTATTCTGCCAGGGAGTATTCTTATACTCCTCTAGGGAATATTAAGACTGCCGGGGATATCAAGCCTTTTTAGTGTTGATGGTAGATCAACTCTGCTTGGGGAGAGCAGTGCTGATTCGTTCATAGTTGCAAGTCTCAGTTGGGGGAAATCTACCATTATTGTCTTACTCTGCGAGGAGTGAAAGTATCTTAGCCACATTCTTCAGCTGAATCTACCTTTGTACCTGGTGGACAAAGCAACTATACAGTTCAGACGATTCTTATTGCCCCTGTTTCTGATATTACCCATAATCGTCTTTTGTTTCACATGTAAATATTTATGAGCAGCAATTAATGTCAAGTGCATATATTAAAAATGAACATTGGACGTTCTTTGCAAAACAAAACAGATAAAGAAAAAACAGTTTGAAATTTCTTTGAAAATGAATTGTATTGATTTTGAAGTTTGGCCTGTAAATAGGCGTTTTTGTACAGGAGGCTGGCATCCTAGTAAGAGAATGCCGCCGAACAAAAGAGTTTATACATTTTGTAAAAAATAAACAAAACAGCTATGTGAACAGTCCCACTGGGTTCCAACTCTGCTATTGCCTTTATGTCCTCGAGCATCTCATCACTTTGCTACTAGGTTGAAGGTAGATCAGATTGATTAGTGTCGTCCGAGCTTGATAGTCGATACCGAAGTCTGGATGCAAGGTGATCCAATGAGACATGGTGTTACGCTTTGATCCCTAATTTTTGCCTGGACGGCCCTTTCGGGTTTTCAGTCCACCAGGATACCCTTTTTTTGCCCAAGTCGCCTTTCTAGGTTTTCGACTTGCCGGGTGTACAGATTTTTTCATTTTCATCCCTTATTTTTGCCCGAACCCTTTTGGTTCGTCGGGAAGCCCTTATTTTTAACTAGGCCAGTCAACCTAGCGGGTCTTTGATCATGCGTAGTATCTTTTCACTATGTCTGCATTGACGGGGTGAGGAAGGTCGTCACCATCCATGGTGGTTAGAATCATAGCTCCTCCTGAGAAAATGTTCTTAACCACAAATGGCCGTTCGTAAGTAGGGGTCCACTTGCCCCTGGGATCACCTTGAGGTAATATGACGCGCTTGACAACCAGATCCCTAACTTGATACTCTTGTCGACTAACTTTCTTGTTAAATGCCTTGATCATCCGTTTCTGGTACGTCTGACCATGAAAAATAGCAGTAAGTCTTTTTTCGTTGATTAAGTTCAGTTGATCAAGCCGGGTTTGAATCCAGTCATATTCACTCAAACCTGCATCCTTCATAATCCGAAGAGAGGGTATCTGAACTTCAATGGGCAAGACGACCTCCATGCCATATACCAAGGAATAAGGTGTTGCCCCTGTTGACGTCCGCGCTGAGGTACGATACCCATGAAGAGAAAATGGTAACATCTCGTGCCAGTCTTTGTATGTCACTGTCATCTTCTGCACAATCTTTTTAATGTTCTTATTAGCCGCTTCAACAACCCCATTCATCTTCGGTCGGTAAGGAGAAGAGTTGTGATGCTGTATCTTGAACTGCTTGCAGAGCTCAGTGATCATCTTGTTATTGAGATTGGTACCATTATCCATAATGATCCTCTTTGGTACACCGTATCGGCAAATCAGATTGTGCAGAATGAACTGTGCCACGACGTTCTTGGTTACAGTAGCAAAGGAAGCTGTTTCAACCCACTTCATAAAGTAATCAATTACTACCAGGATGAAACGATGCCCGTTAGATGCCGTAGGTCTGATCTCGCCGATCATATCAATGCCCCACATTGCAAAAAGGCCAAGGTGCCGTCAAGACGTTTAGAGTAACTGGAGGTATGTGCACCTTATCAGCATAGACTTGGCACTTGTGACATGTCCGAGAATGCTGATAACAGTCGGCTTCCATTGTGGACCAGAAATATCCTGCCCGAAGGATTTTCTTTACCATGGTGTGTCCACTGGAATGAGTCCCGAAAGTACCTTCGTGTAACTCTGTCATGATCCTTTCTGCCTCGGTCTTATCCACACATCGCAATAAGGTTGAATCATGGTTACGCTTGTAAAGGATACCATTGTTGATGAAGAACTTCACCGCGAACCTCCTCAGAAACTTATTGTCATTAACAGATGCACCCTCGGGGTATTCCTGAGCCTCAAGATACCTTTTCACCTCATGAAACCACGGTTTTTCTGTTACCTCTTCAGTCTCAATGTCACAGCAATGTGCGGGTTCGTCCAGTCTTTCAATGATAATCCGGGGAGCCTCATTGTCCCAATTGACCTTGAACATAGAAGACATCGTAGCTAGCGCGTCCGCCAACTGATTCTCCTCTCTAGGGAGGTGTTCAAAGGTTATCTCCTCGAAATGGGGAAGCAACATCAATACATACTCCTTGTAAGGAATAAGATTTGGGTGTTTTGTATCCCACTCGCCTTTGATCTGACTGATCACGAGAGCGGAATCTCCGAAAACACTTAGAAACTTAATCCTTAGGTAAATTTTTGCTCGAAGACCCATAATGCACACCTCATACTACGCCATGTTGTTGGTGCAGTTGAAACATAGCCGGGCGGTAAATGGAGTATGAGAGCCTTTAGGAGATATGATCACGGCGCCAATTCCATTACCCAAAGAGTTTGAAGCTCCATCAAAGTACATAGACCATCGGGATCTTTTCTCAGGTCCTTCATCTGGTCCAGGTGTCTCACAATCAGTTACCAACATGATATTCTCATCCAGAAATTAAAAGTTCATAGACTGGTAATCTATCACTGCCTGATGTGCCAAATGGTCTGCCAACACACTTCCCTTGATTGCCTTTTGGGTCGTGTACTGGATGTCGTACTCGGTCAAGATCATTTGCCATCTCGCTATTCTTCCGGAAAAGGCAGGCTTTTCGAAGATATACTTGATTAGATCCATCTTTGATATCAACAAAGTAGTGTGAGTCATCATATACTGTCTCAGCCGGCGAGCATCCCATGCCAAAGCACATCAAGTTTTCTCGAGCAGTGAGTATCAGGTCTCACAGTCGGTAAACTTTTTGCTAAGGTAATAAATAGCATGCTCTTTTCGGCCAGACTCGTCATGCTGCCCCAGCACACACCCCATTGAGTTGTCGAGTACCGTCAAGTATAAGATCAGAGGTCTCCCTTCAACTGGTGGCATCAGAATAGGAGGTTCTTGGAGATACTCTTTGATCCTTTTGAAAGCGGCCTGGCATTCATCATTCCAATGTACTACTTGATCTTTCTTCAGCAGCTTGAAGATTGGTTCACAAGTAGCAGTCAGGTGCGAGATGAATCGGGCAATGTAATTCAGTCGTCCTAGGAAGCCTCTGACGTATTTCTCTATTTCGGGAGCTGGCATCTCTTGTATGGCTTTCACCTTTGCCGGATCCACTTGAATACCTTTATCGCTTACGACGAAACCCAGCAGCTTACCAGATCTCACCCCGAAGGTGCACTTGTTCGGGTTTAACCCCAGCTTGTACAACTTCAACCTATCAAACAGCTTCTGCAGATGGTCAAGATGTTCTTCCTCAGTCTGGGATATTGCAATCATGTCGTCGACGTATACCTCAATCTCTTGATGGATCATGTCATGAAACAAAGCAACCATGGAACGCTGATACGTTGCCCCAGCATTCTTTAATCCAAAAGGCATGACCTTGTAGAAAAAGGTACCCCACTGAGTAACAAAGGTCGTCTTCTCCATGTCTTCGGGAGCCATCTTAATCTGATTATAACCGGAGAAACCATCCATGAAGGAAAAGACCTTATGCTGTGTGGTATTGTCAACCAGAACATCAATATGAGGTAGAGGGTAGTCATCCTTGGGGCTTGCCCTGTTCAGATCCCTATAGTCAACACACATTCGAACCTTACCATCCTTCTTCGGTACAGGAACCACATTGGCCACCCACTGAGGGTAAGAAGTAACTACTAGAAAACCGGCGTCAAACTGTTTCATAACTTCAGCCTTGATTTTCTCAGACATCTCTGGGCGCATTCGGCGGACCTTCTGCATTACTGGAGGACAGTCTTCCTTGGTAGGAAATCGGTGAACCACAATATCGGTATCCAACCCAGGCATGTCTTCATAAGACCAGGCAAAGATCTCAACGTAGTCACGCAGCTACTGAATCAACCGTTGTTTCACACTAAGCTCCAGATGCACCAATCTTAACTTCCTTCTTATCTGTCTCTGTACCCAGATTCACTGTTTCCACTGGCTCTTCATGTGGCTGAATCGCCCTCTCTTCTTGAAGTAACAGTCTTGCAAGTTCACCAGGCACTTCACAATCATCTTCACCTCCGTCTTCGGCTAAGTTGATCGAACTTTCAAAGTCATAACTGGCAGTAGCAGAGTCGTTACCCGTGAGATCCAGAGTGGATGTAGACCTGTATATGTGAGTGTGTGTAAAATAGCTGTTTTGAAATATATAATAAAAGAAAAATAAGGAGTGCAAAATTTGAAATGCAAGAAACGTCCAATGCTTTTATTAATGATATATGTAGATGACACACATAAAGCCCTCACAAATGAAGCCACGGTGCCCCGGGTAAGACACCAGGCCATAAAGTTTAAAACAATGTCTGTTACAAATTCAAAACAAAAAGTTTCATTACTGGGTAACAAAAGAAATAGGGATGAAGTCCTTTGTTGTCCAGTTGCTTGGTCCACCGTCGGTCGTAGGATAAATCCAACTTTCGAACTCAGATTCTTCAACATCGTCTTCAATGGCATTCACTCCTGAATTACTGATAAACAAGGGAGGTCTTCCGATTCGCGCATTCCGAACATCCTTTTGAGCTTCTGCAGTGAAACCCAAACCAAACTTGTTAGTCTTCTGTGTAAAATCAGGGAGTCGTCCCCAATTTGCACACCCACCTTTCTTGACAACAGCCCGGGCATCCTTAAAGGAAGCCATCTTCATAGGAGAATCTTCAGCAACAGTCTCAGTCGATGCCAGTGTCTGGGGAACCTCTTCAAAATGCTGAAATGGGGTCTCAATGAACTCCCCATCCATCTCTACATATCGGAAAGAGTTGAGGTGGCTCACCATTTACTCCTCCTCTCCTTGTACTGTCACAATCTTCCCTTTGACCGGGTACTTCAGCTTCTGGTGGAGCGTTGAGGTTACTGCCCCAACTTTGTGGATCCATGGACGACCCAGCAAACAAGAATAAGATGGTCGAATGTCCATCACATAGAATATAGAGTTGAAAACCTGAGAACCAACCTTAATCGGGATATCCACTTCTCCATGCACCATTCTCTTAGACCCATCAAAGGCCCTAACAATAATGTTGCTTGGCTTCAGCTCCAGCCCCTCACAGTCCAACCGGTCTAGAGCTTTCTTAGGCAAAACATTCAATGAGGAAACAGTATCCACCAATACATGAGCAAGAGTGGTGCCCCTGCATTCAATGGAGACATGCAGGGCATCGTTGTGATTTTTCCCCTTAGCAGTCAAGTCGGCGTCAGAGAAACCCAACCCATTATCAGCGGTCAGATTGGCCATGCAATCTTTAAACTGATCAGCTGATGTCTCTTGTGGTACATGTGCAGTCTTCAGAAATGTAATCAGAGCCTTGGCATGGGCCTCTGAGCATAGCAACAGTGATAGCATAGAGATTTTGGACGGGGTTTGCCCCAGCTGCTCGACTACATTGTAGTCTCTCTTTTTGATGATTTTCAGAATCTTTTCCATCTCTTGTGTAGAAGCTTCAACAGTAGTCGTCTTCGGAGCCTCCGTCTGGGCAGGCTCACTGGTGGTCCCCTTGCTCGGAGTGTCAGAGGACTCAAAGACAGGGGTAAGAATAGGAACTTGAAAAGGAATAGTAGCAGGTACACTGGCAGGTGTAATAACAATAGGTTTTCGGGCAGTTGGTGGAGAGATATCAGGTGAGAAAAGTCTTCCACTGCGGGTGACTTTGGCAGGTCCAACAATATTGCTGACGTCAGTATCAGCATCTAACTCTTGTTTAACTCCATGAAAATAAACATCAGCCCCGTAATGCCAAGGGACAACTTTATCAGAGGTGTAGAGGATAGGCCTAGGAACAGTGATGATCAATGGTGCGATTCTTGGAGCAGATGTAATTCTAACAGGCTTCCTCGAGGGAGCCTTGGAAGAATTGTCGAAAATGGTGATAATGGCAACTTCTTCAGTATGAACTAAAGGAACAACAGTCTTCTCGAACAAAATTTATTTACTATCCATCAGGCGTTGGACACCCGACTTCAAAAGATGGCAACCGGTAGGCAGAACAGAACACATACGACAACCTTCGTCACAACCCAGAAATAAACCGGCTAGCAAAAGGTTCTTCTTCACAGTCATCAAAGGGGTAACAATGTCGTTCACAGATACCGCAAACGAGTCTTCATCTATAGCATTCACTCCATGCTTGGGCATAGGAGCAGTCACAACATTAGGTCTTTTGGGCGCCTCGAACTCAATCTCTTTAGCATCAATTAAGTCCTGTATTTTGTTCTTCAAAGCCCAACAATCATCTGTATTATGTCCCGGGCTATCAGAGTGAAAAGCACAGCAGGCATTAGGGTTGTACTTTGGTGATGTTGTATTTGGCATCTTCGGGGCCTCCCTTGGCAACACTAGATTAGTTTTCAATAACTGCGGCAGAATCTGAGACAAAGTCATGCTGAGACGGGTGAATTGCCTTCGAGGTCTCTCGTCCTTTGAATGATTATTGTGCTGAGCAGCACCAGCAGGTCTTAAAATAACAACCACATTAACAGCTTGGCGGCACTCGGATCTATTCTAGCTTTTCGAATTGTAGACCGCACTGGACTCTTTCTTAAAAGGCTTTTTCTCGGTGCTTGATGAAACACCCTTTTGTATCTTACCAGCCTTAATACCAGCCTCAATCCTTTCACCGGTCATAATTAGATCTGTAAACCCAGACGAAGAGCTTTCAATCAGATGGTTGGAAAATGGACCAGACAAGGTCCCCAGAAACATATCCACAAGCTCCCGATCAGCTAAGGGTGGTTGCACTCTTCCGGCGAGGTCCTTCCACTTCTGAGCATAATCTTTGAAACCTTCGCCCGTTCCCATTGACATACCCTGGAGTTGGGTACGCGTGGGAGCAAGGTCAGAATTGTATTGGTACTGCCTGTAGAAAGCAGTAGCCAAATCCTCCCAACTGCAGATACTGGCTCCGTCCAACTGGTAAAACCATTCAAGATGAGTCCCTGAGAGACTGTCTTGAAAGAAGTGAATCCATAGGTTCTTATCAGCGGTGTACGGTTGAATCTTCCTCACATATGACCGGAGGTGCAGTTTCGAACAAGAAACTCCGTCATACTTAGCAAAGGCTGGTGCTTTGAATTTGTGGGGAATCACCACCCCAGATGATAGACCCGGACCACCAAAGTCCAGACCAAGCACTTTTTGTACCTTCATCGCACTCAACCGGTCTTCCAGTTGTTTGTATCTATCCTCGGCCGGAGGATACCGGTCTTCGTCGAAGTCCGTCTCATTGTCTGAGACCACAGGGCTAAGAGCCCTCCTTTCTTCCTGACTATCTTTCCCTCCAGATGAGGTGGTCAAATCAACTTCATCCCGTAGCCTGTTTCCAAACCTGTGACCTGTGTTAAACAGGACTGTCCTCTTCTTCTTCTTCTTTTTCTCTTTCAGAATCAGGGTCTTCAGATCTTACTGACCCTTAGCTAGATTCATGAACAGCTCTTTGAATTGGGAATTCTGGGCCTGTAGGGCCTTGATTGCTTGCTCAGTTGAAGGTTCAGCGGAAATGATGAGTGCTGAAATAAACAGCAAAGAAGATAATAGACCTGTAATGGGTACCTGGTATGAAGTGCATGGGATGCAATGCATATGATATGATTTCAAAGACAGTCGAGAGATTCAAATTTGTAAACCAGAAATGAAATACACTTTTATTAGATAAACTTTGAAATTCAAATTGTTCAACAGATGCCCTTAAGGCGTTACAAGAAAGGAAATATTGAAAAGTAACTAAAAACTGGAAAGGAAATAATCAAAGGGAAATCAGTGCTCCCATGGTCGCTTCTTGTCGGTGCGGACATAGTCATTGAGAATCCGCTCGTTCTCCAGCTGTCTAGTCAACTTCTGGATCTTTTGCTCTTGCTCGTTAAACCTTTCTCGGTAAGAATCCCGCTCTTCTCTCAGCTGCATCCAAGACCTTTTCAGTGCCCCAATGTCAGTGGGCATATGAGGATGGAGGATGGTCGAAAGAACCCCTTCTTCATTAGCAACTTCAACAATGATAGGCAAGACTGCTTCATATGGCATACCCAACTTTTGGGCACGGATACAGACCCATTTGTGATATGGATCCATCGGAAGTGAAGTCTTTAGACCCAGCTCATGTGGATCAGATATGTGGACTCTATCCCAAGCCCTTATGAATCCGCGGCGTTGCTCGTCGCTATCCCTTTGAAAATCAAAGATGATACTAGGCATTAGCAGCTCATGAGGTCCTTCTCTTCTGGCTCGCCCAAACTGACGTAAGGCCAAGCATGGATTGTAAGAAATTCCTCCATTGGTTCCTATCAGTGGAACATTGGGGAACTCCCCACATCGATTAATAATAGCCACCTCGTTCATACCCTTGATAGTCCAGATGATGTCATTATGCGAGAGAGACATAACCCTACAGGCCCAGCCCATGCCTTCTTTGTTCTTCAACACTGATTTGGGGAGGTGCGAAATAAACCACCTCGCCAATAATGGAGCACAACACATCAAGGTTCCCTGCTTTCGGGAAGTACGGGCATAAAGCTGATGAAGAATGTCACCCAAGAGAGTGGGTACAGGATTACGAGAGATGAATATTTTCACCGCATTCACATCAACAAAGGTGTCAGGATTCAGAAACAATACCAAGCCATATATCAGAAGAGCCAGAATATCTTCGAATGCCTTGAAGTCTAGACTATCCCATGAATAATTAGGCTTACCGACCAAGAACTTAGTCAGAAAGCCCTTTGCTCCACTTCTAGTCTCCCAATTGGCCATTACCTCATCCTTTGTCATATGAAGGGCTGCAGCAATCTCTTCTGGCCTAAGGATCTTCTCCCAACCAGTAAACGGGGTCTGCTCCAGAATAGAGATACCGAGTAGATCAGAGAACTCTTCTAAGGTGGGAACCAGCTGGTAGTCCTGGAAAGTAAAGCAATGGTACAACGGATCATAGAATTGGACCAAAACACTTATCATCTGCTCGTCCAATTTGGAGGTAACCAAGCTGAGAAGATACCCATGTCTTCTGATGAAGGAGGTAGTATCAGGCATCTTTGCAACCAATTCTTTAAGCATGGTGGGAACCTGGACAAAGTTGATCCAGATGGTATTCCTACGCATGGGCATCATGACCTATAAAACAGAACAAAGATGAATCACTCCCGTCTTTGAAATAGGTTAGTCCAATGCAAGATGTATGCAATGTTATGATGTCATGATGTCATGATAGAAAGCACATCACAAGTATCCACAAATAGCAAACATGGTAAAGGCACACAAGTCACACAGAGAGCCCTTAGATTTCAGGCTGGCAAGGAGCTTAGGTACTACCCTCTTTCAGTTCAGTTGGTTTAAACCTGTCCTAAAAATAGTAACCGGGTTCTAGAGGATCTCAATATCACTGGCTACCTTCAATCGGTCATAATTCAAGTTTAGCAACCTTTTCTTGCGACCGGAATCATCGCGAGAGTTTAGTCTCAATGAGTGTAGCATACTGCTACTGTTCTATGGCCAAGTTGGTCAATTTAAAGGTTATAAGGTCAGTTGGTGCTTAATGACCCCTTAGAAGACCCATATTCTCCTTGTTCCAACACAAGGGATATCGGTACAGACTAAAGTGCCACACCAATGTAGCTACTGCTTCAACTGTATCGGTCCACGCTGTACAGTTCCCTCACAGTTTATTGCTACTTACCTAAAGGGTATCCCCCAGATTCGGGCTAGGATCTATAGTAACTCCGATTCAAGCCCACAAGTATAAAGCATACAAAGAAAACAATTGAAAACACAATGATCTAATCCTAAGGTACACCCCACTTATTAAATTTCCCCAGCAGAGTCGCCAGTTCTGTGATACGGTGGGAGAGAACTGACTGTTTTTGGAATGCTGGTTTGCGTTTTGCGTTTTTTGTTTGCAAAATGTCGCGGTAAGCAAGAGTCGCCACCGTATTTTATTTTATCCAACAAGGAAAGGAAAAAAAGCACAGAAAAATTCCTTTTTCGAGATGTTTCTCGGGTTCGGGGGGTAGATTATAGAAAGGGAAGGTGTTAGCACCCTTTTTATCCGTGGTTATCCACGGGCTCTTAGGTACTTGCTCAAAGTGTTTTCAAAATTTGCTTTTCTTTGTGTTTGTGGGTTTGAAGAAGTTTTTGTTTGAAAAGGAGTGTAAGTGTGAAAAGTTTTTGTTTTTGAAAGAGCAAGTACTTAAGAACCATCTACCTACTCGAAAAAGGAATTAATCTGTGCTAATGTCTTTTAGACAGTGCTATCCCACTATGAATTAGTAGGTAGCACCGTCGTTGGAGTTTAAGTGTCAATTCGATTAAGGGACATGCGGTCACAAAAGCAATGTTAGGACGCCTTAGCGGTAACTCTAATGTCTTAGATCATTTTTCCGAGGCAACCGTTTCAAGGCAACTATGACCTTTGGACAAGAGTGCGACCTTTAAAACTTCCTATACTCAATGACCGCGTTCGAAGGCAACCAAGTGAGGTGTACCCTAAGAGTGCGCATGTGCGAGTGTGTTATTTTCAGTTTATTTTATCTTTGTACATGTTAGTGGTTATCTATGTTGATTTTAGGTTTAAACATTCGATCTTGTCATGCATTCCCTATTACCAAACATCTAACAATTTATAAGTTGCGGAAATTAAATTGCGGAAATTAAACTAACTATTACAAGGCGTCGGGTATTTACATCGCCAAAAGCAACCCTTGAAATTAAAATGCGGAAAATAAATAAAGCGATAAAAATAGTAAAGTCCTATTAAACTATTACATTCCGGGAAACAGATACAATATTGAAATAAAATGGATCGCGTGCGGGAAATTAAATCGGGCGAGTTCTAGGGTTTTGACCCTTTAATTAAAGAAAATATTTTTTGGTTTGTTTTTGAATTAAAAAGAAATTAAACTAAGTTGATTATTAAATTAATAAATAAATAAATTAATAAAAATATTTTGGGTTTTTGGTATTTAAAGAAATAAAAATAAATTGATCAATGTTAATAAAACTTAATTGTCTAAGTTAATTTTAATTATTGCAAAATATATTAAAAGTTATTCCTAATTAAAACTAAATTAATTAAATTAATATTTATTAACAAAAATAAAATGCTGAATTTTAATTTTAATAAAGAAAATATTTTTTGGTTTTTAATTTTATTAAGAAAAAAGTTTTGATTGGTTAGTTAATATAAAAATAATAACAATAATTAATTAAAAGAAAAAATAAAAAATAGAGAGAGTTTAGGGTTTGGGCCTGATTAGGGAGGCTTGTTTAGCAATTTGATGGCCCAATTGTGCAAGCCTGTGTTGACCTTCCTGATTCTCTATGCGTTGGTTGACTAGATCCCACCATAGGCCTTCATTCTGGATCACCAGATCTGGCCTGGGGCCATCTGGAAAGTAGTTGAGTGAGGGAGCATGATGTACCATGCAATTGGATCATCACTGAATAACCTGTTGAAAAATAATAATAATGCATATGGGGATCTGGGATTCGAACCCAGGTCCTGTTGATCATTGGACAACGCCCTTGCCACTGCACCACTGCTTCTCAATTGTTAACTAAATACAAACAAAACATAATATATAAAATGCGTAAAAATTCCAGAAAATAAAAAAAACAAAGCGCGCGAATTATGAATCGTCCATTAGGGAGGGCCACATCTTCGTCTTCTTCGTTCAACCCTGAACATTTACCTGCAGATTTATATCCGCAGCTAAATTCGCAGGACATTCCAAAAATTGATTCTAGGCCATGAGAACAACCCCAAAGACCATGGTTGTGTTTGTCTACCTCCCCTAGTTACATCCATGTCCATCAATGGGGCTGATTTTGCCTGAAAAAGAAACACCCAAAAAAACAATCCACGAACCCTAGATTCGGCTATGGGGTTACAGGTCATATTAATGCAATCAAATAATGTCAAAAGTCCAGAAATTTCACAAGCATCATGAATATGTCAACGATTTGCCAGAAAAATGCAAGATTATGGAGTTACGATTTTGAATACAGGGCGGTATTTCGAGATACTTACAGAGCTTTAGAGCGCGTGTGAGAGCTTGTTAGGGGTTGGTTTTGCTTCAGTGATTGTCCAGCAATGGATTAGTGTTGAGTTTTGCTCCTGAATTTGCCTCTAAGAACGATTTCAGTTCCACACTTTTTTTGCCTTTTTTCAAGTTTGGTTCTTGATGATTCTACAGCCTCTAGCCCTTGAATTCGTGTGCCTTGGATTGTATATGTATGCTGCAATGTATTAGGTCAACAATTTGGTCTTGAATCTTTGCACATCAATGCTTTGAGATTGGATTTGATCCTCCATTGAAAACTTGCTTAATTTTCCTAAAATCCAATCTTTTTGCACATGGAATGCTTGATACGAATTTGATTCACTTGATGATGATGATTAAATCCCGAAATAGCCAAAAAGAGATCAAATAATCAATGTTTGGATTTTATTTGATTTAAATTGATTTAAAATGAAATAATTCATTAAAAAATCAAATTAAATAATAAAATTGATAAATGGTACAAGGATGAAGCTAGGACACGTGTGTAGTGTGACAAGTTCAAATCAAGTGGAAAAGAATTGGCCCCTTTGATAAAATTTGAAGTTTTGAGGATAGTTGACTTTTGGCAATTTTGCAAAAATGCCCAACTTCAACAATGCATAACTTCTTCAATTTGGAACTTTTGGAACTGTTCTTGGACTTTTTAGAAAGCTTGAGATGTCCTCTAACCAACCCTTTTGGTCTCATCTAATTTTGATATTCCATGCTCAAGTTATAAGCTTTGGAAAAAAAGGTGTTTTTGTTGACTTTCAAAAATGACCTATAATGTCCAAATTTGTAACTTTTTGTGAGTGAATTTTATGATCTTGGGGGTATGAAGATGGATTGTAGGAAATTGCATCCTCTTAAAAATGCGCTTTGTATGGGTCATTTATTATAAAGTATGAGAAAGTTATGCTTGGTCAAAGTTGAGTTGACTTTTCCTGCAAAACTCTAATTTAGCAACTTTTGAGTCTTGATGAATTTTGAGCAATCCTTGATGAATCATGATCAACCCTTGATAAAATGATGAAATATCCTTCAAAATTAGAATGTTGACAAAAAATCTTGAAGTTTGACTGTATTTGGGTCACAGTTGACTTTTGCCCTAGCACAGTCGATTTTTGGACCCTTTGAGCAATTGACTGAGCAAACTTCCTCTGCAAGGCTTGAAACTTGACATGGATGATCTTGAGAACATATTAGGACATTAGGGAGCACTTGAGGTCATTTGGATGCAAGGACCTTGATGCAACACAAAACCCTAATTTGAGGTTGACTGTCTTAGGAGATAGCTTGACTGTCCAACTCTTGAGCAATCTTGAGCCACTTGGAGATTTTTCTTTCCATGTTTGGAGAAATATGAGAGGGTAAATTTTGGGGTACAACAGATAGGACCTCATCCAAACCCCAAAACTTCTTCTCCTAACTACAATCCCGATGCAATATGCGCCTATCATTCCGGCAGTCCTGGGCATGACACTAACGATTGTTGGGTGCTGAAATACAAGATTCAAAATATGATTGATGCCAAGGAGATTGAATACGGCCCTCCTGAGACTCCCAACTTGATCACTGCTCCAATGCCAAATCATTGAAAGCGTCCAGTTCATTTTGAATTTTCATTTATAATTTCTTTTATTTGTTCGAACACTTATCTATTATGTCAAACTTTGCTTCATTAATGTATTGCATATGTTTGTCTTGAATTAATCCAATTGTGTTCACTATATTTAAACTGTGCTTTTTACTCCCTTTTGTGATATTCGACTATCGTTAAGAATTGTAATCCTTTAGAGGGAGGATGACGAAAATAATACCATAATCTAATACAATATTCTTTTGGATAGACATTGCTGACAATGTACAAGCATTCTTTTAATTTCTAAACAATGGAGTTATGAGGAAGATAATCCCTATTCAACCCCTTTGAGCCAAAAGAAGTAGGAATATTCTTTTTTGCATAAACTGAAACCTTTAATTATAACCTGGGAGATGGTAGTTTCTCAGTTAATTCAAATGCACATTCATTCGCAAGATGTCACTTCATGAATGAAAATACGGTGATGGTTTCACCATGAAATATGCAATAATTATCTCTCAAAAGAAAAACTCGCTAAGTCAAAACCTATGAAGAAGACTTAAGAAAAATAAACTGGGACATCCCGCTGACTGTAATCTCAAAACAACCAGTCAAAGATTAGGGACAATAAAAAAAAGAGGTCGTTACAAATCCTCAAAAACATGAAAATTGACCGCCTTCTCAAATAAACTTGCAGTATCCGAACAATAACACGGTGGGAGAACTGACTTGGGTGTTTTGCATTTGTTCGCAATTGTTGTGGATAGGAAGAGTCACCACTGAATTTTCATTTATCCAATAAGGAAAGGTTGAAAAGAACAGGAAAGACCTTTGAGATGTATTCTTGGGTTTGGGGGGTAGGTTATGAAAAGGGAAGGTGTTAGCACCCTTTTCATCTGTAGTTATCTATGGGCTCTTAGTTGCTTGCTAGATCACTTGCTTTTGTTTGAAAATGTGCTTATCGTGTGGGTTTTTGAAAACGTCTCTGTAATGATTCTCGTTTCAATAAGAATGCGTACAAATTGTTGGTTTTGAAAATAGTTAGAAGAGGTGTTTGTGGAATGTGTTTTTGAAAGTGATTTTGAAAAGTGTCTTTGTAATAATTCTCGTCTCTATAAGAATGCGTACAAAGAGCTTTGTCTTCTGGAAATGTTTTAATTGAAAGTGTTGGTGTGGAAAAATGTTTTTGTTGTGAGAAAGCGAGCAACTATAAGCATCCTACCTACTCAAAAGGTATAATGTTCTTTTCCTCTTCCCTTAGATGTTGCTATCTTACCATTGATTTGGTAAGAAGCCCCATCATTGGATGTGAAGGGATGGGTGTGGGTCGTTTGTATAGTCATAGAAGGAAACCTATGAGACGTTTTAGTAATTTCGTATTGGGACTAGATAGTTTACCGAAGGCAACATCGAGGGTCATCGAGAGACTACAATCTTTTATCGAGGGTCTTTGCTAAAATGCCCATATTCAAGGGACATGACTATTTTCCGAGGAAACAAATGGGATTACCCTAGAGGTGCATGTGTGCAAAGTGTGTTTGATTGCATGCATTTAGTCTTTGATTAGGGTGGTCTACTTGTTGGTTTTATCTTGCCATACGTCCTAATTACTAACATTCGTATAAAGAATTAAAAATGCAGAAAATAAATATCCTACACTATTACAACCATATTGAATAGCAAGAAAATGCAAAGACAAAACAAAATAAAAGAAGGGAAGATAAGCTTTTCGATTCAGGAAGCAACACCCCTCGATTCTTCTCTTCCTGGCTTCTTTCAATTTGGCCTAGAATCAGCATGTGCAGGCAAGTTTCGATTCATCCTTATGGCTGCTTCTTTCAATTGAGCCTGGAACCAGCATGTGGTACACTCTTATTTTCAAACTGTTTGCTGCCTCATTCGATTGCAGGAATGCAAATCTCCCAAGTTGAGATTCGAAAGGCTTTAATGTTTAGCCAATCGAAGGATACAACAAACCTGTCTAGACTTGAATATGAAACTAATAAGTGCAACTTTTGAAAGCTACAAGCCAGGGGTTAGCACAAGATCATTGGGAACCAAAATCCAGAGTCTAACTAGTCAGGGTTGAGGTTTTCAACATATGTGCGGTGAGGATCGAAAGTTAAGACATGGTCAACTTCCTAGATGGGATATCTACATTTTCCTTTTATTTATTCATGCAAATGATATTTAAATGAACAAGTTCCAAGTTTGGAGGAAAAAAACTTACCTCCTGAAGTGCTTGATCTAAGGAGCTACAAGTGACTTCTTTGTTGGTGAATGGAACTTCGCTGGAATCTTCCTGAAGCTAGTTCAGTTACTGCTTTATTTGGGCAGTCACTAAATCGAAGGAGGGTGTGATGGTGATGAGTGAATCGAAGGTTATTCTATAACAGGTTAGGGAGTGAACCAAAAGACTATTATGTTGTAGTTAGGGAATGGGTCGAAGGTTAGTTATCTGATAGTTTGAGGAGTGAATCGAAGGGTTCACTTAGTGTATGAAGGGGTATGAGTTTTTTAGAATTGAAGTGTTTAGGAATATTTGAGAACGTTTGATAGTGTTTGAGAGTTTTAAGAAATTGATAATTTTCTCACAACAAGAGCTTTTTTGCAACTATCAGGGGCCCATAAGATGTGTGGTGGAGGCTCTTATTTATAGATGATTTTGGCTGATGTTTGGGAGGGAAAACAAAAGAAATTTGAACAAATTGGGTATGTTGTTCCTGTAGTCTTCGAGGTGCAGTCTGGTATTCCATTTTGGTGCAAGAATAGGGGCAGCATTACAGGACTACTTTGTAGAAGTTTTAGAGTGTTGTGGCCAGTATAGTAGGCTTGTACATGGCAGCATATATGACTTTGGCCAGCAAGCATCTTTGGATTATTTCAATCTTTCGTTTTGACCACCTAGGTCTAACCTTTGACCAGATTCTTCTACATACAACACTACTTGATTTTCACCCAATATGTGTCTTTTGAATGGGCCCTTTTTATGCATCATTTGAATGGGACAAATGTATGCCCCCTGAATGGGCCACCAAAATATGTCATTCGATTGAGGCATCCGGGTACGTCTGGCAAGTCCTTCGAATGTGCCACCATGGTAAGTCTTTCGAACGGGACAACAATTATGTGTCATAGTGTAGAAATTGTGTGTTGAAGATTTTCAAAGGTGGAATCGAAGCACGCTATTTCAAAGGGAGATATTGTCTATTCAAAAACCACTATAAAAATGGCCTATGCATGAGAGAAGTACCTGCCTTGTGAATTGAAACAAAGAAGGAAAGAAACCTTTGTTTCCTAAATCAAAACAAACCCTGTAAGGGGCCATTGCTTCAATCGAAGCTTACATACAGAGGCTACTTGCTTTGGGGCACTAGCATGAAGAGGAATTTATGCCTTGTGAATTTGGAAAACCATGCAAAAAAATTGTCTTTTGAGTTGAAGGAAAGCTACAAGAGGCGATTGCTTTGTGACTCCAAGCAAACATGCAAGAGGCCTTTTCTCAAACGAAAGCTTGCATGAAGAACCATTGTCCATTCAAAACTTGCCTGCAAGAGGTCATATGGCCAAACGAAAGATGTAACCCAAACTTGCATTCGAAGGAAACCACAAACCCAAAATAAAGATGCATTCAGGAGGTCCCTGCTTTGTGAATTAAAGGAAAACTTTCAGAAGGCCATTTCCTTCTGAATTGAAGGAAGCTTTCAGAAGGCCATTTTACTCTAAATCGAAGGGGAACCAGTATGAAGCCACTACTTTCTGAGTCGAAGGACACCAACAGGAGGTCCTTCCCAATTGAATCGAATGAGGCTATTTCAAAGGGGAACAAATTCCCAATCGAAGCTTGTATGAAGATAGGTGATGCCCTTGTGAATCGAAAGCCAGTTGTTTCAAGGGGGGACTTTTCCCAGTCAGAGTTAGCATGAAGATAGTCAATGCCCTGTGGGTGCTAATGTGAACGCTAGCCATAGTGAAGCTTCTTCCTTGTGAATACTAGCCTGAAGGGTGTCCTAGATTTTGTGAATCAAAGGAATCATGCAAAGGGCAAATGGCTTCTGAATCAAAGGGAAGTTGTAGGAGGCTATTGCCTTCTGAATCGAAGGACACTTTCAGAAGGTCATTTCCCCCTAAATTGAAAGGGACCATCACTAAGCCACTAACTTCTGACTCGAAGGGAGCTTTCAGAAGGCCCTTGCCTTCTGAATCAAAGGAAACTGTTTCAAAGGGAAACCCAACCCACTCAAGGCTAGCAAGAGGATAAGCATTGCCCTTGTGTAGGCAGGCATGCAAGAGACCTTTGCCTTGTAAACCAAGCAAACTTGTAAGGACAATAGTGCAATCGAAGCTTGCTTGCATGAGGTTATTTCCATGGTGTTGTACCCCAAAATTTTCCCTCTCATTTTACCAAGATTTCTCATCACAAGACTCTTTGAACTCAAAATCAAGCTAGGGTTTGCTCTGCTCAAGACATCTCCTTGCACTGTTGACCTAAATTAGGGTTTGAGTTTGCACAGGGATTTTTGGAATTCTAATGCTAAAAGTGACTTTCATACTTCATGTTGGATTTACAAGATTACCTCTACCAAGTTTCAAGCCTTGAATCAAATTTTTGCCCAGTCAATTGGACAGTTGACCTAGAAATCAACTATATAGGGGAAAAAAGTCAATTGTGGCCAATTTACAGTCAAACCTCATAAGTTTTGACCCACATCAACATTATAAACTCATATGAACAATTTGATCAATTTTGGACCATAACTCCACAAGAAATTTGATCAGATCACGAAAAGGGCAAAATGGTCATTTTTAGAGTTTTGACTGCACAAGGGCAATTTCTGATTTTTGACCTAGCCAATGGCAAATTGGGTTCAAGCATGGATTCAAGGACTCAATGGCATCATCTTTACCTATTCACAAGGTTCAAAAGATCTCAATTGCATTGGATTGACAGATGAATTTTTTAGTCAACTGATCAAATTTTGATTGTACACTGAAAAGTCAAACTTTGACTTTTTGGTCAAAATCAAGTTCCAAAGGTCATTTTTCATCAAGATGTGTCAAAACATGAAACTTTTTCATCAAGAAACCCAATTTTGCAAATTAGGGTTTAAGGTTGAAAAAATTTCATAACTTAGAATTTTTCCAAGTTATGAAATTTTCTTAATTTTTCCTAACTTTGCCCAACATTTTCACCATGATGCAATTGGATTCAAACAAAACTTCCAACATGAAAGTTGTAGTCCTCCACAAAGTATACAACTTTGATTCACAAAGTTTTCCCAAAAGAAGCTTGGATCTTAATTTATGATTTTTGGAACAAAAGTTCATGAAACTTTTAACTTAGTCAAATTTTGCCCTAATTTAGGCAGGATTTTGACCTATCTTCATGGACATTTTTCACATAGTTCCACTTGGAATCTAAAATTTCATTTCAAATATGGAATGTATATCATGTTGCAAGATTTCCAAGATGTCCAAGAACTCTCCAAACTCATTTGTGGTTAGGGAGAATCGAAGGCTTGAAGTTTGCAAAAACTCACTTTTCATCCATGGCATGTTCATAGTGATGCAAGTTGCAAATTCAAATCAGCTTGCTTTGCACTAGATTACAGGACTCAAAACCATTCCATACTTAATAATTAAATGCAAATCCATTGGTCTAAGGCATTTTTTTGGTCATTAGAGATTTGCAAGTTAGATTAATCCCTAAATAGAAAAAGCAACATTACCATTTTTGCTTAAAATCTTGCTTTATGTCAAAACTAAATCCTTGAGCATTGAGCCATATCTTGTGAAGAAAATTAGATCCACAAACTTGAGGGGCCAAGGGAAAAGTGTGAAAGTTTATGGATAGCCTGTACAGGCCTGCTTCACATCACTTCTCATACTTTGCTTCATAACCAAGAAATTTGTCCAATACACTAGAACTTGAACCTCAACAAAAACCAACTTGTGCAAGATTTTGAGACAACTTTCTCACATCCCCTTGAGCCAGAAACACGACCCTTTGAGCCTTCAAACCTCCCATAGCACAAAATCACCTTCCATTGGCAAAACAGGGCAGCTTCTGCATCTTGAGTTCTATCTCACAATTGGCTCGTGCGTTTTGTCCCAAACCTGTCCAAACACCTTCCATACAACCTATCCAAGCTATCCCAACCCTTAAACACTAACTGTAACTCGATTTACAAGGTTTGCCATTTTTTATTTCAGCTTGTGCAGGTTGAGTTCTGTAGGTTTGTTCAAGCACATTCAAGGCAAGCTAGACATTGGAGAAGGTCAGGGGAAGTTCAAGCAAGCTCTCAAACATCTCAGGCCTTGTTGAAAAGCTCCACATTGCCATACACGAAGTCAGCTGAAACAGGTTTTTATCAACTTCCTATCTCTCTATTTAGGAACATTTAGACTTAGGTTTGTGAATAAGAAATGTAGTATTCATAGCCATGAAGTTGTACATAAGCTCAGTTTTCATTTTAGTTAAGCATGCTAAGAGAATTTGGTCCATGAACATCCTAAAAAAATAGGTTAGGATTTAGGGCCAGAGTAATTCTCTCTGGTCTTTGAGAGTTAGAACAAGTTTTTTATATGGTTGAATTCGTCTTGGAAAGCTCTACAACTTTGATGTTATATGTTTTTGCATTAGAGCACGTATGCAGGATCTGGCTTGATGTACAGGGCGTGCGCGTTTTTGAGAACAAAGGTTGAAGATGAAGTGTGATGGGCTGGGCTTGGTCTTGGCTCACTATTGACACCCCCCTTTTGCTGAATACACCCCCTGGCCCATTTCTTCATATTTTTATGTTTTGTTATTTTATTTTCATTTCTGATTTTATTTTATTATTTCCAAACATAAAAAAATACCAAAAAATATTTTTAGAAATTTTCACATTTATTTTATATTTTATTTTTATTTTTCTAACATAAAAAACAATTTAATTAGTATATATTTTATTTATTGAAAACTTGAAAATAATATATAAATAACATTATACTTTTATTTTATTCTTTATTTTATTTACACTAAAAAATATTGTTCTAAATATATTTTTATTTTTGTATATATTTTATTTTATTTTTATTACATGATTAATACAATTAATATATACATACACACTTTTATTTAATGAATACTTGAGAATAAAAACATAAAAATATCATAATTTTATTTTTTTATTATTTATACTTAAATAATACTTTTTTTAAATATATTTTATTTTTGTATATACATTATTTTATTTTATTGTATATAAATAGTATATTTAATATATTTATATTCTTAAAAGAAAATTAGAGTTTACCCTTAATAAAAAATAATAATCTTTCTTTTATTTATTTCTTTCTTTTTACATTAAACATTTTTACATACATAAAAATAAACATAAACATTTTTGCATAATTCATAATATTTTGTATATTTATTTAATTTGTTTATTAAAATATTGTTCATTTAGTATTTATGCCATTAATTCAATTTGGATGTAATAGTAAAATTAGGATTTTAATTTCTTGCCAAATAATCCCCATTCAAAAATTGTATCCTCCACCCCATAATTATGTTGTAATAGTGGTAGATTTATTTTTACGCATTTACGCTTTCAATTATGCCATGATTAGAGATTAGGGTTTGTATGCCAACAATCCAAAATTAACAAGTAGCTTGACTAACACAAAGATAAAAATGCATGAAAATCAATACACAATGCACACTTGCACCCCTAGGGTTTCATCCACTTGTTGCCTTTAAAATGGGCCATGCTATGCATGTTGGGTACTTTTGCAAAACAAAAAAAAAACAAAAGATCATAGTCCCTCGATGACGCTATCTTGGTTGCCTATACAAAAATGATCTAGTCCCTCAGAAAATTGCTAAAGATACTTGGCACAATTGCTATCATGGTCTATACGATGACCCGCGTCTGTCCCATTTAACATCCTAATACAAGGTTGTTCACCAAATGCAATGGTAAAACAACACTGTCAAAAGGGTTAAAAACGTATAGGAAAGATCTTTGAGTAAAATAAGGTAGATAACTCTTAGTTACTTGATTAAAAGCTTGCAAAACATCCTTGCTATTTTCAAACACACTTCACAACACAATTTCAAAAACATTTCCCAAATCAATCTTTCAAACATTGAAAAATATTTTCAAAAGACAATACACCTTTGTATATATTCAAACAAGAATCATTACAAAGGTTGCCACAACAATGGCCTCTTTTTAAAACATTTTCAAAAAAACACACACAAAGCACCATTTCAAACAATTGAAAAGCAAAAGCAAGTGACCTAAACAAGTAACTAAGAGCCCATGGATAACCATGGATGAAAAGGGTGCTAGCACCTTCCCTTTTCATAATCTACTCCCCGAACCCAAGAAAACATCTCAAAGGTCTTTCCTGTGCTTTTTGACCTTTCCTTAGGATAAAATAAAAAGTCGGTGGCGACTCTTGCTAAATTGAAACATTTGCAAACATAAACGCAAAACCTCAAATCAGTTCTCCCACCGTATCACAGAACTGGCGACTCTGCTGGGGAAATATTTGAAAAGTGGAGTAACCTTAGGGTTTAGATCACCTTTACATGCTTATCTTGTATGCTTTGATTGCTTTACATTTTGGTTCTATTGTTTGGGCTTGAAATCCTCTACCCGAATTTGGGAAACATTCATAGGTAAATAACAATACATTGTGGAAACTGTGCGGGATATCCCGACATGGTTGAAGCAATAGCTATATTAGTGCGACATATTTGTGGGTACCGGTAGCCTTTGAGTCAATCGAAGAGAATACGGGGCCGCTGAGTGATGTCATGAAACACTAATGAACTCTTAGAACCTTACTTGACCATCTTGGCCTTTTTAGGGGTAGTGAGATGACCGACTTTGGTGCTGTCCGAAGTTGGTAGATACTCGATACTACACTCATTGAGGGTTGTTTTCTTGGAATATTTCGGTCTCCAGTTAAGTGGCTAAACTGAAACAATGAAAACAGAAAATAATCCAGTGATATTGAGCTCCTTAGAACCCGGTTACTATCTATAGGACAGGTTGAGCCAACTAACTTCAAGAGGGTACTTACCTATGAAACCTCATGCAAGCCTGAAACTAGGATCTTGTGTGATGTGCTTGTACATATACTTGTGCATACATCATGAACATCATAAAACATCATATGCATCCACTAACCATTTCAAGGGTTTGGATCTTCATCTTTGTTCTTGTTTTGTAGGTAATGGAATCACTCCGCAGAAAAACAATTCAGATCAACCTTGTGAGAATCCCTCCTCTACTCAAGGAGCTTACTTCCAAGATTCCATAGAATTCTCCCTTCAGTGAAAGACATGGTAGACTTCTCAACTTGGTCAACTCCAACATTGAAGAAGACATGGTAAAAGTTCTCTTCCAGTTCTTTGACCCCCTACACCATTGCTTTACATTTCCCGATTACCAACTAGTACCTACTTTGGAGGAATTTTCTCAACTCCTGAGGATTCCTATTCTCCATCAACTACCCTACAACGGTACGGAAAGAGAACCAAAGCCTGAAGATGTTGCTCAAGCATTACACTTGCAACCATTTGATATCAAAGGTCATTGGGAAACCAGAAGTGGTGTCAAGGGCTTCTTGGAAAGGTTTCTGTTTGACAAGGCACAAGACTGTTGGAATTCTTTAGATCTGCAAGCTTTTGAGGAAATTGTAGCACTTCTCATCTATGGGTTGGTCTTGTTCCCAAACCCTGATCAGCTTATAGATGTGAATGCTGTCAAGATTTTCATATCTCGGAATCCTGTGCCTACATTGGTTGGGGACATCCTACACTCATTTCACACACGAACAATGAGGAAAAGAGGTGTTCTCATGTGTTGTAATCCTCTTCTAGAAAGGTGGTTTATTTCTCACCTTCCCCAGTCAGTCTTGAAGAATGAGCAAGACTTGAGGTGGTCGCAACGATTAATGACCCTTACACATTCTGATGTTCATTGGTGTTCTCGGTCCAGAGAAAATGTCATCATCATTAATCGTTGTGGGGAATTCCCTAATGTCCCACTAATTGGCATTAGGGGAGGCATTATCTACAACCCATGTTTAGCTCTGAGACAATTTGGGTATGCCCGGAGGGATGGCCCTCATGACATGTTGATTCCAGATTTGGTTTTTGACTTTGACAATGACGCTCAAGAACTTCGACAAAGGTTTATCCGAGCCTTGAGGATGCCCAACAAAGTGGATAGCAAGACACTGGGACACAAGAATTCCACCCCCCTTGAGCCTTATCTCAAGTGGGTACGAACCCGCACCCAGAGTCTTGTGATGCCCTACCCCCAGATTCTCCCCGTGATCAAAGAGCCTGTTATGGAAGAAGAGGTTCCATACACCCTCCTACATCCAGACATGCCAACATCATTGGAAGAATTGCAAAAGAGTTGGATACAGCTCAAGGAAGAACAGAACACTTTTGAGGCCAACTTCTATGCCAGTGAGAAGAAGGTTTTGGAACTTACCCGCCGACTTCATGAAGAGGAGACTCTTAACACCTATATCGCACCAAAGAGAATGCCAACGCCTTTTTACATTAAGAATTTTGTAATATTTTGCCCATGGGGCATTTATGTACTGACAAATTTCTTCTTATTAATATGACGTGTGTTCTTTTTTTTCTGCAACAACTTTGAATTTCTGAATCCTTGAATGCATTACATGAATACACATCATTCATCATATGCATAAACAGGTCTTCACACCAGGTTTCCTTATCTTTTTGTTGTTTATTTCAGCAAGATGGATATAGAGCAGACAGTCAAAGATCTGCAAGCACAAAATTCTCAATTCCAACAACTCCTCGTGACCTTGGCAAAGGGTCAGGAGGACCTTAAAGCACTGTTAGAGAAAGAGAAGGAAAAAGACAAAGAGAAAAAGAAGAAAAGGGCTGGTGTGGCCACTTTGGGGAGAAGGTTTGAGAACCAGGCTAGAAGGGTCCTCAAGTTCCCCTCAACGTCTGACGAAGGGGTTGGCAAAGGTAAAGGAGTTGCAATGCCCTCCGAGTCTGAAGCTGGAGAGGAAGAAGAAGAAGTGGAGGAAGATTACTCAGAGCAGCAGTATCCTCCTGCGGACGATAAATATAAAAATTTGGAAGAGCGGTTGGCAGCTATGGAGGTACAAAGAGTACCTGGGTTGGATTTCAAAGAACTAGGGTTGGTTGTTGGGATTGTCATTCCCCCCAAGTTCAAAGTGCCTACATTTGCTAAATACGACGGTTTGTCCTGTCCAAAGATGCACCCGCAGTCCTACATCAGGAAGATCCAACCTCACTCTTATGATAAGGATTTGTGGGTCCACTTCTTTTAAGATAGTTTGTCGGGTACGCAATTGGACTGGTTCTATCAACTTGAGAGATCTTATGTACATAACTGGGAAGATTTAGCTGCTTCTTTCTATTGACAATACCAATATAACGCAGATCTAGCGCCTACTCGTACTCAATTATAGAGTATGAGTATGGTCTCTAATGAAGGCTTTAAGGAGTACGCCTAGAAGTGGCGGGATTTGGCTGGAAGGGTGCAGCCACCATTGTCGGAGAGAGAGCTGGTTGATATGTTTTTGGGGACCCTGTTAGGTCCATTCTTTAATCACTTGATCGGGAGCTCATCTGCAGGGTTCACCAAATTAATTCTGACAGGTGAAAGGGTTGAGGCTGGCATTAAGAGTGGTAAAATTCAGAAGGATGCAGTTGCTTCCACTGCTGTCAAGAAAACCTTCCCAGCTAAGAAAGAAGCTTCTGCTGTTTACTCCCAGAGAAATCAAGGAAGAACGGAGCGTCGACCAACGATGGGGGCTGTGATGATTCAGAACTCTTCAGCCGATCAACCTCGAAGCAGTCAACCTAGAGCTAACCAAAATAGGGTGGAAAGGCCACAACGACAATTCACTCGGATCAATATGACACCGGCTCAGGTCCTCCCTCATCTGTTAAAGTTAAACCTTACCAACTTGAAAGAGGCGCCAAAAAACCTAAATACCTCTTCTCCCTATTATCATTCAAATGCAAAATATGCATATCATTCGGACAGTGTGGGGCATGACACCAACAACTGTTGGCCCCTTAAAAACAAGATCCAAGATTTGATAGATGCCAAGGAGGTAGAGTTTGATGCTCCCGAAAAACCTAATGTGATATCCGCTCCTATGCCAAAACATGGTCATAATGTCCATGCCATTGTAGAAGACCTTCATGTTACTGCTGTTGATGACTTAATGACTCCATTGCCAATGATCAAGATGAATCTGTTGAAAGTCGGGATTTTCCCGGGCTGTGAAAAAGATTGCTACTTTTGTTCAACCCTGCAATCCGACTGTCCGCTGTTGAAATCAGGCATCCAACGCTTGATGGATACTCAAGAGATCCTCTTTCAGAAAACTCCTGTTGATATTATTACTCATGTTACTCCTGTTACTCCAATCAATGATATTGCTATAATCACCATTTCCGACAATCTTTCCAATACCTGCAAAAGGCCTGTTAAGATTACACCTGATCCAAAGTTTGTATCGCTGAAGATTACGATGCCAGGGCCTATCCCATATAAGTCCAACAAGACGATACCATGGAATTATGGAGGAGAGATCTTCTACCACGGTGTCAAGCAGATCGAATCAGCCGAAGAGAATTCCGATGAAGAAACTCCTGATGTAGGAAATATAGCGGGGACGAGTAAGATAACTCGTAGCGGAAGAATCTTCTCTCCAGAGATTTCTCCTCCAAGGGAAGTCTTCGGACCCTCAAGTGCTCCTATGCCTGTCAAGATATCTGTGCAAAGTCCAGTGATCGAAGAAATTGTTACTCCCGAAGTTGTACCCTCTGCTGTTACTGCTGATAAAGGTAAGTGGATCTAAGAAGCACCCGTCAGGACGAGGGCTCAGACTTTGGTTATCCCCGAGACCACCCAAAAGGAAATGGAGGAGATCTTAAATATAATTAAGAAGAGCGACTATGATGTCGTAGAGCATCTGGGGCAAACCCCTTCAAAAATCTCCATGCTGGCCCTATTGCTCTATTCTGAGGCTCATGCCAAAGCCTTGATCAAATTCCTAAAGACGACGCACGTGCCTCAAGAAACTTCTGCAGACCAGTTTCAAGAGTGCGTGGCTAGCCTTACAGCCGATAATGGTCTTGGCTTCTCTGACTCCGATCTAACCTCTAAGGGAAGAAAGTATAATGATGCGCTGCATGTTTCGGTAGAGTGCAGAGGGACCACACTTGCTCACGTTCTGGTTGATACCGGTTCATCTTCAAATGTCCTACCAAAGAAAGCATTGAACAGGATAGACTGTGAAGGTTTGACTTTAAAGCCCAGTAACATCATTGTTAGATCCTTCGACGGTTCTAAGAGGATGGTTCACAGAGAAGTGGACATCCCAATTAAGGTGGGAACAAAAATTTTCAACTCTACTTTTTATGTGATGGACATCCGTCCTTCATATTCATGCTTGTTAGGAAGGCCATGGATCCACAACGCTGGGGCAGTCACTTCTTCTCTACACCAAATGCTAAAATATCCAGTCCAGGGTAAAATCATAACAGTTCATGGTGAGGAGGAGTATATGCTAAGCCACCTTAACTCTTTCCGCTACGTGGAGTTAGATGGTGAATTCATAGAAACACCTTTCCAACACTTTGAAGAGGTTTCTCTTGAAGTTGCAACAACCAAGACAATGACTGATGTGCCCATCATTACCAAACCTGTGTCTCGGATGTCATCCCTTAAAGATGCAGAGGCTGTAGTCAAGGAAGGAGGAAGCATAATATGGGGTTAACTGCCAGATTTTACTCACAAGACAGACAAGTTCGGATTGGGTTTCACTGCTGCTAGTCAGAAGGTTGTGCGTTGCTCCCACGCTGGAGGACCGCCACTAAAAATCACTCATCATGGAGTTCATGCTTTAGAAGATGATGAAGAAGGAAGCAATTTTGAAGATTGGATCTTTCCAACCATTGAAGGGGGACTGAACAACTGGGAGGCGAAAGACTTCGTTCCCATTACTTTCATCAATCAGTAATTTATCTTTTGAACATTTCCTGTTTGGTCTGTAATAATTATTAAACAATTCGTACACTCTTTTCGCCTTATGCCTTACCCGGGGCATATAGGTCCATTTGTAAGGGTTTTGATTCTTCATTTTCATATGCCATTTTTAATGAATCATGGACGTTTTCATATATAAACATTTGTGTTCATTTTCTTTCTTTTTTCATTTTATTTCGTTTAAAGATGGCTATCCCTTACACACACCCACACTCACAAAATGCAGGTACCCGTCCACTCCGGATTCCATGGGTAACAATTTTGCTATGGCCTTCAGCAACTCTAAAGATCTGGTCAATCATGCCGAGTACGAAGGTGATGAAGACTGTGAAGTGCCTGGAGAGTTGGCTAGACTTTTGCAACAAGAAGAAAGGGCTATTCTGCCCCATGAAGAGTTGTTAGAGACTATCAATTTGGGTACTGCCGAAGACAGAAAAGAGGTTAAAGCGGGTGCTAACCTGGAGCCAAGCGTCAAAGAGCGTTTAGTTCAGTTGTTGAATGAGTTTGTTGAGATCTTCGCATGGTCCTATGAAGATATGCCGGGACTGGATACAAATATTGTGGTTCACCGTCTCCCTACAAGAGAAGACTGTCCACCAATCAAACAGAAAGTCCGCCGAATGAGGCCCGACATGTCCGAAAAGATCAAAGCTGAAGTGATGAAGCAGTTCAATGCTGGCTTTCTGGATGTTACTTCCTATGCACAATGGGTTGCTAACATTGTGCCCGTTTCTAAGAAGGACGGCAAAGTAAGAATGTGTGTGGACTACAAAGACTTGAACAGGGCTAGCCCTAAAGATGACTTTCCACTGCCACACATTGACATTTTGGTCGACAATACAGCTCAACATAAAGTGTTTTCCTTCATGGATGGATTCTCGGGATACCACCAGATCAAAATGGCCCCCGAAGACATGGAGAAGACTACTTTTGTTACGCAGTGGGGTACCTTCTGCTATAAAGTGATGCCATTCGAACTGAAGAATGCCGGGGAAACCTATCAGCAAGCCATGGTAGCTTTTTTTCATGACATGATACATTATGAGATCGAAGTCTACGTAGACGACATGATAGCCCGTTCACAGACAGAAGAAGAACACCTCGACCATCTGCAAAAGCTGTTTGTCAGGTTAAAAGAATACAAGCTCAGACTGAACCCTAGCAAGTACACTTTCGGAGTTAGGTCCGGTAAACTCTTGGGATTTATCGTCAGTAACAAAGGCATTGAAGTTGATCCTGCCAAAGTCAAAGCTATACAAGAAATGCCTTCCCCCCGCACTGAAAAAGAGGTTAGAGGTTTCTTGGGACGCTTAAACTATATTGCAAGGTTCATATCTCACCTAACATCTACCTACGAGCCAATCTTCAAGCTGTTGAAGAAAGATCAGGTGGTTGAATGGAACAATGATTGTCAAGTTTCTTTTGATAAGATCAAGGAGTATTTGCTGGAACCTCCTATCTTGATGCCACCCATCGAAGGAAGACCTTTAATCATATATCTGACTGTTTTGGATAACTTAATGGGGTGCGTACTGGGCCAACATGACGAGTCTGGCCGAAAAGAGCATGCCATTTATTACCTTAGCAAAAAGTTTACCGACTGTGAGACTCTCTACTCACTGCTCGAGAAAACTTGCTGCGCTTTGGTATGGGCTGCTCGCCGGATAAGGAAGTATATGTTGACACATACCACTTTGCTGATTTCCAAAATGGATCCGATCAAGTACATCTTCGAGAAGCCTGCTTTATCCGGAAGAATCGCTAGATGGCATATGATCCTGACTGAGTATGATATCCAGTACACGACCCAAAAAGCTATAAAGGGGAGTGTACTAGCTGACCATCTAGCTCATCAAGCCGTCGAAGATTACCAAACTATGAGATTCGACTTCCCTGACGAGGACATTATGACATTGGACAACATTGAAGGTAACAGACCGTATGACAGACCTGAACAAGGATCCTGATGGACCCTGTACTTTAATGGTGCTTCAAATGTACTTGGCAACGGTATCGGTGCGATACTTATCTCTCCAGAAGGTTGCCATACACCTTTCACCGCTAGACTCTGCTTCAGCTGCACCAACAACATGGCCGAATATGAAGCTTGTATCTTTGGTCTCAAGGTTGCTATTGACTTGGGAATCAAATATTTGGTGGTATTTGGGGACTCAGCTTTGGTTATCAGTCAAATCAAAGGAGAGTGGGATACTAAACATCCTAATCTTATCTCATACAAAGAACATGTCCTGACATTGTTTCCTCATTTCGAGCAAATTACCTTCGAGCACTTCCCGCGAGAAGAAAATCAGCTAGCGGATGCTCTAGCTACAATGTCTTCCATGTTTAAACTCAACTGGGATAATGAGGCTCCCCAAATCACCATCGAGCGAATGGACGAACCTGCACAGTGTCATGAGATTAATACCGAAGAAGTAGTGGAACAACCTTGGTTTCATGAAATTAAAAGGTATCTCAAGACTCGGGAATACCCTGAAGGAGCTTCAGTCAACGACAAAAAGTTCTTAAGGAGATTTGCTGCCAAATTCTTCCTAAGCAATGGTATCCTATACAAGCGCATCCATGATTGTGTTCTACTTCGTTGTGTGGACAAGGTTGAAGCTGAGCAGATCATGACTGAACTGCATAGTGGCACATTTGGCACCCATTTGAGCGGACATACGATGGCTAAGAAGATTCTAATGGAAGGCTACTACTGGTCTACCATGGAAGCTGACTGTCATCAATACGCCCGTACTTGTCACAAATGCCAAGTCTATGCTGACAAGGTACATATTCCTCCAGTTCCTCTCAATGTTCTAATAGCTCCTTGGCCATTCGCAATGTGGGGAATCGACATGATTGGAGAGATCAAGCCTACGACATACAATGGACATGGCTTCATCCTGGTGGCTATTGATTACTTTACCAAATGGGTCGAAGCAGCTTCCTTCGCCTCCGTTACAAAGAATATGGTTGCCCGCTTCATCAAGCAAAACCTTATATGCTGGTATGGTATCCCCGACAGGATCATCACAGACAACAGCACAAACCTGAATAACACTGTGATCGCCATTTTGTGCGAGCAGTTCAAAATTCAACATCATAATTCATCTCCCTATCGGCCAAAGATGAACGGTGTTGTTGAAGCTGCGAACAAAAATATCAAGAAGATCATTCAAAAGATGACAGTCACCTACAAGGACTTGCATGAGATGTTAGCGTTTGCTCTGCACAGATATCGTACCACGGCGCGTACTTCAACCGGGGCAACCCCCTTTTCTTTGGTATATGGCATGGAAGCTGTTTTACCTATGGAAGTTCAGATCCCTTCTTTGAGAATTATGAAGGATGTCGGCTTAAGTGAAGACAATTGGATTCAGACCCGACTTGATCAACTTAACTTGATCGACGAAAAGCGACTTACTGCTGTTTTTCATGATCAGACGTATCAAAAACGAATGATCAAGGCTTTCAACAAGAAAGTCAGACGTCAGGTGTATCAAGTCGGAGATCTTGTAATCAAGCGGATCATCTTGCCGCAGAGTGATCCCAGGGGCAAGTGGACTCCTACTTACGAAGGACCATTTGTGATAAAAAACATCTTTTCTGGTGGGGCTATGATTCTGACCACCATGGACGGCGATGACCTGCCGCACCCTGCGAATGCAGACATAGTCAAAAGATACTACGCATAAACGAATCGACAAGTTGAAAACCCGAAAGGGCGACTTGGGCAAAAAATGGGCATCCCGGTGAATCGAAAACCCGAAAGGGCTGTTCAGGCAAAAATTAGGGATAAATAAAAAAATCTGTACACCTGGCAAGTTGAAAACCCGAAAGGGCGACTTGGCCAAAAAAGGGTTTCCCGGTAGATCGAAAACCCGAAAGGGAGGTCCAGGCAAAAGTTAGGGAATTAAAGCGTATGACTATGTCTCGTCGGATAACTTTAAGGACAATCTCTTCACCGATAATCTCCAGGCTTCTGATCAATCCAATCATCTGTGAACAAAGCGACGAATGGACAGGATACTCAGAGTTATGAAGGCTATAGCAAAATAGGAACCCCATGGAATTATTACACATAGTCATCTTTCTTTGTAAAATTTTTTCTCATTTTTTGGCAACATTCTCTTACTAGGATGTCTGTCTCCTTTGTACAAAATACTTACACAAAGTTAATACAAAGATACTTCAAAGTGCATAAATTTGTTTGCCTTGTATTTCTTATTACACTTATGTTTTATTTGAAAACGTCCAATGATTTATTAAAATGAGCATATGCATTTGAATATAATCACTGCTTACAAATAAAACGGAATAAGAAAGGATAATTACTAATAGGTTGAAGGTATAGGAAGACGTCTTTGTGCTATCCCGGAGGAAATCCCCTACAATATGTCATTCATATCCTCAATAAGAGCTAAAACCTTGAAATGCATATCCCCAGCAGAGTTCTCCTCAAACAACAAAATAGAAATCCCCAGTAGATTGGCATACAACCCAAACTCTTGATTTCCCCAGCTGAATAAGAATTCTCCCCACAAAGTTTTTTCTCAGCAGAACGAAGATTCTTGTTCTCACTTCTACCAGTCGAAGCCTCCCAAGTTTAATTCCCCAGTAGAGATCGTCAGAGTCATCCTTATTCCCCAGGAAGGCCATGAAGGATTCTCAATTCCCCACAGAAGTTGTCTAAGCTTTTGTTAATCCCCACAAGTCACCGAGGATTTTCAATTCTCAGCAGCAGTCAAGGGTTTATTTTCCCCGGCAGTAGCAAAGATTTCATTATCTCCAGCCATCAAGGATTTATTCCCCTCAGCAAAACAGCTAATCAGCTTACAAACGCATACATTGCATTCATATGTCATAAACATTGATAGAACACATTTTATTGCATCATACATATCATGCAACATAACTTTATGTTTTAGCTAACATTTTACCCTTTTCAGGATAAGATTAAAAGCTATCTTTAACAAATATTCGAAGATCTCAGATACAGTATGGATACACCCCAGACACGGCGGTCATTCTATTACTCATTCAGACTTCAGCAATCAGATACAGACTAGATACGCTCTAGACACGGAAGCCATTCTATTTCTCATTCAGATTCAACTATCAAATTCAAGTCCAGATACACTCCCGACACGGAAGTCATTCTGTCACTTATCCATATCCCAGTTACAGTACGGATACGCTCCATACACGGAAGTCATTCTGCTACTCATACAGATCTCAACTTCAAATATAGTCCAGATACGCTCTAGACGCAGTTTCCATTCTGTCACTCATTCAGAATTTATCCCCCACCCAGAGATGCTCCATACACTGATGTCTTTATGTCGCCCATTCAGAATACAGATACGCTTCAGACACGACAGTCATTCTAATATTCATTCTAGAATCAAATACAAGTTACAGTACAGATACGCTCCAGACACGGACACCATTCCCTTTCTCAAACGAATCCAATCTCCAGATACAACTCAGATACGTTCCAGATACAGTTACCATTCTGATGTTCATTCTACTGATATTCGACAAACATTTTTGATCGCATCTCTACGCCCATCTCTATCAAGATTCTATCATCTCCAAATGGCATCTTTAAGCCCATTCCCTCAGCAATATTTTGATGAGTGCAAATTTACAGGCACTCTAGTGTCCAATCCTCTTTTACCTTCGAGTCACGAAAGGCAAACTTGTCAATCTAACTCTTCAGGTTCAAGAAGATTGAACAGGGGCAACTGTTGTACCCCAAAATTTTCCCTCTCATGCTATCAACATTTCTCATCACAAGACTCTTTGAACTCAAGACCAAGCTAGGGTCTGCTCTGCTCAAGACATCTCCTTGCACTGTTGACCTAAATTAGGGTTTGAGTTTGCACAAAGAATTTTGGACTTCTAATGCTCAAAGTGACTTTCATACTTCATGTTGGACTCCTAAGTTTGTCCATACCAAGTTTCAAGCCTTGAATCAAATTTTTGCCTAGTCAATTGGACAGTTGACCTATAAATCAGCTGTATTAGGGAAAAAGTCAAATGTGGCCAATTTACAGTCAAACCTCATGAATTTTGACCCACATCAACATTATAAACTCATATGAACCATTTGATCAAGTTTGGACCACAACTCCACAAGAAATTTTATCATATCACCAAAAGGGCAAAATGGTCATTTTTAGGGTTTTGACTGCACAAGGGCAATTTCTGAGTTTTGACCTAGCCAATGGAAAATTGGGTTCAACCATGGACTCAAGGACTCAATGACATCATCTTGACCTATTCAACAAGTTCAAAAGATCTCAATTGCATTGGATTGACAGATGAATTTTTCAGTCAACTGATCAAAATTTGACAGTACACTGAAAAGTCAAACTTTGACTTTTTGGTCAAAATCAAGTGCCAAGGGTCATTTTTCATCAAGATGTGTCAAAGAATGAAACTTGTTCATCAAGAAAGCCATTTTTGCAAATTAGGGTTTAAACTTGAAAAATTTCATAACTTAGAATTTTTCTAAGTTATGAAATTTTCTTAATTTTTCCTAACTTTGCCCCACATTTTCACCATGATTCAATTGGATTCAAGTAAAACTTCCAACATGAAAGTTTTAGTCCTCCACAAATTCTACAACTTTGATACACAAAGTTTCCTCAAAATAAGATTGGATCTCAAGTTATGATTTTTGGAACAAGGGTCCCTAAAACTTTTAACTTTGAGAAATTTTGCCCTAGTTTAGGCAGGATTTACCTATACTCTTGGCAATTTTTCACATATTTCCACTTGTAATCTCAAGTTGCATTTCAAATATGGGTTGTAGATCATGTTTCAAGCTTTCCAAAATGTCCAAGAACTCTCCAAACACATTTGTGGTTAGAGAGAATCGAAGGCTTGAAGTTGGCAAAAACTCACTTTTCATCCATGGCATATTCATGTTCATACAAGTTGCAATTTCAAGTCAGCATGCTTTGCACTAGATCACAGGCCTCTAAACCACTTCACACTCAATAGTTTAATGCAAATCCATTGGTCTAAGACATTGTTTTGGTCATTAGGGCATTATACACAAAACTAATCCCTAAGTAGAAAAAGCAAAGTTTCCATTTTTGCTTAAAATCATGCTTTATGTCAAAACTGATTTCTTGAGCATTGATTCATATCTTATGCAGCTAATCAAATCTACAAGTTGGAGGGGCCAAGAGAAAAGTATGAAAGCATAAGGATAGCCTGTACAGGCCTGTTTCAATCACTTCCCACATTTGGCTTCAAAAACAAGAAACTTGTCCAAAACATGAGAACTTGAACATCAGCCCAAAGAAACTTGTGCAAGCATTTTGAACATCATTCTCACATCCCTCTGAGCCAGAAACACGATTGCTTGAGCCTCTAAACATCCCCTAGCCAGAAATCACCTTCCGTTGGCAAAACAGGGCAGAACCTGCAACTTGACTTCCATAGCTCAATTTGCTCGTGCGTTTTGCCCTAAGTTGGTTCAAACACCTTCCATTTCATCAATCCAAACTATCCCAAACTTCAAACACCAACTGTAACTCCATTAATAGGGTTTGCCATTTTCATATTGAACTTGTGCAGGTTGAGTTCTATAGGCTGATTCAAGTACATTCAAGGCAAGCTAGGTATTGGAGAAGGTCAAGTGAAGTCCAAGCAAGCTCCCAGACATCTCAAGCCTTGTTGAAAAGCTCCACATTGCCATACACGAAGTCAGCTGAAACAGGTTTTTGTCAACTTCCTATCTCTCTATTTAGGAACATTTAGCCTTAGGTTTGTGAATAAGAAATGTAGTATTCATTGCCATGAAGCTGTACATATGCTCAGTTTTCATTTATATTAAGCATGCTAAGAGAATTTCATCCTTGAACATACTGAAAAAACTATGTTAGATTTAGGGCCAGAGAAATTCTCTCTGGTCTTTGAGAGTTAGGACAAGTTGTTTATATGGTTGGATTCGTCTTGAAATGCTCTACAAGTTTGATGTTATGTGTTTTTGCAATAGAGCTCGTATACATGATCTGATAATTGTACAGGGCGCGCGCGTTTTCAAAATCAGAAGGTTGAAGATGAAGTTGGTTTGGGCTGGGCTTGGTCCTGGCTACTTTTGACACCTCCCTTTTCCTTTTTGCACCCCCTGGCCCAATTTCTTGTTATTTTATATTTTTGCATTTTTATTTTCATTTCTAATTATATTTTATTATTTCCAAATATAAAAAATACTCAAATATATTTTTTATAATTTTTTCACATTTATTTTGCATTTTATTTTTATTTTTCTAACATAAAAAGCAATTTAATTACTTTTATCTTATTTATTAAAAACTTGAAAATAATATGTAAATTATACTTTTATTTTTATTCTTTATTTTTATTCACACTAAAAATATTTCTCTAAATATATTTTTATTTTTGTTTATATTTTATTTATTATACATATTTAATATACATCTTTGAATGGGGGTGTATTTTTGTTTATATACTCTTATTTTATTAAATACTTTAGAATAAAAATATAAAATATTACATTTTTACTTTTATTATTATTTATACTTAAAAATACTTTTTTCTAAATATATTTTATTTTTTACACATACTATTTTATTTTTATTTGTATATAAATAAAATAATTAATATATTCACTTTCTTAAAGAAATTAGGGTTTTACCCTTAACCAAATAAAATTAATCTTTTTATTTATTTCTTTATTTTCCACATTAAATATTTTTACATAATTAGAAAATAAACAAAAAACCTTTTTGCATAATTCATATTATTTGATATATTTATTTATTTTGTTTATTTAAATATTGTCCATTTATTATTTATGCATTAGAATTCAATTTGGATGTAATAGTAAATTAGGGTTTATATTTCTTGTCAAATACACCCCCATTCAAAGATTGTACCCCCATCCCCATAATCATGTTGTAATAGCTTAGACTTTTAATTCTCGTATTTTATGCTTTCAATTATGCCATGATTAGAGATTAGGGTTTGTATGCAAAAATCAAAATCAACAAGTAGCTTGACCTAATCAAAGACAAAATGCATGAAAATCAAACACAATACACACTTGCACCCCTAGGGTTACAATCCACCTTTTGCCTCAAAAATGGGTCATGTTATGCATGTTGGGTACTTTGGCAAAACAAAAACAAAACAAAAGATCATAGTTCCTCGATGACGCTATCTTGGTTGCATAAACAAAATGATCAAGTCCCTCAAAAATTTGCCAGAGATACTTAACACAATTGTTATCATGGTCTGTACGATGACCCGCGTCTGTCCCGTTTAACATCATAATACAAGGTTGTTCACCAAATACAATGGTGAAACAACATTGTCAAAAGGGTTAAAAACATATAGGAAAGATCTTTGAGTAAAAATAGGGTAGATAACTCTTAGTTACTTGATCAAAAATCTTGCAAAACATCCTTGCTATTTTTTAAATACACTTCACAACACAATTTCAAAACATTTCCGAAAACAAACTTTCAAACTTTCAAACATTGAAACATCTTTTCAAAAATACAATACACCTTTGTTTACAAAGGTTTCCACAACGATGGCCTCTTTTCAAAATATCTTTCAAAACCACACACAAAGCACCATTTCAAACAATTGAAAAGCCAAAGCAAGTGATCTAAACAAGTAACTAAGAGCCCATGGATAACCATGGATGAAAAGGGTGCTTGCACCTTCCCTTTTCATAATCTACTCCCCGAACCCAAGAAAACATCTCAAAGGTCTTTCCTGTGCTTTTTGACCTTTCCTTAGGATAAAATAAAAAGTCAGTGGCGACTCTTGCTAAACCGAAACATTTGCAAACACAAACGCAAAACTTCAAGTCAGTTCTCCCACCGTATCACAGTATGACTATGTCTCGTCGGATCACTTTAAAGACAATCTCTTCACAAACAAGCTCCGGTCTTCTGATCAACCTAATCATCGTCGAACAAGGCAGCGAATGGACAAGATACTCAGAGTTACGAAGGCTATAGCAGAATGGGAACCCCATGGAATTGTTACACATAGCCATCTTTATTTGTATAAATTTTTCTCATTTTTTATGACAACATTCTCTTACTAGGATGTCTGTCCCCTTTGTACAAAATACTTACACAAAGTTAATACAAAGATACTTCAAAGTGCAGGAATTTGTTTGCCTTTTCTTTTTTTACACTTGTGTTTTATTTGAAAACGTCCAAAGATTTATTAAATGATCATATGCATCTAAATATAATCACTGCTTACAAATAAGACGAAATGAGAAAGGATAATTACTGATAGGTTGAAAGTATAGGAAAACGTCTTTAGGCTATTCCAGAAGAAATCCCCTGCAGTATGTTATTCAGATCCTCAACAGAGCTAAAACCTCGAAATACATATCCCCATTAGAGTCAAGTTTATAAACTCCCGATCCCCAGCGGAGCCAGAAGACTTTGAAATACAAATCCCAGTGAAGATGAAACTTTCTTCCCCAACGGAGTCCAAAACTTCAACCTCTAAACCACAGTGGAGATCATCCGATTTCTCCAAATCCTCCAACAAGTTATCTTAAAACCTGGAAATCAACCAGATAACAGTTAACTTTTGTTCTATCCCCAACTGAGGATAATAACTCTAGAAGATTGGCATACACCCAACCTCCTGAGACCCTTAACAGAATGAAGATTATCATTCTTAAAACTCTAGAAGATTGGCATACACCCAACTTCCTGATACCCTTAACAGAATGAAGTTTCTCATTCTTAAAACTCCAGAATATTGGCATACACCCAACCTCCTGATACCCTTAACATAATGAAGATTATCATTCTTAAAACTCCAGAAGATTGGCATACACCCAACCTCCTGATACCCTTAACAGAATGAAGATTCTCATTCTTAAAACTCCATAAGATTGGCATACAACCCAAGCTTTTGAAAAACTCTCCAACAGGATAAGCATTCTCCCCACAGAATTATTTCCCAGCAGAACGGAGATTCTCATTCCTCCGGTTGAAGTCTCCCAGGTTTGATTCCCCGGTAGAGGTCCTCATAGTTTTCCTTATTCCTCAGGATAGTCATGAAGGATTCTCATATCCCCGCAGAAGTTGTCAAAGCTCTTGTTAATCACCACAAGTCACCAAGGATTTTCAATCCCCAGCAGTAGTCCAAAGAATTTCTCAGTCTCAACAACCAAAGGTTTTGAATATCCAGCAGCAGTCAAGGGTTTATTTTCCCCGGCAGCAGTCAAGGATTTCATTATCTCTGGCTATCAAGGATTTATTTTCCTCAGCAAGATGGCTAATCAGCTTACATGCGCATCCATTACATCCATAAATCATAAACATTGATAGAACACATTTTTATTGCATCATGCATGTCATACAACATAACTTTGTGTTTTAGCTAACATTTTACCCTTTTCAGGATAAGATTAAAAGCTACCTTTAACAAATGTTCAAAGATTTCAGATACAATACAGAGACACTCCAGACACGGTAGTTATTCTGATATTCATTAAAGAATCAAATACCGTTATATCTCGGATATGCTCCAAACACGGACGCCATTCCTTTGCTCATACGAATCCAACCTCCGGATACAACTCAGATACGTTCCAGATACGGATAACATTCTGATAATCATACTCCTGATTTTCAACAAACAAATCTTGGATGGAATCTTTTAAGACCATCTCCAGCAAGATTCTACCATCTCCAAATGGCATCTTTAAGCCCATTCCCTCAGTTACATTTTGACGAGTGCAAATTTAAGGGCACTCTAGTGTCCAATCATCTTTTACCTTCGAGTCACAAAAGGCAAACTCGCCAATCTAACTCTTCAGGTTCAAGAAGATTGAACAGGGGAAACTGTTGTACCCCAAAATTTACCCTCTCATTTTACCAAGATTTCTCATCACAAGACTCTTTGAACTCAAAATCAAGCTAGGGTTTGCTCTGCTCAAAACATCTCCTTGCACTGTTGACCTAAATTTGGGTTTGAGTTTGCACAGGGATTTTTGGACTTCTAATGCTCAAAGTGAATTTCATACTTCATGTTGGATTTACAAGATTACCTCTACCAAGTTTCAAGCCTTGAATCAAATTTTTGCCCAGTCAATTGGATAGTTGACGTGGAAATCAACTGTATTGGGGAAAAAAGTCAACTGTGCCCAATTTACAGTCAAACCTCATAAGTTTTGACCCACATCAACATTATAAACTCATATGAACCATTTGATCAATTTTGGACCACAACTCCACAAGAAATTTGATCATATCACCAAAAGGGCAAAATGGTCATTTTTAGGGTTTTGACTGCACAAGGGCAATTTCTGATTTTTGACCTAGCCAATGGCAAATTGGGTTCAAGCATGGATTAAAGGACTCAATGGAATCATCTTGACCTATTCACAAGGTTCAAAAGATCTCAATTGCATTGGATTGACAAATGAATTTTTCAGTCAACTGATCAAATTTTGACTGTACACTGAAAAGTCAAACTTTGACTTTTTGGTCAAAATCAAGTGCCAAAGGTTATTTTTCATCAAGATGTGTCAAAAAATGAAACTTGTTCATCATAAAACCCAATTTTGCAAATTAGGGTTTAAGGTTGAAAAAATTTCATAACTTAGAATTTTTCTAAGTTATGAAATTTTCTTAATTTTTCCTAACTTTGTCCAACATTTTCACCATGATGCAATTGGATTCAAACAAAACTTCCAAAATGAAAGTTGTAGTCCTCCACAAAGTCTGCAATTTTTATTCACAAAGTTTTCCAAAAATAAGCTTGGATATCAAGTTATGATTTTTGGAACAAGGGTTAATGAAACTTTTAACTTAGTGAAATTTTTCCCTAATTTAGGCAGGATTTTGACCTATCTTCATGGACATTTTTCACATAGTTCCACTTGGAATCTCAAATTGCATTTCAAAGATGGAATGTATAGCATGTTGCAAGCTTTCCAAAAGGTCCATGAACTCTCTAAACTCATTTGTGGTTAGGGAGAATCGAAGGCTTGAAGTTGGCAAAAACTCACTTTTCATCCATGGCATGTTCATAGTGATGCATGTTGCAAATTCAAATCAGCTTGCTTTGCACTAGATTACAGGCCTCAAAACCATTCCATACTCAATAATTAAATGCAAATCCATTGGTCTAAGGCATTGTTTTGGTCATTAGAGGTTTGCACATTAGATTAATCCCTAAATAGAAAAAGCAACATTACCATTTTTGCTTAAAATCTTGCTTTATGTCAAAACTAAATCCTTGAGACTTGAGCCATATCTTGTGTAGCAAATCAGATCCACAAACTTGAGGGGCCAAGGGCAAAGTGTGCAAGCTGATGGATAGCCTGTACATGCCTTCTTCACATCACTTCTCATACTTTGCTTCATAACCAAGAAATTTGTCCAATACACTAGAACTTGAACCTCAGCAAAAACCAACTTGTGCAAGCTTTTGAGACAACTTTCTCACATCCTCTTGAGCCAGAAACACGACCATTTGAGCCTTCAAATCTCTCATAGCACAAAATCCAAACACCTTCCATACAACCTATCCAAGCTATCCCAACCCTTAAACACTAACTGTAACTCCATTTACAAGGTTTGCCATTTTTTATTTCAGCTTGTGCAGGTTGAGTTCTGTCGGCTTGTTCAAGCACATTCAAGGCAAGCTAGACATTGGAGAATGTCAGGGGAAGTTCAAGCAAGCTCCCAAACATCTCAGGCCTTGTTCAAAATCTCCACATTGTCATACACGAAGTCAGCTGAAACATGTTTTTATCAACTTCATATCTCTCTATTTAGGAACATTTAGACTTAGGTTTGTGAATAAGAAATGTAGTATTCATCGCCATGAAGTTGTACATAAGCTCAGTTTTCATTTTAGTTAAGCATGCTAAGAGAATTTGGTCCATGAACATCCTGAAAAAAATAGGTTAAGATTTAGGGCCAGAGAAATTCTCTCTGGTCTTTGAGAGTTAGAACAAATTTTTTATATGGTTGAATTCGTCTTGGAAAGCTCTACAACTTTGATGTTATATGTTTTTGCATTATAGCACGTATGCAGGATCTGGCTTGATGTACAGGGCGCGCACGTTTTTGAGAACAGAGGTTGAAGATGAAGTGTGATGGGTTGGGCTTGGTCCTGGCTCACTATTGACACCCCCCTTTTGTTGAATACACCCCCTGGCCCATTTCTTCATATTTTTATGTTTTGTTATTTTATTTTCATTTCTAATTTTATTTTATTATTTCCAAACATAAAAAAATTCCAAAAAATATTTTTATAAATTTTCACATTTATTTTGTATTTTGTATTTTATTTTTATTTTTTTAACATAAAAAACAATTTAATTAGTATATATTTTATTTATTGAAAACTTGAAAATAATATATAAATAACATTATACTTTTATTTTATTATTTATTTTATTTACACTAAAAAATATTGTTATAAATATATTTTTATTTTTGTATATATTTTATTTTAGTTTTATTACATAATTAATACAATTAATATATACATACACACTTTTATTTAATGAATACTTGAGAATAAAAACATAAAAATATCATACTTTTATTTTTTTATTATTTATACTTAAATATTATTTTTTCTAAATATATTTTATTTTTGTATATACATTATTTTATTTTATTGTATATAAATAGTATATTTAATATATTTATATTCTTAAAAGAAAATTAGGGTTTACCCTTAATAAAAAATAATAATCTTTCTTTTATTTATTTCTTTCTTTTTACATTAAACATTTTTACATACATAAAAATAAACATAAACATTTTTGCATAATTCATAATATTTTGTATATTTATTTAATTTGTTTATTTAAATATTGTTCATTTATTATTTATGTCATTGATTCAATTTGGATGTAATAATAAAACTAGGGTTTTAATTTCTTGCCAAATAATTCCCATTCAAAAATTGTATCCCCCTCCCCATAATCATGTTGTAATAGTGGTAGATTTATTTTTACGCATTTACGCTTTCAATTATGCCATGATTAGAGATTAGGGTTTGTATGCCAACAATCCAAAATTAACAAGTAGCTTGACTAACACAAAGATAAAAATGCATGAAAATCAATACACAATGCACACTTGCACCCCTAGGATTTCATCCACTTGTTGCCTTTAAAATGGGCCATGCTATGCATGTTGGGTACTTTTGCAAAACAAAAACAAAACAAAAGATCATAGTCCCTCGATGACGCTATCTTGGTTGCCTATACAAAAATGATCTAGTCCCTCAGAAAATTGCTAACGATACTTGGCACAATTACTATCATGGTCTATACGATGACCCGCGCCTGTCCCGTTTAACATCCTAATACAAGGTTGTTCACCAAATGCAATGGTAAAACAACACTGTCAAAAGGGTTAAAAACATATAGGAAATATCTTTGAGTAAAATAGGGTAGACAACTCTTAGTTACTTGATCAAAAGCTAGCAAAACATCCTTGCTATTTTTAAACACACTTCACAACACAATTTCAAAACATTTCCCAAATCAAACTTTCAAACATTGAAAAATCTTTTCAAAATACAATACACCTTTGTATATATTCAAACAAGAATCATTACAAAGGTTGCCACAACGATGGCCTCTTTTCAAAACATTTTCAAAAAAACACACACAAAGCACCATTTCAAACAATTGAAAAGCAAAAGCAAGTGATCTAAACAAGTAACTAAGAGCCCATGGATAACCATGGATGAAAATGGTGCTAGCACCTTACCTTTTCATAATCTACTCCCCGAACCCAAGAAAACATCTCAAAGGTCTTTCCTGTGCTTTTTGACCTTTCCTTAGGATAAAATAAAAAGTCGGTGACGACTCTTGCTAAACCGAAACATTTGCAAACACAAACACAAAACTTCAAGTCAGTTCTCCCACCGTATCACACATGGGAACCAACACAACCATATAGGATGCAAAGGGTGCAATCAAAAGATGTATGTAAGAAGCCTAAATTCCCAAATGAGGCTTATATAAACATAGGCGTTCCCTGCCCTGGATCGAAGCGAGTTGCTTCAAAGGAAACCTTTTTCCCTGTCGATTAAAGCATGAAGAAGGAAGGAGTTTCCTTATGGATCGAAGGAGACATAAAGGAGACCAAAGTCCGATGGAAGCCTTGTGAATCGAAGTAAACTTGTTTTTCTCCATTTTTGTCAAAAAGATTATTTTTATCTACTTTGCCCTTTTTTAACAATTTCCTCTTTAACTTGATGCTGGCAAATCCAATTGTACTTGTGCAAGCTTAAATTTTTGAGAACCCTTGTGAGAAATGCCTTGAGAAATGAGAGGGAAAATTTTGGGGTACAACAAATTCCCCTGTTCAATCCTCTTAAACCTGAAAAGAAAGTATGGCACGTTGCCTTTCATAGCTTGAAAGTAGAAGATGATTGAACACTAGAATTCCCAGAAATTTGCACTCGATGATGTGGTTGTTGATTGTGTAGGGAATGGGCTTAAAGATGCCATTTGCAAATTTGTCGGAGATGGTCTTACAGATGTCATCCAAAGTGATTGTTGACAAGAATTAGACTCAGTCTAAGCTTGACTTCAACTAGAAAAGAATAAGAATAAATCTTTGATTGATTTAAACTGAACTAAAAGAAGTGCCCATCGGAATAGAACCAGGATAAACCATTGATCAATTTAAACTGAACCAGTAGAGGTTTTGAGTAATCTTTAACTGGAAAAGAATCATAATAAATATTTGGAGAGATTTATTTGAACTAGAAAAAGTGTCCACCGGAACGGAATCACGATAAACCATTGATCAATTTAAACTGAACCAGCAGAGGTTTTGAATAATCTTTAACAGGAAAAGAATAAGAATAAATCTTTGGAGCAATTTATTTGAACCAGAGAAAGTGCCCACCAAAGAGGAATCAGGATAAACCATTGATCAATTTAAACTGAACCAGTAGAGGTTTTGAATAATATTTAACTGGAAAAGAATCAGAATAAATCTTTGGAGCGATTTATTTGAACCAGAGAAAGCGTCCATCAGAACGGAATCAGGATAAACCATTGATCGATTTAAATTGAACCAGCAGAGGTTTTGAATAATCTTTAACTGGAAAAGAATCAGAATAAATCTTTGGAGAGATTTATTTGAACCAGAGAAAGTGTCCACCGGAACGGAATCAGGATAAACCATTGAATGATTTAAACGGAACCAGCAGAGGTTTTGAATAATCTTTAACTGGAAAAGAATCAGAATAAATCTTTGGAGCGATTTATTTGAACCATAGAAAGTGTCCATCAGAGCGGAATCAAGATAAACCATTGATCGATTTAAAGTGAACCAGCAGAGGTTTTGAATAATCTTTAACTGGAAAAGAATCAGAATGAATATTTGGAGTGATTTATTTGAACGAGAGAAAGTTTCCACCGAAAGGGAATAAGGATAAACCATTGATCAATTTAAACTGAACCAGCAGAGGTTTTGAATATTCTTTAACTGGAAAAGAATCAGAATAAATCTTTGGAGCAATTTATTTGAACAAGAGAAAGTGTCCACCGGAACGGAATCAGGATAAACCATTGATCGATTTAAACTGAACCAGCAGAGGTTTTGAATAATCTTTAACTAGAAAAGAATCAGAATAAATATTTGGAGCGATTTATTCGAACCAGAAAAAGTGTCCACCGGAACGGAATCAGTATAAACCATTGATCGATTTAAACTAAACCAGAAGAGGTTTTGAATAATCTTTAACTGGAAAAGAATCAGAATAAATCTTTGGAGCGATTTATTTGAACCAGAGAAAGTGTCCACCGGAACGGAATCAGGATAAACCATTGATCAATTTAAACTGAACCAGCAGAGGTTTTGAATAAAGTGTTCGTCATGTAGATAGTCATCCCATCTAGTTTTGGGAATTGATCTACAATCAATTTGTTCACAGATAGTTATCCTGTCATGTGTTAGGTGTTAATCTGGAATTAATAAAAATTGGTAATGATATTTGTTTGCTTGCTAACTTTCCTGAAAAGGGTAATGATGCATGATATGTATAGAGTAATGATTTTCTTAAAATAAAAGAGATTGCGGTATATGCATTTGTGTTGTCAATGCTATGATGTATGAATTCAATGCATGAACATATCAGTTGTTCTATTGCGGTGTTGCTGGACTGGGGAAAAATAAATCCCTGACTGTTGCTGGGGATGGGGAGTGTAAGTCTTCATATTTTTTTGAAGTTGAAGTGCTGATAGACGGGTTTCCGTTGTTTAGAGAAATGGACTCTATTAAGGAATGGAAATTCCGTGAACTTGCTTGAGGATTTTGTGAAATCTTGCTAGGGAATCCTGAGAAACTCGGCGACTTTACTGGGGAATTTTGGAGCAGTAATTGGGAATTTTGCTCCATTGGGGATATGAGAGTACCTGACATCAATAGGATATATACTGAAGATATGGCAGTGACCTTGTAGCAGTATGTCTCTGCCTCTGTTCTTGCTGGAGAAAGTACCTTCGAGGATTTTATGGAATGGCCTTCAAACATTGTCCGGTTTCTTAAAACCATTAGTAACTGTCTTTTTGTTTTCTTTTCTTTTTTTATGCATATATTTGTAAGCAGTAATCACGTTCAAATGCATATGTTCAAAAATAATCACTGGACGTTTTTGCATACAAAACAGGAAAATAGTTTTGCACTTTCAAACGAATAGCTTTGTATTAACTTGAATAAGCATTTTTGTACAAAGAGACGAACATCCTAATAAGAGAATGTCATTGTGAGAATGAGATCTAAAAAAATAGTATACAAGGAAAACAGCTATGTGAGATAATCCCATTGGATTCCCATTCTGCTATTGCCTTTATGTCTTCGACCGTCTCCCCTTTGCTGCTTGTCCGAAGCAGATTGGATTTGATTAGTACTGTTTGAGTTTGACAGTTGATATTGAAGGTTGACTGTAAGGTGATCCAACGGGACATAGTCATACTCTTTAAATCCCTAACTTTTTCCTGGACCGCCCTTTCGGGTTTTCAGTCCACCGGGATACCCTTTTTTTCCCAAGCCGCCTTTTCAGGTTTTCGACTTGTCGGGTGTACATATTTTTTCATGTATATCCCTAATTTTGCCCGAACCCTTTTGATTCGCCGGGATACCCTTATTTTTGCCTAGGCCAGTCAACCTAGCGGGGCTTTTTCATGCGTAATATCTTTTAACTATGTCCGCATTTATAGGGTGTGGAAGGTCGTTGCCATCCATAGTGGTTAAGATCATGGCCCCACCAAAAAATATGTTTTTGATCATAAATGGTCCTTTGTATGTAGGAGTCCATTTGCCCCTGGGATCACCTTGTGGCAGTATGATGTGCTTGATTACCAGGTCACCAACCTGATATACCTGACGTCTGACCTTCTTGTTAAAAGCTTTAATCATACGTTTTTGGTAGATCTGACCATGGAAAAAAACTGTAAGCCTCTTCTCATCAATCAGGTTCAATTGGTCAAGTCGAGTTTGAATCCATTTGTCTTCATTCAAACTTGTATTCTTCATGATTCTCAAAGAAGGTATCTGGACTTCAATTGGTAGGACAACTTCCATACCGTATACCAAAGAGAAGGGAGTTTCCCCTGTTGATGCGTGCACCATGGTACGGTAACCGTGGAGAGCAAATGGTAACATCTCATGCTAGTCTTTATAGGTCACTGTCATCTTCTATATGATCTTTTTGATGTTTTTATTAGTGGATTCCACAACGCCATTCATCTTCAGTCGACAAGGAGAAGAGCTAGGATGTTGGATTTTGAATTGCACGCATAGTCTGGTGATCATAGTATTATCGAGATTGGTACCATTATCTGTAATGATTCTTTTCAGAATACCATACCGACATATATGATTTATGTCTGAAGAATCGGGCCACAATGTTCTTGGTAACAGAAGCAAATGAAGCCGCCTCAACCCATTTTGTGAAGTAATCGATGGTGACAAGGATGAAATAGTGTGCATTTGAAGTTGTAGGTCTGATCTGTTAGAACATAGTTTGATTCTACAACCCTTAATTAGAGTTTTGATGATAACAAAATACAAGAATAAATAAATTTAAAGATATATATAGAACAAATATGCTACTTAAAATTATGTTTTGTATTTACAGAAGTTCTGATGGAATCAGCATCAGAAGCATCAGAAGATAAGTAATACGTCAGCATCAGAAGATAACATGTGCTACACGCTGAAGCTTGATGAACAGAATCTGCGCATAAAACACTCTGACTCTGATCAAGATCCTTACCAAGTCATCAGCACTCAGAAGCGTCAGCATAAGTTAAAGCAAAGAACACTCTGATTATCATAAAGAAGACTCTGAAGTGTTACTAAGTATTCAAGACAGATTAATTGCTAACAGCTCTCTTCAAGACAAGATCTTATCAAAAAGGAAAGAACGTTATTATCATTGAAAGTGATTTATGGACAACAATGTATCTTTGCCTTGGCTATATAAACAAGTCTGTGTGAGAAAAGAAGACGTGAATCTACACGCACGCACTCATACAATTTGCTAAGCCTTAAAACCATGCTCATTCAAATGCATTAGCAATCGTGTTTCATTCTAAGCTTAAATTTGTGTATTATCATAGTTGTGGTATACTGTTTTACTAGAAAACATCAAACACATTATTGTTCAATTATTTGTAAAGAGAATTCCTTGAGATAAACTGGTTTGTGGTTATACTCAAGAAGGCTTTAACAGTTGTTAAAGTAGTCATGTAATCCTTTGAATATAGTGGATTAAGACCTCGTTGGAGAGAGGCGAAATCACCTTGACGGGTGGACTGGAGTAGTTTGAGATCAAACGAACCAGGATAAAAATACAGTGTTGTTTAAGCTTTTGATTTAAGTTTTACAATTCAACCCCCCTTCTTGTGTTTTTCACATCTTCAATTGGCATCAGAGCGCCTGGTTCTGAGCTTACAACACTTAACTGTGTCAGTACAAGATCCAGCGTCAGAAAAACACAATGGCAGGACCAAATCAAAACATCAGCAATGACAACAATGAAGAAAGAGACAGATTCAATGGCAAACCTCCAGTCTTTGATGGAGAGAACTTTGACTACTGGAAAGACAGAATTGAGAGTTTCTTTTTGGCCCATGATGCTGATCTGTGGGACATGGTTACTGATGGATACACACACCCAGTGGATGGAAGTGGTCAGAAGATTGACAGGAAAACAGTGTCTGATCAACAAAAGTGTGATTTCAGAAATCATCACAAGGCCAGAACAATTCTTCTCAGCGCCATCTCTTATTCAGAATATTAAAAGATATCAAACAGAGACACTGCAAAGAATATGTTTGACTCTCTGAGAATGACGCATGAAGGCAACATTCAAGTCAAAGAAACCAAAGCTCTTGCGCTCATTCAGAAGTATGAGGCATTCAAGATGGAAGAGAGTGAATCAATAGAGACTATGTTTTCAAGATTTCAAATTCTTGTTGCTGGTCTAAAAGTTCTTGACAAAGGATATTCCACTGCTGATCATGTTAAGAAGATCATCAGAAGCTTTCCAAAACAGTGGAGGCCAATGGTCACAGCGCTTAAGCTAGCCAAGGATCTCAACAAAATCTCTCTTGAGGAACTTGTCAGCTCCCTCAGAAGTCACGAGATAGAGCTAGAAGCAGATGAACCTCAAAAGCAAGGTAAGCCATTAGCTTTAAAATCTAACAGAAAATCTGACTCCAAAGTTTTGCAGGCTGTAGAAGAAACCTCTGATGGGTCCTCATCAGAAGAAGATGAACTGTCTCTCCTCTCCAGAAGGGTGAACCAATTATGGAAGCAGAGGCAAAGGAAGTTCAGGAATCCCAGAAGATCAGAAAATCAGAATGAATCTTTCTCCAGATACAGGAGGTCAGAATCCTCCTCTGGAAACAGAAGATCTGAAGGTTCTTCAGGAAACAGAAAGCCAAACAACAAAGACATCATCTGCTATGAATGTAATGAGCAAGGGCACTACAAAAGTGATTGCCCAAAGCTTCAGAAGGAAAAGCCCAAAAAGAAGTTTGGCAAGGAAAAGAAGAAAAGTCTCATGGCTACATGGGATGATTCTGACACATCTGAAGCTGACTCAGAATCAGATGATGAAAGAGAAAACATAGCTCTCATGGCAAACATAACAGAAGACAGTGAAGCTTCTGAGTCAGACTCTGAATCAGATACAGAAGAGGTATTCCCTGACTTTGCTATAAACTTTACTAAGGCTGAACTAACTGAAAGCCTTGAGGAAATTCTGGAAAGGTATCAGCAGATCAGATTCAAATTCAGAAACCTGAAAAGGAATCTTGCTTTTGACTCTGATAAGACTGAGAGTCTCAAATTGGAGAATTCTGAGTTAAAAGATAAAATTTCAAAATTAGAAAATCTATTGCAAAACTCTCAGAAGGAAATAATCCCTGAAACTCCCAGCAATGCTGATGAGATCATCAAGGAGTATGATCACAACTTTCAGAAGTTTGTAGCTAAAAACATAGACAGAAGCAAAATGGCTTCAATGATCTATGGAGTTAGCAGAAATGGAAGAAAAGGGATAGGATATCAAGGTAGGGTACCTACACCAAAGAATGCCATGGATTTAGTTATAAAACATACTCCACTTGATTCACACTTTATATATGGGCACACACATGACATAAAATATACTAGTAGTGATTACTCTGTCAAACCAAAATTCAATCAGAGTTTTGGTAAAACTAACAAATCAGGATCCAAGAAAATATGGGTACCTAAGGATAAAATAATACATGTGGCAGATATCTTTAGCAGCAAAGCAAAAACACCAGTCATGGTACCTGGACTCTGGCTGCTCACGACACATGATGGGAAGAAGGCATATGTTCCAAAGCCTGGAACTTAAGCCTGGAGGCCACGTAGGTTTTAGAGGCAATCAGAGAGGAAAGATCATTGGCTCTAGAACTGTAGGTAATGGAAATCTTCCCTCTATAAGTAATGTTTTATTAGTAGATGGATTAATGCATAACCTGTTATCTATAAGTCAATTAAGTGATAACGGTTATGATATAATCTTCAATCAAAATTCATGCAAAGTTGTTAGTCAGAAAGATGGGACTATCCTATTTAATGGAAAGAGGAGAAACAACATTTATAAAATAAAACTTTCTGAACTAAAAAGTCAGAATGTAAAGTGTCTTCTGTCTGTTAACAACGAGCAATGGATCTGGCACAGAAGATTGGGACATGTTAGTATGAGAAGAATATCTCAGATTAACAAACTCAATCTGGTCAGAGGACTTCCTAACCTGAAGTTCAATTCAGATGCTTTGTGTGAAGCATGTCAGAAAGGCAAGTTTGCAAAACCAACTTTCAAATCCAAAAACGTTGTTTCTACCTCCAAGCCATTAGAACTTCTGCACATTGACTTATTTGGACCAGTTAAAACTGCTTCAGTCAGTGGCAAGAAGTATGGGTTAGTAATCGTAGATGACTATAGCAGATGGACATGGGTAAAGTTCTTAAGGCACAAGGACAAGTCACACTTTGTGTTTGTCACCTTCTGCAACCAAGTTCAGAATGAAAAGGATCTTAGAATCGTCAAAGTCAGAAGTGATCATGGTGGAGAGTTTGAAAACAAAGATTTTGAGTCATTCTTTAATGACAAAGGCATTATGCATGATTTCTCTTGTCCTAGAACTCCCCAGCAAAATGGAGTTGTAGAACAAAAGAACAGAACATTGCAAGAAATGGCCAGAACCATGATCAACGAGACTAACGTTGCTAAGATCTTCTGGGCAGAGGCAATAAACACAGCGTGTTACATTCAGAATAGAATCTCCATAAGACCTATTCTGGAAAAGACTCCATATGAATTGTGGAAGAACAGAAAGCCCAACATTTCCTATTTTCATCCATTTGGATGTACATGCTTTATTTTGAATACAAAAAATTATTTGAACAAGTTTGACTCTAAAGCACAAAAGTGTATTATGTTAGGATACTCTGAACGCTCAAGAGGGTACAGAGTATACAATACAGAAACACAGATTATGGAAGAATCAATCAGTGTTCGTTTTGATGATAAGCTTGACTCTCAAAAGTCAAAGCAGAATGAATTCCTTGCAGGTATGGAAGTTGAACTCACAGGTACTGAAGACAAATCATCAGAAGCGCTTAACAGAGAAACTCCCTCAACATCAGAAAGAGGCACTGCAAGCAATCCAGCACCTTCTGTTGATCAACTCCAGAAAAGACCATCCAGAAGCAGCATGGATCACCCAGAAGAAACAATCTTAGGAAGAAAGGAAGATCCAATCAGAACAAGATGTAGCTTCAGAGACTCTGAAGAATCCCTCATGGGACTGGTTTCTCTAACTGAACTAACAACAATTGATGAAGCACTTCTGGACAATGACTGGATTCTAGCAATGCAAGAGGAGCTAAATCAATTCACAAGAAATGACGTATGGGATCTAGTTCCCAAACCAAAAGGATTCAACGTCATTGGAACAAAATGGGTGTTCAGAAACAAACTGAATGAACAAGGTGAAGTCATCAGAAACAAAGCACGATTGGTAGCACAAGGTTATAGTCAGCAAAAGGGGATAGACTATACAGAAACCTTTGCTCCAATCGCCAGGTTAGAATCTATCAGACTCTTAATTTCATTTGTTGTTAATAAAGGCATCACTATGTATCAGATGGATGTTAAGAGTGCATTCTTAAATGGCTATATAGAAGAAGAGGTATATGTGCACCAACCCCCTGGTTTTGAAAGTTCCAAAAATCCAGAATATGTTTTCAAACTAAAGAAGTCACTCTATGGTTTGAAACAAGCTCCCAGAGCTTGGTATGAAAGACTAAGTAACTTCCTGTTAGAAAAGGAATTCACCAGAGGGAAAGTGGACACAACCTTATTCTGTAAGACAGTTAAGAATGACATTTTAGTATGTCAGATTTATGTTGATGACATCATATTTGGATCTACTAAACCTTCTCTGGGAAGAAAGTTTGCTAAGTGTATGCAGGCAGAATTTGAGATGAGCCTAATGGGGGAACTAAAATTCTTTCTGGTCATTCAGATTAATCAAACCCCAGAAGGAACTTACATTCATCAGAGCAAATATGTCAGAGAACTTCTGAAGAAATTTGATCTCTCAGAATGTAAGCCATCAAAGATTCCAATGCATCCCACGTGCATTCTGGAAAGAGAAGAGGTAAGTAAAAAGGTAGAACAGAAGGTCTACATAGGTATGATTGGTTCTCTTCTCTATCTGACGGCTTCAAGGCCTGACATTTTATTCAGTGTATGCATTTGTGCTAGATTCCAATCAGATCCTAGAGAATCTCACTTAAAAGCAGTTAAGCGAATTTTCAAGTATCTGAAAGGTACTACTAATCTGGGTTTGTTTTATAGAAAATCAAGTGATTACAGCTTAGTAGGATAATGTGATGCTGATTTTGCTGGAGACAGAGTAGAACGTAAAAGCACTTCTGGAAGCTGCCAGTTTCTGGGAGAAAATCTGATCTCATGGTCCAGCAAAAGACAATCCACAATTGCTCTATCAACAGCAGAAGCTGAATACATAGCAGCAGTTGGATGCAGTACACAAATGCTCTGGATGAAAAGTCAACTTGAGGACTTCCAGATATTTGAGAGTAACATTCCTATCCTCTGTGACAATACTTCTGCTATTTGTCTTAGTAAAAATCCAATTTTGCATTCTAGGGCTAAGCATATAGAAATAAAACATCATTTTATTAGGGACTATATTCAGAAAGGGATTTTAAATTTAAACTTTATTAACACAGACCATCAATGGGCTGATATTTTTACAAAACCTCTTTCTGAAGATAGGTTCAACTTCATTCTGAAACATCTCAGCATGAAGCTCTGCCCAAAATAAAATTGTTTTGATTCCATATCTTAACTTTCATAACTTTGCTTCATTTCAAGGATAAAAATGTGCTGTTCACTCAAGCAAACAAGTGTCATCCAGTCATCAGCTATTTTCTGAGGCTGAACACGCGTTCACGTTTCTGAAAAGGCAAAAGCGCTGATTGGATGCATTGAGACACATGTCATGGGTAACCGTTCCAAATATCTTTCTGAATCCCCTAAAATCATCTATCATTAAATGCTAATAATCATTATTAATTTCTCTCTCTTGCAGTTTATGTTTTCAAAATTGTTTAGAAATATATTTAAGCACACTTCACACCATTTACACTCTTTTACCTTCACTTGCATTCTCTCTCAAACTTACTGATTTCAGTTTTCATACTTTCTCAAAACCCTTTCAATCTTTTTCACAAAAACCTTCGTGTGAACATGGCTTCTTCCAGCATTCCTACTTTAGGTTCCCAGAAAACAGGTTCATCTGAGCAATACGAAGAACCTTACAGAATGCTTCTCACTCCAATCAAAGACCTAGAGGTTCTGTCAGAATTAATCGTGGATTTCAACAGTCTTCAGGAGAATGGGTTCAATCTCTCTGAAGAGGTTAAGGCTCAAGGTTGGGAAAAGTATTTTGACCGTCTGGTGGGTCCAACATTTCCTATTCTGGTAAAGGAATTTTGGATTCACGCTTCTTCTTCAAATCATCAAGTTACGTCTTACATCATGGAGAAGAAGATTGTTATTACTGAGGACCTGATTGCAAGACTCATAGGTTACAGTGGTGGTGGTGTTCGTTGCATTGACATGGCAGAAAGGTGCGCTGATGCTGCCCTAATTGCAAGGGAAATCTTCACTCTGGGGCTTCCCTCCAGCAAGATAAGGGACTTGAAAGACAAACACAGAATTTGGGCCAAGATCATTCTGGGGTGCATCAACCACAGGAAGCCTACCAGCTCTCCTGATTACATTAATATTGATCAGCAATTTTTGATCTATTTCATCTCTCAGAAGGTCAAGGTGAATCTGGATCATCTTCTGTTTAACCATCTGAAGACAAGTGTTAAAGAAACAAGAGAAGAGGAGCGAACAAAAAGGGATTGGATACCCTTAGGAAGACTTATATCAGATATTCTAATAGAGAATAAGCTGATTAATCACCTTACAGAGGCTCAGGAAATCAGCTCTTTGGAAGCTACTGTGGGAAAACAGCTGAATGCTAAGAATCTGAAGAAGATGAAGTTGATTGAGAACATTAAGAAGGAACCCAGCGTCACTCCTTTTGCTGCAATCTCCAGCAGAAGAGTCCCTCTGGACAACTTCCCTCTGTTCTCAGAGATTGATTCTAAACCAGATATAATACTCAAATATCTGGATGCTTGCAAGGCTGATGGTACAGAACCCAATCTGAATATTCAAGATCTTTAGCAGAAGGCTCCAGAAGTTGTGCTGAAGAAAACCAAGAAAAGGAAAGTTACTGCAGAAGGATCCTCCCAGCAGACTCCTAAAAAGAGAGGTAATCCTTCTTCTATAACTGTTTTAGATTCAATTGTTGTATCAACATCTATCCCAAATCCCACTCCATCTGAAAACCCGACACCTCAAACTTTTGATGATTTTGACCTTGACTTTGACCCCTCTGAATCATTAACTCTAAGAAGATCTCGCTCCCAATCTCAAAATCCAAATATTGTTGAAACCCAACAAGAACTTGAAAAAGTTCTTTCTGATATAGACCAACATACTTCTGCTCCCACTCCAGAAAATCCAAATCCTGAAACCATCACAGAACCACAACCAGAAATTCCCATTTCACCACAACCAGAAATTCCACTCTCTCCAGAACCAGAAATCCCACTACCTTCATCTCCTCAACCAGAAATTAATCCACCTTCTCCACAACCTGAACCATCTCACCCAGAAGTTCAAACTTTTGAGGCTCAACCCTCTGAATCCCATGAACTAGAACCTCTGGCCATTCATTTGCCCTGTGGCACCATTGTGAATTTTCCACAACTTCCCTCTTCACCAGAATTAACTCCACCAAATTCCCCATCAAGTCCAATCATAATTCCTGACTCTCCCACTCCCTCACCAAAGAACAATACAGAAGATAACATCAAGACTGTCATTGACTTAACAGTTTTTGAACGTCTTACTGCAATAAACCACAAACAGCTATCCCAAAACCGAAAAATCCAGATGTTGGTACCAGTATATTGAACTTTGAAACAGAAGTACAGAAGTGGATCACTTCTCTGAAACAAGCTAGTCTTGAGCTGGTTGATCCTTCTGCATCAGAATACCTTTGGACAAAGTTCAGAAGATGGGTATGCTCTGAAACTTTTAAGTTGCAAGAACAGAGCTATGGACAAGCTCAACAGAACTTCAGCAATCTGCTGAAAGAAATTGAAGGTCCAGTTCTGAGCAAGCTGCTTAAAAAGAAGTTCTCCCTCTGGACTTTGCTCCTTGGTCTGAACACCGTCCAGCATCCAAAGCTCAATCTGATACTCAAGAGCAGATGGTTCATGCTGAAGCACTGGGTCAAGAAGAAGTTATTGCAGAAAGCTCTGAGAAGCATCCTGTTTCTGAAGATCCTCAAGCTTCCTCCATTGACAGGCAGACTCTTGAAGACCTAAAAAGATCTGATATGTTGATGCAGGAAATAATGGATAAGCAGGACAACAAAATTGATGCAATAGCAAACATGTTAACCCAGCAACAGGAAACCAACACCCAAATCAAGAGCATGTTGGAGGCTTTGTTCACACGACTTCCTCCTCCTTCTTAGAATTTCCTTGTTTTTATAACCTGTTTATCTGTAATATTTTTACAATGTTCTGAACTTATCATTGCTTCTGTTTTCAATATAAATGCATTTTTGGCTCTCATTATTTATGCTTTTTGATAACTGACAAAAAGGGGGAGAAAGAATGATATTTTTCAATAACGGATTACTAAGACATAAGTCTCAAACATTCAAACATTCTGATCTATTTGAATTTCTTTCCTCTGAAAAGTTTGAACAGGTACAAAATTCTGACGAAAGATACAGTAAAGTACAGTAAAGTTCTGATGCTCAAAGACTCATGGAATTAAAGGGAAGTAATCAACTCAGGGGGAGTTTTCTCCTCTTAGCTCTGATACCTTTTATTCTTTATTTTTAATCTAAAAAATCTGGTTTTTGTCATCATCAAAAAGGGGGAGATTGTCAGAACATAGTTTGATTCTACAACCCTTAATTAGAGTTTTGATGATAACAAAATACAAGAATAAATAAATTCAAAGATATATATATATATATATATATATATATATATATATATATATATATATATATATATATATATATATATATATATATATATATAGAGAGAGAGAGAGAGAGAGAGAGAGAGAGAACAAATATGCTACTTAAAATTATGTTTTGTATTTACAGAAGTTCTGATGGAATCAACATCAGAAGCATCAGAAGATAACATGTGCTACACGCTGAAGCTTGATGAACAGAATCTGCGCATAAAACACTCTGACTCTGATCAAGATCCTTACCAAGTCATCAGCACTCAGAAGCGTCAGCATAAGTTAAAGCAAAGAACACTCTGATTATCATAAAGAAGACTCTGAAGCGTTACTAAGTATTCAAGACAGATTAATTGCTAACGGCTCTCTTAAAGACAAGATCTTCTCAAAAAGGAAAGAACGTTATTATCATTGAAAGTGATTTATGGACAACAACGTATCTTTGCCTTGGCTATATAAACAAGTCTGTGTGAGAAAAGAAGACGCGAATCTACACGCACGCACTCATACAATTTGCTAAGCCTTAAAACCACGCTCATTCAAACGCATTAGCAACCGAGTTTCATTCTAAGCTTAAATTTGTGTATTATCACATTTGTGGTATACTGTTTTACTAGAAAACATCAAACACATTATTGTTCAATTATTTGTAAAGAGAATTCCTTGAGATAAACCGGTTTGTGGTTATACTCAAGAAGGCTTTAACAGTTGTTAAAGTAGTCGTGTAATCCTTTGAATATAATGGATTAAGACCTCGTTGGAGAGAGGCGAAATCACCTTGACGGGTGGACTGGAGTAGTTTGAGATCAAACGAACCAGGATAAAAATACAGTGTTGTTTAAGCTTTTGATTTAAGTTTTACAATTCAACCCCCCTTATTGTGTTTTTCACATCTTCATGATCTCCCCAATCTTGTCGATGCCCCACATTGCAAATAGCCAGGGAGCGGTCAACATGTTCAGAGGAACCAGTGGCACATGTACTTTATCAGCATAGATCTGGCATTTGTGACAAGTTCGTGAATGCTGATAACAATCTGCTTCCATAGTGGACCAATAGTATCATGCCCGTAGGATATTTTTAGCCATCGTGTGCCCACTAGAATGGGTGCCAAAGGTACCTTCGTGTAAATCAGCCATAATCTTTTCTGCCTCACTCTTGTCTATGCACCGAAGCAAAGTAGAGTCGTGTTTGCGCTTATAGAGGATTCCATTACTGAGGAAGAACTTAGCAGAGAACCTTCTTAGGAACTTCTTATTGTTGACTAAAGCTTCCTCGAGATATTCTTGGGCCTCGAGATATCTTTTAACTTCATGGAACCAAGGTTTGTCCGCTACTTCTTCAGTATCAATCTCATGACAGTATGCTGGTTCATCCATCCTCTCAATAGTGATTTGAGGAGCCTCATTATCCCACCTGATTTTGAACATGGATGACATAGTAGCTAGCGCGTCCGCTAGTTGATTTTCCTCTCATGGAAAATGCTCAAAGGTAATTTCTTCAAAATGTGGGATCAGTGTCAACACATGTTCTTTGTAAGGAATGGGATTAGGATGCTTCGTGTACCATTCTCCTTTGATCTAACTGATTACTAAGGCTGAGTCTCCGAATACACTTAAAGATTTGATTCCCAAACCTATAGCAGCTTTGAGACCCATAATGCACGCTTTATATTCAGCCATATTATTGGTATAGTTGAAACACAGCCTGACAGTGAAAGGAGTATGACAGCCTTCGAGAGATATGATCACATCGCCGATGCCATTGCAGAGTGTGTTGGAAGCTCCTTCAAAAACCATGGTCCATCGGGCTCCTTGTTCAGGTCCGTCATACGGTCTGAGTTCTTCACAATAATTCACCAACATGATGTCTTCGTCCGGGAATTCAAATTTCATGGATTGATAGTCATCCACAGCCTGATGAGCCAAATGATCAGCTAGTACACTTCCTTTTATTTATTTTTGGGTAGTGTACTGAATGTTGTATTCGGTCAGGAACATTTTCCATCTTGCTATTATTCCAAAGAGGGCGGGCTTCTCGAATATGTATTTGATAGGATCCATCTTAGATATCAATAAGGTGGTGTGAGTCAACATATATTATCTTAGCCGGCGAGCAGCCCATGCCAGAGCACAACAAGTTTTCTCGAGCAGTGAATATCTAGTTTCATAATCGGTAAACTTTTTACTCAGGTAGTATATTGCATGCTCTTTTCGGCCAGACTCGTCATGCTACCCCATCACACGTCCCATTGAATTTTCCAAAACTGTTAAGTACATGATCAGAGGTCTCCCCTCAACTGGAGGCATTAAAATCGGAGGCTTTTGAAGGTACTCCTTGATTCTGTCAAAGGCAGCCTTACAGTCGCCATTCCACTTCACCACTTGATATTTCTTTAGTAATTTGAAGATTGGCTCACAAGTAACGGTTAGATGGAAAGTGAATTTGGCAATGTAGTTTAGACGTCCCAAGAATCCCCTAACTTCCTTCTCAGTGCAAGGAGCGGGAATTTCTTGTATTGCTTTTACCTTTGCAGGGTCTACTTCAATACCTTTTATGCTAACAACGAAGCCTACGAGCTTACCAGATCTCACTCCAAAGGTGCATTTATTCGGGTTCAACCTCAGTTTTTATTTCTCCAGTCTTTCAAATGGCTTCTACAGGTGGTCAAGGTGTTCCTCTTCAGTTTGAGATCTGGCTATCATATCATCAACATAGACGTCTATCTCGTGATGGATCATATCATGAAATAAAGCTACCATGGCACGTTGATAGGTTTCCCCGACGTTCTTTAACTTGAGTGACATAACTTTGTAACAAAGTACCCCACTGCGTGACGAAGGTCATTTTCTCCATGTCTTCAGGTGCCATTTTGATCTAATTGTACCCGAATAAACCATCCATGAAGGAAAATACCTTGTGTTGTGCGGTGTTGTTAACCAGAACGTCAATATGGGGAAGTAGAAATTCATCCTTGGGGATCACCCTATTTAGGTCTCTATAATCGATACACATTCGTATCTTACCATTCTTCTTAGATATCAGAACAATATTAGCAACCCATTGTGGATAAAATGTGACATCTCTGGCCATATACGGTGAACCTTCTGTTTCACTGGAGGGCAGCCTGCTTTTTTCAGCAGATAATGGACCATGATATCAGTGCGAGTCCTAGCATGTCTTCGTATGACCAGGCAACGATTTTAACATAGTAGTGTATCATCTGAATTAAATGCTCCTTAACACTATGCTCCAGATTAGAACCTATCTTTACCTCCTTCTTGTCCTCTTTAGTACCCAAGTTTACTGTCTCAATTGGCTCTTCGTGGGGCTGTATTGCACTTTATTCCTGTTGTAACAGTCTAGAAAATTCCCCTGGTACCTCACAATCTTCCTCGTCTTCGTCCTTGGCTTGGTAGATCGGATTTTAAAATCCATAATTGGCAATAGAAGAACTGTTACCAATGGGATCCTGAGTGGATGTGGATCTGCATTTTGATATGTGAGTGTGTGTAAGAGCATATCTATTTTTGATAAAGTAAAAGGTAGAAAAAGAAAAACAAAGAGCGTAGAATTTGCATGCAAAAACGTCCCATGATTTATTAATGACATATGAAGATGAAGTAATAACCCTTACAGATAGACCATTGTGCCTTGGGTAAGACACAAGGTTTTAAAGTTTAAATTGTTTAAATATTACAAGTCCAAAAATTTAAAAGACAATTACTCTTGAATAAAAGTAATAGGAACAAAATCTTTGGCCTCCCAATTATTGAGTCCACCGCTGATGTTTAGGAAAATCCACTCGTCCCTGTCACAGTTTCTATCACTATCTTCCAATGCATTGACTCTATGATTGTTGATGGGTAATGGTGGCCCCCCAGCGCGAGCACGTCGAACGGCTCTTTGAGCCTCCGAAGTAAAACCCAGACCAAACTTTTTATATTTGTAGGGAATGTTCGGAAGTTGACCCCAAATGGTACATCCACCTTCCTCAACTACTGCTTTAGCATCCTTCAGAAAAGCCATTTTAAATGGAGGTCTGGTAATCTTCAGAACCTTAGTAGCAGTCTTGGTTACAACAACCGTCTATGGAACTTCCTCAAACTTCTGACAGGGGGTCTCAATGAACTCGCCGTCAATCTCAACATACTTGAAAGAGTTCAGGTGACTAACCATGTATTCCTCCTCCCCATGGACTGTGATAATCTTTCCCTTGACTGGGTATTTCAACATTTGATGCATGGTAGAAGTAATAGCACCAACCCCATAGATCCAGGGTCGACCCAGTAAACAGGAATAAGATGGGCGGATATCCATCACATAGAAGGTTGAATCAAAAGTCTGAGAACCAACTCTGATAGGGATATCCACCTCCCCGTGCACCATTCTTTTAGAACCATCGAAGGCCCTCACCACAATGTTGCCGGGCTTCAATGTGAGTCCTTCACAATCTAACAAGTAAAGAGCATTATTGGGTAAGACATTCAGCGACAGACATGTATCCACCAGAACATGGGCTAATGTAGTTCCCCTGCACTCAATGGAGACATGCATGACATCATTTTGTTTCCTTCCCTTCAGAGTTAAATCCGCTTCAGAAAAACTCAGTCCATTATCAGCGATCAGGCTGGCCACACAACTCTCGAATTGATCAGCGGAGGTCTCTTGGGGCACGTGGGCAGTCTTCAGGATTTTTACTAAAGCCTTAGCCAGGGCCTCAGAGCATAAAAGTAAGGCCATCATTGATATTTTTGAGAGGGTCTGCCCCGACTACTCCACGATGTTATAATCACTTTTCTTGATTATCTTTAATATCACTTCCATTTCCCTTTTAGAAGCCTCAGGGGTGACTTCTGGATGCGCCTCCGTCTGGACAGGCTCAACCAATACCTCTTTGCCCCGTGTCTCGGCCGACTCGGTAGTAGGGATAACAACAGGACTAACAGTAGGAGTAACACTGGGAATACTGACAGGAGTAGCAGCAGGAATAATCACGAGAATAGTAACAATTTTTGGAGAGATCTCGAGAGAGAAAACTCTTCTGCTTCTCGTAATTTTACTAGTCCTGACAATATTGTCGATGTCAGGCTCAATATCTTTAGCAAATTTGTCTTTAATAGCCAATAGGTCTTGCTTGACACCATGGTAATAGACGCCAGCCCCATAATTCCAGGGAACAACTTTATCCGAGGAATAAGGTATTGGCCTTGACATGGTGATGATCAAGGGAGCAAACTTTGGAACAAATGTAATCCTGACGGGTCTTTTGGTGGAGACCCTGGGAGGATTGTCGGAAATGGTAATTATCAAGACATTTTCATAAAAAATTCTTGCAAGGGGAATTTTTCGAACAAAATTTCTTTGTTAACCATCAGGTACTGGATACCCATTTTTAACAACAAACAACTATCTGGTAGAGACATACATAAGTGGAAACCTTCAAAGGCCCTCACCACAATGTTGCTGGGCTTCAATGTGTGTCCTTCACAATCTAACAGGTCAAGAGCATTATTGGGTAAGACATTCAGTGATGAACCTGTATCCACCAGAACATGGGCTAATGTAGTGCCCCTGCACTCAATGGAGACATGCATGGCATCATTGTGTTTCCTTCCCTTTGGAGTTAAATTAGCTTCAGAAAAACCCAGTCCATTATTAGCGTTCAGGCTGGCCATACAACTCTCGAATTGATCATCGGAGGTCTCTTGGGGCACGTGGGAAGTCTTCAGGAATTTAAAGCCTTATCATGGGCCTCAGAGCATAAAAGTAAGGCCATCATTGATATTTTTGAGGGGGTATGCCCCGAATACTCCACGATGTTATAATCACTTTTCTTGATTATCTTTAATATCTCTTCCATTTCCCTTTTAGAAGCCTCAGGGGTGACTTCTGGATGCGCCTCCGTCTATACAGGCTCAACCAATACCTCTTTGCATCGTGTCTCGACCGACTCGGTAGTAGGGATAACAACAGGACTAACAGTAGGAGTAACACTGGGAATACTGACAGGAGTAGCAGCAGGAATAATCACAGGAATAGTAACAGTTTTTGGAGAGATCTCGGGAGAGAAAACTCTTCCGCTTCTCAAAATTTTACTGGTCCTGACAATATTGTCGATGTCAGGCTCAGTATCTTTAGCAAATTTGTCTTTAATAGCCAATAGGTCTTGCTTGACGCCATGGTAATAGACGTCATCCCCATAATTCCAGGGAACAACTTTATCCGAGGAATAAGGTATTGTCCATGAAATGGTGATGATCAAGGGAGAAAACTTGGGAATAAATGTAATCCCGACGGGTCTTTTGGTGGAGACCTTGGGAGGATTGTCGGAAATGGTGATTATCGAGACATCTTCACAATAACTTCTTGCAAGGGGAATTTTTTTGAACAAAATTTCTTTGTTATCCATCAGGTACTGGACGCCCATTTTTAACAACAAACAACTATCTGGTAGAGACATACATAAGTGGCAACCTTCACCAAAGCCCGAAAATAAACTGGCTTGCAATAAATTCTCTTTAACAGTCAAAAGGGGAGTAGCTATTTCATCCACGAAGGAAACAAAACGGTCATCATCAACAACATTGACACCTTGGCCATGTTTGGGCATTGGCGCCATTATTACATTAGGTGTTTCTGGAAGGTCAAACTCAATCTCTTTTGCCTCGATAAGGTCTTGTACCTTATTTTTCAGGGCCCAACAATCGTTTGTATCATGCCCCAAACTCTCAGAATGATAGGCACATCGAGCGTTTGGGTTGTAGCAGGGAGAAGTGGTATTAGGATTCTTGGGAGCTTCCTTTAGGGTCACTAAATTGGACTTCAACAAATGCGGCAAAACATGGGATAAGGTCATGTTGATCCGGGTGAATCGTCTTATGGGCGCATCTGACATGCGTTGATGGTTTTTTTGTTGATTTGATACAGGATTAGAGATCATAACAGCCCCTACCGTCGGACGATGTTCAGTTTTGTTTTGACTTCTCTGGCCATAAGCAGCACTGACCTCCTTCTTTCCAGTGAAGGGTTTCTTCATCGTACTTGAGGATGCATCCCTTTGAATTTTTCCACTCTTAATACCAGCTTCTACCTGCTCTCCGGTTAAGATCAACTCAGTAAACCCAGCTGAAGAGCTTCCAATCAGATGTTTGAAGAATGGACCAGACAACGTGCCTAAGAACATATCCACCAACTCTCTATCAGATAAAGGGGGCTGGACTCTTCCCGTGAGATCCCTCCATTTCTGGGCATAATTTTTGAAACCCTCACCAGAACCCATAGACATACTTTGTAGTTGTGTCCAAGTTGGAGCTAGGTCAGCATTATAATAGTATTGTTTGTAAAAAGCAGTAGCCAAATCTTCCCAATTGCGAATATTGGTTCCTTCCAACTGCGTCCTTGACAAACTTTCTTAGAAGAAATGTACCCATAGGTTCCTATTAGCAGTACACGGTTGAATCTTCCTGACGTATGACCTTAAATGTAGCTTAGGACAAGAGACACCGTCATATTTAGAAAATGTGGGGACCTTGAATTTCTGCGGGATGACCTCCCCTGAGACCAGTCCTAGCTCTTCAAAATCCAGCCCGGGTACCCTCTGAATCTCCATAGCATTAGGGCGATCCTCCAGCTGTTTGTATTTATCATCAGCAGGAGGATATTGTTCTTCAGGGCAGTCAGCTTCATCTTCCTCAGACTCTGGGTGGTCATTTCCTTCCTTGTTCTTTCCTTCTTGATTATCTCCTTCACCCTACGAGGTCGCAAAATCTAGAGCTCGCTTGGCCGGTCCTCTGAGCCTTCTTCCTAAATTTAAAACACCGACTAGTTTCTTGGCCTTCTTCTTCTTATCTTTGATCATGAGAGCCTTCAGGTCCTCTTGTCCTTTAGCCAGAGCCAGGAACATCTGTTGGAATTGAGCATTCTGTGCTTGAAGATCCTTTAGCGTTTGTTTAATATCCATCTCACTGAAATAAATAGTAGAAAGATAAGGAGACCTGTTTATGAAAAACCTGTGTGTGTTATAATGAATGAAAATGCATATGAAAATGATTTCAAGGAAACTAGGGAATTTAAATTTGCTTAGACAAAAGGAAACACACATTGTATTAATAAATCCAAGTTGATTACATCATGCCTCTTAGGGCTTACAATGGAGGAAATAAACACAAAAATAAACTCCTAAGAAAAAAAGGCCGAGCGCATCCTTTTTGGCGCAATATAGGCGTTCAAACTTCGCTCTTCATGAGGCTGTCTCGTAAGCTCCAAAACTTTCTTCTCACTCACGTGGAACTGGGCTTCGAAGGTGTCTCGCTCTTGCTTTAGCTGAATCCAACCCTTTTGCAAATCATCAAGAGAGGTAGGCATGTTAGGATAAAGGACAGTATACAGAACATCTCCTTCAGCAACAGGCTCCATGATGACAAGTAGGATGGAGGGGTAAGGAATTACGAGACTCTGAGCACGAGTTTGTACCCACTTAAGATAAGGCTCCAAAGGAATGGAGTTATTATGCCCCAATGTCTTGCTATCCACTTTGTTTACCATTCTCTAAGCTCGTATGAACCTTTGACGGTAGCCTTGGTCGTCGCTCTCATAGCAGAATACCAAACCTTGGATGAGTGCGTCGTGAGGACCATCTCTTCGTGCATATCCAAATTGCCGTAATACAAGAGAGGGTTATAGGTGATACCTCCCCTAAAGCCTAAGAGTTGGACATTAGGAAATTCCCCACAACGATCAATAATGATAGTGTCCTCCATGGATCGTGAACACCAATAAATTCAGAGTGTGGAAGTAACATCATCCTTTGAGACCATGTCAAGCCTTGCTCGTTCTTCATCGTTGATCGAGATAGGTGTGAAGTAAACCACCCAGAGAGTAAGGGAATACAACACCAGAAGTACCTATTTTCTTCATGGTGCGAGTGTGGAAACAATGTAAAATGTCTCCAAGCAAAGTAGGTATAGGATTACGGGAGAGGAAGACCTTGATGGCAGTCACGTCTATAAATTGGTCAGGATTGGGAAATAGAACCAAACCATAGATTAGAAGAGCCAAGATATCTTCAAAATCCTGAAAATCCATATCCTCCCAGAATGAACGAGCCTTCTCCAACAAAAACTTGGCTAGGAAACCCTTAACTCTGCTTCTTGTCTCCAAATTTGTTATAATGTCGGCTCTCTTCAAATGTAAAGCTTAGGCAATGACTTTATGCTTTGGAGTATCCTCTAAACTGGTGAACAATATTAGATCCAGCACAGGCACTCCTAACAGTTGAGAGAACTCTTCTAATGTAGGCACCAACTGATAGTACGGAAAGGTGAAGCAATGATGTATGGGATCAAAGAATTGGAAGAGTACACACATCATTTCTTCTTGGAAATTTGAGGTAGCCAAGCTGAGTAGTCGGCCATATTTCTTGGTGAAGGGAGAATCTCCAGGCACCTTTGATGCTAATTCTTGGAGTTGAGGATGTGCTTTCACGAAGCTGATTCGGATGGTACCTTCGAATGGGAGTCATGGCCTACAAAACAAAACAAAGATAAATTCCTAAATCCTTAAAATGGTTAGTGAGAATGCTTATGATATTATGATGTTTATGATGTTATGTACAAATCAAACAAACCATATACACACAAAGCGGACAAGTTCTTAAGTTTTGGCTTGCAATGGGGTTTGTAAGTAAGTACCCTCTTGAAGTTTAGTTGGCTTAATCTGTCCTAAAAAGTAATCGGGTTCTAGGGGATCTCAATATCACTGACCTTTCTTTTAAGAATTGTCTCGGCACAATCAATCTTTTCTTGCAACCGAGATATCCAAAAAGTTCGATCTCAATGAGTATAGTATCGAGTATCAACCATTTTTTAGCTTTCCGCCGAAACTGGCTATCTCACTACTTCCTAATGGCCATGTTGTTCAATTAAGGTTCTAAGGTCAGTTAGTGCTTCATGACACCACTTAGCGGCCCCGTATTCTCATTAATTCAACACAAGGGATACCGGTACCAAAAAATGCGTCCCACTAACATAACCATTGCTTCAACCATATCGGTATACCCCGTACAGTTTCCACAATCTACTACTACTTACCTAAAAGGTGCCCCAGATCCGGGTGGAGGATCAAAACAAAGCCCAAACAAGGAACCTTAATGTAAATAATCAAATAAAACAAGTAAATCATGTAAAGGTGATCTAGCCCTAAGGTAACACCATATTTAGTATTCCCCAGCAGAGTCGCCAGTTTTGTAACACGGTGGGAGAACTGACTTGGGTGTTTTGCGTTTGTTCGCAATTGTTGCATGTTGTACCTCAAAATTTACCTTCTTTATTTTCATACACGCATATCATTGGTTTTATGGTTATAGAATAAAGGTATATTTAGCAAGCTTCATCAGGTTACAAGTGAAGTTTATTTCGCCAATGGATGTTCTCAAAGTATTTTCCGTTCTAAAGATCGGTTCGCCGTTTTACAATGATTCGGGGTTCAAAGACTCACAAGTCCAACTCGGCGCGTCATATTCAGGTGTTATTTTGCCAAGATATCTCTGATAACATATTATCAAATTCAGGTTTGGCTCGAGAGCCAATTCTTTAAAGAATGTCGCCGAATGTGCGATTTTTCTCAAAGAAATATAGTGAAAAAGTGTGCTGAAAGTGCAGTTTTTATGCACTAAAAAATTCATAACTTGAAGATCGTGGCTCGTTTTGAACCCATTTTGGTGGCCAAAATTCCGTCTTGACGTCAACTACGTTTTCATCTCTTATGTATGGAAGCAAATTTCGATCAGAAGGTCTTCAAAAATGCGGATTTATCAAGTATTTTTATACAGAAAATTTGTGACAGAAATTTATTTGTGTCATGTTCAGAAAATCATAACTTGGTCGATTTTCATCGTATCGAGCTAGTTCTGGCGCCAAAATTTCACAAATTTAGTTGTCTATGTTTTCACAGGAGGTATCAAGTTCGAACGGTATCCAAAAGGCCTTCGTTGTTTCCCAGAGTGTGCGTGACGCGCCGAAAATCCTGAATGCTGAATAATATTTTATCTAGGTGAAACTTCGAAAATTTATAACTCGGTCAATTTTATCGGATCAGGCCCATATATTTACACAAGGTCACTGACTCAGAGATCTACAACTTTTCTTCCAAAGTCGAGACTGAGTTCTGCTCTGATCATACCAGTTTTTTATTGAAGAACGTGTCAGAGTTGACACTGGAGCCCAAAATAAGTTTGTGTCCAGCGAAACTTCAAAAATTCATAACTAATTCTCCGTTTATCTGATTGAGCCCATTTTCGGACAGGAGTTAGTTCTCGATGTCGGCTACATTTTGTTTTCACATTTCAACTTCAAAAATTATACTTAAGTCCCTACAATTTAACCTGTAACGTGTCAGACTCAAGTGAATAAAAATTTACACTATTGCTTGTGGTTATTGGAGGCCCAATTGCATCTTCAAAGCCCGTATTTTGCTCTAATTTCCATTATATAATCTCATTATTTTCAAACAAACAGGACACAAAAACAAAACCCTTTGCCACAACACTGTCAAAATATCAAATACCTTCAAGAACCCTAAAAACCTTAAAATCTTTGTTACAAACCCCCATCTCACTAAAAACAAGTCATCTTTGTTACAAACCCCCATCTCACTACTTCTCCAGTAAGGGTAAGGCTTGTTTGATCTCCATGATCAAAAGGACGTAGAAGCATTCATACATGCCATATCGGTTTTAACATTACAAAATTTTATATATTTGCTTTATTTGTATTTCATGATATAGTAATTTATTAAATGTGTTCATGAGATTCAACACTACAGATTTAGACAGGGTCTTATGCAGGTTTGTTACAGAACACTGAGGCCAAAACACTAAAACAGAACAACAATCAATGCATGGCTCATGGCAAGGTAAGCATCCTGAGAAGGTTAAGGGCGTGGGTTCAACACCCACCCCTATTGGTTTTGATTTTCTTCCTTTTTATTTATCCTTTTACCTATTTTCATTCATTCTGTTTAAAACCTTTTTAATAAAACCTAACATTTTTCACAAACCTTTGGTTTTTTTATAATAAACTCGAATAATTAATTTTAGGTTTTTTTTAAAATTTAATTTTAGTATTTAAATTAATTTTTGGTTCAACACCCACCCTTGACATTTGCATTATTTTTATTTTCTACCCCTATTTTCATTAATGTTTCTTCCCCTATCTATTTTTTTGGCAAACTTAATTTTTGTTAATCATTACACATAAACTTTTTTTTTAAAAGTTTTTTTTAATTAAAATTAATTAGGTTTTAGGTTTTTTTAATTAACCTTTTTTTAATTAAAATTAATTAGGTTTTTAGGTTTTTTAATTAACTTTTTTTTTCAAAATTAACCTTTTTATTATTATTAATTAAAACTAATTAAGACTTAGGTATTTTAATTAACTTTTTTTCAAAATTAACACTTTTTTTATTAATTAAAATTAATTAGGTTTTTTAGGTTTATTTAATTAATTATCATACATCATTTTTTTAATAAAAAATCACCAAAACATTTTCTTTTCTATTGTCATCTTATTTTTATTTTCCTAGATAAAGTGTATAGGACGCGTTCAACTGTAATAGCGTAGCTTTATTTTTCCCATGTTTTTATCATTATCATGTAATTGCTTCCGGGATGTAATAGTTTTAGAATTTCTTTTCCGCACTCTTCACTATTATGTAACTGCCTCAAAGCTCTATAATAGCTTAGGTTTACATTTCTGCCTTTACCTTCAGCTACTATATTTTATGTAATGCTTAAATTAATAGGATTGTATGGAAAGATAAAAATAAATGATAGAAAACCCTAATTGCAAGATAAATATAATTGAAAAACACTGTGTTGCACACTTGCACCCCTAGGGTACTCCCCACTTGGTTGCCTCAGAAAACAATGGTCATGTCCCTCGAACATAGGGATACCCTTAACAAAGGCCCTCAGTTAAAGTCATTATAAAGATCATAGTCCCTCAACGACCCTCGATTTTCCTACGAGAAATGATCTTGTCCCTCGATGTTGCCTATGAATATATGATGACAGTCCCTTCAAACTGCTAAGGTATCCCTATATGTTGCCTTCTATGACCATAACGATGACCCGCGCCTGTCCCTCACACATCTAACGATAGGGCTACCTACTCACTAATAGTAAGATAGCACTGTCTAAAGGTTAGGAGGAAAAGAACGAAATTTTCGAGTATAAGTAGATAAGTTCTTAGATGCTTGCTCAAAATAACTTTTTGCACCTACACAAAAATATTTCAAAACACTTTCAAAAACATTCGCCTTGTCAACACTCTTGAGGATTGATACAAGAGTTATCACAAAGCAAATTGCCGCACTAAGGCATTTTCAAAACAATCTTCAAAACACACAAAGCACAAGCAATTTTAAAAAATGAGCAAGTACCTAAGAGCCTATGAAAAACCATGGATGGAAAGAGTGTTAACACCTTCCCTTTCCATAATCTACCCCCTTACTCAAAATCTTGAAAAAGGTCTTTTTCTGTTCTTTTCACCTTTTCCTTTGTTGGATAAAAGAAAATTCGGTGGCGACTCTTACTTACCGCAAATTTGAAAATAAAAAAATGAAAACCAGTATTAACAGTCGGTTCTGCCACCGTATCACAAAACTGGTGACTCTGTTGGGGAATTTTATAAAGTGGGGTTTACCTTAGGGTCTAGATCATTTTAAAATTTCTTTCTTTGTTTGCTTCGACTGCTTTATCTTTGAGGGTTTATTGGGGTATTCTTATAAAGATCCTATACCCGGATTTGGGGCATCTTTTTAGGTAAACAGCAATAGATCATGGAGACTATACGGCATAGACCGATATGGTTGAAGTGATAGCTATGTTGGTGTGGCACTTTGGTTTTTACCGGTATCCCTTGTGTCGAATCGAGGAGAATACGGGGCCGCTGCGTGGTGTCGTGAAGCACTAACGGACCTTAGAACCTTAGTTGAACAAATTTGGCCATTAGAAAGTAGTGAAATAGCCGGACTCGGTATAAAACTGAGGATTGGTTGATACTCGATGCTACACTCATTGAGATCAAACTTTTGGGATTTTTCGGCCGCAAGAAAAGATTGCCTGAGCTGAAACAATACCTGATAAAGGATGATCAATGATATTGAGAATCCTTAGAACCCGATTGCTTTTATAAGACAGGTTTAAAACCAACTAAACTTCAAGAGGGTACTTACCTATGGAATCCATGCAAGACTAAACCTAAGGCTACTTGTGTGACTTGTTTGCTTTCTTTGCCTAATAATTTAAACTTATTGTAGGGCTTTGCTTATATTCCTTGCAGGACCTTGTTTGTATAAATTTAATAAATTGGTTTCTTACCCTGAATTTTCGCTTGATGCATAGCATACACATCATAGCATCATAACATGACATATCATACTAACCATTTCAAGGATCTCGAGGGCCTGTGATGCAGGTTATGATGAACCGGACATCTAGCAAGGGGCAAGGGGATTTATTTTCCTCTAGCCAATGCTGTCAAAAGACTAAAACACGACAACTTGAGTCAGGGGCTATGACCCACTTTATATGGTGAGCTTGACTCTCGTAGAAGGACTTTCAACGATATGAAGTTCTTCAATCAAAGCTGTAAATTTCAACTTATAACATTTTTTTGTTTACCCCGTGAGATCCTTGAAAACATTGCATGCATGTCATTTTCATAACAGGTCTTCCAATACAGGTCTCTCATTTTCTTGCTGTTTATTTTAGCCAGGAAAATGGCTCTCCAACAAGACAACAGAGATCTCCAAATTCAAGAGGCTCAGTTCATGGAAATGTTCCTAAACCTATCCAAGGGGCGGGAAAAATTGAAAGCACTATTTACTAGGAACCTAGCCAAGAAAAGTCCTGAGGACAATAAGGACGAATGATTGGAACAACTGTAAGCTGAGGTTAAAGTAATGAGAACTCAGATGCTGGGACAGAGGGCTCTTATCCAAGGCCTAGCCCAGGGAACAGAAGAGCTGAGAGCCATTATCAAGAAATTTCATCAAGATGGTTGCAATCGTATGAAGCAAGCAGTCAGGTTGGGGACCAAATCATTGATCAACCTCCGAGAAGACAAGAATTTAGTTTTGTGAAGAGTGAACCTTTCCAAATTGCTACTACCTCATGGGTCCAACAACAACCTCGCCAAAAACAATGGGTTAAGCATAGTAAGCCTGATACACCCAAGAGGAAGTTTAACAAACTCAACATGCCGATGTCGCAAGTCTTGCAACACATGTTGAAGTTGAATTTGGTCACATTGAAGGATCCTCCTTGGAATCCTAATACTTCCGATCCTACTTACAATCCTGATACAATATGTACATATCACTCCAACAGTCTGGGGCATGACACTAATAGTTGTTGGACGTTGAAATACAAAATTCAAAACCTGATCGATGAAGGAGTAATGGAGTTTACACACGATGGTCTGGATGAGTTCTTCTGCCATCCCTCCAAGGCACACCATTTGAAGTAACAAGATCAGATAAGGAGGCTTTTGTTCATTAGAATTTTCAATTTGTAATTTTCTTTCGATTGTTTGAACATTTATTCACATCAAACCTTGTTATTTCATCATTGCATTGCATATGTTTTTCTTGAATCAATTCATTCATATTCACTATTTCAAAACTGCTTTCTTACTTCGTTTTGTGATATTCAACTCTTGATTAAAAGCTCTAAGCCTTTAGAGGGAGGATGATAAAAATGATACCACAATCTCTACAGTATGCTTTTGAACAGACCCCACTAACGATGTACAAGCATTGCTTCAAATCCTAAATAGTGGAGTTATAAGGAAGATAATCCCTAGTCAACCCCTTTGAGCTAAAGAAGTAGGAGTTTTTATTTTGACACAAATTAAAACCCTTAATCATAACCTGGGGCAGGGTAGTTTTCTCAGTTAATTCAGATGCGTATTCAGTCACAAATATTCTACTTCATACATAATGAATGGCATCAAAGACGTCCTTCCAAATCAGAAGATGGTGATGGTTCCGCATAATCATTAAAACCAGCAGTCATTATATCTCAAAATAAAATCCCTCTAAGTCAAAACCTATGAAGGAGACTTAAGAAAAAACTAGGGCATCCCGCTGACTGTAATCACAAAAAGAAACATTTTAGGCAAACGACATGGATAGTAAAATAAAAAAGAAAGAGGTCCTACAAATCCTCGACAAAAAAGATTATAAAAATGACTGCTTATTCAAAATAAATTGTCAGTATCCGAACCATCACCGGAACGTCAAGGACAAGATGCCAGACTCAATTGGGATTTAAATGAACAATTAACTGAGCATAGGACTGAAGAACATCACGTAGAGAGGGTGGGTACAAATAAATTTTGAGCCTTTATACTTTGTTTCTTGAACTGTGAACCAGGCCATGTTATAACCCTTAAAAGTACTAGCTGAAGCATGGGTTAGTTCGAAAGCATACTGTTACAAAAGGTATCCTGACTCCTGTAAGGTTTGCTATAAATCACGAGTTGATATCACTCTCTTACAAAATTTCTTTTACTAAAAAATTACATTTTCAATTTTTTTTTAAAAGACAGACATAAGCTTTCCATTCTTAAAATACCATTATTTTCATATGACTATTTGTTCAACAGCAGAGAAATCTGCATGACGAATATCTAGTGAACAAGAACCTTCTCAATGAAAAGGATCACCTAAGTGGAAAAACACTTCCAACCAAGGGGAACGGCAGGATCATTGTCCATCATCTGGGGCTGTCAAGTCAAGATTCAAGGAATCTCTCAAAAATGCCAAATAGCCAAGGGCATATCTCAATCTGAATCACTTGGGACATTGGGCATGAATTACAGCAACAAATCTTGTACAATCAAACAAACACCTTATGGCAGTGTGACAACACTTACTACTAAGGACAGTGACAATTCTCCGCACCCGGTGAACGTGGACATAGTCAGAAAAGACTACACATGAAAAGACCCGCTAGGTTGACTGGCCTAGGCAAAAATAAGGGCATCCCGGCAAACCAAAAGGGTTCGGGCAAAAGTTAGGGATATACATATGAAAAAAACTGTACACCCGACAAGTCGAAAACCTGAAAAGGAGGCTTAGGCAAAAAAGGGTATCCCGATGAACTGAAAATCTGAAAAGACAGTCCAGGAAAAAGTTAGGGATTAAAACATACAACGTCCTGTCATCTCGTCACTTGTCTAATCAGTAGAAAGTTTATTACCCTGATCTGTATTCACCAAGGACTCCAAGAGTTGGGATAACAGTCAAACCATCTACAAAATTCCCGGTTAATATTTTCTACAACAAGTATCGAGACAAGGGAATTCTACTACAAGGTCACCGCCATATTTTCAGCTTACAACCTATTGATGTCAGGTGTTCTCATACCCTCGGCAAAGCAAAATCTCCAAATTACTGCTCCAACAAAAATTCCCCAATGAAGTCGCCAAGTTTCTCGGGATTCCCCAAGCGGATTACAGAGTTTCCCTTCCCCGCGGAAACATTCTGAATAAAGAAGATTCACATCTAGAAACGGTTCAGGTACGATCCAAATATAGATGTCATCCTGACACTCACTCCAGATTCATATCTAGAAACGGTTCAGGTACGATCCGGAGACGGATGTCATCCTGATACTTATTCATATTTTCTTCAAATACAATTCAGATACGATCCAGAGACGGATGTCATTCTGACACTTATTCCAACACATATATCCATCCACAAAGCCTCCGCAGGTACTTTCTCTAGCAGGTCCAGGGGCAGGGATAATTTTGAAACAAGGTCGCCATTACAAGCGACCCCGTGATGTCTACACTTCCCACAGAGTAGAGGCAACCAAAGCTTTGATATCGACTTCCTCAAACAGGGGTTACTTTCCCCAGCAAAGTTCCTTCAGAGAGCCGACGTCTATATTCCTCGGCCGAATTTTATAATCGCAAGCGTTTCATAAAGTTTCCTCCTAAACAGATTTTATTTCTATAAATACAGAAACTCAATCCCCAATAGAGTTTATTCCTCCAGCTATGAAAGCTCATCCCCTGGCGGAGTTTATTTCTCTAAATCGGCAAGATCTTCTAGAAAAGAATATCCTCTCTCAAACAGAGTTATTCCCCCACAGAGTTATCCCCAAGAAGAGTCTCTCCCCGACAAAATATTCACAAGCAGAAAGGAGTAAATCCACGGCATAGTCATCTCTGTTTACCATCCCTAGCGGAAGTAGAAGAACCACTTTTTCTACAACGGTCAAGAATTCAATTTCCAGTACTCTCCAGCAGCAGTCAGGGATTTATTTTCCCAGACTCGGATATGTCACAATAGCATTTCATGTTCGTACATCATGACGTGCGCATACATATTGCATACGTCATAATCACATTTATTTTGAAAACATCATCACACAATGCATTTCATGCATCACATATAATTAATCTTGTACCTTTTCAGGGAAGATGGTTATCATCAATAATTCCAACAGTCCGAGAATAAGTCCATGAAGCTATACATGTCATATCTGCAGACAACTAATGAAAAATCAGTTCCCGAAACAAAACGGGTCAACTAATCTACGTGATCAAATGAGGCAGCCCTACTATCCAAGTTTTCATTTCGAAGTAACCCTACTATCCAGGTTACTTCTCATAGCCCTATTATCCAAGCTTTCATTTCGAAGTAACCCTACTATCCAGGTTCCTTCTCATAGCCCTACTATCCAGGCTTTCATTTCGAAGTAACCCTACTATCCAGGTTCCTTCTCATAGCCCTGCTATCCAGGCTTTTATTTCGAAGTAACCCTACTATCCAGGTTCCTTCTCATAGCCCTACTATCTAAGCTTTCATTTTGAAGTAACCCTACTATCCAGGTTCCTTCTCATAGCCCTACTATCCAGGCTTTCATTTCAAAGTAACCCTACTATCCAGGTTCTGTCTCATAGCCCTACTATCCAGGCTTTCATTTCGAAGTAACCCTACTATCCAGGTTCCTTCTCATAGCCCTATTATCAAGGCTTTCATTTCGAAGTAACCCTACTATCCAGGTTCCTTCTCAGAGCCCTACTATCCAAGCTTTCATTTCGAAGTAACCCTACTATCTAGGTTCCTTCTCATAGCCCTACTATCCAGGCTTTCATTTCGAAGTAACCCTACTATCCAGGTTCCTTCTCATAGCCCTACTATCCAGGATTTCATTTCGAAGTAACCCTACTATCCAGGTTCCTTCTCATAGCCCTATTATCCAAGCTTTCATTACAAAGTAACTCTACTATCCAGGTTCCTTCTCATAGCCCTATTATCCAGGCTTTCATTTCGAAGTAACCCTACTATCCAGGTTCCTTCTCATAGCCTTACTATCCAGGATTTCATTTTGAAGTAACCCTACTATCCAGGTTCCTTCTCATAGCCCTACTATCCAGGATTTTATTTCGAAGTAACCCTATTATCCATGTTCTTTCTTATAGCCCTACTATCCAGGCTTTCATTTCTAAGTAACCCTACTATCCAGGTTCCTTCTCATAGCCCTACTTTCCAGGCTTTCATTTCGAAGTAACCCTACTATCCAGGTTCCTTCTCATAGCCCTACTATCCAGGATTTCATTTCGAAGTAACCCTACTATCTAGGTTCCTTCTCATAGCCCTACTATTCAGGCTTTCATTTCGAAGCAACCCTACTATCCAGGTTCCTTCTCATAGCCCTACTATCCAGGCTTTCATTTCGTAGTAACCCTACTATCCAGGTTCCTTCTCATAGCCCTACTGTTCAGGCTTTCATTTCGAAGCAACCCTACTATCCAGGTTCCTTCTCATAGCCCTACTACCCAGGCTTTTATTTCGAAGTAACCCTACTACCCAGGTTCCTTGTCATAGCCTTACTACCCAGGCTTTATTTCGAAGTAACCCTACTACCCAAGTTCCTTCTCATAGCCCTACTACCCAGGCTTTTATTTCAAAGTAACCTTACTACCCAGGTTCCTTCTCATAGCCCTACCACCCGGGCTTTATTCCAAAGCATCCCTACTACCTAGGCTTCATTTCAAAGTAATCCTCCTACCTAGGTTACTTCTCATATCCCTACTATCCAGGCTCCTTTTCATGAACTATCTGATGCAGTTTTGCATGGACTTATCCCGATAAATCCCTATACATGTTCCTTCTCTTTATCTCCGGAGAACAGTTTACAACACGGTAAAACCTAGACCCGACCAGATACGGTCGATTTCATATTCCCCAGTAAGTCATCGTGAAACCTGGACTCGACTAGATAACAACTCACTTTTGTCTCATAAATCAAGAGTTAATTCCCCAGTAGAGTAATGGAAAACCGAATCTCCTAGACTCTATTACCCAGGACTTAAATCAACATTCCCTGGCAAAGTCCTCCCCAACCGCAGCTACAGGAGTTCTCACAAAGGAATCTCTTATGCAACCGATATCTTTTCTGGATGACATCTTTAAGCCCATCTCCGACGATTCCCCGTCGCCTTCCAAATGGCATCTTTAAGCCCATTCTCGATATTATCGACCGACAATCACTTTATGCGAGTGAAAATTTCTGGAAACTCCAGTGTTCAATCATCTTCTGCCTTCAGATCACGAAAGGCAGACAAGCCAATCTACATCCTTGGGTTTAAGAAGATTGAACAAGGGGAGCTGTTGTACCCCAAAATTTACCCTCTTTATTTTCATACACGCATATTATTGGTTTTATGGTTATGGAATAAAGGTATATTTAGAAAGCTTCGTCAAGTTAGGAGTGATGTTTATTTCGCCAATGGATGTTCTCAGAGTATTTTCCATGTTGAAAATCGTTTCGTCGTTTTGCAACGATTCGGGGTTCAAAGATTCACAAGTCCAACCCGGCGCGTCATATTCAGGTGTTATTTCATCAAGATATCTCTAATAACGTATTATGGAATTCAGGTTCGGCTCGAGAGACGATTCTTTAAAGAAGGTCTCCGAATGTGCGATTTTTCTCGAAGAAATATGGTGAAAAAGTGTGCTGAAAGTGCAGTTTTTACGCACTATAAAATTAATAACTTGAAGATTGTAGCTCGTTTTGAACCCGTTCCGGAGGCCAAAATTACGTCTTGACGTCAACTACGTTTTCATCTCTCATGGATGGAAGCCAATTTCGATCAGAAGGTCTTCAAAAATACGGATTTATCAAGTATTTTTATACATAAAATTTGTGATAAGTTTATTTGCGTCATGTTCAGAAAATCATAACTTGGTCAATTTTCATCGTATCGAGCTGGTTCCGGCGCCAAAATTTCACAAATTTAGTTGGCTATGTTTTCATAGGAGGTATCGAGTTCGAACAATATCTAAAAGGCCTTCATTTTTTCCCAGAGTGTGCGTGACGTGCCAAAAATCCTGAATGCTGAATAATATTTCATCTGGGTTGAAACTTTGAAAATTCATAACTCGGTCAGTTTTATCGGATCGGGCCTATATTTTTACACAAGGTCACTGACTCAGAGATCTAAAACTTTTCTTCCAAAGTCGAGACTGGGTTCTGCTCCGATCAATACCAATTTTTTATTGAAGAACATGTCAGAGTTGACACTGGAGCCCAAAATAAGTTTGTATAAGGTAAAACTTCAAAAAATCATAACTAATTCACCATTTATCCGATTGAGCCCATTTTCGGACAGGAGTTAGTTCTCAATGTCGGCTATATTTTGTTTTCTCATTTGAACTTCAAAAATTATACTTAAGTCCTTGCGATTTAGCCTGGAACGTGTCAAACTCAAGTGAATAAAAATCTGTACTATTGTTTGTGGTTATTGGAGGCCCAATTGCACCTCCAAAGCTCATATTTTACTCTAATTTCCATTATATAATCTCATTCTTTTCACACACAAAAAAAAAACCCTTTTCCACAACTCTATCAAAATATCAAATACCTTCAAGAACCCTAAAAACCTTAAAATCCTTATTGCAAACCCTCATCTCACTACAAACAAGCCATCCTTGTTACAAACCCCCACCTCACTACTTCTCCAGTAAGGGTAAGGCTGGTTTGATCTCCATGATCAAAAGGGTGTAGAAGCATTCATACATGCCATATCAGTTGTAACATTACAAAATTTCATATATTTACTTTATTTGCATTTCATGATATAGTAATTTATTTAATGTGTTCATGAGATTCAACACTGCAGATTTAGACAGGGTCCCATGCAGGTTTATTATAGAACGCTGAGGCCAAAACACTAAAATAGTACAACAACCAATGCATGGCTCATGGCAAGGCAGGCATCCTGAGAAGGTTAAGGGCGTGGGTTCAACACTCACCCCTATTGATTTTGGTTTTCTTCCTTTTTATTTATCTTTTTATCTATTTTCATTCTTTCTATTTAAAACCTTTTTCATAAAACTTAACATTTTTCACAAACCTTTAATTTTTTTATAATAAGCTCAAATAATTAATTTTAGTTTTTTTAAAATTTAATTTTAGGTTTTAAATTAATTTTTGGTTCAACACCCACCCCTGGCATTTGCATTATTTTTATTTTCTAACCCTATTTTCATTGATGTTTCTTCCCCTATCTATTATTTGGAAAACTTAATTCTTGTTAATCATTACACGTAAACTTTTTTTAAAAACCTTTTTTTAATTAAAATTAATTAGGTTTTAGGTTTTTTTTAATTAACCTTTTTTTATTTCAAAATTAACCTTTTCTTAATTCAAATTAATTATGTTTTTAGGTTTTTTAATTTACCTTTTTTTTCTTATCAAAATTAACCTTTTTATTTATTATTAATTAAAAATAATTAGGATTTAGGTATTTTAATTAACTTTTTTCAAAATTAACACTTTTTTTATTAATTAAAATTAATTAGGTTTTTTAGGTTTATTTAATTAATTATCATACATCCTTTTTTTTCATAAAAAATCACCAAAACATTTTATTTTCTATTGTCATCTTATTTTTATTTTCCTATATAAAGTGTATAGGGCGCGTTCAACTGTAATAGCGTAGCTTTATTTTTCTTGAATTTTTTATCATTATCATGTAATTGCTTCTGGGATGTAATAATTTTAGGATTTCTTTTCCGCACTCTTCACTATTATGTAACTGCCCCAAAGCTCCGTAATAGCCTAAGTTTACATTTCCACCTTTACCATCAGCTACTATATTTTATGCAATGCTTAGATTAATATGATTGTATGGAAAGATAAAAATGAACGATAGAAAACCCTAATTGCAAGATAAATATAACTGAAAAAACAACAATTGCACACTTGCACCCCTAGGGTACTCCCCACTTGGTTGCCTCGGAAAACAATGGTCATGTCCCTCGAACGTAGGGATGCCCTTAGCAAAGACCCTCGGTTAAAGTCATCATAAAGATCATAGTCTCTCAATGTCCCTCGATTTCCCTACGAGAAATGATCGTGTTCCTTGATGTTGCCTATGAATATATGATGACAGTCCCTTCAAACTGCTAAGATATCCCTATATGTTGCCTTCTATGACCATAACGATGACATGCGCCTGTCCCTCACACATCTAACGATAGGGCTACCTACTCACTAATAGTAGGACAACACTATCTAATGGTTAGGAGGAAAAGAACGAAAGTTTTGAGTATAAGTAGATAAGTTCTTAGATGCCTGCTCAAAACAACTTTTTGTACCTACACAAAAATATTTCAAAACACTTTCAAAAACATTCGCCTTGTCAACACTCTTGAGGACTGATACAAGAGTTATCACAAAGCGAATCGCCGCACTAAGGCATTTTCAAAACAATTTTCAAAACATACAAAGCACAATAAATTTTTAAAAATGAGCAAGTACCTAAGAGCCCATGGAAAACCATGGATGGAAAGGTTGCTAACACCTTCCCTTTCCATAATCTACCCCCCTTACTCATAAAATCTCGAAAAAGGTCTTTTTCTGTTCTTTTCACCCTTTCCTTTGTTGGATAAAAGAAAAGTAGGTGGCGAATCTTACTTACCACACATTTACGAATACAAAAATGAAAACCAGTATTAACAGTCGGTTCTACCATCGTATCACATTGCGGATAGCAAGAGTCTCCATCGGCTTTTCTTTTATCCAATATGGAAAGGTTAAAAAGAACAGGAAAGACCTTTGAGGTGTATTCTTGAGTTCGGGGGGTAGGTTATGAAAAGGGAAGGTGTTAGCACCCTTTTCATTTGTAGTTATCTACGGGCTCTTAGTAGCTTTCTAGATCACTTGCTTTTGTTTGAAAATGTGCTTGTGGTGTGGGTTTTTGAAAATGTATTTGTAATGATTCTCGTTTCTATAAGAATGTGTACAAAGTGTTGGTTTTGAAAATAGTTCGAAGAGGTGTTTGTGGAATATGTTTTTGAAAGTTATTTTGAAAATTGTCTTTGTAATGAATCTCGTCTCTATAAGAATGCGTACAAAGAGCTTTGTCTTTTGAAAATGTTTCAATTGAAAGTGTTGGTGTGGAAAAATGTTTTTGTTGCCAGCAAGTGAACAACTATGAGCATCCTACCTACTCAAAAGGTATAATGTTCTTTTCCTCTTCTCTTAGATGTTGTTGTCTTACCATTGATTTGGTAAGAAGCCCCATCATTGGATGTGAAGGGACGGGCGTGATTCGTTTGTATAGTCATATAAGGCAACCTATGAGGCATTTTAGAAATTTCGTATATGGACTAGATTGTTTAATGAAGGCAACATCGAGGGTCATCGAGAGACTATGATCTTTTATCGAGGGTCTTTTCTAAAATTCCCATATTCGAGAGACATGACTATTTTCCAAGGCAACGAATGGGATTACCCTAGAGGTGCATGTGTGAAAAGTGTGTTTGATTGCATGCATTTAGTCTTTAATTAGGGTGGTCTACTTGTTGGTTTTATCTTTCCATACATCCTAATTACTAACATTCGTATAAAGAAATAAAAATGAAGAAAATAAATATCCTACACTATTACAACCATATTAAATAGTAAGAAAATGAAAAGACAAAATAAAATAAAAGAAGGGAAGATAAGCTTTTCGTTTCAGGCAGCAACACCCTTCAATTCTGCTCTTCCTGGCTTCTTTCGGTATGGCCTGGAATCAGCATGTGCAGCTAGATTTCGATTCATCCTTCGGGCTACTTCTTTCGAATGAGCCTGGAGCCAGCATGAGGGACACTCTTCGTTTCAAACTCTTTGCTGCCTCCTTCAATTGCAGGAATGCCAATCTCCCAAGTAGAGATTCGAAAGGCTTCAATGTTTAGCCAATTAAAGGATACATCAAACCTGTCTAAACTTGAAAATGAAACTAACAAGTGCAACTTTCGAAATCTATAAGCCAGGGGTTAGCACAAGATCATTGGGCACCAAAATCCAGAGTCTAACTAGTCAGGGTTGAGGTTTTCAACATATATGCAGTGAGGATCGAAAGTTAAGATATGGTCAACTTCCTAGATGGGATATCTACATTTTCCTTTTATTTATTAGTGAAAATGATATTTAAATGAACAAGTTCCAAGTTTGGAGGAAAAAAACTTACCTCCTGAAGTGCTTGACCAAAGGAGCTACAGGTGACTTCAATGGTGGTGAACGGAACTTCGCTAGAATCTTCCTGAAGCTAGTTCAGTTACTGCTTTATTTGGGAAGTCAATGAATCGAAGGAGGGTATGTGATAGTGATGAGTGAATCAAAGGTTATTCTATAATAGGTTAAGGAGTAAATCAAAAGACTATTATGTTGTAGTTGGGGAATGGGTCGAAGGTTAGTTATCTGACAGTTTGAGGAGTGAATCGAAGGGTTCACTTAGTGTATGAAGGGGTCTGAGTTTTTTAGAATTGAAGTGTTTAGGGATATTTGAGAATGTCTAGTAGTGTTTGAGAGTTTTGAGAAATTGATAATTTTCTCACAACAAGAGCTTTTTTGCAACTATCAGGGCCCCCTAAGATGTGTGGTGGAGGCTCTTATTTATAGATGATTTTTGCTGATGTTTGGGAGGGAAAACAAAAGAAATTTGAACAAATTGGGTATGCTGTTCTTGTAGTCTTCGAGGTGCAGTCTTTTATGCCATTTTGGTGCAAGAATAGGGGAAGCATTGCAGGACTGCTTTGTAGCAGTTTTGGAGTGTTGTGGCCAGTATAGTAGGCTTGTACTTGGCAGCACATAGGACTTTGGCCAGCAAGCATCTCTGGATTATTTCAACCTTTCGTTTTGACGACCTAGGTCCAACCTTCGACCAGATTCTTCTTCATACAACATTATTTAATTTTCACCCAATATGCGTCTTTCGAATGGGCCCTTTTTATGCATCCTTCTAAGGGGCCAACTGTATGCCCCTTGAATGGGCTATCAAAATATGTCATTTGATTGGGACATCCAGGTATGTCTGGAAAGTCCTTCGAATGTGCCACCATGGTATGTCTTTCGAATGGGACAACAATTATTTGTCATAGTGTAGATATTGTATGTTGATGATTTTCAAAGGTGGAATCAATACGCTATTTCAAAGGGAGATATTGCCTATTCAAAAACCAGTATAAAAATGGCCCATGCATGAGGGAAGTTCATGCCTTATGACTAGAAACAAATCATGAAAGAAACCTTTGTTTCCTGTATCGAAATAAACCCTGTAAGGGGCCATTACTTTAATCGAAGCTTACATACAGAGGCTACTTGTTTTGGGGCACTCGCATTAAGAGGAATTTATGCCTTGTGAATTTGGAAAACCATGCAAAAACATTGGCTTCTAAGTTGAAGGAAAGCTACAGGAATCCATTTCTTTGTGACTCCAAGCAAACATGCAAGAGGCCTTTGCTTAAACAAAAGCTTTCATGAAGAACCACTATCCGCTCAAAACTTGCCTGCAAGAGGTCATATGGCCAAACGAAAGATGTAACCCAAACTTGCATTAGAAGGAAACCACAAACCCAAATGAAAGATGCATGCAGGAGGTCCATGCTTTGTGGATCAAAGGAAAACTTTCAGAAGGCCATTGCCTTCTTAATTGAAGGAAGCTTTCAGAAGGCCATTTTACTCTGAATCGAAGGGGAACTAGTATGAAGCCACTACTTTCTGAGTCGAAGGACACCAACATGAGGTCCTTCCCATTTGAATCGAATGAGGATATTTCAAAGGGGAACAAATGCCCAGTCAAATCTTGTATGAAGATAGGTGTTGCCCTTGTGAATCTAAATCTAGTTGTTTCAAGGGGGACTTTTCCCAGTCAGAGTTAGCATGAAGATTGCCAATGCCCCGTGGGTGCTAATGTGAACGCTAGCCATAGTGAAGCTTCTGCCTTATGCGTATTGTCCTAAAGGGAGTCCTGGATTTTGTGAATTGAAGGAATCATGCAAGGGCAAATGGCTTCTGAATTGAAGGGAAGCTACAGGAAGCTGCAGGTACCATGTGATACGGTGGCAAAACCGATTGTTAATACTGGTTTTGCCTTGGTGTTTGCAAATTTTGCGGTAAGAAAGAGTCTCCACCGACTTTTCTTTTATCCAAATTAACTAAAGGGTGAAAAGAATATAAAAAGACATTTCTCGAGATTATTCTGAGTAAGGGGGTAGATTATGGAAAGGGAAGGTGTTAACACCCTTTCCATCTGTAGTTATCTACAGGCTCTTAGAGGTTTGCTCATTTTGAAATACCTTTGTGCTTTGTGTGTTTGAAAATGTTCTGAGAATGCCTAAGTACGGAAAATTTTGTAATGTTTCTCTGGATAATGGAGAAAGTACACAAAGTGTTTTGAAAATGTTTTTGAAAAGTAGTATTTGTGTAAGTGCAAAGAGATGTTTTTGAGCAACCTTCTAACAGCTATCTACTTTTGTACTCGAAAAAGGATCGTTCTTTTCCTCCTATCCTTTAGACAGTGTTATCCTACTATTAGTTAGTAGGTAGCTCTATCGTTGGATGTTTGAGGGACAATTGAAGGGAAGTTATAGTCACGAAGGCAACTTGTGGAGACACTTTAGCAATTTTGTTTAGGGACTAGATCATTTACCGAGAGGCAACTGTAGGGTCATCGAGTGACTATGATCTTTTTGATTTACAGGTCTTTTCTAAAGCATCCCTGTTTCGAGGGACATGACTGATTTATTTCCGAAGGTAAACAAAGTGGGGGGTACCCTAGAGGTGTATATGTGAAATGTGTTTTTAGTTCAAGTATTTATCTTGTGTTAAGTTTGCTAATAGTTTAATTATTAAGCTCTTGTCATGCATTCCTGTTGTACCCCAAAATTTGCCCTCTCATATTTTTCCAAGATTCTTCTCTTACCTAGGTGATTACAAACACTTGATTAAGAAATAATAAAAAAATTTGAAAATAAACAAGGAGTCTTCGATTGGAATTTTAACAAAGTCTTTCAATTGGCATGTCAAATGGTCTTTCAATTGGCATCTGGACAGGCTTCGATTGAGAGCCTAACTCTCTCCAAGCTTGCCTCAAATTTCCAAGCTTCTATTAAAACCTTGGCCTTTTGCTTGTTTGCTGTATACATGCTTCGACTGAGCATGTGCATCCTTTGAAACATCCTCCTTCAATCCAAAAGGGAAGGGCCTCATGTTACTGCTCCTTCGATTGCACCATTGGCTTTGCATGCTTGCTTGATTCACAATGCAATGGCTACCTGCATGCATGCTAGATTCCTGCTTTTTTTGGGCATTTGGTTTCTTTGGAGCAAGCTTAATTCTTGCTTCGATTGGGCATTTGATTTCTTTGGAACAAGCTTGATTCCTGCTTCGACTAGGCAAATTCTCCCTCTATGCGTGCCTTCAGCGTACAAAGCAAGAATCCTCTGCAAGCTCCCTTTGATCCACCAACAGTGACCTCCTACATGCTTCCTTTGATTCATAAAACAATGGGTTCTTGCATGCCAGCTTCGTTTAGGGAAAAAGGCTTCTTCATGCTTGATTTGTATTCACAATGGAAAAAACTTCTTCAGACTGGCCTTTGATCCCCAAGGAAAGAGGCTACTTTTAACTGGCCTTCGATTCACAAAGTTCCCACTGGGAAAAAGGCCCGTCAGCTTGTCACCAGCGCATGTATGCCTCTTCATGCTTGCCTTGATTTCACAAGGCAAATACCCATCAGCTTGCCTTGGTTTCACAAGGTAAAGACCCATCAGCATGCCTTCGATTCACTGGGCCAAAAGTCCTTCCATGCTTGTGTTGGAAGAATAAGGCAAAGACTTCTTCTGTGCTTGCTCTTAATGCCAAGACCCTTCAAAGAACAAAGTTTATGCACTATGACGTACTTGGGTGCCCCTTTCAGAAGGTACACAACTGGCACATTCGAAGGACAGTAACATGGTCCATTCGAAGGACATATATTTGACCCATTCGAAAGACATGTATTGATGTATTTAAAGGGGTATACATGGGTGTTCCATTCGAAGGACTTACTTGGTTGGCCCATTCGAAGGAATGGCAAGTGATGTATACAAATGATGCATGGGTTCCCTTCAAAAGAGCACACACGTTGCTTCAAAACAAAGGATATTGCTAGCCAAAACGAAAGAAAAATATTCAAAGAGGTCTGCTGGCCCAAAAGCCAACATACTTCTAGTTTCAAGCCCACGTGCACAAGCACATTCATGCCAAAAGAAGCTTTGATTGGCCAGGAAATAGTTTTTATTTGGGCTAGCTAAATAGGGGTTCAACCGAAGAAGCCCTAGTGATGAGAATATGAGCCAGTCGAAAGGTACACGAATGATCCATTCGAGGAGGCAACCAAAGGCCCATTCGAAGGGTACACAGATGGTCCATTCAAAGGACCCATTCGAAGGTTGTACAAGAAGTCCAATCGAAGGGCAGGAATTTGAGGCATTCGAAGGCCATTGATGTCCACATTCATTCAAATTTTAAAAAAGGGACAAGATTCCATTCTTTTGGCCAAAGTTACAAAGTTTCATTCATGGCTTTCAAAAACATAATCAAGGTTGTTTAACCCTATGATATCTTGTCTCATCACTCCTCACTATATAAACAAGACATTAGCAGTTATTTTTACACGAATACACAGCTTGGAAGGAGCTACACAAATTTGCAAAGAACTATCAAAATCGTGAATTTTGAAGAAGCAAATTCCAGCCTTTCTTAATCCAAACCAAGCCAACCATTCATTCCTTGAAGGTCCCAAGAGTGATTCCCATGCCTTAAACAAGTCCATCTCACGCACAATTTCCCTCATCCAATCCTCCTATTTTGATAAAAATCTTGGATCTCAAACATGTTTAATTCGTAATAAAAATCCCCTTTGCTTGCACATTCATACTGTTATCATTGTTTACGAATTTTTTAACGGGTTTCACGTGAGCAACAATTCCAGAACTATATATCACCATAGTTAAGGGGTTGAAACATGGAGGTTTTCGTTTTCAGGGACAGAGATGGTTTTAGCTCAAACTAGGGCCATGGTTTGACCTCTCTAGAGCCTGCATGTCAAAATGTTATATTTTGATTTTCCCATTCAAAATAGAGGGACCCCACTGGAGCACGCGTGTTTTCTAAATCATCATGTTCATTTGTTTTACATTATATACATTTCTTTCTGCTTGTACTAACGGATGTAAGGCTGTCCCAACAGTTGGATGAGTGTGTGTTAAAGCGTTTGCAGGGCTAGAGGGGCTGGGTTCGATCCAACCCTTTTTCAATTCGTTGTTTTTGGTTTTTTCTATTGCTTTGCAGATTCAATGTTGATACTGTAGTGGTATAAATGTTTAAGACTAAGCCATTGGATTGACTAGACTTATACAGATCAAAATAAAAAATCGTCATTGCGCTTTATTACTTCCAAAGGAATGGGAAAAGAGCGAATAACCCAAAAAGAGGGGGGAAAATTCAAGGTAAGGGGGTTGGTTATGCAAAGGGAAGGTATTAGCAGCCTAAAGATCTATGGTACTCTGCAAGAACCTCTTTGTAAAAATCTGTATATTTTGGCTATAAAATGTTGTATAAAAAAATAGATGGTGGAGGTGAGAAAAGAAGTATTTTTTATGATTTTTGCACCCGTCGCGGTTGCAAACATTTAGTGCCTACGTACCACCTTCCGTGCAATAAGGGATCAGGGTACATGTAGTTCACCTTTTAAAAAATTTAAAACACAAGTGTGTTGGTTAATTTTATGAGATAAGACATCATCGTCATTGTCCATGTGGAAAACATACTCACTACCCATAATCATGAGAAAGAAGAATTTGCATCATCTCAAAGTGGAGGATATGGCTTGAATTTTAAAATAAAAAATGTCTCACTCAACACCCAAGTGTAAAATATCTCTCTTCACTACATATTGTAGAAGTATAGTTTTTTGCATCACTAAAAGGATTGACAAGAGTCTAATCTTTTGATAAAGGTTTTAACATAAAAATCCAAAGTGGAAAAATGGTTTGAAATGAGATTGATTGACTTTTAGTCTTCTCACAAAAAAATGTCAAGGTATTATTAAATTGATTAGAGTTTATTTATGAAAAATGTTTTGAAAATGCATGGACCTAAGTCCAAGTTTATTATGAAAGTGGTTCAAGTTTAGAAACAAGAAGAGTTTTCAAAAGGAGGGAGAAGATTTTTGAAATTAAAAAAGATGGGAGGAGAAGAAGAGACTATCCTAAAGCATAAGGTAAAAGATAAGGAGAAGAACCATCTAACCAACAAGAAGCCAACACTTGACATTATAAGGAGAAGAACCATCTAACCAAGAAATCAAAGATACTAGACCTCTTGAGAATACCAAACTTCAAGTGTATTAAGTCTTCATAAAAATTGGGCAGAGTAACGACTGTATACGGGTGAATTCCATATTACAAACAAAGTATGTAATCACAATAAACTGCATACAAAACAAACAAACAACCCAATGTCTTGAGGTAAACCTCAAGAACTCCAGACAAAATATTAATTAAGGTCACAAGGTCTCCAAAGTAGGCCAAGGTCTCTAATCCTATGTCCAAGGAGTCCAAAACTCCATAATGCCAAGGATAGTAACCAAATAGTCCAAGTATCATTAAAGTTTTTTATGGTTCATGTTGATTATTAAGTGTCTTTAAAAGGAAAAGAAAAGCTCAAGTGAGCAAAATAAAAATGACATAAAAGTAAATGCTCAAATGAGCAAAGATGAAAATAGCATTAAAGTAAATGCTCAAGTGAGCAAAGATGAAAATAGCATGAAATGTAAATGCTAAAGTAAATGGTACATAAAATAAAGAGCATAAAATAAAATCATAAAATAAAGTCAATTGTTAGAAATTAGTGGTTAGTTGGATGACCATCTTGAAACTTGAATTTGGAACTCATTAGAGGATTGGTAGAACCAAAGCCTCCACATAACAAGTTGTATTTTCTTTTTGTCAAGTATATCATCCATTTTGAAATCCTCAAAAACTAACATTTAATGATCAATGATGTTTAAGTTATCCGCGTTGACCAAAAGTGATGTAGATCCATTAGAGGATCGGTAGAACCTAATCCTCCACATAATGAATCTCAAGGTTATTGGATCAATGAGATCAAATTAAAATACTTGGGCTTGCAAACATAGGTTTGGGCCATAAATGATCATTTTCTCGAATCGGGACAAAATTTAGCGCTATGTTAAGTAATCGTAAGTGGACTTATGTAGAATTCGCACCTATTTTGAGGTCGGTCAATAGCAATCTATGTACTTCATATTTGGATAAATGGTATAGATATCATAACCCTTTAACATGTAGCACATTTTAAAAAATAAAGGGATAAGATGAAGAGGGAGGGGAATGATAAGCTAATTTGAATCACCACCTCAAAATTATTTCATTCTTAAATTCAATCACTCATCTTGGTGGATTAAAGTACTAAATATATCACTAATTCAAAGCACTAAAAATGAATTAAATAATTCACCCTTAAGTAGATTTAAATTAATAAATATTTATCCAATTTCATATACACCCAAAGTCCGTTGAATTTAAAGAGAAATTGGACATTTGAATTGTAATTCAAACCAACAATCAAAAGGCGTGAGTAGAAAAACATTTATGGACCAAAACAGCCCCAAAAAAAGGCAAAAAATGCATTATGTTTGTGTAAATCAATTGCACTATAGTGTAAATCAATTTACACAGTGCAATTTTCAAAAATCTGCGCGAAATTTACTTAGTGCAATCGATTGCACGCTGTTACAGACAGCAAAACAACATTTTAAAAGGCCAAATTCTTGTTCAAAATTTCCATCAAACACCTTATGATCATGGATTCAATTGATCACAAAAATTCCATCAAATTATGAGAAAATAGCAACATTGAAATCACAAAATAATGCTCAATGAATCAAACCCAAAGATCAATAAAAGATCACATTATGAAAGATGAATTATCCTACTTACCAAAGGTAAATCTAGAGAGTTATCAAAACAACTTCAAGAATTTGCTTCAATTTAACCACAAGAATCAATTGCCCAAGCATGGATATGGAGAATTGATGAAGAAAAAGTGTTTGGATGAAGGTTTAACTCAAAGATTAGTAAGCTTCAATGCAAAGCTTACTAACTTTTTTTGAAAATAGAGCTTTGAGTGAATTTGGTAGATGGAGAGAATTGATAGATTTTTTAGCAAGGTGGATTTGGATATCAAAAGATTGAGATTTGAATGAAATGAGGGCTCTATTTATGGAGTTAAAGTTTGTAATTAGTGGTAATTTGGTAATTGATTCTTGGAGCTAAAATTTGAATTAATGATAATTCTTTCAAAAATTATAGCCAAAATTTGAATTAATGAATGTTTTTTAAAAATACAAGATTGGCACCAAAATTTGAATTAATGATATATCTTTCAAAAAAATGAAGAAAAATTGGAGCCAAAATTTGACAAGCTTAAAATTGCTGATTTTTTCAAATTTTCACTCTGTGCAAATCGATTTGCATAGTGTATTTTTTCAAAAATGGCATAAAATGCACTTTGTGCAATCGATTGCACTCTAGGAGTAATCGATTGTACAGTAAAAAAATGAAAGTTTTTAATTCTTTTTCTTTACAAATAGAGATTTTAGGGAAATAATACCATAAAACCTTATTTATCAGATGCTTTTACTCGGTACCTACAAAACACAAATATGCAAAGACAAAGACAAATATTTTTTTGTATTTTGATTAGAAGTTAGTCAACAACACATATACAAAATACACAACTAAGGTGCTTAGAGATTCCTCATTAGAAAACTTAAAGATTGGGGATAGAAAAGAGGAAGAACCAACCCTAATATGGTCTTGTTATGATCGAGTTGATATGATATGATAGAGGAATCTTGCGGGAAAATTGGGATACAACAGCTGCCCTTATTTAAGTGTCTTCTATCCGGAGATACGAAGGTTAAAAATCTTCGTGTTGACGGAATTGAAGATACTTAAATATAAAACAAGCCCTATTTTTGGCCCTAAGATGCCATGCAATGCTTATGATTATGAATGAAAATGAACAAATCCAAAAAGACGCAAGACACCACTGGAGATGTAGCAAAGGGATCAAAAATCAAAAAGAAACCCAACCAGGAAAATAAATCACTCATGAGTCAAAAGACCCGACTTTATTGGGGGAGAGTCCAAAGAAGAGATAAGGTAGCATCAACTCAACTAAACAGGAAATAGTACAGGATAAAAGGGATCGGCAGATGACTGTAAACTATCACTCAAAGGATGAAGGTAGAAGATCAAAAAGATACCGACTCACATATGACGGTAAAAGGTCAAAGGATACACCAAATTTCACTGAAGGCGAAACTACCAATGTTCACTGAAGGTAGAAAGAGAAAAGAATAACACCGACGTTCACTGACGGTGAGCTACCAACGCTCACTGAAGGTAGAGAGAAAAAAAGTATAATCACCAACGTTCACCGAAGGTAATAAGAGAATAACATTGACGTTCACTGACGATGAACTACCAACTTTCAATGAAGGTGGAGAGAAAAGAGATATAGCACCGACGTTCACTGACGGTGAACTACCAACGTTCACTGAAGGTAGAAAAAAGATAACACCCACGTTCACTGAAGGTGAACTACTAACATTTACTGAAGGTAGTAAGAGAATAACATCGATGTTCACTGATGATGAACTACCAACTTTCACTGAAGGTAGAGAGAAAAGAAATATAGCACCGACGTTCACTGACGGTGAACTACCAACATTCACTAAAGGTAGAAAAAAGATAACACCCACCTTCACTGAAGGTGAACTACCAACATCCACTGAAGGTAGTAAGAGGATAACACCGACGTTCACTGACGATGAACTACCAGCTTTCACTGAAGGTAGAGAGAAAATAAATATAGCACCGACATTCACTAACGATGAACTACCAACATTCACTGAAGGTAGCAAAAAGATAACACCCATGTTCACTTAAGGTGAACTACCAACGTTCACTGAAGATAGTAAGAGAATAACATCGACATTCACTGACGATGAAATACAAACTTTCATTGAAGGTAGAGAGAAAATAAAGCACTGACGTTCATTGATGATGAACTACCAACATTCAATGAAGGTAGAAAAAAGATATATCGACAATAACAAGTTTCCCAAAATCATGGCATTTCACCTAGAACGGGTCTCAACTTTTTCTTTAACCAAGGAATTTTGCCTGGAAAGGGTAGTATATAAGATGTCTCAAATAAAGAGACTACCACTTGTAAAGATTTCACAATGATCTGTCTCTGCCATATTGAAAGACTTTCCATCCACTGGAGTGATTTAAGAACGAACTACAAACTATCCATTCATAGAGAAGATAGCAAAAAAATAACATCGACTTTCACGGGGAAGTACAAGTTGATCAAATAAAGAGACCTGCTACTTGCTGTTATGGGAAGGATTGTAAAAATGACTTTCTGGGGAAAGCAATATGACTTCCTGGTGAATGAATCATGACTTCCTGGTGAATGAATCATGACTTTTTGGGGAATGAAATACAACTTCTTGGGGAATGAAATACAGCTTCTTGGGGAATGAAATACAACTTCCTGGGGACATGCCAACATATTCCTGCTGAAGACATAAAAGTTTTCTCGTGCCAAAATAAATGCACATTCTCAAACCAAGGCTCGAATCTTGTAGAAATCCAAAGTAATAATATGGATGGGAACCAATGATTCAAACCATAAATAAACTGGAATGAAACAGTCAACAAAAATACATCATTTGAGAAATAAACTTAAGAGGGAAACCCAAATCTATCCAGACAAAGAGTTGAACAGGAAAGCTAAAGCAAAAATCTTCCATGAGGGATAACTCAGTGGGGAAATTGAAAGAATACACACTTTCTACTTAAGCTTGACACTCTATTGAAGAGACGATAACACAACTCTGCAAAATAGGGTAATATGTCAACAAACAAAATTAATGAATGCGAATGAGCAATGATTTGCTAAATTCAACTATGTATGATGTATGTATAAATGTATGAGTGTTATTATGTATATGCTGACAAAACAGACATATAACATTGGGGATAAAAAGACAAAACCAACTCGGGTACAGTCAATACTCGGCTAAATCACATCCAAGATGAAAATTCCATAAGAAAATAAGCACCAACCGAGGAAACAGAATCCTATTTCGCGGCTTAACTTCACTGGGAAGGAACATAATCCGGAAGTAATCATATCATAGCGATAAAACAGTACAGATACAAGGATATAACATCCTTCCCCAGGCTTCACCGGGGAATAGCACACAGACTTCAATGGGGAAAACACATGTTTCACGGTCCGTACTTCTACTGGGGATTGCAATACTGATTTCAAATAAGGTAGATGGAAACCATATCGTCAAAACACCAACTGAGGATCTCGTGCTGACTTCATTGGGGAAATATCATACAAACTTCACTAGGGGAGATAGTGCCTCATCATTAAGATACCAATTGGAGACCTCGTGCTGACTTCATCGGGGAGAACAACACCACATCATCGAGGGGGCATCAATATACATTCTTCAACATTAAGAGTAAGTATTACACCAACTTCTCTGGGGAGAAAGTATGAAACCTCATGGGGATAACAACTTGGAGAGTTAAGAAGTCAAACATAATAGCAAGAAATCAAAATTATGGGGATTTTAAATCAAACCCAGCACCTGGCGGGAGGAAACCCAAAAATGATAACCATTTCAACACTTCTTAAATGAAACATTGCTCTTGCCTGACTATCGGGAAATCAAATAAAATGCAAGTGCTGCCGAAAGGGAGATGCTTCACAAATGAGTCCAACTCAGCATGCACGGGGAGAAAAGACTTTTATCAAATAAGCGAAGCCTTCAATGGGGAATCTTGGAATGAGTCTCCATATCATGCAAACTTATTCCAACAAAAGATGCCCTGGGATAGCCTTCCTGGGGAATCAAGAATTCAACATTATAGAAACAGGTCAAACTCATGGGGATTTTAAATCAAACCCAGCACTTGGCGGGTGAAAACCCAAAGGGTTGACAACTGTCTCAACACATTTTAGAAAATATACTGCCCTGGTCTAGTTGTCTGGGTAATAAATACCAACAATAATTCCAAAACTGCAGAAAGAGCGACATTTTGCAAATAGTTCCATCTCAGCACACCAAGGGAACAAGACCTTTTGTCATATGAGGGAAGACTTCGCTGGGGAATCTGGGATAGAGGCCTCAGACCATGCAAACCCAAAATAAAAAATGAACCAAGACTTGACTGGGGACAATGGGATCACAAACCCAATACCACACCTTATGCCAATTGGTATCGTCTCTAACTATCTGAGAAACACAAGAAGATCATACATATACTAGAAAAAATAACTCGAAGAGAGCCTTCCTGGAAAGTTGACAACTGTCTCAACACTTTTTAGAAAAGATATTGCCCTTGTCTAGCTACTTAGGGAGCACATAACAACAATAATATCGTAATTGGAGGGAGAAATACCCTACAAGAAATTTCATATCAATTCTAAATACATAAAAGGGAGAAAGAACTTCATCAAATGAGCAAAGGCTTCATAGCTCTTTTTAACCTATTTTTGACCACCACCTGGCTGGGTAAAGAATCACACTCAACTAGAGAAGTCTGCAACAAGACTGGAAAAATGGGATTATAAACCCAACACCATAACGCAACCTCTGGAAACCTTTAATTGATCAATAACTGTTAGAGGAAGCCAGACACACATCTACGAAATAGATCACAAGAAATAATCCTGCTTGAGGAAGATTCTCGGCTTGGGGTAGACATAGTAGCTATCTTGACGAAATCTGGATATGCCCTTGGAAGCCAATCTGGTGTCCCAAGCTTATCGTGCTGATCAAGGTAACTTTTGTAACTTGCCTTTGGCTGCATGCTTTTAAGATAAGCTTATGATCAAATGGCTTCTATAGATTTGTTGAATCTTGATGTAACTGCCCTAGATTGGCTGAATGTTACATCCTCTTTGCTCCACAACTCTTCTCAGCAACATGCCTTTTACTGATACTCAAATGTAAACTTCCATGATATCAAGCAGTTGTTTTACAAGCAGAAAATGTTTATTCTAAGAATGAAAATTCTAATGCAACAATTATGTAAGTCTTGAAGATTTTATTTGAAAAGATGTCGCAAAACCTTGTGAACGAATCACTAGCCAGGATGCGACATGGATTTTTTGTATGAAAGATAACAAAAGCAATATGATACCAATCACAATAATTTAGCAAAATTAATGGGATTCGGGAAACACTATCTCATTGGAGTATGCTTTCGAGATAAACCATGTTTCAATTAGGACTTTTGAGGGTTGTAACATGGCCTGGTTCATGGTTTTAGAAAAAAAGATTTAAGGCTCAAAAATATTTGGTTCCCACCCCCTTCATGATGTTCTTTAGTCCTAAGTTCAATTAACTTGACACGGACATTCATCTCTTAAAAGACATTTCGAGATGGTTGAGGAATCAAACAAGGTTTTCTTTGGTCATGCGAGTCACCCATTCCTGCTTCTTTTCGGTTTCTTGTCACACGACTCTGTTCTTTGCTAAGTATTTCACATTGTAATCCTTTATCGCATTTCAGGCTTTCCATTTCTTCCTTGCTTTCTGGACAAATTCCTTTTGACTTTGTCTCTGAAGTGCAGCGGGATGCCCTGACTTTTGCCTAAGCGACTTGTTTTTTTTTCAAGTTCTGACTTAGCAGGGCTTTTTGTATCTCTCTTTTTCATTATCATTTTTTATTCATATCATCTTTTTCTTTTTTATTTTTTAACATGTCGCGTGACTTTGAGTCGTTCGTGACTTGTCGGAAGAATTATGACTGCCCTATTTCCGAGTAGATGAAAGATAACCTTTGTTGTATCGTCATCTGTTAATCTTCTGGTGTGCGAGCGATAGCCATTAAGATATCGTCAATTGACACACCGTCCTGATAAGTGAAGATTAACCATTGCAGTTTTGACTTTACTCAACTTGAAGGATCACCATTATTGTATCCTTAGATGCGCACTCTTGATGAGATTTGAATACTCAATCATATTAACTGAACACTACCCTTCCCCGGGTTAAAAATGAGGATTTTTTCTGAATAGAAAAAGAAACTCCTACTTTAAGGCTCAAAGGGGTTAACGAGGGTTTCACTCCCTTATATCTTCGGTATTTGGGAATTTGAAATAATGTATGTACATCGTCAACATGGTTTTATCCAAAAGAATACAACCAAAAAATTTGCATTTTAATATCATCATCCTCCTCAAGCAATTTAAAATTGAAAACAAATACGAGTGAAACGAATGAATTTCTTCAAGATAAACATACTCATTGTATTAAGATTAAACATTCAAATGCAAACAAGTTCTTACATGCAAACAGTGCAATGATAAGTAAGAAAAATTACAAATGAGAAAGCAGTAAAAATGCTAATAAACTGAGAAAGCTAATCATCCTTAAACGAAGCCATAGAATTCTCATTTCCTCTTATATTATCAATGGATAAAGCTTGGAACTGGGTTCCAACAGCAGATTCATCCACCTCCACAGTGCTGAAAGAAGACAAATGAGATATCAATAATGCATGTTCTCCATTTACAATTACCACTTTTCCTTCACGCACAAACTTCAACTTCTGGTGTAAAGTCGAAGTGATAGCCCTTGCCTCGTGTATCCATGGTCGTCCCAACAAACAGCTGTAAGCGGGTATAATATCCATGACTTGGAAAGTAATGTGAAACAAATGTGGGCCTATATGAATAGGCAAGTCCACTTCACCAATAACAGATTTCCTTGATCCATCAAACTCTTTCACAATAATGCCACTCAGGCGCATGGGAGTTCTTTGATATTTCAACTTCATGAGCGTGCTCCTCGGTATGATGTTCAATGCAGATCCATTATCAATCATCACATTGGATAATGAATCATTCTTGCAGTTCATCGAGATGTGGAGGGTAAAATTGTGATTCCTTCCTTCATCGGGCAGTTCGTTGTCGCAGAAACACAGGTTATTACATGATGTAATGTTCCTTACGACACTGCTGAATTGGTCTACTGGCATATCACTTTCCACGAAAGCTTGGTCCAATACCTTCATCAAAGATTCTCTATGAGCAGCAGAGTTCATCAATAAAGCCAAGATAGATATTTTTGAAGGAGTCTACAGTAGCTGATCTGCAATTCTATAGTCGCTCATCTTGATTACCTTCAAAATATCATCCACCTCTTTCTCCATAGTAGCACCACTGGATTCACCCGTAGCCTTCTTGGGTTTAACATCTTCAACAGTTTTCTTTCCAGCATTATCATTTCCACGAACAATTGGTGCAAATACATGACCGCTGCGGGTCACTCTGCTGGTCTCAGTAATATTTCCAACATTAGGCATTGGCTGGATGGGAACTTCCGCACCATCCTCTAAAATTGTAGCATTATACTTGTAAGGTACAACCTTGTTTGACTTGTACGGGACAAAACCCGATAAGCTAATCACCGATGGAGTAATAGTTGGCTTGCCATGATATTCAACTTCAAAAGGGGTGGGTGCACCAAAACAAGGCACAATAACATTTACTCCATCTTCAACACATTCAGTCATTACAGAGTCATCTCTGGAAAACATATCTTCATCTGAGGAGAAGAACTCATCCGCATAGGCATACTCATCATCTGACTCTTCTTCAGCCAAACAAACCTCAAACTCATTAACCTCATGGTAATCATCCATTTGGCATGTAACCTTGATAGTTCCATTATACAATAACAATTGAATACCTTTCCTTACAATTGAACATTCTCGGGAGTCCCAACAGCAATTCGGCAAGATCCATATTGATGTTCTACGTGACCAGCCATGTGGCAGAAAGTAGCATGCAATTGTATAAGATCCTCATTCTTATGTTCCACTTCAAAGATTTTGAACTCTCCATGACATCCAGAAACCATGTTTACTTCCTCTTCATACTCTGCCCTAGGCTTGATTATGTTGATGAGGCCCTCATCCATCATCTCCTGCAAATAAACCTTTATCTTGTCACAACCATGTATACCTGTGCTGCAAATAGCACAACCAGCATGGTCATGAGTATAATAGCTAAATTCAGCGGTCAGCATGCATTTTTACCAAATCTCCTCTAACCAAATTAATATTGAAAATCTGGAAGTCGCCTGAACAACAACCACCATGTTCATAGCATTTGCTCCTCCATGCTTTGGTAAAGGATTATCTTTCACTTTAGGGCCAACATCTTTGAAGGATAAGGTACTAGACCTCGCCAATTTTTGTACTTCAGTTTTCAAAGGATAACAGTTCTCAACATTGTGCCCTGGTGCTCCCTGATGAAAAGCACATGTTTGGTTTGTCTTGTAATACCAAGGCAATGGTGATGGTACAGCGGGAGGTGGTCTGGTATGAACTAACTTCTTTTGAATTAACGTCGGGAGTAATTCTGCATAGCTCATAGGGATATAGTCATAACTCTCCCTTCTCTAATTATACCCTTGATTCCCCTGATGGGATGGTCTCTGATAAGCAACGGTGGTTGGAGCCACACCAACAACTGAAGTTACCGAGGCAACCTGTTGATGACGCTGATAATTTCTTCTAGGAGGATTAACCCTTCTCTCTTGCATAACAGCATTTGTATCTCCTTCCTTCTTTTTTGAAAAACCATATGATGGCTTCTTCGTACCTCCGAAACTTTCGCTTTTCGTTAGACGGCCCTCTCTTACAGCCTCTTCCAAACGGATACCCATTCCCACTATTTCAGTAAAGTCACTTGGTGCACTTGATACCATCCTCTCATAGTAGAAAGCACCCAGAGTCTTCAGGAAAATCTTAGTCATCTCCTTCTCTTCCATGGGAGGAATCACTTAGGCAGCTACCTCACGCCATCTTTATGCATATTCTTTGAATGATTCCCTTCCTCCTGGACCATAGCCCTGAGTTGATCACGGTCAGGCGCCATGTCCATGTTGTATTTATATTGTCTGATAAATGCTTCTCCCAAGTCGTTGAAAGTATGGATATTGATATTGTCCAAACTCATGTATCACTTCAACGTGGCACCAGTCAAACTATCCTGAAAAAGTGAATCAGCAAACGTTGATCATCAGTATGGGTAGACATTCTTCTTATATACATCACAAGATGAGCATTAGAACAAGTGTTTCCCTTGTACTTCTCGAATTCTTGGACTTTAAACTTCGCAGGTATCTTGACATTCGGGACCAAGCATAAATCATTCACATTCTACCCGAACAATTCCTTTCCCTTGAGGGCCTTCATCTCCCTCATCATCTTGTCAAACTGATCTTGAAAATAATCCATTTGATCATAGAGACCCAAGCCTTCACTTGGTGGAGGAAAAGGACGATACATATCACCATTAGCAAATGGGACCACATTCACCAAAGGAGGTGCAGCAGGGGTAACATGCACCACGGGAGGTGCATGAGTAACAATAGTTTAAACAACTGGAGTAACTTGAAGACCAAGATTGAAACCTTAAGGCACAAAGTTCTCTGGCATTCCCCATGGATAACCTTGAGGCATGCGATTCTGAACAATAATTGGAGTAGCAGACACGGGAACAGTTAGAGCTTCAGTAGTAACCTTTGTCTATTGAGGTAGAACACTTGGTGGATGATTCAAAGCAGCCACCAGAGATTCCATCAGAGCAGTGAGATTGGCTATTTCAACCTTTTAATCATAAACTTCCTTGCACAGCTCGCGATTCTCTTGTTCTAAGTTGTCCATCTTCCTTCTGAAATTAGCTCGAGTATTGTAGTGGTGAGACAACTTGCTGAACAAAGTAAAGAAGCTTGGTGAGACACCTGGATATGCATAAAAAATGCAAGAAATATGTAGAGTATGATGCATGATGTGCAATGCACATGATTTATTTTTATTATTAATATTTTAAGGGACTTAAAGATTTATAGACACATTGCAAATATCAAAGTAATAACACTTTTGAGATGCTAAATTTTTTTATTATAATAACTTCAAAATGGATTACAAGTTTCAATAATCCTAAGTACAAGATAAAAATAAAGTCTAAAATCCTAAGAAGCAAAGCTGATGGAGATCACTCTATATGCTGGCACTTCCCTGTAAGTCTGGCAATCTGAGCCTTCAACCTCTGGTTTTCTTCCACATATCTGGTGGCAACCTCCTTCCAATCACTTGAATTAGGAAGTGAGCAACTAGCATCTGACTGAGGCTTAAAGGAAAATAAATCCCCTTGCCTCTCCATTGTCTCTACAGTCTGACTCTCAAGAATCTCAATCAAGTCGTCTTTCTCCTTCAAGTATGCTCTATAGGAAATCTCTAAAGTTTGGCACTTATTCTTCCAAGCTTCCTTTTCCTGTTGCATCCTGACTAAAGAAAGATGTAGCTCTTACATATCATCCAATAGGGGAGGAGTGGTCTTCAAAAACAAATCAGGCATAGTGTTTCCCGGGAAGACGACATCTTCAGCTGAATAGCTCTCGTTTGGACCCACTGAAGATAAGGCTCCAAAGAAACATCCCCCCTAGGTCCCAAGTCTTTCCTACTCTTCCTATGAATGTGATTTCAGGCCTTCGCAATCTTCTCCCTAGCTTCCTTATGGTCTTCTCCTTCCTTCATGAAGAAACTACTCAAATGAATACTATTTGGTTTATCCCTCATCGAATAACCAAGTTATCATCGTGCAAGAACATGGTTGAAGTTAATTCCTCCCTTTGTACCAAGAAGAGGTACATTGGGGGAACTACCACAACTGTCGACAATCTCTACATCATGGTAAGCCCGATGATACCAAACAATATCTGAGTGAGTAAGTTCCATGATCTTAGGAGACCAATGGGATTCCTTCCTAACATCCCAGAAAGCATCATACTGAGGCACATGAGAAGTAAACCAGGGTACAACAGAGGCGTGCAACAGATAATTATCCCCCATGATAAGAATTCTGAAGATGAATAGATTAATAAGTATCACCCAACAATGTAGGAACTGGGTTTCCAATCATAAAAATCTTGATAGCATTAATGTCAACAAACTTGTCCACATTAGGAAATAAAAACAACCCGTAAGCAAGTAGAGGAAAGATGGCCTCAAAAGCAAATGTACTCTTCATCCTGGAAAAGTAACGAGCTTTCTTCAATAAGAACTGAGCTGGTAATCCTCTAATCCATCCTTTAGTAGTCATATGGGCTTCAACCTCAGACTTCCCCAAATGGATCAAAACAGCAATCTTATGTGGTTTTGGCTCACCCACCAAACCAGTAAAAGGAACATGATCGGTAATAGGTAAATCCAACATATAAGAATACTCCTCTAGTGTAGGTATCAACTGATAGTCAGGGAAAGTAAATCAATGATACATCGGATTATAGAACTGGACCAAGGTCGAGAGAATACCCTCCTTCATGCTAAGGTTCATCAGAGGAATGATGGATCCATACTTCCTCCGAAAATATGCAGAACACTCAATCTCGAGAATTATACTGATCAACTCATCTATCTTGGGATCTTTGAAACTGTATTTTCTGGTCTTTATTTTTCCATAATCCATGGTCAAAAGGTACTTGAGATATTCACAAATGGTCAAATTTCAAGTCCCTTGAAATAAAATTTCTTCAAAAGATGCTTATGAGTGCATGGATGCATGATACAACAATCACACACAAGATCACAAACATATGATTCATAGGTTCAACATCACGAGCATGAGGTCGAAGGTACTACCCATAAGGTATGGTCTAAAAGTTATCACCTTTCGAACAAGGCTTTAGAGGTTCCTAGAGTCTACATCCTTCCTTCGGATATTACAAACTTCCAGATTAACTCGGTAATTAGTAATATTCTCAAGAAAAACTCGTCCGAGCGTAGTATCGCGTGATAATTATTTCCAGATTACTCCGTCATAGCTTTTTCACTACACCTAAAAGGCCAAGATGGGTTAGGTATTCTACGGTCCTCAGCTTCAGCAGGCTCCCAGGTCGAAAGCAGCACGTCTTCCCGATTACTCGCTAAACGACACTACAATCAAAAGGGCCTTCACTGAGTTGGGGATCTCATGCCTCCTTTTTTGGGATTACTCCCTCAAAGTTAGCATGACTATATCGCTCGTCCTATCTTAAATTTAGCCCAAGTCCAGGTATAAGACTTATAAGTAATCACCAAGCACCCTAAAAACCAGGAAAATCCAAACAAACGAGTTATACAGCATATAATATATAACAAACAATAACACATATACAGATATAAACAAAGATAAGTTTAACCCACTTAGGGATGGACCAGCAAGAGGTCAATTTGTCCCCAGTGAAGTCGCTATTTTTTTCTGTAGAGGTAGAAATGTTTAAGACTAAGCCATTGGATTGACTAGACTTATACAGATCAAAATAAAAAATCGCCACCGCGCTTTATTATTTCCAAAGGAATGGGAAAAGAACGAATAACCCAAAAAGAGGAGGAAAGATTCAAGGTAAGGGGGTTGGTTATTCAAAGGGAAGGTATTAGCACCCTAAACATCTACGGTACTCTGCAGGAACCTCTTTGTAAAAATCTATATATTTTGGCTATAAAATATTGTATAAAAAAATAGATGGTCGAGGTGAGAAAAGAAGTATTTTTTTATGATTTTTGCACCCGCCGTGGTTACGAACCTTTAGTGCCTACGTACCATCTTTCGTGCAATAGGGGATCAGGATACACGTAGTTCACCTTTTAAAAATTTTAAAACACAAGTGTGTTGGTTAATTTTATGAGATAAGACATCACTGTCATTGTCTGTGTTGAAAACATACTTACTATCCACAATCATGAGAAAGGAGAATTTGCATCGTCTCAAAGTGGAGGATATGGCTTGAATTTTAAAATCAACAATGCCTCAGTCAAAACCCAAGTGGAAAATATCTCTCTTCACTACAAAATGGTTTGAAATGAGATTGATTTACTTTTAGTCTTCTCACAAAAAATGTCAAGGTATTATTAAATTGATTGGAGGTTATTTATGAAAAATGTTTTGCAAATGCATGGACCTAAGTCCAAGTTTATTATGAAAGTGGTTCAAGTTTAGAAACAAGAAGAGTTTTTAAAAGGAGGGAGACGATTTTTAAAATTAAAGAAGATGGGAGGAGAAGAAGAGACTATCCTAAAGCATAAGGTAAAAGATAAGGAGAAGAACCATCTAACCAACAAGAAGAAAACACTTGACATTATGATTCAAAATAGAATTTCCATTCTTTGGATTTAAACCAAGCAAGCAAAATACTAGACCTCTTTAGAAGACCGAACTTCAAGTGTATTAAGTCTTCACAAAAATTAGGCAGAGTAACGGCTGTATACGGGTTAATTCCAGATTATAAACAAAGTATGTAATCACAATAACCTGCACACAAAACAAACAAACAACCCAATGTCTTGAGGTAAACCTCAAGAACTCCAGACAAAATATCAATTAAGGTCACAAGGTCTCTAACATAGACCAAGGTCTATAATCCTAAGTCCAAGAAGTCCAAAACTCCATAATGCCAAGGATAGTAACCAAATAGTCCAATTATCATTAAATTTTTTTATGGTTCATGTTGATTATTAAATGTCTTTAAAAGGAAAAGAAAAGCTCAAGTGAGCAAAATAAAAATGACATAAAAGTAAATTTTCAAATGAGCAAAGATGAAAATAGCCTAAAAGTAAAAGCTCAAGTGAGCAAAGATGAAAATAGCATGAAATGTAAATGCTAAAGTAAATGGTACATAAAATAAAGAGCATAAAATAAAAGCATAAAATAAAGTCAATTGTTAGAAATTAGTGTTAGTTGCATGACCATCTTGAAACTTGCATTTGGAACTCATTAGAGGATTGGTAGAACCAAAGCCTCCACACAACAAGTTGCATTTGCTTTTTGTCAAGTATATCATCCATTTTGGAATCCTCAAAAAGTAACATTTAATGATCAACGGTGTTTAAGTGATCCGCATTGACCAAAAGTGATGTAGATCCATTAGAGGATTGATAGAACTAAAGCCTCCACAAATTGAATCTCAAGGTTATTGGATCAAAGAGATCAAATTAACATGCTTGGGCTTGCAAACATAGGTTTGGGCCATGAATGATCATTTTCTCGAATCGGGACAAAATTTAGTGCTATGTTAAGCAATCGTAAGTGGACTTATGTAGAAGTCGCACCTATTTTGAGGTTGGTCAATAGCAATCTATGTATTTCATGTTTGGATAAATAATATAGAGATCATCCACCCTTAACAAGTAGAATATTTTAAAAAAGAAAGGGATAAGATGAAGAGGGAGGGGAATGATAAGCTAATTTGGTTCACCACCTCAAAATTCTTTCATCCTTAAATTCAATCACTCATCTTGGTAGATTAAAGTACTAAACATATCACTAATTCAAAGCACTAGAAATGAATTAAATAATTTACCCTTAAGTAGATTTGAATTAATGAACATTTATCCAACTTCATCTACACCCAAAGTCCATTGAACTTAAAGAGAAATTGGACATTTGAAATTGCAATCCAAACCAACAATCAAAAGGAGTGAGTAAAAAAACATTTATGGATCAAAACAGCCCCAAAACAAGGCAAAAATGCATTTTTTTTATGTGCAAATCGATTGCACTATAGTGTAAATCGATTTACACAGTGCAATTTTCTAAAACCTGCACGAAGTTCACTTAGTGCAATCGATTGCACTATTACAACAATCGATTGCATGCTATTACAGACAGCAAAACAACATTTTAAAAGGCCAAATTCTTGTTCAAAATTTCCATCAAACACCTTATGATCATGGATTCAATTGAGCACGAAAATTCCATCAAATTATGAGAAAATCACACCATTGGAATCACAAAATAATGCTCAATGAATCAAACTCAAAGATCAACAAGAGATCACATTGTGAAAGATGAATTATCCAACTTACCAAAGGTAGATCTAGAGAATTATCAAAACAACTTCAAGAATTTGCTTCAATTCAACCACAAGAATCAATTGCCCAAGCTTGGATGTGGAGAATTGATGAAGAAAAAGTGTTTGGATGAAGGTTTAGCTCAAAGATTAGTAAGCTTCAATGTAAAGCTTACTAACTTTTTTTTGAAAATAGAGCTTTGAGTGAATTTGGTAGATGGAGAGAATTGAGAGATTTTTTAGTAAGGTGGATTTGGCTATCAAAAGCTTGAGATTTGAGTGAAATGAGGGCTCTATTTATAAAATTTAAGTTTGGGATTAGTGGTAATTTGGTAATTGATTCTTGGAGCAAAAATTTGAATTAATGATAATTCTTTCAAAAATTAGAGCCAAAATTTGAATTAATGAACATTTTTTAAAAATGCAAGATTGGCACCAAAATTTGAATTAATGATATATCTTTCAAAAAAATGAAGAAAAATTAGAGCCAAAATTTGACAAGCTTAAAATTGCTGATTTTTTCAAATTTTCACTTTGTGCAAATCGATTGCACTGTGTATTTTTTCAAAAATGGCACAAAATACACTTTTTGCAATCGATTGCACTCTAGGAGAAATCGATTGTACAGTAAAAAAATGAAAAAATTTAATTCTTTTTCTTTGTAAATAGAGATTTTAGGGAAATAATACCGTAAAACCTTATTTGTCAGATGCTTTGACTCGGTACCTACAAAACACAAATATGCAAAGACAAAGACAAATATTTTTTGTATTTTGATTAGAAGTTAGTCAACAACACATATATAAAATACACAACTAAGGTTCTTGGAGATTCCTAAAGAGCAAACTTAAAGATAGGGGATAGAAAAAGAGGAAGAACCAACCCTAATGTGATCTTGTTATGATCGAGTTGATATGATATGATAGAGGAATCTTAGGGGCAAAAGTTGGGGTACAACAAATACATCCTACGCGTGCATCATGGACCACCAATCTGAACCATCAGATCATAACTAATTCAGATCCAATGCATACCAAGATATGGTCCACCATGCATCTTCAAGGCTGCTCTACACTTGATCCAATGCAGACCTAGACTCTCTTCAGCATTGGGCCTAGCATAAATTCCAATCAACAACACCTTTTCTCGTTTACATGCCTAGGCCCATTTAGCATTTTTTTTGTATTATTTCTTATATTTGTTTTTATATTATTGTTTTCTTTTGTTTAATTAACCAAATATAAAAAAAAAGGTCACAAAAAAATTAGGTTTAGATTTCTTAATTAAATAATTTATTTCTTTAATTAATTAATTAATTAAAACTTTAACCTTTTCTTAATTAAAAATAAATTAGAGTTCAGGACTAATTATTTTCTTTTGGTCATAATAAAAAAAACTAAAAAGAAATTAGATTATTTTTCTTAATTTAATTATATATACTTTAGGATAATTGACTATTTGTCTTAAATAAAAAACAAAAAAAATTTCTTATTAAGTTTTTCTTAGACGAACTTTCAAACTTTCGCGCGTTATTTATTTTTTCACATTTTTACATTATTGTAACTGTATACTGGTATGTAATAACTAATTAGGACTTTTATCTAATTTCTTTATTTTTCTTCCCCCCAATTTTTGTACATTGTAAATCCCCTCCCCGAAGCCATGTAATAGTATAGGTTTATACTTCTACACTTTATATTTTATACATATTTACTACTAGTAACTAGGCATGTATGGCAAGACTGAAATTAAAACGTTAACAAACCTAATGACGCAAGATAAATAACTGAATTGAATACAAATTACACATACACACCTCTAGGGTACAAAGTACTTTACAAAGCACAAAGTACTTTCAAAATGAGCAAACCTATAAGATCCTGTAGATAACTATGGATGGAAAGGGTGCTAACACCTTCCCTTTCCATAATCTTCCCCCCTTACTCAGAAAACTCTCGAAAAGGTATTTTTCTGTTCTTTTCACCCTTTCCTTAATTTGGATAAAAGAAAAGTCGGTGGCGAATCTTGCTTACCGCAACATTTGCGAACACAAACGCAAAACCAGTATTAAACAGTCGATTCTGCCACCGTATCACAGAACTGGAGACTCTACTGGGGACTAATAGAAAGTGGGGTTTACCTTAGAGTTAGTTCATTATTAAAATGATTTTTTGTGCTTTGTATGATTTATCCTTGGAGGGTTATTTGGGTTGTTACTATAGATCCTACACCTGAATCTAGGGGCATCTTTTTAGGTAAACAGCAATAGATCATGGAGACTGTACAACATAGACCGATATGGTTGAAGCGACAGTTGTGTTGGTGTGACACTTTGGTTGGTACCGATATCCCTTGTGTTGAATCTAGTAGAATACGAGGCCGCCGCATGGTGTCTTGAAGCACTAACGGACCTTAGAACTTTAGTTGAACAAACTTGGCCATTAGAAAGTAGTGAGATAGTCGGCCTCGTTGTAAAGCTTGGGATTGGTTGATACTCGATGCTACACTTATTGAGATCAGACTTTCGATATGTTTCGGCTGCAAAAAAATATTGCTAAGCTGAAATAATGCTTGATAAAGAAAGATCGGTGATATTGAGACTCCTTAAAACCCGGTTACTATTTTTAGGACAGGTTAAACCAACTAAACTTCAAGAGGGTACTTACCTATAAACTCCATGCAATCCTAAACCTAAGGTCTTGTATGTTTTTCTTGTGTATGATTAGTTTGCTTAAACATGACATCATGCATCATAACATCCATTTTTCATTACATTGACCATTTCAAGGACCAAGGGAATTTATCTTTGTTCTATTTTACATATCATGGCTTCAGCTCGTAGAAATACTATCCTAATCAGCTTTGTAAGAATACCTCTCCAACTCAAAGAGCTAGTATCAAGGGTTCCTGAGACTTCCTCTTTCACCAAGAACTACAGCCGATTTCTCAATCTAGTTACCTCGGGTTTTGATGAGAAGATGATGAGTGTACTCTTTCAATTCTTTGATCCTAAGCGCCATTGCTTCACCTTTCTAGATTATCATATGGTGCCCACCATAGAATAGTTCTCTCAAATATAGGGTATACCTATTCTTGATCAGAAGCCTTTCACCGGTTTAGAAGAAGCTCCCAAGCCAGAGGACATTGCAACAACTTTGCATCTGAAACGACCTGACATTGTATCCAACTGGGAAACAAGAAGTGGTGTTAAGGGTTTTCTAGCCAAGTTTCTGTACGAGAAGGCTCACCAATTTTGGGATGATTTGGATTTCCAAGCTTTTGAGGAGGTTCTGGCCCTTCTAATCTATGGTTTAGTGTTGTTCCCTAATCCAGACTTTCTCATAGATGTGAATTCTATCAAGTTTTTCCTCTCTCGTAACCTTGTGCCTACTCTACTCGGAGACATCTTGCATACCCTCCACACTCGCACCATGAAGAGAAAAGAGATTCTTATATGTTGCGTGCCATTGCTATCAAGGTGGTTTATTTATCACCTCCCTAAATCAGTATTGAAGAATGAAGAAGGTTTGGGTTGGTCACGAAGGATAATGTCACTTTCTCACTCGGATATCCTATGGTATTCCCAATCTATGGGAGATATTTCTGTTATTGACCGCTGCCGGGAATTCCCTAATGTCCCACTACTTGGCATTAGGGGAGGCATAACTTATAATCCTTTTATGGCTCTGCGACAATTTGGTTATGCTCGAAGGGATGGTCCCCACGATATGCTTATCCAGGGCATTATGTTTAACTACAAGGATGACGTGCAAGGGTATCGTCAGAGGTTCATACGAGCTTGGGACATGGGAAACCAATTTGATACCAGGACTTTGGGGCTTAAGACTTCCATCCCTATGGAACCTTATCTCAAATGGGTACGAGCTCACGCTCAAAACCTTGTAATGTCGTATATAGCCATCTTACTAGTGGTTGTGGAGCCCATTTCCGAAGGGGATATTCCTTATACAGTTCTCCATCCTGACATGCCCACTAATCTTGAAGAGTTGCAGAGATCCTAGATTCAGTTGAAGAAAGAACGAGATACCTTTAGAGATCATTTCTATGTCAATGAGAAGAAAGTCATGGAGCTTATGAAGCAACTTCACGAAGAGAAAGGTCTTAATATCTATCTCGGCACGAAGAGGAAGCACCCATGGGAAATTTGATGTCTTAGATTTTAGAATTTTTCAATTGTAAGCCTAAAAAGGCAATTGTATTTTGAATTCTACTAATAAAATCTTTGTTTCATTTTGGTTCACAAATTTAAATTTCCCGAAATCCTTGAAAACATTGCATACATATACCATACATATCATTGCATAAATAGGTTTCAGGACATGTTTCTTATCTTCTTCGCTGTTTATTTCAACAATGGCTCTTGAACAAACAGTTAAGGAGCTTCAGGAACAGAATGCATAATTCCAAGAAATGTTCCTGAATCTAGCTAAGGGCCAAGAAGATTTGAATGCTCTGATTCTCAAGGACAAGAAGAAGAAAAAGAGGCCAGTGGGTGTTCTGAATTTGGGAAGAAGGTTCAAAGGACCAGTGAAGCAAGTTTCAGAGCTCGCAACTCCGTCAAGAGAGAGAGACAATCAGGAAGGAGAGCCAAGAGAAGAATACCACAGTACAAGGGAGTCTAAAGAAGATGAACCTGACTATTCTGAGGAGCAGTATCCTCCTACTGATGATAAATACAAACAGATGGAGGATAGGCTCAATGCCATGGATGTCCAAAGGGTACTCGGGTTGGATTTTGAAGAGTTAGGATTGGTCTCGGGGGTGGTCATTCCGCGAAAGTTCAAGGTCCCTACATTTTCTAAGTACGAAGGCGTCTCCTGCCTTAAGTTGCATTTAAGGTCGTATGTCAAGAAAATTCAACCCCACGCTACTGATAAGGGTATGTGGGTACACTTCTTCTAGGAAAGTTTGACAGGAACTCAGCTGGAATGGTTCTATCAACTAGAAAGAACCAATGTGCGTAATTGGGAAGATCTGGCTGCTGCTTTTTACAAGAAGTACCAATATAATGCTGACCTCACCCCGACATGAACACAGTTGTAAAGCATGCCTAGGGGTTCCGGCGAGGGTTTAAAGGACTATTCCCAAAAATGGAGAGACCTTGCAGGAAGAGTCCAGCCTCTATTGTCTGATGGGGAGCTGGTGGACATGTTCTTGGGCACGTTATTTGGGTCGTTCTTTAACCATCTGATTGGAAGTTTTTCTGCTGGGTTTACTGAATTGATATTGACTGGTGAGCGGGTTAAGGCTGGCATTAAAAGTGGTAAGATACAGAGGGATTCATCCTCCATCACTGCAAAGAAACCATTCACAAGGAAGAAGGAGGTCAATGCTGCTTATGGCCAAAGAAGTCTTAACAAAATTGAGCGTCGTCCGATGGCAAGGGCTGTTATGATTTCCAATCCTGCATCAAACCGGAAACAGAATAACCAGTCCAAAACAGATAAGCTAAGGAGACAGTTTACCCGGATCAACATGACCCTATCCCAGGTTTTACCACTCCTGCTGAAATCCAATTTGGTTACCCTGAAAGAAGCTCCCAAAAACCCCAACACTACATCTCCTCACTATAATGCAAATGCTCGGTGTGGTTACCATTCTGAAAGTCCAGGCCATGATACCAACGACTGTTGGGCTTTAAAGAACAAGGTGCGGGATTTGATTGAAGAAAAGGAGATTGAATTTGACGCTCTTGAGACACCTAATGTTATAACCGCCCCTATGCCCAAGCACGGCCGTGGTGTTAATGCTATTGATGATGACATGTTTGTTGCTTATGTTGATGAACTAGCTACACCACTCCTAACTATTAAGAAGAATCTCTTGCAGGCCGGTTTATTTCCGGGTTGTGGCGAAGGTTTTCCCCTTATGTTTGTCCTTATCTAAGGGTTGCCATTTGCTGAAGGAAGGCGTTCAGTGCCTGATGGATGATAAAGAAATCTTGTTTGAGAAGAATCCAACTAAAAGTTCTCTGTGTGAAGATGTTTCTATCATTACCATTTCCGCCAATCCTCCCAAGGTATCCTCCAAAAGACCTATCAGGATTACATTTGTTCCGAAAGTTTCTTTGTTTATAATTACTTTCCCTGGACCTATACCATATTCCTCAGATAAAGTTGTTCCCTGGAACTATGGGGCTGACGTCTATTACCATGGCATCAAGCAAGATTTGATGGTTTTTAAAGATAAATATGCTGAAGACTTTGATCTTGACATATGTAATATCGCCGGGACCAGTAAGATAACAAGAAGCGGAAGACTTTTCTCTCCCAAGATCTCTCCTCCTAAAACTGTTTCTACTCCTGTGATTATCCCTGCTGCTACTCCTGTGATTATCCATGTTGCTACTCCTGTCAGTATTCCTATGACTACTTCTGCTGTTAGTCCTACTGTTATCCTGCTACCGAGTCGGCCGAGACTAGAGGCAAAGAGGTATTGGTTAAGCCTGTCCGGACGAAGGCACATCCAGAAGCCATCCCCGAGGCTTCTAAAAAGGAGATGGAAGAGATTTTGAATATAATCAAGAAGAGTGACTAAAATGTGGTTGAACAACTAGGGAAGACCCCTTCCAAGATCTCAATTTTGGCCCTATTACTGTGCTCTGAAGCCCATGCCAAGGCTTTAGTAAAATTCCTAAAGTCCGCCCACGTGCCTCAAGAGACCTCCACTGATCAATTTGAGAATTGTGTGGCTATTTTGACAGCTGATAATGGCCTGGGATTCTCTTATGCAAACCTAACTCCGAAGGGAAGGAAACATAATGATGCCTTGCACGTCTCTATCAAGTGCAGGGGCACTACTTTGGCCCATGTTCTAGTGGATACAGGTCCATCACTGAATGTTCATCCCAAGAAGGCCCTTGACAGGTTAGATTGTGAAGGATTGACTCTGAAGCCTAGTAAAATTGTGGTGAGAGCCTTCGACGGTTCTAAAAGAATGGTGCATGGGGAGGTGGACATCCCTATCAAAGTGGGTACTCAGAATTTTAATTCCACTTTCTATGTGATGGATATCTACCCATCTTAATCCTATTTATTGGGTCGACCCTGGATCCATGGGGCTGGCGCTGTGACTTCCACCCTACATTAGATGCTGAAGTACCCAGTCAATGGGAAGATTATCACAGTTTATAGGTAGGAGAGTACATGGTGAGCCACTTGAACTCTTCCAGGTACGTTGAAATGGACGGAGAGTTCATTGAAACCCCCTATCAGAACTTTGAGGAGGTTCCACAGACCGTTGCTGCAACCAAGACCACTGCCAGTGTTCCAAAGACTACTAGGCCTCCGCTGAAGATGGTTTCTCTGAAAGATGCCAGGGCAGTTGTTGAAGAAGGTGGGTGTAAAATTTGGGGCCAACTTTTGAATATTCCTTACAAATCTGACAAATTTGGTTTGGGTTTTACATCAAGAGCTCAAAGGGTTATTCGTCGTGCTCGTACCGGAGGACCACCTCTACACATCAGTAATCATGGGGTTAATGCTTTGGAGGACAATGATAATGAATGTGACATAGACCAGTGGATGTTCCCAACTGTCAGCGGAGGACTCACCAACTGGAAGACTAAAGACTTTGTGCCGATTACTTTTATTCAGGAGTAATTATCTTATTTTTTGTTTTTGGATATGTAATACATGAATAATACAAGCTCTAAGACCTTGTGTCTTACCCGAGGCGCAATGGTTTATTTGTGAGGGTTATCATGTTTCATTTTCATATGTCATTAATAAAGCATTGGACGTTTTTACATACAAGATTTGTGCTCTCTTCCTTTATTTTCTACTTTTTTACTTTATCAAAACAGTTATGCTCTTACAAGCACTCACATATAAACTGCAGATCCACATCCATTTTGGATCCCATTGATGACGGTTCTGCTATTGCTCATTATGACTTTGAAAATCCGATCAACCAAGTCGGGGACGAAGGTGAGGAAGATTGTGAGGTACCAGGAGAGCTTTCCAGACTGTTACAACAGGAAGGAAATATAGCTTCATGAGGATCCAGTTGAGACAGTGAACTTGGGTACTGAAGAGGACAGAAAAGAAGTCAAGGTAGGTGCTAACTTGGAGCCCAGTGTCAAACAACGGTTAATACAGATGCTACATGACTATGTTGAGGTTTTTGCCTGGTCATATGAAGACATGTCAGGGCTTGACACCAATATTGTGGTTCATCGCCTACCGACAAAAGAGGATTTCCCTCTAGTGAAACAGAAGGTTCGTCGTATGCAGTCGGATATGTCAGAAAAGATCAAGGCTGAAGTCATGAAACAGTTCAATGCCGATTTCTTAGCTGTCACGTCTTATCCATAATGGGTCGCTAATGTTGTTCTAGTACCTAAGAAGGATTGTAAGGTACATATGTGTGTGAATTACAGAGACCTGAACAGGGCAAGCTCCAAGGATGACTTTCCACTTCCCCATATTGATGTTCTAGTTGACAACACCGCACAACATAAAGTATTCTCCTTCATGGATGGTTTCTCCGGATACAATCAAATCAAAATGGCACCTGATGACATGGAGAAGACAACCTTCGTCACACAGTGAGGCACTTTCTGTTATAAGGTTATGCCACTTGTGTTGAAGAACGTCGAGGCAACCTATCAACGTGCCATGGTAGTTTTGTTTCATGATATGATCCATCACGAGATAGAGGTCTACGTTGATGACATGATAGCCAGGTCTCAGACTGAAGAGGAGCACCTTGATCACCTACAGAAACCATTTGATAGGATGAAGAATACAAATTGTGGCTAAATCCGAATAAGTGCACTTTCGGAGTAAGATCTAGTAAGCTCTTAGGTTTCGTGGTCAGTGTCAAAGGCATTGAAGTGGATCCTGCAAAGGTCAAAGCTATACAAGAAATTCTGATTCCTCGCAATGAGAAAGAAATTAGGGGATTCTTGGGACGTCTGAACTATATAGCCAGATTAATTTCACACTTGACCGCTACTTGTGAGCCAATCTTCAAATTACTGAAGAAAGATCAAGCAGTGAAGTGGAATGACGATTATCAGTATGCCTTTGACAAAATCAAGGAATATCTCCAAGAGTATCCAATTCTGATGCCTCCGGTTGAAGGAAGACCTCTGATCATGTACTTAACAGTATTGGAGAACTCAATGGGGTGTGTGTTGGGGCAGCATGACGAGTCTGGTCGAAAAGAGCATGCAATATACTACCTTAGAAAAAAGTTTACCGAATGTGAAAAAAGATACTCACTGCTCAAGAAAACTTGCTTTGCTTTGGCATAGGCTGCTCGTTGACTAAGATAGTATAAGATGAACCACACTACCTTGTTGATATCTAATGTGGATCCTATCAAGTACATCTTTGAGAAGTCTGCTCTCTCCGGAAGAATAGCAAGATGACAAATGATCCTGACCGGATAAAACATTCAATATACAATCCAGAAGGCAATTAAGGGAAGCGTACTAGCTTATCATTTGGCTCATCAGGCTGTGGATGACTACCAATCCATGAATTTTGAGTTCCTGGACAAGAACATCATGTTAGCAACTGATTATGAAGAACCTGGACCGGATGAAGGACCTGAAAAAGGATCCCAATGGACTATGGTTTTTGACAGAGCTTCCAACGCTCTTGGAAATGGAATCGGCATTATGATCATATCTCCTGAGGGCTGTCTTACTCCTTTCACCTCCAGGTTATGTTTCAATTGTACCAACAATATGGATGAGTATGAAGCATGTATCATGGGTCTCAAAGCTGCAATCGATTTAAGGATCAAGTTCTTAAGTGTGTTTAGAGACTCGGCTTTGGTAATCATCCAGATCAAAGGAGAATGGGACACGAAGCATCCTAATCCCATCCCGTACAAAGAACATGTGTTGACACTAATCTCATACTTTGAAGAAATTACCTTTGAGCATTTTCCACGAGAGGAAAATCAACTAGAGGACGTGCTAGCTACGATGTCATCCATGTTCAAGTTCAGGTGGGATAATTAAGCTCCTCAGATCACTATTGAAAGGATGGATGAGCCAGTATACTGTCACGAGATTGGTACTGAAGAAATAATGGATAAGCCTTGGTTCCATGAAGTCAAAAGATATCTCGAAGCCCAAGAATACCCTGAGGGAGCTTCGGTCAATGATAAGAAGTTCTTAAGAAGGTTCTCTTCCAAGTTCTTCCTCAGTAACAGGATCCTTTACAAGCGCAATCACGACTCTACCTTACTTCGGTGTGTAGACAAGAGTGAGGTAGAAAGGATTATGGCTGACTTACACGAAGGTACCTTTGACACTCATTCTAGTGGACAGTCAATGGCTAAAAAGATCCTACAGGAAGGATACTACAGGTCCACCATGGAGGCATACTGTTATCAGCATTCATGGACTTGTCACAAATGTCAAATCTATGTTGACAAGGTACATGTGCCTCCGGTTCCTCTGAATATCTTGAGTGCTCCTTGGCCATTCGCAATGTCGGACATTAATATGATTGGGGAAATCATACCTACAGCTTCTAATGGGAACCGCTTCATCCTAGTTGCCATTGATTACTTCACAAAGTGGGTCGAAGCAGCCTCATTTGCTTCTATTACCAAGAACATCATGGCTTGATTCATCAAACATAACCTTATATGTCAATATGGTATTCCAGAGAGAATCATTACAGATAATGGTACCAATGTCAATAATACTATGATCACCGAGCTTAGCACGCAATTCAAAAACCAGCATCATAACTCTTCTCCCTACCGGCCAAAGATGAATGGTGATGTAGATGAAGCTAACAAAAACATTAAGAGAATCATACAGAAGATGACGGTAACATATAAAGATTGGCATGAGATGTTACCATTTTCTCTTCATGGTTACTGCACCATATGCGCACATCAACAGGGGAAACTCCTTTCTCTTTGGTATACAGTATGGAAGCTATCCTGCCCATTGAAGTCCATATCCCTTCCTTGAGAATCATGAAGGATGCAGGGCTGAGCGAAGACGAATGGGTCCAGACTTGACTTGATCAGTTAAACTTGTTTGACAAGAAGAGGCTCGCGGCTGTCTTCCATGGTCAGATACACCAAAAATGCATGATCAAAGCTTTTAACAAGGTTAGACGTCAGGTATATCAGGCTGGTGACTTGGTAATCAAATGCATCATACTGCCGCAAGGTGATCCCAGGGGAAAATGGACTCCCATATATGAAGGGCCATTTGTAATCAAGAACATATTTTCTGGTGGAGCCATGATTTTAACAACTATGGACGTGACGACCTTCTGCACCCTGTAAACGCGGACATAGTTAAAAAATACTACGCATGAACAAAGACCCGCTAGGTCGACTGGCCTAGGAAAAAACTAGGGCATCCCGGCGAACCAAAAGTGTTCGGCCAAAAATTAGGGATATATATAAAAAATCTGTACACCCGACAAGTCGAAAACCTGAAAAGGCGGCTTGGGCAAAAAAGGGTATCCCGGTGGACTAAAAACCCGAAAGGGCGGTCCAGGGAAAATTTAGGGATTTTAAAGCGTATAACTATGTTCCGTTGGATCACCTTACAGCCAATTTTTAGTATCAACTATCAAGCTCAAGCGGTACTAATCAATCCAATCAACTTCGGACAAGCAGCGAAAGTGATGAGATGCTCAAGGACATAAAAAGCAATAGCAGAATAGGAACCCAATCGGATTATTTCACATAGTTGTTTTTCTTTGTATACTATTTTTGTATAATTTTTATTATTATGACTTCATTCTCTTACTAGGATGTCTGTCTCCTTGTACAAAAACTCTTACTCAAGTTAATACAAAACTATCCCGTTGAAAGTGTAAAACTTCTGTTTTTTTTATTTTTCTGTTTTGTGTGCGAAAACGTCCAGTGATTATTTTTGAACATATGCATTTGAATATGATTACTACTTACAAATACATTAATAAGAACAGAAAGACAATTGCTAATGACTTTAAGAAACGGGAAAATATCGAAGGGCCATCCACAAGATCCCTGCATATGTCTTCCCCGACAGATACCTTCTCCAGCAGGTACAGAGGCAGGGGCATCCTACTACAAGGTCACTTCCATATTCTCAGCATGTGGCCTATTGATGTCAGGTGTTCTCACATCTCCGGAAGAACAAGAATCTCCAATTACTGATCCAACAAAAAAAATCCCCTGTAAAGTCGCCAAGCTTATCAAGATTCCCCAACAGGATTTCAACAAAATCCCCAAGCAGTTTATGGAGTTCACCTTCCGCAACAGAGTTTTATAAATCTCAAGTAGTTTATAAAGCCTTATCCCCAGTAGAGTTTATTTCTCTAGCTACGGAAGTTCATCCCCCAGCGAAGTTTATTTCTCCAAATTGGTGAAATCTTCCAACAAAACTTTTCACATCGGCAAGATCATTCTCAAAAAGAAGTCGAAGATCCTCGGCGGACAAAGGGAATTTCCAACAAAACTATATCCATTCATTATCCCCAGCGGAAATTGAAGAATCACTTTCTTCACTCACTAACAGCAGTTCGAGATTCAGCTTCCTGGTGCTCTTCAACAGCAGTCGGGGATTTATTTTCCCAGACAAAGATACTGCGCAACAGCATTACATATTCATACATCATGGCATGTGCATACAAATATATATATTATAATCTCATTTATTTTGGGAGCATCGTGCAATTCATACATCATGACATCGCATAAAACTGATTTTACCTTTTCAGGTTAAATTAGCAGACAGACAGACACTATCAACTTTTACAGCGGGTTAAAGATTAATGCCCGAAACCAGACGGGGAAACTACCTACACAACCAAGTGGTATGAATTCCCGAAACAAGATGGGTTTACCAACAAATACAGCAAGCCATGGATTAATGCCCGAAACCAGACGGGGAAACTATCAATGTGACCAGCAAAACAAGTTTCAGATTAATACATGTAACAAGCCAAAAGAACTATATATGGACGACCGACTGTGGATTAATACTTGTAACAAGCCAGGAGAACTATCCACATGAAGAGATTGAAGATTAATACCTCTGACAAGCCAGGAAAACTATCTTTCTTTCTTAGATCAGAGATTAATACCTGTAACAAGCCAGGAAAACTATCTATATAAGGAGGTTGAAGATTAACACCTGAAACCAAACCGAAACACTTTCTTTCTTTCTCAGGTCAGAGATTAATACCTGTAACAAGCCAGGAAAACTATCTCAATGACCGAAAAATTTCAAATTCCAGATTAATACCTGAAACCAGGCGGGACAGCTATCTATGAACCAGCTGATTGTAGATTAACACATGAAACTAGACAGGAAAGCTATCTACATGACCAAATGAAGCAATCTTACACGGGTTCCTTCTCATATATCTCCGGGATCAGACTAACACGAACTCATCCTAAAACAGCCCTACACAGGCTCTTTCTAATACATTTCCAGACAATGGTTAATTACATTATCCCCAGCAAATTACTGGAAGCCTGGACTTCAACCAGAATACAGTAAACTATATACTCTCTAGAGATAACTCTTCAGCAGATCCTTGGACAACTTAAGTTCCTAGACTATATTCCCCCAGAGTTTTCCTCAAGCAGGAGAACAACAAAAACCCACATTCCCTAGCAGACTCCTCCTCAGACAGTAGGAACAGGAACCCCCAAAGGGACCATATCTGAAATCAGCATCTACTTTGAATAGCATCTTTAAGCCCGTCTCTGACAACTCTCTATCATTTTATCCAAATGGCATTTGTAAGCCCATTCCCGTCATCATCAACTAATAGTGTTATTTCATGCGAGTGCAAATTTCTGGGCACTCTAGTGTTCAATCATTTTCCACCTTTAGATCACGAAAGGAAGATAAGCCAATCTAAATCCTCAGGTTTAAGAAGATTGAACAGGGGCAGCTGTTGTACCCCAAAATTTACCCTCTCATATTTTTCCAAGATTCTTCTCTTACATAGGTGATTACAAACACTTGATTAAGAAAAAATAAATTTTTTGAAGATAAATAAGGAGTCTTCGATTGGAATTTTAACAAAGTCTTTTGATTGGCATGTCAAAGGGTCTTTTGATTGGCATCTGGACATGCTTCGATTGAGAACCTAACCCCTCCAAGCTTGCCTCAAATTTCCGAGCTTTGATTGAAGCGTTGTACTTTTGCTTGTTTATTGTATACAAGCTTCGAATGGGCATGTGCTTCCTTTGAAACAGCCTCCTTCAATCCAAAAGGGAAGGGCCTCCTGTTAGTGCTCATTCGATTGCACCATTGGATTTGCATGCTAGCTTGATTCACAATGCAATGACTACCTGCATGCAGGCTGGATTCCTGCTTTGTTTGGGCATTTGCTTTCTTTGGAGAAAGCTTAATTCTTACTTCAATTGGGAATTTGATTTCTTTGGAACAAGCTTGATTCCTGCTTCAACTAGGCAAATTCTCCCTCTGTATGAGCCTTCAGCCCAAAAAGCAAGAATCCCCTACAAGATCCCTTCGATCCACCAGTAGTGACCTCCTGCATGCTTCCTTTGATCCACAAAACAGTGGGTTCTTTCATGTCAACTTCGTTCATGGCAAAAGGCTTCTTCATGCTTGCTTTGGATTCACAATGGCAAAAACTTCTTCAGATTGGCCTTCGATCCACTAGGAAAAAGGCTACTTTTAACTAGCCTTCGATTCACAAACTTCCCACTGGGCAAAAGACCCCTCAGCTTGTCACTAGCGCACATATGCCTCTTCATGCTTGCCTTGGTATCATAAGGAAAAGACCCATCAACTTTCCTTGGTTTCACAAGGCAAATAACCATCAGCATGCCTTCGATTCACTAGGCCAAAAGTCCCTTCATGCCTGTGTTGGAAGCATAAGATAAAGACTTCTTTTGTGCTTGCTCTCAATGCCAAGACCCTTCAACGCACAAAGTTTCTGCACTATGATGTACTCGGATGCCCCTTTCAGAAGGTACATGTTGTACCCCAAAATTTGCCCTCCCATATTCTTCAAGAAATTGCCAAGCCAAGTCACAAATTCCCCAAGGGTTGCACAGTGCAACTGTCTCCTATACAGTCAAAACTAGGGTTTGGATTCTGATCAAGAAAATGAAGTTTTCAAAAGCCCAATCAAGTCTCATATGCTTACAAAGATGGTCAAGTATCCTCATATCAAGTTTCAAAGCATTCAGTTCAAAATTGCACAGTCAAAACCCTAAATTGCACTACAGTCAACTGTAGGGGCAAAATGGTCATTTGGCAGTCAAAAGTTCAAATTTTTGGTCAACATATCATTTTGAAGCCACAAACATCATTTGATCAATGCTTGATCATGATTCTCAAAATTTGGCTCAGAAATCATCAAAGATGCAAAAGTTACTATATTTGGACAGTTGAAAAAGTCAACTGAAATTGACCAGAGCATAACTTTCACATGGATTATCAGAAAAATTCCATCCAAAGCTCATTTTGAAGAGAAAGACATTTCCTACAATTCATCTTCATATTCCAAGTCCAAGAAATGCTCTCACAAAAAGTTATCAATTTCAACATTATAGGTCATTTTCAAAAGTCAACAAAAAGGGACTTTAAGTCAAAGGCCATAACTTGAGATTGGTAAATCAAAATGGCATGGGACCAAAGGCATTGGTTAAAGGACTCGAATACCTTTCCAAAATGTCCAAGAACATGTGAAAAGCTTAAAAATTGAGCAAGTTATGCCTTGTGGAAGTTGGGAAATTTTTAGGAATTTTGAAAAGTCAACATTGATGCAAATGGTCTAAAAATGCTAATGGGCCCATTTTTCTTCCAAGATTCATCATTCCAAGCATATGCACGACCACTTGGCCGAAAGGGAAGTATTTTCTCATTTTTTATTTATTTATTTGAATTTCTATTAATATTAATTCATTTAAATTATATAAATATGTGGAAAATATAAAACTTGACCTAAAAAATCTTTTTGTACACATTCTAGACTCAATATTTCGTGCACATGCTAATTAGGCAAGTTTTGGTTTGATTTGAGCTAATTGACACCAAATACACATGAAAAAAGATTCAAAAAAGATCTTATAAAATTAAATATTGAAACCATTGAATTCAAAAGATTTTGTGCAATTTTCTTAACCTAATATGCTCACTACATAACCAGGAATCAAACCCTAATGCTGGAAGAGATTGAAGCTGCGCCAAAGCTAAGAACAAACTTAGAATTTTCACTAAAAAAAAGCAAAACTGAAATCAACCTTAGAGGTCGATTCAAACCCTACAATTCATTCCATTGGCTTCCTCAAGTCTCCTTGATCATATTTCAATCAAAAACAACAACCAAAGCTCCAAGAATCGGTAATATGAAGGCAGACTGTATCGAATAAAAGTCACAATCGTGCATACCAATTCATGCATTTTTTATAAGTTTTGATATGTGTTTTGCATTCCTGATGAAGTTTACAAGCTAACCATCACCTTTAATTGCGTTTTTCTGTGCTATACGAGATTATACCATGATTGAATGTTAGGGTTTCCTGAGCTTCAAATTAGGGATTCTTAATAGAGGAAAAATTGGACATCCCCAGTACCACCATTGTAATCAACGCATCTGGACGAAGAGATTGATATAGTCGCGCTCAATTTATGAGCACCCAGCAGCTAATCGTTATTTTCTTGTAGGTTGTCTACAGCAACGCTTAAAAACCGTTGCCTCATATTTGTGTTTTCAGGAAAATTGAAGAAGATGACCTCGTGTCCAACGGCCAGTGGTTCTTTTGAATTACGCGCGTTTTTTGAGGCACTAACTCTCGCTTGTTTTATTATGTTCATGGTTTATTAAATATACAAAACAATTCAATGGTTCAGCTGGCAGGTGTTGATAACGTTCACCTCCAAGACCTGGGTTCGAGCCCCAGGTCTACGTTATTTCAATAATATTTTGCAAAACGTGCTCATATGCAGTTTTCAGGTGGGAGCATACCATACACCCCCCAGATCAGAGCGTCCACGTGCCCAACGTCCACAATCACAAGGCTGAGGATGGATGAACACGCTACTCTCCAGTCAACGCACAGCATGCTAGCAAAAAGTCAAAGGAGGCTTCAGAATTGGGCCAGACTATTCCAAGTCACACCTCCATATTGGGACTACACCCCCACCCTGGTTTGCAAGTGTTTTTATTTTTCTCATATCTTTTTTTAATTATTATTATTATTTGTTTTATTGTTTTAATTTAATTCATTATTTTTACAATACATAAAAAATACAGAAAAATCAGAAAAAGATAAAAATATAATAAATTATTTTATTTTAATATTCTCATAAATAAATTAAGATGTAATTATTTAGTTTTAATTAGGTTACAATTTTAATTTCTTTTAATAACAAAAAATACAAAAATATAGAATTTAGGTTTAATTGTTAATTTTATTCCTTTTAATTTCCTTTTTTTACAATAATAATATTTATTTTATTTATTTTCATAAATTAAAAAATGCATGTAAATTAACTTAGGTTTAAATTAGTTAAAATTTTAATATTTTCATAATAAATCTAAAAAACACTAGAATTAGGGTTTACGTTTCAAATTTCATTCTAATAAATTCTTCTTCTTTATCTAAAAAAACATAAAAAAAACTAAAAAAACATTTTCTTTTCAATTTTAATTTCAACCCTTCATTAACTTTAAATTTTTTGCAAAAGGGTCCAACGCCCATGTTCGTAATTTATTTAATTTCGCGCATTTATTTTATGTCGTTTATTATAATTATGTAATTCTCCCAAAGCGTTGTAACGATTTTATTTCTCGCACTTTTCTTTATTTTGCTTTATTTATTTTCCGTCAAATCGGGTCCGGTTTAATTTTGGCGATGTGGACCCGCGCCATTTGTAATAGTTGTAGATTTATTTTCCCGCAACTTTTAACTGTTAAATAAGCATGAAAGGATGTATGGCCATAATAAAATCAAGCGTAGATCACAATGAACTTGACAAAAGACAAATGCAAATGAAAACAACACACGAATCGCACACACCACCCCTAGGGTACGCCTCACTGTTGCCTTTCGAAAGGTGGTCGTCGAGTAGAGGACGTCTTAGTAAGTCCTCATGATCCGGGAACCTGGCATGAGGGTAGCTTCTAAGGTGTCTTCCCATTGCTCTGGTGATCACCATGTCCCGAACTTCGAATTGACCCGAACACCTCCAACGGTGGTGCTACCTACCTCTCAATGGTGGGATGGCACTACTTTTAAAGGACATTTACACAGACGAATTCCTTAGGGTAGGTAGGTTCTCATGGATACTTGCTCTCTTCAAAAACAAACAAAAATCTTTTCATACCGACACTTTTCAAAAGCTTTCAAAGCAAATTTTTCAAACACTCTGACGTACGAGTCGAACTGAAATTTTTCAAAGAAACTTTTTAAACCCACATTGAAAAGCAAACAAACATTTTTGAAAACACATTGAGTAAGTATCTAAGAGCCCATGGATAACCATGGATAGAAAGGGTGCTAACACCTTCCCTTTCTATAACCTACCTCCCGAACCGAGAGCAATCTCTATAAGGAATTTTTCTGTGCTTTTGTCCTTTCCATTTGGAGAAAATAAAAGACGGTGGCGACTCTTGCTTCTGCGACATTTCGCGAACCAGCGTTAAACAGTCAGTTCCAGATCCACCGATCACAGAACTGGCGACTCTGCTGGGGATAAACTTAAAGTGGGGTGTACCTTAGGGCTAGTTCATAACTATGTTTTCAATTGTTTTCCTTGTGTGCTTTAAATTGTGGGTTGCTTGGGAGTTCTATAGATCCTAACCCGGATCTGGGGGATACCTTCTTAGAAAGTAGCAACAAGGCTGTGAGGGAACTGTGCGGGGTATACCGACATGGTTGAAACAGTCTGCTACGTTGATGTGGCACTTTGGTGTGTACCGGTAACCCTTGAGTTCAGTCAAGGAGAGTACGGGGCCTCCGCGTGGTGTCGTGAAGCATCAACAGACCTTAGGAACCTTAATTGAACTATCTTGGCCTCTTTAGGGTAGTGAGATAACTGACTTTGGTACAGTCCGAGGTTGGTTGATACTCGATACTACACTCAATTGAGGGTTGCTTTCCTGGAATATTTCGGTCGCCAGTTCAGTGGCTAAATCGAAACGATGAACAATGAAAGCAATCCCGTGATATTGGAAACCTTAGAACCCGGTTACTTTGATTAGGACAGGTTGAACCCACCAACTTCAAGAGGGTACTACCCAGACCCCATGCTGGCCTTAAACCTTAAGGGCTTGTCTTGTGTGCCTTGTGTGCCCTACATGTTTGTCTTTGTAAATATTTGTGGTGTGTTTAATCATAGCATCATGACATCATCCAGCATCATATGCATTGGCTAACCATTTCAGGGGTTCGAATTTTCATCTTTGTTCTTATTTTGTAGGACATGGAAACTGTTCGTAGAAAGACAATTCAAATCAGTCTTGTAAGGGTACCTCCTCAGCTTAAGGAGCTTATATCCAGGATTCCTGAGAACTCTTCATTCAGTGAAAGGCATGGAAGCCTCATCAGCTTGGTCAACACCAACATTGAGGAAGATATGATAAAGGTCCTGTTCCAGTTCTTTGACCCTCTGCATCACTGCTTCACCTTCTTGGACTATCAGTTGGTACCTACATTGGAGGAGTTCTCCCGGCTCCTGAAGATCCCTATCCTTGATCAGCTACCTTTCAACGGTACATAAAAGGAACCTAAGCTTGAAGAGATTGCTAAAGCCTTGCACCTACAGTCATCTGACCTCAAGGGACATTGGGAAGTTAGAAGTGGTATCAAAGGGTTCTTAGCCAAGTTTCTGTTTGAGAAGGCCCTTGAATGTTGGAATTCCCTTGACTTGCAAGCTTTTGAAGAGGTTGTGGCCCTCCTTGTTTATGGTTTGGTGTTGTTCCCTAACCCAGATCAGCTCATTGATATCAGTGCCGTTCAGATCTTTATGTCCAGGAATCCTATACCTACGTTGCTGGGGGACATCCTTCACTCATGTTACACTCGAACCATGAGAAAAATAGGTGTCCTTATGTGTTGCACTCCTCTCCTGGGAAGGTGGTTTATTTCGCACCTTCCCCAATCAGTCCTGAAGAATGAGCGGGGTTTGAGATGGTCACAACGGTTGATGACTCTTACACATGCAGATATACATTGGTGCCCTAGGTCCAGAGAAGATGTCACTATCATTGATCGTTGCGGGGAGTACCCTAATGTTCCTTTACTTGGAATCAGAGGAGGTATTACTTATAGCCCATGCCTGGCTTGGAGACAGTTTGGTTATGCTCGGAGGGATGGTCCTCATGACATGTTAATTCCCGACATAGTTTTTGACTTCGACAACGATACTCAAGGACTTCGCCAGAGATTCATCAGAGCCTGGAGGATGCCCAGTAGAATAGACAGCAAGACACTGGGGCATAGGAACTCCATCCCTTTGGAGCCTTATCTCAAATGGGTACGCGCCCGCTCTCAGAAGTTAGTGATGCCTTATCCTCACATGCTCCCAGTAATCAAAGAACCTATCTTGGAAGGGGAAGTGTCCTACACTATTCAGCACCCTGATATGCCCACATCCTGGGAAGAGATGCAGAAGAGCTGGATCCAGCTTAAGGAAGAAAGGAATTCTCTTGAGACTAATCTGCATGCCAGTGAAAAGAAGGTCTTGGAGCTCACCCGACTGTTGCATGAGGAGAGGAACCTCAACACCTACATAGCTCCGAAGAGGATGCGCAGTGTATTTTGGGATTGATTTGATTTTTGTACTTTTGCCCATGAGGCCTTGATGTATTAAACAATGATTTCTTTAATGATAACGTGTGTTCCTTTTTGTCTACAACAAATTTGAACTTTCGAACCCTTGAATGCATTGCATACGCATTTCATACATCATGTGCATAGCAGGTTTTTCCTCTTTTCAGGTTGCTTACAGTTCTTCGCTGTTTATTTCAGCATCATGAATCCCGAATCTGCATCAACTGAGACATCAATCAAGGCTCTCCAGGCGCAGAATGCGCAGTTTCAAGAACTAATCAAGGGTCTGGCTAAAGGCCAAGAAGAACTGAAGGCTATGCTCCTGAAGAAGGAGAAGAAGAAGAAGAGAAGGACTATTCTGTTCAACTCGGGCCGAAGGTTTGGCAACACTCTGCAGCATGAAGAGGCTGGTTCTTCTGTTGGCAAGAGTCCTTCTCAGGCAGAAGTAAAGGTTCCTAGTCCGGTCGTCTCCGACAACGAGACAGATTTTGATGAAGAGCAGTACCCTCCTTCAGATAACAGATATAAGCAACTAGAGGACAGGTTGAAGGCTATGGAGGTGCAACAGGCACCTGGGCTGGATTTCGGAGATCTGGGTTTGTCGACTGGTGTGATTATCCCGCATAAATTCAAAGCACCATCCTTCTCCAAATATGACGGGGCGTCTTGTCCCAAGCTGCATCTGAGGTCCTATGTTCGGAAAATTCAGCCGTACTCTGCGGATAAGAATTTATGGATCCACTTCTTCCAGGAGAGTCTTTCAGGGACTCATCTCGAATGGTTCTATCAGCTGGATGGGACCAAAGTTCGTAACTGGGAGGAGTTGGCTACTGCTTTCTACAAGCAGTATCAATATAATGCCGACCTTGCCCCCACACGTACCCAACTCCAGGGTATGGCGTTAGGTGCAAGCGAAGGTTTTAAGGAGTACGCTCAGAAGTGGAGAGACCTGGCTGGCAGGGTGCAGCCACCATTGACTGATCGGGAGCTGGTTGACATGTTCTTGGGGACCCTATCTGGGCCGTTTTTCAACCACCTCATTGGGAACTCTTCTGCTGGTTTCACTGATTTGATCTTGACTGGAGAGAGAATTGAAGCTGGGTTGAAGTCCGGGAAGATTGCAAAGGCTGCATCATCTAGTTCGGAAAAGAAACCATTCAAGAAGGAGTCTAGTGCCGTGTATGGTTCCAGGAAATCAGAGAGACCTGAGCACCGCCAATCTGTCAGTGCGGTGATGATTGCTAAGCCTGCTGCCGCTCCTCGGCCAAACAATTCTCAAAGGGCTGAAAGACCCCGGCGAGAATTTACCCGGTTAAACATGACCCTATCGCAGATCCTGCCACAGTTACTCTCAACCAATTTGGTGACTGTCAGGGAGGCTCCAAAGTTCCCAAATACAACATCTCCCAAGTACAACCCGAATGCTCGTTGTGCTTACCATTCAGATAGCCCGGGGCACTTTACCGATGACTGTTGGGCACTAAAGAACAAGCTGCAGGACCTCATTGACGCTAAGGAGGTACAGTTTGAGGCATCTGACAAGCCTAACGTAGTGACAGCTCCCCTGCCTGCTCATGGAGTTAATGCTATTGGGGATGAAGAGGGAGTTGATGAAGCTGAGTTCGATAGCTGGATCTACCCGGCAACCGACGGTGGACTTAACAATTGGAGCGCAAAGGACAATCTCCCTGTTTCTTTTGTTACTGAGTAATGAATTCCTATGTTTTGTTATTTTGTAATAAACAATGATAAACTCTATGGCCCGGTGTCTTACCCGAGGCACCGTGGTTCTATTTGTGAGGGCATACGAACTGGCATTTCATATATCATGAATGAAAATCTTGGACGTATTTTTCGCATTGCAAATATTGTGTTCCTTTTCTGTCTTTCTTTTCCTTTACATAATTTTCAACAAAAAAAAACAGCTGTATTTACACACACACTCACTCATACAGGTTCCAATCCACTCTGGATCTCACTGATAACAACTCTGCTACTGCCAATTATGACTTCGAAAATCCGATCAACTTAGCCGAAGACGAAGGTGAAGATGATTGCGAAGTGCCTGGCGAGCTTGCAAGACTGTTGCTTCAGGAAGAGAGGGCAATTCAACCCCATGAAGAGCCAGTGGAAACCATAAACTTGGGTACTGAAGCAGACAGGAAAGAGGTAAAGATTGGCGCCAACCTAGAGCTCAGCGTGAAGCAACGGTTAACCAAGATGTTACATGACTATATGGAGATCTTTGCCTGGTCCTACGAAGACATGCCAGGGCTGGATACCGACATTGTGGTCCATCACTTGCCAACTAAGGAAGACTGCCCTCCAGTTAAACAAAAGGTCCGTCGGATGCGTCCAGAAATGTCTGAGAAGATTAAGGCCGAGGTCATGAAACAGTTTGATGCCGGGTTCCTTGCAGTGACTTCTTACCCTCAGTGGGTTGCTAATGTGGTGCCGGTACCTAAAAAGGACGGTAAGGTCAGAATGTGTGTCGATTACAGGGATCTGAACAGGGCCAGCCCCAAGGACGACTTCCCTCTACCCCACATTGACGTCCTTGTTGATAATACAGCTCAGCACAAAGTATGCTCTTTCATGGATGGTTTCTCAGGCTACAATCAGATAAAGATGCCACCTGAAGACATGGAGAAGACTACATTTGTTACTCAGTGGGGAACCTTCTGTTACAAGGTCATGCCTTTTGGATTAAAGAACGCTGGGGCAACCTACCAACGTGCCATGGTTGCCTTATTTCATGACATGATCCATCATGAGATCGAAGTGTATGTGGACGACATGATCGCTAGGTCCCAGACTGAGGAAGAGCATCTAGACCATCTACAGAAGTTGTTTGACCGATTGAAACTGTACAAGCTGAGATTGAACCCGAACAAGTGCACCTTCGGGGTAAGATCTGGGAAGTTGCTAGGCTTCGTGGTCAGTGACAAGGGAATTCAAGTGGACCCTGCTAAGGTCAAAGCTATTCAAGAGATTCCAGTCCCTAAGACAGAGAAGGAAGTCAGAGGCTTTTTAGGACGCCTGAATTACATCGCTCGATTCATCTCACATCTGACTGCTACCTGTGAGCCAATCTTCAAGCTGCTGAAGAAAGATCAGGTAGTGCGTTGGAACGATGAATGTCAGGCTGCTTTTGACAAAATCAAAGAGTATCTCCAAGAACCACCTATCCTTATGCCACCGGTTGAAGGGAGACCTCTAATCCTATATCTGACAGTGCTTGACAACTCAATGGGGTGTGTGCTGGGGCAGCATGACGAGTCTGGCCGAAAAGAGCACGCCATTTATTACCTTAGCAAAAAGTTTACCGACTGTGAGACCCGATACTCACTGCTTGAGAAAACTTGCTGCGCTTTGGTATGGGCTGCTCGCCGGCTGAGACAGTATATGCTGACTCACACTACCTTGTTGATCTCAAAAATGGATCCTATAAAGTACATATTTGAAAAGCCCGCTCTGTCTGGGAGAATTGCAAGATGGCAAATGATCTTGACGGAATACGACATTCAGTACACGACCCAGAAAGCCATCAAGGGGAGTGTATTGGCAGACCACTTAGCTTATCAAGCTGTAGATGACTACCAATCAATGAACTTCGAGTTTCCGGATGAAAGCATTATGATAGTAACTGATTGTGAAGTACCTGGACCGGATGAAGGACCTGAGCCAGGATCCCGATGGTCTATGCACTTTGACGGAGCTTCTAATGCTTTGGGAAATGGTATCGGTGCCATAATCATATCTCTACAAGGTACTCATACTCCACTCACTGCCCGGCTGTGTTTCAATTGTACCAACAACATGGCGGAGTATGAGGCGTGCATCATGGGTCTTCAAGCTGCGATTGACCTAAGGATCAAATTTCTAAGTGTCTTCGGAGATTCCGCTCTGGTGATCAATCAGATCAACGGAGAGTGGGATACGAAACATCCAAACTTGATTCCTTACAAAGAATGTGTGTTGACCCTGATTCCCCACTTCACAGAGATAACCTTTGAGCACTTTCCAAGAGAAGAGAATCAGCTAGCGGACGCGTTAGCTACAATGTCTTCAATGTTCAAGGTCAAATGGGATAATGAAGTTCCCCGGATCATCATCTGGAAACTGGACGAACCAGCATGCTGTTGCGATCTCGAAACCGAATTTGTGACTGAGAAGCCTTGGTACCATGAAGTAAAGAGATATTTGGAAACTCAAGAATACCCTGAAGGTGCCTCAATCAATGATAAGAAATTCCTGAGGAGGTTCGCAGCAAAGTTCTTCCTTAGCAACGGCATCTTATATAAGCGAAACCATGATTCAACCTTACTGCGTTGTGTGGATAAGACTGAAGCAGAAAGGATCATGGAAGAGCTACATGAAGGGACCTTTGGTACACACTCCAGTGGACATACTATGGCTAAGAAGATCCTACGGGCAGGATATTACTGGTCCACAATGGAAGCTGACTGTTACCAACATTCTAGGACATGCCACAAGTGCCAGATCTATGCAGATAAGGTGCATGTTCCTCCGGTTCCCCTGAATGTTCTGACTGCGCCTTGGCCGTTTGCAATGTGGGGCATAGACATGATCGGTGAGATAAAACCTACAGCATCTAATGGACATCGCTTCATCCTAGTGGCGATTGATTATTTCACGAAGTGGGTTGAGGCAGCATCCTACGCTACGGTAACCAAGACCGTTGTGGCACGGTTCATTCGGCACAACCTGATCTGTCGGTACGGCGTCCCTGAGCGGATTATTACAGACAACGGTACCAATCTGAACAACAAGATGATCGCTGAGCTCTGCGAACAGTTCAAGATACAGCACCACAATTCTTCTCCTTACAGACCGAAGATGAATGGGGCTGTAGAAGCAGCAAATAAGAACATCAAGAAAATCGTGCAAAAGATGACAGTGACGTATAAAGATTGGCACGAGATGTTACCGTTCGCTCTGCATGGGTACCGTACCTCAGCTAGGACGTCAACCGGGGCAACTCCTTTCTCTCTGGTTTATGGCATGGAGGCAGTCTTGCCGATCGAAGTACAAATTCCCTCTCTCCGGATAATGAAGGATGCAAATCTGAACGAAGATGATTGGATTCAGACACGACTTGATCAACTCAATCTCATCGACGAAAAGAGACTTGCTGCTATCTGTCATGGTCAGACGTACCAAAAGCGAATGATCAGGGCATTTAACAAAAAGGTCAGACCACAGGAATATCAAGTCGGGGATCTGGTAATCAAGAGAATCATCCTTCCTCAGAGTGATCCAAGGGGCAAATGGACCCCTACGTACGAAGGGCCATTTGTGGTTAAGCATGTGTTCTCAGGAGGAGCCATGATTCTAACCAATATGGATGGTGACGACCTTCCTCACCCCGCCAATGCAGACATAGTAAAAAGATACTACGCATAAAAAAAGACCCGCTAGGCTGACATGCCTAGGCAAAAATTAGGGCTTCCCGTCGAACCAAAAGGGTTCGGGCAAAATGAAGGGATGAAAATGAAAAAATCTGTACACCCGGCAAGTCGAAAACCTGAAAAGGCGGCTTGGGCAAAAATGGGTATCCCGGTGGACTGAAAACCCGAAAGGGCGGTCCAGGCAAAAATTAGGGATAAAAGCGTAATACTATGTCTCATTGGATCACTTTGCATCCAGAATCCGGTATCTACATCAGGTTCAGACGACATCGATTATTCAGCTTCACCTTCAACCAAGGTCATCAAGTGATGAGACGCTCGGAATTATAAAGGCAATAGCAGAGTTGAAACCCAGTGGATCATTCATATTTCACACAGCTGTTTTACTTTCTTTTGTACAAATTTGTATAAACTCTCTTGTTCGGCGGCGTCCTCTTACTAGGACGTCAGCCTCTTGTATACAAAACGCCTATTTTCAGGCCATTCAAAAATCAATACAAATATATTTTCAGTTAAACGTGCCAAGTGTTTTTCTTTTTCTGTTTTGTTTGCGAAGAACGTCCAAGGTTCAATTTGTGATATATGCATTGACAATAATTTGCTAACTCATAAATATTTGCATACGAAACAAAGGAATTAATTGCAGGTGACACTAGAAACAGGGGCAATAAAAGAGTTGTCTGAGCAGTCTAATTGTCCTATCCTCCAAAGGTACCAAGGTAGGTTCAGCTAAAGAACATGACCAGTATACCTGAATTCCCCAGAGAGTGAGCCAACAAAAGTGCATTCTTCTCCAAACAGAGCTATCAAATCTCAAGGAAATTGAGTATCCTCCAGTAGATCTCAATACTTCCCCAGCAGCAATACATATATCCTTAAACAAGCATCCCCGGCAGTCTTGGTCTAAAGATTGTTCCCCGGCGGTATACCAACGTTCAAAGGAGTCACTTTCCCCAGCATATCAAGCCTCCCCAGAAGAGTCCAATCCAGTTTCCCCAGGAAAGTTGGAATTCATATCCCCAAGCAATAAGCTTATCCCCAGTAGATTCTGGAAGCTTATCCCCGCAGAGCACGAACGCGTCGTCTGGCTTTATTTAAAGAGTTATTTCCTTAACAGGATATAACTGGGTTATCCTCAGCCAAAAAGCCATGGAAAGAGCGTCCTCGACGAAGTTTTCTTACCACAGCGAAGTCTGTTCATTACTTCCAACAACAAGGGTATCCTCAGCAAGCTCTCAACATTCAGCAAGGCATCCCTCTCCCCACAGAGTATTGCGTCCCAGCATGGTCGTCAGAGTATCTTTTCTCCCCGCAGAATCTTCCATTCGCCAAGTTTATTCCTCAACGGAGTCATCTTCTCCTACCGGTATTCTTGCAACTATCATCCCCAGCGGAAGTAAAAGCTTATTCTCCAACATCAGCCCAGGATATGGCTTCCCGGCACCCGTCAAGGATTTACTTTCCTAGACGAAAACATTCATAAAACATCACATACATCATTATAGCATGCATAGACGCATCATATCATACAAATCTCATTTATGTTGAGAACATCATTGCTTGATCCATATCATGCATTGCATATAACTGACCTTTACCTTTCAGGAAAGACGCAGTTAAAATGCTCAAACATATTTCAAATCCTTCTCTAGTCCAGCTAAATCGACTCCCAACAGATTTTTCTGATAAAGACTCAGTAGAAGTTATCCCAGATGGTCCCCTCTCCGGCAAGTGCGTGAGGTGGTAATTCCTTCTTCAGATGTTTCCCTCTCCGACGATGAGTGTGAGGTGATAGTCTCCTATGGTCCCATCTCCGACAAGTGCGTGAGGTGGTAATTCCTTTTTCAGATGTTTCCCTCTCCGATGATGAGTGTGAGGTGATAGTCTCCTATGGTCCCCTCTCCGACAAGTGCGTGAGGTGGTAATTCCTTTTTCAGATGTTTCCCTCTCCGACGATGAGTGTGAGGTGATAGTCTCCTATGGTCCCCTCTCCGGCAAGTGCGTGAGGTGGTAATTCCTTTTTCAAGATGTTTCCCTCTCCGACGATGAGTGTGAGGTGATAGTCTCTTATGGTCCCCTCTCCGGCAAGTGCGTGAGGTGGTAATTCCTTTTCAGATGTTTCCCTCTCCGACGATGAGTGTGAGGTGATAGTCTCCTATGGTTTCCTCTCCGACGGTGTGTGAGGTGACAATTCCTTTTCCTATGATTCCCCTCTCCGACGGCGAGTGAGGTGATTCCCTTTCAGATTATAAATTTTCTATGGTTCTCTTCCTGATACTGCAAAGATGGTAATTCCCACCAAGATTTTTCTCAACGAGCGTTGTTGAAGTTAAAATCATCCAAGGTTCTCTTACCATTCATACTAAGGTAGTAACCATCCCTGGTTCATTCATCATCTTGTGAAGCTCCAGATCCAGCTCCTGTAACCAGTCAGGACACATCTATACCAAGCATCTGAAAACCAACTCCTGCAACGTGTCAGGTACTCATTTTTCTTTTGCAGGTATGCAGGTTCTCGCTAAGGAATCTCCTACGCGATCAACATCCAGATGGCATCTATAAGCCCATCATCCTATCCAGCAACCCCCAAATGGCATCTATAAGCCCATTCCCCCATTCATTGTTACTATGTGAGCGCAAATTTCTGGGCACTCTAGTGTTCAATCATCTTCTACCCTCGGATTACGAAAGGCACGTCAGCCAATCTGCATCCTCAGGTCTAAGAAGATTGAACAGGGGCAACTGTTGTACCCCAAAATTTGCCCTCCCATATTCTTCAAGAAATTGCCAAGCCAAGTCACAAATTCCCCAAGGGTTGCACAGTGCAACTGTCTCCTATACAGTCAAAACTAGGGTTTGGATTCTGATCAAGAAAATGAAGTTTTCAAAAGCCCAATCAAGTCTCATATGCTTACAAAGATGGTCAAGTATCCTCATATCAAGTTTCAAAGCATTCAGTTCAAAATTGCACAGTCAAAACCCTAAATTGCACTACAGTCAACTGTAGGGGCAAAATGGTCATTTGGCAGTCAAAAGTTCAAATTTTTGGTCAACATATCATTTTGAAGCCACAAACATCATTTGATCAATGCTTGATCATGATTCTTAAAATTTGGCTCAGAAATCATCAAAGATGCAAAAGTTACTATATTTGGACAGCTGAAAAAGTCAACTGAAATTGACCAGAGCATAACTTTCACATGGATTATCAGAAAAATTCCATCCAAAGCTCATTTTGAAGAGAAAGACATTTCCTACAATTCATCTTCATATTCCAAGTCCAAGAAATGCTCTCACAAAAAGTTATCAATTTCAACATTATAGGTCATTTTCAAAAGTCAACAAAAAGGGACTTTAAGTCAAAGGCCATAACTTGAGATTGGTAAATCAAAATGGCATGGGACCAAAGGCATTGGTTAAAGGACTCAAAGACCTTTCCAAAAGGTCCAAGAACATGTGAAAAGCTTAAAAATTGAGCAAGTTATGCCTTGTGGAAGTTGGGAAATTTTTAGGAATTTTGAAAAGTCAACATTGATGCAAATGGTCTAAAAATGCTAATGGGCCCATTTTTCTTCCAAGATTCATCATTCCAAGCATATGCACGACCACTTGGCCCAAAGGGAAGTATTTTCTCATTTTTTATTTATTTATTTGAATTTCTATTAATATTAATTCATTTAAATTATATAAATATGTGGAAAATATAAAACTTGACCTAAAAAATCTTTTTGTACACATTCTAGACTCAATATTTCGTGCACATGCTAATTAGGCAAGTTTTGGTTTGATTTGAGCTAATTGACACCAAATACACATGAAAAAAGATTCAAAAAAGAACTTATAAAATCAAATATTGAAACCATTGAATTCAAAAGATTTTGTGCAATTTTCTTAACCTAATATGCTCACTACATAACCAGGAATCAAACCCTAATGCTGGAAGAGATTGAAGCTGCGCCAAAGCTAAGAACAAACTTAGAATTTTCACTAAAAAAAAGCAAAACTGAAATCAACCTTAGAGGTTGATTCAAACCCTACAATTCATTCCATTGGCTTCCTCAAGTCTCCTTGATCATATTTCAATCAAAAACAACAACCAAAGCTCCAAGAATCGGTAATATGAAGGCAGACTGTATCGAATAAAAGTCACAATCGTGCATACCAATTCATGCATTTTTTATAAGTTTTGATATGTGTTTTGCATTCCTGATGAAGTTTACAAGCTAACCATCACCTTTAATTGCGTTTTTCTGTGCTATACGAGATTATACCATGATTGAATGTTAGGGTTTCCTGAGCTTCAAATTAGGGATTCTTAATAGAGGAAAAATTGGACATCCCCAGTACCACCATTGCAATCAACGCATCTGGACGAAGAGATTGATATAGTCGCGCTCAATTTATGAGCACCCAGCAGCTAATCGTTATTTTCTTGTAGGTTGTCTACAGCAACGCTTAAAAACCGTTGCCTCATATTTGTGTTTTCAGGAAAATTGAAGAAGATGACCTCGTGTCCAACGGCCAGTGGTTCTTTTGAATTACGCGCGTTTTTTGAGGCACTAACTCTCGCTTGTTTTATTATGTTCATGGTTTATTAAATATACAAAACAATTCAATGGTTCAGCTGGCAGGTGTTGATAACGTTCACCTCCAAGACCTGGGTTCGAGCCCCAGGTCTACGTTATTTCAATAATATTTTGCAAAACGTGCTCATATGCAGTTTTCAGGTGGGAGCATACCATACACCCCCCAGATCAGAGCGTCCACGTGCCCAACGTCCACAATCACAAGGCTGAGGATGGATGAACACGCTACTCTCCAGTCAACGCACAGCATGCTAGCAAAAAGTCAAAGGAGGCTTCAGAATTGGGCCAGACTATTCCAAGTCACACCTCCATATTGGGACTACACCCCCACCCTGGTTTGCAAGTGTTTTTATTTTTCTCATATCTTTTTTTAATTATTATTATTATTTGTTTTATTGTTTTAATTTAATTCATTATTTTTACAATACATAAAAAATACAGAAAAATCAGAAAAAGATAAAAATATAATAAATTATTTTATTTTAATATTCTCATAAATAAATTAAGATGTAATTATTTAGTTTTAATTAGGTTACAATTTTAATTTCTTTTAATAACAAAAAATACAAAAATATAGAATTTAGGTTTAATTGTTAATTTTATTCCTTTTAATTTCCTTTTTTTACAATAATAATATTTATTTTATTTATTTTCATAAATTAAAAAATGCATGTAAATTAACTTAGGTTTAAATTAGTTAAAATTTTAATATTTTCATAATAAATCTAAAAAACACTAGAATTAGGGTTTACGTTTCAAATTTCATTCTAATAAATTCTTCTTCTTTATCTAAAAAAACATAAAAAAAACTAAAAAAACATTTTCTTTTCAATTTTAATTTCAACCCTTCATTAACTTTAAATTTTTTGCAAAAGGGTCCAACGCCCATGTTCGTAATTTATTTAATTTCGCGCATTTATTTTATGTCGTTTATTATAATTATGTAATTCTCCCAAAGCGTTGTAACGATTTTATTTCTCGCACTTTTCTTTATTTTGCTTTATTTATTTTCCGTCAAATCGGGTCCGGTTTAATTTTGGCGATGTGGACCCGCGCCATTTGTAATAGTTGTAGATTTATTTTCCCGCAACTTTTAACTGTTAAATAAGCATGAAAGGATGTATGGCCATAATAAAATCAAGCGTAGATCACAATGAACTTGACAAAAGACAAATGCAAATGAAAACAACACACGAATCGCACACACCACCCCTAGGGTACGCCTCACTGTTGCCTTTCGAAAGGTGGTCGTCGAGTAGAGGACGTCTTAGTAAGTCCTCATGATCCGGGAACCTGGCATGAGGGTAGCTTCTAAGGTGTCTTCCCATTGCTCTGGTGATCACCATGTCCCGAACTTCGAATTGACCCGAACACCTCCAACGGTGGTGCTACCTACCTCTCAATGGTGGGATGGCACTACTTTTAAAGGACATTTACACAGACGAATTCCTTAGGGTAGGTAGGTTCTCATGGATACTTGCTCTCTTCAAAAACAAACAAAAATCTTTTCATACCGACACTTTTCAAAAGCTTTCAAAGCAAATTTTTCAAACACTCTGACGTACGAGTCGAACTGAAATTTTTCAAAGAAACTTTTTAAACCCACATTGAAAAGCAAACAAACATTTTTGAAAACACATTGAGCAAGTATCTAAGAGCCCATGGATAACCATGGATAGAAAGGGTGCTAACACCTTCCCTTTCTATAACCTACCTCCCGAACCGAGAGCAATCTCTATAAGGAATTTTTCTGTGCTTTTGTCCTTTCCATTTGGAGAAAATAAAAGACGGTGGCGACTCTTGCTTCCGCGACATTTCGCGAACCAGCGTTAAACAGTCAGTTCCAGATCCACCGATCACAGTACACAACTGGCGTATTCGAAGGACAGGCACATGGTCCATTCGAAGGACATATATTTGTCCCATTCGAAAGACATGTATTAATGGATTTAAAGGGGCATACGTGAGTGTTCCATTCAAATGACTTACTTGGTTGGACCATCCAAAGGAATGGCAAGTGATGTATACAAATGATGTATGGGTTCCCTTCAAAATAACACACACGTTGGTTCAAAACGAAGGATATTGCTATCCAAAATGAAAGAAAAATATTCAAAGAGGTGCGTTGGCCCAAAATCCAACATACTGCCAGTTTCAAGCCAACGTGCACAAGCGCATTCATGCCAAAAGAAGATTCGATTGGCCAGGAAAGAGTTTTCATTTGGGCTAGCTGAATAGGGGTTCAAACGAAGAAGCCCCAGTGATGAGAACATGATCCAGTCGAAAGGTACACAAATGGTCCATTCGAGGAGGCAACCAAAGTCACATTCGAAGGGTACACAAATTTTCCATTCAAAGGACCCATTTGAAGGCTATACAAGAATTCCAGTCGAAGGGCATGAATTGGAGGCATTCGAAGGCCATTGATGTCCACATTTATTCAAATTTCAAAAAAGGGACAAGATTCCATGCTTTTGGCCAAAGTTACAAAGTTTCATTCACGGCTTTCAAACACATAATAAAGGTTGTTTAATCCTATGATATCTTGTGTCCTCACTCCTCTTTATATAAATAAGACATTAGCATGCATTTCGACACGGATACACAACTTGGAAGGAGCCACACAAATTTGCAAAGAACTGTCAAAATCGTGAATTTTGAAGAAGCAAATTCCAGCCTTTCTTAATCCAAACTAAGTCAACCATTCATTTCTTGAAGGTCCCAAGAGTGATTCCCATGCCTTAAACTAGTTCAACTCACGCACAATTTCCCTCATCTGGTCCTCCTATATTGGTAAAGTTCTTGGATCTCAAACTTGTTTAATTCGTAATATAAATCCATTTTTCTTGCACATTCATATTGTTATCATTGTTTGTGAATTTTTTTAATGTGTTTCATGTGAGCAACAATGCCAGAACCATAAATCACCATTGTTAAAGGTCGAAACATGGAAGTTTTCGTTTTCAGGGACGGAGATGGTTTTAGCTCAAACTAGGACCATGGTTTGACCTCCCCAGAGCCTGCGTGTCAAAACGTTATATTTTGATTCGCCCATTCAAAATAGAGGGACCCCACTGGAGCGCGCGTGTTTTCCAAATCAGCATGTTCATTTGTTTTACATTATATACATTTCTTTGTGCTTGTACTAACGGATGTAAGGCTGTCCCAACGGTTGGATGAGTGTGTGTTAAAGCATTTGCAGGGCTAGAGGGGCTGGGTTTGATCCAGCCCTTTTGCAATTCCTTGTTTTTGGTTTTTTCTATTGCTTTGCAGATTCAATATTGATACATCCTGCGCGCGCATCGTGGACCACCAATCTGAACCATCAGATCATAGTTAATTCAGATCCAATGCATACCAAGACACGGTCCACCATGCATCTTCAAGACTGCTCTACACCTGATCCGGTGCAGACCTGGACTCTCTTCAGCATTGGGCCTAGCAGAAATTCCAAACAGCACCCCCCTTTTCTCTTTTACATGCCTAGGCCCATTTGGTATCTTTTTTTTGTATTATTTCTTATATTTTTTATTATTGTTTTCTTTTGTTTAATTAACCAAATATATAAAAAAATCTCACTAAAAAATTAGGTTTAGATTTCTTAATTAAATAATTTATTTCTTTAATTAATTAATTAATTAAAACTTTAATCTTTTCTTAATTAAAAATGAATTGGAGTTTAGGACTAATTATTTTCTTTTCTTCATAATAAAAAAACTAAAAAGAAATTAGATTAGTTTTCTTAATTTAATTATATAGACTTTAGGATAATTGACTATTTTTCTTAAATCAAAAACAAAAAAAAATATTTTTCTTATTAGGTTTTTCTTAGACGAACTTTCAATCTTTCGCGCGTTATTTATTTTTTCGCATTTTTACATTATTGTAATTGTATACTGGTATGTAATAACTAATTACGACTTTTATCTGCTTTCTTTATTTTTCTTCCACCCAATTTTTGTACATTGTAAATCCCCTCCCCGAAGCCATATAATAATATAGGTTTATACTTCTGCACTTTATATTATGTACATATTTATTGTTAGTAACTAGGAATGTATGGCAAGACTGAAATTAAAACGTTAGCAAACCTAATGACGCAAGATAAATAACTAAATTGAACACAAATTGCACATATACACCTCTAGGGTACCCCACTTTGGTTTCCTTCAGAAATAAAGCAGTCACGTCCCTCGAAATGGGGACGCTTTAGCAAAGACCCATAAATCAAAAAGATCATAGTCCCTCGATGACCCTACAATTGCCTCTTGATAAATGATCTAGTCCCAAAACAAAATTGCTAAAGCGTCTTCACAAGTTACCTTAGTGATTGTAACGTCCCTTCGAATGTCCCTTTTACATCCAACGATATGGCTACCTACTTACTAATAGTAGGATAGCACTGTCTAAAGGATAGAAGGAAAAGAACTACATTTTCGGGTACAAAGTAGATAACTGTTAGAAGTTTGCTCAAAACATTTTGCACTAACACAAATAATACTTTTCAAAAACAATTTTCAAAAAAATAAATTTACTTTGTCAACACTCTTGAGGACTTGTACAAGAGTTAACACAAAGCAAATCGCTGCACTAAGGTATTTCAAAACATTTTTCAAACACACAAAGCACAAAGTACTTTCAAAATGAGCAAACCTCTAAGAGCCCGTAGATAACTACGAATGGAAAGGGTGCTAACACCTTCCCTTTCCATAATCTACACCCTTTACTCAGAAAACTCTCGAAAAAGTCTTTTTCTATTCTTTTCACCCATTCCTTAATTTGGATAAAAGAAAAGTTGGTGGCGACTCTTGCTTACCGTAACATTTGTGAACACAAATGCAAAACCAGTATTAAACAGTCGATTCTGCCAGCATATCACAATACCTATTAACATACATCTAATAGTTAATATATGTACAGGAATTTAAATGTGAAAATTAAATCTACGCTATTACAAGGCTTTATGGGAGGTACATTGGAGAAATATGGAAAATAACGTCCTAGTTACTATTATAGACCATGAGCAAATACATTAATAATAAAAATGTGCAATTAAATAAACGCGCATGAAATTGAAATTAACGTCTAAAAACATCCTAAGAAATAAAAATCTTTTTGTTTGTTTCTGATTTATTTTAAGAAGATAATTAAACTACCTTAAATCTAATTTTAATTTAAAAAGATAATTGCTAAATGAATTTAAAGCCTAATTCTAATATTTTTTTTGTATTTTTGTTAAGAAAATATTTGAATTAAAAACCTATGTCTAATTGATTTTAAATTAATTAAAACAAGTCAAAATAATTAAGTTAATTAGTTTACAAAAATTAAAATTAATTTAGAAAATCCTAAGTATGTTATTGTTATTTTTTATTAAATAAAAAAATGATTTAAAAGAAAATAAGAAATAAAATAAATAAAATAAAAAAAGAAAATTGGGTCTGATGTCTAAAGCAAATAGGGGGTGCATTTTTGGAATTTATAGGCCCATGTGTGAAAGAGCCCAAAGGCTGTATGTATTCAATGGTGTTATTCCCTTGAAGGTCTATCATGAGCGCCTGGATCTGGAACGTCTGATCTGATGCAACGATGCTTTGATGGTGGTGATTTGAGGACATGGAGTGTGCGTGCTGGAGTTGGAAGTGTTGAATCTATAAGAGAATGTTAGAAAAATAAAATATGCAAGAGGCAGGGTTCGAACCTCTGCCCTTACATATAACAAATCCTTAAACACGCTGCCTCTACCGTTGGGACGGTGATACTTCCATTAGCCTAAACGCATCCATGAATATATATTATATACAAATGCAATTATTTTAAATTAAAAAAAAACAATTGAACGCAGGTGGGACCCTGGTATTTGGGTGGACCAATCAGGAGTGGATAGAGGGAACTAAACTTTGAATCAATTAATGGGATGCAGGGGTGAAGCCACGCCAGCTTGGACCACCACCTGCAATTAGTCAGACCACCGGCCACGGTGGTTACGATCATCTTCTCCGGCGAGGCTAAATATCCAAACCTGTAAAATACACAATATCAAAGCAACTAAAGCATCCCACCCCCCTTAAAAATTCCCAAATAATTCAATGGTGGCCTTTATTTGATCTAAAAATTCCTGTATCATGGGTTCGAGGATTCCTGTTTGAGATGCCTTAACAATGGTGATCTATGATTCTTGCACTTTCACCCACATGAAACACGTTAGAACATTAGCAAGAAACTATAATAACATGAATATGTAAAGAGAATTAGTTTATATTACATGTAGAAAGAGTTTGAGATTATCAAAAATACCAAAACGGAATGATGACGATCTGCTTGATCTTGGCGTGGAACTGTGTGCTAGAGGATGGGGTTGAGTTCCTGGAAGCCTCAGGGATATGTTTGAATCATTTGTTTGGACTGAGGATGGATGGAAAAGTGTTTTCAATTTGGACAACTTTAAAAAAATTGCAATTTGGTAGTGTTCTCTCTAGGTTGTGTAGGTGTGTCTTTGGCTTGCAAGCATGCTGCTTATATAGAGTAGAAGGGAGAGGACAAGAAGGAAATGGTTTAAACAACCTTGATTATGTGTTTGAAAGCCATGAATGAAAATTTGTAACTTAGGCCAAAAACATGGAATCTTGTCCTTTTTTGAAATTTGAATGTATGTGGACATTTTGGCTCCTTCGGATGCCCTCTAGTTCCTGCCCTTTGATTGGCCCAGAGTTGCCTCCTTCGAATGGCTCCAATCCTCATCATTGGGGCTTCTTCGATTGAGCCCCTATTTGCCTTGGTAGCTTGATCTGAAACTTTTCAACTAACCCAATCGAAAACTCTTTTCTGGCCATTCGAAGCTTCTTTTGTCATGAATGGGATTGTGCATGAGGCTTGGGTCTGGAAGCATGCAAGACTTTGGCCAGACTCATCAAAAGACAAAACAACACTTGCCTTCAACCAATATGTGCCTTTCTACTAGACCAAATGCATTCCCCTTTAAAGGAACCATTTGAGTGTCTTTTGAATAGCCCACATGCACTCCTTGTGCATTCTTCGAATGGGCCACCAATGTGTGTTCATAATGTAGCAATCCTATGCTTGTGAAACAAAGGCATGCATGAAGAGAAAACCTTTGCTTTGTGAATCAAAGGCCAGTTGAAAAGGGAGCCTTTTCCTTGTGGATCAAAGGCCAGTCTAAAGAAGATTTTTCCATTATGAATCCAAAGTAAGCATGAAGAGGCCTTTGGCCTGATAAATCTAAACACATTTATAAGGGGTTCTTGCCTTATGCACCAAAGGCAAGTCGAAAGAAGCCTTTTTCCTTGTGCGCTGAAGGCAAACTGAAGAGGGAGTATTTTCCTAGTCAAATGAGGAATCAAGCTTGCTCCAAATAAATCAAATGCTCAAACGAGGCAGGGATCATGTTGGCTCCAAAGAAACCAAATGCCCAATCGAAGCAGGAATTAAGCTTGCACGCAGGTAGCTATTGCATTGTGAATCAAGCTAGCATGTTAATCCAAAGGCACAATCGAATGAGCACCAACATGAGGCCCTTCCCTTTTGAATCGAAGGAAGTTGTTTCTAAGGAATCACATTCCCAGTCGAAGCTTGTATACAACAAGCAAGCAACAGGCCAAGGCTTCAATCGAAGCTTGGAAATTTATAGCAAGCTTGGAGGAAGTTAGGTGCTCAATCGAAGCCTGTCAAGATGCCAATTGAAGGACCCTTTGACATGACAATCGAAAGACCTTGCTTATCTTCAAAAAAATTATTTTTCTTTAATCAAGTGCTTGTGACCACCCATATAAGAAAATACTTGGAAAACATGAGATGGAAAATTTTGAGGTACAACAGACCATCATTTAGCCACTAACTTCTAACTCAAAGGTAGCTTTCAGAAGGCCCTTGCCTTCTGAATCGAAGGAAATTGTTTCAAAAGGAAACCCAACCCAGTTGAGGCTAGCAATAGGATAAGCATTGTCCTTGTGCAGGCAGGCATGCAGGAGGCCTTTGCCTTGTAAACTAAGTAAACATGTAAGGCCAATAGTGCAATCGAAGCTTGCATGCAGGAGGTTATTTACATGGGCACCAACACAATCATATAGGATGCAAAGGGTGCAATAGAAGGATGTATGTAGGAAGCCTAAATGCCCAAACGAGGCTTGTATAAAGATAGGCGTTGCCTGCCCTGGATCGAAGCTAGTTACTTCAAAGGAAACCTTTTCCCCTATGGATCGAAGCATGCATAAGGAAGGAGTTTCCTTATGGATCGAAAGAGACGTGAAGGAGACCAAAGTCTAATAGAAGCCTTATGAATCGAAGTAAACTTATTTTTTCTCCAATTTTGTCAAAAAGATTATTTTTATCTACTTTGCCCTTTTTTAACAATTTCCTCTTTAAGTTGATGCTGGAAAATCCAATTGTACTTGTGCAAGCTTGAATTTTTTAGAATCCTTGTGAGAAATGCCTTGATAAATGAGAGGGTAAATTTTGGGGTACAATATGAACCATCACCAAAATATCGTTCCAGATTCAATTGGAATCCAAACGCGCAATTAACTGAGTTTAGGACCAGAGAACATCATAGAGAACGGGTTGGGTACAAATAAACTTTGAGCCTTATCCTTTGTTTCTTAAACCGTGAACCAAGCCAATCTACAACCCTTTAAAAGTCCTAGCTGAAGCATGGGTTAGTTCAAAAGCATATTGTTATAAAAGGTATCCTGACTCCTGTAAGACTTACTGTAAATCCTGAGTCGAATTCATATTCTTACAAAATTCTTTTATCTGCTAAAAATGCATTTTCAAAAATTCAAGACAAACATAAACTTTTCATTATTTGAATACTGTTGTTTGCATATAGCTAATTGTTTTAAAACAGAGAAATTCACACGGCGAATATCCAATGAACGAAAATTCTCTCAAGAAACACAATCACTTCAAATGGGAAAACACGTCCAATGACAAATCTCCCATAACCAAGGGGACGTGACATGTTGTTATTCAAATCATCAATGGCAGTCAAGTCAAGATTCCAAGAAATCTCTCATAAAGTCCTGAATAGCCGGGGGCAGGTCTGTATCTAAATAACTTAGGGCATTGAACATAAATTCTAGCAAAGTGTCACTTACGACCAAGCACATATTTTCTGGCAACGCTAAAACACTTACTACTATGGACAGTGAAAAATCCCCACAAAGTCCCTTTCATAAGGTGATCCGCAGTGAAGTCGCCAGAGCCACCTCTATAAGGTTATCCCCATAAAATAATCTTCACGGATAAGGGTACAAACCCCACAAGGCCAAATTCATGGATATACCCACAAAATTAGATCCATGCAATCCCCAACCATAGTTTCAATCTCTGGAAAACCTTTCCCAGTTGAGTTGGTATTAAGAAGAGTCCTTGAGGAGTTATTCCAAAAGAAAACAGCTCCCCAGCATATTATCAAATGTTCTCTTCAACGGGGTTTATTTCCCCACAAATTACAAATTCCCCAGTATGAGTCTTTTTCTTAGGCTGTTATACGGTGGGAAAACTGACTTGAGGTTTTTGCGTTTAATCGCAAATGTTGCAGTTAGCAAAAGTCGCCACCGACTTTTCTTCTATCCAAAAGGAAAGGTGAAAAAGCACAGGAAAGACCTTTGAGATATTTTCTTGAGTTCGAGGGGTAGATTATGAAAAGGGAAGGTATTAGCACCCTTTTCATCCATGGTTTTCCATGGGCTCTTAGTTACTTTCTAGATCACTTGCTTTTGTTTGAAAAATGTGCTTTGTGTGGTTTTTGAAAGTATTTTGAAAAGGTTCCATTGTTTAGGCAAACTTTGTAATAGTTCTCTTTCATAAGAACGTATACAAAGTGTTGAGCTTTTGAAAATATTTCATGTTTGTAAAGTGTTTTGAAAGTGTATGTGATTGTTTTTTAAAATAGCAAGGATCTTTGTTTTGAAATTGAGCAAGTAACTAAAAGTAATCTACCTACTCAAAAGGTCTTAGATGTGTTTTTCTCCTCCTTTAGATATTTCTATCTTACCATTGATTTGGTAAGAAGCCCCATCGTTGGATGTGAAGGGACGGGCGTGGGTCATCGTATAGTCATGATAGCAATGTTGTGAGATATCTTAGCATTCTCTTGTAGGGACTAAGATCACTTCTAAGGCAACGTTTGTAGCGTCATCGAGGGACTATGATCTTGTATTTGTGATTGTTTTGCTAATATATCCCACATGCATAACATGACCATTTTTATAAGACAACAAGTGGAATTTCCCTAAGGGTGCATGTGTGCAAGTGTGTTTAATTGCATGCATTTCTTCTTTGATTTTTGGGTTGTCTACTTGTTGATTTTATCTTGCCATACACACCTAATTACTAACATTTATATGAAGGTAATAAAAGAGTGAAAAAAATAAATTCTACACTATTACAACCATATTGAATTGCATGAAAATATAAAGGCAAAAATAAGGTAAAAGCAAGAAAAAAAAGGATCTTTCGATTTAGGGCAGCAAACCCTTCGATTCTGCCATTTCTGGCTCTCTTCGACCTTGCCTGAAAAGGGGTGAAAGAATGAGTTTCGATTGGGGCCTAGAAGCCAGCATATTTTGGCTTTCGATTGGGGCTGGAGGCCAACATGTTGTGCCTTCTGGCTGCCTCTTTCGTTTGGCCTAAAGGTTAGCATGGAAGCCAGAGGCTTCGTTTCTAACTTTTCTGTCTCCTGTTTCTTTCATTTGAGTTTGAATAGAAACATGGCCCAAGGCCATTCCAACATCACCTTAAGGCTAGATTAGTTCTTTAAAGCGTATTTAAATATACCAAGAGCAAAAGCCAAGAAGATTGTTAACCATGACACATATTAAGAGAGTGAAAACAAAAAAAAAAGAAAATAGTGTGTACATGTTTTAAATGAAAAAGAAAACTTATTTACATTCTATGCTGGAAACGAAGGGCCAAAGGTTAAAAATGACTTACCTTGCTGGAGGTTGGAGCGTGTTCTGGACTTTGAAGCGGTTTCCTTGAATGCCTCTGGATTCGAAGGAAAAAACCCAGGGTGGGCCTTTGACACTGGATTTGAAAGAGCAAAACAAGTGAAATATCCTTCTTTGCTGGATTCAAAGGAAGGAACAAGTGGGATGCTCCTTGATTCGAAGGAAACTGGAATGTGTTGTTCTTCAGAATTGAAGGAGGTAACGATGATTCTGGTTTTTTTTATTTCATAAGTGTTGAAGTGTTTGAGAATTTTATGGTGTGTGAGAATTTTGAAGATACATTCCCCTCCTCTTCTCTCTTTCTTCTTTGTGCAAATGAACTCTCTATTTATAGAGAAAGGTTTTTGGGAAGCTTGGGGAGCAAAATTAATAAAATAAGGCTCAGCTGGAAAGTAAGTGTCCACTTGTGCCATAAAAGCAAGATGAATGGTTCAGATGGGTTGCATCCTTCTGAAGGGAAACAGGCGCAAGATTCAAGACAAACTTTTCTAAAAGGTAGTATTATACTATTAAGTGCAAGTGGTCTTGGACAACAAATGGGTAAAGGCCTATTTTAACTTGCATAAACAATTAAGTATAGGGTGAGTCATAGGTTTGAGGCCTGAAAACGGAAAACACGTAGCCTAGCCTATGGGTCTAAATGTTCAACTTGATCTTTTGAGTCGAATCCTCCATCTTTCTACACCTTTCGACCAGACTAGAACAACACAACATTCGTTTTCACCAGTTGTGTGTCCTTCGAATGAACCAACTGTGTGTTCTTAGAATGGCCCTTTTTAGCTGAATATGCCATTTTGAGTCTTCTTGCTTTTAATAACTTAGGCCCAAACCTTCGACCAGACTCCAAAGTAAGAGAACAATTATTCCCCAACTATGGCAAGTCCTTCGAATGGACCACCAAGTTGTGTGTCATAATGCAGGACTATGGGGTATGGAAGGGTTTGCATATGGATTTGAAGGTGATATGAAGGCGTATTCGAATCATACATGAAGATGAATTTGAAAGTCACAGGAAGGTAGCCATTCATCCAATCGAAAACTTATGAATCCAAGGCAAACAGGTGAGGGGCGAATGGTGCAATCGAATGACACTTTTCAGAAGGTTATTAACTTATGAATCGAAGGAAGCTTTCAGAAGATTATTGACTTTTTTAATTGAAAAAAACCAAAAGGAGGCCTTTACTTCCTGAATCGAAGGACATTGTTTCAAAGGGAAACAAAAACTCAATTGAAGCTTGTATGAAGATGATTTCCTTCTGAATCGAAGGAAGCTTCAATACCCAAATGAAAGATGTAACCCAAGTGGCGTGAATCCCTTGCTCAACTGAAGCTTGCATGTAGGCATGACCAGAGATGAATGCCCAAACAAAGGCTTACACGCAGACATGCAGGAGGTGAATGCCCAAATTAAGGCTTGTATGCAGAAGGCACATTTGGCCACCAGATCATGGCCTTTGATTGCAAGCATGCAGGCAACAAACTTGTCCAATCGAAAGGCTTGTCTTCTAGGGGGAACTTATGGAAGAAAATTTGGTACTCAAAGCAAACATGCAGGCAGTGGAAGACACAAACGAAGCCTACAACAAGAAGTCACATGCCCAGACGAAAGAGGCACGCTAGCAGCAACTTTTGAGCAATCGAAGGAGGTGCAAAGTCCAATCGAAGGGGGCTGGATCGAAGGAGACCTATTTTCCTCCAAATTTGTCAAAATATTATTTTTATCTATTTTCTCCCTTTTTGACAGTTTCCTTTTAATTCTGGTGCTGGAAAATTCCAATGTACTTGTGCAAGCTTGAATTTTGAGAAACATTGTGAGAGATGCCTTGAGAATTGAGAGGGAAAATTTTGGGGTACAACATAGGCCAATATAAATCAACGGATAAAACCCCTTAATCCCAAGAAGAGTCATTGCAATCCCTAACGAAGTTGTTACTATCCCCGAAAGTTGTTGCAAAGCCTGGACCTGACCAGATGATAATTTAACTGCTGAAACCTGGACACGACCAGATAACAGTTTGATTTGCTGAAACTTGGATCCGACCAGATACCAGTTAACCTCAAGATCAAATTACTGAAACATGGACCCGACCAGATAACAACTCAAGTTGTTGAAACATATACCCGACCAGATAACCGTTCGAGTTACTACGAAACATGGACCCGACCAGATGATAGTTTAACTACTTAAACCTGGACCCGACCAGATAACAGTTTGAGTTGCTGAAACCTGGACCCGACCAGACACCAGTTAACCTCAAGATAAAATTGCTGAAACCTGGACCCGACCAGATAACAACTCGAGTTGCTGAAACCTAAACCCGACCAGATAACCATTCGAGTTACTATGAAACCTGGACCCAACCAGATAATAGTTTAACTTCTACAAATCACTAACAAAACTCCTCTTCCCTAGTGGAGTTTGCCACTATCCCTAGTGAGTTTCTATAAAGCCAGGAATCCGACCAGATAACAGTTAACTTCTTTATCCCTAGCAAGTTGTTGTGAAGCCTGGAATTCGACCAAATAACAGCTAATCGTTTTTCCTCTCCAATCAAGAGATAGCTCCCTAATAAAGCAATGGACAACTAAAAATACTGAACACTATTCCCCAAGAAGAAATCAACACTCCCCGCAGAGTTTCCTCAAGCAAAGTCAATGTTCCCCATCGGAATTCTCCTCAAATAACAAAGCAGGAATCCCCAGCAGAAACATTCTAAAAAAGGTTGAAGATGCACACACTCTTCATCCTCAACAGCGATCCAGGATTTAATTTCCCAAACTCCCCAGCATTTGTCAAGGATTTATTTTCACGGACAAAGATGAACTTCAATAACATTTAATGTTCATACATCATAGCATATGCATACGAAACGCATATAGCACAATCTCATTTATTTTGAGAACATCATTACACAATGCATTTCATACATCATGACATTGCATACAATTAACTCTTTAACTTTTCAGGAAAGATCAATCAACAAATAATTATCATCAACAATTTTCAACAGGTCCAAGATTAGTTCCTGAAACAAGACAGAGCTACTATCTACACGACCAACTGAAACAATCTTACACGGGTTCCTTCTAATTTCCAGATGCAGCTTCACACGGGCTCATCATGAAGCAATCTTACACGGGTTCCTTCTAACTTCCAGATGCAGCTTCACACGGGTTCATCATGAAGCAATCTTACACAGATGAAGTTTCACATGGACTCATCCCGAAGCAGCCCTACCTAGACTCCTTCTCATATATTTCCAGATGAAGTTTCAAATGGACTCATCCCGAAGCAGCCCTACCCAGGCTCCTTATCATATATTTCCAGATGAAGTTTCACACGGACTCGTCCCGAAGCAGCCCTACCCAGGCTCCTTCTCATATATTTCTAGATGAAGTTTCACACTGATTCATCCCGAAGCATCCCTACCCAGGCTCCTTATCATATATTTCCAAATGAAGTTTCACATGAAATCATCCCTAAACAGCCCTACCCAGGATCCTTATCTTATATTTCCAGATTAATTTTCACACGGATTCATCCTAAAGCAGCCCTACCCAGGCTCCTTCTCATATATTTCCAGATGAAGTTTCACACGGACTCATCCCGAAGCAGCCTTACCCAGGCTTCTTCTCATATATTTCCAGATGAAGTTTCACACAGAATCATCCCGAAGAAGCCCTACATAAGCTCCTTCTCATATATTTCTATATGAAGATTCACACGAACTCATCCCGAAGCAGCCTTACCCATACTCCTTCTCATACATTTCCAGATGCGGTTTCACACAGACTCATCCCGAAGCAGCCCTACCCAGGCTCCTTCTAATTTATTTCCAAATGTAGCTTCACACAGGCTCATCCTGGAGCAGCCCTACCCAGGATCCTTCTAATTTATTTCCAAATGCAGCTTCACACAGGCTCATCCTGGAGCAGCCCTACCCAGGCTCCTTTTAATTTATTTCCAAATGCAGCTTCACACAGGCTCATCCTGGAGCATCTTTAACCAGGATCCTTCTAATTTATTTCCAAATACATCTTCATATGGGCTCATCATGGGTTACTTCTAATACATTTCCAGACACGGCTTAACACGGGTCCATTCGAGCATATCATTCGGATTAAATCGACCAAAGATTTATTCTGATGCTTCTTCAAATCTCTATCAACAGTCATCTTGGATGGCATCTATAAGCCCATCTCCGACAAATTCTTCATAATTTCTCCAAATGGCATTTTTAAGCCCATTCCAGACACAATCAACTAACACATAGTCGAGTGAAAATTTTTGGGCACTCTAGTGTTCAATCATCTTCCACCTTTAGGTCACGAATGGCAGACTCGCCAATCTAACTCTTCAGGTTTAAGAAGATTAAACAGGGGCAACTATTTTACCCCAAAATTTTCCCTCTCCTTTTTCAAAGACATTCCTCACAAATGATCTCTACTTCTCAAGGATTCTCAAGGATTAATCAGACAAAATCATCTCCGAAGCACCGGGACTCCAAATTAGGGTTTTGATTGAGAGTGACAAATCTTTGATTTTTGACCTAGTACATGACTTATTGGTTTAAAATATGATCTCAAGGATTTAAGTGCATCATTTCTACCTAGACGCATATTTCAATACACTTCTCAAGATCAATTGATTGATAGTTGAAATTTGGTCAACTGATGAAAAAGTCAATTGTACATTAAAAAGTCAAACTTTGACTTTTTGATCAAAATCAAGTTTCAAAAATCATATTTCATCAAGACATGTCAAAATATGAAGATTGTTCATCAAGAAATCAAAAAGTCAGATTTATCTTTGAAAAGTCAAAATTCTAAGACTTAGAAATTTTTCTAAGTGTTAGAAAGTTAACTTTTTTCATGACTTTGTGCCAAATTTTCACCATGATGCAAGATGATTGAATGGAAACTTTCAACATGAAAGTTATAGATCTAAATGAGATATAAAACTTTGTAGAAGGAATCAAGTTCTAAAAATGCTTGGATTTAAATTTATTAATTCATGAAGACATGTTCATGAAACTAAAAACACTTAGTGAAATTTCAAATGTTTAGGCAGATTTTTTGATTCCAACTTCATGGCAATTTTTCACCAAGTTCCATGTTGATTCTTCAAAAATGTCAAACATGAAATTTGTAGAGGATGTATCAAGATTTCCAAAATGTCCAAGAACTTGAAGAGATCATTTTTGAGCTAAGAGATTCGAAGAGATGGAGATGGCATGATGAACTTAAATTATAAACCATTTTTGTGATGAACTCATAGCAAAATCTCAAACCTATCCTGCATAATCCCATTTTTAGGCCACTTGACTTTTAAATCTCACCATGATCAGAAATTTACACAAGTTCGATATGTATGACACAAATATTAGAAGCTTTGTCCAAATCTTGATACCATTTTTGGATAGTTTGCATAAAGTCACTTTACCATTTTGATAAAAGCAAGCTTTATGCCAACAACTCTTTGCTTAAACTTGTGATTTACTCCTAATCAGATCCTATACAATCTCAATATCAAAAGAAATCTCAAGAAGTCAGTAAAAGCATGGAAAATCCATTGAATCACTCACTTTCTTCATCATAAGGCAACAAAATCTTTGTATTTTCAAAACAAGCCAAAAACTTCAGCCAACTTCATCTATAAATAAGTTGCTTTCACATCACACAAGGAGGTTTTTTTGGAGAGAGAAAAAGAGAGAATAGAAAAAACATCATTCTTTGTAAACTCTGCTCATTTCACAAAAGATCCTTGCTCATACTCATCTTTATTCTCAGTCACAAAAACAGAATCTCAATACATTATTCAATCTTAAAAACTCTCCAAACACCTTATCATATAGAGATTGTTCAAACACAAGAATAGTTTTTGTAGTGACATTATCTTCATCCTTCAAACACAAAAACAGTATTGTACAATTTGATTAACTTAGTGTGATTCAACAGTTTGGAACAACTTCCTGGAGATTCATTAGAGCCATCACAATATCTTAAAAAGTATTCAGACTTAAAACACCAAGTGCAGTCTCAAGGTAAGTCTTCTTGACTTTTGATTTTTTCACACATCATTAATAATTTATTTTTGAAGATAAAATGCAGTAATCATTGCCCCTTTGAGCTAACCATTTGCTTGTTGTTTATGTTTATCAACCATATGTTGTAAACTGACCTATACAGACAATAAAACAATGTTTAAGGCAAAAACTACAACATGAGTCGACACATACCCACATGGGTCGACTCATTCTAGTGAAAAAAGGGGTATGAGTTGACACATGGCCTTATGCATCGACTTGTACTGTTATCCAAGCCCTAAAACAAAATTATGAAAGGTGCATGAGTCGACACAAAACACGTATGTGTCGACACAAACAGGTGCATGAGTCGACACATCCCATTATGCATCGACTCATACTAAGTTGATTTGGGATTTTTCAGAAAACAGAAAGTGGAATGAGTCGAAACATCCCATTATGCGTTGACTCATACTAAGTTAATTTTGTTTTACAGGGGCAAGGAAATTTATGTGCCGATGCATAGCAGCATGTGTCGACACATAATAGTTCAAAATGCAATTTTTCCTTTATCTTACATTGTTTTTACATTGTCTTCATTGTTATTCGATATGGTTGTAATATTTAAGTTCCTACTTCATCCCCATTCGTAAATTGTATCCCCATCCCCTTAATGATGTAATAGCGTAGGATTTTAATTTCCGCACATTTATCATTTTCATATAATGGTTAGTAATTAGGATATGTATGGTAAGATAAAATTGACCGTTAGAAAACCCTAATCTCAAAAGATAAAAATTCATGTAATCAAACACACTATTCACATGTGCACCTTTAAGGTAAACTCACTTGTTGCCTCGGAAAATAGTCATGTCCCTCGAATATGGGGGTTTTAGCAAAGACCCTCGATAAAAATGGATCGTAGTTCCTCAATGTCCCTCGATGTTGCCTCCGGTAAACGATCTAGTCCCTTACAAAAATTGCTAAAATGTCTCATAAGTTGCCTTCTATGACTATACGATTCACCCGCACTTGTCCCTTCACATCCAAAGATAGGGCTTCTTATCAATCAATGGTAAAGTAGAAATATCTAAAGGAGGATGAAAAGAAAAAAGACATTTTGATTAGGTAGGATGCTCATATTTGCTTGCTCGCAAATCAAAACCATTTTCACACTTACACTTTAAAAACATCTTCAAAAACAAACATCTCTTTGAAATATTTTCAAAACCAAGACTTTGTATGCATTCTTATAGAGAGGAGAATCATTATAAAGTTTGCCGAAACAAAGGAATTTTCAAAATACTTTCAAAAACCCACCACAAACACATTTCAAACAAAGCAATTTCAAAAGTGATCTAGCAAGCAACTAAGAGCCCATAGATAATTATGGATGAAAAGGATGCTAACACCTTCCCTTTTCATAACCTACCCCCTGAACTAAAGAAAATATATCAAAGCTCTTTCCTGTTCTTTTCACCCTTTCCTTATTGGATAAAAGAAAAGTTGGTGATGACTCTTGCTATCCGCAACAATTGCAATAAAACACAAAACAACCAAGTCAGTTCTCACACCGTATTACAGACTCCAACATACATATTGAACAGATGTCCAATGAAGAAGCTGGAAGGAATTACTCCAGAAGAATGTTGGTCTGGTGTGGAGCCTAGCTTGAGTCATCTAAAGGTATTTTGATCTATTTCACAAAGACATGTGCCAGATCAGGTGATAAGAAAACTGGATGACAAGTCGAATAAAATGATCTTAGTAGGATACCATTCGACAGGAGGTTACAAGTTGTTTCAACCTAGTGAAAATGTAGATAGTGATCACCAAGGACGTGATCATAGATGAGCTTAAGGAATGGGATTGGATAGAAAATGTCAAGAAAGATTCAGTAAGAATCTTATTCGAAGAACTAGCAGTTGAAGTTGAAAGATAAGTTCAACAAGAGGAACCAATAGCTATAGATTAACAAGGAACAAGCAGGGCTTAGAGAACAAGACACGTGCCTACAAGGCTGCAAGATTTCGTGATTACATCAGATAATGTGGTTGATATTGAAGGTGAGCTAGTACATTATGCTTTCTATACATATGTCGCACCAGTCAATGCAACTGAAGCATTGAAGGATTCAAAGTGGGTGAAATCAATGAACGAAGAAGTGAAGTCCATCGAAGACAACAACATTTGGTTACTTGTCGAATTACATCAAGGCAAGAAGGAAATTGATGTCAAGTGAGTATACAAAGTGAAAATGAATACAAAAAGGGGAGTAACTTGATACAACCCAAGACTCGTGGCGAAAGGATTTCTCTAGGAAGAAAGAATAGACTTTGATGAAGTCTTTGCACCTATTGCTAGAATCGAAACAATTAGGTTATTTGTTGGTCTAGTAGAAATAAACAGTTGCCACATATGTAAGATGGACGTGAAGTGTGCATTCCTTAATGGACCCTTAGATGAAGAAGTTTATGTTAAACAACCAGTTGGGTTTGTGAAACATGACAAAGAGATAAAGGTGTACAGGCTGCATAAAGCCCTGTATGGATTGAAACAAGCTCCAAGAGCTTGGAATAAGAAGATTGATAGTTTCCTAAGGGAGAAGGAATTTGTGAAGTACACAATTGAACATGTAGTATATGTAAGAAGAAGAAATAGTGAATTACTTATACTATGTATCTATATCTATGATTTGTTGATAACAGGTAGCTGCAAAAGTGAGATCGAAGACTTCAAAAGTGTTCTCAGCAAGGAATTCAAAATGTATGATTTGAGATGAAAGAATGCAACTCGACTTCGACACCTGCAGAACCAAGACTGTAACTATCAAAATATTCAGAACAAGATGATGTTGACCCAATCTAATATTGAAGACTTATTGGGTCATTAAGATACCTTTGTCACACAAGGCCTAACTTAGCATACAGTGTACGTATGGTGAGTAGATTCATGCAGAAGCCAAAGATATCACACCTAGCAGCGGCGAAGAGGATATTGAGGTATCTGAAAGGAACTCTTGACTATGGAATTTTATTTCCTAGAGCTAATAAAGGAAAAGAATGTAAGTTAGTGGAGTACACTGATTCAACTTGGTGTAGGGATGTTGAGGATAAAAAATCCACAGCTGATTATATGTTTATACTAGGTGGTGCACTAGTTGCTTGGAGTTCTAGAAAGGAACAAGTACTGACATTATCATCATGTGAAGCGGAATACATATTTGCTTCTATTTGTTCATATCAAATAACATGGATGGTGAATTTGGTTGAAGAAATCACAAGGAAAGATCATTGAACAATTACCATGAAGATCGATAGCATGTCAGCTATTAACCTGGCGAAGAAATTGATAGCTCATGGTCGAAGCAAGAACATCAAAATGAGTTTCCACTATTGTGATATGGTGGAAGAACCGACTGTTAATACTGGTTTTGTGTTTTGTGTTTGCAAATGTTGCGGTAAGCAAGAGTCGTCACCGACTTTTCTTTTATCCAAATTTAAAAAAGGGTGAAAAGAACAGAAAAAGACCTTTTTTCGAGATTATTCTGAATAAGGGGGGTAGATTATGGAAAGGGATGGTGTTAGAACCCTTTCCATCCGTAGTTATCTACGGGCTCTTAGAGGTTTTCTCATTTTGAAATACCTTTGTGCTTTGTGTGTTTGAAAATGTTTTGAGAATACCTAAGTACGACGAACTTTGTAATGTTTCTCGTGATAGTGGAGAAAGTATACAAAGTGTTTTTGAAATTTTTTTTGAAAAGTAGTATTTTTGTAAGTGCAAAGAGATGTTTTTGAGAAACCTTCTAAAATCTATCTATTTTGTACTCGAAAAAGGGTCATTCTTTTCCTCCTATCCTTTAGAAAGTGCTATCCTACTATTAGTGAGTAGGTAGCTCTATTGTTGGATGTTTGAGGGACCATCAAAGGGACATTACAGTCCCGAAGGAAACTTGTGGAGACGCTTTAGAAATTTTGTTTAGGGACTAGATCATTTACCGAGAGGCAACTGTAGGGTCATCGAGGGACTATGATCTTTTTGATTTACGGGTCTTTGCTAAAGCGTCCCTGTTTCGAGGGACATGACTGCTTTATTTCTGAAGGCAACCAAAGTGGGGTACCCTAGAGGTGTATATGTGCAATGTGTTTTTAGTTCAAGTATTTATCTTGTGTTAAGTTTGCTAATAGTTTAATTATTAAGCTCTTGTCATGCATTCTTATTAACATACATCTAACAGTTAATATATGTATATGAATTTAAATGCGGAAATTAAATCTACGTTATTACAAGGCTTTATGAGAGGTACATTGGAGAAATGCGGAAAATAACGTCCTAGTTACTATTACAGACCATGAGCAAATACATTAATAATAAAAATATAAAATTAAATAAACGCGCGTGAAATTGAAAATAACGTCTAAAAATATCCTAAGAAATAAAAATCTTTTTGTTTGTTTCTGATTTATTTTAAGAAGATAATTAAACTACCTTAAATCTAATTTTAATTTAAAAAGATAATTGTGAAATGATTTTAAAGCCTAATTCTAATATTTTTTTATATTTTTGTTAAGAAATTATTTGAATTAAAAACCTATGTCTATTGATTTTAAATTAATTAAAACAAGTTAAAATAATTAAGTTAATTAGTTTACAAAAATTAAAATTAATTTAGAAAATCCTAAGTCTATTATTGTTTTTTTTATTATTAAATAAAAAAATGATTTAAAAGAAAATAAGCAATAAAACAAATAAAATAAGAAAAAGCAAATTGGATCTAATGTCTAAAGTAAATAGGGGGTGCATTTTTGGAATTGCTAGGCCCATGTGTGAAAGAGCCCAAAGGTTGTATGTATTCAATGATGTTATTCCCTTGAAGGTCTATCATGAGCGCCTTGATCTGGAACGACTGATCTGATGCAACGATGCTTTGATGGTGGTGATTTGAGGACATGGAGTGTGCGTGCTGGAGGTGGAAGTGCTGAATCTACAAGAGAATGTTAGAAAAATAAAATATGCAAGAGGCAGGGTTCGAACCCCTGCCCTTACATATAACAAAGCCTTAAACGCACTGCCTCTACCGTTGGGACGGTGATACTTCCATTAGCCTAAATGCATCCATGAATATATATTATATACAAATGCAATTATTTTAAATTAAAAAAAACAATTGAACGCAAGTGGGACCCTGGTATTTGGGTGGACCAATCAGGAGTGGATAGAGGGAACTAAACTTTGAAACAATTAATGGGGTGCAGGGATGAAGCCACGCCAGCTTGGACCACCACCTGCAATTAGTCAGACCACCGGCCACGGTGGTTACGATCATCTTCTCCGGCGAGGCTAAATATCCAAACTTGCAAAATACACAATATCAAAAAAACTAAAGCATACCACCCCCTTAAAATTTCTCAAGGAATTCAATAGTGGCCTTTATTTGATCTAAAAAATCATGTATCATGGGGTTCGAGGATTCCTGTTTGAGATGCCTTAACAATGCTGATCTATGATTCTGGCACTTTCACCCACATGAAACATGTTAGAACATTAGCAAGAAATTATAATAACATGAATATGTGAAGAGAATTAGTTTATATTACATGTAGAAAGAGTTTGAGATTATTAAAAATACAAAAATGGAATGATGACGATCTGCTTGATCTTGTCGTGGAACCTTGTGCTAGAGGATGGGGTTGATTTCCTAGAAGCCTTAGGGATATGTTTGAATCCTTTGTTTGGACCGAGGAAGGCTGGAAAAGTGTTTTCAATTTGGAAAACTTTAAGAATTTTTTGCAATTTGGTAGTGTTCTCTCTAGGCTGTGTAGGCGTGTCTTTGGCTTGCAAGCATGCTGCTTATATAGAGTAGAAGGGAGGGGACAAGAAGGCAATGGTTTAAACAACCTTGATTATGTGTTTGAAAGCCATGAATGAAAATTGTAACTTTGGCCAAAAACATAGAATCTTGACCTTTTTTGGAATTTGAATGTATGTGGATATTTTGACTCCTTCGAATGCCCTCTAGTTCCTGCCCTTTGATTGGCCCAGAGTTTCCTCCTTAGAATTGCTCCAATCCTCATCATTGGGGCTTTTCGATTGAGTCCTTATTTGCCTTGGTAGCTTGATATGAAACTTTTCAACTAACCCAATCGAAAACTCTTTTCTAGCCTTTCGAAGCTTCTTTTGTCATGAATGGGATTGTGCAGGAGGCTTGGGTCTGGCAGCATGCAGGACTTTGGCCAGACTCATCAAAAGACAAAATAACACTTGTCTTCAACCAATATGTGCCTTTCTACTGGACCAAATGCATGCCCCTTTGAAGTCACCATTTGTGTGTCCTTTGAATAGCCCACATGCACTCCTTGTGCATTCTTCGAATGGTCCACCAATGTGCGTTCATAATGTAGCAATCCTATGCTTGTGAAACAAAGGCAGGCATGAAGAGAAAACCTTTGCTTGGTGAATCAAAGGCCAGTTGAAAAGGGAGTATTTGCCTTGTGGATCAAAGGAAAGCATCTTGAACCAATACTCATCAATAGGAAAAACAAGCTTGGTTCCCACAATTATGTATCCTTCGAATGGAACACATATATGTCCTTCGAACGTACCATTGGTGTATCTTTCGAATAGACCTTACTAGGTGTCAAAAATATGGAAAACAGTATGTTGAATATTTTTGAGGTGGAGTCAAAGCTAGAATGAGGGAAGCCAATTGCTTAATGAATCGAAGCACATATGAAATAAAACCACTACTTTATGGGCGCTGGCATGAAGGGAAACCATTGCCTTGCGCATTGGAGGGAAGCCCAGAGGAAGTCATTTTCTTGTGGGTCAAAAGCAAACACAGAGGTAAATTGAAGGGGCCTTGGCCTTGTGGATCGAAGGCAAGTCTGAGGAAGCCTTGTGTCTTGTGAATCAAAGACCAGTGAAAGGGGCCTTTTGCCTTGTAGATCGAAGGCAAGTTGATGGGTCTCTGCCTTATGAAACCAAGGCAAGCATGAAGAGGCATACGTGCGCTGGTGACAAACTGAGGGGCCTTTTTCCCAGTGGGAGCTTTGTGAATTGAAGGCCAGTTAAATGTAGCCTTTTGCCTTGTGGATCGAATGCCAGTCTGAAGAAGTTTTTGCCATTGTGAATCCAAAGCAAGCATGAAGAAGCCTTTGACCTGATGAATCGAAACACATTTATAGGTGATTCTTGCCTTGTGCACCAAAGGCAAGTCGAAAGAAGCCTTTTTCCTTTTGCACTGAAGGCAAGCTGAAGAGGGAGTATTTTCCTAGTCGAAGCAGGAATCAAGCTTGCTCTAAATAAATCAAATGCCCAAATGAAGCAGGGATCATACTGGCTCCAAAGAAACCAAATGCCCAATCTAAGAAGGAATTAAGCTTGCATGCAGGTAGCTATTGCATTGTGAATCAAGCCAGCATGTAAAGCTAAAGGCACAATCGAAGGAGCACCAACATGAGGCCCTTCCCTTTTGAATCAAAGGAAGCTGATTCCAAGGAAACACATGCCCAGTTGAAGCTTGTATACAGCAAGCAAGCAACAGGCCAAGGCTTCAATCGAAGCTTGGAAATTTGAAGCAAGCTTGGAGGAGGTTAGGTGCTCAATCGAAGCCTGCCAAGATGCCAATAGAAGGACCCTTTGACACACCAATCGAAAGACCTTATTTATCTCCAAAAAATTTATTTTTCTTTAATCAAGTGCTTGTGACCATCCATATAAGAAACAAATCTTGGAAAACATGAGAAGGAAAATTTTGGGGTACAACAACTATCTTTAAGAGTCGGTAGCAGATGAGAAGTTGAACTTGGAACACTGCAAAACTGAGAATCAGATTGCAGACACCATGACGAAGGGTGTGCAGGTCGAAGAATACTAAGAGATATAATGAATATAGATAGCTTAGACACAATGAATTAGGTGGTGCGTTGAAAGTATAATTCCTTGCATCGAAGTAGCTTGCTCAAATAAAACAAGAAAATGTCGAATTAGTCTATCGAAGTGCTGAAGCAGTTTGTTACACACAGATTTGATTTAGATAAAAATAGATAGATTAGATTTAGGTCTAAAATAGATAGATTTGATTTAGTTCTAAAATAGATATTTTGGTCTTTTATAGTTTTTGGATTTTACTTAGAGAGCAAGCTAACGTAAATCTATAATTAGTGGGAGCAACCCCTATTTTTGTAATCAAACAAGTTGTATTGGCAGAATTTGCAGTTGCAAGTGATTAAGAAATTTTTCAAAATTTGTGGGAAGAGAGAAACTCTACAAAAAATCATCGTCTTTCTTTCTTTCATATTTTTCATCGTTATTGTGTGGTGATATCAATCTTATTCATCAAAATTGATAGAAATTCATCATAGATTTTGGTGGATTTCCAACACATTAAACTCTTTTTCAAAAAGTTGTATCTAATAGATGGTTTTTATGAAAAACTATTTGAAATAGTTTTAAAATTAAATAATTTTTTTAAATTTTAATATTAAAAAAAACCTAATAAAAAGATAAAATACCTAAAATAATATTTTAAGAATAATTATTCAAACTAAATTTTTATTTGATACTTTTATAAAAAAATTATAATATTTTTTAAATAAAAATATGTAACATCATAAAAATTATTTTTAAGAAAAGCTGAAATAAACAGATTCTATACTTATTAAAATAAGTGATTATATGTAAATTTATATAAACTGTCTTTATAGTAAAAATTGTTGAAAGTAATTTCTTGTGTCGAAGCAGTTTGCTCGACAGAGACAAGGGAGTGTCGAAGTAGGTGTGTCAAAAATGCTACACACAGATTTGATTGATTTTAGATTTAGATAGATTTGATTTAGATCTAAAATAGATAGATTTGATTTAGTACCAAAATAGGTATTTTGAGCTTTTATAGTTTTGGGCTTTGGCTTAGGAGTAAGCTAACCTAAATCTATAAATAGAGGGAGTAACCCCTAGTTTTGTAATTAAGTCAATTCATTGTAATTAAAAAATTTGCAGTTGCAAGTGACTAATAAAGTTTTCCACGGTTTGTAGGCATAGAGAAACTCTGCAAAAAATAATTTTCTTCTTTCTTTTCTTTTCTTTTCTTTTCTCATAATTCATTGTCATTGTATGGTGATACCAATCTTGTTCATCAAGATTGGTAGAAATTCATCACAGATATTTGGTGGATTTCCAACATTTGGTATCAAGATCTCGGTTAATCAATTCAAGGGAAGTATCGATCAAGAACGATTGAGGAAGAAGAAGAATTCACGATGGAGAGTTATGGGAATGCAAATTATCCAGCAACTCTACCAATTCTGAAAGTAGACAACTATGAAAATTGGTGCAAACAGATAAAAGTTTTATTCAGGTGTCAAGGTGTTTGGGATCTTGTAAAGGTTGGATTGGAAGCGCTTGGAGAAAACGCTTCATAAGAAGAAAAGAAGAAACACGCAGAATCTAAGAAGCTGAGTTATAAAGCACTATTTATAACTCATCAATGTCTGAGTCCAGAAAATTTTGAAAAAGTGAGTGATTCAGAATCTGCAAAAGAAGTTTGGGAGGTTCTTGAGAAGTCTTTTGGTGGTGCAGAAAAGGTGAAAGAAGTGAGGTTACAAACTCACAAGAGAACAAATGAATTGCTTCAGATGGAAGATAGTTAGAGCATATCTGATTTCTTCACTAGGGTTACAAAACTATAAAAGTTGTTGTTTCGAAGATCTTGAGACACATTTTGGGCTTTTACAAAACATTAACAACAAGAGTTGTTGTTTCGAATATCTTGAGATCTTTGGCTCCTAAGTTCGAACACATGGTGGTGGCTATAGAAGAGGGGAAAGACTTTTCGAAATTGACAAAGGAAGAGCTTCATGGGACGCTTGAATCTCATGAACAAAGAATGACTGAAAGAGCTGCAGGCAATTCGAAGAGTGATGTGGCTTTGCATGCACATTCAGCATAAGAAACCAAAGGAAAAGGAAAGTGGTTTGCTAGAGCTAGAGGCGGCTACAACAAATTGACTGGTAGAGAAACCAGAACGAAGGAAACGTGTCGAATCAGAGAAGACCATACCAAGGCAACCAAAGAGGTGGTATTGCAAATAGAGGAAGAGGCGGTGGTCAAAAACCTGACAAGAGTCACGTTCAATGTTACAATTGTCAGAAGTATGGTCACTATTCGAGTGATTGTCCAGAAAAGCGAAAGAATCAAGAAAGTGATGCAAAGTTTGCAAAACATGAAGAAGAAGAGATGATGTTGATGGTCACAACAAGAGATGAAGATAGATTCAAGGACCAATGATACTTGGATTCAGGATGCTCATCACATATGTCTGGAAGGAAAGATTGGTTTGTCAACATAAATCCCTCAATGAAAAATATGGTAAAATTCGCAAATGACAATACCCTAGCAGCTGGAGGTATTGGTGGTGTTATGATTATGTTGAAAGATGGCAAGAGGTCACTAATTTCCAATGTGTTTTACATACCAGGCATGAAGAGAAATTTTCTCAATATATGGCAGTTGGTCGAAAGAATTATAAAGTGTCGATCAAAGATAAGATAATGAGAGTCATCGACACAAATGGAAGGTTAATCTTGAAGGCTCTTATGTCTCAGAATAGAAACTTCAAGATTAAACTAAATGTGATGGAGCACAAGTGCCTTTCGACAGTAACTAGCAGAGATGAATGGATATGGCATTATCGACTAGGCTATCTAAACTTCAGAGACATTAGATATTTGAAGAGAAGAAATATGGTTTCAGGATTTCCAGAAATCGACATTCTAAATGAGGTATGTGAGGAATGTGTGTAGGAGAAGCAGCACAAGAATAACTTCAGCAAGGATGCAGCAAGCATGTCAAAGGTTATTCTTGAAGTCATATACTCTGATGTATGTGGACCAATCCAGGTCAATTCAATGAGAGGTAACAAATACTTTGTTACATTCATAGATGATTTCAGTCGAAAGCTGTGGACTTACCTGATCAAGAAGAAAAGTGAAGTGATCAAGGTATTCGCCAAGTTTAAGTCTATGGTTGAAAGACAAAGTGGTTGAGAACTCAAAGTTTTGAGAACTAATGGTGGTGGAGAGTATGTGTCGAAATACTTTGACAAGTTATATGAAAAGGAAGGGATTCTGCATGAGGTGGTGCCACCATATACTCCACAACATAATGGAACTGCAGAAATGAAGAACCGAACCATCATGAATATGGTGAGAAGTATGTTGAAAGGAAAGAATTTACCTAACGAGTTTTGGGGTGAAGTTGTGTCGACTGTATTACAGACTGCAACATACATATTGAACAAATGTCCTACGAAGAAGCTAGAAGGAATTACTCCAGAAGAATGTTGGTTTGGTGTGAAGCCTAGCTTGAGTCATCTGAAGGTATTTGGATCTATTGCACATAGACATGTGCCAGATCAGTTGAGAAGAAAACTTGATGACAAGTCGAGTCAAATTATTCTAGTTGGATATCATTCGATAGAAGGTTACAAGTTGTTCGACCCAGTGAACAAGCAGATTGTGATCAGCAGGGACGTGATCACAGATGAGCTTAAATAATGGGACTGGACTGAAAATGTCAAGAAAGATTCAGTGGGAATCCTACTTGAAGAACCAGAAACTCAAGTCGAAAGAGAAGTTCGACAAGAGGAACCAATAGTTATAGATCAACAAGGAACAAGCAGACCTTAGAGAACAAGGCACATGCCTACAAGGATGCAAGATTGCGTGATTACATCAGATGATGTGGTTGATATTGAAGGTGAGCTAGTACATTATGCTTTCTATACAGATGTTGCACCAGTCAATGCAACTGAAGCATTGAAGGATTCAAAGTGGGTGAAATCAATGAACGAAGAAGTGAAGTCCATCGAAGACAACAACATTTGGTTACTTTTCGAATTACCTCAAGGAAAGAAGGAAATTGATGTCAAGTGAGTATACAAAGTGAAAATGAATACAAAAATGGGAGTAACTCGATACAACCCGAGGCTCATGGCGAAAGGATTTCTCCAGAAAGAAGGACTAGACTTCGATGAAGTCTTTGCACCTGTTGCTAGAATTGAAACAATCAGGTTAGTTATTGGTCTAGTAGAAATAAACAGTTGCCACATATGTAAGATGGACGTGAAGTGTGCATTCCTTAATGGATCCTTAGATGAAGAAGTTTATGTTAAACAACCAGTTGGGTTTGTGAAACATGACAAAGAGAGAAAGGTGTACAAGCTGCATAAAGTCCTGTATGGATTAAAAAAAGTTCCAAGAGCTTGGAATAAGAAGATTGATAGTTTCCTAAGGGAGAAGGAATTTGTGAAGTACACAATTGAACATGTAGTATATGTAAGAAGAAGCAATAGTAAATTGCTTATACTATTTCTCTATATCGATGATTTGTTGATAACAGGTAGCTACAAAAGTGAGATCAAAGACTTCAAAAGTGTTCTCAACAAGGAATTCAAAATGTCTTATTTGAGATGGAAGAATGCAACTCAACTTCAACACCTGCAGAACCAAGACTGCAACTATAGAAAGATGCAGATGAAGATGATGTCGATCAAATCCAATACAGAAGACTTATTGGGTCATTGAGATACCTTTGTCATACAAGGTCTGACTTAGCATATAGTGTACATATGGTAAGTAGATTCATGCAGAAGCCAAAGGTATCACATCTATCAGCGGTGAAGAGGATACTAAGGTATCTCAAAGGAACTCTCGACTATGGCATTTTGTTTCCTGCAGCTGATAAAGGAAAAGAATGCAAGTTAGTGGGATATGCTAATTCGAGTTGGTGTAATGATGTTGAAGATCAAAAATCAACAACAACATATGTGTTTATGTTAGGTGGTACACCGGTTGCTTGGAGTTTAAGAAAGAAACCAGTAGTGGCATTATCATCATGCCAAGTAGAATACATAGTTGCTTCTCGTTGTGCATGTCAAGCAACTTGGATGATGAACTTGGTCGAAGAGATAACAGGGAAAGATCGTGGAGCAATTACCATGAAGATCGACAATATGCCAGCTATCAATCTGGCGAAGAACCGATAGCACATGGTCGAAGCAAGCACATCGAAATGAGGTTCCACTATCTTCAAGAGCAGGTAGCAGATGGAAAGATGAATTTGGAACATTGCAGAACTGAGAATCAGATTGCAGACATCATGACGAAGGGAGTGCAGGTCGAAGTATTTCGAAGACTAAGAGCTATGATGAATGTAGATAGCTTACATACAATGAATTAGGTGGTGTGTTGAAAGTGATTCCTTGTGTCGAAGCAGTTTGCTCGGCAGAGGCAAGGGAGTGTCGAAGTAGGTGTGTCGAAAATGTTACACACAGATTTGATTGGTTTTAGATTTAGATAGATTTGATTTAGATCTAAAATAGATGAATTTGATTTAGTACCAAAATAGGTATTTTGGGCTTTTATAGTTTTGGACTTTGGCTTAGGAGAAAGCTAACCTAAATATATAAATAGAGGGAGTAACTTCTAATTTTGTAATTAAGTCAATTCATTGTAATCAAAGAATTTGCAATTGCAAGTGATTAATAAAGTTTTCCACAGTTTGTGGACAGAGAGAAACTCTGCAGAAAATAATTGTCTTCTTTCTTTTCTTTTCTTTTCTCATAATTCATTATCATTGTGTGATGATATCAATCTTGTTCATCAAGATTGATAGAAATTCATCATAGATATTTGATGGATTTCCAACAAAAATAAAATAACGTTAAATTGTTTTTTATTTATTATAACTTATTTTTTTAGTTATTTTAAAGAACTTTTAAAAATAAAATAAATATATAAAAAAATACTATAAATTATATTTATAAATTCTCTCAAATAGTATTACAAAATTCATGTCAGTAAATAAAATAAAATAAATTAATTTAGTTCATGTTTATAAAAACTAAAGATTTGATATTTCAATAAAATTATGGCATTATCGTGATTTTTTTCAAACTCGTTGATTCCAAAAAATATGAGTTTGGAATTTGCCATCAACACCAAGAAACTTGGAATTTTTGCAATCACTTAAATAGCTAATCACTGAAAAGGATCGGTGGTGAAATCCACGTCACACCTTTGCTCTTTCTTGTCCTCCTCTCAATAATGATGCTGGCCACTTTCAATTTTTCATGTTTTCTTTTTTGTTCTATGTTGATTCGTCACATTTCTCTCACTCCTTCTATGCTTTTCTAACACATCATTGGTTGCTTCATTGGTGATTCAATGTTTTTTTCTGTTGATAATGACTTAATGTTATTCTTACTAATGCTTTTTACTCTTTTTTTACTCACTAATCAAACTTTTTTATTGAAACTTTAATTATGAAAGACGCATTAGTTTTTTGTTACTAAAAAGTAAAGAATATAGTTGACACCCTCATATGTATAACTTTTTAATTAAATCATTTTATTATTTCAAATCAGGCATTTAGAAATAGGAGATTGAACTACAATTAAAAATTATTTGCACTATTATATTATATGATTATATTATCAGTTATTGTCTCAAAAATGGCACAATTAATCTATTGACATAATTGTCAACTATTGTCCTATTTAAAAAAATATAAGAGTTGCAATAATTGCACTAATATATTGTTTTAATTCATGTGTTCTAAGTTTTTCATGTCTATGTGCTTCTTTAATCTCTTTAACACTTCGACTATCACACTCTTTTGGTGAGTAAATCGGTCACTTGATCTTCACTTCTATAATACCCCAACCTCAATCTTTCTTCCCTAACAAGTTTTCTCAAATAGTAAAATCTTATCTCGATATGTTTGCTTCTTCCATGAGCAATGAGGTTCTTAGCAAGGTTTATAGCTGAAATATTGTCAACCATGAGGGTTACAACGTTATCCTCTTCGTTGCCCAGTTCCTTCAACAAATTCATCAACCACACGGCTTGGCACGCATACAATGAAAATGCAATGTACCCGACCTCACAAGAAGAGAGCTCCACCATCATTTCCTTCTTTGAACACCATGAGATTGGTGTTTCACTAAACAAAAGATGTATCCAGTTGTAGAATTTCTATCATCCTTTTCTCTACACCAATTGGAATTGGTAAATTTGAGTAAATTGCATTTTTTTTCCTTGTCCATTGCGGGAAAGAGAATTCCGCAGCCAATAAATCCTTTGACGTATCTTAGAATCCTCTTGACTACTGTCAAGTGAGACACCTTCGGTCTCTCTATGAAGCTGCTGTCAATACCGACACTAAACACCAAATTTGGTCGCGTATTGCACAAGTAACGCAAGAATCCAATTAGCCTCCTATACTGAGTTGGATTAACATCTTGCTCGTCCTTATTATTTGACAACTACAATCTAGGTTCAGCCGGAGTAATGACAATATTGCAATGCTCTATTTCAAACTTTTTCAAGATCTCAAGCGCATACCTTCTTTGATGCATGAGCAGTCCCTTATTGGACTTGTAAAACTCAATACCGAGGAAGTATGTCATAAGGCCAAGGTCGGTCATCTCAAACTCCTTCATGAGCCCACCTTTGAACTTAGAAATGCACTCTTTATCGCAACTCGTAATCAACAAATCATCTATGTAGAGGCAGATGATTATCACCCCTTCATTTGTATCCTTATTTACATACATACAATGTTCTGATACACACTTCTCGAGGCCAATCTCCTTTAATAAACTATATATCCTCTTGTTCCAAGCTCTTGGAGCTTGTTTCAAACTTTGCAACACTTTCTTCAATTGATAGAACTTGACTCTTGGTTTTTCACAACAAAATCAGGGGTTATTCTACATAATCCTCTTTTTCAAGCGGTCCGTTTAAAAAACACATTTAACATCCATTTGGAAGATGGACCAATTATTTTTACTTGCAATACCAACAACTAACCTAATGGTTTCAATTCTAGCCAATTGTTCAAATATCTGTTCAAAGTATATGCCTTCTCTTTGCAAACATTCTCTTACAACTAATCGAGCCTGATGCTTGATTATTTCACCCTTGAGGTTTTCCTTTACTTTGTACACCCATCTTACACCAATTGCTTATTTCCTTTCAGTAGACCAACTAACTCCCAAGTCTTGTTTTTCTAAATTAATCCAGCTCCTCCTTCAAAGAACAAACCCATTTTGGATCACTCAAAGCCTCCTTCATTTAACGGATTTGGATTTGGTCATAAGTGAAAAATGGACGAAATCACCATCGTTATTGATCTCGTTATCTTGGAGCAGGTCACAATCTTAGAGTGATGCAGCAAACCTTTTTTTCTTGTTGATATTCTCACATTATCTTCCATTAGGGCTTTAACGGGGTACCTTCAAGCATTGCAGGAACAAACTTTTCACTAGTGTAATCAGTTGACATATTATAACAACTGGTTGCACTATGCGGAAAATGATTAATTTTGTCAAAAACAAGGTCTCTATTGATCATGGTTCTTCTGTTTGTTGCACCATACATCTTGTAACCACCATTAGAGTGATACCCTACAATTATCATATTTTCTCCCTTGTCTCAAGCTTCTTTTTGAGTTGATCGGGCACATGTCGATACACCATAGAGCCAAACACTCTCAAGTGACTCATGTTTGATTTCAATCTGGACCAAGCTTCTATCAGTGTTATCTTCTCAATATTCTTTGTTGGACACATATTTGTTAGTTCCATGGTTTCAGTGTTGGCTTAATTTTGCTAAAACATGGTTCTACTAATGTTGATCAAGATGGTACAACATTCTTATAAACTGTCATAGTAATTTTGTTGTTATGAGTTTTTTATCCAGATGTTGGAGCAGATGTCATGACATCTTAGTCTGGTACAGCAAGGACTTCTATTTTAAATCTTGGCATATTTGATTTGATTCTGTGATATTTCATTTGGATATATCTTAGTTTATTTCGCAGGTCAAGAAGATTTGTTTTGGAACAAGTTTTATATTTCTAGTTGTACATTAGTTACTAAATTGGGCCTCGACACAATTTAAGAAACTTTGTATTCTTTGTTCCAAAATTTAAGGAGATTTGATACACAATTAGTGCACCACTCAGATTGTGGATCAAGAAATATCTGGATACAGAATTTGAAGCCCGTGGATTACAGAGGTGTATTTAAAGAGAAGATCTAACCTAATGTATTAGAACTTTAAACTATTGTGAAATTAGGGGAAGGAAAAATAGTCTTAGATTTTGAGAGTCTCTTGTGTATTTTGTGGTGTAACTCACCCTTGTATCTTTTGATACTTGTGGTTGACATTATGTTCTCACTCAGAAGCCTTTAGGCAATGCGTTGAGTATTGTTCTTGGATGAAGTTTTTAAGCAAATCCAAGTATTGTTCTTAGTCAAAAGTCTTGGCTAAGTATTATAATGGAAGTATGATCTTCTGATTGTAATGGAAGTATGATCTTTTGATTATAATGGAGGTATGATCCTCTTGTTGAGTTATTCTCGATATTGTCATTGAGATTGGAACTGTTAGATATCACTGTGGTTATTGGAAGTGAGATGGTGATTCCTCATATCTAGGAGGTTCCTAGGTAGAAGTTGCATTGGGTAGGGATTAGGCGAGAAGTTGTAAACTGGGATTATTTAGCTTTGAACTAATACTGCTGATAGTAGACTTCCTTCCTAGCTTGGTAGCCCCCAAAGTAGGTGATGTTGCATCGAACTGGGTTAACAACTGTGTGTGTTATTTATCATTTAGCAGTTTAAGTTTCAGTATCTATTATAACTTGATAAATTTGTTCAGGATGTCAAATCAGATGTTGTAACATCTGTCTTGACATTATTCTGATGTTAGAATGTTAGTATTTCTATGTGTTGCATGTACCAGAAGAATTTCAATTAGTATCAGAGCAGGCACCCTAGTCTATTGGGTGAGCTTCAAGGAGTAATTTTCTGGTACTATTGTTCTTTATGGAAGACTAGAATGATCGTATTCGAATTATCAATGGACAACAAATTTTAAAGAATTATCGAGATAGGAGATTCCTAGTTCTGAAAAGATAAAAGGGAAGAGGTTGAATTGGCTCTTTGTCACTCTGAAATTATCAATTTCATGATTTATGCAACTGGTAGGTTCTTTGCATCACTTGTATTGTAGCCAAATATACTTGGGAATTTCTAAATTCCACTCATAAAGGCACATCTAAGTGTGTTTGGAAGAAAAGAACTCAAATGTGAAGATGATCAAGAAGAAGTTTTCTCAGGTTTCTATTCAAGTAGTTTGACATGAAAAAGTGACAAGCTATTGAAAAACAATAAGAGCATTCTTTTTACAACTTACGAGAAATTGTACCTGGATCTCTAATGAAGGATTTCTTATTACTATTGTGTTCCTTGGAAGGAAATGCAATCAGGTATTGAAGAGGTTGAACAAGATGTCAGGACCAAATGTCAAGAACATTTGTGCTAACTGCAGCATGTTTGTGATGCTAAAATAAAAAGGATGAAACTTGAGTATAGATCAATCAATGTTAAAGCATTCTTATGAGTGTTATGACCTTGGATATTTGTGAAGCAAAATGTCCTACATATCTCAAGAGAAACTGAATGGGTTTTCTATTTCTAGTCTGACGGGAAGATGGATTTCTAATGAAGATTTATATTTATGAAGAATTATCTTATAATGTGATGGATGCTTTATTCAAATATCTGGGTATCTAGAATAAAAGGTGTTATCAACCATGAAGAAGTAGAAGGTAATTTATTTATGATCTTATGTCTTAAGAGAATGAAAGAGTGTCTACCATCTATAACTTGCAAGGTGAATTGACTCTATCAATCATAAAAACTTGATTTCAAAGATCAAGTCTGTAAGGATAGTTCAGTTATGTTGAAGAAGGTTCCTCAAGTGGAAATATTGTTGGAAATGTTTTGGTTTTCAAGATATGGTAGGCAAAGGGAAAACTCAAAGTGACAAAAGGTTGTTTTTATCAAAATGTAAGTTGAGTTAAGGATGTTAAATCTTAATGACTTAACATTATGCTGGACATCAACTTACTCATGCTACAAGTGTATACTCACACTGAAAATATCTCTTCTGTGATAAGTTGATTTTGATAGTTTTGGTTACTTTCCCAAATGTCAAGTTCAGTTTTGTTTAACCAAGCAGTGGCTAAAACTCATGGAAAGAGTTAACTTCCTTATTTCATCTTACCTTCTTAGATTTTCAACTAAGATTATTGGTATTTTGACACTGACATTTCCAGACACTTAATTGTAATAAAAGTGGCTCTGGTGGTTTGTTTAAGTCTCATTCTAATCAGTGTTACTTTGTTGATAATGCTAAAAGGGAAGTTTAAGAACATTAGATAACTAAAGAATTCAAGATTGATTCTCTAAGTTTTGGTAATTTTTCTTCTTACTAAAGGATTGTTGACTATTGTGATAGACATAAGTCAGTTGTGTGATCAAGGTCTGAAGGTATATGTCATCAAGGAAGAATATTCTGTCACTAATGAAGTGGTTGAAGTTTCTATAAGGATTTAAGAACTATTAGTATTTGTGAATTTCACAAATATGTAATTGTTTATCCTGTTACTTGGTGCTCATGAAAGAAGAAGTCAAGATGTCACACCAGAAGGTGCAACATCAGACAGTTGCAAAAGCTGTAGAACCTGTTATATGGATCTGTTTGGTTCAATGCAAGGTGAGGGTCCTAGTGGATAGAAAGGTATGTATGATTTTCTTTGGTGTCCTTTAACAAAGTGAATCTATTATCTGTGAAGTCTTCAAAAGGTCTTATCTCCTCCTTGAATGAGAGCAAGGTATGTTTCCGAGTTACTTTATCATGAGAAGTACTTTTAGTGATGATTAACTTCAGGTCCAAAATTAGTGATGTGTTCATTGAGAAAGGAACTAATGTTTAACCAGATAATGGAATATCATTTCAGCAGTTTGATACTCTAAAGATTATGGAAAATTCTAAAAGCCTAGGATGCACTAAATAAGAAGGCTCTCAAGAAAACAAAGTGTTTTGGAAGGAGTTTACTATTTAGAATTTATTTTAGTCAATGATCATCAACTGTTTCAGAGGTGATACATGTGATGTTGAATAATCCTTGAGTAAAAGCTTTTGATCCAGGTCTGAAGATGATATTATTGGAGGATATTCTGGTCACTTGGATTATAGTTAATTAAATCACAGTATATATTTAAGGTTAGGTACATTGCTGGAGAAAGATGAATCTCAATTGGGCCAATTACTAAAAGAGTGCAATGTCAAAAAGAATGTCATGACATTATAGTGTGACATACTACTGCAATCAAGGTACAAGGATTTTATTCTGCCTGCAGAACAAAGTCATTGGTTCTGTCATCAGTGTGTCAGGGGTCTTGCTACAGGATTATATTGATACTCCTAAACTTGGTATGGTTAAAAAGATCTGGAATTATTTTTATCATAACTTGAGGTGCAAGTTACATTGAGAATATAAGGGGTAATTTTAAAATTGCACTACTGAAGAATTATTGGAGTAACTGTTTGGACGGTTTGCCAACTATATTCTTTTACCTAGTGGAGTGTGCAATCTCAAAAGAATCATTTTCAATGGCATGATAAATGTCATTTCAAATGTTGTAACATTTTTCAACGAGTTAAAGCTTGGAAAGAGAGAAAGCTGAAGAATAACATGTATCTCTCCTATAGTGAGTGGTTCGCTGTTACCAAGGGTGACCTTATCTTCTTCCAAAAACTCTTTCATTGATTGAAGTGTTGTTACAAGAAATTGTTTATTACAACCTAGGTAAATTTCCTTGTATTTAAATACCTTACAACTTCACCATCCTCACAAGTTGCATTTCATCATTGTTGATGCAAAAGAAAACTCTTTTGCTAAAAATCAAGAAGGAAGTGGGTTCTGATTCAAAGAAAGTAATGTTCAATACTGTAACAAATGTTGTAACATATATTGGAACATCCATGACAACGAAAACACCTAATCAGATAAAGTCCCTCAAGAAGAACCATGCACATATACATGATTCAGACTCAGAGACTGATCAAGATTGAGTCAATTTCATTGACCCAGTAGGGAGTGTTGGATAGCTGTTATATGCTATCTATTATAAAAAACCAAAAAAGTGTGTTTGTTTTTTATTGAGTCGGTCTTGTAGAGTCTTGTTTCAGCCTGTTTGTTTTGGTCTCTTTGAAGAGACTTAGTTTTGTTTGAGTGAGTCATTTCTTTTTCTTTTTTTAGATTGATTCTCTTAAGGTGAGTTTTATTTTTCTTTCTTCCTTCCTTATGAGTCAGTTTGGAATAATTGGTCTTGTATCAAGCATGAGGTCTGTCTGTTTTATGTCTTCAAGTTTATTGGTTTTGAGTCCTTCCTTGCTTGTATTGAATCAATTCTTGTTTATATGGATTCTTCGTGTGTCAATTTTTTCACTATGTTTTTGTCAATTTTTGGATAAAAAGGGGGAGAAAATGTGTCATTGAGTCTAGTCAAGTATTGTTTACTTTATGCAACACTTTAGGGTCTGGTTTATGCAACCTATGTGGTAGTTGTTACATGATGTCTTATAGGATGTTACAACATCCCGTCTGGTCTGTTGTGTCTTATGTTGAGTTATGAGCATTGTTGTGTCTTGTGCTATGAGTTATGTATGCTGCTTCTACTGCATGTCCTTCTAATGTGTTGTGCTCTTGAGAGGAAGGTTTGTCTCTATGGGACAAGAACTGGTTTTGTGTTTGAGAGGGAGTAATAATAATCTTCTTCCTCATGTACACAATTTACATGATCAACATGTAGTTGGTGTCTGTGTAACTGTTGTATCTTGGATACATGTTATGTGCTGTTTGGTTTGTGGTTTTATTCCTTTATGGTCTTATTCCTCTCTCTAGCTGTAATTGGCTTTTGGTTGTTTTAGCCAAAATTTACCAAAGGGCGAGATTGTTAGTTCCATGGTTTTGGTGTTGGCATAATTTTCCTAAAACATGGTTCTATTAATGTTGATCAAGATAGTACAACATTTTTGTCAATTGTCATGGCAGTTTTTTTGTTATGAGTTTTTTAGCCAGATGTCGAAGCATATGTCATGACATCTTGGTCTGGTACAACAGGGGCTGCTATTTTAAATCTTGGCATATTTGATTTGATTCTATGATATTTCATTTGGATATATCTCAGTTTATTTCACAGGTCAAGAATATTTGTTTTTGAACATGTTTTATATCTCCAGTTGTACATTAGTTACTAAATTGGGCCTTGAGATAATTTAGGAAACTTTGTATTGTTTGTTCCAAGATTTAAGGATATTTTCTATGCAATTGGTGCATCACTCAGCTTGTGGATCAAGAAATATCTGGATGCAGAATTCGAAGCCCATGGACTGCAGAGGTGTATTTAAAGAGAAGATCTAACCTAATATATTTAGAACTTTCAACTATTGTAAAATTAGGGGAAGGAAAAATAGTCTTAGGCTTTGAGAGTCTCTTGTGTATTATGTGGTGTAAGTCACCCTTGTATCTTTTGATACATGTGGTCGACATTATGTTCTCACTTAGAAGCCTTTAGGCAATGAGTTGAGTATTTTTCTTGGATGAATTTTTTTAAGCAAATCCAAGTATTGTTCTTAGTCAAGCGTCTTGGCTAAGTATTGTAATGGAGTTATGATCTTCTAATTGCAATGGAAGTATGACCTTTTAATTGTAATGGAAGTATGATCTTCTAGTTGAGTTATTCTCGATACAATCACTAGGATTGGGTTTGTTAGATATCACTGTGGTGATTGGAAGTGAGATGGAGATTTCGCATATCTAGGAGGTGCCTAGGTAGAAGTTGCATTAGGTAGGGATTAGGCGAGAAGTTGTAAACAGGGATTGTTTAACTTTGAACTAATACTGCAGATAATGGACTTCCTTCTTGGCTTGGTAGCCCTCAGAGTAGGTGATGTTGCACCGAAATGGGTTAACAACTCTGTGTGTTATTTATCATTATGCAATTTAATTTTTAGTATCTATTATAACTTGATAAATCTGTTAAGGATGTCAAATTAGATGTTGTAACAACTGTCTTTACATTGTTCTGATGTTTGAATGTTAGTATTTCCATGTGTTGCATGTACCAGAATAAATTCAATATTCAACAAATATCCAGATGTGGGCACCGCTTCTCCCCATGATTCTTTCGAAAAGTTCTTCCCTTTCAACTTGCTTCTCACCATATTCGTAATCGATCATTTTTCCTTTCTGTAACATCATTTTGCTGCAGTGTATAAGGTGGTACTACCTCATGTGTTATGCCTTCTTGATCACAAAACCTACCAAATTTTTTTGAGACATGTTCACCTCTACCATCCATTTTGAGAACTTTGAGCTTGTGATTGCTTTGTCTTTCAACCATGGACTTGAACTTCTTAAACACTTCAAATACCCCTTCTTTTCTTTTGATTGGGTATGTCTATAGCTTTTACTATGACTATCAATGAATGTAACATAGTATATATTCCACCAATCAATTCAACTTGCGTCGCTCCAACACATCTGAATACACCACCTCAAGGTGACACTTGGTTCTATAACCTACATCCTTGTTGAATTTTCCTTTAAGTTGCTTCGCTTGCACATATTATTCACAAATTTCAGCTGGTATGTTGATCAATGGCATCCCTGTTACCATTATGTTATTTTGCAAGACATTGAGATCTCATAATTAAGATGCCCAATCCTATTGTGCCATATCCAATCTTCTCTCCTAGCCACTATATGAATACACCTATGCTTCATAACCTTCAACTCAACTTTGAAAGTTCTATTGGGACCCATAGGAGCTTTTAGCAGCAAAATTCCATTTGCATCCATAACGCGTATCACCTTGTTCTCCATATGAATCTTGTAATGCTTCTCAAGCAATTGGTAAATTCTTAGAAGATTACACTTGATTCCATAAATATATAACACATTCTTTATGAAATAATGTCTACCATCCCTTCTCTCGATTCATACATCATTGATCCCTTCCGCCGCTAGAGTGGTATCACCCGCTAACTTAACCCTATTCTTCATGGCACAATTGATTGTAACAAACCAATATTTCCTCCCTATCATATGAATTGAACAACAAGAGTCCAAATACCATTTATAGCTAAATTGAACTACTTCTTTTAATGTCACCATTACATTTTCTTCAGCATGTCATCGGGTAGCATAAAAAGGCAATCGATTGCACTTTGGTTCTCTAATGTTTTTCAAATTGTTGTTGTTGTTATTGTTGTCTTACAACCTGTTGTTTCTGCACTCTCCCTATATGATCATGACCAAGAGTGTGTTTTCATTATGAAGCTCTTGCTAACAACTCTAGCTTCATCTTTTTGAGGTTCTTTCTTGTTGGCATTGCACTCTCTTGCAAAATGACCAAGCTTTTGACAATTATAGCACTTCACACTGATCTTGTCAACCATTTTTCTACCTCCTCTACATATAACATTGCCTCATATAGAGTTATTTGATTCAACAACCATATTGTCACTATTTTCACCCTTTTGGAATGTTGAATTCTTGGAACTTTGGGACTCTCTTCAACCAAAATTCTGAAAGTTCCCTTTACCTTTTCTCATGGGCCACTTTCCCTTCGTGTTCTTGTATCTCTCATTGAAGCAGGCTTATAAATCAAGCTTCGCCTTTGCCTTATCAACATTCATTTCCTCTATTATTTTCTCATGTACCTCAAGGGAGCTTTGTAGCTCCTATTTTCTCATCGTCACAAGATCTTTGGATTTCTCAATCGCTACGACTATGTTATCAAATATTGTTGTCAAAGAATTTAATATTTTCATGACAACATACTGTTTTGTAATCGTTTCTCCACATGCCTTTACTTGGTTCACCAATCAGTAGTTCTTGTCGTAAAATCATTGATGGTATCCTTCTCCTCCATTTGAATCAACTTAAGTTGTCTTTTGAGAGTTTGTAATCTAACAACATTTGCCTTGTCAACCTCTGCATATGCCTTCTCCAATATTTCCCACACTTACTTTGATGATTCTCAATCACAAACTTTCTCAAAATTATTTGTATCAATGCACTGATGGATTATAAACAACTTTTGGAAATCTTTCTTCTTTTCTTCCTTATGTAACACTCTTTGCTTTGGAGTAGCTCCTTCAACAAGAGGATTCACACCAATCTTTATCACATCAATAACATCTTGGTATCCAAATAACACATTTATTTTCTTGCACCATTTTTCCTAGTTCATCGCATCAAGGATAGGTAGATTTGAATACATTCTTTCATTGGAGACAGAAGTCAAGTTTGCACATTAAGTGTCTTATGGATCGAACTAGGCTATTGATGCCAAATGTTAGAACTTAGAACCATAATATTGGTGAATAATTGAGTAATTAAGTGTGGAGAGGGAGAGAGTTAGAGATAATTAGAGAGAGATAGAGAGTAAAATTGAGGGTGAAAATATGCAATCTGTTAGTTCTATGGTTTTAGGATTGACATAATTTTGCTAAAACATGGTTCTACTGATGTTGATTAAGATGTTACACCATTCTTATCAAATGTCATAACAGTTTTATTGTTATTAGTTTTTCAGCATATGCCAAAGAAGATGTCATGACATCTTGGCCCGTTACAGCAGGCGCTATTGTTTTAAATCTTGACAGATTTAATTTGATTATGTGGTATTTCTTTTGAATATATCTCAGTAAATTTTGTAGGTCGAGAAGATTTAATCTGGAACAGGTTTTGTATCTTCAGTTGTATATTAGTTACTAAATTGGACCTTTAGACAATTTAGAAAACTTTGTATTATTTGTTCCAATATTTAAGGAGATTTCGCTGCACAATTGGTGTATCACCCAGCTTATGGATCAAGAAACTTCTGGATGCAGAATTCGAAGCCCATGGACTGCATAAGTGTATTTAAAGGAGAAGACCTAACCTAATGTAATTGAATCTTTCAACAATTGTAAAATTAGGGGAAGCATAGATTCATAGGTTTTGAGAGTCTCTTGTGTAGTTGTAAGTCACCCTTCTATCTTTTGATACTTGTGGTAGATGTATTTTTCTCACTCATAAACCTTTAAGTAATGAGTTGATTATTGTTCTTGGTTTAAGATTTTAAGTGAAACCAAGTATTGTTTTAAGTCAAGAGTCTTGACTAAGTATTTGTATGGGAAGTGTAATCTTCTTTTTGAGTTGCTTTTTGATACAATCACTGGGATTGAGACTGTTAGATATCACTGAGGTGATTTAGGAAGTGAGATGGCGATTTCTCATATCTAGGAGGTTCTTAGGTAGAAGTTGCACTAGGTATGGATTAAGTGAGAAGTTTTAAACTGAGACTGTTTAGGATTTGAATTAATACTACTGATAGTGGATTTCCTTCCTGGTCTGGTAGCCCCCAGAGTTGGTGAGTTTGCACCGAACTGAGTTTACAACTCTATGTGTTACTTATCATTATGTAATTTAATTTCAGTATCCCTTGCATCTTGATAAATCTGTTCGGGATGTCAAATTAAATGTTGTATCATCTGCCTTGACATTGTTCAGATGTTGAGATATCAGTTCTAACATGTGTTACATGTACTAGAGAAATTTCAATTGGTATCAGAGCAAACACCCTGGTCCATTGGGTGAGCTTCAGCGAGTATTTTTCTGGTACTATTGTTCTTTCTGAAAACTGGAGTGATAACATTCTGGTTATCAATAGACAACATAGCTTGACGAATTATCAGGATAAGAGGTTTCTGGTTATGAAGAGATAAAAGGGAAGAAGTTAAGTTGGCTCTTTGTCACTCTAAAATTATCAACATCATGTTTTATGGAATTGGTAAGTTCTCTACATCACTTGTATTGTAGCCAAAGATACTTGAATTTCACAAGTCCACTCATAAAGGCACATCTAAGTGTTTTTGGAAGAAAATAATTCAGATGTGAGGATGATCAAAAGAAGGTTCCTCAAGTTTTAATCAAGAGGTTTGACATTAAAGTAACAAGCTATTCAAGAACAACAAGAGCATTATTTTTCCAACTTACATGAATTTATACCCTAGTCTCTAATGAAGGGCTTCCTATTGCTATTGTGTTCCTTGGAAAGAAATCCAATCAGGTGTTTAAGATTTTGGATAGGATGTCTAAGCCTAATATCCAGAACATCTGTACTGACTTTAGCATGTCTATGATGCTAAAGAAAAAGGCTGGAACTATAGTATAGATTAATCAATTTCAAAGCATTCTCTTGAGTGTGATGCCTTGGATCTTTGTAGAGCAGAATGCCCTACTTATCTCAAGAGCAATTGTATGGGTTTTCTATTTCTGGTTGACTGGAAGATGGATTTATAATGAATATTTCTGTATTGAAGAATTATCTAGAATAAAAGGGTTGTCAACCATGAATATAATAGGTTATTTATTTTTGATCTTATGTCTTAAGAAAATGAAGGATTGTCTAGCATCTATGATTTAAAAGGCGAGGTGACTATATTATTTCTAAAACTTGATATATTTATCAAGTCTATATGGATATTTTCAGAATAGTTATGAGGTGTCTTCTAGAGGACAGATTTTTGGAAGGCTGTAAGGGACTAGGTTTTCGAGCTATGTTTAGAAAATTAAAACTCAAGTGAAAAGGATGTTTTTATCAAAAGGCAAGCTAAGTCAAGGATTTCAGTCTTAATGTCTTAAAATTGTGTTGAACATCAACTTAGTCATGCTAAAGGAATATACTTACACTGAAGATATCTCTTCTGTGAAAAGTTGATCTTAATAGTGTTGGTTACTTTTTCAAAGGTCAAGTTCAGTTTTGTTTAACCAAGTAGTGGTTAATACTTAGAGAAGGTGATAATTTTCTTATCTCTAATACCTTTATTAGAACTTCAACTAAGGTGATTGGTATTTTGACACTGACATTTCCAGACACTTATCTTTAGTAAAAGTGGTTCTGGTGGTTTGTTTAAGTCTCATTCTAATCAATTGTTACTTTGTTAATAATGGTGAAAGGGAAGTTATCAGGTATCTAAATAATACAGGATGGAAAATCTAGGTCTTGTTAAGCATTCTTCTTACTAAAGGACTGATGACTATTGTGTGGTCAAGGTCTGAAGGTATTTCTCATCAAGGAAGAATGTTTTTGTCTCTAACGAGATGTTTGGATTTCTTTGAGGATTTAAAAACAATTGCTATTTGTGGTTTTCACAAGTACTTAATTTCTTATCCTTTTACTTGGTGTTCAAGAAAGTAGAAGTCAAGATGACACACCAGAAGGTGCAACATCAGACAATTGCAAAAGTTCTAGAATCTGTTTTATGGCTGTTTAGTCCAATGCAAGGTGAGCATCCTATAGGATAGAGACATATATATATATATATATATATATATATATATATATATATATATATATATATATATATATATATATATATATATATATATATATATATATATATATATATATATATATATATATATATATATATATATATATATATATATATATATATATATATATATATATATATATATATATATATATATATATATGATTTTTTTTTGTCCTACAACAAAGTAAATCTATTTTTTGTGAAGACTTAAAAGGTTCTTATCTCTTCTTGAATGGAAACAATGTATGTTTCTGAGTTACTCTATTGGAAAAAGTACTTTTAGTAATGAGTAACTTCAGGACCAAAGTCAGTGATGTGTTCATTGAGAAATGTATTTGTGTTCAACCAGATGTTGGAATATCATCACAGCAGTTTGATACTCCTGACATCATGGAAGACTCTAAAGGACTAAGAGACACTAAATAAGAAATCTCTCAAGAAAGAATTTTAAGAGGGAGTTCTTTATTTGGAGTTTATTTTGGTATGTGATCATCAGCTATTTCAGAAATGAAATATACAATAATTGTGAGTTATTGGAGTTAAGAGCTATTGGCCAAGTCTGAAGAAGATTGTATTATTAGAGAATATTATGGTCATTTGGATTAGAAATAATTGAATCCTGGTATATCTTTAAGATTAGGTTCATTGTTGAAAGAAGATATATTTTCAATTGGGTTGAGTACAAAAAGAGTGCAATGTCAAACTGGATGTCATGACATTATAGTGTGACGTGCTACTGCAATCAAGGTACAAGGATTTTATTTTGCTTGCAGAAAAACATCATTGGTTATGTCATCATTGTGTCAGGGATCTTGCTACAAGCTTATATTGAAACTTCTTAACTTGGTATGGTTAAGAAGATCTAGAAGTATTTTCATTATAACATGAGGTTCAAGTTACATTGAGAATATGAGGGGTTATTTTGGAATTGCACTACTGAATATTTATTGGAGTACTTGTTTGGACGGTCTTCCAATTGTATTCTTTCACCTAGCAGAGTGTGCAATCTCAAAAGAATCATTTTAAATGTCATTTAAAATGTTGTAAAACTTGTTAAAGCAATAAAATTTAGTCATTGTTAGATAGAGCATTTAATAAGCTTTCTAACGCTTCTAACTGTGCATAAATTGGAGTTACGGTTCTCGAGTTATGATGAAAGTAAGAAATAATTTTGGTGTCTGCTGTCAATTTCTCCCGGCGAGCCCGAAGCATTGTGAGTGCCTCGTGGTCACTAGGCGAGCTCGAGGCGAGTCTGCCTATTTCTACGCTTTAATTTGTGAATAAAAGCTTCGCCAAGCAAGTTTTTTGGGCGTCGGGCAAATTTTCCTAGGCAAAAACTTATATTTAGGGTTTTAGAACACATATTTAGGGTATGTTTTGGATAGTTTTTTATCCCAAACCATCACAGACCATTTTTGGTAGAGAGAAGCTAGAAAGCAACAATGGAGGTTTCATATGGATGATCCAGAGTCAAATTTATCCTTAATCAGAGCTGATAACCTGGGAGATATTTGTTTCTTCTTCATTCTTCTCTATGTATTTCTCTATTTGTTGGTTTTTGTTTGTGAGATTACTCTGAACCTATGTATATTTGTTGATCATGGTGTTATATAAAGCTTGCTTTAAAAATCAATCTTGATGTCTTCCTTGATCTTTTTACTTTATGTTTGGATTTGTGTTGTTATAGACATATACCTCACAAGTTCTATTTAGGGATGGATATCTATTAGTTTCTAGATTCTAGAGATATATTTAGAGCTAATATTCACTGTGGGTATCGAAGCTTAATTCCTATGTGTTGTTTGAGTTGTGTGAGACATCACCTATGCGAGTAATACAATTGTTCTTTCAACTTTGTGTTAGATATAACCTTTGTTGTGTTGCATCTCATATGTGTTTCAGAAATGGACACTGGTGTGAGTCATATGTGATGATTTTGATGAGTATTGTAGGTTGAGTACAACTGATCGATAGGTTTAAGTTTGTGACAATTAGTTTAAATTCATACCTGATAAGTTTCTCCTCTCTAAAGAATGAATTTATTTTCTTGTTAATATTTTTACGTTTCATACTTCAAACCCATTTAACCCAAGCTCAGAATGCTGAAATTGTTGAATAACATTCTTTCTGTCACATTGATTCCTGTGAAGACGATAAATTTCCCAGAAAAATACATCCTCTCTTTTGCTCTTACCTCTTTACTGCAATTCGAATAACAAGCTGCACTATCATGCCAACCTGTTACATACAAGTGAATTACTCTTTCTCTCTTAACACGATAAATCTAATTTATTATGAACGTATTCATTCATAATTTTATGAAGGACATTGGTCCATCAAAACTTGTATTGAATATATAAACCAAATGAAGTAATTTTATTCACATCACTTACACTAGCTGAACAGTGAAGATTTCACCTTACAAGGAAGAATATGCAGGGAGAAGACACCCTGAGCCCACGTAGCATTGAAGTGAAGAATCACTAAAGACTCCTTTGGTCGAAACTCTCATTTAACTTCTTGCCTGACTCCGTCGATTCGTAAGGAGACGATCATGGGAAAGAAGAAAACCAGGCTCAATCCATAAGGACCGAGGGGCAACTTTGGAGAAAATCCTCGTAATAAATATCATATTTGTTCTTCTATGCTCTTAACACGAGCAAAATCCGATCAAACGCTAGAGGAAAAATTCATACACATTGCTAATTACACTTTGAAGGATCCTGGTGATCATGTACCCCTAAAGTAAAGGATACAAAAGATACATCAGCACCATGGTTTAGAAGGTATAATGTCGAACTATTTCCAGAGACAATCTTGTGGCTGACGTCAGGGTATCCACGATCATAAATAGGTGATTTCTACGAAAATGTCGACTATCCTGTCATGCTCGTCGGTTAAGGAGGCCAAGAGGTATCTGAGGCAGGTCGTTACCCAATCATATGGACAAAGATAAAGTCGTCTTTGTCGATGCTCCAGTGAGTTGAAGAAAGGTGATAAAAGGGAGAACATTGTATCCTTATGAATACTTATATTATTTAGGTACTATGTAAAGTTGTTGTATAATTTCAATAATTAATATGTTAGTTATTAAGCGATGCAACCACAAAGAATCTTGTAAATTCTATTCAGGATGGTGTAGGTCACTTTTTAAGAGAGACTTCATGTCGAATGATCACTATTCCCAACATAGACGATGCACCCCTCTTAAGAACTATCTACTCCAAGAGCGTAGGTGGTGGAACCCAGAGACGTCCACACTTAACCAGATCAACCCAAGGGAAATGAGAGAAGTATTACCTTTGGCCGGAGATGGTTCCTAATGACATGGAGAAACCATAATAACTCTTCTCAATTGGAGCTAGTAACGATGAAACTTTGATCGAGACTACAAATTTCAAAATAAATCAAAGTCTAGAGAGTTCTCACACCCCAAATCGGACAACATCTTGTAGTTACCACGACGCAGACTTACAATCGACTAATGGAAACTAGCGACACCCTTGAGGCATACAAACCTAAATCACCCACGATAAAAACAAATTATAAATTACAGGGATAATGAGCAAGCTCTGAAGCAATAACAACTTGCAACATATCAGAAGCGTAAGGTGAGAATAAAGAGGAGCCAAATACATATCCAATACATAAAGTTAAATAAAACTCCAATAACTGAGGTAAAAATATATTTATATAAATATTGTTATCATAGCCAAAGCACAAAATCATGGAAAATATTACAAGGAAAACAAAGAAGGAAAAATAATTAAGATTCAGCTCCCGTAGACGACACACCCTAATCAACCCCAAAATTCCCCTCCAGAGCATCCTTAAAAGGGCCCACTACTTCGACCAGAACATGAATGTCATGCCAGAATCCCTTCACATGACTCACCGCTTAAGCAAGGACCCTATACACATCCTGAACAGTTCTCTGAAGAGATTCCCATAATCTCTCATCCAGGGCAGTTGCCTAATCTTTTGAACCTTCACGGTCTCAGTGTGAGCCTCATTTTTATGTCGAAGAGTTTTTTGAGTCTCCTCCACTCGATGATCTATCTCAATAATAACATTAAAGGTCTACTAATGTTGTTTCTTTTATGCCTCAAAGGAGGTTTTCAACTTAATAATTTAGGAAGCAAGAGTAGAAGGAGAACCATGGAGCTTCGCCTCCTCTTGAAAAGCTTCAACAAGCTTGACCTTCCCTTGTAGGTTGGCTAGTTCCTTCTGGAAAGTTAGGAATTTATAGTCTGGGTCTTCACAGTTTTCCTTCCAAGTGTCCCTCTCCTTAGAAGGATTACATACAACCAAGACATCCCATATGCCAGGAGCGACAAGAGAGAACAAATAAGTCGCTTGATATGTGTGGAAGGTGACCTCATAAATGAGCTCCATCTTCTCAACCTCAGATACATTTTGGGGTAAAGACAAATCCTTTGTTGATATAGAAGTAGAAGTTTCCTCAAGGGCGTGAAGAATCTGATAAGTAAGAATGGTAGGAAGTTGGAGGAAGAAAGTTACCTACCCTAAGGCAACGTCCCTGGATAGTCGGGTATGTTTAGGAGAACTCTCTTCTAGAGAGGAATGTTGGTCTTCATCCTGACCCCTCTTCATTGGAGTATGAGACTGTGGCAAGTCATCCACAAATAAAGTGGTTGTAGCATTGGTGAGCTGGCTTCCCCGGGGGCAGACGCGGTAGTCTCGATAGATGGGATAAAATATGTGGTTGTATGAGGGGGCGTCACCTCCTGATCACTATGAGAAATCTTATTACCTTGAGTTTTATCAAGGATGTAGACCAACTAAAATTTATCCGTGTTCTCTGCAAAAATGAAATTAAACATGTAAAAAAACTATGGGACTCCATCCTCACTAAAGTTCTCTTTCCTCTGCACGATCGACTACACTCACGATAATGCAAGTATCAATTCACTTCTTCCTCATATATGAAGAAGGCATCTCACTGGGGCCAGACCCTTCCTCATAGACAAGTTCTTGAAACAAGGAATACATGTCCTCCTTCCTCGTAACCTCTTAGGGGGAAATGGGACCTAACTTGAGGCAGAAGGAATTGACGAGAAAGGTGAAGTGGGGCCAAGACCAATACTTTAAGAACCTACTTTACAAAAAGTGAGAGGACTAAGCCAAAGCATAGCAGAAGACAAGTTAACGCCTGGAGTGAAGGGTTTCACCAGGACGAAAGGCCTTATAAAATTTCCTCAGTCGTTGATCAAAGGGTTGGACCAAGGATCATTTAGGTGAAGAGTAATAAGCCTCTGATTCAGAATGTCATTTTAAGAGGTGCACACGATGTAGAACATGTCAGAGAGAAGCCAGAGGGGAGGCTTCCTAGACTTGTACTCAACCCAAAACTGGAACACCTTCACATAAGCCCAAGCCCCCAGATGAAGATAGGAAGGGGGAAACCTTTAAGTGCTTCAGGAAGGCCACTTCAAAGTAAAAAAAAGGCAAGCCACAATATCCTAGTGAACAAAAACTCATAAAGTGGGACCAAGAACAGGTCAAAAGAGCTACATATACTTTTTGTGAACCCACAGGAAGGGCTTACCAATCTTGAGGGTCGTCAATCGTTATGTTTTCAACATTTATAATTGCTTCGGTATGCATAATAGACGAGGTTTCCACCACTTTAGCAACCACTCAATCATACTTTCTCGCATCATCCGACTCCACTAATGTCATACCCCTCCGGGATAGTTCGCCAACCTTCAAATGCTCTTCGAGCTTGAACTAAGAGATTACATCTGATTTACCCGTGTACTCCACCTAAGTCTTAATTTCAGCATCACGGGGTTCACGATTGTCGGTCCTCCGGTAAACTTTGACAAAATCCCCAGTGTGTTCTCTCATCAACTTACAGTTCGTGTTTATGCATCATATAAAATTGGAGGGGGCATAGGAACATTAATGTGACCCTCCTCAATATCATCATCTGACAAGAGGGCGACGAAAGAATCTAGGAAAGAAGCCTCTTCATCAAGGGAGACCCTAAATACCTTTTCTGAATCAAAATCACCGGTCAAGGACATAACTTCGTGGCCCAACCGATTATGGACAAGGGGATGGGAATGAGAATTAAGATATACCTCCATTCCCTCAACAAAAGAGGTGTCACTCTCATAGTCAATAGCTATGCAAATAAGGATATCACTCATCTTAACTAAAGAATAGAAAATGATGAGGGTAAAAGCGTAAGTTCATAAGGGTTCCTGGTTAGGCGAGTGATGAAGCAAAATAATGAATAAATGCGAAAGCTTTAAGCAGAGAGCTGCAACTACTTTGATAAGTACCCTTAGAGAGAAAGAGTAGAAGACGCTCGCTAATATGATACACTTATGAATGAAACTAAATGCAAAGATTGTGAAAAGTTTCTTCGGTGCTCAACCACTCCTACATATAAGAAAAGATGATTGAATGAACCAGATCAACTGTAATAAGAAGTTACAAAATCAACAATTGTATTTTTCTTGAAAATGCAAACAAACTCGAGTTCACTCGAGTACACTATAAGCAGTGTCATGCCTAACTAGTCATTTTAGCCCAAGTGTCAGAAAGAAGCAACAAAATGTTACATTGATTGAAACATATTTAATGTGCTTGTTCCCCACTACTTTTTCAACTGACTCCAATCGTTTTCACTTTTATTCTAAATAGACAACATCCTTGAAGGTCGGCCACAACTGCTAAAAGACTTCTCCGACTCCCTAAGCATCCGACAAACCTTGGGGGAAACTGTTCTAGACAGACCAGAGGTCCAAATTGCTAAGGCACAAACAAACTTAAATCCACTCCACATGACAAGGTATAAAAGTCACATCACATAAAATACAAAGTACACTTTCTGATCTCTAATTTTCACCATACTCATCTTGAATCTTAAATTGACGTAAGAGTTATAGTGTTAACTATACAAGTCTATTCACGTGCTATCGTAGTAGAGATCTGTACCACCGATTCAAAATTTTACACTAATTATGAACATTCAATTCTGATTTCAAAAAAGAACGAATAGTATTCCTCCAAACCAACTCTTGAAACTAGTAGGCGGTAGGTATCTTTAAGTCTTTTAAAGAGTAACGTTTTTCTATTAGCATTATTATATTATATTTTATATTAAATGGTTAATATGTAAAAAAAAAATTGATAATTCAAGCTTATTCATTTATATTTAATATATATTATAAGTTATAATTGAATTATAATATTTTGATAAAATGTTTTTTGGCTTAAATGCAGTTTTGACCCCCCTAGTTTAATGTTTTTGGAGTTTAGATCCCCCTAGTTTAAAAGCCAGGTTTCTAGTCCCCAAAGTTTTCAAATTTGGGATTTTTGAAGCCCCCCTCCATCTGGCTGCCCAAAAAGTGACATGGCACAGGGAGAGTAATGCCACGTATTATTTTCTTATTTCTTATTTAGAATAATATTTTTTAAACATTTAAATAAGTGATATTAATTTCCAAATGAATTTTTAATTTCATAATTCATATTTTCTGAAAATCCCAAATTGCTTAACCTAATTTCCTCTTCCATCCGCCCGTACGAGATTTCTTCTGATCATCTTCAACCCTCCTTCTTGGTACGACCTCCAACACTCCATCTTCGTCTTCCTTCTGTGGTACCAGCTTCAACCATCACACTCCTACTACATACTACCTTCACACTCTCTCTTAAAGCTTCGTATAATCATTCTGATATTTAGAGCGATGAGGAAAGATGGAGAAAGATATTCTATGAGGTAAGTTTTGTTGTCTTCTTGAACATGTTTTTATATAGTTCTGTGTGGTCCACCATTGTCTCATATTAGTGGGTTTAGTATTTTCTCTTTTGTGGTCCACCATGAACGAATATTCAATGTTTGGCTTTTAGTGGGTTAGTTTATTAACATTGCATTTTAATATTGTTAATTTCAGGCCACCACCAGAGACATTAGTGAGGTTAAGATTACACCATAGGGGTAGATTTGTAAATGAACCTGTACATTTGTATGTTGGGGGCGAGGTTACTGAGATGAATTGGAAGTTTGATGTTGACTTTATGTCATACATGGATTTGGAGGCACTGGTTAAAGGTCAGGGTTATATAGACATTGGATCTTTGTGGTATAGGAACCCTAAATTTAGCTTTACCCATGGTCTAAGGCCATTAAACAATGATAGGGATGTACTGCAATTTGGACAAGATGTTGTAGGTCATGAAGTAATTGATGTTTATGTGGAGCATAAGGTGTCTGATCCACCTGAAATTGTGGATCCTAGTGAGTTGGATAAAGTAATTGAAGATGATGATGTAGAATTGATTGGTGTAGCAGAACCAAATATTGCTGTAGCTGAACATTGTGAAGTTGAACCTGAAACTGCTGAACATGAACCTGAACCAGAACCAAATATTGATGTTGTTGAAACTGCTGAACATGAACATGAACCTGAACCTACTGAACCCAATATTGCTGTTGCTGAACCTGTTGAACAAGAACCTGAAATTGTACCTGAACCTACTGAACCCAATATTGTTGAACCTACTGAACCTACTGAACCCAATATTGCTGAACCTGCTGAACCCAATATTACTGAACCTACTGAACCCAATATTGCTGAAACTGGAGATGTTGTACCTGAACCTGAAATTTTTGAGCCAAATATTGCTGAACAAGGACCTCAAATAAATGCTGAGAGGCAGATACCAAAAGGAGGCAATAAGAAGACCAAGCAAACAAAGACAACCAAGAAGGCAAAGAAGACTAACAAGACTAAGAAGACTAAAGATGCAGAAAAACAGATTGAGATTGGTCAGGGATCTCAAGCACCTCAGCCTAGTCAAGAGTAGAAGTAATTAGGAATGATGTTGCTTTTTTTTGGAATGAAACTTGATGTATTAGTGGAAATCTTTAGTATGGTTATAATGGATATCTTTAGTATGGTTATATTTTGTAATGAATATTTTGTAATGGATATGTTGTAATGGATATGTATCTTGTAATGGATATGTTTTGGTACAATCATGAATTTGGTACACACTCTGCTACAAACTGTCTTGGCTGCTCAAGTATGCAACAAACTGTGTTGAATAATTCTGCAAAATTCTGTGTTTAAAAAATTATGTGTTGCCACAAACTGCTCAAAAAATTCTGTGTTGCCACAAACTGCTCAAAAAATTCTGTGTTGCAAAAAATTCTGTATTGCAACAAAATTCTGTGTTTAATAATTCTGCATTTGGTATCTGCATCTGCGTTTGGAAAAAATTCAGTGTTGCAACAAAATTCTGTGTTGCAACAAAATTCTGTGTTTAATAATTCTGCATTTGGTATAATTCTGTGTTGCAACAAAATTCTGCATTTGGTATAATTCTGCATTTGGTATAATTCTGCAACAAAATTCTGTGTTTAATTAGTTATAATTCTGCATCTGCATTTAGGTATAATTTAGGTATAATAATTCTGCATCTGCATTTTGAAAAATTCTGCATTTTTTCTGTATTTAGGTAGACCATTTTTCTGCATTTGTAATGGCCTACATAATGTTTCATTATTACACTGAGAAGTTATACTTAATGGTCTACATAATGAAACAAATTCAAGTGCAATTGCAATTTATAAACCTCAAACATCATCATTTCATTATAAACCATGAGTAGTTATACACCTCAAACATCATTACGAACTAAACAACATAAAAACTCCAACATTAATAAACCTACACACAACAATACAAATAAACCTCCAATACTAATAAACCTAGATCATTTCAACCAACACAAAGAACCTCCTACAGACAACAATGAACCTCCAATACTAATAAACCTACATCATTTCATTATTATTGTTGCAACAAATGCAACCAACACAAAGATGGTTATGAACCAATTAAACTTCAACTGTTTCTTTAAAAATTTGATCTTCATCCTTGTTTCTTCTTCTTTTACCATTGACTCTTTAACCCTCTGCTTTTCTTCATTCAAGTTATGGAGTAAGTTCCCAATCACTTCCTTTGCCCTAGGATTCATTTCCTCATCCAACCAAACAAAATTACTGCACTTCTTGAAACCTTGAACCTGCAACAATGGAGGTCACAAAATATTCAGTCTATACTCAATTCTGAGGAGCAAATTTTGTAATTGAAGAATATCATACCTTGTACATCCCACATCCGAAAAAGCGTCGTCCTGGGTTTGAATCGGTCCAAGCCGTCATCAACGGAGCATCGATACCACAGTGGCATTCATGTATAACAGAACGATTCCTGTAGCTCGGATTCGACACGGATTTTTGAGACATGTTGGATGCTTGCAGGAAGGAAGAGAAGGTAGATGGAATAGAAGGTAGATGGAGGTCTTACCAAGAAGGAAGGTTGTAGATGACTAGAAGCAAGGATGGAAGAGGAAATTAGGTTAAGCAATTTGGGATTTTCAGAAAATATGAATTATGAAATTAAAAATTCATTTGGAAATTAATATCACTTATTTAAATGTTTAAAAAAATATTATTCTAAATAAGAAATAAGAAAATAATACGTGGCATTACTCTCCCTGTGCCATGTCACTTTTTGGGCAGCCAGATGGAGGGGGCTTCAAAAATCCCAAATTTGAAAACTTTGGGGACTAGAAACCTGACTTTTAAACTAGGGGGATCGAAACTCCAAAAACCTTAAACTAGGGGGTCAAAACTGCATTTAAGCCATGTTTTTTTTAATCTCATATGTTAATGTCAAATGTTAATGTTAAGGTTCATATAATTAGTTTTTGTTATATTATATATGTTTCTTTTATTTACTTTTATAAGAATGTGTATATATTTCTATTAAGAATATGTATATCAACTACAAAAGAATTATATTATTAGTCTTTAAACAAACGAATATCATGTGAATCAAGGAATCATATTCTTCATCTAAAATGTCAATTGAAAATCAATTTCGTTTTCAACATAGTAATTAGATGATGATAAAAAAAGGGTAAGGAATCTGTAAATTGTGATAGGCACTAATCTAAAATGTCATAAACAGTTTAAAATTGTTAATATTAGTGGACCAGATCATAGATCAATTAATTGATTTCAACGAAGGAAGAAACAAGGAGCATAGAGAGTGGATAGAACAATTAGTGGAAGCTGAGGTATATGTGGGGACCACGATGGGAAGTGGGGGAAGGTTCCGTGGGGTCCATGCCAGATGCGGCGAAACGCTGCATACCAGAAATATGAAGAAAAAAGACACCGTTTCCACTGGCGTGATTGCTTTTGCGTTGGGTTGAACATCTTTAATTTTTTTGGGTTACAAAACTTTTTCTTTTTCTTTTCGTACATGGAAAACTTTTCCATTTAGTCTTAATTATTCTAGTTTTTAACTTAAAAGACTCAAATGAAAAGTATTCTATAGTTATTTATTGTCTATTTTGTTCATAGAAAATGGATAATACATTGTATAAAAAAGTTTTACAATGTCAATGGTTATAAATTACGCCAAATTAAATTGTAATTTTTAAAAAAATTATATAATATAAAAAATAATATATTTTTATCGGATGACAATGTACATTTTTTTACTGGCAATAAGTGATTATCCAAAATAAGGTAACTGATTTCCTCAACTGAAAATATAAATCCTAGAAAAACTAAGCTGTAAAAATTATTGGAAATAATTTATATTTTAAGAATATCTTTTTATATATTTGTTAGAGGGTATTTTAGTATTTTATTATACCCTAATTTTGTGTATAAATAGTCTAGTAGTAGGTAGATCAATGTAATTCATTATTCCTTATTTTGTAGCCGTCATTAAATATATTCTTTTTCTTCTTTCATCTCTCCTTTGTACACCAACAATTGGTATCAGAGCTCCGGTTCGAAATCCACGGGAAAACACAGGAAACACGAGTGAACAGTGAGGTATTGTGTCATTGAGAATCATTTTTTCTGATTCTGTGGGATTTGAAAAACACTATTTTAGTGAGCTTTTTTTAGTGAATTACACAAGGTTGAAGATGAACGGAAACGGCGAAATAAATTCTAAGCTTCCAGCATTAGATGGCAAAAATTGGAATTGTTGGAAGATCCAGATGCATGTGCGATTTGGTTCTCAAGATGTGTTAGATCTTGTCACCGATGGCTATGCTCCGTTAGCAGCAGACACAACAGAGGCACAGAAGATAGTGCAGAAGGAGCTAAGGAAGAAAGATCAGAAGGCGTTGTTCTACATCCATCAATGTGTGGATGCGAACATGTTTGAGAAGATTGTTGACTCTGAAACAACAATGGTTGCGTGAGACACACTGGTCAGATGTTACAGTGGTGACGCATCAGTGAAGAAGGTGAAGCTTCAGTCTCTCAAAAAGAAATATGAGAATCTCAACATGAAGGACAACGAGAAGGTTTCTGAGTACATCTCTAGAGTGATTCTGATCACTAATGAGATGAAAGCTTGTGGAAAAACTCTTTCTGAACAAGTAATCATTGAGAAGATGTTGAGATCTTTAACTTGTCAGTTTGATTACATTGTGGTTGCAATTGAACATTCCAAAGATCTGAGCACCATGAGAGTTGAAGAGCTGCAAAGTAGTCTAGAGGCGCATGAGTTGCGTATGACTGAGAGAACTTTTGAGAGGGAAGTAGAGCGGAAGGCTCTGAAAGTAACTTTTGGTAAGAAGTATCAGAAGCAGACTTGGTCAGAAGCCAGGAAGAAAACTAATGGTGGTCAAAGGTCAGAAGCTTCAAACTCTGATAGGCAGAAGAATATCCAGAAGGGAAAGGAGAAGTCTGACAAGAAGAATGTTCAGTGTTACTGTTGCAAGAACTTTGGTCACTATACCAAAGATTGTTGGTCGAACAAAGAAAAGTAGTCAGAAGAAGCAAATGTAGCCAGAGGAGAGTCTAATGATGAACCTGTGCTATTTATGGCTTATGAATCTGATGAGGAACCGGTGAAATTGTCATTTTCTGATTTTGAAGGGGAAGAAGATGACTCTAAATTCTAACTCTAAATGTGTGTTTTAATATGAGTCAGAATCAAAAGATGGCGCTGAAGATTCCAATGATGAGTCAGAAGATAATGACTCTGGAAACTCCAAAGGTGAGTCAGATGGTGAATCTGATTTTGATCCAGTTTTTGATGTTGATCCAAAATCTGGTGGTGATCATGCTTCTATAAGGGAAAACTCTGAAGATGTGAGTTCTGGAGGAAAAGCTTCTAAAGATGATCGTGTCTCTGGGGGAAATCATGACTCTAAGGATGGACCTTCTGAAGGAGGGGCTTCTGAAGGAAATTCAGCCTTTGACGATGATCATGATTCTAAAAGTGGAACTTCTGAAGGCAAGGGTGATCCAACTTTTAAATATGGTATTTTTGAAGGTAGTGACTATGACTCCAATGGTGATTCAGACTATGGGAATTTTCCAGACTTTGAAGACAATCAAGGTTCTGGAGAAAGTCTAATTTTTGAAGCAAGAGATTCTGAAGGGGAAAGTTCTGGTGTCCAAGGTTATGAAGTTCAAATTCAGAGGAAACAAAGAGTCAGAAGCATCCCAATAAGATTTGTAGAGTTTGATATGTTACAAGACACTGAAGTAGACTCCGAAGCAGAAGTTATTCAGTGTGCAATGTTAGTAGACTCTGAACCCGTGAGTACGGAAGAGGCTCTTAAGAAGCAAGTCTGGTTTCAGACCATGAAAGAAGCACTTGATGTTATAGATAGAAACAAGACTTGGAAGCTGACAAAACTTCCAAAAGGAGAGAAAGCCATCAGCTTCAGATGGGTTTTCAAGCAGAAGCTAAAGTCAGATGGATCAATTGGAAAATACAAAGCAAGATTAGTAGCAAGAGGCTTTCTACAGAAGCCTGGGCTTGATTACTCTGAAGTGTTTGCACCTGTAACGAGACATGAAATAATCGGACTTGTGATTGCAATAGCTGCTAACAGGAATTGGCCTCTGATGCATTTAGATGTAAAATCTGAATTTTTGAATGGTTCATTACAAGAAGAGGTATACGTGTCACAACCTCCTAGATTTGAGAAAAATAATCAGGAAGGGATGGTGTTCAAATTACACAAAGCCTTGTATGGATTGAAGCAAGCGCCCAAAGCCTGGAATTGGAAGATTGATTCATTTTTCAAGGGACATGGGTTTCAGAAGTGTGAGATGGAGTATGGTGTTTACGTTAAGAATACACTAGAAGGTAATATGATTCTGGTATGTTTGTATGTTGATGACATATTACTCACATGAAGTTCTGAACAAGAGATAGCTGAGTTCAAGAAGGTTCTAATGAATGCGTTTGAGATGACAAATCTTAGGAAAATGAGTTTCTTTCTAGGGATGGAGTTTATGTACTCTAAGAAAGGAATCATTTTGCATCAGATAAAGTATGAACTTGAGCTTCTGAAGATATTTGAGCTAGATAATTTCAAAATTGCTATCACACCTGCTGATACAAATAAGAAGTTGGACTCTGATTCTGATGGAGAAGATGTGGATGCTATAACCTTCAAATAGATGGTTGGTTCTCTGGGTATTTGTGTAATACCAGACCTGATACTCACTATGCAATTGGAATGGTTAGCAGATTTATGAGTAAACCAAAGTGGTCTCATTATCAATCTACTGTCAGGATTTTGAGGTATGTGAAGGGAACTCTGAAGTATGGGGTGTTATTTCCTTCTAGAAGAAAGATTGAACCAGAACTTCCGAGTTATTCAGACTCTGATTTGTATGGAGACAGCGTTGACAAAAGAAGTACTTCTGGGTACTTATTCAAATTTCTGGGAGGTCCTATTTCTTGGTGTTCCAAGAGGCAACCTGTTGTTGCACTGTCAACCTGTGAAGCTGAATATATTGCAGGCGCTCTGACTGCATGCTAAGCTGTGTGGATTCTAAACTTGCTGCAAGATCTGAAGATTGAGGTAGACAAACCTCTGAAGCTGATGATTAATAACAAGTCTTCAATCAATCTTTCCAAGAAGTCAGTGTTGCATGGGAGAAGCAAACATATTGAGACCAAGTATCACTTTCTAAGGAATTAGGTTCAGAGTGGAATATTAGAAGTAGTGCACTATAGAACCCATAAGCAGCTGGCAGATGTTCTGACAAAGGCTATCAAGACTGATCAATTTCTTCGTTTGAAGGATGAAATTGGTGTTGTCAGTTTTGTGTAAATATAAATTAAGGGATGATGTTGGAAATAATTTATATTTTAGGAATATCTAAGAATATCTTTTTATATCTTTGTTAGATGATATTTTAGTATTTTATTATACCCTAATTTTGTGTATAAATAGCCTAGTAGTAGGTAGGTCAATGTAATTTATTATTCCTTATTTTGTAGCCGTCATTAAATATATTCCTTTTCTTCTTTCATCTCTCCTTTGTGCACCAACAAAAATCAATTTCCACAACTGAGGGAATCAATTTCGTCTTTGGAAATTCTAGATTTTTTATTTACAGAAGTGCTTCTCAATAGCTGTTTCGATGTAATGCTTCATGAAGCTTCCATATTGCATTTGAATTACTCTAAACTTTCAATACACCACCTTAATTCAAATGCTCCAAGTTTTTCATACCCAAACTCACCACAAGCTTCTTGAACACCACATTTGTTACACCTTTCTTTAACAAATTCGCGAGTTGTTTTTCACTTCAACAATATTCTAACCTCAGCTGGCCTGCACACACCGGTTCCATCAAGTAATGAAATATCATATCCATATGCTTGTTCCTCCCATGTGTTATAGGATTCCTTGGAAGATTGATGTCTGAAATATTGTCAACCAAAAGTGTGACAACTTCTTCAACCTTGTTGCCCAGCTCTTCCAGTAGATTCACAAGCCACACAACCTGGCACGTACACATTGATGAAATGATATACTCGGTCTCACATGAAGAGAGTGCTGCCATAGGTTACTTTTTAGAGCACCAAGAGATTGGAGCTCTTCCGAACATAAATACATAACCAGCCGTAGACTTTCGATCATCCTTATCTGCGCACCAATTGGAATCCATGTAACTGAGTAACTCCTATTTTTTTCCTGTATCAATTGCGGGAAAGATTATTACATAACCAAGAGTTCCTTTTATGCATCTTAGGATCCTCTTAACTGCTTCCAAGTGAGACACCTTTGGTCTCTCCAAGAATTTACTTGCAATACCGACACTAAATGCCAAATTTGGCCGCGTATTACACAAGTAACATAACGATCCAATCAACCTCCTATACGGCGTTGGATCTACATTATTCTCATCATCACTTTTGGACAACTGCAACCTTGCTTCAGCAGGTGTATTAGTATCATTATAATGCTCCATATCACACTTTTTCAAAAACCCCTTCGTAACTAGTCGAGCCTTAAGCTTGACAATTTAGCCTTTTGAATTTGCCTTCACAATATAGACCCGTCTCACTCCTATTGGCTTTTTTCATTCGAGTAGATCGACCAACTCCCAAGTATTGTTTTTCTCAATCGATTCCGGCTCCTCTTTTATCACATACACCCACTTTGGATTGCTTAATGCCTCATCCATGCTCACGGGCTTGAATTCGTACATAAGCGCAAAGTGAATAAGATCACCATCATTGTTGATCTTATTACCATGGAATACTTCACAATCCAGAGCCTTTAAGGTAGACCTCTACGCCTTGTTGATCGTCTATTGGATTCACCATTTTTGTTCTCAACCGACTGCTGCACAGGACTTGCAGAATCCAGAATTTCTGCATTTGCTTTAGAAAATCTATTTCCAGAATTGGGGGAATCGATTTCCGCTTCTGAAAATATAGTACCAGTAGCTTCTGTATGCAAAAATCGTGAAGGAAAATGATTACCCTCATCTAGGAAATCGATTTCTTGAACTGAAATTGCCTTTTTTTCTGCTGTCAAACAACTTTAACTCGTCCACTACCACATCTTGACTTACTAAAATCTTCTTGCTTTTCACATTCAAACAACTTGTAACCTCCGGTAAGATGATAACCAATAAGTAACATCATCTCTCCTTTTTCATCCAACTTCTTTCGAAGCTGACTCGGAATATGTCGAAATGCTACCAAACTGAAAACTTTTAAATTACTTAAACTTTATTTAAGTCCAGACCGTACCTCTTCTGGAGTCACCTTGTCCAACTTATTTGTAGGGTGCATATTCAACAAAAGGCTGTTGTAGAAACAACTTATCTCCATAGTTCCTTCGGTAATCTTTTTCCCTTTAACATGCTATGAACCATATTCATTATCGAACAATTTTTCCTCTTGGTAACACCATTTTGTTGAGGCGTATAAGGTGGCATAACCTCGCGCACTATACCCTCATCATCACAAAAATTCTCAAACACATTCGAGGTATACTCACCTCCACCATCCATTTTGAAAATTGATTTTATGACCACTTCTCCGCTCAACCATGGACTTGAATCTTTTAAGCACATCAAATACCTCATCCTTTCTCTTGATTAGGTATGTCCATAGCTTCCTACTAAAATCATTGATAAATTTGACAAAATACCTATTGCCACCATACAAGTCGACTTGCATTGGACTAAACACATCGGAGTATACCACCTCGAGATGATTTTGGGTCATATGTCCTGCATCCTTGTTGAAACTATTCTTATGTTGCTTCCCCTAAACACACTCTTCATATATCTGTTAGTTGACTATTTCGAATAAAGAAGAAACCACTATCAAATAATATTTCAAATAAGTACCTAAGGAGATTGATATCAATATTGGATATTGGTGGGAAATATGGAGTCATTGTGCTGAAGGATTATTCGATTTCTAGTGATAGATGATGGATTTCGATTTGGATTTTTTAGTGTTCAAAATATAAAGAGCTCCTTTATGCAAGGGTGCCAGAATTGGAAACGGTCCAGGTAATTGGGTTATTTCGAAAACGAAGAAAATTAGTAAGATGCTTCGATTGGTATAGATTTCAAATTTCAAATAGGAGCGCCATTCTTAGAAGACGCATGGAAGTCAGTAAACATAGGAAGCCTGCATGCTTCGAATGTGGCATGATTTTAGAATAGGACCGTTAGGGTCAAGACACTATAAATAGGTGTTCTTATGTTAGATTTGGCATGCTCATTTTCATGTACTAAAAGATCTCAAAACACTCAAATTACCGTGAATTAAGGGAAACGAGTCAGAAGACACAATGTACGTATTGAACATCATCATTCTTTACAATTTCAGTACAAGTCTTTTTATATTTAGTTCGCTATTACAGTATTTCTGCCCTTAAATCCTTCGATTTCCTTACATTTCCTTGTTACTTGCCTTTAAACACAGTTATTTCGTTAGAAACTTCACTTTTACTTTATCCTTTTATTCAAACACTTCATATTTCCAGAAACTGTTATTTTCTCAGAAACTCCTTATCTTTACATTTAAGCATTAAATCCTAAGTCTAATTCGAAGCCTTTCCTTTCTACATTTAGTTAGTTTATTCCTATAGACAATTTTAGAGACCTTTCTTAAGAATCTCACATTCGAACTTAACATACAATATAAGTTTATCAAGATAATGGGTATGAACATAGAAATGAGTTATGACACATGTGTTCTAGGATCAATCTAGTCGATCCTGCAAGTAACCAATAATAATCAATAAATTGGAAGACTAGCGATTGTTTACTAGAAATCACTGTAAACAAATTGGCACACCTGATGGGACAGTGTCATAACAAGAAGTTTTATCAAATATATTAGAAGAATTTTTAGGATTTTCTGAGTGTGGAGCGCGTTTCGGTACATGAACCTTCGAAGCGGCAAAATAAAGAATAATAATCCACATATACCCAGAAAACAACGTACCAAAACAATGGTTAACACAACCAACCAAGATGGGGTACAAAATCCCCCACAGGGGGCTGCAACAATCGTTTCAAGTTCGATTGATGCCTCCAATGCCATCCCTGTTGGCAGTTCGAATACGATCCCAGTAAGTACATTAGAAATGCCATCAAACGTGTCTTCAGTGCAAACAGCGCCACACATAGGGAATCAACAGTATTCGACCCCCCCTAGGCCTCCAGGTTTTGAACCTTTGAGACCCAGAAACCCTTAGTATAGAATGCTAACTTCGTTTATGGCAGGGTTACATAATGCATCAACTTCATCCCCACTCCAAGGGTCTGGTTCAGGAATGAACCATTTGGGTACAAATTTCCAGAATATAGGAAACTTCACCCAGTTGCCTACTCTTACAACTAATAGTCAGGCAGCGCTTAGGCAACAGATGGATGATAACAATCATGATATGGTAGGAATCCTAGCCCGTGAAATGAATGCTATTTTCAATCCCCTAATCCAGAATATAAATAGAACAAACCAAGAAAATGTAGCCCAGATGGCCAGAATAGCAGATTTTTTTGGTGCTCCTAATGCGCCTGCAAGCCGTAGGCAGAACCCAGTGGTGATTCGAAATGAAGAACCCATAATTGAACAAATTCGATCCCCTGTACAAGTGGTCGAAGAACGAAATATAGGGGTAAGATTAAGAGACCAGGGAGTTCAGGAAGTTCAGAATGAACAGCCTAGACCTATAATGATGGTGAATAGGGACCAAAATGCAGACGAAATTGTTCATAGAATTAGAAATGACAATTTAGTGGCAGAAAATAACCTCACCACCATGATTGAAAGAATAATGGCCCAGAATGATTTAAATTCAGGATTTAGGAGGCCAAATTACACATCTTCTATTATAGATTATGTTTTGCAAATAGAATTACCCAGGGGCTCTAAAGTCCCTAAATTCACGAAATTTGCTGGAGATACAAGTGAATCAACAGTGGAACATATAGCAAGATATTTAACCGAAGCAAGAGATATAGCAAATAATGAAAATCTTAGGATAAAATACTTCCCAAGTTCTTTAACAAAGAACACTTTCACTTGGTTCACCACCTTGCCCCCTGGATCTGTGGACACATGGCCTTATTTAGAAAGACTTTTCCATGAACAATTTTACATGGGTCAGTCTAAAATTAGTCTCAAGGAATGATCAAGCATTAAGAGAAAGTTCACGGAACCAATAGATGAATATTTGAATAGGTTCCGTTTATTAAAATCTAGATGCTTCACAGTGGTCCCTGAACATGAATTGGTCGAAATGGCTGCTGGGGGCCTAGATTATTCCATTCGAAAGAAATTGGATACACAGTATCTTAGAGATATGGCCCAATTAGTAGACAGAGTTCGTCAGGTCAAAAGGTTAAAAGCTGAAAAGGCTAGGGCTAGTAAAAATCATAAGAAAGAGAGAATAGCCTACATAGAGGCTGAAGAGGAGAACATAGATGATTCTCAAGACCCTTATGACTTCGATCAGTTCGAAATAGATCTTGCAGAACTAAAGGAAGCACCCCCTTATGCTTGCAAAGTTCTGCTTCCTTCCAATGGAAAGGATTCTGTCGAAAGTGAAAGGAATGATAAATTCACTAAGAAAATCTATACTTTCGACATAACTAAATGTGATGAGATATTTGATCTGCTTGTTAAAGATGGCCAGTTAATAGTCCCTCCTAACCTTAAGGTTCCTCCGTTGGAACAAAGGAAGAAGAGGGGCTTTTGTAAATATCATAACTTTTTAGGCCATAAAACCTCACAATGTTTTCTTTTCCGGGATCTGATACAAAATGCATTCAAAGATGGCAGGCTGAAGTTCTCAGACAAAGGGAAGAATCCAATGAAAGTTGATACGGATCCGTTGCTGATGGAGGAGACTAACTATGCTGAGCCTCTAGACATCAATGTGGTAGAAATTGCTGAGGGGAAAGTTGAGTCGAAAGTGGAATTCGAAGAGGATGGGGACTTCATCTTAATCAAAAGCGAAAGAGAGGCTACTAATGGCCTCCCATTGATCAAAAACGAAACAGAGGCTACTGATGGCCTCCCAAAGGTGCTCAAAGCAAATATATTAAGTGACAAAAAATTAGCTGAGGCCACTGAGGGTCTTAGGATGAAATTTGAAGAAGTCAAAATTTCTGATGATCAAATGCTGGGAGTGAATATGGTGGACTTCGAACAGCCTAACGCTGAAATGGAAGAAGTGGAACGCTGTTTAGAAAGGGAGAGAGAGAAAATAAGAGAGAACTTACCTAGAAAAGATGTGGGTTTGCGTGAATACCTCTTCCACTGTCATAAGAAAAATCAGGATAAATTGCTATGCCCAAGGTGCAGCATCATCTGCAACTCCAGAATTGTTGCTGAGTTCGAAAGGGCCCAGCTGAACGAACAGGGGTCAACTGGAGGCAAGACAACCAACCGTACAAAGTCTATCCAAAAGCGGATGAAAGTTTGCTCGAATTCTTAGTTTGTTGCCACAAGATTGGAACAGAGTGTTTAATATGTCCCAGATGTGCATTGGTTTATGATAAAGAGATGGCTGAAGCGTTCGAGAGAATTCCGTTTGCATCAGGCTGGGGGCACCAAGGCGGAATGCCTTCGAATCTTGTTAGCACTGGCAGAAGTATGCCAAGGAGGCCAGATAGCCCTTACCCCAGGGGAGCAAATAGAGTTTCCTTTAAACTACTTGCAAAAATCCCCACTGACAGATGGCTGCAGGTGAATGCTGATAAGGGAAAAGGGAAGTGGCGCAGCTTCGATCGAGGAGGCAGGACTGCGATGGCTTATAGGAGGCAATTCAATTCAAATAGGAGGGAAGAAATAAGATTGGAGAATTATAAAGGCAGAAACCCAATGTATCGCTCTCAATGGCGCAGACACCAGAGAAACCAAAAAGCTGCAAAGGATTCGAAGCCTATGGGAATAGGAGAATCTAGTACCAATAACCCAACATCAGTGAACCAGACTGGGGGCAAACCCCCAGTGCCCAAGAAACTTTTTTCACCACAGAAAGACACTAAAGAAAATAAGACTCAGAAGGAAGCTGCGAACGAAGAGGACTTAATGACTGATGACTTCGAATCTGAGGGGGAATCCTTCTTCAATGCAAACTGCAATGTAGTTTCGGTGCTGCCTTATGAGTACAATCAGGATACAAAGGTTTATGCTGATGAGGAGATTGATGATGATGAAATGGCCAGACATAGACCAGTGTGCTATTATGTGATGAACAATGAAGCGGTCGAAGAGCAGAACGCTTTCTTTGAAAAACCAGACGAAGGAATGAAGAACCATCTAAAACCCTTATTCATCAGGGCAAAGGTGGAACAATATGGTGTGAACAAGGTTCTGGTGGATGGTGGAGCTGCTGTCAATTTGATGCCTCAATTCATGCTAAAAAGTATAGGCATGCAGGATTCAGATGTTAGACCTTACAACATGGTGCTTTCGAATTATGAAGGAAAGGTTGGCAAGACTTTGGGAGTAATACAAGTTAACTTGACAGTTGGTTCCCTCACAAGACCAACAATGTTTATGATCATTGATGCGAAGGCAAACTACAATCTGTTGCTTGGCAGGGAATGGATCCATGGAATTGGCGCAGTGCCTTCTTCAATGTATCAAAGGTTGATGTTGTGGAGAGATGATGGAATTGTCGAAAACATAGAAGCGGACCAAAGTTACTATTTGGCAGAAATCAACAACGTGGACAAAAGAAACTTCGATCGAAATATGGCCAACATAGGGCCATGTCACCCACCTGAGGAATATTTCGAGCCCAATGAGAACGCTTATTATTCCCTAACCCTGCGTCCCAATGGATTCCAATGGGATAGGGAAGTCACGTGGAATGGGCAGGTGATTGAGAAAGATGGAGAGACTTCGATGATACGGCCAACTGGATGGGCAAGCAAAGGTTATTATGATTGAGTCAAATTACTACCAAAAGATTTCGGCCTATCTGGCTGAGAACAAACGAATAACGGCTCTCGAAGCCGAAATACAAAACATGGCTGTCGAAGCCATAGACAAAAAAGAAATAGCAAATCCTGAAGGAAACCATTCACCCTCACCATGTGATGGACAAACTTCTGAATTGGTGGATCAACATCTAGATGCCATTTATGATCAAGAGCCCTTGGGGTTCGAGAAGGATCCAGAGTCAACAAGCGCTAAGATGCTGGCCCAAGATCCTTTGGAGGAAGTTGATATTGGGGATGGCGTCGAAAAAAGGGTTACGTACATCAGTGCGAAACTTAGTCCTAGTTTAAAAGGCAAGATGGTTGAAATGCTCAAACAAAACAGAGATTGCTTCTCCTGGGACTACGATGAAATGCCTAGTTTAAAGAGGGAACTGGTAGAACATAGGCTTCCAATCAAGGATGGCAAGAAGCCCATCAAGCAGATGCCTAGACGATTCGCTCCAGAAATCCTCTAAAAAATAAAGGCAGAGGTGGAACGACTCCTTCGATGCAAGTTTATCAGGACCACAAGGTACGTAAAATGGCTTGCTAATATTGTACCTGTTATTAAGAAAAATGGATCTTTACGAATTTGCATAGATTTTAGGGATTTAAACACTGCCACCCCAAAAGATGAATATTCCATGCCTATAGCAGAAATGCTGATTGATTCTGCTGCGGGTTTCGAATACCTGAGTATGTTAAATGGATATTCTGGGTATAATCAGATTTTTATTGCTGAGGATGATGTTCCCAAAACTGCATTCAGATGTCCAGGCACCTTAGGCACTTATGAATGGGTAGTTATGCCCTTTGGACTAAAAAATGCTGGGGCAACATATCAGAGGGCAATGAACACTATTTTTCATGATTTCATTGAGTCATTTATGCAGATTTATATAGATGACATAGTAGTCAAATATGTTTATGATAAGGATCATTTGACTCACCTTTGCCAGTCATTCGAAAGAATGAGAAAACATGGCTTAAAAAGGAATCCTCTTAAATGTGCTTTCTTTGTTCAGGCTGGGGATTTCCTAGGCTTTATGGTCCACAAGAAGGGGATCGAAATTAACTTGAACAAGACGAAGGCTATTATGGAGACGAAACCTCCTTCAACAAATAAAGAGTTGCAATCTCTATTGGGTAAAATTAACTTTTTAAGGAGATTCATATCTAATTTGAGTGGGCGAACTCAGGCTTTCTCTCCACTCCTCCGTCTCAACCAAGGGAATTTTGAATGGATGGCGCAACATCAGGAGGCATTCGAGAAGATCAAAGCCTATTTGATGCATCCTCCTATACTGGCACCCCCTTCTAAAGATAAACCAATGAGGCTGTATATCTCTGCCTCCAATGTAACTATTGGTAGTATGTTGGCCTAAGAAAATGATGATGGCGTCGAAAGAGTCTACTATCTTAGTAGGTTCTTAAATAAAGCAGAGACTAACTATAGTAGCATTGAAAAACTATGCCTCTGTCTGTATTTCTCTTGTACAAAACTTAAATATTATATTGAACCAGTTGATGTTTATGTTTCATCTCACTTGATGTTATTAAACATATGATTTCAAAACCAATCATGGACAGCAGGATTGGCAAATGGGCTTTAGCGCTCACTGAGTATAATTTGACCTTCAAGCCTTTAAAAATATGAAAGGACAAGTAGTTTCAGATTTCATAGTGGATCACTCTGTGAGTAAGGACTCCGCGTTAGATTATGTTGAGATCCACCCTTGGAAATTATCCTTCGATGGGTCAACACATAAACATGGGAGTGGTGTTGGAGTCCTTATAATTTCTCCTGAGGGGATCCCAACAAAATTCAAGTACAAGTTAGAAGGCCCTCCCTGTTCGAACAACGAAGCTAAGTATGAAGCATTAATTACTGGACTTGAAGCTTTGTTGCAATTGGGGGCAACCAGAGTCGAAATTAGTGGAGACTCAGAGCTGGTCATCAAACAGATAACCAAAGAATACAAATGTATCAAGGAAAATTTGATCATGTACTTTGTTATTGCTAATAGATTACTCAAGAAATTTGAATATGTGGATATAAAACATATTCCCAGAATTGATAATCAGGAGGCAAATGACTTAGCTCAAATAGCTTCAGGATATAAGACATCTAAAGAAAAACTCCAATACCTCATAGAAACAAGAGGCAGAATAATGGCTACCAAATTATCACCATTAGACTTGGAAAATTCAAAACTTGGTTATGCAGATCAGAAAGAATTCGAAGTACTAAATATTGATACTTTGGTAGATACATATTGGAGAAGTCCCATAGTAAATTACCTAAAAGAACCTTTAGTAAGTACAGAGAAAAAGATCAAATATAGGGCATTGTATTATGTCCTAATAGGGAATGAACTTTTTAAGAAAACCCCAGAAGGTATCTTACTCAAATGTTTAGGAGAAAATGAAGCATATTTAGCATTCTCCAGTGTGCACAGTGGGGCGTGTGGGGCACACCAAGCAGGTCACAAAATGAAATGGTTGTTGTTTCGATATGGAATGTATTGGCCCACTATGCTCAAAGACTGCATAGAATTTGCTAAAGGATGCGAGGAATGCCAAGTTCATGCAGGTATTCAACATGCTCCTGCGAGTGAGTTACATTCAATTGTTAAGCCTTGGCCTTTTAGAGGATGGGCATTAGATCTAATTGGTGAAATTCGACCAACATCATCCAAAGGGCAGAAATATATCCTTGTGGGTATAGATTATTTTACAAAATGGGTGGAAGCAATTCCTCTAGTGAATGTTGATCAAGAGGCTATTATGGAATTTGTCCAGAGGCAAATAATTTACAGGTTCGAAATACCAGAAAGTATCACAACAGATCAAGGTTCAGTTTTCACAGGGCGAAAAATGCAAGAGTTTGCAAAAGAAATGGGATTTAAGTTACTCACGTCAACTCCTTATTATGCTCAAGCTAATGGACAAGTGGAAGCAGCCAATAAAGTCATAATAGGTTTGATAAAGAAACATGTAGGACGAAAGCCAAAGAGTTGGCATAAAACTTTGGACCAAGCTTTGTGGGCATGTCGAACATCTCCTAAAGAAGCAACGAATACTACTCCGTTTCGACTTACATTTGGACACGATGCAGTGTTGCCAGTCGAAATACACTTACAGTCAGTAAGAATCCAAAGACAAAATGAGATACCAGCTGATCAATATTGGGAAATGATGATGAATGAATTAGTGGACGTGGATGAAGATAGGCTACATGCTTTAGAAGTTATGAGAAGACAGAAAGAAAGAGTAGCCAGAGCATACAACAAAAGAGTTAAAAGTAAGTTGTTCTCAACCAATGACCTGGTATGGAAAGTTATATTACCTATGGATAAAAATAATAGATTATTAGGTAAATGGTCACCCCATTGGGAGGGTCCCTTTCGTGTTTTGAAAACATTTTCGAATAATGCTTATGAAATAGAAGAATTAGCAGAGGATAGAAGAATCTTGAAGGTAAATGGGAAATACTTAAAAAGGTATAAACCATGCTTGCAAGAGGTTAGAATCACTGCAGGATAATAAAAAAAAATATAAACATGAAGCCAAAATGGTATTATATAAATGCCAAAATGGTTGTGTTCAATCATTAACAATAAAAGCATTAACAAAATACATTCGAAAATCAGAAAGGGGCGTTTCGTTTCAACTTAGCAAACTTGCTCTTGCATAAGTTGATTTTGCATTGGGTAGTATTTCTGACGTTTTCGAGCCCCTTGATTTCTTCGCTTATTCCTTCAGCCACCTCCATCTGTTGAAGACTTTGTGTGACAAGATTTTCAAGCTCTTGGTCATCAACAGGCTTCAAGACTGCCTGCTCATTTCGATCACCCTCAATCTTCTTCTTGAGTTCTTCAATCTGAGATTCCCAAAACAAGATTGATCTAGCCATAACATCATGCTTGCTTGGGCCTGGATTTTAGCGCGCTCCAACTTCTCTGCTTCTTCAGAAAGTTTTGAAGTTTGATCATAAGCTTTAGACAAAGCTTCTTGTTTGCTTCGAATCTTAGCCTCAGCATCATTAACCCTAATATATTCACTGCTAACCTCATTGAGCAAGATTTGCAGATCATATATGGTTTCACTTACTTCAAGTGGACAGATACTGAGATCTATCTGAGAAAGTAACTTCTTCATCGAAAAATAGGCTGCAGTATCTGCTTTTAGAATGGTAAAAATGTCAGCCTCAAGAATAGTTTTGTTGACTTGTTGAAGAAGTTGATCAAGAGAAGTAAGAGGGGCATTATCCTTTGTTTGGATAGAATATTCAAATTGATTTTTGCTAGAAGAAGAATCCCGTTGAGCTAGCATTAGCTTGATATATTTCAGGGGATTACTCCATTTTAGCTCTTCCTTCTGTTCCCCAGTCAAGATTGGAGGGTCTGGGTTTTTAGTGAAAATAGTCCCAGTAGGAACGGGAACTTCCACCTCCTCTTGCACCATCTCATCTTCGTCACCATCTGCGAATTAACGACTCACAGTATGTGTGTCGCTTTCCTCTTCAGATTGGTCAGCAAAATGCACCCTTCTGGGAGAAGAGTCACTAGGATTGTCATTGATGAGAGTTTCGAGCACTGTGTATGGTTCGCCAGCTACGTGGCCCTCTGTCAAGGGAGGCGAAGTTGCTTGTTGGTCTAAACCTTCGACCAATGGAGGCGAGGTTGCTTGTTGATCTAAGACTTCGACGGTCCCTGCAGGAGTAGCAGTAGTGGACGAACCTTTATTTAAAACAGCTTCGTTGAAACCTTTTGGTTGAGGAGAGGCTGCAAGTTTGGAAGCTTGGCCTTGAATGGCCGGAAGATCAGAAAGAACAAAAGAAAATCTCTGCACAGAAACAAAGGGTTAGCATAAAGAAGATTACATAGTCAATTTAAAAAGGCATTGAGTAAGATTTACCTTTTGTTCATCAGAAGTTGCATTGCTACCAATGCGTTCTGAAATTACGTTCTTCGAAGACTGAGACTTCGAAGGTCCTTTGGATTTGACCTTGGGAGCAATCACGTTTACTTTACTTTTTGAAGGATTGGCAAGTTGAGAACCTTCGCCAGATTTGTTGATTTTCTTTTTCTTTTTTCGTTTTAGAGGAGAAATGTCTTCATCTTTTTCTGATTAATTTTCAGAATGGGCACTATCGTGTTTTCGTTTCTTAGGAGACTTGGGAGGTAATCCACTTGCCTGGAGAAATAAAAAAAAAACTAGTCAATTTAAAAAGTAATTTCGACAATAAGAAAGGAGTGAGCGAAGTATTACCTTTTTATTTTTTGAGGATTCATCTTCTTGGTGAGAAGGAGGATTTTCAGTATTGGTTATTGGCACTTTCAAAGAAGAAGTTGAACCTGCCTTGGGTACAACTTTATCCTTTTTCAAAGATTTTAAATCAACAGCTGAAAGGAATATGAAATGGTCAAGTTTAAAACAAAGTTTAGAAAGAATAAAAGGGAGCTTCGAATTTCTTCAGTTCCGCACCTTCGCCGTTTTGAGACGTGATAGACATGGCTGACAAGTCATAGCGAAGGTGCCCCCTGAAATTGTCTAAATCACGTTTAGCCCACGTTACCCTTTGGGCAGGTTTTTTGGCATCATTTTCACACAAATGAAAAATGTTCCCACAAACGAACCACCAGGGATACAGAGGAAAAAAGGCTAAAGCCAACTCTGAAGTAGGTAGTTTTGGAAATTTTGGTGTTTGATGTTTGAAAGCCCACCAATACCTATCTTCAGGTTTTACATAAGGAGGAAATTGAATTTTTGAAAGTTGTTTTTCAAATTTTTCTTTCAAAATTCTTGCTGCTTCACAGACAGTGTTATGTATTTCCATAGGATTATAGACAATTTCGAAATATTTTTGGAAGGCTCGAATTTCCTTGACATGAGTGAATCTACCTTTTTTGACATGCTCCTGCACAAAGGAAAAAGCTGTTGTCAGTTGTTTTTGAATTTGGATGGTGCTGAACATATTCTTCGAATAATAAGCCGTCCACCAAGTATAAAAATCTTTCGTCATGTAAAAGGAAGGAGTAAAGAAGACTAATGAAAAGTCAGCAAAGCCAACATATTTCTTTTGTCGAGTTTCAATTTCCTTGAAGGAGTAAGGCACCCCTGCTAAACATATCTCCCTTTTCTTGTTGAAGAGAGGCTCAGGTAGAATCTGGCATAATCCGAATTGACGAGCCACGAAATTAGGTTGATAAGCAAGGATACACACTTGGCTTTTCACAGGCGTGATCCTAGAAATAATAAGCCTAGGGTTTAAAAAGGCACACCAAATGTCCCTAATTATCTCTTCTTCAATGGCTTGTTCAAGGGGCATGGTAAACCAAGTTGGACCACAGTTTCGATTGGCAAAATGGGCCATTGAAGGGTCAAACCTATGTCTTTTGGAGAAAATCATTGTATAGTTAACAAAGCATGTTTTGAAATTTTCTCTTTCATCGTTTGGGGTCAGTTTTAACAACCTAGTTCCTTCAATGCTTCAATTTAGAACGTCAGGATGTTCTTCGTTAATAACCCCAAAGGTTGATAGAGATGGTTCAAAAGTTGCATTTAACCAAAGCTGCAATAGCCAAAAGGGGCCAGCAAGAAGCAGATTAGTGCCAGCTTCGTAAGTTTTCAGTTTCGAAACTGTATCACCTATGCTTTCATATAAGCTTGTTAGCAGTAACTCACTGATGCATACCCTTCAACCATGATGAAGTTGATTTGCAAGGGTGATGAACCTGCTAGCAACTTGTAGGGACTTGCTGTAGAAGACATATTTTGATAACCACAGTGTGATCGGTGGAAATAGAACTGACTGTTTTTTAAGCTGGTTCGCGAAATGTCGCGGTAAGCAAGAGTCGCCACCGTCTTTTATGTTCTCCAACATGGAAAGGACAAAAGCACAACAAAATTCCTTTTCGAGAAGTTTCTCGGTTCGAGAGGTAGATTATAGAAAGGGAAGGTGTTAGCACCCTTTCTATCCGTGGTTATCCATGGGCTCTTAGGTACTTGCTCACTATGTTTTCAAAAATTGTTTGCTTTTCAAGTGTTTGTAGGTTTTGAAAAAGTTTCGTTTTGAAAACTTCTAGGTAACTCTTGTATCAGTCCTCAAGAGTGCATGAAGTATTTGTTTGAAAACTTTTTGAAAGTGTAAGTGCGAAAAGTTGTTTTTTGTTTGTTTTGAAAGAGCAAGTACCCAGGAGAAATCTACCTACTCTAAGGAATTAATCTGTGTAAGAGTCCTTTAGACAGTATTATCCCACTATTGAGAAGTAGGTAGCACCGTCGTTGGAGTTATTCGGGTCAATTCGATTATTAGGGACATGTGTGGTCACCAAAGCAATAGTAGGACACCTTAGAGATAACCCTAATGTCCTAGATCCTTTTTATCCGAGGCAACTGTTTCGAGGAAACTGGATCTTTAGACAGGAGGGCGACCTCTAAAACACCCTATACTCAATGACCACCTCGAGGCAACCAAGTGAGGCGTACCCTAGGAGTGGCATGTGCATGTGTGAGGTTTCATGTTAAATTGTCTTTGAATATGCATCATTGTGAGCTACAGATTGATTTTATTTTTCATACAAGTCTTGTCATGCATATTTTAATAGTTAATAATTGTGCGGAAAGTAAATTGCGGAAAATTGAATCTACGCTATTACAAGGCGTCGGGTATTTACATCGCCAAAAACATAACCCTTGAAAATAAAGTGCGAGAAAATAAAGAAAGCGGTAAAACCCTAATTATTACATCCTCGGAAACAGATACGTCAATATAATCAAAATAAAAAATAATGCGCGAAAGAATTGAATCGGGACGTCCTTAAGGTGTTGACCCTTTTTGAGAAAAGAATTGAATTTGGTCCTTTTTTGCATTTAATTCAATATTAAACCTAATAACTAATTAATTAATTAATTAAAAGAAAAAGTATTTTTGTGTTTTTTAATGTTTTAATGAAAATAGAAATAAAATAAATTAAAATTGTCAAAAGAAAAACCCTAATTCTAATTTATTTATTTATTATGAAAAATAGTCAAAATTAAACCTAATTATACTAAATTAATTTTTTAGCATTTTATTTACAAAAATAAACTAAGGTGAAATTAATAAATAATAAAAATATTTACATTTTAATTTTCTGAATTTTATTGTGAAAATAATATTAATTATGTTAGTTAAATAAATAATAATATTAATAATAAAAATAATTGGTTAAAAGAAAATAAAAAGAAAAGCAATTAACCAGGGGGGAGTGTTGACCCAATAATGGAGTTATGTTAGCAATTCCAGCCCATTAAGCTTCCAGGCCTGTTGACTTTCTGGATCCTCCAGAGCGTGGTTGACTTGAGAACATGGTGGTCAGCACCTCACGCCCTTCAGATTTGTGTGGGAAGAAACTGGCGTCTGGGATTGGAAGGAATATGGTGGCCATCATTGGAAAGCGTTGCATGAGAATATGTTAGAAAAAATATCATAGAGCTTTGGGTGGACCTGGGAATCGAACCCAGGTCCCAATGATACACAGCCAGATCACCAACCACTGAGCCAACCTGCACGCGTTGATATTATGATAACCAATAAAAATAATATATCAAAACTAATCCTTATGCTGGAAACAAAAAAACGCGCGTTATTTTTTGAATGGACCAACCAGGATACACCACGTCTTCATCCCCTTCGTTGAACCTGTAAAAAAGCAAAGAGATAGCGGGGGTTTTTAACCCCCATAAAGCAGAACAAGGAATAATAGCGATTAGGTCTAGGATTAACATAAATTGTTCGTGAGGGTAGGGTTAAACTCGCCTGGACGCAACGATCTCAACCATAGGCATTATGAAGCTTAATTTTTCTCATACTGAAAAGCCCCAAATTGGAAGCTTGGAAAACCTAGCATTCGTCAATGGTGATTTCTGTTTCAGGGCGTTTTAATGCAATTAAAATATACCAAAAGCTTCCTGTGGATTCAAGCAACACAAAGCAACCAAAAAATCATGTTAAATGCGCATGGAATATGAGTTTCGATTATCAAAATAGTAAGCAAATCGTGAATCTGTTGGAGGCGATTTCTCAAGCTTTAGCGTGCGATTTTGATGGCAATGTGTTTCTGAGGGTTCCAGCAACGTATTGGAAACAAGAAAAGCCTTTGAATCACGTTGGAATGTGGAATTCAGTTTTCACTTTTTCTTGGATTTTTTGGAATATGATTATGGCTTTCTGCAGAAATTCTCACGTGTTTTGCATTAGGGTTAGGTTGTGTGCATATAATGGAATGAAGCTAGGTCAAAGTTTGGGCCTTAATCCATGTGTATGGGAGAATTAGGTTTACACTTTCCACCATTGACAAACTTTCCATATTTGAAGCAAATCTAAGATTTCATGCACAAAATAGCCCTAGCACGAATTTGTTAGCTGGCACATGATGTATGAAAGCTGTTTCAAATCATAAGATACTATTCCATTGATTTTTAGATTTTATTTGAATTATTATAGATTTAAAATAAATTAAATCAATAAAAATTAAATAAAATAGAAAAATAAATGTTTGATCTTGAAATTAATCATGGGACACGTGTGTGGCATGACAAGGCTGAATCAAGTGGAAGAAAGTGGGCCCTTTTGTCAAAAATTGAAGTTTTAAGGATAGTTGACTTTTGCAAATTCATAAACATTTCCCAACTTCTCCAATGCATATCTTGCTCAATTTTGATCATATGAACATGTTCTTGGACATTTTGGAAAGGTATTGAAGTCCTCTAACCAATGCCTTTGGTCCCATGTCATTTGGATTTACCAATCTCAAGTTATGGTCTTTGACTTAAAGTGCATTTTTGTTGACTTTTGAAATTGACCTATAATGTAGAAATTGATAACTTTTTGTGAGAGCATTTCTTGGACTTGGAATGTGAAGAAGAGTTGTAGGAAATGTCATCCCCTTCAGAATGAGCATTGGATGGGATTTTTCTGACAAACCATGAAAACGTTATGCATTGGTCAAGATACAGTTGACTTTTCTACTGTCCAAAAATAGTAACTTTTGCATCCTTGATGATTTTTGAGCCATGCTTGTAGAATCATGATCAAGATTTGATCAAATGATGATTGTGAGCTCAAAATAAGATGTTGACCAAAAATTCTGACTTTTGACTGTAAAATGACCATTTTCCCTACAGTTGATTGTGAAGCAAATGGAGCTTTTGACTGTGCAATTTGACCCTGTGAGTCTTGAGACTTGGCATATAGATGCTTGAGGATGCATATAGGCCTATGGGACTTGATTGAGCCATTGAAAACCTCAACTTCCTTGAGAGAACCAAAACCCTAATTTTGACTGGCTTAGGAGGTGGTTTGATTGTGCAACCCCTTGAGAAATCTTGAACCATTTGAAGATGATTCTTGATAAACATTGAAGAATATGGGAGGGGAAATTTTGGGGTACAACAGTTTCCCCTGTTCAATCTTCTTAAACCTGAGGATGTAGATTGGCTTGCGTGCCTTTCGTGATCCGAAGGTGGAAGATGATTGAACACTAAAGTGCCCAGAAATTTGCACTCACATAGTGTAGTATCAGCAATGTGATGTCGGGAATGGGCTTACAGATGCCATTTGGAGATATGATGGATAGGAGGATGGGCTTATAGATGCCATCTGGAGATGTGACAGAGTCTTGTCAGGAATGGGCTTATAGATGCCATTTGGAAGTGTAATGGATAGTTGCGGAGATGGGCTTAAAGATGCCATCCGGGGTGTCGATCGCGTAAGAGATTCCTTAGCGAGAACTTGCGTACCTGAGAAAGAAAGATAATTTCCTGGCCTGTTACAGGGGTTGATCTTCAAACTCTTCATGCAGATATGCCCTGGCTAGATACAGGTATCGAATCTACAATCAATCGCTCACAGATATGCCCTGGCTAGATACAAGTATCGAATCTAGAACTTCAAACTCTTCATGCAGATATGCCCTGGCTAGATACAGGTATCGAATCCATAATCAATCGCTCACAGATTGCCCTGGCTAGATACAGGTATCGAATCTGGAACTTCAAACTCTTCATGCAGATATGCCCTGGCTAGATACAGGTATCGAATCCACAATCAATCGCTCACAGATATGCCATGGCTAGATACAGGTATCGAATCTGGAACTTCAAACTCTTCATGTAGATATGCCCTGGCTAGATACAGGTATCGAATCCACAATCAATCGCTCACAGATATGCTCTGGCTAGATACAGGTATCGAATCTGGAACTTCAAACTCTTCATGCAGATATGCCCTGGCTAGATACAGGTATCGAATCTACAATCAATCGCTCACAGATATGCCCTGGCTAGGTACAGGTACCGAATCTGGAACTGGTCGTTTACAGATATGCCCTGGCTGGATACAGGTATCAAATCTCTAAACTCTTCATGCAGATATGCCTTGGCTAGATACAGGTGTCGAATCCATAATCAATTGCTCACAGATATGCCCTAGCTAGATACAGGTATCAAATCTGGAACTGGTCGTCTACAGATATGCCCTGGCTGGATACAGGTATCGAATCTCTAAACTCTTCATGCAGATATGCCCTAGCTAGATGCAGGTGTCGAATCCACAATCAATCGCTCACAGATATGCCCTGGCTAGATACAGGTATCAAATCTAGAACTGGTCGTCTACAGATATGCCCTGGCTGGATACAGGTATCGAATCTCTAAACTCTTCATGCAGATATGCCCTGGCTAGATACAAGTGTCGAATCCATAATCAATCGCTCACAGATATGCCCTGGCTAGATACAGGTATCGAATCTGGAACTGGTCGTCTACAGATATGCCCTGGATGGATACAGGTATCGAATCTCTAAACTCTTCATGCAGATATGCCCTGGCTAGATACAGGTGATGAATCCACAATCAATCGCTCACAGATATGCCCTGGCTAGATACAGGTATCGAATCTGGAACTGGTCGTCTACAGATATGCCCTGGATGGATACAGGTATCGAATCTCTAAACTCTTCATGCAGATATGCCCTGGATAGATACAGGTGTCGAATCCACAATCAATCATTCACAGATATGCCCTGGCTAGATACAGGTATCGAATCTGGAACTTCAAACTCTTCATGCAGATATGCCCTGGCTAGATACAGGTATCGAATCTACAATCAATCGCCCACAGACATGCCCTGGCTAGATACAGGTATCGAGTCTGGAACTCCAAAAAGGTTTTGTGATGAAGGAATCAGGGACGATTACTACCTCAGCAGGATGATGAAGGAATCAGGGACGATTACTACCTCAGTAGGATGATGAAGGAATCAGGGACGATTACTACCTTAGCAGGATGATGAAGGAATCGGGGACGATTACTACCTCAGCAGGATGATGAAGGAATCAGGGACGATTACTACCTCAGCAGGATGATGAAGGAATCAGGGACGATTACTACCTCAAAAAGGATAATTTTTATCTGTTGATCGTTCTTTCCTGAAAAGGTAAAGAATTAGTTGTATGCAAAGTCATGATGTATGAAATGCATGATGTTATGATGTTCAAAATGAGATAGTGTCATATGCACTTTATCATGTATGTAAATAGGAGGTATGAGATGTGATATGTTTATGAATGTATTTTCGTCTGGGAAAATAAATCCTTGACGAAGGCCGGGAAGTTAAATCCTGGGCTGATGTTGAAGAGTAGAGTTCTTCGTTTCCGTTGGGGATGATGAACAAAGATGATTGCAAGAATAAACCTGTAGGAGAAGATGACTCCGTTGGGGAATAAACTTGTTGAAGAGATTACTCTGCGGGGAATTACTCTGTGGGAAAGAGATGCTTCACTGAAATTTTGATGATAACTCCGCTGGGGATTCCGTTGATAAGCTCTGTTGGGGAATTTGATGAACTCCGCCGGGGGATAGGAAGAATTTCGCTGAGGACGATCTTTCCGTTGTAATTTGCTGAGGATAACCTAGTTATAGGCTCTGGTGGGGGATAACCTCTGAACATGGTCGGGGAGAGATATTTGTACTCTGCAGGGGACCGGCTTCCAGACTCTACTGGGGATAAGCTTCCAGAATCTACTGGGGATAAGCTTCCAGAATCTACTGGGGAGATTGATTCAACTCTCCTGGGGAAACTTTTGGACTGTACTGGGGGATGGCTCCACTGGGGTGTCTGGTATTCCGCCAGGGAACAATCTTATATTAAGACTGTCGGGGATGCTTGCTGAGGAATATCTGCATACTCCGCTGGGGAATGTTGAGATCTTCTGGGGATACCCAACTTCCTTAAGGCTGACAGTAGACTAACTCTGCTTGGGGAGAGTATCGCTGACTTGCTGGAGATACTGTGCCTTTTCGGGGCTGATGGGAGACCAACTCTGCTTGGGGAGAGTATTGCTGATTCTGGTCTTACTCTGTGGGGAGCGGAGGTATCTTGGTTACGTTCTTCAGCAGAACTTACTATGGTACCTGGAGGACAGAGCAACTTGTACAGTTCAAACAATTCTTTATTGCCCCAGTTTCTGTGGGAGGAAGTGCCTAGGAGCTTGATAACTGCCATTTGAAAAATCTTCTTCTGGTAGGCCAGTGACGAGATGGCAGGACATAGTCGTACGCTTTTGATCCCTAACTTTTGCCTGGACCGCCCTTTCGGGTTTTCAGTCCACCGGGATACCCATTTTTTGCCCAAGCCGCCTTTTCAGGTTTTCGACTTGCCGGGTGTACAGATTTTTTCATTTTCATCCCTTATTTTTGCCCGAACCCTTTTTGTTCGCCGGGAAGCCCTTATTTTTGCCTAGGCCAGTCGACCTAGCGGGTCTTTGATTATGCGTAGTATTTTTTCGACTATGTCCATGCTCTCAGAATGTAGGGAGTTGCCACTGTCAGTAGTGTAGTGTTATTATGCTACCAGAAGATGTTTGATCAGGCAAGATTCGTAGCTGGAATTCAAGTCCAATGCCCCAAGTGACTCAAGCGGAGATTTGCCCCTTGCTGTTTGGCATTTGAGAGATTCTCTGAATCTTGACTTGACTGCCCCAGATAATAGACAATGATCATGCCGTGCCCCTTGATTGGAAGTGCTTTTGTTCACTAGATATTCTTCGTGTGAATTTCTCTGCTGTTCGAACAAATAGTCATATGCAAACAATATTATTTTAAGAATACAAAGCTTATATCTGTTTTGAAGTTTTTGAAAATGCAGTTTTCAATAAAACAAGTGAATTTTTGTAAAATGTGATGTCAACTCAGGATTTACAGCAAGCCTTAAGGAGTCAGGATACCTTTTGTAACAGTATGCTTTCGAACTAACCCATGCTTCAGCTATGACTTTTAAGGGTTGTAACGTGGCCTGGTTCATGGTTTAAGAAACAAAGGATAAAGGCTCAAATTTTATTTGTAACCCACCCGCTCTTCGTGATGTTCTTCGATCCTAAACTCAGCTAATCGTGCATTCGATCTTGTTTGAATCTTCGCTTTGATATACCAGTGATGGTTCAGATGTTGACAATTTATTTTGAATAGGCGGTCATTTCTTTTTTGTTGAGAGTCTGTAGGACCTCTTTCTTTTTGATTTCATTATCCCTGTTTTTTTTACCTGAACTGTTTCTTTTATGATTACAGTCAGCGAGATGCCCCAGTTTATAAGTCTCCTTCATAGGTTTTGACTTATTGGGCTTTTATTTCTGAGAGATAATGACTGTCTGTCTTTATGATTATTCGGAACCATCACTGTCTCTTCTTGTCTTGGAAGGACTTCTTTGATGTCATCCATTGTGCACTTGGATCAGCTGAGAGACTACCCTGCCCCGGGTTATGATTACGGGTTTTAATTTTCGAAAAGAAAAACTCCAACTTCTTTGGCTCAGAGGGGTTGACGAGGGATTATCTTCCTTATAACTACAGTGTTTAGGAATTGAAACAATGCCTGTACCTCATCAGCAGGGTTTGTTCAAAAGCATACTGTAAAGATTATGGTATCGTTTTCGTCATCCTCCCTCAAGAGGCTTAGAATTTTAGATCAAGAGTTTGAACATCACAGAAAAATGAAAGCAATTGAATATAGTGAATACGAATGGATTAATTCAAAACAGACATATACGATGCATTAATGAAAGTAATAAAGTTTGCTATGACAATAATTGTTTGTATAAGCAAAGAGAAATACAACTTGAAAATTCCAATGATAAAAAAATCTTCTAGTCTCAAGACTTGTCACTTTAGATGATGAGCCTTGGAGGGGTGGTAGAAAAACTCAGCCTGACCACCTTGGGTGAACTCCATTGCTCCTTCATCAATCAGGTCCTGGATCTTGTTCTTCAGAGTCCAACAGTCGTCGGTGTCGTGTCCAGGACTGTCGGAATGGTATGCACATCTCACACTCGGGTTATACCTGGAAGAGGAAGTGTTGGGATTCTTAGGAGGGTCCCTTAACATTACCAGATTCAGTCTCAACAAGTATTGTAAAGCTTGAGACGGTGATACGTTGAGCTTGGTGAATTGCCTCCTAGGCTTGTCTGGCTTGATCTGATCAACCCGTTGTTCTTGGTGAGGTGATTGTTGGACCGGTGAAGTAGTAGCAGCTTGGAGAGGTCTATTCATTGAACTAAACCTTTGACTTCTTGGAGGCTGATTACCGGTTTGGTCCCCAAACCTGACTACTTGCTTCATACTGTCTTGCTGAAGCTGGTTGACCACAGTTTTCAACTCTTCTTGCTCCCGAGCTAAGCCTTGGATAAGGGTCATTTGCCCCAGCATCTGGGTTCTCATAGTATCTACCTCAGCTTGCAAGCGTTTCAGCCGTTCGTCCTTATCGTCTTCAGGACTCTTCTTGACCAAATTCCCCATGAGGAGTGTTCTCAACTCTTCCTGCCCCTTGGATATGCTTAGGAAGATTTCCCTGAATTGAGTCTCTTGAGCATGAAGATCCTGGTTGTCTTGTTGGGAAGCCATTGCTGAAATAAATAGCGAAGACGGTAAGTGACCTGTAAAAAGGGTACCTGTAATGCAATGATATGTATGTATGCAATGTTTTCAAGGATCCCGCGGGGTAAACAAGAAAATTGTTAGAATTTGAATCCGGTAGCTTGATTGAAGGAACTTCATGTTGTTGAGAGTCCTTCTTCAAGAGTCAAGGCTCACCATATCGAGTGGGTCATAGCCCCTGACTCAAGTTATCATGTTTTGATCTCCAAACAGCCTTGGCTAGAGGAAAATAAATCCCCTTTGCCCCTTGCTAGGCATCTGGTTCATCATGACCTGCATCACAAACCCTTGAGATCCTTGAAATGGTTAAGGAAATGCTATGGTATGATGTTATGATGCGTATGATGGTATGTACGTGGATGCAAAGGTGTGAGGTGTAAGTAAGCCCTGTAATAAGTCCAGTTTTAAGGACTATAAACAAAACCTGCAAGTAGCTCAATGTTGTCAGATAACAAGTATGGGCAAGTATTTCAAGTTTGAAGGCACACAAGTCACACAAGACAGCCCTTAGAGTTTAGGCCAGCCTGAAGTTTAGGTACTACCCTCTTGAAGTTAGTTGGCTCAAACTTGTCCTAGAAAATAGTAACCGGGTTCTAAGGAGCTCAATATCATTGGGTTGTTTTCTATGTTCATTGTTTTGATTTAGCCACTGAACTGGCGATCAAAATATTCCAAGAAAACAACCCTCAATGAGTGTAGTATCGAGTATCTACCAACTTCGGAATGCACCAAAGTCGGTCATCTCACTACCCCTAAAGAGGCCAGAATGGTCAAGTAAGGTTCCTAAGGTCAATTGATGCTTCACGACACCACGCGGCGGCCCTGTACTCTCCTTGACTTGACTCAAGGGTTATCGGTACTCACCAAAGTGCCACATCAACGTAGCAACTGCTTCAACCGTGTCGATATACCCCGCACAGTTCCCTCACAGTTTGTTGCTACTTCTAAAGGGTATCCCCCAGATCCGGGTTAGGATCTATGAAACTCCAAAACAAGCCCACAATATTAAAGCAAACAAAGCAAGCAATTGAAAACAAGAGTGGTCTAATCCTAAGGTACACCTCACTTATTAAGATGTTCCCCAGCAGAGTCGCCAGTTCTGTGATCGGTGGAAATAGAACTGACTGTTTTTAAAGCTGGTTCGTGAAATGTCGCGGTAAGCAAGAGTCGCCACCGTCTTTTATGTTCTCCAACATGGAAAGGAAAAAAGCACAACAAAATTCCTTTTCGAGATGTTTCTCGGTTCGGGAGGTAGATTATAGAAAGGGAAGGTGTTAGCACCCTTTCTATCTGTGGTTATCCACGGGCTCTTAGGTACTTGCTCACTATGTTTTCAAAAATTGTTTGCTTTTCAAGTGTTTGTGGGTCTTGTATCAGTCCTCAAGAGTGTATGAAGTATTTGTTTGAAAACTTTTTGAAAGTGTAAGTGCGAAAAGTTGTTTTTTGTTTGTTTTGAAAGAGCAAGTACCCAGGAGAAATCTACCTACTCTAAGGAATTAAGTTGTGTAAGAGTCCTTTAGACAGTACTATCCCACTATTGAGAAGTAGGTAGCACCGTCGTTGGAGTTATTCGGGTCAATTCGATTATTAGGGATATGTGTGGTCACCAAAGCAATAGTAGGACACCTTAGCGATAACCCTAATGTCCTAGATCCTTTTTATCCGAGGCAACTGTTTCGAGGCAACTGGATCTTTAGACAGGAGGACGACCTCTAAAACACCCTATACTCAATGACCACCTCGAGGCAACCAAGTGAGGCGTACCCTAGGAGTGGCATGTGCATGTGTCAGGTTTCATGTTAAATTGTCTTTGAATATGCATCATTGTGAGCTACAGATTGATTTTATTTTTCATACAAGTCTTGTCATGCATATTTTAACAGTTAATAATTGTGCGGAAAGTAAATTGTGGAAAATTGAATCTACGCTATTACAAGGAGTCGGGTATTTACATCGCCAAAAACATAACCCTTGAAAATAAAGTGCGAGAAAATAAAGAAAGCGGTAAAACCCTAATTATTACATCCTCGGAAACAGATATGTCAATATAATCAAAATAAATAATAATGCGCGAAAGAATTGAATCGGGACGTCCTTAGGATGTTGACCCTTTTTGAGAAAAGAATTGAATTTGGTCCTTTTTTGCATTTAATTCAATATTAAACCTAATAACTAATTAATTAATTAATTAAAAGAAAAAGTATTTTTGTGTTTTTTAATGTTTTAATGAAAATAGAAATAAAATAAATTAAAATTGTCAAAAGAAAAACCCTAATTCTAATTTATTTATTTATTATGAAAAATAGTCAAAATTAAACCTAATTATACTAAATTAATTTGTTAGCATTTTATTTACAAAAATAAACTAAGGTGAAATTAATAAATAATAAAAATATTTACATTTTAATTTTCTGAATTTTATTATGAAAATAATATTAATTATGTTAGTTAAATAAATAATAATATTAATAATAAAAATAATTGGTTAAAAGAAAATAAAAAGAAAAGCAATTAACCAGGGGGGTGTTGACCCAATAATGGAGTTATGTTAACAATTCCAGCCCATTAAGCTTCCAGGCCTGTTGACTTTCTGGATCCTCCAGAGCGTGGTTGACTTGTGAACATGGTGGTCAGCACCTCATGCCCTTCAGATTTGTGTGGGAAGACAACTGGCGTCTGTGATTGGAAGGAATATGGTGGCCATCATTGGAAAGCGCTCCATGAGAATATGTTAGAAAAAATATCATAGAGCTTTGGGTGGACCTGGGAATCGAACCCAGGTCCCAATGATACACAACCAGATCACCAACCACTGAGCCAACCTGCACGCGTTGATATTATGATAACCAATAAAAATAATATATCAAAACTAATCCTTATGCTGGAAACAAAAAAACGCGCGTTATTTTTTGAATGGACCAACCAGGAGACACCACGTCTTCATCCCCTTCGCTGAACCTGTAAAAAAGCAAAGAGATAGCGGGGGTTTTTAACCCCCACAAAGCAGAACAAGGAATAATAGCGATTAGGTCTAGGATTAACATAAATTGTTCGCGAGGGTAGGGTTAAACTCGTCTGGATGCAGCGGTCTCAACCATAGGCATTATGAAGCTTAATTTTTCTCATACTGAAAAGCCCCAAATTGGAAGCTTGGAAAACCTAGAATTCGTCAATGGTGATTGCTATTTCAGGGCGTTTTAATGCAATTAAAATATACCAAAAGCTTCCTGTGGATTCAAGCAACACAAAGCAACGAACAAATCATGTTAAATGCGCATGGAATATGAGTTTCGATTATCAAAATAGTAAGCAAACCGTGAATCTGTTGGAGGCGATTTCTCAAGCTTTAGCGTGCGATTTTGATGGCAATGTGTTTCTGAGGGTTCCAGCAACGTATTGGAAACAAGAAAAGCCTTTGAATCACGTTGGAATGTGGAATTCAGTTTTCACTTTTTCTTGGATTTTTTGGAATATGATTATGGCTTTCTGCAGCAATTCTCACGTGTTTTGCATCAGGGTTAGGTTGTGTGCATATAATGGAATGAAGCTAGGTCAAAGTTTGGGCCTTAATCCATGTGTATGGGAGAATTAGGTTTACACTTTCCACCATTGACAAACTTTCCATATTTGAAGCAAATCTAAGATTTGATGCACAAAATAGCCCTAGCACGAATTTGTTAGCTGGCACATGATGTATGAAAGCTGTTTCAAATCATAAGATACTATTCCATTGATTTTTAGATTTTATTTGAATTATTATAGATTTAAAATGAATTAAATCAATAAAAATTAAATAAAATAGAAAAATAAATGTTTGATCTTGAAATTAACCATGGGACACGTGTGTGGCATGACAAGGCTGAATCAAGTGGAAGAAAGTGGGCCCTTTTGTCAAAAATTGAAGTTTTAAGGATAGTTGACTTTTGCAAATTCATAAAAATTTCCCAACTTCTCCAATGCATATCTTGCTCAATTTTGATCATATGAACATGTTCTGGGACATTTTGGAAAGGTCTTGAAGTCCTCTAACCAATGCCTTTGGTCCCATGTCATTTGGATTTACCAATCTCAAGTTATGGTATTTGACTTAAAGTGCATTTTTGTTGACTTTTGAAATTGACCTATAATGTAGAAATTGATAACTTTTTGTGAGAGAATTTCTTGGACTTGGAATGTGAAGATGAGTTGTAGGAAATGTCATCCCCTTCAAAATGAGCATTGGATGGGATTTTTCTGACAAACCATGAAAAAGTTATGCCTTGGTCAAGATACAGTTGACTTTTCTACTGTCCAAAAATAGTAACTTTTGCATCCTTGATGATTTTTGAGCCATGCTTGTGGAATCATGATCAAGATTTGATCAAATGATGATTGTGAGCTCAAAATAAGATGTTGACCAAAAATTCTGACTTTTGACTGTAAAATGACCATTTTGCCCCTGCAGTTGATTGTGAAGCAAATGAAGCTTTTAATTGTGCAATTTGACCCTGTGAGTCTTGAGACTTGGCATATAGATGCTTGAGGATGCATATAGGCCTATGGGACTTGATTGAGCCATTGAAAACCTCAACTTCCTTGAGAGAAGCAAAACCCTAATTTTGACTGGCTTAGGAGGTGGTTTGACTGTGCAACCCCTTGAGAAATCTTGAACCATTTGAAGATGATTCTTGATAAACCTTGAAGAATATGGGAGGAAAAATTTTGGGGTACAACACACAGTGCCAGAAAATCTATATGTTCGACATCAGAAACTTCTTCCTCAGCAGAATGATAGAAATTGATGTATTTTGATAAGCTGGCATTCTTGACATCGAAGTCAATAAGGTTATCTACATCTTCATTTGGATCGAAAGTTTCCCCAATAGGGGAAAGTCCAGTGATGGCAGCAATATCAAAGAACGTAGGTGTCAGCATTCCACAAGGGAGATGGAAAGTATTATATGTGCTATCCCAAAAGTATAAAGAGGCTAGCAAGAAAGGTTGGCTGTAACTAAAACCTAATTTTGACATTCGAATCAGGTTTAGGATGCCTATACTTTCCCATTCCTGGGATTTCTTATGTTCAACTTTCGAAATCCAGTCTTGGTATAATTGATCTGATGAGGGACATGAGCGAAAGGGTTTGAAATTCCCAGTAACATAGTCCATACAAAAAGTGTCCCTCATGGGTTTTGACGTTTCTGTGTCATGTGTTTTCTCTTTTAAAGTTTTGGACAACCTAACAATTGATTCATCTTCTTTAAGTGTTAAGAGGATGGATTTATTAACAATAGGTTTGGTTTTGGAATACGCGGGAAAAAATCCCTTCGTTTTTTCTAAACGATCCGTTGAGATTAGAGGACCCATAACTCCTAGGGTTTTATCAAGAACAGTAGTAGGAATGATTACCTGAGAAGCGTAGATGGCTTTTTGTTCTTGAGTGAGTTTAGGGGTTGAGATGAACTCCTGATTATCAAGATTGATAATCTTGCTTGCTGGTTTGAGAATGGAAGGAGAAGCTTGCTTGGACTTCCCAGACTTCTTGGATGAGGAAGTTAGCATTGAAGACATTGTGAAAATATTTTTTTTTTCTTCTGAAAATAAGAAATCTGGTTTTTTAAAGAATGAGCAAGATTGGAAAAGTTGGAATGAAGAAGATAAAGTATTTTTATAGTCTTCCTCAACAGTTTAATAGTTTTTGACCTTTGGAAAAAGGTGGGATACGTGTAACTCCCTCATTGGAAAGAGAAAAGATGGATTTTTTGAACTTCCTATGGAAGTGTCGTTTTTGCTGCTAATTATTAGCTATAACTGCTGTGATTGCACATTTTGGTATGGTGATTGGACATTTTGCAGAAAGTTGGACACTTAGTCTGCCATCGTGTGCAGTATGGTCATCATGAGTTTTTGATACTCTCGAAATAGCCTGGATGAGTCAAAAACAAGTATTTCTTTATATCTATCGAAATACATGTTCTTGAGGGGTAATTTGTTAGATGGCTATTTCGAATAAAGAAGAAACCTCTATCAAAATAATATTTCGAATAAGTACCTAAGGAGATTGATATCAATGTTGGATATTGGTGGGAAATATGGAGTCATTGTGCTGAAGGATTATTCGATTTCCAGTGATAGATGATGGATTTCAATTTGGATTTTTTAGTGTTCAAAATATAAAGAGCTCCTTTGTGCAAGGGTTCCAGAATTGGAAACGGTCCAGGTAATTGTGTTATTTCGAAAACGAAGAAAATTAGTAAGATGCTTCGATTGGTATAGATTTCGAATTTCAAATAGGAGCGCCATTCTTAGAAGACGCGTGGAAGTCAGTAAACATAGGAAGCCTGCATGCTTCGAACGTGGCGTGATTTTAGAATATGACCGTTAGGGTCAAGAAACTATAAATAGGTGTTCTTATGTTAGATTTGGCATGTTCATTTTCATGTACTAAAAGATCTCAAAACACTCAAATTACCGTGAATTAAGGGAAACGAGTCAGAAGACACAATGTACTTATTGAACATCATCATTCTTTACAATTTCAATACAAGTCTTTTTATATTTAGTTCACTATTACAGTATTTCTGCCCTTAAATCCTTCGATTTCCTTGTATTTCCTTGTTTTACTTGCCTTTAAACACAGTTATTTCATTAGAAACTTCACTTTTACTTTATCCTTTTATTCAAACACTTCATATTTCCAGAAATTGTTATTTTCTCAGAAACTCCTTATCTTTACATTCAAGCATTAAATCCTAAGTCTAATTCGAAGCCTTTCCTTTCTACATTTAGTTAGTTTATTCCTATAGACAATTTTAGAGATCTTTCTTAAGAATCTCAAATTCGAACTTAACATACAATATAAGTTTATCAAGATAATGGGTATGAACATAGAAATGAGTTATGACACATGTGTTCTAGGATCAATCTAGTCGATCCTGCAAGTAACCAATAATAATCAATAAATTGGAAGACTAGCAGTTGTTTACTAAAAATCTCTGTAAACAATATCTCAGCTGGAACATTGATCTTAGGAAGCTCGGTTACCATACCATTCCTTTGTAATGCGTCGAGCTCTCGAAAATTGAGATGTCCAAGACGGTAATTCCATAACCACTCATCACAACTTGCCTTTTTAGCAAGAAACCTATGTTCCATAACTTTAAACTCTATCTTGAAAGTCTGATTGGCAGCCATGGGTGCTCTAAGAACTAAAACTCTGTTTCGATCCAAAACAAAAATCTTATTTTCCAAGAGAATTGTGTAATTCATCTCAAGATATTGGCCAATACTCAAAAGATTACACTTAATTCCAGTAATGTGTAGCACATCCTTGATCAAATAATGACTCCCATCCTTCTTCATGATCAAAACATCACCGACACTGTCGGCCACTAAAGTGGTGTCATCCCCGAATTTTACTTTATTCTTTGTGGCTTGATTAATTTGGACAAACCAACCCTTTCTACCTGTCATATAAATTGAATAACCAGAATCCAAGTACCACTAATCACTGCCTTGGACTCCATCTCAAATAGTTACCATTACATTTTGCTCCGAACGCGTCTCTGCAGCATTTTTCGCGCTACAGACGATGCTGCCTAGCCACTGATAGCTGCTACTACTGCTGCCCAGCAGTTTTTCCTTGCCATAATTCTCCTCTGATCATGAACAGAAGTGAGTTACCATCATCCACCTCTTTTCGAGCAACCTTAGCTTCGTCACTTTAATTTTCTTTCGATTTCACATTATATTTCTTTGTGAAAAGACCAAGCTTATGACAATTGTAACACTTCACACCACTCTTGTCAAATTTCTTGGTGTAGTTGCCTTGACCACTACCTTTGGAGATGCTCTCACATATTTGTGCCATCGAAGACTTTGAATTTAGTGAATCTTTTCCCCAAAAATTATAGATATTTGTCTTCCCTTTTAAAGACAATTTTCCTTTTGATCTCTTACTCTTCTTATTGAATCGTTCTTGCAATGTAATCTACGGTTCGACTTTTTTAATTCTCTCTTTCATCCATCCTTTGTTCATAAGCTTCTAGCGAGCTTTAAAGCTCCTTCTTTATCAATGTAGGAAGATCATTCGATTCTTCGATTGCAACCACAATGTTGTCGAATCTTGACGTTAAAGAGTGCAAGATCTTTGCAATAACATTCTCCTCTGAAATGGTTTCACCGTAATATTTCATTTGGTTCACCAAACGCTTTATACGCGTAACATAATCATTAATCGACTCCTTCTCTTCCATTTGCACCAGCTCAAACTGCCTCTTATGAGTTTGTAACCTTATAACATTTTCTTTATCATCCCCTTCATAAGCTTTCTTCAAGATCTCCCATGCTTGCTTCGTCGATCCGTAATCACCAACCTTTTCGAAGTTGTCATTATCGATGCAAGAATATATCAAGAAGAGTTCCTTTTAATCTTTCTTCTTCTCTTTCTTGAATGTATCTTGTTAACAAGTTGTAGCTTCTGCCCCAAGTCGTGTAACACCATCGTTAACCACTTAAAGAACATCTTGATACCCAAATAAAACTTTTATTTGGTTGCACCATTTGTCATAGTTCTTGGAGTCAAGTGTTGGAAGATTGGTAGGGATTAAATCATTGGAAATAGTAGACATGTTTGCAGTAGATTAATGGATTAGAACCTAGGCTCTTGATGCCAAATGTTGGAACATACACAAAATAAGTTGGTGAATTAATGGCGAAAAGTGGTTAATTCGAGAAGATGAAGTTTGAGAGAATTTGGAGATTATGAGAGAGAGAGAGAGAGAGAGAGAGAGAGAGAGAGAGAGTAATTGAGGATAAAATGTTATTTCCATTAAAAACAAATATTACAATGAGGGAGTATATATAGGATACAAAGAAAAACAAATTAGATCTAAAACAGGCCCATAAAACAACAAAAAATACAAAAATCGCATTGGAAATCAATTACCCAAAACAAGGTAATCAATTTCCTGAACTGAAAATGCAAATCCTAAAAAAATAAGTTGTGAAAATCGATTTCCAGAATTAGGGGAATCGATTTCCTCTTTGAAAATTCCAGATTTTTAATTTCCAGAAGTGCTTCTCAAATAAGTTGTTTCGACGTTATGGTTCCCGAAGCATCCATATGGCATTTGAATTATTCTAAACTTCCAATAATCAACACGAAGCTCCAAGACTTAAAAGTATCTTTGGTGTTGTAAGGTGACATTATTTCTTCTTCCTTTTATAATATATATTTTATGAATATTTATATAAGTTCTTGAAGAACTTATCAAGCATACCTGAATGATAGCAAAAGAATATTTATATAAGTTTCTGAAGAACTTAACAAGCATCCCTGAAAAATAGCAACAAAATATTTATATAAGTTTCTGACGAACTTATCAAACATCCCTAAAGGATAGTAAAATAACATTATGTAGTTCCTGAAGAACTTATAAAACATACCTTTGATAGATTTTGAGTTCGGGAGGTAGGTGATGAAAAGGGAAGGTGTTAGCACCCTTTTACTCCATAGTTATCTACGAGCTCTTAATTTCTTTGCTCACTTTTGAAAACTTGCTTCATGTGTGTAATTTGAAAACATTTTAAAATCACCAATGTAAGGCTAACTTTGTAATGATTCTTGCATTAGTCCTCAAGAATGTATACAAAGTGTTTTTGAACATATTTTTTTGAAAGTGATATGAAAATGTATTATTTGTGAAAAAAGTTATGAGCAAGCAATTAGGAGTTCTTACCCACTAAAGTCTTTCTTGTTATTTTCCTTCTCCTTTAGAGATAGTACTAACCATATCATTAGTTGGTAGGTAGTCCTACCTATTGTATGTGAAGGGACATGCATAGGGTCATTGTTTGTTCATCGAAGGAAACATGTAAGGATACTTTAGCAATTGTATCAGAGGGACTATCATCATTTTGTAGGCAACTCGAAGGATCATCGAGGGACTATGATCTTTATTCGAAAGGGACATGATGATTTGATCAAGGGTCTTTTTATAAAGTATCCCCGCTTTCTAGGGACATTGTTCTACCCCAATTTCCCCCCTAAGATTCCTCTATCATCTCATACCATCATAATGCAATCAGATCACAAATTAGGGTTTGGGGTTTTTCTCCTACTGCATCCTGTTTTAGGGTTTGCCTATGAGAATCACAAAGCACCTTGAAGCACTTTTATTGGTATACCTTGTACTTGTATGCTTCTAACTAACCTCAAAATGTGTATATGTTGTCTCTTGGAATATCATCTTGTAGGTCATGGCACAACTGCGATCATCTCACCATCTCCAAGCACAAATGATTGAAATTAGGGTTTGAAGTTTAATCAGGAGATCTCTGGAGTTTTGGGCAATTCTTGATCCCATGCTTCTCGACATAGTCATGAGCATCTATCATTCGAAGTTTGAACATCAATTTTGGCTTGAAAGAGTTCAATTGATGAAAAAGGGTAAAATGGTCATTTTCTCAAAAGATATTCAAAATCAGTTGTTGACCAAGTGAACTTTTGGTCAACCATCAATTCAGCATCCTTATTCTCATATTTCATGGTAAATAGTTCAAAAATATCAAGAGGAAGTGTGAATTGGAGTTAACTTGTCAAGAAAGTTATTTGAAGTTTTGAAAATTTTCAAAGTATCCATAGGGGTGAATTTTGACTATCTATAACTATTTCATTTTTTTATTGAAAATGTGCAAACTTTATATGCCTAGAAAGAGGATGAAAAATTCTCCAAATCTGTAGGAGTGGCCATAAGTCCAAAAAATGAAAGGAAAAGAAGCTATGAAGCTTGGAAGATTTTTGACACTTAGTGAAATTTTGAATAAAAATGCAAAAAATTGACTTCTTCATGACCATTTTTGAATGACCATTTGGACTCAAATCAATAAGTTGGCAACATGAAAGTTATATATTGAAGATTTATCTTAATTTTTCATTCAAGCATCATCTCAAATGGTTAAGTGTAGAGAATGATATGATGATTAGGATTTTGAGTTGAAAACTAAATTTTTGCCCAGCACAAGGCAAACTGCGCGCGCTAGGCAGTCATTTCATCAAACATGTTGTGAGAGCGCATTCATCAATAGTTTTCTATGTGAAATATTCATTATCCTGAAAAATGTCCAACATCAAAGTTGAAGCCCTAAATGTGAGGAACAATTTTGCTTCAGAAAGGTTTTCCAAATTCTCTATAAATTTTGAGATATAATTGAAAGAAGAAGGCATCATGAAAACTAAAATGTTTTGCCCAACTAGGCCTCACGCGCACACAGAATGCCCAGTCAGGCATGGCATTCCATCAAGCAGTTTGTGAGCACAGATTAATATCCAATTATCTCATTGATCCAAGATTCATTTTGGAAAATTTTGAACATCAAAGTTGGGTTATGAAATGTCCTCTCCATTTTTGATTCAAACTTTATGACATTTCATGCACCATAGAGGGAGATATAAAGAGGTAAAGGCATGCTCATGAAATGGTAAGAATTTGCATGGACATGCATGAAAATTTCGTGCCAACCAAAGCCCTAGCTACCAGCTCATGCCCCCAACACTTCTCACTTATTCAAAATGCACACTTTTCATCCCTCAAACAACATAAAACGCAGCACCTCACTCTCACTTATCATTTCTTTATTTCTTTCACTCTCCCATTCTTCACTCAATACAAAGCAAGTGCTTGTTTCAATCAAGGGGGTTAGAGAACCACAAGTCAGAAGCTCACTCTCTTTATCTCACGCAACTCTCTCTCTTCATTGCAAGTTGAATTTCCTCTTCTCTCTTTCTCAAGAAAGTATACTCCATTCTTTTTTTTCTCCAAGATTCCTTCGCATCTCCCTCTTTTGAATCATCACTAAAGCTTCAAGTCAATCATTTCTGGAGAGCTAGCTCTTTATTTGAGCTCAAGCATCATCAAATTCATTGCAAGGTAGTTGATCCATATTATTCTCCCTCTTACTGCAGCCTTGCATTTTTCTTTAATCCATGAGCTTGTTGAAAGATCCAGTAGCATATTCATGTTCATGGCATTTTGGTGATCAATTTTGGTCTTTGGATCGAGTGATTTGATGAAGAATTGAAGGAGATATGTGAGTTTGAAAACTGTTTGTGGAAATGTCCAAATCATAAACATGTTCATGCAATCACTTTCGCGCGCTATTTTCTCCATCATCAAGGCATCATTTCATAAATTTTTTGATACTATTGTGTTCAACACACTTTGATCTTGAACATTGATGTTTATATCTTTGAATTTCATCAAGAAATGCGCGAGATATTGTGGCCTGAAATTGTTGTTTCAAAACTGAAATTTAGAAAGAATATGGTTGTTTGGTAGGGATGACTGCGTGTCACGTTTTGATTGAACATGGCTTTATTTTCTCTTACAGTGCATATTGAGAATAACAGGTGTAAAAGGCTTCATATATTAATTTTTCTTTTGTTTTCTTAAATTTCATTTTAATATTTTCTCCGGTTAAAAAATTATCAAAAAAATACTTTAAACTCCTTTTTCAGTATATTTTCATATTTTCATTTTTTATTTCATTTTTTAAATCATTTTTCTTGATTAAATAAAATCATGTGAATAATTAGGGTTTTAATTTTTCTTTTAAATCTTGAATTTTATTTTCCTATTTCTATTAAGTAAAAAAAATCATAAAAAATATTTTTGGATTCCACTATGAGATTATTACATGAAAATATTTTTTTTCCTATTTTATAAATTTTTTGGATTACAAATTAAATCATTTAATTGAACATATTCATCTTTTCCTTGTTTTTTTAATGATTTGTTTAAATAAATTTTATTCCTTTTTTCCTTTTGAGATAAAATTCAAGAAAAATATGATTTATGATCCTTAGAGTTTTCTTAACATTTAAGTTATTCTACATAAAATTTATTTGACATTTGGACCTAATTGACTAATTTGTGAACTTATTTTCTTTTTTTAGGGTTTTTGCTTGATCATGCACATTAATGGATTTAAATTTCTAACTTCCTTTACCTATAAAATCAGAGATGAAGTTGGTTGGAGTGCTTGAACATGTTGAGGCCATAAAAATCATTTTTTTGGAATTTTACAATGTGATTTCATATTTTTCACAAATTATTTTCCAAAACCATCTAGTTTAAGGCTTAAACTTGCTAGTTTCCAAGTTTGCATTTCTAAAGCAAATTTCCACCTCAATCCAGAGACTCCAAATTTTATTTATGACTTTTATAGGACTTTAGGAAGTTAGGGTTTTAATTTCATAATTTTCAAGTCATTTTCATATTTTAAAACCTTTTTTGACTTAAGATTACGTTTAGGGTTTTCCCTTTGGATAATGTTTGTAAATTGAAAACTTTTGTACATGATTCTTTTTTGATTCTTGAAATAGCATGTGGTACTGACTTGGAGCATATCTTGAGAGAAATTATTCAATATCATTGGGTCTTGGGTGTATATAGGTTGATAAACCAAATCCATTAAAATGGACGAATGATGTTGATGATATTTGAAACTCTAATCCCTTCCCTCTTAATCTTTTTTCCCATTTCTTATTGTATTATATGTTATGAGAGAATGATCTCTATATCATTTATCCAAATATGAAATACATATATTTCCATTGACCGGCCTCAAAATAGGTGAGACTTCTACATAAGTCAACTTACGATTGCTTAATATAACGCTAAATTTTGTCCCGATTCGTATAAATGATCATTCGTGGCCCAAACCTATGTTTTCAAGCCCAAGTATGTTAATTTGATCCCTTTGATCCAATAACCTTGATATTCATTGTATCGAGGCTTTGGTTCTACCAATCCTCTAATGGATATTCATAAATTTTGGTCAACGCGTATCACTTAAACATCGTTGATCATTAAATGTTGCCTTAAAAATTCTTAAATGGATTATATACTTGACAAAAAGCAAATGCAAGTTGTTGTTGAGAGGCTTTGGTTCTATCAATCCTCTAATGAGTTCCAAATGCAAGTTTCAAGATGGTCATCCAACTAACCACTAATTCTTAACAATTGACTTTACTTTATGCTTTTATTTTTATGCTTTTACTTTATGTACTATTTACTTTAGCATTTATATTTCATGCTATTTTCATCTTTGCTCACTTGAGGTTTTCTATTCTTTTTGAAGATACTTAATAATCAACATAAACCATAAAAAACTTTAATGATACTTGGACTATTTGGTTACTATCATTGGAATTATGGAGTATTAGACTTCTTAGACTTAAGATTAGAAACCTTGGCCTATGTTGGAGACCTTGTGACCTTAATTGATATTTTGTATGGAGTTCTTGAGGTTTACCTCAAGACATTGGGTTGTTTGTTTGTTTTGTGTGCAAATTATTGTGATTACATACTTTGTTTGTAATCTGGAATACACCCGTATACAACCGTCACTCTGCCTAATTTTTGTGAAGACTTAATACATTGGAAGTTTGGTTCTCTCAAGAGGTCTAGTATCTTTGCTTGCTTGGTTTCAATTCAAAGAATGGGAATTCTAGCTTGACTTCTTGTTGGTTAGATGGTTCTTATCCCTAGCTTTTAACTTATGCTTTAGGATAGTCTCTTCTTCTCCTCCCATCTTATTTAATTTCAAAAATCTTCTCTCTTCTTTTGAAAACTCTTCTTGTTTTTTAAACTTGAACCACTTTCATAATAAACTTGGACTTAGGTTCATGCATTTTCAAAACATTTTCATGAACAAACTTCAATCAACTTAATAATACTTTGACACACTTTTTTTTGTGAGAAGACTAAAATTCAATAAATCTCATTTCAAACCATTTTGCCACTTTGGCTTCTACTTTAAAATTTTTTTCAAAAGATTGGACTGTTGTCAATCCTTGTAGTGATGTAAACAACTATACTTCTACAATATATAGTGAAGAGAGATATTTTCCACTTGGGTGTTGATTAAGGCATTATTGATTTTAAAATCCAAGACATATCCTCCACTTTGAGATGATGTAAATTCTCCTTTTTCATGATTATGGGTAGTAAGTATGTTTTCCACACGGACAATGATGACGATATCTTATCTCATAAAATTAACCAACGCACTTGTGTTTTAAATTTTTTTAAAAGATGAACTACGTGTACCCTGATCCCCTATTGCATGAAAGGTGGTACGTAGGCACTAAAAGTTCGCAACCGCGGCGGATGCAAAATCATAAAAAATACTTCTTTTCTCACCTCCACCATCTATTTTTACACAACATTTTATAGCCAAAATATACAAATTTTACAAAGAGGTTCCTGCGGAGTACCGTATATGTTTAGGGTGATAATACCTTCCCTTTGCATAACCAACCCCCTTACCTTGAATCTTTCCCCCTCTTTTTGGGTTACTCGCTCTTTTCCCATTCCTTTGGAAACAATAAAGCACGGTGGCGATTTTTATTTTGATCTGTATAAGTCTAGTCAATCCAATGGCTTAGTCTTAAACATTTCTACCGCTATAGAAAAATGGCGACTTCACTGGGGAAAGATTGACCTCTTGCTGGTCCATCCTTAAGTGGATTAAACCTATCTTTTTTTATATCTGTAACATGCTATTGTTTGTTATATATTATATGTTCTATATCTGTTTGTCTGGATATTCCTGGTTTCCTGGTTTTCAGGGCGCTTGGTGATTTCAAATGATTCCTATGCCCGGACTTGGGCAAACTTTAAGATAGGACGGGCGATATATTCATGCTAACTTTGAGGGAGTAATTCCAAAAAAGGAGGCATGAGATCCCTCACTCAGTGGAGGCCCCTTTGACTGTAGTGTCGTTTACCGAGTAATCGGGAAGATGTACTGCTTTCGACCTGGGAGCCTGCTGAAGCTGAGGACCGTAGAATACCTAACCCATCTTGGCCTTTTAGGTTTAGTGCGGAATCTATGACAGAGTAATCCAGAAATAGTTATCACGCGATACTACGCTCGGACAAGCTTTTCTTGAGAATATTACTGATTACCAAGTTAATCGGGAAGTTGGTAATATCCGAAGGAAGGATGTAGACTCTGGGAACCTCTAGAACCTTGTTCGGCAGGTGATAACTTTTAGACCATACCTTATGGGTAGTACCTTCGACCTCATGCTCGTGACTTTGAACCTATAAACCCTATGTTTGTGATCTTGTGTGTGATTATTGCATCATGCATCCATGCACTCATAAGCATCTTTTGAAGAAATTTTATTTCAAGGGACTTGAAAGTTTACCATTTGTGAATATCTCAGGTACCTTTTGACCATGGGTTATGGAAAAAGAAAGACCGAAAAATATAGTTTCAAAGATCCCAAGATAGATGAGTTGATCAGTCTAATCTCGAGATTGAGTGTTCTGAGGATTTTCGGAAGAAGTATGGATCCATCATTTCTCTCATGAAGCTTAGGATGAAGGAGGGTATTCTCTTGACCTTGGTCCAGTTCTATGATCCGCTGTATCATTGCTTTACTTTCCCTGACTATCAGTTGATGCCTACACTAGAGGAGTATTCTTATCTGTTGGATTTACCTATTATCGATCGTGTTCCTTTTACTCGTTTGGAGGGTGAGCTGAAATCACACGAGATTGCTGCTTCGATTTATCTAGGGAAGTCTGAGGTTGAAGCCCATATGACTACTAAAGTAGGGATTAGAGGATTACCAACTCAATTCTTATTGGAGAAAGCTCGTTATTTTTCCAGGATGAAGAGTACAATCGGTTTTGAGGCCATCTTTGCTCTTCTTGCTTATGGGTTGTTTTTATTTCCTAATATGGATAAGTTTGTTGACATTAATGATATCAGGATCTTCATGATTGGAAACCTAGTTCCTACATTGTTGGGTGATGCTTATTACTCTATTCATGTTCGAAGTTCTTATCATGGGGGGATGATTATCTGTTGCACGCCTCTGTTGTACCAGTGGTTTATTTCTCATATGCCTCAGTCTGATGCATTCTGGGATGTCAGGAAGGAACCCCATTGGGCTCCTAATATCATGGCACTTACTCACACAAATATTGATTGGTATAATCAAGCTTACCATGACATAGAGATTGTCGCTAGTTGTGGTAGTTTCCCCAATGTACCTCTTCTTGGTACAAAGGGAGGAATTAACTACAACCTTGTTCTTACACGACGACAACTTGGTTATCCAATGAGAGATAAACCAAATAATATTCATTTGAGTAGTTTCTTCTCGAAGGAGGGAGAAGACCATAAGGAAGCTAGGGAGTAGATTGCGAAGGCCTGGCGTCACATTCATAGGAAAAGTAGGAAAGACTTGGAACCTAGGGGGCTATTTCTTTGGAGACTTATCTTCAGTGGGTCCAAACGAGAGCTATTCAGTTGAAGACGCCATATTCCAGAGAAGCACCTATGCCTGATTTGTTTGTGAAGACCACTCCTCCCCTATTGGATGATGTGGAAGAGCTACAACTTTCTTTGGTCAGGATGCAGCAGGAAAAGGACGTTTGGAAGAATAAGTGCCAAACTTTAGATATTTCCTATAGAGCAGACTTGAAGGAGAAAGACGACTTGATTGAGATTCTTGAGAGTCGGGCTGTAGAGACAATGGAGAGGTAAGTGGATTTATTTTCCTCTAAGCCTCAGTCAGATGCTAGTTGCTCACTTCCTGATTCAGGTGATTGGAAGGAGGTTTCCACCAGATATGCGGAAGAAAATTAGAGGTTGAAGCCTCAGATTTCCAAGCTTATAGGGAAGCGCCAGCGTATAGAGTGATCTCCATCAGCTTTACTTCTTAGGGTTTTAGACTTTATTTTCATCTTGTACTTGGGATTATTGAAACTTGTAACTCATTTTGAAGTTATTATAATAAAAATTTTCAGTATTTCAAATGTGTTATTACTTTGATATTTGCAATGTGTCTATAAATCTTTAAGTCCCTTGAAATATTAATAATAAAATAAATCATGTGCATTGCATATCATGCATCATGTTGCACATATTTATTGCATTTGTTATGCATATCCAGGTGTCTTACCAAGCTTCTTTACTTCGTTCAGCAAGCTGTCTCACCACTACAATACTCGAGCTAATTTTAGAAGGAAGATGGACAACTTAGAACAAGAGAATCGCGAGCTGCGCGAGGAAGTTTCTGCTCTAAAGGTCGGCATGGCCAATCTCACTGCTCTAATGGAATCTCTGGTGGCTGCTTAGAATCAGCCACCGAGTGTTCAACCTCAAAAGACAAAGGTTACTACTTAAGCTCCAACTGTTCCTGTGTCTGCTACTCCAGTTGTTAATCAAAATCGCATGCCTCAAGGTTATCCATGGGGAATGCCAAAGAACTTTGTGCCTGATGGTTTCAATCTTAGCGTTCAAGTTACCCCAGTTGTTCAGACTACTGTTACTCCTGCACCTCCTATGGTGAATGCTACTTCTGCTGCACCCCCTTCACTGAATATGGTCCCGTTTGCTAATGATGATATGTATCGTCCTTTTCCTCCAGCAAGTGAAGGCTTGGGTCTCTATGATCGAATGGATGATTTTCAAGATTAGTTTGACAAGATGTAGAGGGATATGAAGGCCCTCAGGGGAAAGGAATTGTTCGGGCATAATGTGAATGATTTATGCTTGGTCCCGAATGTCAAGATACCTGTGAAATTTAAAGTCCTGGAATTCGAGAAGTACAAGGGAAACACTTGTCCTCATGCTCATCTTGTGATGTATATAAGAAGAATGTCTACCCACACTGATGATCAATGTCTGTTGATTCACTTTTTTCAGGATAGTTTGACTGGTGTTGTGTTGAAGTGGTATATGAGTTTGGACAATGTCGATATCCATACTTTCAAAGACTTTGGAGAAGCCTTTATCAGACAATACAAATACCACATGGACATGGCGCCTGGCCGTGATCAACTCAGGGCCATGGTCTAGAAGGACAGAGAATCATTCAAAGAATATGCACAGAGATGGCGTGAGGTAGCCGCCCAAGTGATTCCTCCCATGGAAGAAAAGGAGATGACTAAGATTTTCCTGGAGACTCTGGGTTCTTTCTACTACGGGAGGATGGTAGCGAGTGCACCAAGTGACTTTACTGAAATGGTGGGCATGGGTATCCGTTTTGGAGAGGCTGTAAGAGAGGTTCGTTTAACAAAAAGTGAAAGTTCCGGAAGCACGAAGAAGCCATCCTATGGGTTTGAAAAAAATAAGGAAGGAGATACAAATGCTGTTATGCAAGAGAGGATGTTTAATCCTCCTAAACGAAATTATCAGCGTCATCAACAAGTCGCCTCAGTAACTCCAGTTATTGATGTAGCTCCAACCACCGTTGCTTATCAGAGACCATCCCATCAAGGGAATCAAGGGTATAATCAGAGAAGGGAGAGTTATGACCCTATCCCTATGAGCTATACAGAATTACTCCCGATGTTAATTCAAGAGAAACAGGTTCAGACCAGACCACCCCCCGCTATACCATCACCATTACCTTGGTATTACAAGACAGACCAAACATGTGTTTTTCATCAGGGAGCACCAGGGAACAATGTTGAGAACTTCTATCCTTTGAAAACCGAAGTACACAAATTAGTGAGGGCTAGTATCTTATCCTTCAAAGATGTTGGCCCTAATGTGAAAGATAATCCTTTGCCAAAGCATGGAGGAGCAAATGCTGTGAACATGGTGGATGGTTGTCCAAGCGACTTCTGTATTTTCGATATTAAATTGGTTAGAGGAGATTTGGTAAAAGTGCATGCAGACCTCTGTGAATTTAGCTACTATACTAATGACCATGTTGGTTGTGCTATTTGGATTATGGATATACAGGGTTGTGACAAGATAAATGCTGATTTGCAGGAGATGATGAATGATGGCCTCATCCACATAATCAGGCCTAGGGCAGAGTATGAAGAGGAGGTAAACATGGTTTCTGGATGTACTAGGGAGTTCAAAATCTTTTAAGTGGAACATATGAATGAGGATCTTGTACAATTGCATGCTACTTTCTGCCACATGGATGGTCAGGTAGAACATCAGTATGGATCTTGCTGAATTTGCTGCCGGGACTCCCGAGGATGTTCAATTGTAAGGAAAGGTGTTCAATTGTTATTGGATAATGGAACTATCAAGGTTACAGGCCAAAGGGATGATTACAATGAGGTTAATGAGATTGAGGTTTGTTTGGCTGGAGAAGAGTCAGATGACGAGTATGCCTCTGCAGACGACTTCTTCTTCTCAGATGAAGATATGTTTTCCAGAGATGACTCTGTAATGAGTGAATATGTTGAAGAGGGAGTAAATGTTATTGTACCTTGTTTTGGTGCACCCACCCCTTTTGAAGTTGAATATCATGGCAATCTAGCTATTACTCCATTGGTGATTAGCTTACCGGTCCTGTCCCCTACAAGTCAGAAAAGGCTATACCCTACAAATATAATGCTACAGTTTTAGAGGATGGTGTGGAAGTTCCCATCCAACCAATGCCTAATGTTGGAAATATTGCTGAGACTAGCAGAGTGACCCACAACAGTCGTGTATTTGCATCAGTTGTTCATGGAGATGTTAGTACTGGAAAGAAAGTTGTGGAAAATGTTAAGGAAAAGAAGGCTACGGGTGAATCTAGTGGAGCTACACTAGAAAAAGAGGTGGATGATATTTTGAAGATAATCAAGATGAGCGACTACAAAATTGTAGATCAGCTACTGCAGACTCCTTCAAAAATATCTATCTTGGCTTTATTGATGAACTCTGCTGCTCATAGAGAATCTTTGATGAGAGTATTGGACCAAGCTTTCGCGGAAAGTGATACGCCAGTAGACTAATTCAGTAGTGTGGTAGGGAACATTACATCATGTAATAACCTGTGTTTCTGTGACGATGAAATACCCGATGAAGGAAGGAATCACAATCTGGCCCTCCACATCTCTATGAAATAAAAGAATGATTCATTATCCAATGTGCTGATTGATAATGGATCCGCATTGAACATTATACCAAGGAGCACACTTATGAAGTTGAAATATCAAGGAATGCCCATGCGCCCAAGTGGCATTATTGTGAAAGCATTTGATGGATCAAGGAAACTTGTTATTGGTGAAGTGGACTTGCCTATTCATATAGGCCCACATTTTTTCAGATTACTTTCCAGATCATGGATATTATACCCGCTTACAGCTGTTTATTGGGACGGCCGTGGATACATGAGGCAGGGGTTGTCACTTCGACTTTACACCAGAAGTTAAAGTTTGTGCGTGAAGGAAAAGTGGTAATTATAAATTGAGAACAAGCATTATTGATATCTCATTTGTCCTTTTTAAGCATTGTGGAGGCGGATGAAGCTGCTGTTGGAACCCAGTTCCAAGCTTTATCCATTGAAAATATAAGAGGAAATGAGAACTCTATGGCTTAGTTTAAGGATTCTCAGCAGGTTGTGCGTAATGGCCATAGTGAAGTATGGGGACAAATTGTTGATCCACCTGTAAACAAGAATAAAGTTGGCTTGGGGTTCTCTATGAAGAATGATAAAGGTAAGAGCATGAAGCTGAAGTCTGCTGCAGGAAAGTATCAAGACACCTTTTATAGTGGGGGTTATCTTCATCCAACTGTTTCCGGAATTAATGCCATTGTGGAAGATAAAGCAGAGCCAGAAATGCCAAATCATGTGACACACGGAGTTAGGGTTCAAAACTGGATCACCATCGATGTTCCCTCTTGCATACATGTTTCAAAGTAATTTGTTTTTGTTAATCTTTTTGAAAAGCTTTCACTCTGCCCAAGGTGAAAGTATTGATATTGTATGGGCTTATCTGTTTGCTTTGATTTTTAAAATCAATAATAAAAGTCATCTTTATTTCCCAAATTGTGTTTTTATTTTTTTTCTTTTTTCTTGGAAAATGGTAATAAAAAAAAACTTTCAAAATAAATAATAATTGAAACTCAATATGCACGATCACTTGTTATATGTGTAAGTTTCAAAAAGCAATCATAAACCATATGTGCAGATTAATTAAAAAACCCGTTGAATACAATGACCCTGCACCCTCTCCCAACTTTGAATTTCCTGTGTATGGGGATGAAGAAGAAGACTATGATGAGATTCCGGAAGAGGTCTCACGATTTCTTGAGCGTGAGGAGAATGCTATTCAGCCATATAAAGAGCCATTGGAATTAATCAATTTGGGTTCAGAAGAAGATCTGAAGGAAGTCAAGATTGGAGCATTACTGCATCCTGATGTGAAGAGCAGGTTGATTGAGATGTTAAAAGAGTATGTGGATATTTTTGCTTGGTCTTACCAAGATATGCCTGGTCTAGATGCATATATTGTAGAGCACCATTTGTCGCTGAAGCCAGAGTGTCCGCCAATCAAACAGAAGTTGCGAAGAACTTACCAAGATATGGCGGTGAAGATAAAAGAAGAAGTTCTAAAGCAGATTAATATCGGTTTTCTTGTGACATTAGTGTACCCTCAGTGGATTGCCAATATTGTCCCAGTACCAAAGAAAGACGGAAAAGTTCACATGTGTGTAGGTTACAGAGATCTAAATAAAGCTAGTCCAAAAGATGATATTCCATTGCCACACATTGATATGTTAGTGGATAACACAACAAAATTCAAAGTTTTCTCGTTCATGGACGGATTTTCCGGGTATAATCAAATAAGGATGGCTCTTGAGGACATGGAAAAAACAATGTTTTTTATCACACCCTGAGGAACATTCTGTTACAGAGTGATGCCCTTCGGGTTGAAGAACGCTGGTGCAATGTACTAGAGGGCTATGATAACCCTATTCCATGATCTAATGCACAAGGAAATTGAGGTATATGTTGATGATATGATTGCTAAATCCCAGACTGAAGAAGGACATGTAGAAAATTTGTTGAATTTGTTTCAGCGTTTGGGGAAGTATCGTCTCCGCTTGAATCCAAATAAATGTACCTTCGGTGTTCGGTCAGGGAAATTGTTGAGTTTCATTGTTAGCCAGAGAGGGATTGAAGTTAACCCTGATAAAGTCAAAGCAATTCAAGAAATGCCAGCACCGAGAACTGAAAAGCAAGTCATAGGGTTCCTCGGGCGTTTGTGTAGCGGTAGAAATTTTTAAGACCAAGCCATTAGATTGACTAGACTTGTACAAATCAATATAAAAATCGCCACCGCGCTTTATTGTTTCCAAAGGAATGGGAAAAGAGCGAGTAACTCAAAAAAGAGGGGGACTGATTCAAGGTAAGGGGGATTGGTTATGCAAAGGGAAGATATTAGCACCCTAAACATCTACGGTACTCCGCAGGAACTTCTTTGTAAAATCTGTATATTTTGGCTATAAAATGTTGTATAAAAATAGATGGTGGAGGTGAGAAAAGAAATACATTTTTTATGATTTTTTTTCACCCTCCGCGGTTGCGAACCTTTAGTGCCTATGTACCACCTTTAGTGCAATAGGGCATCAGGGTACACATAGTTCCTCTTTTAAAAAATTTTAAAAAATCACAAATGTGTTGGTTGATTTTATGAGATAAGACACCATCGTCATTGTCCGTGTGGAAAACATACTTACTACCCACAATTATGAGGAAGGAGAATTTGCATCATCTCAAAGTGGATGATATGGTTTGGATTTTAAAATCAACAATGTCTCACTTAAAACCCAAGTGGAAAATATCTCACTTCACTACATATTGTATAAGTATAGTTGTTTGCATCACTACAAGGATTGACAAGAGTCTAATCTTTTGAGAAAAGTTTAAAGTAAAAGGCAAAGTGGAAAAATAGTTTTAAATGAGATTGATTGACTTTTATTCTTCCCACGAAAAATGTTAAGGTATTATTAAGTTAATTGAAGTTTATTTATGAAAAGGTTTTGAAAATGCATGGACCTAAGTCCAAATTAATTATGAAAGTGGTTCAAGTTAAAAAAAAAACAAGAAGAGTTTTCAAGAGGAGAGAGAATATTTTTGAAATTAAAGAAGATGGGAGGGGAAGAAGAGACTATCGTAAAGCATAAGGTAAAAGCTAAGGATAAGAACCATCTAACCAACAAGAAGCCAAAACTTGACATTATGAGTCAAGATGAAGTTCCCGTTCTTTGGATTGAAACCAAGCAAAAAAATATACTAGACCTCTTGGGGGAACCAAACTTCAAATGTATTAAGTCTTCACAAAAATTGGGCAGAGTAACAGCTGTATATGGGTGAATTCTAGATTACAAACAAAGTATGTAATCACAATAACCTGCACACAAAATAAACAAACAACCCAATGCCTTGAGGTAAACCTCAAGAACTCCAGACAAAATATCAATTAAGGTCAAGGTCTCCAACATAGGCCAAGGTCTCTAATCATAAGTCCAAAAAGTCCAATACTCCATAATGCCAAGGATAGTAACCAAATAGTCCAAGTATCATTAAGGCTTTTTATGGTTCATGTTTATTATTAGGTGTCTTAGAAGAGAAAAGAAAAGCTCAAGTGAGCAAAGTAAAAATGACATGAAATGTAATGCTTAAATTAAATGGTGCATAAAGCATAAAAAAATAAAGTAAAAACAAATTAATAATTAGTAGTTAGTTGGATGACCATATTGAAACTTGCATTTGGAACTCATTATAGGATTGGTAGAACCAAAACCTCCACACAACAAGTTGCATTTGGTTTTTTTCAAGTATATCATCCATTTGGAATTCTCAAAAGTACCATTTAATGATCAGCGATGTTTAAGTGATCCGTGTTGACCAAAAGTGTTATAGATCCCTTAGAGGATTGGTAGAACCAAAGCCTCCACACAATGAATCTCAAGGTTATTGGATCAAAGATATCAAATTAACATACTTGGGCTTACAAATATAGGTTTGGGCCATAAATGGTCATTTTACTCGAATCGGGACAAAATTTAGCGCTATGTTAAGCAATCGTAAGTGGACTTATATAGAAGTCACACCTATTTTGAGGCCAGTCAATAGCAATCTATGAATCATTTGTTTTGAGAAATAATATCAAGATCATGCTTCAATAACACTTAATGCAATAAGAAAGGGATGGGATGAAGATGGATGAGAGAGAATATACAAACCACATTTGAATTAAATTTAAATCAAACTATTATTAAAATCATTCATCTATTTTTGTGGAGTTAGACTCAACACCATGGATTCAATGATGTTATCAAAGTTCATGACCAAGAATTTAATCCAAGATCAGCCAGAAAATAATCACAAAATAATAATGCATTTAATATATACATAAAAAGGGTTTTAAAAATGTTTTTAAATAGAAATAAAAGAGAAAAATATCAACTATATTCAAATTAATCAAGAAAATAAAAGTAAGACCATAGAAAAATCAGAAATGAACTAAAATGATTTTATAAAATTTTTGGTAATTTTTAAAAGTAAGAAACTATTTTTATAAATTAAAAGAAATGAGTAAAATAAACCAAAAATGATAAAAAATAACAAAGTCAGAAATAAAAAATAAATGAGGTCACCAATATATGTCACAATGTCATTGGATCATTTCATAATTTTAATCAGAATTAAAAAATGCATAAAAGTATTTTTTAAATATTTAAAACAATTCAAATAAAGTGAAAATTTGTAAAAAATACCAAAATACAAAATAAAATTGTGAAAAAATAAAAATCAGAAAGAGAAAAGTCAAAAATATTTTTCATAATTTTTTTCAGATTTTTGGGACTAAAAATGAATTTTCTATGATTTTTTGAAATTTAAAACAATTAAGTATAAAAATTAGAAAAGAAAAATAAAGTAAAAAATATGTGGACCATTGGATGAGAGTCAAAACGTGTTACTAATCAAATCCAAGGGATCTGGCGCGATGTGTATATCATGGTCATTAGTGAATAAAGCACTGAATCATTAATTAAATCAGATTTAAAAAAAAAAGTGGTGCGCCTTCATTGGTTGGAAGATGACACGTTGGTCATCTTTAACCTTCAGCCAACGTGAATTGCAGGTCTCTTAAACTGTAAAATCAGAAGCTCAGACCTATGCCATTCTCTTCATCTCTTCAAGAGGAAGACAACCACACCTTAGCGAAAAATTTATATAAACTATAGCTTAAGCAATTTGGAAGGAAAGTTTTGAAAAGGGATTTGAAAATTCATGGTCAAAACATGTTTCCAGATAAAAGTAAGTGTTGTGACTAGAACCAGGGCAATGAGAGCATCACAATGATATCAAAGTCTTAAAGAATTGATGAAGGAATCTACCTATTGAAGTTGAGTTGTAGAGCTCTGAAACTGGACTTCTATGGAGCAATATAGGGCATGATTCTTGAATGTAATTATATTGTTAGCTTCAGGGAAGGTCAAGGAAGGTGAATTGATGGAAAAAAGGGATTAAAAAAGGCTTGAGAATAGATTTCTATTTAGCAGAATTTTGAGTTATGGAGCAAGTTTGGCAGGGTGATTCTGGCTATCCAAGCTTGAGGAAATGAATGAGGGATGACCCTCTATTTATAGGGAATCAAATGGAATGTCCAAGCGTGTAAAATGATGAAGTTTGGAGGCAAATCGTGTGAAGTTTCAAACAAGAAAAGTGTGACTTCTAATTTGATCAAAACTCATCCAAAACGTGCGTTTTGTTGTGCTAATAAATTCTGGAGCTTCACTACACATGTTTAGAGGCAAAAACGCGTGGAAAACTTGTGATTAGAATCCAAAACAAAGATTTCAAATTCTGACTTATGGAGAAACTTCAGTTCCAAGTTACCAAGTTCAATTCAATGGCATTCTCAGCTCAAGGGGTCTTAAGGCATAATTATTGATGCTTTAGAAAGATGAGGTTACAAGCTTTGCAATGGAAAAAGAATGGAATCAAATGGATGCTTGAGCTGAAAGTTGCATTGAGTCAAAGTTGGGAAAAAAGAAGTTGACTTTCCATACTTTTAAATAATTCAACTTTTCCTTCAAAAGTGACCTATAATGTTTTGCATCCAAACATGGCCTTCCACCAAGAATTTTCTCTTCACCAAAAAATATGGCATTAAATAGACCTCTTGAATGAAATTTTGAAACTTGAACCATTCAAAATCTCCAAAAATTGAGAGAGTTATGAGTTGTTGAAGTTGGCAAAAAATCATGAAATAACCTATAATCTTTTGTATCCTTAGGGTATCTTCCATCCATTTTCTCACTTTGCATATCAAAGAAGGCATAAAGTTCACATCTTAAAGATTATTTTGGAAAAATAATGGGCTTAAGGTAATTAAAATTGACCAAGTTATGATCATTTGAAGTCACACATGAGAAATTGGGGATTCATCTGGAGGACTTATAATATTTCTTCATCATCAAGTTTCTTCCACATGGAAACTCCTTGAAACTTTTGCAGTGATTTGTTGATAACCCTTTTAAGAGAAAGATTTTTTTTTGGAATCACTCAAAAATACCAAAAGATGATCAAGATATGCTTCTTTGAAGTTCAAAACCCTAGTTCCTAGGTCAAGAAAATGCTTCGAAGAAACTTGACAATTTTGAACCACCTTCTTGTACCAATACAAATGTTTTATAAATAGAAGTTGTTGAGGATGAAAATGAGAACTCATATCCACCCAAACCACTTCCATATCTTGAGATTTGAGATAAATATGCACTTGTGACCAATGGGAACAAAGCCTTGTACAAGCATGACAACTTCTTCAATCAACCCCTTGTGCTTTTGAATCAATCTTGATAGATTTTACATGTGGTAAACCAAAGTAACCTTGCCATTCCATTCCTTCCAAAATAAATCCAATGGTGAGGTTTGAACTTCTCAATCTTTATTGACTAGAGCATGGAAATAAACTCATGAACCCATGGAGCAACTTGCTAAGCCTCATTGCCTTTACCTACATTAGTATCAAGCAAGACAAACCAACATTGCATTTTATTAAATAAAAGGAAAAAATAAGACAAAAATATTCATGACCACCAAAGGAAACAAGTCAAGGTGATTGGTGATTCCTCAAAGAGAAAAGCTAAATATAGGGAGGAAAACCAAAATCCCTAATGTGATCTTGTTGTGATTGAATTAAGATGACACGATGAAGGGATCTTGGGGGAAAAAATTGGGATACAACAGTTTGAATTATATTTCCAGATTCATTTCCCACATGACTGCAACGTGTGAACCGATCTTTAAGTTATTTAAAAAGGATCAAGCTTGTGTGTGGACAGATGGCTGCAAAAGGGCATTTTAAAGTATTAAAGAATATATTCTTGAACCTCCTATTTTGCTCCCTCCTGTTGAAGGAAGACCATTGATTATGTATCTGACGGTGTTAGATAATTCCATGAGCTATATTATGGGACAACAAGATGAAACCGGGAAGAAAGAGTACACCATTTATTATCTCAGTAAAAAGTTTACTGATTGTGAATCATGGTATTCCATGTTGGAAAAGACATATTGTGCTCTGGTCTGGGAGGCAAAACGTTTGCGGCAGTATATGTTAAATCACACTACTTGGTTGATCTCCAAAATGGATCCAATCAAGTAAATTTTTGAAAAGCCTGCTCTTACTGGGAGAATTGCCCGCTGGCAGATGCTGTTATCTGAATATGACATCGAATATCGCACTCAAAAAGCTATTAAAAGCAGCATGTTGGAAGATTATCTTGCTCACCAACCAGTTGATGATTATCAGTCTGTGATGTATGATTTCCCTGATGAGGACGTGATGTTTCTGAAAGTGAAAGATTGTGATGAACCATTGCCTGAGGAAGGTCCTGATCTAGAATCTTGCTAGAGCATGATATTTAATGGAGCTGTGAATGCTTATGGTAAAGGAATTAGTGTTGTGATTGTCACTCCACATGGATCACACATTCCTTTTACTGTAAGGTTGACATTTGATTGTACTAATAATATGGAATAATATGAGGCTTGCATCATGGGTCTCGAGGAAGCTATTGATCTCAGAATTAAAATTCTAGATGTGTATGGCGATTCAGCTTTAGTAATAAATCAGATTAAAGGAGAGTGGGATACTCGTCACCCCGACTTGATCCCTTACAAAGATTATGCTAGAAGATTGTTACTCTTCTTTAATAAGGTTGAATTCCATCACATCCCCAGAGAAGAAAATCAAATGGCGGATGCTCTGGAAAATTTGGCTTCTATGTATCAAGTGAATACTTGGAATGATATACCTCGAATTATAGTTCGACGAATGGATAGGCCCGCTAACATGTCTACAACGGAAGAGGTAGCAGATGAGAAACCTTGGTATTATGATATCAAGCATTTTATCCAGACTCAGGAATACCTGATTGGTACATCGAATAAAGATAGAAAGATATTGGGAAGATTGGCTGGCAGCTTCTTTCTCAGTGAAAATGTGTTGTACAAGAGAAATTATGACATGGTCTTGCTCAGATGCATGAATAGACACGAAGCAGACATGTTGATGCATGAGATTCACGAAGGTTCATTTGGCACTCATGCCAATGGACATTCGATGGATAAAATGATGCTAAGGACAAGTTACTATTGGTAGACAATGGAATCTGACTGTTACAAATTTGCAAAGAAGTGCCATAAATGCCAGATTTATATGGACAAGATTTATGTGCCTCTGACACTTCTCAATGTTATTTCTTCCCCGTGGCCTTTCTCTAGGTGGGGTATTTACATGATTGGAATGATAGAACCCTAAAGCTTCGAATGGACACCATTTTATCTTGGTAGCAATTGATTACTTCACCAAATGGGTGGAAGTTGCTTCATATGCTAATGTTACTAAGCAGGTGGTAGTGCACTTCATTAAGATTAATCTTATATGTCGGTATGGTGTGCCGAGCAGAATTATCACCCATAATGGCTCGAATCTGAACAACAAGATGATGACAAAACTTTGTGAAGAATTCAAGATTGTCCATCACAATTCGTATCCGTATAGGCCTAAGATGAATAGGGCTGTTGAAGCTGCTAATAAGAATATCAAGAAGATCATTCAGAAGACGGTTGTTACTTATAAAGATTGGTATGAAATGCTCCCTTTTTCTTTACATGGATATCAGACATATGTACGTACTTCAACAGGAGCAACCCCGTTCTCCCTTGTGTATGGAATGGAAGCTGTGCTCCCAATCGAGGTTGAGAATCCCTCTTTGCGTGTGATAATGGAAACAAGTTGTCAGAGGTTGAATGGGTCTAGAACAGGTTTGACCAATTAAATTTGATCAAAGAGAAGAGAATGTCGGCTTTGTGTCATGGGAAGTTATATCAGAAGAGAATGAAGAAAGCTTTTGATAAGAAGGTCAAACCTCGTGAATTCAGAGAAGGCGACCTCATGCACATGAAGATCATGTCTTTTAATGCTGATTCTAGGGGCAAGTGGACTCCCAATTTTGAAGGCCCATATGTTGTCAAGAAAGCCTTCTCTGGCGATGCATTAATTCTTGAAACTATGGATGACGAGGAGTTCCCATGTCCCATGAATGCTGATGCAGTCAAGAAATACTTCGCCTAAATAAATAAAAGAACAGCTCGCTAAGTTGAAAGCCATAAAGGGTGGCTTAGGCAAAAAGGAGTGTCTCGGTAGGAAGAAAACCCGAAAGGGCGGTCTAGGCAAAAATTAGAGACATAAATAGAATAAAATTTCCCGCTAAGTTGAAAACCCGCAAGGACAGCTTAGGCAAAAGTTAGGGACTTTATTGGCAAATAACTACATCAGACAAGACTTGATCATTGAAGCAACAATCTTCTTGGATCCTCACCATACTTCAACAAAAGCTGTTGCTCAGAATTTCAAAGTTGTTAGAGGGAATAATGGTCATTGTATCTCAATGTATCTTTTTTCATTATATATTATCATTTTATGAACTTTGTAATCATCTGCGAAGTCTCGCCATTCGCAGACTACCATTCTATCAATAAAATTTGAGCTTTTACCCAATTCTTTGTAATTCTTATTTTATTCAGCTTACAAAGACTCCATTTATTATTGATAATAATTTTCAAAGCAAAAAGATTAAATAACAAAATTATTTTTCAAAAAGAATTTACAACTTACTTTTACTTTAAATTTTGTGATTCAAGAGGAAAACACAAGTGGTGATCCTAGGAATGGATGAACTCTAGTAATTTTGGGAAGTTTTCTTTCCTCCCAGGAAGGTTTTTCTTAGGTCCTTTTCGCTGGTATGCGCATGATTTTTGTATATTGAAGACGATACCAATTGGCGTAAGGTGCAGTATCGGGTTTGTGATCCCATTGTCCCCAGTCAAGTCTTGGTTCATTTATTTATTTATTTTGGGTTTGCATAGTCTGAGGCCTCTATCCCAGATTCCCCAGCGAAGTCTTCCCTCATATGACGAAAGGTCTTGTTCCCTTGGTGTGTTGAGATGGAACTATTTGCAAAATGTCGCTCTTTTTGCAGTATGGGCATTATTGTTGGTATTCATTTCCCAGGCATCTAGACCAGGGCAGTATGTTTTCTAATAAGTGTTGAAATGGTAATCAACTTTTTGGGTTTTCACCTGCCAAGTGTTGGGTTTGATTTAAAATCCCCATGAGTTTGACCTCTTTCTATAATGTTGACTTCTTGATTCCCTAGGAAGGCTATCCTAGGGTATCTCTTGTTAGAATAAGTTTGCATGATATGAAGACTCAATCCAAGATTCCTCAGTAAAGGCCTCGCTTATTTGATAAAAGTATTTTCTCCCCATGCGTGCTGAGTTGGACTCATTTTCAAGGTATCTCCCTTTCGGCAGTACTTACATTTTGTTTGATTGCCCGATAATCAGGCAAGGGCAATGTTTTCTTTAAGAAGTGTTGAGACATTTGTCATTTTTTTGGGTTTTCACCCGCCAAGTGTTGGGTTTGATTTAAAATCCCCATAAGATTGATTTCTTGTTGTAATGTTTGACTTCTTAACTCTCCAAGTTGTTATCCCTATGCGGTTTCATACTTTCTCCCCAGAGAAGTTGGTGCAAAACTCATGCTCAACATTGAAGAATGTATCTTGGTTTCCCCTCGATGACGTGGTGTTGTCCTCCCCAATAAAGTCAACACGAGGTCTCTAGTTGATATCTCGACGATGAGGCACTATCTCCCTTAGTGAAGTCTGTATGATATTTCCCCAATAAAGTCAGTACGAAATCTTCAGTTGATGTTTTGACGATATGGTTTTCATATGCCTTATTGAAATCAATATTGCAATCCCTAGTAGAAATACAAACCGTGAAACATTTACTTTCCCCGTTGAAGTCTGTGTGATATTCCCCGATAAAGCCTAGAGGAGGATGTTATATTCCTGTACCTGTACTGATGTATTTCTATGATGTGATTACTTTCAAATTATGTTCTTTCCCAATGAAGTTAAGTTGTGAAGTAGGAATCTGTTTCCTCAGTTGGTGCTTACTTTCTCTTAGAATGTACATCTTGGATGCGATTTAGCCGAGTATTGACTGTACCTGAGTTTGTTTTGTTTGGTTATCCCTAGTGTTATATGTCTGTTTTGTCAGCATATAGATGATAACACTCATACATTCATACATACATCATACATAGTTGAATTTAGCAAATCATTGCTCACTCGCATTAATTAATATTTTGTTGACATATTACCCTGTTTTGCAGAGTCGGATTGTCCTCTCTCCAATAGAGTGTCAACCTTAAGCATAAAGTGTATATTATTTCATTTTCCCCACTAAGCTATCCCTCGTGGAAGATTTTTGCTTTAGCTTTCCTGTACAGCTCTTTATCTAGATAGATTGGGTTTTCCTCTTGATTTTATTTCTCAAAGGATGTATTTTGGTTGACTGTTTCATTCCAGTTTATTTCTGGTTTGAATCTTTGGTTCCACAACAACATTATTACTTTGGATTTCTGCAAGCTTCGAGCATTGGTTTGAGAATGTGCATTTATTTTGCATGAGAAGACTTCATCTCCTCAGTAGGAATATATCGACATTTCCCCAAGAAGTCATAATTCATTCCCTAGGAAGCCCTATTACTTTCCCCAGGAAGTCATTTTTACAATCCTTCCCATAACAACAAGTAACTGGTCTCTTTATTTGAGCAACTTGTACTTCCCCATAAAAGTTGATGTTATTTTTTGCTATCTTCTCTATGAGTGGATAGTTTGCAGTTCATTGTCAAATTACTCCAGCGGATGGCAAGTATTTCAATATCGCAGAGAGAGTTCGTTGTGTAATTTTGCAAGTGGAAGTCTCTTTATTTGAGACAGCTTATATACTACCCTTTCCAGGAGGAATGCCTTGGTTAAAGAATAATTTGAGACCCTTTCTAGGTGAAACACCATGATTTTGGGGAAAGTTAATATTATCTCTCTACCTTAAGTGAAAGTTGGTAGTTCATCGTCAGTGAACGTTGATGTTATTCTCTCACTACCTTTAGTAAACGTTGGAAGTTCACCATCAGTGAACGTTGGTGATTGTTATCTTTTTGCTACCTTCAATGAACGTTGGTAGTTCACAATCAGTGAACGTCAGTGCAATGATATTTCTTTTCTCTTATTGCCTTCAGTGAAAGTTGGTAGTTCACCATCAGTGAATGTTGGTGATTGTTATCTTTTTGCTACCTTCAGTGAACGTTGGTAGTTCACTGTGATCGGTGGATCTGGAACTGACTGTTTAACGCTGGTTCGCGAAATGTTGCGGTAAGCAAGAGTCGCCACCGTCTTTTATTTTCTCCAATATGGAAAGGACAAAAGCACAGAAAAATTCCTTATTGAGATTAGTTCTCGGTTCGGGAGGTAGATTTATAGAAAGGGAAGGTGTTAGCACCCTTTCTATCCATGGTTATCCATGGGCTCTTAGATACTTGCTCATTTGTGTTTTCAAAATGTTTGTTTGCTTTTCAAGGTGAGTGGGTTTGAAAAAGTTTCTTTGAAAGTTTCAGATCGACTCTTGTATCAGTCCTCAAGAGTGTTTGAAAAGTTGTTTTGAAAGCTTTTTGCAAAGTGTCGGTGTGAAAAGAAGTTTTTGATTTGTTTTGAATTAGAGCAAGTATCTGCGAGTCATCTACCTACCCTAAGGAATTCGTCTGTGTAAATGTCCTTAAAGTAGTTCCATCCCACCATTGAGAGGTAGGTAGCACCACCATTGGAGGTGTTCGGGTCAATTCGTTTGTAGGGACAGTGTGATCACCAGAGCAATAGGAAGACACCTTAGAAGCTACCCTCATGCCATGTTCATGGACATGAGGACTTACTAAAATGTCCTCTACTCGACGACCACGTTTCGAGGGGCAAGGCAACAGTGAGGCGTACCCTAGGAGTGGTGTGTGAATTGTGTGTCATTTTCAGATATTATTTGTCTTGTCATGCATTTGGTGAGCTACGCTTGGATTTTATTCGGGCCATACATTCTTTCATGCAAATTATTAGTAATTAAAAGGTGCGGGAATTAAAATGCGGAAAAATAAAGGTCCTACGCTATTACAAGGCGCGGGTCTACATCGCCAAATTAAACCAAGACCCGATTTGAATAAATAAAATGCGGAAAATAAATGTCCTAATTATCTATTACAAAGCTTTGGGGAAATTACATGAAATTTTAAAAAAAGAAATAAAAAGCAAACACGCGAAATGTAATTATAATCGAAGGTGCGAGGGCGTTGGACCCTTTAAAGAAATTAAATCGAAATTATAAAGTAATTAAATTAAATAAAGGAAAGAACTTATTTTTTTTGATGTTTTTTTGTATTTATGAAATTAAAGAAAATTAAATGGACTTAAAACCCTAATTCTAAGCATTTTTATTCATTAAAGAAATGAATTCAAGTTTGACCTAATTCACTAATTATTTAATTACAAGTATTTACAAAAATGATTAATTATTAATAATAATAAGAATAAAAATTATTTATTGAGAAAAAGAACAAAAATCTAAAACCTAATTTTTACCTATTTTAGTTATTTAGAAAAAAGAATTAAAGTTAAAACCCTAAATTAAAACTAAATTGGTTATTAAATTTATTTACAAAATAATATATTAGTGAATTAAATAATAAACATATTTTATTTTTTGACTTTCTGACTTTTTTGTATTTTTTGTGTTATTAAAATAACTTTATGGAATTAAATAAAACAAATAATATAATTAAAATAAAAGAAAAGAATAAAAATAGAGAAAGAAAAGGCAAACATGGGGGGTGGTTGACCCAATTTTGGAGGTATGACTGAAGTAATTTGGCCCAATAAGGGTGAGACCCTTTTGACTTTTCAGGCTTGTGTGTGGAGGCGTTGACTGGTGTGTATGATGAGCCCCTTTGGTGGCCTTCAGATTGGAATCTCCAGGCGCGTGGCAAGCCAGATGATGTGGTTGTATGATGGTCCCTCATGAACATACTGTACAGAAGCGTGTTAAAACAAAATATATGAAATAAGTGGGGGACCTGGGAATCGAACCCAGGTCCCAATGTTCACCAAGCGTGTCCTCTACCACCTGTACCAAGCAACGCGTTTGTATGTATCATGGAAAAAAAATATTATGAAAAATAAACCACGCTAATGGTATTAACACAAAAAATGCGCTGAAAATTTGAATGATCCAACCATGCTATGACACCTAAGCATCTTCTCCGTTCTTGTACCTGTAACAAAAGGCAAATAGCGGGGGTTTTAAACCCCCACTAACCACAATATAGGAAAATAGCAATTAGCTCTTGGGCAATGATAAATTTGGTGCGAGGTGATGATTGTGTTCGTTTGGAGCTTCTGATTCCAATGGTGTAGGTTAGGACTGCCAATTTTTCCATGGGAAAGAAACCCCAATTTCAAGCTTATGAAAACCTAGAAAACATCCATGGCATATTTCGCTACAGGCATGATTAGTTCAATTAAAAGGCACCAAAAGCTTCAGCATAATCATGTTAGTGTAAAACAATACTTAAAATGCATTAATATGGCATGAAATTCAAAGTACGATTATGCAAAAATTCATGGACAGGACGACTTCATTCTACCAGTTCTTTGTGTATGGAGAGTGGAAAAGTATTGGGTTATGTTCAGGAAAGTCTCAGCAAGCTTTTGAGATACTTTTCACGCCTTGAAACGCCTTCTAGATGCCAAAACAGTTTTGAGGTTTTTTAAGAAAAAATGCAAGTTTTTGTTTTCAGGTTCTAGCGCAACATTCTTGTTCTTGTGATTAGGTTTAGGTTTGTGCTTATATGTGGAATGAATTATGGTAGAAATCCAAGTCCATAATCCTTTGCATTCATGATTTTGAATTCTTGATTTTGCATAATCTTTTTCAATCTTTTTCATACCTTTTTGATACCAATCATTGCCAATTCTTGCCTTTTTTAGTATGCACGGAATCTTGAGTGAATGATGAGTTGAAATGCTGCATAAAAAGATTCAAAAACATTTGTTTAGTATTTTTCTCATATTTAATTTTAATTAAATGAATTAATAGATTTAAAAATTCAATTAATAAATTAAAAATAAGAAAATAACTCCCCTTTGGGTCAATGGGTCGTGCATAGCCTTTGGGTGATGATTCTTGGAAGAAATTGTGGCCCATTAGCAATTTTGAGACATTTGAAGCAAAGTTGACTTTTCAAAATTCCCAAAAATTTCCCAACTTCCACAAGGCATATCTTGCTCAATATTTAAGCTTTCGTCATGTTCTTGGACATTTTGGAAAGGTCTTGAAGTCCTCTAACCAATGCCTTTTGTCCCATCTCATTTTTATTTACCAAGCTCAAGTTATGGTCTTTGACTTAAAGTGCCTTTTTGTTGACTTTTGAAAATGACCTATAATGTTGAGATTGATAACTTTTTGTGAGAGCATTTCTTGGACTTGAAGTGTGAAGAGGAGTTGTAGGAAATGTCATTCTCTTCAAAATGAGCTTTGGATGGAATTTTTCTGATAAACCATGTGGAAGTTATGCCTTGGTCAAGTTACAGTTGACTTTTTTAACTGTCCAAATATAGAAACTTTTGCATCTTGAGACTTTTTGAGCCATGCCTTGAGAATCATGATCAAGAATTGATCAAATGATGTTTGTGACTTCAAAATAAGATGTTGACCAAAAATCTTGACTTTTGACTGTCAAATGACCATTTTGCCCCTACAGTTGACTGTGATGCAATTAGGGTTTTTGACTGTGCAATTTTGTGCTGTAAGTCTTGAAACTTGGCATATGGATGCTTGACAATGTTTGTAGGCATGTGGGACTTGATTGGACCCTTGGAAACTTCAATTTCTTTTCCAAAACCAAAACCCTAATCTTTGACTGTTAGGAGGCCATTGGACTGTGCAACCCTTGGGAGATTTTGAAGCATGCTCTTTGCAAATCTTGAAGAATATGGGAGGGAAAATTTTGGGGTACAACAGTTGCCCCTGTTTAATCTTCTTAGACCTGAGGGTGTAGATTGGCTGACGTGCCTTTCGTAATCCGAAGGTGGAAGATGATTGAACACTAGAGTGCCCAGAAATTTGCGCTCACATGTTAGCAGTGTGATGGTGGGAATGGGCTTACAGATGCCATTTGGAGATTGATGGATAGGAAAATGGGCTTACAGATGCCATGCTGAGAGGTGTCGATCGTGTAATAGATTCCTTAGCAAGAACTTGCATACCTGAAAAAGAAAGATGATTACCTGACCTATTGTAGGCGTTGGTCTTCAAACTCTTTATACAGACGCTCCCTGGCTGGTTTCAGGTATCGAATCTTTGAACTCTTCAAACGTGCCCTCAACAGTAATGATGAGAGAACCTGGGGCGATTACTACCTCAACAGTAACGATGAGAGAACCTGGGGCGATTACTACCTCAACAGTAACGATGAGAGAACCTGGGGCGATTACTACCTCAATAGTAACGATGAGAGAATCTGGGATGATTACTACCTCAACAGTAACGATGAGAGAATCTTGGATGTCTTCTACTGAGTCTTCATTAGAAAAATCTTTAGGAATCGATTTAACCGGACTAGAGAAGGCCTTTGACTAGATCTGCATCAGAAAAATCTTTAGGAGTCGATTTAACTGGACCAGGCAAGGTCTTGAAATAACTTCAACTGGATAAGAATCAGGGAGATCTTAGGGTCGATCTGACTGAACCAGAGAAGGCCTTTGACTGGATAAGAATCAGAAAAATCTTTAGGAGTCGATTTAACTGAACCGGACAAGGTCTTGAAATCTTCAACTGGAACAAGAATCAGGGAGATCTTAGGGTCGATCTAACTGAACCAGAGAAGGCCTTTGACTGGATAAGAATAAGAAAAATCTTTAGGAGTCGATTTAACTGAACCGGACAAAGTCTTGAAATCTTCAACTGGGTAAGAATCAGGGAGATCTTAGGGTCGATCTGACTGAACCAGAGAAGGCCTTTGACTGGATAAGAATCAGAAAAATCTTTAGGAGTCGATTTAACTGAACCGGACAAGGTCTTGAAATCTTCAACTGGAATAAGAATCAGGGAGATCTTAGGGTCGATCTGGCTGAACCAGAGAAGGCCTTTGACTGGATAAGAATCAGAAAAATCTTTAGGAGTCGATTTAACTGAACCGGACAAGGTCTTGAAATCTTCAACTGGAATAAGAATCAGGGAGATCTTAGGGTTGATCTGACTGAACCAGAGAAGGCCTTTGACTGGTTAAGAATCAGAAAAATCTTTAGGAGTCGATTTAATTGAACCAGACTAAGTCTTGGAATAAAGCTGAGAATTTAACCGGATCTTTCCTGAAAGGTAACGGTCAGTCATATGCAATGTGTTGTACCCCAAATTTTGACCTAAGATACCGTCTTCCATCTGCATCATTCGCATTGCAAGAGTTTTGACCTATTTTATCAAATTTTCAAAGCAGTTAAAAATTCATAACTTTTTCGAGTCGGGAGCTGTTTATTTGTTGAACGCTAAATTCATTAACTGATCAAGACTTAAACAACGTTCATTGATTATTTATTATCTTAAATTCAAATAATTGGAATTTATTTTCGATTATTATGTAATTTAAAGATTTATAAATAATAAAATAAATATTTGAAAAAAGGTTTATTAAGTGATCAAATAATGTTTATTAATTATTCATTATCCTAAATTTAAATAATGGGAACCTGTTTTCCGTTATTATATAATTTGAAGGTTTATGAATAATGAAATAAACATTTGAAAATGAGTATATTAATTGATCAAGCAATGTTTATTTGATTATTTATTGTTCTAAATTTAAATAGCTGAAATTCTATTTTTTTCAAGTTATTATAATTTAGAAGAATTAAAAATAATAATAAAGTAAATGATTGAAGTTATTAATTGATCAATGATATTTATTTATTTGTTTATCATTCTGAATTTAAATGATTAGATTTGATTTTTAGTCATTATATAATTTAAAGAATTATAAACAATAAATAAATAATTGGAAAGAAAAAGAATTAATTGAGAAATAATAGAATTTTTATTCACTTTATTCTATTTATTACAATTGTCATTTAAATATTTGTGTTATTACAAAATATTTATAAAGGCAATTACACAAATGCTTAAAGTAAAATAAAAAACTATTTTTTTAATTCTAATTCTAAATCTTCCATCCAATGCTCTTGTTGCTCATTTAATTTTACCTGCGAAAACAATTAAAAGAAAGTCAGAATTGAATAAATAATTAAAATGCAGAAAATAAATTTAATGTTCATCATTAAAAGCAAACGGCCGGAATCAGTTTGCCCTTTTTGCAAATCGCGGGATTTCTCCCGGTTCACAAAAAGGGAGGAATTTTTATGAATGCATACTTAAAAAAAAGCACATTTCAAAATCAATTGCATTTTTATCAAAAAAGCCCACTGCATATTTCAAATATGCATAAATTCAATTTTGGTCAAAACTGCATAAACCATACAAAACAGCATATGCAAGTTCACAAACAAAAGCTAACGTTAACCTGCAACCACATAGGAGAGATATGCAAGACAAAAGAAAATGCAATTCCAACAATATGCAATTTCAAACATGTGCAATTTTAAAACAATGTATGCAAGCAATATATGTTTCCTTTTTCATCATATTCCAGCCTGTTTGCTTTTTCAGACAGCAGTACAAGATATCATTTTTATGTATCATTTATGTACTTGAGAGAGAAGAGAGAAGAGGTTCAGTTTTGCAGGTTTTGATTTAAGCATGAAATGGGAATAAAGTCAACCATATGTAGCAGCATATGTGCAGCATCAGAAAATATATTAATATACTCAAACCTGAGCCATCAAAGGAGGCAACGGATATAATATTACCAAACCCCTTCAAATATAAGCAGGGTTCACAACCTGTAAAGAGAGAGCTCTCCACCACCAAAAAACCTTAAAACCACAACCAGCATACTGCATAAAACTATCCAAACCATAGTCCATTTTGCAAAACATAACCTGCAAAAACTATTCAAAAGATATAGCATATCTCTACCTAACCATCACAACATCAAACTATTCAAAGCCATAACATTGCTAAACCACAACCAACATACTGCACAAAACATTCAAAACCAGCATACTGCATCAAACCATTATCCTGCATACTGCATCAAACCATTTTCTAGCATATTGCTAAACCATTTCCAAGCATACTGACCAAAACCGCCAAAACCACCAAAAAACCATTTATTCAATATTTCCAACCAGTTTTAGACGGAGAAGAAGAGAAGAATTAGTAGCAGAAAGCAAAGAGCGAGAAGTCTTCAGAGCTTACCTGACTTCGCCGGAATCGTACCGTCGGACTAGCTCCGACCATGTGAGTTTCTTCAGTTTTTTTCGCATAAATCTTTATACCGTTGTGTTGCCTTTGTCTCACGGGATAATAATACTCTCTTTAATTTCTTGAAATCATGTTAAAAGGCCATTTACAATCATTGCTGGTCTTAACGTCTTTGCCTTCATCAATCTTACCCCTGCCCTGTTACAGCAACACATTAAATCCCTATTTTAACACAGGCAATAATTTGATCGATAAATTTCAAGATTCATAATGTTGCAAAACCGGCACAATCATAACATACTGTTAATTTAAAGCCAACTTGTAAAAAATACAAAAAATTCGCAAACCTTTTTCAACTACCCATTCGGACTTCGCGGTTCATTACTATCATCTTCATTCAATTCTTCTGCCGCTCTTAAATCCGCATCTGATACAACGATATCCTCCTTCCTATACTTTCATCACATTTCAATCATCTTCATCGGGTTGTTTCTCTACTTCAATCAACATACGCGCAACATTAGAAACAATTCAGACACAGAACTTTTCATAAAAAAGAGATTAAGAAGGCATACCTTTAACCTCTGTTCCCATAACCACCATGTTAAAACTCTTCTTCAACAACATCTTCGCGTTTGCATCATTGTGAACGACCACTTTTTTCTGCGAATCCAACGTAAACCATTCTAACATCATTATCTCCCTCATATCTATGCCGAATCATCGTCATTATCTCCTTCCGTAATCACCCTTTAACCTTTCAATCATCTCCGTGCCACTCGGACTGCACCTGTGGCTCAAGAAATTTGCTGTGGACAAGCCTTGAAGCACTTTTCCAACTCTTTAGGCACATATTTTTGTCTTCATTCTTCTCTTGCTGCTTAGGCATTGTTTATTAAAGTTAGTATTACTTGGATTTGAAGAGCTCAAGGAGAGAAACAATATTCATGGAAAGTCACCGTTAAAAAAAATGGAACGTATTATTAGCTTTTGCAAATCAATGACAGAATTTTCTTTTACTAAAAAAACAAAAACATAACAACAATTAACCGCATCTTACCTCTCACGGCCATTGTGAGCGCATCGCCTTTTCTGGTCACCCTACTCCGCACATCCCTCGCTTAATCACCATCTTCATCAACCTGTTTCAACAGCCACAATAATGTTTCAAAAATCTGGAAATCATCACAATACACAGAATTCATAAAAAAACTCATAAGAGGTCACAAGAACTCACCTCTCAAAAATGCTAACCATTCTTGATCTTCAAATTCCCTCCCCACCCTTGGGTTTCCTCGAACTCGCTTCTGCGCCAATCGCATACCTTTACATTCAATTCCATCTTCGTACACCCTTAACCACTATCATCATTCCGCTAGCTACCCTCCATCTTTAACCCAAACAACCGCTTTCCTCTATCAACCATCATCTTGAGTGAAAGTGTTACTTCAGGTTTCAAATTGAAGAATGTATCTTCATCCAAGAACAGAATTAACGACGGAATAATGTGGGCAAAGTGAGACAGTTGAATTTGAGTGAGAATAAAAAACAAAGGAAAAAGGAAATCTAAAACAATAACGATCAGTTCTAATGGCGAAATCAAAATCAAATTAGGGAATTAGGGATTTCAGAACCTAAATACTCACTTGCCTTGTTTTCAAATCTCCAACCACCCTTCTACTGTCATCCAGCATCATCACCATCGCAACACCCTGTCCAATTCCCTCCGTAATCCCAACTCACCATCGTTCATCGCAGTCGACAACCCTCTTTCACCGATTCCCTCCATGAAGCGTCCGTCAAAGTTGTTGACATCCTCACCGCCATGGCCGTCCCGGTCGAACTCTCCGACCATGAATCGCTTGACAAATCGGCTAGCACTTCGCTTAACGGCAAGGTTGTTAGTCAGTACCCTTTGTTCTCTGCACCGTTTCTTCTTTTCTTTTCTACGTTTCCATTTTTTTCTTCTTGCGTTCTGGTTTTGGTTTGTGGTGTTGTTGTCGTTCTTGAGGTGAGACGTAAAGGTGATGGAAGGTTTTTTTTTCCGGATCCAGCGGCGGCTACGGCACAGCATTCTTAGGTTTTTTTTTCACAACACTGTGTTCTTCTTCCTGGGTCTTCCAACGACCCGCTCCACTTCCCTCAACCCAGCTCAATTGCTTTTAACTTAAGCCCATTCTCTTTGCTAATTCATACCCCATCTTTTATTTGGTCTTTAGTTAAATTCTATTCATTTCTTAACTTAATTAATTTAGACTAGTTAGTTTTCTTAGGAATAACATATAATTTTAAATAGATAATTTTAATATTTTTTACCCAAATCTTATTTAGTTTAAATTTATGTTTATTTAATAATTTTAGTCTTACTTATTTCTAATTCAATTTAAATTCATGGTTTGTAAGTTTTATTTAATTTAAAAAGATATTTAATATCTCTAAAAAACATATGAAAGTAAAAAATGAGAAAACTAAAAGACATGCTATTTTTCTTTAATTTCCTCCCCTCATTTTGATTAAATACCAATATACAAAAAGACATAAAAAATAGAAATATATAAAAACCTTAAAAAACATTTCTATTAATTTTCGTTATTTTTTATCTATGTTAAAATGCGTAACCAATTAAAACATTTTTTCTCTTCATATATTAAACAAAAAATATAAAAAATGCATGTTCACACACTCAGTCTTTTATTTAATTTGTTGTATATCATTTATCTCATAATTTTCTGTTTAAATATTTCGCATTTACTTGATTATTCTGTTTGCGTCAATCCAAAGGGAATTGTCTAATTTTTGTTGACTTCATGTCCTCAAAAACAATTGAGCGAATACTCTCATTCATTAAAAACTTAGGTTAATTTTCCTCAAATATTCACCTTTCTTCAAAATTTCAACCTTTTCGAGACTTATACCTTTTAAGCCAAAACTTCGACATTAGGTCGTCGTATTTTCAAAAAAACGTCCGTATCCCTTTTTCGGCCAAAACGATTTATTTTCAATCAAGCGATCAATTTTAAATAAAACAGATATTTCAAAAGGTTCCTATAGAGTACTATAGATGCATTGGGTGCTAGTACCTTCCCATTGTATAACCAACCCCCGAACCATAAGATCTCTTTTCAAAAACGCTTTGTTTTTTTTTACATTGCATATTTAGGGTTTTATTTCGCTCTTTTCCCTTTTCCTTTGGAAACAATAAAGCGCGGTGGCGACTCTTGCTTTTGCGAGACGAATTAATCAATAATTCGATCTCCGATTTACCCCGCTACATTTTTTTATCGCTACACAATGCATGATATGGATCAAGCAATGATGTTCTCAACATAAAGGGGATTGTAAGATCATGATGCGTATATGCATGCTATAATGTATGGAAATGCGATGTTTATGAATGTATATTTTTTCGTCTAGGAAAGTAAATCCTTGACAGGTGCCGGGAATTCACATCCTGGGCTGGTATTGGAGAATAATTCTTTGTTGTTTCCGCTGGGGATGATAGTTGCAAGAATACCGGTAGGAGAAGATAACTCCGTTGGGGAATAAACTTGGCGAATAGAATACTCTGCGGGGGAAAAATACTCTAGCTACCTTGCTGGGGAACAATACTCTATGGGGAGAGAGGTATTTTGCTGGGATGTTGATGGTAACTCCGCTGAGGATACCGTTGTTATGTTGGAAGTGTTAATAGACTTCGCTGGGGATAAGAAGAATTCGCCGAGGACGATCTTTCCGTGGCTTTTGGCTGAGGATAACCCAGTTATATCCTGGTAGGGAAATAACCTTTAAATAAAGCCGGGGGACGCGTTCGTGCTCTGCGGGGGTAAGCTTCCAGAATCTACTGGGGATAAGCTTCTTGCCGGGGAAATGATTCAAACTTTCCTGGGGAAATCTTGATTGTACTCTCCTGGGGAAATTTTGAGATGTACTGGGAGTGACTCCACTGAATATTTGGTAGACCGCCGGGGAACGTCTTAGACCAAGACTGCCGGGGATGCTTGTTAAGATTATCTGTATATTGTATTGGGGAATGTTGAGATCTGCTGGAGGATACCCAACTTTCTTAAGGCTGATAGTATAGCTTTGCTTGGGGGAGAGCGCATTGACTTGCTGGCTCACTCTCTGGGGAGTTAAGATATCTGGTTACGTTCTTCAGCTGAACCTACCTTGGTACCTTGGTGGACAGAACAATTGGATCGCTTAGACCACTCATTATTGCCCCTGCTTCTAATGCTACCTGTAATTAATCCTTTGTTTCGTCTGCAAATATTTATGAGTTAGCAGTTATTGTCAAATGCATATATCACAAATTGAACCTTGGCCGTTCCTCGCAAAACAAAACAGAAAAAAGGAAAACAATTGGCGATTTTAACTGAAAAGTGATTTTTGTATTGATTTTTGAATTTGCCTGTAAATAGGCGTTTATGTACAAGAGGCTGACGTCCTAGTAAGAGAACGCCGCTGAACAAAAGAGTTTATACAATTTGTACAAAAGGGAAAATAAAACAGCTGTGTGAAAAGAATAATCCCACTGGGTTCCCACTCTGCTATCACCTTTATATCTTCGAGCGTCTCATCACTTGATGACCTAGTTGAAGATGAAGTTGATTGATCGATGCCGTCTGAACTTGATAGTGATACCGGATTCTGGATGCAAGGTGATCCAATGAGACATAGTATTACGCTTTATCCCTAACTTTTGCCTGGACCGCCCCTTCGGGTTTTCAGTCCACCGGGATACCCATTTTTCCCAAGCCGCCTTTTCAGGTTTTCGACTTGCCGGGTGTACACATTTTTTTATTTCATCCCTTCATTTTGCCCGAACCCTTTTGGTTCGCCGGGAAGCCCTAATTTTTGCCTAGGTATGTCAACCTAGCGGGTCTTTTTCATGCGTAGTATCTTTTTACTATGTCTGCATTGGCGGGGTGAGGAAGGTCGTCACCATCCATGTTGGTTAGGATCATGGCTCCTCCTGAGAACACATGTTTAACCACAAATGGCCCTTCGTATGTAGGGGTCCATTTGCCCCTTGGATCACTCTGAGGAAGGATGATACGTTTGATTACCAGGTCCCCAACTTGATACTCTTGTGGTCTGACCTTTTTGTTAAATGCCCTGATCATCCGCTTTTGATACGTCTGACCGTGACAAATAGCAGCAAGTCTCTTTTCGTCAATTAAATTTAGCTGATCAAGTCGTGTCTGGATCCAATCATCTTCATTCAGGTCTGCATCCTTCATTATCCGGAGAGAGGGTATCTGCACTTCGATCGGTAAGACTGCCTCCATACCATAGACCAAGGAGAAGGGTGTTGCCCCGGTTGACGTCCTTGCTGAAGTACGGTACCCATGTAGAGAAAACGGTAACATCTCGTGCCAATCTTTATAAGTCACTGTCATCTTCTGCACAATTTTCTTAATGTTTTTATTTGCTGCTTCTACAGCCCCATTCATCTTCGGCCGGTAAGGAGAAGAGTTGTTGTGCTGTATTTTAAATTGCTCGCAGAGCTGAATGATCATCTTGTTATTGAGATTGGTACCGTTGTCTGTAATGATCCTTTCAGGGACGCCGTATCGACAGATCAAGTTATGCCGAATGAACCGTGCCACGACGTTCTTGGTTACCATGGCGTAGGAAGCTGCTTCAACCCACTTCGTAAAGTAATCAATCGCTACAAGGATGAAGCGATGCCCGTTAGATGCCGTAGGTTTAATCTCACCGATCATATCTATGCCCCACATTGCAAAAGGCCAAGGTGCAGTCAGAACGTTTAGAGGAACTGGAGGAACATGCACCTTGTCTGCATAAATCTGGCATTTATGACACGTCCGTGAATGTTGGTAACAGTCAGCTTCCATTGTGGACTAGAAATATCCTGCCCGAAGGATTTTCTTTGCCATAGTGTGTCCACTGGAATGTGTTCCGAAGGTACCCTCATGTAACTCCACCATGATCCTTTCTGCTTCAGTCTTATCCACACAACACAGTAAGGTCGAATCATGGTTTCGTTTATACAGAATGCCATTGCTGAGGAAGAACTTTGCTGCGAACCTTCTTAGAAACTTCTTATCATTGACAGATGCACCTTCAGGGTATTCCTGAGCTTCCAAATATCTCTTCACCTCATGGTACCAAGGCTTCTCAGTCACCAATTCAGTCTCGAGATCACAACAGTATGCCGGTTCGTCCAGTTTCCAGATGATGATCCGGGGAGCCTCATTGTCCCATTTGACTTTGAACATGGAAGACATCATAGCTAACGCGTCCTCCAACTGATTCTCCTCTCTCGGAAAGTGTTCAAAGGTTATCTCTGTGAAGTGGGGGATCAATGTCAACACACATTCTTTGTAAGGAATAAGATTCGGATGTTTCATATCCCACTCTCCTTTGATCTGATTGATCACGAGAGCGGAATCTCCGAAGACACTCAGAAACTTGATCCTTAAGTCAATCGCAGCTTGAAGACCCATTATGCATGCCTCATACTCTGCCATGTTGTTGGTGCAGTTGAAACATAGCCGGGCAGTAAGTGGAGTATGAGTGCCTTGAGGGGATATGATCACAGCGCCGATACCGTTACCCAAAGCGTTGGAGGCTCCGTCAAAGTGCATAGACCATCGGGATCCTTCCTCAGGTCCTTCATCCGGTCCAGGTACTTCACAATCAGTCACTATTATGATGCTCTCGTCTGGAAACTCGAAGTTCATTGACTGATAGTCGTCTACTGCCTGATGTGCCAAGTGGTCTGCCAATACACTTCCTTTGATGGCTTTCTGGGTCGTGTACTGGATGTCATATTCCGTCAAGATCATTTGCCATCTTGCTATTCTCCTAGACAGAGCAGGCTTTTCAAATATGTACTTTATCGGATCCATCTTTGAAATCAACAAGGTAGTGTGAGTCAGCATATACTGTCTCAGCCGGCGAGCAGCCCATACCAAAGCGCAACAAGTTTTCTCGAGCAATGAGTATCGGGTCTCACAGTCGGTAAACTTTTTGCTAAGGTAATAAATGACATGCTCTTTTCGGCCAGACTCGTCATGCTGCCCCAGCACACACCCCATTGAGTTGTCAAGTACTGTCAGGTATAATATCAGAGGTCTCCCTTCAACCGGTGGCATAAGGATGGGTGGTTCTTGGAGATACTCTTTGATTCTGTCAAAAGCAGCCTGACATTCATCATTCTAACGTACTACTTGATCTTTCTTCAGCAGCTTGAAGATTGGTTCACAAGTAGCGGTTAGGTGCGAGATGAATCGGGCAATGTAATTCAGACGTCCTAGAAAGCCTCTGACCTCTTTCTCTGTCTTAGGAACTGGCATCTCTTGAATGGCTTTGACCTTGGCAGGGTCCACTTGAATGCCCTTGTCACTTACGACGAAGCCTAGCAACTTTCCAGATCTTACCCCGAAGGTGCACTTGTTCGGGTTCAACCTCAGCTTGTACAGTTTCAAACGGTCAAACAGTTTTTGCAGATGATCAAGGTGTTCCTCCTCAGTTTGGGACCTTGCAATCATGTCGTCAACATACACTTCTATCTCATGATGGATCATGTCATGAAATAAACAACCATGGCACGTTGGTAGGTTGCCCCAGCATTTTTCAGTCCAAAAGGCATGACCTTGTAGCAGAAGGTGCCCCACTGAGTAACAAAGGTAGTCTTCTCCATGTCTTCAGGAGCCATCTTGATCTGATTATAACCTGAAAAACCGTCCATGAAGGAGAACACCTTGTGCTGAGCAGTATTATCAACAAGGACATCAATGTGAGGTAGAGGGAAGTCATCCTTGGGGCTGGCCCTGTTCAGATCCCTGTAGTCGACACACATTCTGACCTTACCATCTTTCTTTGGCACCGGCACCACATTAGCAACCCACTGAGGGTAAGAAGTCACTGCAAGAAACCCGGCATCAAACTGTTTCATAACCTCGACTTTGATCTTTTCAGACATCTCTGGACGCATACGGCGGACCTTTTGCTTAACCGGAGGGCAGTCTTCCTTGGTAGGCAAGTGATGGACCACAATGTCAGTATCTAACCCAGGCATGTCTTCGTAGGACCAAGCGAAGATCTCCACATAATCATGTAACATCTGAGTCAACCGTTGCTTCACGCTGAGCTCTAGGTTGGCACCAATCTTAACCTCCTTCCTATCTGTATCAGTACCCAGATTTATTGTCTCCACCGGCTCTTCATGTGGTTGAATTGCCCTCTCTTCCTGGAGTAACAGTCTTGCAAGCTCGCCAGGCACTTCGCAATCATCTTCACCTTCGTCTTCGGCTAAGTTGATCGGATTTTCGAAGTCATAACTGGCAGTAGCAGAGTCGTTACCAGTGAGATCCAGAGTGGATTGAAACCTGTATGAGTGAGTGTGTGTAAATACAGCTGTTTTGCAATATATAAAGAGAGGCAAGAAAGAAAGGGAGCATAAGATTTGAAGTGCGAGAAAACGTCCAAGGTCTTTATTCATGATATATGAAATGACAATTAATATGCCCTCACAAATGACGCCACGGTGCCCCGGGTAAGACACCGGGCCATAAAGTTCAATTTATTGTTTATTACAAATAACAAAAACAAAGGAATTCATTACTCCGTAACAAAAGTAACAGGTAGGTTGTCCTTCGCAGTCCAATTGCTAGGTCCACTGTCGGATGTCGGATAAATCCAGCTGTTGAACTCAGATTCTTCCACTTCATCATCCTCCCTGATAGCATTCACTCCATGGTTAGGCATGGGAGCAGTCACCACGTTGGGATTCTTAGGTGCCTCAAACTGTACCTCCTTTGCATCAATAAGGTCTTGCACCTTGTTCCTTAGGGCCCAGCAGTCATCAGTAGAATGCCCCGGGCTATCGGAGTGATAAGCACAGCGGGCATTTGGATTATACTTCGGAGAGGCAATATTCACAACCTTTGGGGCCTCCCTGACAGTCACCAAATTGGTGGATAGCAACTGCGGCAAGATTTGCGACAAGGTCATACTCAGCCGGGTAAACTCTCTTCTGGGTCTTTCAACCCTGGGTGGATTGGTTTGCCGAGGAGCGGCAGCAGGCTTAGCAATCACCACCGTGTTGACAGATTGGCGGCGCTCTGGTTTATCTTGCCTTCTAGGCCCATACACAGCACTAGCCTCCTTCTTAAAAGGTTTCTTTTCAGAACTTGAAGACGCACCTTTCTGAATTTTACCGGACTTCATTCCAGCCTCTATTCTCTCCCCAGTCAGAATAAGGTCAGTGAACCCTGCAGACGAATTACAGATAAGATGATTGAAGAATGGCCTGGAGAGGGTCCCTAAGAACATATCTACCAGCTCACGGTCTGTTAACGGAGGCTGCACCCTGCCAGCCATGTCCCTCCACTTCTGTGCATACTCTTTAAAACCTTCGCCTGATCCTAGCGACATACCCTGGAGTTGGGTACGTGTAGGAGCAAGGTCGGCATTATATTGATACTGCTTGTAAAAAGCAGTAGCCAACTCCTCCCAGTTACGAACCTTGGTTCCATCCAGCTGATAGAACCATTCGAGATGAGTCCCTGAAAGACTCTCCTGGAAGAAGTGGATCCACAAGTTCTTGTCTACTGTGTACGGTTGAATCTTCCGCACATAAGATCTAAGGTGTAGCTTGGGACAAGACGCCCCGTCATACTTGGTGAAAGATGGTGCCTTAAACTTGTGAGGAATGATCACACCAGTAGATAAGCCCAAATCTCCGAAATCCAGCCCAGGCACTTGTTGGATCTCCATGGCATTCAGTCTGTCTTCCAACTGCTTGTATCTGTCTTCAGCCGGAGGATATTGTTCCTCATTAAAATCAGTCTCGTTGTTAGAGACTACTGGACTTGGAGCCTTTCCCCCCTGGGGACTGTCTTTGCCTACAGAAGAACCAGCTTCCTCATTCTGCAGAGTATTACCAAACCTCCGGCCCGAGTTGAAAAGAACAGTTCTCTTCTTTTTCTTCTCCTTCTTCAGGAGCAAAGCCTTCAGCTCTTCTTGGCCTTGAGCCAAACCCATGATCAGCTCTTGAAATTGTGCGTTCTGCGCTTGAAGGGCCTTGATAGACATCTCGGTTGATGATTCAGGGTTCATGATGCTGAAATAAACAGCGAAGAACAGTAAGCAACCTGAAAAGAAGAATACCTGCTATGCACATGATGAATGGAATGCGTATGATTTATGCTTTCAAAGACAATCGGGAATCAACTTTGTAAACAAAAAGGAACACACTTCATTAGATTCAACTTTGAAATTTAAATTGTTCAACAGGTTGCCCTTAGGCGTTACAAAAAATTGAAATACTGAAAAGGGAAATAAAACTGTAAAAGAACATCCAGAGCTCCTCATTGATCCCAGGGTCTCCTCTTCTCAGTACGGATGTAGTCATTCAGAGCTCGCTCATTCTCCAACTGCATTGTCAGCTTCTGGATCTTCAATTCCTGCTCATTGAACTTTTCCCGATAAGAATCTCGTTCTTCTCGCAGTTGCGACCAAGACCTCTTTAATGTCTCATAATCAGTAGGTATCTGAGGAGGGAGGACAGTTGGAGGAGCCCCATCTTTGTCAGGATACTCAAGAATGACGGGTCTGACAGCTTCGTACGGCATACCTAACTTCTGAGCACGGATGCGAACCCATTTGTAGTAGGCTTCCATAGGTAGAGAAGTCTTTGGCCCCAACTCTTGTGGGTCAGCTTTATGAACTTTGTCCCAAGCTTTGATGAACCTACGCCGCAGCTCGTCATTATCCACCTGAAACTCAAAACTGATGTGAGGCACCAACATCTCATGAGGCCCTGCTCTTCTGGCCCTTCCAAACTAACGGAGCACTAAACATGGATTGTAAGAGATTCCTCCTTGAGTACCAATCAAAGGACCATTTGGGTATTCTCCGCAACGATCAATAACAGCTATCTCATCCAAACCTCTGAAAGTCCAAATGATGTCCTTATCAGTGAGAGACATTAACCTATGAGCCCAACCTCTTCCTTCTTGGTTCTTCAGCATGAACCTAGGGAGGTGCGAAATAAACCACCTCACCAACAAAGGGATACAACACCATAGAGTTCCTCGTCTTCGGGCAGTACGAGCATAAAGTTGTTGCAGTATGTCACCCAAAAGAGTGGGCACAAGATTCTGAGACATGAAGATCCTTATGGCAGTGACATTGATGAAGTTGTCAGGATTAGGAAACAAGACTAGCCCATAGATTAAGAGAGCCAAGATGTCTTCATATGCCCTAAAGTCCAAGTCATTCCAGAAACTGTTGGCTTTACCAACAGAAACTTGGCCAAGAAACCCTTAACTCCGCTTCTAGTCACCCAGTTGTCCATTACTTCTTGATGGGTCAAGGGAAGAGCTGCAGCAACCTCCTCAAGCCTGAGGGTCTTTTCCCAACCAGTGTAGGGAGTCTGATCCAAGATAGGGATACCAAGCAAATCAGAGAACTCTTCCAGGGTAGGGACCAGCTGGAAGTCTTGAAAGGTGAAGCACTGGTACAGAGGGTCATAGAACTGGGTCAGGACACTCATCAACTGTTGATCCCGCTTTGCAGTGACTAAACTGAGAAGAGAACCATGCCTCTGGATGAAGGATGTGGTATTTGGAATTCTGCTAACCAACTCTTCAAGCAACTCAGGTGGGTGAACAAAGTTGAACCAGATAGTATTCCTTCGCATAGGCATCATGATGTCCTACAAAACAGAGCAAAGGTGAAACCCTCTTGTCTTTGAAATGGTCAGTCCTTATGCAGGATGCATGCAATGCTCATGATGTTATGATGTTATGATAAAGCACACCACAAATATTTACAAAGGCACACATGTAAGGCACACAAGTCACACAAGACAAACCCTTAAAGTTTAGGCCAGCGTGAGGTCTAGGTATTACCCTCTTTCAGTTTGTTGGTTCATACCTGTCCTATTAAAAGTAACCGGGTTCTTAGAGGATCCCCATATCATTGACTACCCTCAATCGGTCATAACTCCAGCATCGCAATCTTTTCTTGCGGCCAGAACCATCACGAGAGTTTAGCCTCAATGGGCGTAGCATACTGCTACTGTTCTATTGGCCAAGTTGTGTCTTTTAAGGTTCTAAGGTCTGTTGGTGCTTAATGACTCCTCAGAAGACCCATATTCTCCTCGTTGCAACACAAGGGATATCGGTACAGACCAAGGTGCCACACCAACGTAGCCACTGCTTCACCCATGTCGGTCTACGCCGGACAGGTCCCTCACAGCTTATGCTACCTAACAGGGTATCCCCAGATCCGGGTTAGGATCTATGTAACTCCGATGCAACCCACAATTTAAAGCAAACAAGTCAAAACAATTGAAAACACAGTTATGAACTATCCTAAGGTACACCTTACTTTATAAGAGTCCCCAGCAGAGTCGCCAGTTCTGTGATCGGTGGATCTGGAACTGACTGTTTAAACACTGGTTCGCGAAATGTCGCGGAAGCAAGAGTCGCCACCGTCTTTTATTTTCTCCAATATGGAAAGGACAAAAGCACATAAAAATTCCTTATTGAGATTAGTTCTCGGTTCGGGAGGTAGATTTATAGAAAGGGAAGGTGTTAGCACCCTTTCTATCCATGGTTATCCATGGGCTCTTAGATACTTGCTCATTTGTGTTTTCAAAATGTTTGTTTGCTTTTCAAGGTGAGTGGGTTTGAAAAAGTTTCTTTGAAAGTTTCAGATCGACTCTTGTATCAGTCCTCAAGAGTGTTTGAAAAGTTGTTTTGAAAGCTTTTTGCAAAGTGTCTGTGTGAAAAGAAGTTTTTGATTTGTTTTGAATTAGAGCAAGTATCTGCGAGTCATCTACCCACCCTAAGGAATTCGTCTGTGTAAATGTCCTTAAAGTAGTGCCATCCCACCATTGAGAGGTAGGTAGCACCACCATTGGAGGTGTTCGGGTCAATTCGTTTGTAGGGACAGTGTGATCACCAGAGCAATAGGAAGACACCTTAGAAGCTACCCTCATGCCATGTTCATGGACATGAGGACTTACTAAAACGTCCTCTACTCGACGACCACGTTTCGAGGGGCAAGGCAACAATGAGGCGTACCCTAGGAGTGGTGTGTGAATTGTGTGTCATTTTCAGATATTATTTGTCTTGTCATGCATTTGGTGAGCTACGCTTGGATTTTATTCGGTCCATACATTCTTTCATGCAAATTATTAGTAATTAAAAGGTGCGGGAATTAAAATGCGGAAAAATAAAGGTCCTACGCTATTACAAGGCGCGGGTCTACATCGCCAAATTAAACCAAGACCCGATTTGAATAAATAAAATGCGGAAAATAAATGTCCTAATTATCTATTACAAAGCTTTGGGGCAATTACATGAAATTTAAAAAAAAGAAATAAAAAGCAAACGCGCGAAATGTAATTATAATCGAAGGTGCGAGGGCGTTGGACCCTTTAAAGAAATTAAATCGAAATTATAAAGTAATTAAATTAAATAAAGGAAAGAACTTATTTTTTTTGATGTTTTTTTGTATTTATGAAATTAAAGAAAATTAAATGGACTTAAAACCCTAATTCTAAGCATTTTTATTCATTAAAGAAATGAATTCAAGTTTGACCTAATTCACTAATTATTTAATTACAAGTATTTACAAAAATAATTAATTATTAATAATAATAAGAATAAAAATTATTTATTGAGAAAAAGAACAAAAATCTAAAACCTAATTTTTACCTAATTTAGTTATTTAGAAAAAATAATTAAAGTTAAAACCCTAAATTAAAACTAAATTGGTTATTAAATTTATTTACAAAATAATATATTAGTGAATTAAATAAGAAACATATTTTATTTTTTGACTTTCTGACTTTTTTGTATTTTTTGTGTTATTAAAATAACTTTATGGAATTAAATAAAACAAATAATATAATTAAAATAAAAGAAAAGAATAAAAATAGAGAAAGAAAAGGCAAACATGGGGGGTGGTTGACCCAATTTTGGAGGTATGACTGAAGTAATTTGGCCCAATAAGGGTGAGACCCTTTTGACTTTTCAGGCTTGTGTGTGGAGGCGTTGACTGGTGTGTATGATGAGCCCCTTTGGTGGCCTTCAGATTGGAATCTCCAGGCGCGTGGCAAGCCAGATGATGTGGTTGTATGATGGTCCCTCATGAACATACTGCACAGAAGCGTGTTAAAACAAAATATATGAAATAAGTGGGGGACCTGGGAGTCGAACCCAAGTCCCAATGTTCACCAAGCGTGTCCTCTACCACCTGTACCAAGCAACGCGTTTGTATGTATCATGGAAAACAAATATTATGAAAAATAAACCACGCTAATGGTATTAACACAAAAAACGCGCTGAAAATTTGAATGATCCAACCATGCTATGACACCTAAGCATCTTCTCCGTTCTTGTACCTGTAACAAAAGGCAAATAGCGGGGGTTTTAAACCCCCACTAACCACAATATAGGAAAATAGCGATTAGCTCCTGGGCAATGATAAATTGGGCGCGAGGTGATGATTGTGTTCGTTTGGAGCTTCTGATTCCAATGGTGTAGGTTAGGACGGCCAATTTTTCCATGGGAAAGAAACCCCAATTTCAAGCTTATGAAAACCTAGAAAACATCCATGGCATATTTCGCTACAGGCATGATTAGTTCAATTAAAAGGCAACAAAAGCTTCAGCATAATCATGTTAGTGTAAAACAATACTTAAAATGCATTAATATGGCATGAAATTCAAAGTACGATTATGCAAAAATTCATGGACAGGACGACTTCATTCTACCAGTTCTTTGTGTATGGAGAGTGGAAAAGTATTGGGTTATGTTCAGGAAAGTCTCAGCAAGCTTTTGAGATACTTTTCACGCCTTGAAACGCCTTCTAGATGCCAAAACAGTTTTGAGGTTTTTTAAGAAAAAGTGCAATTTTTTGTTTTCAGGTTCTAGCGCAGCATTCTTGTTCTTGTGATTAGGTTTAGGTTTGTGGTTATATGTGGAATGAATTAGGGTAGAAATCCAAGTCCATAATCCTTTGCATTCATGATTTTGAATTCTTGATTTTGCATAATCTTTTTCAATCTTTTTCATACCTTTTTGATACCAATCATTGCCAATTCTTGCCTTTTTGAGTATGCATGAAATCTTGAGTGAATGATGAGTTGAAATGCTGCATAAAAAGATTCAAAAACATTTGTTTAGTATTTTTCTCATATTTAATTTTAATTAAATGAATTAATAGATTTAAAAATTCAATTAATAAATTAAAAATAAGAAAATAACTCCCCTTTGGGTCAATGGGTCGTGCATAGCCTTTGAGTGATGATTCTTGGAAGAAATTGTGGCCCATTAGCAATTTTGAGACATTTGAAGCAAAGTTGACTTTTCAAAATTCCCAGAAATTTCCCAACTTCCACAAGGCATATCTTGCTCAATTTTCAAGCTTTGATCATGTTCTTTGACATTTTGGAAAGGTCTTGAAGTCCTCTAACCAAAGCCTTTGGTCCCATGTCATTTTGATTTACCAATCTCAAGTTATGGTCTTTGACTTAAAGTGCCTTTTTGTTGACTTTTGAAAATGACCTATAATGTTAAGATTGATAACTTTTTGTGAGAGCATTTATTGGACTTGAAGTGTGAAGAGGAGTTGTAGGAAATGTCATTCTCTTCAAAATGAGCTTTGGATGGAATTTTTCTGATAAACCATGTGGAAGTTATGCCTTGGTCAAGTTACAGTTGACTTTTTCAACTGTCCAAATATAGAAACTTTTGCATCTTGAGACTTTTTGAGCCATGCCTTGAGAATCATGATCAAGAATTGATCAAATGATGTTTGTGACTTCAAAATAAGATGTTGACCAAAAATCTTGACTTTTGACTGTCAAATGACCATTTTGCCCCTACAGTTGACTGTGATGCAATTAGGGTTTTTGACTGTGCAATTTTGTGCTGTAAGTCTTGAAACTTGGCATATGGATGCTTGACAATGTTTGTAGGCATGTGGGACTTGATTGGACCCTTGGAAACTTCAATTTCTTTGCCAGAACCAAAACCCTAATCTTTGACTGTTAGGAGGCCATTGGACTGTGCAACCCTTGGGAGATTTTGAAGCATGCTCTTTGCAAATCTTGAAGAATATGGGAGGGCAAATTTTGGGGTACAACATTCACCGTCAGTGAAAATCGGTGCGATGCTATTTACTTTCCCTTACTACCTTCAGTGAAAGTTGGTAGTTCAACATTAGTGAACGTTGGTGATTGTTATCTTTTTGCTACCTTCAATGAACGTTGGTAGTTCACCTTCAGTGAACGTTGATGCTATGATATTTCTTTTCTCTCTACCTTCAGTAAATGTTGGTAGTTCACCATTAGTGAATGTTGGTGATTGTTATCTTTTTGCTACCTTCAGTGAACGTTGGTAGTTCACCGTCAGTGAATGTCGATGCAATAATATTTCTTTTCTCTCTACCTTCAGTGAAAGTTGGTAGATCACCATCAGTGAACGTTGGTGATTATTATCTTTTTGCTACCTTCAGTGAACATCGGTGCTATGATATTTCTTTTTCATTACTACCTTCAGTAAACGTTGGTAGTTCACCATTAGTGAGCGTTGGTGATTGTTATATTTTTTCTACCTTCAGTGAATGTTGGTAGTTCACCGTCAGTGAACATCGGTGCAATGATATTTATTTTCTCTCTACCTTCAGTGAAAGTTGGTAGTTCACCATCAGTGAACGTTGGTGATTATTATCTTTTTTATACCTTTAGTGAACGTTGGTAGTTCACCATCAACGAACGTTGATGCTATGATATTTTATCTCTACCTTCAGTGAAAGTTGGTAGTTCATTGTCAGTGAATGTCGGTGTTGTTATTTTTTTCTCTTTCTACCTTCAGTGAACGTTGGTAGTTTCGCCTTCAGTGGAAGTTGGTGTATCCTTTGATTTTTTTTACCATCATCTATGAATCAGTATCTTTTTGATCTTCTAACTTCGACTATTGAGTTGGTAGTTTACAGTTGGTTGTCAATCACTTTTATCCTGTACTGTCTCCTCTTTAGCTGAGTTGATGCTACTTTATCTCTTCTTTGGGTGTTACTCTAATAAGAGTAGGGTCTTTTATTCACCAGTGATTTATTTTCTCGGTTGATTTTCTTTTTGATTCTTGTTTCCTTTGCTACATCCCCAGTGGTGTTTTGCATCCCTTTGAAGTTGTTCATTCATACTCATAAGCATTGCATGGAATCTTAAGGCCAAAAATAAGGTTCGTTTTATATTTAAGTATCTTCGATCGCGTCGACATTAAGATTTTTAACCTCCGTATCTCCGGATAGAAGAAACTTAAATAAGGGCAGTTGTTGTACCCCAATTTCCCCCCTAAGATTCCTCTATCATCTCTTACCATCATAATGCAATCAGATCACAAATTAGGGTTTGTGGTTTTTCTCCTACTGCATCTTGTCTTAAGGATTGCCTATGAGAATCACCAAGCACCTTGAAGCACTTTTATTGGTATATCTTGTACTTGTATGCTTGTAACTAACCTCAAAATGTGTATATGTTATCTCTTGGAATATCATCTTGTAGGTCATGGCACAACTGCAGTCATCTCACCATCTCCTAGCACATATGATCAAAACTAGGGTTTGAAGTTTAATCAGGAGATCTCTGGATTTTTGGGCAATTCTTGATCCCATACTTCACTACATAGTCATGAGAATCTATCATTTTAAGTTTGATCATCAATTTTGGCTTGAAAGGGTTCAATTGATGAAAAGGGGTAAAATGGTCATTTTCTCAGAAGATAGTCAAAATCAGTTGTTGACCAAGTGAAATTTTGGTCAACCATCAATTCAACATCCTTATTCTCATATTTCATGGTCAATAGTGCAAAAATATCAAGAGGAAGTGTGAATTGGAGTTAACTTGTCAAGGAAGTTATTTGAAGTTTTGAAAATTTCCTAAGTATCCATAGGGCTGAATATTGACTGGCTATAACTTTCTCATTTTTTATTGAAAATGTGCAAACTTTATATGCCTAGAAAGAGGATGAAAAATTCTCCAACTCTGTAGGAGTGGCCATAAGTCCAAAAAATGAAATGAAAAGAAGCTATGAAGCTTGGAATATTTTTGACACTTAGTGAAATTTTGGTTAAAAATGCAAAAAATTGACTTCTTCATGACCATTTTTGAATGACCATTTGGACTCAAATCAAAAAGTTGGCAACATGAAAGTTATAGATTGAAGCTTTATCTTAATTTTTCATTCAAGCATCATCTCAACTGGTTAAGTGTAGAGAATGATATGATGATTAGGATTTTGAGTTGAAAACTAAATTTTTGCCTAGCACAAGGCAAACTGCGCACGCTAGGCAGTCATTTCATCAAACATGTTGTGGGAGTGCATTCATTAATAGTTTTCTATGTGAAATATTAATTATCTTGAAAAATGTCCAACATCAAAGTTGAAGCCCTAAATGTGAGGAACAATTTTGCTTCAGAAAGGTTTTCCAAATTCTCCATAAATTTTGAGATATAATTGAAAGAAGAAGGCATCATGAAAACTAAAATGTTTTGCCCAGACAGGCCTCACGCGCGCGTAGAATGCCCAGTCAGGCCTGGCGTTCCATCAAGAAGTTTGTGAGCACACATTAATATCCAATTATCTCATTGATCCAAGATTCATTTTGGAAAATTTTGAACATCAAAGTTGGGCTATGAAATATCCTCTCCATTTTTGATTCAAACTTTGTGACATTTCATGCACCATAGAGGGAGATATAAAGAGGTAAAGGCATGCTCATTAAATGGTAAGAATTTGCATGGACATGCATGAAAATTTTGTGCCAACCAAAGCCCTAGCTACCAGCTCATGCCCCTAACACTTCTCACTTATTCAAAATGCACACTTTTCATCCCTCAAACAACATAAAACGAAACACCTCACTCTCACTTATCATTTCTTTATTTCTTCCACTCTCTCATTCTTCACTCAATACAAAGCAAGTGCTTGTTTCAATCAATGGGGTTAGAGAACGACAAGTCAGAATCTCACTCTCTTTTCCTCACGCAACTCTCTCTCTTCATTGCAAGTTGAATTTACTCTTCTATCTTTCTCTCTCAAGAAAGTATACTCCATTCTTTTTTCCCTCCAAGATTCCTTCGCATATCCCTCTTTTGAATCATCACTAAAGCTTCAAGTCAAGCATTTTTGGAGAGCTAGCTCTTTATTTGAGCTCAAGCATTATCAAATTCATTGTAAGGTAGTTGATCCATATTATTCTCCCTCTTACTGCAGCCTTTCATTTTTTTTAATCCATGAACTTGTTGAAAGATCCAGTAGCATATTCATGTTCATGGCATTTTGTGATCAATTTTGGTCTTTGGATCGAGTGATTTGATGAAGAATTGAAGGAGATATGTGAGTTTGAAAACTGTTTGTGGAAATATCCAAATCATAAACATGTTCATGCAATCACTTTCGCGCGCTATTTTCTCCATCATCAAGGCATCATTTCATAAATTTTTTGATACTATTGTGTTCAACACACTTTGATCTTGAACGTTGATGTTTACATCTTTGAATTTTATCAAGAAATGCGCGAGATATTATGGCATGAAATTGTTGTTTCAAAACTGAAATTTAGAAAGAATATGGTTGTTTGGTAGGGATGACTGCGTGGCACGTTTTGATTGAACATGGCTTTATTTTCTCTTACAGTGCATATTGAGAATAACAGGTGTAAAAGGCTTCATATATTAATTTTTCTTTTGTTTTCTTAAATTTCCTTTAAATATTGTCTTCGGTTAAAAAATTATCAAAAAAATACTTTAAACTCCTTTTTCAGTATATTTTCATATTTTGATTTTTTATTTCATTTTTTTAATCATTTTTCTTGATTAAATAAAATCATGTGAATAATTAGGGTTTTAATTTTTCTTTTAAATCTTGAATTTTATTTTCCTATTTCTATTAAGTAAAAAAATTATAAAAAATATTTTTGGACTCCTCTGAGATTATTACATGAAAATATTTTTTGTCCTATTTTATATAAATTTTGGATTACAAATTAAATCATTTAATTGAACATATTCATCTTTTCCTTGTTTTTTTAATGATTTGTTTAAATAAATTTTATTCCTTTTTTCCTTTTGAGATAAAATTCAAGAAAAATATGATTTCTGATCCATAGAGTTTTCTTAACATTTAGGTTATTCTACATCAAATTTATTGGACCTTTGGACCTAATTGATTAATTTTTGAACTTATTTTCTTTTTTTAGGGTTTTTGCTTGATCATGCACATTAATGGATTTAAATTTCTAACTTCCTATACTTATAAAATCCGAGATGAATTGTTTGGAGTGCTTGAATATGTTGAGGCTATAAAAATAATTTTTCTGGAATTTTACAATGTGATTTCATATTTTTCACAAATTATTTTCCAAAACCATCTAGTTTAAGACTTAAACTTGCTAGTTTCCAAGTTTGCATTTCTAAAGCAAATTTCCACCTCAATCCAGGGACTCCAAATTTTATTTCTAACTTTTATAGGACTTTAGGAAGTTAGGGTTTTAATTTCATTATTTTTCAAGTCATTTTCTTATTTTAAAACGTTTTTTTAACTTAAGATTATATTTAGGATTTTCCCTTTGGATAATGTTTGTAAATTGAAAGCTTTTGTACATGATTCTTGTTTGATTCTTGAAATAGAATGTAGTACTGACTTGGAGCATACCTTGAGACAAATTCTTTAACATCATTGGGTCTTGGGTGTAGATAGGTTGATAAATCAAATCCATTAAAATGGATGAATGATGTTGATGATATTTGAAACTCTAATCCCTTCCCTCTTCATATTTCCCCCATTTCTTATTGTATTACATGTTACGGGATAATAATCTCTATATCATTTATCCAAACATGAAATACATGAATTTTTATTGACCGGCCTCAAAATAGGTGCGACTTCTACATAAGCCCACTTACGATTGCTTAACATAGCACTAAATTTTGTCCCAATTTGAATAAATGATCATTCGTGGCCCAAACCTATGTTTGTAAGCCCAAGTATGTTAATTTGATCCCTTTGATCTAATAACCTTGAGATTCATTGTGTGGAGACTTTGGTTCTACCAATCCTCTAATGGATCTTCATAAAATTTGGTCAACGCGTATCACTTAAACATCGTTGATCATTAAATGTTGCCTTAAGAATTCTTAAATGGATGATATACTTGACAAAAATCAAATGTAACTTGTTGTTGAGAGGCTTTGGTTCTACCAAACCTCTAATGAGTTCCAAATCTAAGTTTCAAGATGGTCATCCAACTAACCAATAATTCTTAACAATTGACTTTACTTTATGCTTTTATTTTTATGCTTTTACTTTATGTACTATTTACTTTAGCATTTATATTTCATGCTATTTTCATCTTTGCTCACTTGAGCTTTTCTTTTCATTTTGAAGATACTTAATAATCATCATAAACCATAAAAAACTTTAATGATACTTGGACTATTTGGTTAGTACCCTTGGCATTATAAAGTATTAGACTTCTTGGACTTAGGATTAGAAACCTTAGCCTATGTTGGAGACCTTGTGACCTTAATTAATATTTTGTCTGTAGTTCTTGAGGTTTAAATCAAGACATTGAGTTGTTTGTTTGTTTTGTGTTCAGGTTATTGTGATTAGATACTTTGTTTATAATCTGGAATTCACCCGTATACAGCCGTTACTCTATCCAATTTTTGTGAAGACTTAATACATTGGAAGTTTGGTTCTCTCAAGAGGTCTAGTATGTTTGCTTGCTTGGTTTCAATCCAAAGAATGGGAATTCTATCTTGACTCATAATGCCAAGTATTGGCTTCTTGTTGGTTAGATGGTTCTTATCCCTAGCTTTTACCTTATGCTTTAGGATAGTCTTTTCTTCTCCTCCCATCTTCTTTAATTTCAAAAATCTTGTCTCTCCTTTTGAAAAATCTTCTTGTTTTTTAAACTTGAACCATTTTCATAATAAACTTAGACTTAGATTCATGCATTTTCAAAACATTTTCATGAACAAACTTAAATCAACTTAATAATACTTTGACACATTTTTTTTTGTGAGAAGACTAAAAGTCAATTAATCTTATTTCAAACCATTTTGCCACTTTGGATTCTACTTTAAAATTTTTCTCAAAAGATTGGACTCTTGTCAATCCTTGTAGTGATGCAAACAACTATACTTCTATAATATGTAGTGAAGAGAGATATTTTCCACTTGGGTGTTGAGTGAGGCATTGTTGAATTTAAAATCCAAGCCATATCATCCACTTTGAGATGATACAAATTCTCCTTTCTCATGATTGTGGGTAGTAAGTATGTTTTCCACACGGACAATGACGATGATGTCTTATCTCATAAAATTAACCAACGCGCTTGTGTTTTAAATTTTTTTAAAAGGTGAACTACGTGTAACCTAATCCCCTATTGCCCGAAAGGTGGTACATAGGCACTAAAGGTTCGCAACTGCGGCGAGTGCAAAAATCATAAAAATATTTCTTTTCTCACCCCCACCATCTATTTTTACACAACATTTTATAGCCAAAATCTACAGATTTTACAAAGAGGTTCCTGCAGAGTACCTTAGATGTTTAGGGTTCTAATACCTTCCCTTTTCATAACAAACCCCCTTACCTTGAATCTTTCCCCCTCTTTTTGGGTTACTCGCTCATTTCCCATTCCTTTGGAAATAATAAAGCGCGATGGAGATTTTTATTTTGATCTGTATAAGTCTAGTCAATCCAATGGCCTAGTCTTAAACATTTCTACCACTACAGACATGACAAATATTCGTAAGGCAACAAGAGAGGTTACCCTAGAGGTGCAAGTATGAAGAGTGTGTTAATTCATTTATATTTATCTTGAAGGTTAGGGTTTTCTACATTATTTTTAGTGTTGTCATACAAACCCTAGTTACTAAATATGTACAGAAAAAATAAAGTGCGAAAATTTAAACCTACGTTATTTCATCCTCCGAGCAGATACATAATAGGAAAAAATGCGAGAAAATAAATCTATGCTATTACAATTGATAGTGCGACCTATACATTTTCTAGGAAAATTAAATAGAAAAATATGAGAAAAGTGTTAGAAAGATCTAAAACCTAAGTGTTAATGTTTTTGATATTTTTTGTAGAAAATAATTTAAGTGTTAATAATTAATTAAAACCTAATTGTTTCTAATTAATTTTAATATTGAGAAAAATATTAATAAATAAATTAATTAATTTGAAAATAAATAAAATATATTAAAGAAAATCAATTACTAATTAAAAAAGACCTAACCCTAATTTGTTAAAATGTTAAAAAAAATCAGGTTAATTAAATGTTTATTAAAAGAATTAATTAATAAAGAAAATAGAAAACTAGGGTTAGAAAGAAAATAGGGTAAAAAGAGTGCATGGGGTGGGTGTTAAACCCACACCCTTGAGGTCATATGAGCGCCTCTTTCCATTAAGCAAATCTTTTGTTGGTGATTGAACATGGGAAGCAATCATTATAACGTTATCCTGCGCGCCAGTTCAGAAAAACAAAATAATTTTGCAAGACGTAGGGATCGAACCCATGCCCCTCCCATTACAGGCCTCTGTCTCTCACCATCTGTGCTACGCTGTGTTTGTGTTAAAGAATATAAACAAGTAAATATATAATAAAACCTATATCACCGAAGCACCGAAGCCCTAGCTCCGATCATCTTCTCCTGTGAGGCAAAATCCATATCCTGCAAAAAAAACGAGTTAATGATCAAGAGGGATGTTAATTTGGCCTAAAACTCCTTGTATCGTGAGTTTCAAAGCAAACACTCTAAACTCCCCTAACAATGGCAACTCATCATCTTTGCATCAAAGCTTGCAAGTAATGGATCAAAACAATTCTAAACATTATTATGAACCTCTATGTATAAATTAAATCATTCAACAATACGCATATTAAGAATTTGAGATTCACGAAAATTACCAAAATCAGTGTAATTCGATGTGGCTGTTTTGGACGTGGAATTGCTTCAAGGATGGTTGAGGTGGACTCCTCGGAACATCAGGAAGATGATAGAGTGCTTGGAATGAATTGAAAAAGGCTAGATATAAGGGTTTCAAGTTGCCATAACTTTGACAAAATTTGAGATTTTGAGGGTATGTTCTTGAGGCAACTTTCGCGTGTCTTGATGTCTAAAGGTGTCATGTATTTATAGTGGAAGATTTAGGTCAGCAAAAGTGAATCAAATTTTTTGTATTTCATGATCAAATATTTGATTGAATTTTTGTATGAAATCTTTCTTTTTTAGGCCTATCATGTACCAATAAATCCCATACGTTCATGCTAGTTGTTTATGTGGTTTTGGGCTTTAAATTAGATCAAAATAAGAGTCCATGTGCCTAAGTCCATGAGTTTTATATTTTATTTGATTTATTTTGAATTTAAATGAATAAAATCAAAATAAAAAGAAATAAAAATCACAAAAAATATATGAATGGATTTTGAGGTCTAAGATGAGGTCATGACCACGTTTGAACCTAAAAATCTAGGCCTATTAGCCGAAAAATCCAGTTTTGCTCAATTTGGACTTCATGCATTTTCTCAAAATTGCCCAACTTGCACCAATCATAACTCTCTCAATTTTTGTCATATGAAGGTCATATTGACTTTTTGGAAACCACAAGATATCTCCTACAACCTTAATGTTGGTCATTTTTCATTTTAAGACTTTAACTTGATGTAAAGTGCTCTGACAGAAAGTGTCTTTTTGTTGACTTTTAAAATGACCTGTAATGTTTTGACTCATATCTCTCAAATGAAGCATTTTTGGCCTTGAGATTAGAGAGTCAAAGTTGTAGAGAATTAAATTTCTTTCATGATAGGCTTTAGTTGAGAACTTTCTGATGAAATGTGTGAAAGTTATGCTTGGTATAAGTTTAGTTGACTTCTCCTTAAGAAAACCCTAATTTAGTAACTTTTGACTTTTGATGAATCTTGAGTTTTCTTGATAAATCATGATCAACCCTTGATCAAATGATTAATGTGACCTCAAAATCTTGATATTTACCAAAAATCTTGAAGTTTGACTGTAAATTGGTCTAAGTTAACTTTTTGTCCAATACAGTTGATTTGCAATCATCTGGCTAATTGAGTGAGCAAACTTATACCACAAGGCTTGAATTTTGGCATGAGGATACCTTGAGACATATGAGAAACCGTGAAATCTATTTTAGGCATTAGAAGTACAATTTCCTTTGAGAAAAGCAAAACCCTAGTTGTAGGGTGGTTTCCTATGAGGAGAGTTTGTTTGGTCAACCCTTGAGTAGTTTTGAATAATTGAGGACTCTAGGAGCATGAGAAGGCCTATTGAAATAATGTCTTGAAAATGGGAGGGAAAATTTTAGGTTACAACAGCTGCCCCTGTTCAATCTTCTTAAACCTGGAGAGTTAGATTTGCATGTCCGTCATTCGTGATCTGAGGGTAGAAGAGGATTGAACACTTAAGTGCCCAAAAATTTCCACTCGCATGTACTCGAAGTAATATTGTTGGTCGATTGTAATGCTTGAATGAGCTTAAAGATGTTGTTCGGAGAGGTGATAGAGAACCGTCAGATATGGGCTTATAGATTCCATATGAAGTAACTATTGATAGGAGTATCATAATGAGTTTATGTATGACTGTATCTGTACAAGTATTAGATTGTGTCTACGCCTGAATGTATCTAAAGGCGAATCAGAATGACTCTTTGCCCAACTGTATCTGAAAAAGTATACTAGAATGAGTCCGTGTCCAATTGTATCTAGCAGACATGCTGGGGAGTGTTAGAATGAATCCTATGTCTCGATTGTATCTGAATGATGTTCTAGAATGAGTCTATTTCTTGACTGTATCTAGAAGAGGATCAGAATAAGTCTTCGCCTGACTGTTTCTGAACAATGTATTGGAATGAGGCTACGCCCGACTATATTTGAAAGAGTATCAGAATGAATCTATAGCCGACTGTATCTGAACAATGTATTGGAATGAGTCTACGCTTGACTGTATCCAGAAGTGGATCAGAATGAGTCTTCGTTCGACTGTATCTGGAAAAATGTTAGAATGAGTCTACGTCTGAATGTATCCAAAAGAGTGTCAGAATGAACTTTTGTCTAGTTGTATCTGACTGATGCTTTTTAGAATAAATCTATCCGATTTTATCTGAGGGGTATGCTTTTCATAATGAATCTATGAAGGAAATACTCGTCAAAATTGATCTCTGAGGGAAATTCTTTTCAGAATGAATCTCTGAAGGAAATCATCTGGTCATGTAGATAGTTTCCCCGTTCTGTTTCAGGAATTGATATACAACTTGTCTATAAATTGCTGATAATATTCGCCGGTTTGTGCACTTAACCTGAAAAGACCAAGTTAGTTTTATGAAATGTTATGAGGTATGTAATGCATTGTGTAACGATGCTCTCAAAACCAATGATAATATTATATGTGTTTTGTATGCATATGTCATGATATTTTATGAATGATGTATGGATGCAATATGTCGTTGGAGCATATCGGTAGCTTCGTATAAAAACTCTGGCTAGGGAAAATAAATCCCTGACTATTGCTGGGAATGAACAAAGTAATTCTTCAATTTTGTTCAGAATGACATTACTGGGGATTCCCGCTTTCTGTTTGAGGACACTCCGCTGGGGATGTTCGACTTCTGCTTGGGGATAGAAGAATTCAAGGAAAGTCAATCGTTCGTTGTTCTTTAATTCTTGTGTACCATGTTTGGGGATAAAAGAGATGGATATGTTTCTGATGCGCTATCTGGGGAGGAAAACATAGAATGATATCTGAATGAAGGAGAGAATTCTGTTGGGGAATTTGCAGTATTTGAGAAATAAACTCTGTTGGGGAATTAAATCCTGTAGATTGCATTGAGGAAATAATCTCTGATGGAGATTGGAAATTCATAGGCTGTGCTGAGGAAGCTTCCACTGTATGCTGGGGAAATGATCCAACTTCCTTATCCGCTAGGGGACCTATTGGCGAGGATGATCATGTCAAGCTATTCATCAGGGATATGGAGGTGAACTGCGGGAAGATACCCCAATTTCTACAATATTAGACTTGTTGGGGGAATATATCTCTGTTGGGGATGAGCTTGTGAAGATAACTCTATTGAGATAGTTCCATGGAGATTACCTTTTGAGAATTTATGGATAACTTAAACATTATCCCAACTCCTAGAGTATTTAGTAAATGCTAATCATGTTTTCGTGCATATGTTTGTAAACAGTAATCATATTCAAATGCACATGTTCATTCAACGTAATCATTGGATGTTTTTGCAAAAAAACAGAGAAAGTAAAAACAATTTTGAATTTTGAATATATTTAATTGCATTGATTCTGAAAGTTTTCCTATAAGCAGGTAGATTTATACAAGAAGACAGAAATCCGAGTAAGAGGAAATCGTCCCAAAATTGAAAAAGAAAAAACAAAGAAAAACAACAATGTGGAAATAATCACATCGAGTTTCAACTTTTCTAGTGCCCCTATGTCTTCAAGCATCTCATCACTTGCTGTTGGACGAGGATGATTGAATTGATCTGTACCGTTTGAACTTGACATTAGTAATAAAGCTGGTTGTAGGTAGATGGGTGATCCAACGGGACATAATCGTATGCTTTAATCCCTAACTTTTTCTAGACCACCCTTTCGGGTTTTCAGTCCATTGGAATATCCTTTTTTGCCCAAGCCTCCTTTTCAGGTTTTCGACTTGCCGGATGTACAATTTTTTTTATATATATCCCTAATTTTTTCCCGAACCCTTTTGGTTCGATGAGATGCCCTTATTTTTGCTTAGGGCTGTCAACCTAGCGAGTCTCTTTTATGAGTAGTATTTTTTGACCATGTCCACGTTCACAGGGTGCGGAAAATATTCACCATCTATGGTGGTAAGTATCATAACACCATTAGAAAATATCTTTTTGATCACAAATGGCCCTTCGTATGTGGGAGTCCATTTCCCCTGGGATCACCTTGTGGTAGGATGATGCATTTTATTACCAAATCACCAGCCTGGTACACCTGATGTTTGACTTTCTTATTAAAGGCTTTGATCACGCGGTTCTAGTATATTTGACCATGACAAACAACCATAAACCTTTTTTCATCAATCAAATTTATCTGGTCAAGTCGAGTCTGAATCCATTCGTCTTCATCTAAACACGCGTCTTTCATAATCCTTAGGGAACGAATCTGGACTTCAACAGGTAAGACAACCTCCATACACAATCTGGCGGTGAAGGGTGTATGGCAACCCTTAGAAGAGACAATCACAACACCAATTACATTACCAAGCACTTTGGAAGCTCCATCAAAAACCATATTCCATCGAGACCCTGGTTCAAGTCCTTTATATGGTCCAGGTTCTTCATAACCAGTAACTAGCATGATATTCTCATCTGGGAACTCAAATTCATGGACTGATAGTCATATACAACTTGATGAGCCAAATGGTCTGCCAATACATTTCCTTTGATTGCCTTCTGAGTAGTGTACTGAATGTCGTATCCTGTCAAGACCATTTGCCATCTTGCTATTATTTCGGAGAGAGTGGGTTTCTCGGATATGTATTTTATTAGATCCATCTTAGAGATCAAGAAAGTAGTATGAGTCAACATATACTATCTTAGTTGGCGAGGAGCCCATGCCAAAGCGCAACATGTTTTCTCGAGCAGTGAGTATCTTGTTTCACAGTCAGTAAACATTTTGCTAAGGTAGTATTATGCATGCTCGTTTCGACCAGACTCCTCATGTTGCCCTAATACATACCCCATTGAGTTCTCTAATGTAGTTAAGTACATGATAAAAGGTCTTCCTTCAACCGGTGGCATGAGAATTGGAGGTTCCTAGAGGTACTCCTTGATTTTGTTGAAGGCTATCTGACAATCGTTGTTCCACTTCACTACTTGATATTTCTTCAGTTTCTCAACCAGCTTGTGCTGGTGGTCGAATTGTTCTTCTTCAATCTGAGACTTGACTATCATGTCATCAAAGTAAACCTCTAAGTCATGATGGATCATATCATAGAACAAAGCTACCATATCACGCTGATATGTTGCACCAGTGTTCTTCAAACCAAAAGGCATAACTTTGTAACAAAAAGTGCCCCACTTTGTGACAAAAGTAGTCTTTTCCATGTCTTCAGGTTCCATCTTGATTTGATTATAACAAGAGAAACCATCCATGAAGGAGAATACTTTGTGCTGAGCAGTGTTGTCAACCCGAACATCAATATGCAGAAGTGAAAAGTCATCTTTGGGGATTGCTCTATTCAAATCCCTGCAGTCTTATACACATATGCACCTTACCGTCCTTCTTAGGTACCGACATTATATTTGCAACCCACTGAGGATAGGCCGTAACAACTAAGAAACCTGCATTGAAATTCTTTATGACCTCAACCTTGATCCTTTTAGATATTTTTGGACGTATATGACGAACCTTCTTCTTTATAGGAGGGTAACCTTCCTTCATATGTAGATGGTGAACCACAATGTTAGTATCAAGCCCCATCATGTCTTCGTAAGACCAAGCAAAGATATCAACATAGTCATATAACATCTGGATTGATCTCTTTTTGACATTGTCTTCTAGATCGGCACCTATCTTGATTTCTTTCTTGTCCTCTTCAATACCCAAGTTCACAACCTTGACTGGCTCTTCATGCGGTTTTATAGTTCTTTCTTCCTGCTCTAACAATCTAGAAAGCTCTCCAGATACTTCATAATCTTCTTCACCTTTGTCCTCAACTTGGTAGATCGTATTTTTGAAGTCATAATTGGTAGTAGCATAGTTGTTATCAATGGGACCCAGGGTGGATGTGGATCTGCAATTTTTTATATGGGTGTGTGTAAGAACACATAGCTATTTTGAAAGCAATAAAGTAAAAGAACGGCAAAGAGCGTAAAATTTGAATGCAAATGTCCAATGATTTATTAAATGAAAATATGTGGATGAAATATGATAACCCTAACAAATGGACCGTTGTGCACTGGGCAAGGCACAGGGCTTAAAGTTATTATTCAAATTACATAACCAAAAACTTGAAAGCAAGAAAACAGAAAATAACATTTACTCCTGATTAAATGATATTGGTATAAAGTCTTTAGCCTTCCAATTATTGCGCCCATTGCCGGTAGTAGAGAAAATCCAACTGTCTATGTCACAGTCACTATGAACGTCTTCCACAGTGTTGACTTGATTTTTGTGAACTCCATTTTTATTGATGCGGAATGAAGGTCTCCCTAAATTAGCATGGGCATGAAGGAAAATCCTCTGAGCCTCTTAGGTGAAACCTAAACCAAACTTGTCATACTTGTAAGGAATATCGGGAAGCTGACCCCAAATAGTACCACCACCATCTTCTACCACAACCTTAGCATCTTTCAAAGAAGCCATATTTGGTGGAACCCTAGTAACCTTAAGAACAATAGGAGAAACTTTAGTAGGAGGGGTTGTTTGAGGAACAACTTCAAAGGTCTGGCAAGGAGTCTCGAGAAATTCACCATCCATCTCAACATACTTGAAGGAGTTCAAATGGCTTACCATGTATTCTTCTTCGCCATAAACTGTAATGATTTTTCCTTTCACATGATACTTCAACTTTTAGTGTACAGTAGAAGTAATAGCACCTGCCCCATGAATCCAAGGGCGTCCAAGCAAATAGGAATAGGCTGGACGAATTTCCATCACATAGAAAGTAGAGTCGAAGACTTGTGAACCCACTTTGATTGGAAGATCAACTTCTCCATGCACCATTCTCTTTGAACCATCAAACCTCTCACCACAATATCACTGGGTTTTAGCATAATCCCTTCATAGTCAAGTTTGTCTAAAGTAGCTTTTGGAAATATGTTCAATGAGGAACCTGTATCCACCAACACATGAGATAAGGTAGTTCCCCTACACATAATAGAGACATGCAGGGAATTATTATGGTTCCTTCCCGCGAGATTTAAATTAGCGTTAGAAAAGCCTAGCCCATTATCGGTTGTCAGGTTAGCAATACAATTATCAAATTAATAAACAAAAATTTCTTCTGGTACATAAGCGCATTTCAAAAACTTTACCAAATACTGAGCATGGCTTCAGAGCATAATAACAGAGATATCATATATATTTTAGAGGGGGTTTGCCCCAACTGTTCAACAATCTTATAGTCACTCTTTTGAATATTTTTCAGTACTTCCTCCATCTCTTTCTTAGAGGCATCTTCAACAGTAACCTCTTTTGGTGCCTCAGTCGAGGCAGGCTCAGTCATCCGTTCTTTACCTCGAGTCTCAGTAGTTAATTCAGTAGCAGTGGTACGAGCTGGTGTAGTAACACCTTTTGGAGATATCTATGGAGAAAAAACCCTTCCACTTTTGGTAACCTTACTAGTCCTAACAATATTGCCAACATTGGGATCAATAATTTCAGTATTTTCATCTTCGACAGCCAATGGTTCTTGCTTGAAACCACAATAGTACATGTCAGCTCCATAATTCCATGGGATAGTCTTGTCAGAGGAATATGGAATTAGATTAGGTGTGGTAATGATCAGAGGAGCAACCCTAGGCTCGGAAGTAATCTTCACAGAACCCTTAGAAGTGATCCTTACAGGAGTACCAGAAATTGTAATTACGACACGTCTTCGAGCTCCAGGCCTTGAGATATACTTTTACATAAGCTCTTTACAGGAGGAGTCTTCTCAAATATAATTACATGGTCATCTATCAAACATTTAATACCTTATTTCAGTAGTACATAACCATTGGATTGGGATGCATAGTAGTAGCAGTTTTCAATGCAACCCGTAAATAAACCGACTTGCAACAACTTCTTCTTAACAATCATCAAAGGAGTAGTCAAGTCACTCACAATAGAAACATAAGAAACATCATCAATAGAATTAATGCCCTTGTCATGATTAGGCATATGTGTAGTGATCACATTACGAGTCTTAGGAGGGTAAAATTCAATCTCCTTAGAGCCAATCATATCTTGAATCTTATGTTTCAACACCTAACAACTGTTAGTGTCATGTTCGGGACTGTTGGAGTGGTATGCACATGTTGCATTAGGATTGTAATGAGGAGAGGAAGTATTTGGATTATTAGGAGGATCCTTCAATGTAATCAGCTCTGCCTTCAACATGTGTTGCAGCGCTTGAGACAACGACATATTGATTCTTATGAACTGTCTCCTTGGAGCATCTTGCCTACGCTGATTATCCTATTTTTGCTATTGTACTGGCGCATGATTAGAGATCAAAACTGCCCCCACAAATTGGTTTCAATCACTCTTATTACGACCCTTCTGGATGTACACATTATTGGATTCTTTCTTACCATTGTATGACTTCTTCGTAGTATTCGAAGATGTAGCCACTTGAATTTGACCACTTATGATTCCATTCTCAATATGTTTCCCTATCAATATCAGTTGAGTGAAACCAACTGAAGAACTTCCAAGTAGATGATTATATAAAGGACCTGCTAGCATACTCATGAACATGTCAACCAATTCTCTATCAGCCAAAGGAGGTTGAACTCTTCCAGTAAGATATCTCCATTTCCATGCGTACTCTTTAAAGCCTTCCTCACAACCCATGGACATACTCTGTAGTTGCATGGGGGTTCGTTCTAAATCAGAATTATATTGATACTGTTTATAGAAAGACATAGCCAAATCTTCCAAGGTATGGATATTGGCACCTTCGAGTTGAATGTACCATTCCAATTATGTTCCAGACAGACTCTCTTGAAAGAAATGTAACCATAATTTCTTGTCAATAGTGTGTGGTTGAATTTTCCTAACATATGATCTAAAATGCAGCTTCGGGCAAGAAACACCATCATACTCAACAAAGGTAGGATTTTTGAACTTACGAGGAATGACGACTCCTAAGACTAAACCTAATTCTTCAATGTTCAAGCCAAGCATCTTCTGGATCTCCATAGCTTTTAGACACTCTTCTAATAGCTTATACTTGTCAGTATGGGTATATTTCTCATCCAAGAAATCCTCTTCCTCTTCATTGGAAAATTTGTCAGAACCATGATTTCTCCTTTCAGTTTTAACACTTTTACCATCTTCATCCCGTTTGTCATCTTTGTCCGGTGGGATATCAAGATCTCGAGCTTGCTTGACTAGACCTCTGAACCTTCTCCCCATGTTAAGGATGCCAATTGGTTTCTTTTTCTTCTTCTTCTTCTTCCCATTGTCGATGAGCGCCTTCAGTTCTTCTTACCCCTTGGCTAAGTTTAGGAACATCTCTTGGAACTGAGTGTTATGAGCCTGGAGTTCTTTGACTGTCTGTTAGAGTACCATTTTTGCCAAAATAAACAATAAGACAATGAGAAACCTGTCTTGGAAACCTGTTATGAAATGATATGTATGGCATGTATATGCAAGGACATCAAGGGATTTAAATTTGTTAATAAAAAAGGAGAACATAAACAAAAATTCTTATTAGTAAGTTCAAGTGAAAACAAAAAGGGTTACAAGAAAGTAAACTATGAACTCCTCAGACCAAAGACTCAAGTCTACCATGGATGCTTCCTCTTTATGGTGACATATTCATTAAGGCTCTGCTCTTCGTGAAGTTGTTTTGTCAGCTCCAACACTTTCTTCTCAGTAGCACAGAACTGAGTATCAAAGGTGTACCTTTCTTATTTCAACTGAATCTAAGACTTCTGTAACTCTTCAAGGTCAGTAGGCATGTCTGGATGAAGAATGGTATGAGGAATATCTCCTTTAGCAACATGCTCCATAATTACTGGTAGGACAACAGGATATGGCAATATAAGATTTTGGGCGTGAGATCATACCCATCTGAAATAGGGATCCCAAGGGATGGAGTTTTTCCATCCCAAAGTCTTGCTATCAATTTTATTTACCATGCCCTAGCACGTATAAACCTTTGACAGTAACCTTGAGGATAGTTCTCGTAGTCGAATACAATATCCTGGATAAGCATATCACAAGGACCGTCTCTTTGAGCATAACTAAATTGATGTAGATCTAGAGAGGGGTTGTGAGTAACACCTCCCCTTATGCCATGGAGCGACACATTATGGAATTCCCCATAACGGTCAATAATAGTGATGTCCTTTGAGATCGGGAACACCAATAAATATCTGAATAAGAGAGTGACATCATCCTTTGAGACCATCTCAAACCATGTACATTCTTCAACACTGATGTGTGAAGGTGCGAACTAAACCACCTGGATAGCAAAGGTATGAAACACATGAGAACCCCTCACTTCCTCATAGTATGAGTGTGAAGAGAGTGAAAAATATCTCCAAGCAAAGTAGGCACAGGATTATGAGTAAGAAATATTTTGATGGCGTTCACATCGATGAGTTGGTCTAGATTAGGGAATAGTACCAAACGATAGATCAACAGAGCAAAGATCTCTTCAAAAGCATGAAAAATCACAGCATCTAGAAAAAATGAGCCTTCTCTATCAAAAATTTAGCAAGAAGTCCTATAACTCCAATTCTTGTTTCCCAATTAGACATAATTTCTGACGGCTTCAGATGTAAGGCTGCCACACTGACTTCAGGCATTGGAATTTTCTTAAACGGGTGAATGGTGTCTGATCAAGAATAGGTACTCCAAATAGCTTAGAAAATTCTTCCATTGTGGGTACCAACTGATAACCTAGGAAGGTAAGATAGTAACACTTAGGATCAAAGAATTGGAATAGAACACTCATCATGTCTTCTTCAAAACCTGAGGTGACCAAACTGAGTAGATAACCATGCCTTTTAATGAATTGAGATTTTTTGGGAACCTTTAAAACTAAGTCTTTAAGCGAGGAAGATACCATTGCAAAGTTGATTTAAATAGTATTTCTGCCGGAGGAGGCCATAACCTACAACAAAGAACAAAGATAAATCCCTAGATCCTTGAAATGGTTAGTGAAAATGTTATGTTATGATGATGTTATGATGTCATGTTTATGTTAAATAAGTAGCAAACACAAACAAGTCACACAAGAGCCTTAGGTTTAAAGGCTTGCATGAAGTCCATAGGTAAATACCTTTCCCTACTAAAGTTAAGTTGTCCTAAACTGTCCTAAAATAGTAATCGGGTACTAAGAATCTCATATCACTGATCTTTCTCGCATGCTTTATTTTAGCACGACAACTGGCATGCCACCAAAACATCTGGAAAGTCGAATCTCAATGATCGTAGCTTCGAGTATCAATCAACTTTAAACTGTACCAAAGCCGACTATCTCACTACCTTCTAATGGCCAAGATGGGTTTATTAAGGTTCTAAAAGTAAGTTAGTGTTAATGACACCACGCGGAAGCCTAATGTTATCCTTGACTAACTCAAGGAACATCAGTACAAACCAAAGTGTCACACTAACTGTAGCCATCATGTTAACCATATCTGTCTATGACGTACAGTCTTTTGTATCTATTGGTACTTACCTAAGGAATTCCTAGATCCGGGTGTAGGATCTTTCACAAGAAAATATACCCAAACAAGCCTTAAAGTTAAAGCAAACAATTCAAACAAATAAAGCAAGTAAAAGTGATCTAAACTCTAAGTTAACCCCTCTTTTTTAAGTAGTTTCCTAGTAGAGTCGCCAGTTCTGGAATACGGTGGGAGAACTAACTTTTTTGGTTTTATCCAAATGTGCGAATACCAAGAGTCGCCACCTACTTTTCTTTTATCCACTATTTAGGAAAGGCGAAAATAACAATAAATACCTTTGATAGACTTTGAGTTCGGGGGGTAGGTTATGAAAAGGGAAGGTGTTAGCTCCCTTTTCATTCGTAGTTATCTACGAGCTCTTAGTTGCTTAGCTCACTTTTGAAAACTTGCTTTGTGTGTGTGTGATTTGAAAATATTTTGAAATTTCCAATGTAAGGCTAACTTTGTAATGATTCTTGTATCATTCCTCAAGAATGTATACAAAGTGTTTTTGAACATATTTGTTTGAAAGTGATATAAAAATGTATTGTTTGTGAAAAAAGTTGTTAGAAAGCAATTAGGAGTTCTTACCCACTAATGTCTTTCTTCTTATTTTCCTTCTCCTTTAGAGATAGTACTAACCATACCATTAGTTGGTAGGTAGTCTTACCTATTGGATGTGAAAGGACATGCATAGGGTCATCGAAGGCAACATGTAAGGATACTTTAGCAATTGTATCAGAGAGACTATCATCATTTTGTAGGCAACTCGAAGGATCATCGAGGGGCTATAATCTTTATTCAAAAGGGACATGATGATTTGATCGAAAGTCTTTTGGTAAAGTATACCCACTTTCAAGGGACATGACCAATATTCTTAAGGTAACAAGAGAGGTTACCCTAGAGGTGTAACTGTGAAGAGTGTGTTAATTCAGTTATACTTATCTTCAAGATTAGGGTTTTCTGCGTTGTTTTTAGTCTTGTCATACAAACCCTAGTTACTAAACATGTACAGGAAAAATGAAGTGCAAAATGTAAAGTGCGGAAATTTAAACCTACGCTATTACATCCTCAGAGTAGAAACGTAATGGGAAAAAATGCGAGAAAATAAATCTACGCTATTACAATTGATAGTGCGACCTATACACTTTCTAGGAAAATTAAATAGCAAAAGATGAGAAAAGTGTTAGAAAGATGTAAAACCTAAGTGTTAATGTTTTTGATATTTTTTATAGATAATAATTTAAGTGTTAATAATTAATTAAAACCTAATTGTTTCTAATTAATTTTAATATTGAGAAAAATGTTAATAAATAAATAAATTAATTAACAAATAAATAAAATATATTAAAGAAAATCAATTACTAATTAAAAAAGACCTAACCCTAATTTGTTAAAGTGTTAAAAACATTAGGTTAGTTAATTGTTTATTAAAAGAATTAATTAATAAAGAAAATAGAAAATTAGGGTTAGGAAGAAAATAGGGTAAAAAAAGTGCATGAGGTGGTGTTGAATCCTCGCCCTTAAGGTCATAGACATGCCCTCTGCCATTAGGCCAAGCTGTTGTTGGTGATTGAAAATGGGAAGCAATCATTACAATATTAACCTGCGCGTTACTTTGGAAAAACAAAATAATTTTGCAAGACGTAGGGATCAAACCCACGCCCCTCCCGTTACAGGCCTTCGTCTCCCACCATCTGCATAATGCTGCATTTGTGTTAAAGAATAGAAACAAATAAATATATAATAAAATGTATATCAGAGAAGCGCCAGAGCCCTAGCTCCAGTCGTCTTCTCTGGCGAGGCAAAATTCATATCTTGCAAAAACACAAGAGTTAAAGATCAAGAGGGATTATGTTCCCTTGATTTAGGCTTCCTGAATCCAATGGTGATGTTAGTTTGGCCTAAAACTGACTGTATTCTGAGTTTCAAAGCAAACACTATAAACTGCCCTAATAATGGTAACTCATCATCCCTGCGTCAAAGCTTGCAAGTATTGGATCAAAACAATTCTAAATATGATTATGAACTGGTGTGTATGCATTAAATCATTCAACAATATGCATATTAAGAATTTGAGATTCACAAAAATTACCAAAACCGATGTAATTGGATGTGGTTGTTTTGGACGTGGAATTTCTTCAAGGATGGTTGGGGTGGACTCTTGGGAACTTCAGGAAGATGATAGGGTGCTTGGAACGGATTGAAAGAGCCTGAAGATAAGGGTTTCAAGGTGCCATAATTTTGACAAAATTTGAGATTTTGAAGGTGTGTTCTTGAGGTGATTTTCGTGTGTCTTGATGTCTGAAGGTGTCATGTATTTATAGTGGAAGATTTAGGTAAGCAAAAGTGAATCTAATATTTTTTATTTCATGATCAAAGTTTTGTATGAAATCTTTATTTTTTAGGCCAATCATATACCAATCAATCCCACACGTTCTTGCTAGCTGTTTATGTGTTTTTTGGGCTTTAAATATGATCAAAACAAGAGTCCATGAGCCTAAGTCCATGAGTTTTATATTTTTTATTTGATTTATTTTGAATTTAAATGAATAAAATCAAAATAAAAAGAAATAAAAATCACAAAAAATATATGAATGGATTTAGAGGTCTAAGATGAGGACATGACCACGTTTGAACCTAAAAATCTAGGTCCATTAGCCCAAAAATCCAATTTTACTCAATTTAGACTTCATGCATTTTCTCAAAATTGCCCAACTTGCACCAATCATAGCTCTCTCAATTTTTGTCATATGAAGGTGATTTTAGACTTTTTGGAAACTTCAAGATGTCTTATACATTATATTGGTCATTTTTTCATTTTAAGACTTTAACTTGATGTAACATGCTCAGACAAAAAGTTTCTTTTTGTTGACTTTTAAAATGACTTGTAATGTTTTGGCTCATATCTCTCAAATGGAGCATTTTTGTCCTTGAGCTTAGAGAGACAAAGTTGTAGAGAATTGAATTTCCTTCAAGTTAGGATTTGGTTGAGAAATTTCTAATGAAGTATATGAAAGTTATGATTGGTCAAAGTTCAGTTGACTTCTCCTTAAGAAAACCCTAATTTAGTAACTTTTGACTTTTGTTGAATCTTGATTTTTCTTGATGAATCATGATCAACCCTTAATCAAATGAAGAATGTGACCTAAAAATCTTGATGTTCACAAAAAATCTTGTAGTTTGACTGTAAATTGGTTAGAGTTGACTTTTTGTCCAATATAGTTGATTTTCAATCATCTGGCTAATTGAGTGAGAAAACTTGTACTGCAAGACTTGAATTTTGGCATGAGGATACCTTGAGACATATGTGAAACCATGAAATCCATTTGAGGAATTATAAGTCCAATTTCCTTTGAGAAAAGAAAAACCCTAGTTGTAGGTTGGTTACTTAGGAGGAGAGTTTGTCTGGTCAACCCTTGAGTAGTTTTGAGCAATTGAGGACTCTAGGAGCATGAGAAGACCTATTGAAATAATTTGTATTGAAAATGGAAGGGAAAAGTTTGGGGTACAACACTATTAATCTATTAACAAGATACATTTCTTCACCTACACAAAGACATTGGAACGAAGTCAAACATATACTTCGTTACCTTAGACGTACAATAGAGCTGGTTTATTTTATACCAAAGTATCCAAATTTAAATTAACAGGTTATGGAAAAAAAAGCTTAGAAGATGACCCACATGTTTTTAGAGAGATAAGCTCTAACTTCTCTCTAAAAAACTTATTGTGTACTTTCCTTTTCCTAATGTTCTTTTAGGGTTTGGTGAATTATTTTCTCCCCAGTGTTTGTTTGTGTTTCCCAAATTATTTTGGATCCATTTTCTTGCTTCCCTTCTTTTATAGAATTTTTTGGTTCCTGTCTTGGTTGTGTTTTCCTATTCTTGGCTCTGATCTCATGGAAAAATGGAAGGAGATTCCATTGTCGAAGGAGGAGAAGGAGGAGGAGGGCGTGATTGTGAAAGTAGAAGAAGTTTGTGTTGAGGAGATTTTCCAATGAACTTTAGCAGGGAAACTATGGACATAAAATATTTTCAACTTTAGAGCTTTCACTAACACCATGATTGGAGCTTAGAAATTGAAGAACCCAATGGAAACCTAAGAGTTAAGCAAAAATCTCTTTCTATTCTATTTTTCCACTAGAAGAGATCTGGAGAGTGTGTTGAGGAACATGTCATGGAGTTTCAATAGAAATTTGCTTGTTCTTACACGTGTTTCAGGGGAGGAACAACCCTTAGAACTAGAGATGCATTACAAAGTTTTATGGGTCCGCGTTTAGGAACTACCTCTAATACTTAGAATATAGGTGATGGCAAAGAAGCTGGGTGGGATTTTGGGTTATTTGGAGGAAGTGGAAATCAAACTACCTCTAAATAGAGGTACAATGGTTTCCTTCACATAGAAGAATCTTCGAGCATTTTTCAAATACAAAAGGCTCCTGACTTTATTTTTATGTATGAGAGGGTGGGACACCAGCTAAAGGATTATGAGGAAGTTAGAGATCTCAGTGACGAAGGTTTCGAAGAATTATAGGAGCAAGAATTATCCTATGGTACCTGGCTAAGGGCATCTCTGCTTCCCAGAAATACAAAAGAACAAAAAAAGAAATATTTTACCTCTAGTTCCTGCAACAAAAGCCCGTTCAACATATCTTCGGGACAAAGTAGGTGTGAGTCCAAGCTAAAAGAAAAATAAAGAAAATGGGAAGTTGAACAAAGCAAGTTAGGGGAGGGTTCCAGTAAACAAATTGAGGTGATGGTCAACAAGGAGGGTCCGTCCATAAAGAATAATCTAGATATTGAGGTTGTTGCAGAGTTGGTTGGAGAAGTTGATATTTTGAATGTGGGACCAAAGAAGCTTCCTTTGCCTAAAGGAACAAGCTCGAGGAGGAAAAAATAGACAAGGAAACAGGCTTCAAAGAAGGAAATTCCAAATTCTAGTCATGAGAACAGGCTAGAGTTTAAGATTAGGAAGAGACCTTTAATGTATGTTGTGGTTATTGAAGGCCATATTGATGAGTGTGAGAGTGGCAAAAAGAAATGGAATAACGAGGAAAACATGGAAGGAAAAACAACAACTTTACCAGAGGTGGTGTTGGAAGACCAACACTTTCTATCCCAATGAAAGTTATTAGTTAGGACTGCATGGGGTTAAGGAGTCCCCATGCAGTTCGAGCCTTTCTAAGGCTCAAACATATTGAAAATCCCGACGTGTTGTTTTCGATGGAAACACAACTTAAAGTGAAAGAGTTTCAAGGAATTAAAGTTAGAAGTGGATTTGATGTTTGTCATATTGTGAATTGTAGCGTTATGGGAAGAGACAAAGCAGGGGGGATAGCCCTTTTCTGGAATTGTCATACCCCAATTTTTGACCTAAGATCCCATTTTTATTTTTGCATTTTTATACAAAAGTCAAGGTCACTAAATACAGTTGGTTTTAACCTCTCACCTTCGAGCTTTGATTATGCAGAAATTGTCAAGTGTTTTGAACATTCTTAGCCTATGTATCACTAACTTCTAATCAAGCACGAAATGTGTGTCTTTTGTTTCTTTGATTTCATGTGCTGACAGGTCTCCTTCGAATGCAACTTGGATTACATCCTTCGTTTTGAGCAAGAACCTCCTTCGATTCAGCCTTTCGATTGGATAAGTTTACTGCATGCAAGCCTGCTTCGACTGGACAAGTTTACTGCCTGCAAACATGCTTCGATTGGGCAACATTGTTTCCTTCGAACACGGACTTTCGATTGGGCAATATGTTTGTTTCGATCCATATGCTTCGATTGGGAAACATTGTTTCCTTCGAACACGGGCTTTCGATTGGGCAATACATTAGTTTCGATCCAAGATTCATTTGGGTAATACAGTCTCCCTTCAGTCACAAGCTTCGATTAGGAAACACAATCCCTTCAGTCACAAGCTTCGATTTGGCCATGTAGTTTCCTTCGAAGTGACCCCCTTTGATCCACAAGCTGGACATGTGATTTCCTTCAAAGTGACCTCCTTCAATTCACAAGTTGGACCACTAAACCCTTCGAAGCAATGTACTTAGAGCACACATTGTTTGGAAACGAACATTTTTGTGTAATCATGAAGCTGGTCGAAGTGATCAAAACGAAAGGGGGAAGTATTCAAGGAGTTTGTTGACTAAAGTCCCATATACTTCCAAACTCAAGCCAGCTGTGCTGCTATGCAGCAGTCCTGCACCAACCTGCCACTAAGCTCCAAAATACTGATAAGTCTGCGTTGTCTCAGTCCTGTACTTGCACAAAAAAGGAGTGCACAAGAGCTGCATTGAAGAAAACAAGGGGGCAGTATACCCAAATTGTTCAAATTATTTTGTTTTCCCTCCAAAAGCTTCAGCCCACTTTGCCTATAAATAAAGAGGCTCCAACACATATTTTTAAGAGGATTTTTGGACCAGAGGAACGAATCCTCCAAATTTTCTCAAACACAAAAAATCTCTCAAGTCCCTTCAAACTTGTGAGAAAAAAACCCAGAATCACATTCAAATACAACAAAACTCTCAAGTTCATCAACACTTGAGAAATCAAAAAACCCAGAATCCCAAACACTCACCTCTTTCGATTCTGAAGAACATCCCACACATAGAAGTTTGTTCAAACAAAAGCAACCTTCTGTGACAACCCTTCGAACCAAAAGAAAACCCCTTGTACCTTATTACCATTCGAATCTAGCAGGAAGAACCTCACGCTTGTTATCCTCTTTCGAATCCAGCATCAAAGACCAAACCCCTGGTCCCTCCCTTCGAATCCAGAAGCGCTCCAGGGAACCACCTTACTGCCCAGTACACGTCCCAGCCTCAAGCAAGGTAAGTCATACTTAGCCTTGGATCCTTCATTTCCAGCACAACATGTAAATAAAATTCCTTTTTGTTTGAAACATGTACATACCATTGTTCCTTTCGTTTCCACCTTTTTTAACATATTTTTTTAGAGCTAAGCCTTTCATTTTGCTTGCTGTTTACCTGAACCAACTTTAATTATTAAACTGTTTGAAAGATAAATACTAGCATGGCCTCAGACCATGTTGTCATTTAATGCTTGAAATGAAAGAAACAGGAAACAGGAAATAGGAAACGAAACTTCTGGCTTCTATCCTATTTCTCCAGGTCCAACAAAAGGGACAACCAGGAGGCAAACCATGTCCAATCGAAAGACATTCCATCACTGCTGCCTTTGCCCAATCGAAGGACAGGACCTCGCCCCTGCCAAGGCCCAATCGAAAGACGTGACTTCACTGGTGCTAGCCCCAATCGAAGGAGGCCAGAAAGTGCAGAATCGAAGAGTGCTACTGCCTGGGTCGAAAGACACTCTTTTTTTTCCTTACTTTTATCTTATTTTTTCCTTCATATTTTTATTCCTTTTGATATGTTTGTAATAGCGTAGGATTTTATCTTTCTGCATTTTATTTACTTTGTACAAATGCTAGTAATTAGGCGTATGGCAAGATAAAATCAAAAAATCAACAAACCTAAAAATCCAAAAAAAAACTCTTTAATCATTACTTGAATATACTTTAAAACATGCAAAAACACTCAACAAATCAAAACTCCCCCCAAGGGCATGTTATCTCCGTTCTACCGCGATACCGGCCGTGCCTATTGCTAGAATACGTACGTTAATGTCACCCACTAAAAACACTAACAAATCAACTTTTTTCTAGAGGAACTACGGTGTTTTGATTCCTTCATTGGATACGTAGGCAAAGGGTCACGAAACCCTCACGAACGCAATAATAAAAACTCATTTCTTTCCCCTTAAGCAAACATAGTTGTAGATAAATACACCCTTGTATATAACAAACAATTTCAAACAAAAACAGATATTTCAAAAGGTTCCTGCGGAGTACCGCAGATGAATTGGGTGCTAATACCTTCCCATTGTATAACCAACCCCCGAACTCTCGATCTCTTTCAAAAACGCATTGTATTTTCATTACTACTTTACATTGCATATTTTAGGGTTTTATTTCGCTCTTTTCCCTTTTCCCTTGGAAATAATAAAGCGCGGTGGCGACTCTTGCTTTTGCGAGTCGAGTTAATTAATAGCTCAATCTCCGATTTCCACCGCTACAGAATTGGCGACTCTATTGGGGAGAGATTGACCTCTTGCTGGTCCATCCCTAAGTGGGTTAAGCCTAATTTGTCATATTTGTTTTTTTGTTATTATTACTTGTTTGTTTGATTATATGTGATATATTATGGTTATTTGGGTGTTGATTACAAAGGACAAGTCCTATACCCAGACTAAGTTACACTTAGGAATAAGACGGGCGGTATAGTCATGTTAACTTTGAGGGAGTAATCCCGAAGAAGGAGGCATGAAATCCCCCACTCAGTGGAGGCCCTTTTGAACGTAATATTTGTTTACCGAGTAATCGGGAAGACATTATTATTTTCGACCTAGGAGCCAGAGAAGCTGAGAACCATAGAACCCTAACCCATCTTGGCCTTTTAGGTGTAGTGTGGAGACTATAACGGAGTAATCCGGAAGTAGTTGTCATGCGATGCTGCGCTCAGATGAGTTTCTCTTGAGAATATTGCTAATTATTGAGTAATTAAGACGTTGGTAATATCCGAAGGAGGAATGTAGACTCCGGGAACTCTTAGAACCTTGTCTTGCAGATGTGATTAAACCGTTAGTACATACCTTGGGGATGTTTTTTACCTTTGGCTCCATGCTCGTGACTTTGAACCTTTCGACTTTGTTTGTGACCTTGCATGTGGTTGTTGCATAGCCATGCCTTCATGCATCCATGAAACCTTTTTTTCACTTGATTTTCAAGGAATTTGGAAGTCTTTCTTTGTAAACATCACAAGTTTCGTCAAGCTCAATGGATCTTGGGTGTTGATAGGGTGAAAACCCTAATCCACCAAAATGGATGATTGATCTTGATGATAACTTGATCAACGCTTTGATCCAATTTAAAATTCATCTTCTATCTTCATACTTTGATGTTTACAACTTAATATGTTGAGTTCCTTGAAAGTAAAATAAAAACTATCTTTTGCATATCATGCATCATTCTACATTTTTGGTTTCACTTTCAAAGGTCTTTTTCCAAGTCTTATTTTTCCTTTGGTCTCACCAGTACAACACTCGCGCTAAGAGAACAATGGAGAATATCAAGCAAGAGGTTTCTGAACTTCGTAGAGAGATGACTAATTTGGAAGCTAGTGTTGAGCCCTTAACTGGTTTGGTCTAAATTTTGGTTGACACCCAAGTCAACCCCTTTCCTAAAGCATAAGTGAATCTCTGTTGATTTTGGCCTTGAAGTTAAGGAGAGGTTTCCTTCAGCACAAATCCAGATGGAAAGCCTTCCTGGATTATTAACTTATTCATGCTTTTCGTAATTTTTCTTGTTTATCAAAACACTGTTTGCATGTAAGAACTTGTTTGCATCTGAATGATTATCTTAATACAATAAGTATGTTTGTCTTGAAGAAATTCATTCGTTTCACTCCTATTTGTTTTCAAATTTTAAATTGATTTTTGAATTATGATACCAACTTGTTTCCCATTCTCTTGCCTAGGCAGAGATTGAAGGGAGGATGATGATCTAAAAACACAAAATCTCTGGTTGTATGCTTTTTGAATAAAATCTTGCTGACGATGTACAGGCATTGTTTTAAATCCATAAACACTAGAGATATAAGGAAGATAATCCCTTGCTAACCCCTTTTGAGCCTTTGAAGTAGAAGTTTATTTTCTATATGAAAAAACCCTCAAATTTTAACCTGGGGCAGGGTAGTTTTTCAGTTAATCCGATTGAGTGTTCAAAATTCATAAGGAAGATATTTCTGAAGAGAAACTACGAGGGCTATCCTTCATGTATAATGAATCCATAAGATGTGGAATCACAATGTTATCCATCATTCATCAAGAAACGAGGAAGTCACAATCCTCTCAACAAGCAAATACAAGCTAATGTCACACTTTTGTTCAAAAGATAAAAAAATCAAGAAGAAAAAAAGAAAGCCTGCTAAGTCGAGAACTTGAAAACAAGTGACTTAGGAAAAAATTAGGGCATCCCGTTGGACTATCAATTCAAAAGAATTAGTCCAGGAAAAAGTTAGGGAAAATAAAAATTGCAAAGAAAGGACTACAAAGAAAAGTCCTCAGCAAAGAACAAATTGGTGACCACAAACACGAAGACATAAGGGTGGTTTCTACTCCGAAAGCCTCGTCATTTCCTTAACTGTCACACAATCCTTTTGAGAGATGAACACTCATGTTGAATTAACTGAACATAGGGTTGGAGAACATCATGAAGAATGGGTGGGCACCTATAAATTTTGAGGCTTAAAAATCTTTTTTCTAAAAAACCATGAACCAGGCCACGTTACAACCTTCAAAAGTCCTAATTGAAGCAAGGTTATTTTGAAAGCATACTTCAATGAGATAGTGTTCTTGACTCCCTTGAATGTTTGCTAAATGGTAACGTTGGTATCATATGCTTTTCCTACACAAAAATAAATGGTGCTCTAACTCGCAAAATTTGTGCGATATCTTTTCAAAATCTTCAAGACTTACATAACTATTGTATTAGAATTTTCATCCTCATAATAAAATTTTTCTAACTGCAAAACTTTTGTTTGATATCAAGGAAGCTCACATATAAGCACTAGTGATGAGTTTATTCTTTTAAGGCCTGAAACTATGTTGAGTAATTGGAGAATCATTTCAATAAAAATCATATCCAGGGGCATGTCACCTGAAGACCTTAAGCATGAACATGTTGCTTCCCCCGGTTAATTCTTTCCCAACTTGTTTACTCTTTTGGGAAAAAATTTAAAGACTTTGTTGTGACAAGTACAGTCAATCCGGGGCAATCACGTCGAGATATGATGAATCTCTCTAAGAGTTTGAAGACACCAGAGCATGGTGACTGCCAGGTCTTTTGTAAAATCCTCTTGAGACGATTTCTCCTCATCAACGATATAGCTTGGGGCATTTTAGAAGTGAAGTTATTTGCAAGAATTGTTGAGCATCACACAGCTTATCAGCAATAAGCTTGGGGCATCCAAAATTAGTCCCAGGGGAAATCCAAATTTGTCAAGATATGCTTTTCACACATTATCAGAGGGTGGTGTTCCCAGTATCTCCAACTAAGCATGACTTTTTTCCAGCTGAAACCTCTTCCTTTTCGTTTGAAACATGTACATACTATTGTTCCTTTCATTTCCACCTTTTTTAACATATTTTTTTAGAGCTAAGCCTTTCGTTTTGCTTGCTGTTTACCTGAACCAGCTTTAATTATTAAACTGTTTGAAAGATAAATACTAGCATGGCCTCAGGAAATGTTGCCATTTAATGCTTGAAATGAAAGAAACAGGAAACAGGAAATAGGAAATAGGAAACGAAGCTTCTGGCTTCTATCCTCTTTCTCCAGGTCCAACGAAAGGGACAACCAGGAGGAAAACCATGTCCAATCGAAAGACATTCCCTCACTGCTGCCTTTGCCCAATCGAAGGACAAGACCTCGCCCCTGCCAAGGCCCAATCAAAAGACGTGACTTCACTAGTGCTAGCCCCAATCGAAGGAGGCCAGAAAGTGCAGAATCGAAGAGTGCTACTGCGTGGGTCGAAAGACACTCTTTTTTTCCCTTACTTTTATCTTATTTTTTCCTTCATATTTTTATGCCTTTTGATATGTTTGTAATAGCGTAGGATTTTATCTTTCTGCATTTTATTTACTTTGTACAAATGCTAGTAATTAGGCGTATGGCAAGATAAAATCAACAAATAAACAAACCGAAAAATCCCAAAAAAAAACTCTTTAATCATTACTTGAATATACTTTAAAACATGCAAAAACACTCAACAAATCAAAACTCCCCCCAAGGGCATGTTATCTCCGTTCTACCACGATACCGGCCGTGCCTATTGCTAGAATGCGTACGTTAATGTCGCCCACTAAAAACACTAACAAATCAACTTTTTTCTAGAGGAACTATGGTGTTTTGATTCCTTCATTGGATACGTAGGCAAAGGGTCGCGAAACCCTCACGAACGCAATAATAAAAACTCATTTCTTTCCCCTTAAGCAAACATAGTTGTAGATAAATACACCCTTGTATATAACAAACAATTTCAAACAAAAACAGATATTTCAAAAGGTTCCTGCGGAGTACCGCAGATGCATTGGGTGCTAATACCTTCCCATTGTATAACCAACCCCCGAACTCTCGACCTCTTTCAAAAACACATTGTATTTTCATTACTACTTTACATTGCATATTTTGGGGTTTTATTTCGCTCTTTTCCCTTTTCCCTTGGAAATGATAAAGCGCGGTGGCGACTCTTGCTTTTGCGAGTCGAGTTAATTAATAGCTCGATCTCCGATTTTCACCGCTACAGGAATGAAAATACTTAGATCACCATTGATTCTTTTTCTTCAAATTATATAGGAGGATCGGTGGAGGATGAGAACGGAAATAATAGTTGGGTTTTTAGTGGGGTTTATGGTTTTCTCGAGGAACAAAACAAAATAAAGATGTGAGAATTAATCAAAGATGAGGTGAAAAGAAGTGGGAATGATTCATTTGTTTTAGGGATCTTAATGATATTTTGTTTGATCACGAGAAAATAAGAGTCAACAACAAAACTTCTAGTCAGATTTCTTGGGGGCACCAGACATTGGATTCCTGTGATCTCACAGACCTGAGATTTGAGGGGTATCCTTACACTTGGACAAATGATAGACATGATAGTAACAATATTCAATGAAAATTGGATAAGGTCCTGGCTTCAGATGGTTTTATTCATAGGTATTCGCCCATCAGAGTGAACCATTTATCTCAGTATGGTTTAGATCATGATGCTGTCAGCACTAAATTATAAATTGATACTGGGAGAAGTTTTAGGAAAAGACCTCACGTCTTTAGGTTCAAAGAAGTTTTTAGAAGAGATGACAGATGCGAGTAATTTGTGAACCATCTGTTGAATAACTCATTTGTTACGGGGGCATAACAAGTTAGCTACGATGCAAGGTTTAGATGATATTTTCCAGGAGTACAAAAGTGGTATTGTCAGCAAGGAGATAAAGAGGATTGAAGATTTACTAAAGGATGGCACCAACTGATATGCCACTGTAGAGGCTATCAACGCCTACTAGGCATTAGAAGTTCAAAGAAATAAGCTATTGCAGGCCGAGAAAGTCATTTGGAGACAACAAAGCAGGGATATTTGGCTTAAGTATGGTGATATGAACACTAAAGTTTTTCACAGGAAGGAAGATCAAAAAATATAAACTAACTCTACTAAGAAACTCAAAGATAACATTGGGAGTTGGTGGAAAGTTAATGAGCATTGTGAAAGGATTATGGTTAACTACTTCTCTGATTTATTTTTCTCGTCTGCTCAAACAAATATCTAGGAGGTTTGTTTGGTGGTGAAAGGAACTTAAGCCTTCCCACATCAGCTAGTGCAAAGGAAAGTTTACCCCCATGGGTGTGAATGAGGCCTTGTTTTAAATGTATATGCTTAAGGCGTCGGATCCTGATGGGCTCCCTACTCTTTTATTCCAAAAATATTGGAGTATTGTTGGCCCAGATGTTACTATGTTGGCCCTTGATATCCTAAATAACAACAAATACCCAATGTTGCTGAATTCTACTCATATTGCCCTTATCCTGAAGTGCAAACACCGTTTTAGCCCGAAAGATTTATGTCCGATTAGTTTATGAAATGTAGTTATGAAAGTGATTACGAAGACAATTTATAATAGAATCAATCACATTCTCCCCGAAGTTATTGATGATGAGAAAAGTGCGTTTGTCAAAGGTCGTTCAATCACAGATAACACTCTTGTGGTGACGAAGTGTTTTCATTGGATAAAGAAGAAAACCAAAGGCAATAGGGGTGTTATGGCTTTGAAGTTGGATATGTCGAAGGCCTATAAGCGTTTGGAGTGGGAGTTTGTAATGAAAGTTCTATCCTCAATGGGATTTCCATGAAGCATGGTTATTCTTATTAGGATTTTCATATCTACTATTTCCTATAAGGTGTTGGTAAATGGGCATCCGAGTTCGTCTTTTGCTCCAGAGAGGGATCTCTATCAAGGACACCCTCTCTCTCCCTATTTTTTAAATCCTTTTTGTTGATGTTCTTTCAGGTCTACTGAAGCGAGATGCCTAGAGGAAGGCCCCAGTGATCACCCATCTATTTTTTTGCCGAAGATAACTTACTTTTTTCCAGAGCAAATACCTAAGAGGTTGAGTGTATTCAGAATATTCTCAACTAATACCAGCTCTCCTCAGGGCAGGTGGTGGACCTTGATAAGTCAGAGGCTTCTTTTAGTGGAAATGTTAGGGAGGAAGAAAAAGTGTTAGTTCGGGCGAGGATGGGTGTTAAAACAGTCTTAAATCATTCAAAGTACCTGGTGATGCCAATTATTTTTGGGAGATTGAAGAAAGAAATATTTTCCTTGGTGATTGAAAGGGTTTGGAAGAAAACCAAAGTTTGGAAGGAGAAACTCCTTTCAAGAGCTAGCAAAGAGGTCCTTATTAAAGTTATTGCCCTGGCAATTATGAGCTACATTATGAGTTGCGTTAAGCTCCCAGAGGCAACCTGCCATTAAATTGAAGTTATGTTGGCCAAATTCTGGTGGGGTTCCAAGAATGGGGAACACAAGATACATTTGATTAGTTGGGAGAAGATTTATTGCACCAAGGGAGCAAGAGGTATGTGAAAGTAGAGAAAAACACAAGAAATGAGGGGGGGGGGGAGAGGGGTTAAATATGGTTTTTAAAACTTTCCCCTTTAACAAACTATTTGATAAAGCTAAGAAAGAATATAAAATGCTATAAATAAAGAGGATACACATTCAATTTATCCAAGTTCACCTTTAACTAGGCTATATCTTGTTCACCCTCCTCAGATGATTTTTCCTTCAACAAGGACTTAATCCACTATAACCAAACTGATTACAAATGCACGGGCTACCTGCCAGTGACTAACATCAACACAATGACCCACAATAATTGTTATCTTAAGTCTTCTGACCAATACTAGTCACTCAAGGAACAATACAATGATACATTTAGTGATCTCCATGAGATATAATGATCATTGACGCTATAAGAAATCTTTCCAACCTGGTCTTTCTAAATGAGATTTCTCACAATGATCCTCAGCTAGTGATCTCTTAAGAATTCTGACCTTCTTAGTCCCCTAAGAGATATAGCGATCATTGACCCTATAAGAATTGACCAATCATGGTATCTTAACAGGATTTCATCTATAATGACCTGCAACCACTGTCTTCTCAAGTATACAAATCTTCACTTGATCACTTAAGGAACCACCAATTCTAAACATAATTTTTTTTATGGAGATTATAAGATTGCTTCTTAACAAGAAGATTACTCCTAGTTTAAGTACATATTGTTTAACACAATTATGAGCAACAACTCTTGTGTTCAAATAATTTACATGAAGAAATAAAATTATAACACAATATGAGCAACAACTCTTGTGTATTTTACATTAATATACAAAGATTTATTTGATTATAAGTTGAGTAGCATCTTGTAGTGTTCTTCTTCTTCATCTTCGTTGATCAAGTTATGAGCAATAACTCCTTGCTTCTTCATATTTCTACCAAGATGTATTTGATGAGAGTTTGAATAACATCTTGTAGAATTCTTCATCTTTATCTTCTTTATTGATTGAGCAAGTTATGAGTAACAACTCCTTAGTTCTTCATTCTTTTCATCTCTTATTCTTGTGTTTGTGGACTTCATCCTCGTCAATATGATCAACTTCGTCAATTCTTCAATTTGTCCATTGATCTTCTTAAATAGCCTTCAAAAAGAGTCGTTGTAAGGATAGAAAAGTCCTTTCTCCTTCCAACAACTGATTCCTAACTGATACATTCAAGAGAGGTTTGGAACAGCACAACATGTCACTTTCCTTAGCCTACAACTTGTAGTTGTTAGCACAAGATCGTGGGAGATAACTTCAGTGAATAGTATAACTAATATCATAATAGTGGAATTTATGGTGTACTGTCTGTACTATATTCTTCTTGACTAAGTTTCTTGATCTTTATCTTTTGATAATGTACTTTTGATTCTGAAGTATTAAGCTTGGAAGATATTAATTACTTTTTCTTCGTTCTTCTGATGAATGACTGATGAGAAGTTCATAAACAACTTTGTTGTTGTAGCATAGGAACATCAGAGTTATCAGAACCAAAAGATCTTTGTTCCCTGGTCCTTACTTCTGATGTTGAGAGGATATGTGAGTATTCTATAAACTATCTTAGTCTTCATAAACTTGACTTTGTCTTCAAAAATATGAGCAATAACTCCTCTGATGAATAGGTCTTGACTTATGATTTGGAAGTAGAAGCTTTCTCTTTATGTTTTTAGAATCTTGGCTTTGCCTTCAGAAATATAAGTAGCAACTTTTCTGATGAGCAAATCTTAACTTCTGATCTTTGTGTTGAAAGCTTGTTTCTTGTACAATCTATTTTTCGATCTCAAAGCAACAACTTGTCAGAAATTCTTTCTTCTTGTGACTTGTGACTTCTGAAGCAGCATCTTATTGAGAAGTACACATGTGATCCTCTTTCTGGAGAACATTAAACATTCTTTTGAACTAATGATGTTTCTTCAGAAGTGGATGTGAGTAATCTTTGTGATGTTCTTAGCGTATTCTGATTCTCCAGACAACAATCCTGAATCAATTGGAATTTCTTATATGCACACTCAAGAAACATATTAGAACTAAAATTGTTCTATATAAAATATATGCATTGTTATCCTAAAAGCATAGAGATTTAAACACAGATTTAAATCTTGTTCTAACAGTACGGGTTTTCATGGCATAAGTGATCTCAACTCTTATCTTCTCGGGAAACACTACTAGCGGCTACTGAAGGATGAAACCTCTCTCGTTGGGAAGGTGTTTAAGGGTAGGTACTACCCAAAAACATCTATTGCATAAAGCTCTATTAGTTTCTGATGGGAAAAAATAAAGTGTACTATTCTTCCTATGCAGTAATAATGAGGAAAGTTCCCCGAATGTCGATCTCAAGGACTGTTTACAATTATTGAGTTAAATTCGTAGTGCAACTAAACAAAAACTTAATTTGTGGTTTTGGTTCTGATATTGTCACTTAACAAAAAGCATAAATATAACATGGTTTTTTCACATATATGAGGAGCATGCTAGGGTAAGGTGTATAACTTGCCCTGTACTATCTTGAATCCTGATCTCTTTAATAAGTTCATATCCTTCCATTACCAGCCCTTTAGATTATCTCCCCCTAAGTCCTTATTGGGAAAACCTTTTAACATCCATCCTAAATCCTAACTCCTTTGAGATATCTGATGGAGTCAAGCCTCTATTTTATATAGGGTTAAATTCGGTAATTATAGGATATCCCTAGTCCTAGGTTATATATACTATAGTCTAATTATACAAAAACCTTAACAACTGCAGTCCAGCTGGTTGTTAAACGTAAATCAACCCTAATTTGTCGGACGCATAAAAAGTGGTAAAATGAAATAAAACACTTGACAGTAAAAATAAAAAGATAACTAAAATTAATGGTAAATAACTGTGTAAAAACTGCTGAACAAACTCCCCCAAACTTAAACCGTTGCTTGACCTCAATCTCCAATTATAAGAGCTCATGAAATTCGCAGCATACCGATACTCATACGTGAGATATTCGTTCACATTGATTAAAAGGCAGTCCGTCTGATGTTCACATGACGCAGAGAGTTTGTGTAAGAACCTTTTAATATCGAGATTCCTCTTTGGATACCTCTCTAAATATGCTTTGTACTTAAGTCTCTTTTCTATTTTCCTCCCTTTTCATCTAGACAATCAAATTAAGACAATGAGAATTATTATGATCATCACATGCACAAGACCAACCAAGAATTTTTTGTTTAGTTACCAAATAAACAACATTGGCTACTTTTAATTACCGATGAAATTTTCAAACTTTGCAGTTATATATTGTCCTTTTGGACGATGTTTGGAGATCAACCCCCCTTTAGACTGAATAAATGAGTGAGGGATACCCAAATTAGCGAACCAGTTGCCTTTTATCGCATATTCATCATTGTGTGCCAAATATATTTATTTCTCCACCAATCATACATGCATATGATTCTATATTATGCCAGAATGTAAAGATAAACTACTTCAGAAGTACTTCTCAAGATTCAAGCACTATGGTACAAATCTACACGTTAGAATCGTATCACTGTCACATTATTTCTAACTTCCTACCTCCAAACAATCATCCCTTTATCTCTATATACTTTCCCAATTTCTTTGAATTACAAGCTCTGGTGCAAACCAAAATAAAAATTTTCGGTCAAAATTTGGGAAGGACTTCAACTCATGGGTTTACACAGTATTTAACATAAAACCAACAAATAACTCGAAAAGAAAAGAAGTAAAAAACCCCCAAACTTAAACTAAACATTGACCCCAATGTTTCAGAACAAGCTCGAGGAAAGTGACTCATAGAGAGTAATGCAACACTAGCTACTACCTCCTAATTCTCACCAGTAAGGTTCCCTTTTTATTACCTACAGATAAAACAAAATAAACACAAAAATAAAAATTAAGTTATTAAAAGCGTGGGTTTCCTCCTACGAAGCGCTTCGTTTAACGTCACACGGCTCGACGGTTCATCCCCTTATTAGGGTGGCATATGTGAGACAAATAACACGTCATCTTTCTTCTTTCTTTTGTTTGGTAGAAATCCCATGAACTTAAATTACTGATGATGTTGCTTCCAAATCATTTTCAGCTTGATTTTATTGAACAAGGCATAAATGACATCCAATACTTTGTCAATTTGTTGTCTGTTATCAACCTTGTTAGGAAAATAATTTTTAGGGAGACTATTATGTCGAAGATTTTCTGGTTAGATGTCCATATCTTCACAAATTGTGAAATTTGTAGTTTCATCCAAAACTAGCTCATCTTCAAGTTTCGTTATATCTTCTTCCCCATCATTCTTGTTTACTTCAAATTCTTCTATTGTTACTGCATCTTTGTCATCTAATGTTATGCATTCTTCTTCTAGTTTCACATCTTCTTCTTCCAACTGTAACTTTCGCCACAGTCTTACCTCCCTCCTATATGCTTTAAAAATTTTAGTCGCCTCTTCAAAAGTTAATCCCGAATCAGGCGACCAACATACATGAGATACAAGTGGCAATGTATCGAGATAATACATGACTACAACACTCAGACACTTGGTTAGTAGCAAAGTATAGAAGAATTCATGAAGCAAACAATAATCAGACCCTCTTTATTATATTTTTTATAATAAAACAAAATTCAAATTAAATTTTTTTAGTTAACGAGCAACAAAATTTTAATTGAACCAAAATTAAAACTCTATATTTTGGCAGTCTCTGGAAACCGCGCCAAAAACTTGATGGGAAAAATAGCAAGTTACTATTTTTGCCTTGCAGTAATAATGAGAAATTCCCAAGATATCGATCTCAAGGACTGCTTGCAATTATTAAGTTAAATTCGTAGTTCAATTAAACAAAAATTTAATTTGGGGTTTTGGTTTTGATATTGTCACTTAAAAAAAGCAGAAATATAAAATGGATTTTTCACAGATATGAGGAGCATGCTAGGGTAAGGTGTATAATTTGCCCTGTACTATCTTAAATCCTGATCTCTTCAACAAGTTCATATCCTTCAATTACCATCCCTTTAGGTTATCTTCTCCTAAGTACTTAGTGGGAAAACCTTTAACCATTCATCCTAAATCCTATGTCCTTAGAGATATTTGATGAAGTCAAGCCTTTATTTTATCAAGGGTTAAATCTGGTAACTATAGGGTATCCCTAGTCCAATGTGATATCTACTATAGTCTAATTATACAAAAACCTTAACAACCACGGTCCAATTGGTTGTTAACCGTAAATCAATCCTAATTTGTCCGATCAGGAAGGCATAAAAACATTGTACAATTAAATTTAATAGAGAAGACTTTATTACAGAAATTCAGGAATTCATAATCATTACAGATTCAAATCAGGGACACCCCGTAGCATTGTGGGGTTTAGCTACTCATATTGTTCAAAATAATCACAAGACATAATATAGACATTACAAGGATTGAGATGAACTTTGATCTTCAAATTCATCCGCGCATGAAAATATCTCGCTCCCCGAAAACCTTGACTTCTCCAATCTTTAGTTGTGTAAGCTATTCTTCGCTGCCAAAAAAAGTCATATAAACCAAATAAGGGTTTTCACTAATAATTCAAACTGGGTTGGAAACATAAACCAGACCTGTAAAACAACCCGAAACAACTAAATTTCTAAGCTCTACAACTTTATTGAATTTTTCAAGGCTGCTAAAGTCTGAATCAACTTCGGACTTTAACATGAAAGTTATAGCTCTTTCTCTAAGATTTCCAGCAAATATTAGAACATGTCAATTTGATTCTTGTAGCTCCAGTTATTAATTTTTTAATGAAGACTGATCAATTAGCGCATTGTCTGACATGACCTGTTTCAAGTGACACGGGTGGCCGTGTTAGGCCTTTTGGAGTATGCTGGAAACTTTTCTGAAACTCTAAATTATGCACTTTTTTCACACTAATTTGTCCCAATTTATTCACGTGAACCTAAAAACAATAAAACACACAACCAACGCATAAAAAATGGTAAAATGAAATAAAACACTCGACAGTAAAAAGAAAATATAACTAAAATTAATGGTAAATAAATGTGTAAAAACCACTTATTTGTTTCGCTCCTAGGTATGTTGGATGGAGTATCTTGAGTTCTAGAGATATAATACACAAAGGTGCTAGATAGATAATTGGTAATGGTAAAATTGTCTCTATTTGCAAGGATAGTTGGCTCCCTCATAATGCAGGTTTCAAAGTTGTTGAAAGTGTTAGAGGTATTGACATGGAGGACAAAATGTGTGACTTAATTGATGGGGACTTGGGCACTTGGAAAAAGGACCTAATTTTTGACAATTTCGATCCGAAGGAAGCTAAGAAAATTGTTAGCATTCCTTTCTCCTTTAGACACACTGAAGACACCTGATTTGACACCATGAGAGGAGTGACGATTATTAGGTTTGTTCTGCTTATCAGAGGTGTATACAAAGGAAAGCGGCTAAGAATCCTAGGCTTTCGAGGATACTTTATCAGAGGTTATGGAATGATATTTGGAAAGCCCCAGTGCAACAGGGTTCACAATTTTCTTTGGACATTAGCAAAAAATATAACTCCATCCAAAGGTAACCTGCTAAAAAAAGGAATTGTGCTTGATGGGGACTGCACTTTTTGCCATTCTACTTTAAAATCTTTGCAACACTTATTTATGCAGTGCGAGTTATCTCGACAGGTTTTTTTCTCCTCAATCATAAGCTACCACATTCCTGTTGATTTAAGTTTAAATGACTGGCTGTTGAGTTTGTTGACTTGTGATGATCTTCTTAGTGTCCAATTGGTTTGCTCCCTCCTCCATAAGATTTGGAATGCTCGTAATTTGTTATTGTTCAAGCAAAAGGTTATGAACCCGATTATGGTTGCTAAGGAGGCTTTGGTAAACATTGTAGAATTTAACAAAGAGAAACCTCGATTTCTTTTGAAGGCGAAGCGAGTTTTGCATCCTGTAGTGGATCCTACTCCAAAGGACGACCATATCATCCAGGTTGATGGTCGTGCTCATAATAAAAGGTTTGTGTATTTTGGATGTGTATTTAAAAACCAGGACCGAGTAATCTCCTTGGTAGCATACGGGAAAGAGCATATTTTTATTGAGGCCTCTCTGGTTGAGTTGCTTGCCATTCAGTGGTGTCTCACTTTGGAAAAGGACTTGAAGCTGCAGCAGATTATTATCCAGTCCGATGCAGATATTGTTGTTGATTATATTAACTCGATCATGGGTAATGCAGTTCTAGAACCCATCGAAGAAGATTATCGTGTCCTCCTTAGGTGTTTTCAAGTATGGTCTGTGATATTTTTAAGCAGGTTGTATAATACTGATGCTCACAATTTAGTTGGGTTAGGAAAAAAGTTTGGTTCTAAAACTTTGATCGGAGGCTACCCCGATGTGGAGCCATTTTATTCTATTGTTTCTAGTTTTTCTTAATTGAAATTATTTTCCCATAAAAAATTAACAGGTTATGCAGATCCTTACAATGGTAGATCACAAACTGGTTATTTGTTTACATGTGGTGGTGCATCTATTTCATGGAGATTAGTGAAACAAACAAAAACAACAACATCATATAATCATACAGAACTTTGAGTACTACATGAGACAAGTCAATAATGTGTTTGGTTGAGATTCTTAATCCAACACATACAAAATACTTGTGGTTCACTATGCCAAACAAGGGATTAGACAACGCTTTTTTAGGCCTTTAACAGCGCTTAAAAGCGCTGCTAAAACCTCCGCTGCTAAAGGTATAGACATCGCTTATGTAATTTCAAAAGCGCTGCTATAGGTACCCCCTTTAGCAGCGCTTACACTTTAGACAGCGCTTTTAATGTGGAACTTTAGACAGTGCTTGATAAAAGCGCTGTCTATTCCCCCCCTTTAGCAGCGCTTTTCCTTATTATTTTTTAATATATTTTTTTCCAATCACTTTAGACAATGCTTTCATTAAAAGCGTTGTCTATCCCCCTTTTAGCATCGCTTTTCCTTATTATTTTTTTAATATAATTTTTTTTCTAACACTTTAGACATCGCTTCTCATTAAAAGCGCTGTCTATTCCCCCCCCACTTTAGCTGCGCTTTTCCTTATTATTTTTTTAAATATAATTTTTTTTTCCATTTAAAACAAAATGCTGCCTATCAAATTTAATCTCACCATTTTTGCACCAGAATTTATAGCTTCATTATAACATTTTAAACAACAACAACATCAATATACCACAATGAAACAATATTATAACAACATCAATATTCATCTCTTCAATCCTTTTTGCACAATATACACAACAACAACAACATTAGTATATACAACAATGAAACAAAATCAACAATGAATTACAAAATAACTCTATCTTCTACATCGAGTTGCACCTATATAACCTAAAACAAAATCAAAAAAATCAAAATTCATACAAGTTACCAAATAACAATTACAGCCATATCAGAAAGTTGCACTTAGAACATAGTTGAATGGTTCAGAATCCAACTGGTTCAGTTACCAATATAAAAAAATGCAAACAGGAAGATATAATCTAGAAGAAAAACTATAATGAAAGATAAATGAGCATTCATAGATTACAACACATCAATTACAATGATATCTTGGCATATCATGTATAAGATTACAAGCTATGATAAACCAAAATTGATCTAACCACCCCTTATAAATCTAAGATATATATACAAGTACAACAACACAAGCCTCCGAAGCAAAAATTTGAACTCCTGCTATAGTAGCAGGAAAAAAGAACTATTGAAGCTAAAGAGCTGAGACATTTCATTGCTTTCTTATGAGTTAAATTCCAAGGCATAAAGCCATCATGGCCAGTTCGGGATAGCAATATTTTGACATATTAATTTTACCGTCAAAGAGAAACCCTTCATGGCCTTTCCAAATCTCATTGGAAGAAGAATTATGATAAACCTGCAAAGAACGAATTTCACGTCTACTGTGGCTTCAAATTCTTTCCACTGAAAGTAAAACCAAACATCCCATATTCAAGAAAGACACTTCAAGTACCGGCAAAAAGAATCATTTATGGTACAAAAGAAAAGGAGACAGGCACTCATGGATTGCAGCCAATGTTCCTGATCTCGGTAGTGGAACATAGTTACAAATAAACCGGCTTAATATCATTGGCCCCGAAGCATGCACCACAATATGGACATTTGCGCTGTCGACTCCCAGCAATTTTCTGGATACATGAGTTGCAGAACAAGTGGTAGCATTTTGTAATTACCACCTGACAAAATTTGAAAATATGAGGAAACACCCAAAAAGTAGGCAAAATATTTTTTCAAATTTGAATTCATAATAGATCATATTGCTTACAATATATCCACAACCACGGAGTAGTGCGGTAAAATAAATTAAGGAAATGGGGAAATCAGATGGTAGCTTTTATTAGCTTTATCCAAGAAGCATCTGTTAATTAATATCTCTTCCTTATTGACGAAGCTGATGTCAATCTAACACAAGGTGTCCAAGAGTACAACCCAACTCATTCACATAGATAAAAGTGTGATTTTTCAACATTACAAGATATTTGTCCAATCAGTCAAAATGAAGTAGAGGCCCACACTCCCTCACAATGAAATAGAAACCAAAACAGTAAACAATGAGTGTACCAAACAGCCACCAACCCCAAATCTCTCTATAATCCTGGATAAAAGTTAGAAACAGACCAGGGATATAGAGTTGGAGATATTGGAGAAGAATAAAAATATGGGAGTCGGTTACTTTGGCAAAAGAAAAAAAACGGTTGGTTGCAAATGGGCTTAAAGTCGTATATAGTAAAGCAAGTTGATCGAGAGTTATAAACAAGATTGGTAGCCATTGGTTTCACAAAAACCCAATGGAATTGATTATTTGGAGACATTTGTGCCAATTTCAGATTTCAAAATGAATAAAGTTCAGGTAATATAAACTCTTGCTTCCAATTATGGTTAGGAGTTGCAACAGTTTTTTATATAAAAAATGTGTTCCTAAATGGGGAAATAAAGGAAACCTAGACTGAGGTAACTTCCAATCTGACATCATCTTGACACTAAACACATGATATTCCACGTGGGATTTCCACTCACAGGGCCACAGGGAGCTCAGCTTGTCAAATACCATTGTTGATACTCTCCTCATCCCATTGTTGATACTCTCCAACATCAATTGCAGCATAACAAACTTCAATAAATTCATAAAAAAGCTCAAATAGGAATAAAAAAATTACCTCTTTTGTCCTGTCTCGACAGATACTGCACTTGACAATTTCCCTGTACTCTCCAAGTTCCTGTTGAAGCTTATCAGTTACCGAGGAATCCTCATTTTGTGCTTTAAGTTGTGACAAGTTTCTTCTAGCAACCTCCAGATCTTCCTCTACTGTTTTTTTGGGCAAACCTAGTAATAAAAAGACAAACTCCATAACTTATATGCACTAGTAACATTTGAAGAGAATAACTTGAACATATTATAGACTAAATACCTTTCTTTCTCAAGTTCGGTTTGTAACTCCATACGAGTCACCCGACTACTAGTAATTCTAGCTTGTAATTCCACCACTGAATCCCTAACCTATTGCGATGATGGTATAATATCCGACAGTCTTCTTTGGGTGTTTTCCAAACAGCCATAATTTTGAAGTTTGTTATCCTCAAGTTTTTGAATCTGATCTAAGAAAAATCTCAACTGCATATCGAATAAATAGAAGTCAATTCCAAATTCACATTTAATAGTGTGATTTAAATCAAGACCTAGCTACATGGTCTTCAATTCTTGCAGCTTTGGTATTGCATAAATTCAAAGATACATTTGATTGTTGGTTCTCTTGTTCCATTAACCGCTTCTCTATAATCAAAGAATCTTGTTTTTGTCTAGCCCTTACACCTTCTAAAACAAGCTACAACAGAGGTGCAACATTTATCAAAAGTAACCAATAAAAATAGTATATATCACCATACAAAAATATAAATACACGAGTCCAAATACTGATAAACAACAGATGCAGTTCATTAGCTTTGTGCATGTAATATCTTATTCTTTCAATATGACGTGAACCAAGCCGAAATCCAGAATTAGCTTTGGCTGTGAAATCAAATTTAAAATTAAAGTACTCCATTTTTCATTGATTTTACAAACAGCAGATTCAATTTAGTTGCTCTGTGCATGTAACATATGATTATTTCAATATGACCTGAACCAGCCCAAATCCAGAACTAGATTTTGCTGTGATCTGGCTTCTGACTCATTTGCTGTTTTAACTCGAAGTTCTAAGTTATGCTCATCAAGAGAGTTGCTTCTAAATGGTGTTATCGGAACTGACCTGTTGTTGTTATCGGAACATTGGAGAGAGTTGCTTCTGCGTGGAGGAAGAACCACCAAAGTATGGTTGGACGGTGATGAGACGAGTTGGAAAAGAGTTGGAGGAAGAACCACTGTTGGACGGTGAATGGGAGGAGACGAGTTGGAGAAGAAGATGAACAGGAGCGATTTCTGGGTGTGGGGTTTTGTTTGTACGATTTGGGATTTCTGAAAATCTGATAACCAATTTAGGGATTAAGACACTATTTAATTACCTTAGACAGCGCTTTCAAGAAGCGCTGCTAAAGGTATAACCTTTAGCAGCGCTTTTAGAGTAATGCCTTTAGCAGCGCTTCTGGAAAGCGCTGTCTAAGGTATACCCTTTAGCAGCGCTTCTGAAAAGTGCTGTCTAAGGTATACCCTTTAGCAGCGCTTTAGGCTTTAGCAACAATTTAGAACCAGTCTCATTGTAGAAAGACAGACCAATGAAATAATACATAATTATTCTCATCTTTCTCTCTTATGTTTTCTCTTCTTTCTCATAATTATATATTTAACATATTTTGTTATAATGTTAATTTTTGGATTAGTAGGACAATGGATTTTTCCTTGAAAATATAGGAAGAAATAGATGATGATTTTTTTATATCTATTTCATTCTCATAATTATATATTTAACATATTTTGTTATAATGTTAATTTTTGGATTAGTAGGACAATGGAATTTTCCTTGAAAATATAGGAAGAAATAGATGATGATTTTTTTATACTATTTCATCAATTTAACAATGTATATATAGCTATAGATTATGAGATCTAGTGGTTGATACAATATAACTAACTCCCTTATTTTTAGAGATTGTAATTACAACTATTACAATTAATATCTAAAGATAATATTCTAACCGAATATAGAAGCTTCTGTGTCTTGCATTTGCTAGAATTTGGTTGCTGCCCTTGGATGAATCTTTGAGGCTTACACAAAATGCTTAGTCATTTGGGCTTAGTGATAATTTGCTCGGAATTGTTTATAGGAATCATGTTTTGGATTTTTCTAACACCCCTGGTGCTAGAAAATAAAACTTGTCCTCAAGGTGGTTGTTAGAACAAAGAGAGTCCCAATTCTCCCAGCCAGTATCTTCGGGGGGAAATATAACTTTGTGTTTGTGTCCAGAATTGACAATGGTGTCACAACAGGATGGTGGTAAATTAAAAGTGGGGGTATAATAATGATGGAGAGAGTATATCTTTGATGTAATTTGAGGAGGGAATTATTGAGTGAGAGTATGAACACAAAGAGGTTTAGAAGGGAGATTGAATAGACCCTTCTTCCTTTAAGACAATTTCAAAAAAAAAATAAATTCTAGGTCTCATATACGAAATCAAAGATTTTAAGAAGTACGTAAGTAAAACACAAAAATAATAGAGCTTGGAAGCATCTAAATGAATCAAACCAAATGAAATACGATATAATGTTACTAAGTACTTGATTTCTTCTAATGAAAGTCAATCACAAGACAACCAAAGTTGCTTTAAACAAAGCTATTTCAAAACTGTTTACATAGATATTCTATCAAGACATAATTGGATTTATGATGCTTCAAGAAGATTGATACACCACAAACCTAAGCTTATACATTAAATATCTATAAGCAAAGTCTAACTTATATTCGCGACTTACAATTAATGCAGTAATGCATTGATACAATAGCAAAATTAATGAATGTTAGAAAATTAAAGAGTTAAGGGAAGAAGAAAAGATACAAAGAGATATATAGTGGTTTGGTGTTCGTCCTGACTTTACCTTCTCCACTCTTCAATGGTGTTAAAAACCATTGGAAAATAATCACTATCTTCCAATATTTAGATAAGTTTGATTACAAGCATTTTGGTTACAATGAACGATCAAACAATAATTCCATTTGCTGATGCAAACACTCAACTGCTAACAAAAACAAGATCTCTAAAATATGTTGACCCAATAACCTTTCTATCCACAATAACCATCTCTAATCATTTGTATGTGGCAATCCACCTGATCTCAACAATCTCTTATCTGACTGATTGCCATTAGCTAAGCTTTGATTGGATAACTTCCAACTTTTTAGGTGAGAAATCTTTCTCCAACTCCACCAAAGATGGATAACTTCCATCCCCATATTACAGACAATTGATACTTGACATTGCCAAAGTATTACTTGGAGTATAATGAAACTCTTACCTTGATGAATTACAACAAATTCCAAATTGCATTCAAGAAATGATATTTGCACCTGTAACAAACAACAAACTTCACAGAAAAACATTAGATACCCTAATGTACCACTAGTCTCCATTGGTACTCAATCTTTAGAGATGAAGGTCCTCAACAAAGGAAAAAGACTAAGGATGAAGATGATGAACAACAATGCCAGAATATCTCACAATCACTCTAAAAATACAAGGTGTTAGTAAAGGGTTTAGATGAATTTGATTGAAGAACACTAACAAGGTTCTCTCAAATTTCTAGGTAATTGGGTCTTGGTTTTGATTGTTATCAAGAAATTGATTAATCATGAATAACATAACAAGATTAATCAACCCCTCTCTCTAATTCACTCAACACAGTAACAAATTGCACAAGAACATGATGCAACAAAAAAGAAAATAAATCTGACATGAATTCATAAGCAAGAAGTTATTCTAAAGAAGAAGAGAAAGATTCATGGTTATGGGTATAGACAGACTAAGAAGGGAAGACAAAATCACTCTTTTTCTCTATGGGTTTCACCTATATGTTTCACCCACTTATTGATTTCACCTAAGAAACAACTATTTAAATCAAGGATAGAAAATGGGTCTTGTGAAGCTTTGATTTAGATCAAGTAGAAAATTTTGATTCAATTCAATTTAAGTAGAGCCTAAATATAGCTTCATAAATAAATTTTTACACTTGATTTGGATCACATGAGGTTATGACTTAATTCATGTTTATCTTGTGATTTGAACCATCTGGTCTAGAGGAAATTCCCATTTTTCTTATAGCTTTTAATTTGAATCATGTTTTATACTTGATTCAAATCAAACAACTAAAAAATCCATATTTAAGAGTTCTAGGTTTTCATTCAAGATACGTCTGATGAAATAAAAAAGTAGCAACTGAAGGTGCAAGAAACACAAGAAATGGGGGTTTAAATTGGGTTCTACCAAATATAACATTTTTTCAACTCAAATACAAAGCTTAACAAGTGAATAAAAATAAATGAACATGATTATTTTTATCATGTTTCACTGTTAACAAAGTTACTCCAGTCCACCCTCCGTAAGGTGATTTGCCTTATACACAAGAACTTAATCCACTAATCAACCAGATTATAGAAAACCACAATAAGCATGATCAACCTTATTGGAACGCTTAATAAGTCTGTTAATACTTATTTCAAATCCACTATGACCACAACCAAAGTCTTCTTGAGAATCCATACTCACAAAGTCTCTCAAGGAACCTATCAATAACCGTTGATTTACCAAGATGTGTATACAAAGATGCATCTACACAAGCAGATTACATAATGTTTAAGTACAATGACACAAAAGTGTTGATAGCAAGACACAAGCAAAAGCTCCTTGCTTATTTTCAAAACTATACAAAGAATTTCTCTACAGGGTTTATGCAGCAGTTTGGTGTAGTTTTGTAGAACTAATTCGTTGATTTCAAATTCTTCCAAGTCCATCTTTTATATTTGAAAAAGAGATTCGTTGGAGGGTAGAATAGAAAACACAAATATAGTTTTTTTCCCAATGATCATGATGGGAATTGTATATAACAAGTACAAAAGGTCTGTCCTGATGCCACCCTATTAAAGTATGGGTCACAAAGTACTTTGTACTTTTATACTCACCACCACACACAATTCCTTAGTCTTGATCTTTATCTTCTGCATCTTCATAGGCTTCTAAAATGTATGTTTATTAAGCATATGTAGAAGGATCAGAACTTGGTATCTTCAGAACCTAAGTCTTTGACTCTTTAGAGCTTGTTCAGAGAACCCTTGCCTTCAGAGTCTTCAATACTTGGTCTTCAAAAGAATGTCTTTAGATATTAATAACTCATTCAACAGAATCCTGTCTTCAACATATTTATAACTTGAAACAACTAAAGTAAAGCTTTAGAAGGTCTCCAAAGCTTCCTCGCATAAGTCACGATCAGAAGTTCTTGTACTAATGTTCCTTAGAACCATTGCATAAGAAGCATTTCCGAATTTTGAATTAACTTGTAACACACCAAAGGTATTCTTCTAGAGTGTTGAGTTCAAAACCTGATGACATCACACACCTTCTTACCAGAGTCAGAACCTTTTTTAGCAAAAGCTACACACTATACAGAAACCATTAGAGTACACAATTGTTCTCTAAGATAACATGTAAAGTTATCATCAAAACACAAGGCTATATGTAGAATCAATCCCGTTCTTATAATCTCCCCTTCTTTTATGATGACAAAACCATGTATTTTGATAGAACAATTCATACAGGGTAATCACCATGGAATTCAAATTCCGAAAAATTAACTAGCTCCCCTACATCTGTTAATACTCAAAATCTCATTTATGCTTGTTTAGAGTCTCCTCTGTAGCCCAAGACTCACAAAATGAATTTTGTAGTTAAAAAGATAACATAGAGAAGGAATACTTCTCCATTGATGTCTCATCATAGTCTTACTAAAAATTCTTGGTCTTCATCTCAGAACATGGCTTTCTATCAGAGCACTATGAAGCATCAGAATGTGTTTAGTCACTGTCTTGACGACTCACATCAAACATCATAACTAATTCATTGGTTATTCCAGAAACTATGAATCATGCCACCATAAGGTGTAAATCATCATATCATCAGAAGGTTTAGCACCTGAACCATCGTCTGACTAACCATGTCTTCTTACCACGTCTCAGAACATGTTTTAGACCATGTCTCTCGAACATATCTTAGAACATGTCTTAGACCATGTCTTCCAAACATGTCTTAGAACATGTCTTATACTATGTCTTAGACCATGTATTCTGAACATGTCTTAGACCATGTCTTAAACCATGTCTTAGACCTTGTCTTTTGAAACATGTCTTAGACCATGTCTTCCGAACATATCTTAGAACATGTCTCAGACCACGTCTTTAGACCATGTCATCTGACCATGTCTCTTGTCCAGGTCTTCATAAGGTTCACAATCGCTGAACAATGCCTGGTTGAAAACAAAGTTACTATACTTCAAAAAAGTTCACAACTTCTGAAGTATCATAGTCTAGTATAACATAACCTGGTTACAAAAATTTCAGACAATTTATAACTTATAAACACTCTAGTGGTAATGAAGAAAATGTTTCCAAAGCACACGTTGACCTTCTTTCAGATAGTTCATAATTTTTGAAATGAATGATAAGTAACATATCAACTTTGTTAAGCTACCAGACATTTTACAATTTCTGAAATGACAGAGTCTGATCACCATATTCATAAAGTCCACAACTTCTGAACAAAAGGTGTTGTCAACACATGATTACCTTACTTCCAAAAGGTTCATAACTTCTGAAAAACTTGGGGTATCAAGGCTTGATTTACCATATTTTCACTAAGTTCACAACTTCTGAACAATAGGTGTTATCAACACATGATTACCATACTTTCAGAAAGTTCATAACTTCTGAACAATAGGTATACCGATCTTGATTTAACCATATTTTTAAGAGATTCACAACTTCTGAAACATACGTTTTATCAATGCCTGTTTCAACCTTTAATTTAGTCAAAAAATTCTGACCAAAAATAATATCAGGGCATGATTCATTTTAGACAATTCACAACTTCTAACGAATACATGTTCTCAGATGCTTAGCTCATCGTAGAATTCTTCACACATCTTGATCTTGTCTTCTGATAGCCAAATGATAATCTTGTGATAACCAATTAACATGTTTATGAAAATCAGTGAACTTTCACAAAGTTCCTAAATCAAACATCAAATAAATGGTTAGCAGGAAAAGCATTATATCATGGTTGGTTTTGAGATTCTAAGATAAAATACTATCAAAATCATATACTCTTTCCCCCCCTTTGTAAGAAATCAAAAAGATTTAAAAGACAAAAATAAATATTTCATTGAAATCAAAGGGATAAAGATACAATTATTTTAGAAACAAAAGAAAAAATATTCTTAAGCTCTTAGACAAAGGGCTAAGGCTTAAAGCATCCTTCTTGTCAAAAAATTTTATGAACTGCATCAACACATCAAACATTTGCTTGAACAAGACCTTCTGAACAATAATCCTTTCATCCTGCTTATCCAAGTGTTGATGGATGAAATGATAACCTTCCTGCTATTTATCCAAAACAACCTTTAGCCCAGCAGGCTGGTCTTCATCTTCCATAACTTTCTTCCCCTTTGAACCAGAAGGTTGACCATCAACAAACGACATCCCAGATCTAGAAGTAGTATGAGCAGTAGCCTCTGAAGTATCAGCAAAGACAACACCCCGTTTCTCAGGTTCAGAAATTGGAACCTCTGGAGCAGGCAGACTCAACGGAATGTTTAAAAAGGTCTTGAGCCATTCCTCATTGTGAGTTCCACGTTTTAATGGTTAGATAAATTTTGTCTAAGCATGGTTCTAAACATGGTGCTATGTTGATGTTGAGTAAGATGGTGTAGCATCTTCATTAACTGTTATAACAATTTTGTTATTATGAGTTTCTTTTCTTCCAGATGTCACAGAAGATGTTATGACATCCTGGTCTGATGCAAGAGGAACTTCTTTGGGATATCCTTGAAGATTTAATTTGAAGATATGATTATATGGAATATTCTATTATCATTATAGGTGTAGGAAAATCAAGGATTTTGTTAGAATCAAGTGCAAATTTGATTGGTTACTAAAAAGGATTGATTGAGACTTTTTAGGAAACTTTTTATGAAGATTGTTTCTATTTTTGTGGAGAATATTCTACAAAGATTTTTCAGCTGAAGATTGGAATTGATTGGAGAATCGAAGCCATTCCAAGCCCAACTTCAGAAGCCTATATAAATATTCGTCCAAGACCTAGTTTTTAAGCATAGTTTATATTGTAAAACCTTGTGAAGAAATACAGATTTAGGGTTTGATAGTCCTTAGGTTCTCCGTGTGTTTTTTATTGTATGTCCTCACGTATCTCTGATACATTTAAGTTGACTAATTATTACTTGCTTGTCAATTTATTATTCTCACTCAAAGCTCGTAGGAACGAGTTGAGTATTGTCCTTAGTGAAGCTTTTAAGCAAACTAAGTGTTAGTAATTTGGAAGTGTGTTCTTTCTCTTTGGTTGCTTGAGACATTCTCTAGGACTCGGATTTTTTTTATCACTACGGTGATTGGAAGTGAGATAGTGATTTATCACATCTAGGAGGTGCCTAGGTAGAAGTTGCACTAGGTAGGGATTAGGTAAGAAGTTGTAAATAGGGGAGTTTATCTTTGAACTGGTACTACTCATAGTGGATTTCCTTCCTGGCTTGGTAGCTGTCAAAGTAGGTGAGTTGCACCTAACTGAGTTAACATATTGTTATGTTCTTTAGTTTATGCAAGTTATATTTATGCATTGGTGTTATTGTTGTTGTTTGGTCAGCAGATGTTATAACATATGTCATGTTATTGTGTTTTGTTAAGACATCAGTCTTGATTTCTGATATTGTGTGTGCCAGAATTTCAATTGGCATCAAGAGTAGGCACCGTATTCTGGTTACTGCATGAGATTTAGGGATATATTTTCTAGCACTATGGAGAAAGAAAGAGGATATAACAACATACCATCCATGTTGGATGGTTCAAACTATGACTGTTGAAAATTTAGAATAATAGATTTTATAAAAGCTTTGGACAACAAGTCTTGGAAGGCTGTTTTGAAAGGATGAAAGCATCCTGTTATGATCGAAATTGACAAAATTGGAAAGAGACTGGAACTTAAACTATGAAACCTGAAGAAGAGTGGAATGGAGATGATGATAAAGAAGCTGTTGGAAATTCCAAGGCTTTGAATTCTATATTCAATGGAGTTGATAAGAGTGTGTTCAGGATGATCAATACTTGTACTGTAGCCAAGGAAGTTTGGGAAATTCTCAAGACACCTTGTGAAGGTACCTCTAGAGTGAAGATTTCAAGACTTCAGCTTCTCACTTCAAAATTTGGGAACTTTAGGATGGATGATGATGAGACAATTCGAGAATATCAGATGAAGATTCTTGAAATTACCAGTGCATCTAGTGCATTAGGATAGAAGATGTCAAAAGCAAAGCTGGTTAGAAAGATTCTTAGGTCCTTTCCTAGGACATTTGACATGAAGGTCACAAAAATTAAAGAATCTCAGGACATTAACAACATGAGAGTTGATGAACTCATTGGGTTACTTCAAATATTTGAATTAGCTATTAGTGACAAGGCTGCGAAAAAGAACAAAGGCATACCTTTTGTATCTAATGTTGAAGAAGATAAAGGTCTAGTTAAACTGGACACTGATGAGGATCTATCTAATACCATTGTTCGACTAGGGAAGCAATTCAATAGGGTATTAAAAAGATTGGATAGAAGAGAAAGACCAGATGTCAAGAACATCTCATATGACGTCAATAACAATCTTGATTCTCAGAATAAAACAAGACCATAAGAGAAGTTAAGTCAAAACTGAGGCATTCAATGCTTTGAAAGTGAAGGATATGGTCATATTAGACATGAACGTCCAAACTTCCTTAAGAAACAACAGAAGGGATTCACATCATCTTGGTCTGATGATGATAAGTCAGAAGATGAAGACAATTATGAGATTGCCAAACTTTTGTTGGCTCTATCTGGAAGATGGGAAAATGTAGTTGAAGCTTGTGATGAGAATGATCTTTATGAACACCTGGATAAGTTCTAAAAATATACCAATCACAGGTGTGAAGAAAGACTTAAGAAAGAGGAAGAGAAGAGGAAAATCATAACTAAATTGGAGAATAAAAGGAAGCAACTCCTTAGTACTATTTCTCATCTTCAAACTGAGGTAACATGCTTAAATTCCAAGCTTGATAACTTGATTGATTCCATAAATATGGTGAAAGAGGATGAAAATACCATGGTTCATTATCAATATGATAATAAAATGAGGAAAATTACAAAAGAGGAGGTCTTTCCTTATGAGAAGAAGAAATATATCAAAATGTTTAAGCACATGTTATAACATCCTAACAGAAAAAGTAAATTGTCAAATCAATCTCAATCTACTTGGAGATGTCACTACTGTGGAGAGTCTGGTCATATAAAGCCTTTTTGCTTCAAATTATATGGAGATAAAAAATATTCAATTCATTCCAAGGCTAAGAAAGTGAGCAAGAAAATTAGTGTTGAAAATAGGGATGTTAACCTCATAGCTCATAATTCTTTGAGATACTCAACTAGGGAAGACTGGTATTTTGACAGTGGATGCTCTAGACATATGACAGGGGTCCAAAATATGTTGGTGGATGTCAAGGCTCATCCTACAGGTTCTGTTATATTTGGTGATGGTTTTAATGGAGAGATCAAAGGAGTTAGAAAGTTGATATGTGATGGTTGTTCTAGGTCATAAAATGTGTTGTATGTCAAAGAATTGACTGCTAATCTTATTAGCACTAGTCAACTATGTGACCGCGGTTTGCTAGTCAACTTCTCAAAATCAGAATGTCTGGTCAAAGATGAGAAAAAAGTTGTACTAATGAAAGGTATCAGGTCCAAATACAACTGCTACTTATGGGAATCTCAAATAGTTGCTTAGTCTTTCACATGTTCAACAACCAAGGAGGATGAAGTAAAGCTATGGCCCCAAAAACTTGGACATCTTCATTTGGAAATAATGAAGGAAGTCATAACTGTAGGAGCCATTAGAGATATGCCAGAGATCAATATTGAAGAAGGAGGATGATGTATCCCTAAATGTTGCAACATCAGACTACTTCCAAAGTTTTGGAACTTCTTCACATGGATGTAATGGGACTGTTACAGATAGACAACCTAAAATGTAAATGTATGTCTTTGTAGTGGTGGATGGTTATTCTGGCTATACATGGATGAATTTTCTTAGAGAAAAATCAAATACCTTTGAATTCTTCAAAGATCCGTGTCAAAGCATTCAGGAAGAGAAAATGAGTGTTATTGTCAAATAAGAAATGACAATGACAAGGAGTTTATGAATGTAAGTTTTTTTTAATATTGTGATTCTGAAGGAATAAGCCATGAGTTCTCTTATTGCTAGAAAAATTAGGGAGATGGAATTATTGATAAAAATACTAGAGCAATACAAGAATCAGCTAGAGTGATGCTTAGTGCCAACCAATTGCAATTTTAATATTAGGCTGAAGCTATGAATACTACTTGCTATATTCATAATAGGGTCACCTTGAGACGAGGTGTTGTCTTTACTCTTTATGAGCTATGGATAGAAGGAAATCTAAAGTCAGATACTTTCATATTTTTAGAAGTAAATGCCATATCTTTGCTGTTAAAGATCAAGTAGATAAGATGAGTTCCATAGGGGATGAAGGGATATTTCGGGGTTACTCATCAAGCAGAACACCATATAGGATTTATAATTCCAGAACTGGTATGTCTATGGAATCTATCAATGTTAGAATTGATATTCAGTTGCTAAAGAGAAATAGGATGTCAAAGATGATGTTGCAATATCTAATGTGCAAACGAATGAAGCACGCAGATAGGAGACTTGTGAATTCACAAACACTGAATCATTAAAGTCCCAATCCATCACGAGTCTGTCTATTGAGGGACATATAGAACAATTTAGGGGTCTAACTACAAGTTACCCTGATAAAGGTAACATCACCGAATTAAAATCATAGATATCAAATACAGATTGATGTGTTACCTTGAGGGAAACAAGAGGAAGTTTCTTTGAACTGATTTTGAAGAGGTATGGTGTCAAGAGAGATGTCATGACATTTTATACTGGAGATCTGAATTCTTTCAGATATCTTATTCAACATGAGTGATACAAGGATCTTGGTAGTTGTAAGCAACTGATCATGAATCTTGCTGAAGGGAAGGATGACACTATAGAGCATATGGACAACAAGGAACAACTGGATGTTATAAAAAATATGGGATTGGAACTTGTATTATTAAAGAGTTATAACAATTACAGAGATAGAAGAGTGCATCAGTTACTACATATCTCCTCTATAATTTGAGGCATGACATGCCTGGACTAATTACTGCTGAGAAGGACTGGAAGGAATGTATTCTACAAGACAGTGGGGCTGGTTGCAACACCAATAAATATAAAAGGCTATTTGATAGGGGAAGGAGGCTCTTTGATAGAGGCAAGAGGTGGAAGACCGCCTGAAGCTGAATAAGAAGTTGTGTTTCCACCTGTGTATCTGCATATGTGCAGGTCTGGCTGCTATGTATTGTTGCTTGTGTACAACATGTTTTCATATGTGTGTTTCCACTTGTGACATTTTCTGGGTGCAATGTGTTCTCTTATGATCTGTGTGTTTCCATTGTGTACATTTACTCTATGTTATTTTTGTCTATATTTTGGCTAAAAAGGGGGAGTAAAGTGTTGTGTCCTGATGTTACATCACATGTCTTGACATGTTTATTTAGCATTATGATAGTACTGTGTGCTACTGCTTTTGGGAGAGTACATGATTATGTTTGCGTGGTTGCTCAAGCAACTACTCAGGGGGAGCATGAGTGGTTATGCTTATGTGTGTGCTGAATATGTTGCTGCTGCTTCTATTGTTCCGCTACATGTACTATGGTGTGAGTTTTCCCTTAAGGGAGAGAATTGATTATGTGTGAATGGGGGAGTAATGGACCTATCTGATTGTACAAGCTTATGAGATGTGTTGTTTTACAAAGTTTATATGATTAATATGTAGCTTGTGTTGGTTGTTTTAGCCAAAATTTTCCAAAGGGGGAGATTGTGAGTTCCATGCTTTAATGGTTTGCTAAGTTTTGGCTAAGAATGGTTCTAAACATGGTGCTATGTTGATGTTGAGTAAGATGATGCAACATCTTCATCAACTGTCATAACAATTTTTTTGTTACATGTTTGTTTTTTGTCAGATGTCGTAGAAGGTGTTGTGAGATCCTGGTCTAATGCAACAATCTCTACTTTTAGATATCCTTGAAGATTTAATTTGAATATGAGTATTTAGAATATTTTGTACTCATTATAGGCGCAGTCCAATCAAGGATTTTGTCAGAAAAAGTGCATATTTGATTGGTTACTAAAAAGGATCGATTGAGACTTTTTAGGAAACTTTTTATGAAGATTGTTTCTATTTTTGTGGAGAATATTTTGCAGATATTTTTCAGATGAAGGTTGTAATTGATGGAAGAATCCAAGTAAATCCAAGCCCAACTGCAGAAGCCTATATAAGAAGTCATCCAAGACCTAGTTTTTAAGCATAGTTTTTATTGTACAACCTTGTGAAGAAATAAGGTTTAGGGTTTGATAGTCCTTAGGTTCTCCGTGTATTTTTATATTGTACATCCTCATGTATCTATGATACATTTGAGTTGACCAATTGTTAATTGCTTGTCAACTTATTATTCTCACTCAAATCCCATAGGCACGAGTTGAGTATTGTTCTTAGTGAAGATTTTAAGAAAACTAAGTGTTTGTAATATGGAAGTGTGTTTTTTCCTTTTTGGTTTCTTGAGACATTCCCTGGGACTGGGATAGTTTGTTTATCATTGTGGTGATTGGAAGTGACATGACGATTTATCATATCTAGGAAGTGCCTAGGTAGAAGTTGCACTGGGTTAACATATCATTTTGTTCTTTACTTTCTACAAGTTATATTTCTATATTTGTGTTATTATTGTTGTTCTATCAGCAGATGTTATAACATCTATCGTGACATTGTGTTGGTAAGTCATTAGTCTTGACTTCCGATATTATGTATTTTAGAATTTCAATCATACTTCCTCTCAATTTCTTGATAAAAGATGATTTTCATTATATCATAGTTGATCTCCATCCATCTTCTGAAGGAAATCCAAATAGCATTTGTCTTCTCAGGATCCATGCACAGTGAAGAACTTTCCAAAGTATGCTGGAGGGTGAAAAAAGCATTTTGCTTAAACTGTTCCATAAGTTCAAAGAAGGTTGGATGAAGAACAAAATTAGATGAAAAATGGATGGAAGGAGGTGTTTGAGATTTAATAGAAGGTGTCAGAGGGCATCTTTATGTGGGTGATTTCCGGTGAGGGGACATCAGGTCTTGCTTCTGAAACCGGTGGATTTTCTTAAGGATAAACTATTCTAAGTGTGAAATGAGTGGTTTTAGATGAGGATAGAAGGATTGTTTAAAGAGTAAGAGGTTCGAAAGGGAGTGGAGATGGTATAGGATGTGATGTGGAGGGTGAGCTCAATTTTTATTCACTAGATAAACTTTCACAATCTATGCTTGAAGAACAATCACTATCAACCTTCTAATGAACAGTAGCTTGTTTCCTTCGGATTTTATCATGAACTTCAGAAATATTTGGAATACTATCACCATATCCATAGAACTCATCAATACTATAAATACTTATGAGAACTCTGAGAGATATAATTTCTGGAGGATCATGAACAATTGATATCACTACTTCAGGGGACATACTGGGAGGTTCTCTCTTTAAGAGAAATTGTTTCAGATAGATAGGAAGAGATATTGGACTATATATGGTTGTATCCATCTTCTATGTCGGGTGCATAATAAGATGTAGCTCCTGTTAAAATCTCTTCTTGAGGAGGAACAACTGAAGAGAGCATAATCTTCAAGTTTCTTCCATCAAACAACTTTCCAGAATGAGGAGTCAAACATTCCATCATATTTGTACTTCTCAGTGAGTCTACTAAACCATAGTTAATCAAGGATGTTGTAATAAGTATTCCAAGATGTATCCACCTAATAGATTGTTTCACATCAAGTCTAGAGCTTTTAAGAGAGTTTCTTAAATACTTAAAAAATATAAAAGGAATATTATCCTTGTTCTCACAGGCTAAATTATACATAATATCTTTCTCATCATAGTTGATTTTAGGCGATACGTTGGTAGAAGGATTCAGGTAAATGCATTCTTGGATGATTCTTACCCAAACATTGAGGGAATGAAGAAATCTTTGACCAAGGTGGAACTCTTTTTTCTCCTGAAGATTTTTGAATTAATAGATCTTCGTGTCTTTAAACTAGCTAACTTGTTATTCAGGCTGTAGCATTTCAGACTAGCCCCATCATGATTAATAACTGGGAAATAAATTCTTCAGTAATACTTACATTCATTCCAACCACATTAGCTGAAATACGTTGTCTTGATTTCTCTACCATTAACCAAAATTGCTTCACTAAATTTGGAAAAGTGGAATCTTTAAGGATATCAAATAAGGTTTCCCATCCTTAAGTATGCACATCTTTAAGCAGATCAAAACCATTTTCCTTTAGATTTTCAAAGTTCACAATTGACTCAGTAAGAACTATCAACTGAGACGCATGAATGTGTGAGTAAAAATTCGTCATTAGATGTTTTGCATGATGTCAAAAATTGGAAAAGCTAGCATTTATGTATATTGGACGATATCTCTATGTCTTGTGGAACTCCTTTGCATTAGGGGTATTAGGAACCAATAAAAACCATTTTTAAATTGATCCAAGTTAGGAAAAAAAAGTTTCTGCATAAATTTTTATTGCATGTGTCGACACATACGATTTTTGGGTCGACACGTGCAACTCAGTTTTGAAGCCTGTAGCCTCTGGAAAGCTCAATTCGACACATACATTGCACAGGTTGACACACACTGAAGCTTTTCTGAAATTGCGAAAATTCTTATTTTATGTGTGGACACATACAAATTTCATATCGACACATTTACTGTTCTTTTAAAGCCTGTAGCCTCTATCTTGCTTCAGTTGACACATATATTCCTTCAGGTCAACACATACAGCTTAAACTTAACATATGTGTCTACATATATGATTTATAGGTCGACACATACTGATTATTTTGGTCAATTTCACAAATCTTATTATTTCCAAAAAAGTCCTTTTTTCCCTAAACTTCCAAAACTATAAATACGTCATTCATGCATCATTCAAACTTGATGATACCATAAAAATTTCATGCAATTGTTCTTCACTTTCTATCTCCAACCTATGCATACACGCAAACAAATCATCATAATAATATTTTGTTGGGGTGCCATCTAGACGAAGATCGATAACGTCAAATTAGGTCCTTTTGTATCCAAGAATATTGGGTTGAGATTTACAGGGGTCTTCATCCGGAAAAACTGCGGGTTTGTCCTCTAAGATCATTGGTTGATTTGGGGGTTTTCTTGCAAGATGTTAAGGAGAGGATTGCGGCCTAGTGAAATCCTTTGGAGATAAATAATGAAAAGTATTATTTAGAGATAAATAACTCAATGGAAATAGCGCGAGAATGGAGAATCAAATTGAAGTCTTGTATTAAAATAGGTGCAATTGATGGTGCGCGAAAGCTTTAGAGATAAAGTATGCAAATGAGTAGCAGGATTTGGATAATCAATTGGTAGCTATTATGTCTTGGTCTTGTTGAAGACCAAAAGAAGAGAAGGGTTGAATCAACATCAAACAATTATGGTTGGTAGGGTTGCTCTAGAACACTTCTCTTGTAATCATACTTTTTGCAAAGTAAGAAAGTGTCCTAATTCTACATTGGAATTGTGCAGACGTACCCACTCAGGAGGACGTAAGTGGGAAACTGTGTAAACAAATCCTTGCATCGCTCTCTATTATCTCTTTATGCGCTTTTGATTTCATTATATAATTTGTCAAATAGCATTGTTTTGTTGAAAGTTGGGTGTTGATTAGCTTATAACCACTTTGATTATAAGTGGTTTTCATATCAACACAACTCAAAGAATTTTTTTGAAAATTTGAATGCACACTGATCTAGAATTACTTAATTTTGTCAGGGAATTTGATGAGGTAGGTTAAAGCTTTAGTGTCGTTTAGTTTGTCTAGTCAATGCACTTTGAATACAAGCGAAATTGACCCATACTCCTGAAAGAGTAAGACCATCTAACAAGCATAACAATTTCAATCGTAGGATGCAAAGAGCTCGTTTGGTGTAGTCTTTGACCCAATTTAACATTAATCGGGTATTTTAAGTGTATTGCTGTAATAAAGCCAGGAATTCTTCATAGATTTGGTGTGCTCCTCTTTTTCGTTTAAGGATAAGTGGGTATGTCTTATTAGGGTCACTATAGTCTAAGTAAGTAATTTCCATCTGGGCGAGGGAACCCGAAAAGATAATGGCTGATTCATGTTAACAATGGAATTCGTTGTAAGCCCACAGCGACTCGTGAGACTTTTTACTTTTCTAATGTAATTTTTTAATCTAGCGAACTTAGAAGCTTTCCAAATCATGGGCATAATCTATTTCTGATGAAGGCCAAGTTCACCCATAACCCCTTGACCACACTCTCCCTTGTAGCCCTATTAACGACTTATATTCTCAATATAGGGAGGTGTATGTCGGCTTTTTGACTCATACTCTACCTTGCTAGGTGGTGGAGACACTAAGTAGCCTTTGGGTATGACGAAAGGCTAGAACTATGCATAGGAAATCCCAATTAATGGGATTTCGGGTTCCCTTTAAGTGTAGAAAAGTTGTTGATTGACTTGAACTGAGGCTTTCTTTGTAAGTCAACAACTAACCTAAATCCTTGGAAGAAGAGAGTTTAGGATAGTTTTTTTTATCACGAAATGCCCAACGCTCGCGGTTCTTTAGAGTAATCAGAATTGTAAAGGATATCTAAAATTTTATGGCATTACACTCTCTTCCTCTTTATTTTTATGGGTTACAAGGCTATGCTCTTTCAAAGAGGGAAAGTGTGGCAGGCGATCCTTCTTCCTGTACAATTTTGTGTTCACGTCCAGTCTTCTCTGTCCACTAGTGCAACTTCCCGCTTTATGCTATGTATGATAGTCGTTTGACTTGGGAATCCCTTCGCCCAACTAGCTCGTCTGTTCCTGGCTTAATAGGACAGACGATGTGAACCTTAATGCGCCCTATATTTCTATTTCCCTAGATGGATGAGTAAGTCAAGAGATAGGGAAACCTTGACCAAAGAGATTTAGATGCATAGCTGGACGAACCTCTAATTGTGCTTGTTCAGATGTTTCTCACTCGCTGCCTACGCTTAGAACCATAAGATTCAATAGAGACTGATGAATTACATTCTAGGTTTGAACTTTCTTCCATCCACATTGTTCATTCCCTCTTTCAGACTGAAGAAAAGGCTTTGGAGTTCTTTTTCTTGTCAAGCTCCGATATTTATAATGAATTCGTTCAGTCATTCGCATTCCAATCCGCCAGGCATGGCAGGTATTGATGCAAGCCAGCCTCCACCCCTTTTCCAAGTTCTGAACCGACATAGAACTAAGGAAGTGCAAATCACGGTTTTCACCAACAACTACCAGACCCAGGGGAAGATCAGAGACAAGTTGTTCGAGACCTAACAATACACTTTCAACTGTATCCCTAAATTCAAACTTTATACATCTCTTTCTCCATTCCATTTTTGACTGCATGCTATCGGAGCTACGTGTACACCGTGTCGAGACTCTCCTCAAGCCACCTGAGAGTGTAGCTTCGCTAACCTAAATGATTTCTGGATCTTATATATGCAACCCACCTTCAGATCTCATTATGACTGAGAACACACGAAGGAAAGACTAACCATTGAACTTAGATTTAGATTTAGTTCAAGTTCGCTACTTAAATGGAACCCTATTCTTATTCCTGGAAGCAAAGTAACCTAGCTAATTACTCTTTATTCTTTATTGGTCAGTATCATACCTGACTAGAATTTTTTATTCCACGATGGAGCCAGAGGAAGCAAGCACCCCTACAATTACCACCTATTGAAAAGAAGTTGTTGCAAGCTCAAGAATATGGGAAGTGACTACATACTATCAAATTCTATCAAGAAAATTCAAATATAGAATGAACAATCAGTGAAATAACTTACTATTCTAGTGAGGAAACTTCAATATCTCACTGGAACCCCTTACCTATTGGAGTAGTAAGTTCTTACTGAAGACAAGGGGGCAACACTAGTTGTGGCACAAAGCAACAACTGTCAATCTTTAGATTTTCTAACCAAAACAATTTTTATAAGTGATCAGTTGTTTTTACACAGATATTTAGCAGTTATGTTAGTTATCGTTTCTTTTTCTTATTGAGTTTTTATTTCATTTTACCGTATTTTATGCTTTGGTTTTGTATTTCAATGCTTTCAGGTTCAAAAGACTAAAACAAGATAAATCGGGGCAGAAAAGTGCAGAATTCAGAGTTTCGAAAGTAATACTTCAGGAGCCCTGACACGGGCGGTCATGTCACCTGACACGGGCCGTGTCAGGGGGAAGAATTGGAAAAAGTGAATTTAGAAGCGAGACAGAAGGCGACACGGCCGCCTGTGTCACACGACAAGGCCTGTGTCAATTCAGTTGGGCTAAAAGCTTGAAAAGGGAAGATCATAGACGCTGACACGGGTGCCTGTGTCCGGTGACACGACCTGTATCGGCCTAGGCGTTAGAAAGTTCAATTTTGAGATTTTAGGTATTTTTGGAGCATTAAAGGTAATTTGGATTTTGCATTACTGAGGATGACCAAATACTATAAAAACTTGTTTATGATAAGAACCAGGGGACTTTTGGACGGGAGAATAATTTTAGGATAAAAATTGGAGCTTTCAAGGGATTCGAGCGATGGATATTTTTCAAGAGCAATCACGATTAAAGATCAACGAAATCCAATTATCTTGTAATGTCTAACTTTCTTATTGTAGTTTCTTTGAATATTATGTGCGACTAAACCCCCTAATGCTAGGGGGTGTCGCTGATTTTCAATGTTAAGAATACTGATCTCTTTGTTTTATTCAACATAACAATTTTTTTGCATCAATTTGATTGTTTAGAAGAATTTATAAATTTACCCTATGGGACCATAGGGTTTCAATGTTATTAACACATTAGAGCCAAACAACCGTGTTAAGGTTTTCTAAATAATGATATTATAGATGATTTCACCTAGGACTAGGGCAATCCTATAATAAGCAGAATTATTCTTGATAATTGAATGGTTAACCTCAAAACTAATTTGAATGGACATTGAAATTAGGGCAGAAGGTTAAAGGTTTTTCACTAAGGACTTAGGGAAAGGTAATCTTAAGAATCGATAATTGAGGTTGAGGAACATGTTGAAAAGATCAAAGAGTGAAGGTTATTTCATGGCAAATCATACACTCACCCCTAGCATATTTTAATCAAAAGATAAAGTCACATTTTACATTAAGTCATTTAATCTTTCGCAAGGATTTATTCCAATCAAACCCAAAACTATTGTTTTTGTTTGATTGAGTTAATGATAAAACTCAGTATTTTCTACATAGTCCTCGAGATCGACGCTTTAGGAAAATCCCATTATTACTTCATCGATGAAAATAATACACTTTCTATTTTTCCGATCAAGTTTTTGGCTCTGTTGATGGGGACTGTCAAAATACAAAGTTTCATTGTTATTCAATTGAAATGTTATTACTCTGCAATTTAAGTGTTATTTTTCAATTATTTTTGTTTATTATTATATTTTCACTAATCTTTTATGCGAGGTAAGGCCTCAGCTGAAATTCTTTTTGACAGAGAGATCAAAAGAACTTTTAATGCAAGGAGAAGACAAACTAAGTTAGCCAGACTGGCTTCCAAGGAAGATATCACCTCAATTAAGTCAGAGCACCAAGACACAGATTCAGAACACCATTTAGAACACCAAGAGACAGAGTTAGATTCAGAAACTAAAATCATGGGAGAAAATCCACCTGAGAGACTACTTGGTGACCATGGTGGAAGGAATGTATCGACTCGTAGACTCACTATTGTAAACCACCCGATGAATATACCAAATTTTCAGTTGCATCACAGTACTATCACTCAACTTGAGAGAAGGTCATTTTTGGGAAGGTTGAATGAAGATGCTAATAAGAATTTACAGAGATTTCTGACCATGAGCACCACCTTGAAGATAAATGGTCATACTGAGGAACAAAAGAAATTGAGAATGTTGCCCTTCACTTTGGCTTATGATGCTGAATAATGGTTCTTTTATCTTTCGGCTGATAGTATAACTTGGGAAGAAATTGAGACTGCATTTTTGAAGGAATATTTTCCAGCCTCAGCGTTCATAAGAAAAATGTATGATATACTGAATTTAAAGCAAAAAGACGGAGAATCATTGGGGGATGCCTATAAAAGGTTCAAAAGACTCCTAGTGTCCTACCCTACTAATAATCTGGACCATACTAATCAAATGCAAACGTTTTTAAATGGTCTGAGAGTCAAGACAAAGCAGCTGATATACACAACAGCTGGTGGCTCATCAAATTTCTCAACATCCACTAGTGTGAAAAAGATAGTAGAAGCAATTACTGCAAATGAGCATTCAAAGTTATATGACAGGGTTGCCTGCAAGTCTAAAGAAGTCATTAATTTAAAGTTAGAGCCCAACAGACAATTAAAAATTAAAGAAACAATTGTTGTAGACGTAGGCAAGAAACTTAAATCACTGAATTTAGGTACTCATCAAGTTGCCCAAGTTCCACAAGCACAAAATGATGTATGTGAAATCTGTAATGGGTCGCACAATACGATGCACTGTTTAGCTGCTCCACAAAAAAATGAAGACATTAAGTTCTTGAAGCAGAATAATCCTTATTCAAACACCTACAATCTTGGGTGGAAGAATCATCTTAACTTCTCCTGGAAAGATCAGCAGTAATAAGCTCCTCAAAAGGCAGAGTGAGAGGTAGCTATTGAAAAGACGGCTGCCCACACCTCTCAATTTCAATAGGAGACAAGGAGTAATTACAGGAATACCAAAATTTCAATAAAAAATTTAGAAGTTCAAATGGGACATATTGCACAAGAGGTAGAGCTACAAGCACAAGAAAGTCAGAAAAGTCATAAGAATGTGAATGCTGTCAAAACAAGGAGTGAGAAAGTTGATAGAGAAAAAGAAGATGAGGTGAAGTTTCATGACAATAACATAGAAGTAGAGATGGAAGTGAGAGAGAACAGGAACAAACAAGAGGAAATGGTATCTCCTGTGAAGCCAGTTGAAGAGAAGACTAAACCAGTGATAAAGTTATCGTATCCATCTCGAGTGGCAAAGAAGGACACAAAATAAAAAGATTTTGAGAAATTTGTCAAAATTTTCAAAAAGCTAGCGATCCACATACCGTTATTTGAAGCACTCGAGAAAATGCCATTGTACCAGAAATTAATGAAAGAGGTACTATAAAAAAAGAGACCAACAGAGAATGAAAAAATACCTGTCAAGAAGAAGGATCCGGGGTCAGTTTCAATACCATGCACCATAAGAGACAGAAATTTCAAGAGGGTTTTGGTTGATTCTGGCTCTAGTGTGAGTTTAATGCCATTATCGATTTTCAAGAAGCTCGGTATTGGGAAGATAAGCGGGAGTGGGACAAAATTGAAATTTGTTGATCACACTATCAAGCAGTCATATGGGATAACTGGAGATGTATTAGTGGAAATTGACAATTTTTTTCCTAGTTAATTTTTAGATCATGGACATACCTGAAGATAAAGATACTCCAATCATTCTTGGTCGACCATTTATGCTTACTAGTCCATGCAAGTTTGGTATCGAGATAGGTAATCTGAAATTGAAATCATTTGATGAGGAGATAACCTTGAAGGTTTTGGAAATCAAGAAGAAAGGTGCGGGTGGAAATAATAAATCTTCAGCCGGAATGATCAAAGTAGAAGGAGAAGGCAGTAGTTCAAAATCAATCCCAGAAGAAGTGTCAGGAAAAATCTTTCAGGTGGCCTCAATAAAAATTCCTAAGCCCATTCAAGAAGGAAAGAAAAGAAAGAATAAGGAACACCGAACTGAGAAGATGGAAGTTAGAAGTGGCTGGAAGCACAAATGGGCTGATACTCTTGATCTGGATGAGTTCTGGATTGCAGAAGAGAGAAGCAACAAGGCGTGGAAGAGGATGTACCCCCATAAGGGGATAAACCGTGGAACCATGTGACATCAAACGAAGCGCTTCGGGGGAGGAAACCCACACTTCTAATAACTTAGTTTTTCTTTTTGTTTTGTTTGCGGTTAATAAAAAGGGAGCCTTACTGGTGAAAGTTAGGAGGCTGCAACATGCATTGCATTACCCTCTGCGAGTCACCTTCTCGAGCTTGTTTTGAAACATCGGGGTCAATTTTTAGTTCAAGTTCAGGGGGGGGGGGTATTGCTTTTCTTCATTTCGAATTATTTATTAGTTCTCTACGAATTGATGTGTAAATCCATGAGTTGAAGTCCTCTAAATTTGGCCAAAAAATTTTGTTTTGATCAAGAACTTGGTTCTCATAGAGTTCGAGAATAGTATATAGAGACAAAGGGATGGTTTTTCGAGGGTAGAAAGTTCGGAATAATGTGACAGAGATACGAGTCTAACATGTAGATTTGTACCATAGTGCTTTAATCCAAAGAAGTACTCCTTAAGTAGTTTATCCTCACAGTCTGGCAAAACTTAGATTCAGATGCATGTATGATTCAAGGAGAAAGAAAGAAATTTGGAATCAAATGATGAAAAGGAGATAAAAGGCAACTGGATCGCTAAGTTTGGTAGCCCTCACCAGGTTATTCAGCCCAAAGGGGGTTGATCCCCAAACGTCGTCCATAAAGGAGAATATATAAACCGAAAAGTTTTGAAAATTTCATCTAAAATTATAAAGGAGCAATAACTCTTATTTGGTGCCTGGGAAAAAAATTTCTTGATCATTCTTGTGCTTTTGATGATCAACAATAATTATCATTGCCTTAAGTTGACTATCTGAATGAAAAAGGAGGAAAATTGGAAAAAAGACTTTAGTACAAAGCATAGTTAGAGAGGCATCTAAAGAGGAAGCTCAAGATTAAAAGGTTTTTACATAAACTCTTCGCGTCATGTGAACATCGAACAAACTGCTTTTTAATCAATTGGAGAAGATGTATCACATATGATTACCGATCTACTTTGATTTTCATAAGTTCTTGTAATGGTCGCTTGAGGTCTAGCAACGGTTTAAGTTTGGGGGAGTTTGATCAATGGTTTTTACATAGATATTTAGTAGTTATTTTAGTTATCGTTTCTTTTTCTTATCTATTTTTTATTTCATTTTACCACATTTTATGCTTTGGTTTTACATTTTAGTGTTTTCAGGTTCAAGAAGACTAAAAAAAGGACAAACCGGGGCAGAAAAGTGTAGAATTCATAGTTTTGGAAGAAGTGTTTCAGGAGCTCTGACACGGGTGACCGTATCACCTAACATGGGCCGAGTCAGGCGGAAGACCTTGAAAAAGTGAAGTTGGAAGAGAGACATAAGGCGACACGGGCGCCCATGTCACACGACACGGCCCGTGTCAGTTCAGCTAGGCTAAAAGTTTGAAAAGAGCATATCACAGATACTGACACGGGTGTTCGTGTCTGGTGACACTGCTCGAGTCAGCCTAGGCGCTAAAAAGTCCAATTTTGATATTTTAGGTATTTTTGGAGCATTAAAGGTACTTTGGACATTTTTCATTTCCGAGGGATGACCGAATACTATAAAAACCTATTTGTGAGAAAAACCATGGGAATTTTGGACGGGAGAAGAATTTTACGATAAAAATTAGAGCTTTGAAGGGATTCGGAGGACGAAGATTTTTCAAGAGCAATCGTGATTGAAGATCAACAGAATCCAATTATCTTGTAATGTCTAGCTTTCTTATTGTAATTTCTTTGAATATTATGTGCGGCTAAACCCTCAAATGCTAGGGGGTGTCCCTGATTTACAATGTTAAGAATACTAATCTCTTTGTTTCATTCAACATAATAATTTTTATGCATCAATTTGATTGTTTAGAAGAATTTATAGTTTTATCCAATGGGCCATATGGTTTCACTGTTATTAACATGTTAGAGCCTGACGGTCGTGTTAAGGTTTTCTAAATAATGATATTATATACGATTTCGCATAGGACTAGGGCAATCCTATAATAACCAGAATAATTCTTGATAATTGAATGCTTAACCTCAAAACTAATTTGACTGGAAATTTAAATTAGGGTAGAAGGCTAAAGGTTTTTCACTAACGACTTAGGGAAAGATAATCTTAAGAATTGGTAACTGAGGTTGCTGAATTTGTTGAAAAGATCAAAGAGTGAAGGTTATTTCATAGAAAATCATACACTCACCCCTAACATCCTTTAATCAAACAGAAAAAGTCACATTTTATATTCAGTCATTTAATCTTTCGCAAGGAGTTATTCTAATCAAACCCAAAACTATTGTTTTTGTTTGATTGAGTTAATAATAAAACTCAGTATTTCCTATGTAGTTTCCAAGATCGATACTTTGGGAAAATCCCATTATTACTACATCGATGAAAATAGTACACTTGCTAATTTTCGGATCAATAAGCTAATACTTATTTGTTACGAGACTTTTTCTGCCCCCACTTTGAAAAGCCTACTTAGCTTTAGCAGGCGAGTAGATTCAAGTCAATCTAACTCTTCCCTATCCCGTTCTAGAAAGGATTTATTCTATTCTTCACTTTCCTGTAATGAACTTCTTACCGCAAAAATTCCAAGCGAGTAGAAATATAGCTTTGTTCACAACATAACTTGGACCGCTTAAAGACTGTCTTTCTCAAGCTCTCCTCTCAGAAGGTTCATGGATGATTCTTATTGCACGAGATATTTCCCTACTAGTTAAACAACTGAATTTATACTGTCTAACTCCTCTCCTTTATGGGTTGACTACCAGGGATCAATTGTTACTTGTGACGAGGTTGGTATGGGTGAATTACCATAAAGCCTAAGTTATCTAGTTCTAGCTAATTCCATAAGGGATTGGACTTGCTTTGAGTTATTAATACTCTAAGTGCGGTTAGTACAAGAAGGTTATATGGCTTACTCTTACTATAGTTAAAACCTATATCCTAGTGTCGTGCAAAACCGAGATATCTAAATAACAAATGATTCCCATATTATGGACTCGGAAAGCCCCCTCCATTCATTTGTAACTAGAACATCCCCACTTCTAGATCCGAAGGTGATGATTTAATCTATTGACAAAGCAAAATGAGGTTATCTATGATTACTCTTCGCCGACCAAGAAGACTCTGTTAGAACAAGATTTGGTTATGTAATGTTATCTCTGAGTTTTGATGATAACAAATGAGTATTTTGTATGAACAATTTTGATACTCTAATGTTTGTTATTTTTGAGTATTTAACAAACAGGTTCTGCTTCTAATGGATGGCATGGCCAAGTCATTAGAAGAGAATTAATTTCGCTTCTGCGCTACAAAAGTTCTGATGAAGAGTGGCAAGACACTCCAGAAGCTTCTGAAGTGTAGGCTCTGATGTTTTTCTAAATAAACAAGCCAGAATATCTGAAGACAAAAGTTCTACTTACGCCCAGATGCTAAAGACTCATGCTTCCAAAGACAACATGCTCTAAAGAAACAAGTCAGAAGATCTGAAGAAAGATGTTTCTACTTAAGTGCAAATGAGGAAGAGTCATGTTTCTGAAGACAATGGGTTCTAAAGAAACAATCAAAAGATCTGAAGACAAGAAGTTCTACTTAAGTCCATATGCTAAAGACTCCGGTTTTTAAAGACCCAAGGTTCTAAGAAAAGGGTTCTAAAGACCAAGTTCTAAAGACTTAGAAGAAAAAGGTTCTAAAGACTCTGAAGACTTGAAGTTCTGAAGACTCGAGGTTCTAAAAAAAGGTTCTCACGACCAAGTGCTGAAGACTCTGAAGACGCAGTTGTGAAGGCTCTAAAGACGTAGTTCTGAAGACTCTGAAGACTTAAAGTTTTGATTACCTTGTGTTATGTTCTCGCTTATACTCATGCTTCAATCATCTACCATTAGAAGCCTCTAAATTTCAGAAGATAAATGTTACCGTTAGCAATGACAAGTACACAGTACAAAGAAGCCTTATCCCACTACCTCTCCACTAGCTTGAATTATGGAAAATAAAAGACGTGGCAATACTATTTTCATCATTGTGTAACGAATCTATTTCAATAGCCAACGCCTCTATTTTTGCTTGGCTATATAAGAAAAGTATCATATGCTTAAAATGTTGTTGATGTTCAATGTTAAAATGCAAGTTATCATTATTGGAACACAACCAAAGCTATCAACCACTATAACAACAACAAGAACAACTACTATCAAAATTATTCTTGAATCATGTTGTTGATTACAAGATAACAATGAAGTCATTGATTCACAATGTGCTTAATTTCATATACTACAAGAAGATTACTAAGCCGTAGAAGATAATGAAGATGATCATGGAAGCTCCAATTACAAATCCACAACATGAATGTTGTGCTTTAAATTAATAATTGAATTAAATAGAACAAGGGAACCTTTATAGAATGTTCTAAGATGAATCAAGATTAAAATTTCTTCTATTTACTACATCAAGATCAACAAAGCTTTCAGAAGCTTATGAAGAAGAAGACTTCAGTGATTCAAGTGCCTTGGGCTGTTGTCTGTGAAGAATTTACTTGAAGAAAAGAAGATCACACATTAAAGATACAATACAATGTAATATTTTTAGTGTGTATTAGGATCTTCTGATGTACTTAATTTGGTTTACACTTGCTTGTTTAAAAGCATTTTTTTAAACAAAACTTTTAAAAATAGATAGGAGATTCTGCGGGATCAGATTCTATCGGGTCAATGATTGTTATATCTGGTTGGATCACTAAACATATCATTTCAAGGTTCCATGAGAGACTGAGTGAAGATCTGATCTCAAGAAGATAATGGTTGCATTCATTACGGGAAATCCTGATAGGAGATTTTAAAAAATTGGATTATGTTGGGTCAATGAACGTTATATCTAGTTTAGATCCCTGGACGTGTCATTGGATGTTGGTCACCGACGGTTGCCCGTGAAGATTGTAATCAGTTTGGTTATAGTGGATTAAGTCCTTGAGTTCAATGCGAAATCACCTTGGTAGGGTGGAATAGATTAGCTTGAGGGTTTCTCAAGTGAACCAGGATATATCACATGTTTTTTTCTTTTGCTTATGATTATTTTTTTTTGATTCTACAACATATTAGAAAGCATCACTTAACACAACAATGTTAAGAAATGAAAGTTTGTTAAGAATGGAAAACCCAATTCAAACCCCTCATTTCTTGTGTTTTCTTCACACCTTCAATTGGTATCCGAAATCGGTTATGTTATTGATGGATATTAAACACCTAATAGTGTTAGTTAAAGATCAAAATATTGTGTGAAGAAATACACTGGGTGATAGGTACTCCACCTTAAATTACACTCTCATATCAGAAGATGATGATTGAGTACTGAATTTAATCAAATGGGTGACCTTGAGCAAGTCTCTGATTCTTCGAAAATTGAAGATGTCAACAACAAAATCTTCTCTTTTGGAGGTAACCTATCTATAAGACAAGAAGAAGATACCAGAAGCCGTAGTATCAAAAGCTCCCAATTAAGATGTAGTTATTGCTCCTTCTAATCCGCAAAGACGAAAAGTAGAATCACAATCCCTCCTTCTAAAGATTTGATTCTGGGAGATAAAAAAGCTCTTGTCAGAACCAGATAAGACTTCAAACCTCCTGCAGAAATGCTTCTGGGTGTAGTGTCCTTGACTAAGCTAACCTCTTCTAACAAATCTCTTCTTGATGAAGACTGAATCCTGGCAATAAAAGTAGATTGAAGAATCAGCTGACAAGACAGATTTATTAGATAAGAAGTAATATATGTTGAATGCTTTTGTTGAAAATTTATGATTAGATGAATAATGTATTTTCTCAAAGATCAAATCATCAGAAAAAAAGAAATTTTGCTTACTGAAGATTAATTTTTTATGAGTATGAGATGTTTTCAAGAAATAGATTAGTCCACTCTTGATTTTCTCAGAAAAATCTCATTAGGAATTTCTTCAAGTAAAGAAGAAAAATTGTTGTCTTATGATGTTGTTACATAGGAACTTCATAATGAAGTCTACAAAAAAATGTCAAAAATATTGAACAGAGGAAGTCAAGTCTCCAAGAAATAACTTCTCTTAGTCATAACATCTGAAGCCTAACTAACCAAGCAGGTAGAAGATGTAATGCATAAATTCTGAATATTGTTTCCTTTTGAAAGCTTTTTAGAAAACTGAAAACTGCTTAGGAAAGGAAGCTTATTAATTTATAAATAATATAATCAAATGAAATCTTGATATATGAATTCTTGAATGGAAAATGCTTTAAGAGATGCAAAGACAAAATCCATTCACTCTGAACTGGATATCCTGACAAGCCTTGATAGACTAACTCTAAACAAGTTAGCTCAGTATTGCAAGAACAAAATTATCATTCAAAATCGTCAAAGTTTGATGATACTTGTATTAGAATAGATTCTATAATTTTTTCAAGGAATAAAAAATTCAGAAGACACTAGGAAATGTTAGTTAATTTTCTCAAGCACATCACTTCTTAAAAGTTCATGAAATATTGACCTTCTAATCAAAGGAAGCTTGACAAACAAATGGATGATCAGATAATAAAAGATCAGAATATCTGAGGAATATTCTTAAAAGTCAGACAAGTGACTTTAAACAGAAGGATGAAGATATCATCTGAAGAGAAGACTGATTCAAAGATTAAAGATTAGAGTTCAGAAGAAACTTATACTCCTAAAAATTAGAAAATAGAAAAGCTCTAAAGAATTAAGAGGAACCAGTAAGTACGAGTTCAAAACCTCTGATAGATCACTCTCAAGAAAGAATATGCATAACGAAGTTGATCAGAAGCTCTATCAAGTACACGCTAAAGTCAAAATCAAAATGTAGAAGCACTCAGATAAAAGAATCACGGTGAAGATTTCAGAATCTCAAAGGTATGTTTTTTCTTTCGTCTATAATTTATTAGAACTTCTGATAAAAATACTTCTACAAGTTATAAGATGTTTTAAACATAAGCATTCCAAATGTTAGTGCAACTCCAAATTGTGAATTTGCTGGTTGTTTCATGACCGGGAACATTCTCTCTTTCCAAGAGAAATATCTTTTGATCAATTCTCTGGAAAATGTAAACACGTAAGTTTTCTTGAGAATGAGTGAAATTTTTTTACGTATGATGTGTGTGATGATAGTTTTTCCTTTAAGCAACTATGTTCGATATTTTTATGTATGTCAGTCTCCAATCTGCCACTTCTAAATGCTGATTCACATAAAGTCTTATTTGGAACTTGTATGGTACTCTGTCTTTTTGAAGACTGGTTCACTTCATTCCCTTTCTTTGAAATTCTTGTCTATTGGTATGTCAGTGATCTATGTCATTATTACAGTTTGGTACAACCTCTTTCACCCACTTGAGTGTATATAGATTAATAGTTATTTATCACACTTATCTCTTCCTCTCATGAACCCATTCCTATCATGATCCTTTCTCTCATCTTCCCATCATGCCTCAACCAACCTTTCTTGGAAATGAAGATCTTCTTGAAATTATTACTGAAAAACAAATAGAACTTCTTCCTCTTGAAAGTAAAATTGCCTGTAGCATCACATATATGTCATACTTTCAACAATGGAAAAGATACTTCACTATGCTGAAGAGACCTGTCTACACGAATCTTTTTAAAGAATTCTAGAAGCATGCTTATCTTAATTATGAGAACAGTTCTACCCTCTCCTATATTTTTGAAATTCCCATCACCATTACTAATTTCTTAATTAATCTTGCAACTGGGTGTGAAAATGTTGGCGTCGTTGTTGACTTTGTCAAATATAGGTTTATAATGTCTGAGAAATTTTCTTCTCTTCATGACATGTCATCAGGATATGAACCTATCAATTCTGAAAATTTACTACCCATTCCCAAATCTTAGTTTAAGCTTGTGTTGTCCAACTTTCTTCCCATAGGGGAAAACCAAGACCTCTTGAGTTATTATGACCAAGCATTCATCTATCTTCTGATGAATGATATTTGAATAAATCTCCCACAATCTATCTTCACCTGTCTTTGGAAATCTATCTCTGAGGCTAGAAATTGCATTAAGTCATACATTCTTTATGGAAGAGTTTTGTCTGAAATATTCTTCCAAGAAGAAATAATGGATATAATCAAGGAACTGATAATAAAAAATGGCCCAAAGAAATGTCTTGAACGTATTCTTGTTACTTTCTTCACGTATTATAAGGTAGTTGTTTAAACATCTTTTCATGAACAATTGATATTCTTCATAAATGAGATTAACTATTCTTTTTCCCTCTCCCATACATATATATGTCTTAGTCACTCTCTCTCTCTCTCTCTCTCTCTCTCTCTCTCTCTCTCTCTCTCTCTTAAATAATCTTAGTATTTATAGTTGTCCTTCCTCAGTCATTTATTATTGAGTCTCCCAAGATTGATTACCTTACGTAAGGAAAATCATTTCTCTTGTCAATCACAACTCCTTGCTTCTTTCTATACACCATGTTCGCCCTTTCCCTCTCTAAACAAGTAATCTATCAACATTATTTCTCTTATTCATCATCACTTCAAGAACTCTTCATGAAGATGATGATCTTTTGGAAGTCATCATTGAAAAACATCCAAAACTCTTCAGTGCTAGTTTGGATTTCCATCTTAGCATTCAATTTCAAAATTGGAATTACTATCTCTCCTTACTAAAATGACTAATTTATCCAAATATTGTAAAGACTTTTAGGAAAAAATCTTATGTCATTCTTAATGGTACATCAATTTCTTCAAATATCTATGGTTGGGATGTTTTCTTCACTGCTGAATGCATTGCTGAAATAATAATTTGTCCTCGTATGGGTATCACGACTAGTCGTGTCTCTCTCGATAGAATCTCTGATTATAAAATAATTTCCATCTTTGAAGCATCTTCTGAGTTTGACTCTACTGATCTTGAGAATCTTAAGCCTATTGCCAAAGACTTGTTTCACTTTATCCTTACAAATCTTTGTCCTCGCGGCACTAACACAAATATCTTAACCAATGATGATAAGATTCTGTTTTTGTCTGATCAAACGTATTCTGATTAATCTTCCTCAAGTCATCTTCAATCATCTTAAAAGGTCTATCACTTCTTCTAGAAATTTTAATAAGGCCTATATTCTCTATGGAAGAATCCTATCGAAAGTGTTCATTCAAGGTGAGATTGTGAGAATCATTCTAAGGATTCGTGACGGTCCTAATGATGCTTTGCAACAAGAGGAGTGTGATACTTTTGATGATCAGTGGTTCAAATAAGTTTTAATTTTGTCATCATTCATTCTGTTGTGTAACTTGTTTTAATTATATCATCAATGAAAACTCTTTATGTTTACCACCTATTGTTACTTCTGTTGGTTTTTATATTTTTCACGCATAGTTACCTTTTTGATGATGTCAAAAAGGGGGAGAAATATAATGATTTGGTAAACCTTAAAATAAATGCAAAACTCGTCATAATAATAAAATGTGCATTTACCGCTGACATTTGTTTGTTTGTTGATTAAACGAGGAACTCTGAACAAGTTCACTAGGCATTCTAAGACAAGTCAAAATGAAAAAAAATATGTTAAAGTCCTTAAGAACTGATTGTTCATATAATTGAAGATGTACACTTTGTGAACATATGTCCAAGAATAGGATAAACCCAATACTATTCAGAAGTTGAGAACTTTCAAAAAGTTAAATTTATCTTGATTTTGGTATCATGATGTTCAGAAGATGTAAACTTTTTGAGAATATGATATTCAGAACATAAGAATCAAAAAAAGAAGCAGATGTCTTCCAGAAAAACTGAGCAATTAGAAGTTGAAGACTGTCTGAAAAATATGGATAGAAGATTCAATAAGAAGAAGCTCTGAAGAATTCAAGATCTCAATTGGTTCTATTGGCATCTAGAGTCAAGACTCTCAAGATCTCAATATCTGATCTATTGGAACCAGGGGAGTTTCATAAAAGGATAAGTATTCCTTAACTTTGTGTTTTCACTTTTCTGATTATATGAACAAAGTTGTGTCATCAAAATACATAATTTTGTCATCATAAAAATAGGGGAAATTATTAGAATAAGATTTGGTTTTGCAATATTATCTATGAGTTTTGATGATAACAAGTGAGTATGTTTGTATGAATAATTTTTAACTCTAATGTTTGTTATTTTTTAGTATTTAGCAAACATGTTCTTCTTTTGATGGATGGCATGGCCAATATAATAGAAGAGAATTGATTTCGCTTCCGTGCTACACAAGTTCTGATGAATAGTAGCAAGAAACTCCAGAAGCTTCTGAAGTGTAGGCTCTGATGTTTGTCTAAAGAAATAACTCAGAAGATATGAAGACAGAAGTTCTACTTACGTCCTGATGCTGAAGACTCATTCTTCTAAAGACAACATGCTCAAAAGAAACAAGTAAGAATATCTGGAGACAAAATTTCTACTTAACTCTAGATGTTGGAGACTCATGTTTCTGAAGACAACGGGTTCTAAAGAAACAATAAGAAGATCTGAAGACAAGAAGTTCCACTTCAGTCCATATGCTAAAGACTCAGGTTTCTAAAGAGCCAAGGTTCTAAGAAAATGGTTCTAAAGAACAAGTGCTAAAGAATCTGAAGACAGAATTTATAAAGACTCTGATGACTTGAAGTTCTAAAGAGCCAAGGTTCTAAGAAAAGGTTCTCACGACCAAGGTGCTGAAGACTCTAAAGACACAGTTCTGAAGTGTTGAAGTTTTTATGAACTTGTGTTATGTTCTCGCTTCTACTCATGCTTCAATCATCTACCATCAGAAGCCTCTTGTTGTACCCAAATTTCCCCCCCCCCCCTAAGAATCCGTTATCATATTATATCAACTCAATCATAACAAGAGCACACAAGGGATTAGTTCTTCTCCTTATCTTTATCTTTGCTCATGAGGAATCACCAAGCACCTTGACTTATATTTTGTGATCATCTATGTTTTGTATTGATTAAATTTTAACTAATAAATAAAATTAATATTTGCCCTAATTGATGATATTATAGGTGAAAGCATAACACAGTCCATCAAGTTGATCTAAGGTTTCATGACTTTATCCCCATGTCTTCTTCAACAAAGCGTCATTGAGATTCAAGATTCATCATTAAAGGTGCTTTGAAGTAATATCATGACAAGGTCTATTAGGATTTATCATGCCTCAAGTTATCAAAGATAGTTCAAATATGTAAGGGTTGATTGAAGAAGTTTGACCTAATTGGATAAGTCTTTGATTTATTGATCACAAGTGCATATCTCCCTCAATTCTCAATATTTTGAAGTGGCTATGGTTGCTATGGGTTCTCATTACCATCCTTAACAACTTTTATTTACAAGACAAAATTATTTGTGCAAGAAGGATTGTCAAAATTGAAAAGGTTTCCCAAGGCATTTTGTTGCTCTTGGTTTTAGGGTTTTGAACTTCTAAAGGCCATATCTTGCTCATCTTTTGGTATTTTTGAGTGATTCTAAAGAAATGCTTCTCTTCAAAGGATTATCAACAAATCACTTCAAAAGTTCCAATGAAATTTTGTGAGGAAGATCCCTAATGGTGAAGAAAGATTACAAGTCCTCTAAACAAACCATCAAATTCCCATACATGACTTCAAAAGATTATAACTTCGTCAATTTTTATCACCTTGAGACCATTATTTTTCCACATTGATCTTAAAGATGATCAACCCTTATTTTAAGTTCAAAGTGTGAAAATGAATGGAAGATTCCCTAAGGAAGAAAAAGATTATAGGTCATTTTATGAATTTTTCTAATTTCAATAAGTCATAACTTTCTCAATTTTTGGATATTTTGAATTGTTCAAGTCTCAAAATTTCATTCAATAGATATACCTCATGCCATCTTTTTTGGTCAAGAGCAAAATTCAAAGGGAAGACCATTTTTGGATGCAAGACATTATAGGTCATTTTTGAAGAAAAACTTAGAAATTTTCTAAGTATAGAAAGTCAACCTCTTTTTCTCAACTTTGACTCATCATAATTTTTAGATCAAGCATCCATTTAATTCTATTCTTTGCAATTTGTAAAGCTCATGATCTCTTCTTTCTAAAGCTTCAATAATCTTGTCCTAAGACTCCTTGAACTGAGAACGCCATTGATTTGAACTTGGTAACTTGAAACTGAAGTTTCTTCCAAAGTCAGAATTTGAAATCCTTGATTTAGCTTCTAAACACATATTTTATGCGCGCTTTTGCTTCTAAACATGTTGAGTGAACCTCCAAAAGTGATTAGCATATTAAAACACAAGGTTTGGATGAGTTTTGATCAAATTACAAGTCACACTTTTCTTGTTTGCAACTTCACACGATTTCCCTCCAAACTTCATCATTTCACACGATTGAGCATTCAATCAAATTCCCTATAAATAGAGGATCATCCCGCATTTATTTTTTCAAGCTTATAGATCCAGAATCACCCTACCAAACTTCTTCTTGAACTCAATTTTATGCAACTTCAAATTTTCTCTTACAACCTTTCTCAATCATTTTTCTTTGTCGATTCACCTTCCTTGAACCTCACTGAAGCTAACAGAAGAAGAATTAAGCTCTAAGACTTCCTAAATCGTGCTAGCCAAGTCTAGTTTCAGAGTTATGCAACTTAAATTCAATAAGTAGATTCCTTCACCAATTATCTCAAACTCTGATACTGTTATGAAGCTGTCATCATGTTGATTCTAGTTGCAACACTTGTTTTCAACTAGAAATACGTTTTGGCCATGAAATTTCAAATCTATTTATTTTCAAAAACGAATGAGCTATAGTTTATATAAATTTTTTGAGAAGGTACCATTGGAATCGTCTTGAAGAGACGAAGCGAATGGTACCGGTCTCGTGTCCTAATTTTACAGTTTCTGGAAACTGCAGATTCGTTGGCTGGAGGTTGAAGATGACCGACTTGTCATATATCAACCAATGAAGGCGTGCCGCATATTTTTCAAAATCAGATTTAAATAAATGATCCCATGCTTTATTCAATAAAGACCATGATATGCACAACACTTCTGATCCATTGGATTAGCTTACTAATGTGTTTTGACTCTCATCCATTGATCCACACTTTTTTTACTTTATTTTATTTTCTTATTTTTATATTTAAATTTTTTTAAACTTCAAAAAATCATAGAAAATTCCTTTTTACATCAAAAATTATGAATAATACTTTTGATTATTATTTTTTCACAATTTTATTTTGTGTTTTATTATTTTTTATAATTTTTCACTTTATTTGAATTATTTTAAATGTTTAAAAATACTTTTCTTAATTTTTAAATTCTAAAAAAAATATGGAAGGATCCAATGACCTTTTGACAAATATTAGTGACCTCATTTTATTTTTATTTCTGAGTTAACTATTTTTCACAATTTTTGGTTTGTTTTGCCTATTTCTTTTAATTTTAAAAATAGTTTCTGACTTTAAAAAATTATCAAAATTTTTGTATAAATATTTGAGATAATTTCTGATAGTTCTATGGTCTTAATTGATTTTTCTTGAATGTTTTGAATACAATTTCTATTTCCCCCTTTATTTTAATTTAAAAACCATTTTAAAAATCTTTTTTTCTTTATTTTAAAATACTATTTTATTTTGTATTATATTCTGGCTGATCTTGGACTATGAAATTTTTATCGTAAGCTTTATTAATATCATTGGATCCATGATGTTGAGTTTGACTCCATAAAAAAATGGATGAATGATTTTAATAATAGTTTGATTAAATTTTTGGTTCAAATGTGGTTTAATTCTTACCCCATCCCTCTTCATCTTATCATCTTCTTATTGTACTAAATGTTATTAGAGAATGATTTCCATATCATTTCTCAAAACATATGTTACATAGATTACTATATACCGAGCTCAAAATAGGTGCGACTTTTATATAAGTCCACTTACGATTTCTTAACCTAGTGCTAAATTTTTTCCCGATTTGAGAAAATGATCATTCATGGCCCAAACCCATATTTGTAAGCCCAAGTATGTTAATTTGAACCCTTTGATCCAATAACCTTGAGATTCATTGTTAGGAGACTTTGGTCCTACCAATCCTCCAATGAATTTTCATCAATTTTGGTCAAATTGGATCACTTAAACATCATTGATCATTTATTATTGCCTTGAGATTTTTATGAATGATATACTTGACAAAAAGCAAATGCAACTTGTTATTGATAGGCTTTGATTTTATCAATCTTCTAATGAGTTCTAAATGCAAGTTTCAAGATGGTCATTCAACTAACCACTAATTCCTAACAATTATCTTCATTTTATGCTTTTACTTTATGTTTTTACTTTAAGAACATTTATTTTAGTATTTACATTTCATGCTATTTTCATCTTTGCTCACTTGAGCATTTACGTTTTATGTCATTTTTATTTTGCTCATTTGATTTTTCATTTTCTTTTTGAAGATACCAAATAAGCAACTTGAGCCATAAAAAACTTTAATGTTACTTGGACTAATTTTTTACTATCCTTTGCATTATGGAGTTATGGACTTCTTGGACTTAGGATTAGAAGTTGTGACCTACTTAGAAACCTTGTGACCTCAACTGTTATTTTGTCTGGAGTTATTGGGGTTTACCCCAAGACATTGGGTTGTTTGTTTGTTTGCTTTGTGTGCAGGTTATTTTAATTACATGCTTTATCTGTGATCAGGAACTCACCTGCATACAACCGTTACTCCACCCAATTTTTGTGAAGACTTAATACAATTGAAGCTTGGTTTTCTTAAGAGGTTTATTATCTTTGCTTGTTTGGTTTCAAATATAAAGGATGAGAGTTATACATTGACTCTTTATATCAAGTCTTGGCTTCTTGTTGGTTAGACGGTTATTTTCCCTAGCTTTTACCTTATACTCTAGGATAGTCTCTTCATCTCTTCCCACCTTCTTTAGTTTCAAAAATATACTCCCTCCTTTTGAAAACTCTTCTTGTTTTTAAAACTTGAACCACTTTCACAAATAAACTTGGACTTATGTCCATGCATTTTCAAAATATTTTCTTAATCAAATTTAATCAACTTAATAATACTTTGACATTTTTGTGAGAAGACTAAAAGTTAATCAATCTCATTCAAATTATCTTTGCCACTTTGGCTTTTTACCTTAATATTTTCTCAAAAATATTAGACTCTTATCAATCATTGTAGTGATGCGAGCTACTATACTTCTTTGATATAAAGTGAAGTGAGATATTTTTCCACTTGGGTGTTGAGAGAGGTGGCAATTTTTATTTTGATCTGTGTGATAACAAGAAAATATATCGTATAATTAACATACTTTTTACCGATTTTATATTCCATTAAGTCGTCTAACCCTCGATTATTTCAAGATTATTTGTCTTTTTACAGGTATAACACTTATCGACTCAAACCAATGCAAAAGGACAGCATGAAGAAAGATAGACGAAAAACAAAGAGAAAAAGAATAAAAAAATACAAAGTGTGAACTTCTGGATGCCTGACGGTCGTCACGCCCCTGTGACGGACGTAACACCCCACAACATAACCAAACGGTCGTCACACGCACCTGACGAACGTAAGACACCACTTCAGCGTGTGACGACCGTCACCCACCTGTGACGACCGTCACGCGCGTGAAGGAGGACGTTGCGCATGATTGAAGACGTGGGCGTAAAGGGAAGAATAATTCTTCCTGTTTCTACTCAACCTCCTATTTTATTGCCACAACTTCTACTGCTCCTGGAATTTCTCCACGAAGACTTCCTCAAGAATTCAAAATTAAAACTGCTGATCTTTCCTGCTATATATATGGATACCAAGGCACAGTCCAAGGGTCGAAGATTTTTACGCAGCAAATACTTATTTTATTTTTACAGTTATTTCCAAATTATTTTGTTTTGCAATTCTTCTTTCAATTCCCTGTAATTTTCATTCAAGCCTTAGTTTCTATTTTTAAGTGTTAATTCTTCTTACAAGAATTAACACGAATTTCTTCTGCAAGTCAAGCTTGAAGATTTGGATTACCGTATTACCTCAAGATTACTATAGCATCTGTAATTCCAGGTTTTTTATATTGCAATTATTATTTATTCGTTTTCTATAATATGCCAATTATTGCCATGAATTGTATTCTGAACTTATTTACTGTTAAGTTAATTATGTCTGGCTAAATTATTAGTATCGGTATGTGACCGTAAGAACTGAAAGAATTCAATAAGACCTTGGCCAAAAATATTTATAAAACAATTTCTGGTTTCCAATTTCCAATATTAATTTAACTATCCTTGTCACGAGAGTGAGAGGTTAATTAACACGGTTTTGCCACGAGAGTGGGAACTTAATTAAGGCAAGAACCTGCATGCGAGAGCTGGGGTTTGACCCAGATAGTGGTAACGAAGCATTGATTTTTAAATACACGAGAGTGTTTTAACAAATTAATTAAATTCAAATTGTTTTCAAAAAGTGTTATTAAATTTAAAGTGCATCCACTAGGTTTAGTAGCATGACTTATTTCATAAACACGAGAGTGTATGTCTCAGGTTTTTAAACAATTAGCTTTTACCGAAATACTTTATAGGCCAAGCGATTCATTGAATTCCCTAAGTCCGATTATCACATACCGGTATAATTAGTACTATTAATTTTTAATACTAAACTGTCTACCCCAAATATCGAATATTCATCGCTTAGTTAGACAAAACTGTAGCATTAGATCGTATGCGATTGATACACAGTCTCTGTGGGTTCGATAATCTTTTAAAACTAGAACGACTAAACTGTATACTTGCAGTTAGTATCCCGATAGACTTATAAAGTCCCGATCACTGTGCGAGTCAAGTCAATCCAATGGCTTAGTCTCAACATTTCTACCGCTACACCTCTGAATTTAAGAAGACAAATGTTACCATTAGCAAGGACAAGTACACAGTACAAAGAAGCCTTATCCCACTAGCTTGAATTATGGAAAAGAACAAGACGTGGCAATACTATTTACATCATTGTGTAACAAATATTTTTCAATAGACAACGACTCTATTTTTCTTAGCTATATAAGAAAAGGATGATATGCTTAAAATGTTGTTGGTGTTCAATGTTAAAATGAAATCTGTAATTACTGGAACACAACCAAAAGTATTAACCACTATAACAACAACAAGAACTATTTCTATCAAAATCATTCTTGAATCATTTTGTTTATTACAAGATAACAATAAATTCATTGATTCAGAAAGTTATTAATTTCATATACTACAAGAAGATTGCTAAGCCGCAAAAGATAATGAAGATGATCATGGAAGCTCCAATTACAAATCCACAACATGAATGTTGTGCTTTAAAGTTATCATTGAATTAAATAGAACTAGGGTTGTTGTCCATAATGTTCTAAGATGAGTCAAGATGAAGAACTTATTCTCTTTACTACATCAAGATCAACAAACTTTCAAAAGCTTATGAAGAAGAAGACTTCAGTGATTCAAGTGCCTTGGGCTGTTGTCCGTGAAGAAGCTACTTGAAGAAAAGAATACCACAAATTAAAGCTACAATACAATGTAATATTTTTAGTGTGTATTAGGAGCTTTTGACGTCGTTAATTGAGTTTACACTTGCTTATATAGAAGAGTTCTTTTGTAAACAAACCTTGTAAAAACAGATAGGAGATTTTGCGAGATCAGATTCTATCGAGTTAATGATTGTTATATACATTTGGATCATTGAATATACCAGTGCAAGATTCCTTGAGATACTGAGTGAAGGTCCGATCTTAAGAAGGTAAAGGATGTTGTCATTATGGGAAATCCTGATAGGAGATTATGAAGAATCATATTCAGTTGGGTCAATGAATGTTATATCTAGTTTGGATCCTTGAACGTGTCATTGGATGTTAGTCACTGGCGGTTTCCCATGCAGATTGTAATCAATTTGGTTATAGTGGATTAAGTCCTTGAGTTTAAGGAGAAATCATCTTGGTAGGGTGGACTGGACTAGCTTGAGCGTTTCTCAAGTGAACCAGGATATATCACATTTTCTTTACTTTTACTTATGCTTAATTATTTATGCTTCTATAACATATTAGAAAGCATCACTTAACACAACAATGTTAAGAAACAAAAGTTTGTTAAGAATGGAAAACCCAATTCAAACCCATAACTCTTTCTTGTGTTTTTTTCACACCTTCAGACTCAAGACAAAATTTCCCCTTTTGTTGGTTTTGTTATACAACTCGCTATTTTCCACTGAAAATATTAAGTATGAATTACCTTTCGAGCCACTAGGATCAGGCCGATACGCTTTGGAATAATAAATAATAACACAATTTAATCCCCTTTCTCAAGTGAACTAATTGATCAGGCATTGGGCCTTCCCTTCTATCCTTTGTTCCGAGAAGAAACTCGCATGAGAGAAAGAGCAGTTAGACTACTAGGGGAATAAGAATATCTTGGGCCAAAAAACCCCGCGGAAGACGGAAAAGATGACAATTCAATTGGAATCCAAAAAAGAAGACAGAAAAACATGAAGTTAGGGGGAAAGAGGGGAACCTAGGGAATGTTAACTTTTCTCCAGACTCAGGGGGTTGAGAGGTTTAGGCTTACTTTTCTTTGGCATCGAGTTCAGTTCACTGAATTCTATAGTATACCGGCTAGTTGGTGGTAGCATCAGATCATTGGTCACTAGCTTTTTAGCAGTATTTAGCAGACACAAGGTGAAGCTGCTCCTAGTCTCGCAGGCAAGGGCATATGAGAACTAATTTTCCTTATATTTTCTTTCCTAAGGTATTTCTATCCAAAGCTATCTAGAAACAGTAACTCCTATTTAAGTAAGGCCAACTGTAAACAAAGAAAACAAAAGATTAGTGGTTGTACCAATCCCATCGGTCATAGTTCATGCTCTACCAGCTAATAAGAAGTAGAATGAGAACTCTTAAAGGCGCACCACTGATATCAATAAGGAAAGGAGCCCTTTAGCTTTTGGGGACATGTAAGATAGCCTATCGGGTCCTTTTTTAATGTCCATATAAGGGAAGACGATTTTTTACATTCACCCTCAGAGGTCGTCCATGCCTATTGAAATTTCCTTGCTTCTTTTGCATGTGTGAGTTGTGCCCGCTTTTCCCTCACAAAGCAAAGCATTTAACTGACTTCCCTAAAGTTAAGTAAGTTAATAGGCTAAACTCTCACATTTCTTTCTTCTGGCTTAGCCGAACTACTTACCTTGGGTCATGAGAGTTAAAACTGATATCCATTTCCATTTTTCATGGAACTTCATACCTGCAACAGAGTCAAAGTTGTGATAATGTCCATTCTTACAAAAGAAAAACTCCTTCCTTCCTTGCAATTGGCTTTCCAAAACAGCATAACATGATTGGTTAGATGCTTTTCCTTGCTCCATCTACAATTCTCGACAATCTACCCCATCTTTAGTAGTAGCCTAACCTAAGGCTCCATGATGGATCTACTGCACTAAGGTGACTAGCATCTCATCACATCTATCATCTACTTAAAGTTGCTACGTAGGGAGAATGGATAAGGCAGAAAATACATCCATGCACGCCACCATAGTAATCTGACGAATAATATCCATCAACCATCTATGAATAAAGTTTAATAACCTCTGATTCATCCAAGTTCTTATGGCAAATATTCATATCTCCCCCCCCCCCCCCCCCCTCCTTCAACCGGCTCTCCCTAGAAGTTGATGTTAGTTGTTGTCTAGGCTCAACTTGAACCAACGGGCTTACTCATTTTTAGATCATGCCTTCGTAGTTTTTGGTATTAAAGCCTTCCATTTCTCTGCGACTTCTAGAACATATGTGACTTTTCCCTCTTCAACTGGACTATAATAAAGGAGGGTCGGCCCGGCCTGTGATCATAGTCCGATAGTTATTCCTGCGCCAACTTATCTAATGGGGTCTGGTAGTCAGGTGTAAGAATGAATATAAGGAAACTAAAAAATCTCTCTTTAAAACCAAATGCCCGAAGATGTTTGATTCTTAGGGCTAGGAGATCAGTGAAGATGGACGGACAACCAAGCTAAAAGTTCTTCCATTACGGCTACTCCGAAATTTTGCACTACTACCTCATCCAACATTTACTGGAGATGAAAGAAATTATCTCTAATGCCTTGCCCTCTCTCTCCATTCGGGAGCTAAACCCGGGGCGGGGAGTGAGAAGAGAAGGAAGGGAATAATCGGCTAAGAAAAATAAGGTTTAATCGTGTAAATGATAAAAACTTAAATACCGGGTATTCTCTGACATTTTTAATATCTTATACTTGGTTCAAATCTAATTCCAGGTAAGGAAGGAAAAGATTCGAAATAAATTCTTGGATGATGAATAAGAAGCACTGCAGTAGCACTAGCAAGTCACTAAGGAACAACCTGACATCGAGGTCTCTACTCCCCAACCTCACCACCTGGGGAAACCAAGCGAAAGAAGACAAGATCTAATCTTCAAACATTGTCTTGTGCTTGTCTCGGTGAATGGACACAAAAGAGATATTTAATATTTTTATGAGAAAGCATTATGAATCGGCATGAGCAAAAGCCCTCGTAAAAGCTTCAACATGAAAATAAATTCATCAAGACAATGGAAGTAAAATATAAAAAAAGATTTGGCGGAGAACGGAAGAAATTTACAAACGGTGTGATCAGAGAAGCCTGCCTAGAAAAGCTAAGCGTGGAAAGACTACCTAAAGCTAAGACTCCTTTTCAGGTGATGTCGGTCTGGATTGATGCCTTTCCTTCTTTCCGGGAATAAGGATCTCTCAAAAGAAAGAATGAATGACCATACCTCAGGAACAATCAATGGGAAATATCACCATGCCATCTATGGCCTAGTGTGACCATCCATAGCATACGACGGGCAAGAGGGGTACGTGGTGGCTCTACGTGTCTACTAGTTTCAGGTGAAGCTATCCAGAGATCCAGGGCCATCCTCGATTCCATTTATATGGTTAAGCAAGCCCAACCACCTGCTTCCACCCAGACGATAAAAAACGTTAGCTCTTTAGTTATCCAATAAGGGGTGGAGCGAGCCTATTATGTTTCCAGGCCCCTTTACTTTTTACTTTTTATTTTTTAATTAAAGCGCTAGTTCCCCTAATCCTATAGAGTCAGGCTCTTCTGTTATCAATGAAACTGAAAGAAACACAAAAACCCGGTGCGTTTTGTATAGATCGAGACTTGTAGTTGAATTCTTTACTCATGAGATACTGGAAAGAATTGTAGGAAATCATTCGATGAGACTTCTCATTACTATTTAAAAATGATATCCGATGATCAAGACAATTCCCGCGAACTTTTTCATTTCATATCAATTTATTCTTCTTCTTACAAAGAAAATATCATTTCCTAATGATTTGTCCCCTATCCTATAGAGCTGGACCTATTATGATTCTTTCTAAATTATTTTTCGCTTATGTTGTTCCTAAGGACTAGCAAAATCGAAATAGCAAAATTCTTGGATCATCTCAATGGGTTCGGAAACCACACGTTTCTCTGGATCATCAAAGCGTACTTCTACATATCCATTCATAGGAAGGTCTTTTCGTAATGGATGACCCTCGAAACCTTAATTTGTTGATATAAGGAATAGATCCAGATGATTTATGGAAGAAACACCAAACATATCCCAAACTTCTTGCTCCCACCGGCCGACTGATGGAAATAGACTAACTACCAGAGATATTCATGTTACTTTGTCTGCACTAGTTTGTATAAGAATGTGTGAGTTATATCGAGTACTCAGTAAATTATAGACCACTTCAAATCTTCATTTTCGAGAGGGATAATCAACTCTATAAATATCGACCGAAACTTGAACCCTTGTTTAGGTATGCAATTTAAGAAAGCACAAAAATAGAAATAAGTAGTCTGTTTTAGTACAATATCTATTCCCATGTTCTGATCTTTCAAAATAGTAAACCAATTTTCTAGGTAAAGAATACAAAAAATATCTTAATAAGAATTGGCTATCCATATTTTTGTACCCCAAAATTTTCCCTCCCATTTTCTTCAAGACATTCTTCTAGGGTTCTAAAATACTCAAAGCCACTTAAGAGTTGATTGGTTAAATCTCCTCCTAAGCACTGGCCTATAACTAGGGTTTTGGTTTACTCAACGAAAATTGGATTTATAATTTTTCAAATTACTTTCATGGTTCAACATAGGTCCTCAATAATTCTCATGTCAAGTTTCAAGCCTTGCATCACAAATTTGCTTAGTCAATTGCTCAGATGACTGAAAATCAACTACATTAGACAAAAAGTCAATTATGGTCAACATACAGTCAAACTTCAAGATTTTTTTATGAACATCAAAATTTTGAGATGGAATTCATCATTTGATCAAGGGTTGACCATGATTCCTCAAGGAAATCACTCAAATCATCAAAGATAAAAAATTGTCAAAATTAGGGTTTTGACTGAAGATGACTGATCATTGATTGTTGGCCTAGTACATGACCTAATGGTTTGAAGCATGATCTCAAAGACTCAAATAAAACATCTTCACCTAATTACATGGCTCAATACATTTCCAAATATGCAAGTGATTGATAGTTCAAGAATTGAATCAACTGATGAAAAGTCAACACTCACTCAAAAGTTAAACTTTGAATTTTTGGTCAACATTGGAATTCAAAAGTCAAGAATCATCAAGATATTAAAAACTATCAAACTTGATCATAAATAAATAAACAAAAATAAAATATGGAAAATTTTATAAAACTTAGAAAAATATAAGTGTTTTTGTTCTTTACAAAAATCATAACTTCACAAGCAAGTTTCCTGAAGATGCAAGTTGATTCAAGAAAAATTTTCAACATGAAAGTTATAGGGATTGATGAATAATAATAACGTTCTTAATGTGGGATGATCCTCAAAAAGTGCTTAATTTAAGATATATAATCTCATGAAGTTATGATATTTTTTATTCAACAATTAGAATTTTTTTCACAAGTTTTGATCAGATTTTGTCCCAACTTCATGGCCATTTTCACCAAGTTCCCATTTGAATTAGCCAAAACTCACAACATGAAAGTTGTAGACAATGTTTCAAGCTTTCCAAAATTTCCAAGAACACAATTTTATCATGCTTGATCAAGGAGAATCTAAGAGATGAAGTTTGGTATCTAAGGTTGCATTATAGGTCATTTTTGTGACAAGTTCATAACCCAATCTTCAAGCCATGCTATATAATCCCACTTTTCAGGCCTCTAACCTCCAAATATATCCATAATCAAAAGATTACACATACTTTTGAGCCATGATCCAAGTGATTAAAGCTTTATCTAATCCATTTTGCCATTTAAGGGAGAAAGGTTACATTTCCATTCTTGTAAAGCAAGCTTTAATCACAAAGTCAACTTCTTGAGCTCTCAACTTGTTGCATCTGAGTACAAGCAATCTCTAACATAAGAAGTAACCTCCATGTGCCCAAAAAACCATAGATCATGCTTGTACTTGAACCTTGGGACCATAGAAACTCATCCAACTTGATTTTTCACTTTTTCAAACCATAACTTGTTAATTTTGATTACTTGAGTCTTCCAAACCTTTTATCTATAAATAGAGAGATCATTTTCAAGCTAACACAAGAGTTCACAAGCCCTCTAACCCTATCAAACTCTTCAAAGTCAGAATTGTACACAAAAGCTCCATTTTGAGATTTAAAGTCCAAACCTTTGAATCTCTCAAACCTTATAACTTTTATCTAAAACAATCATCCAAAAACTTCATATACATCATATATAACTCATCCATACCCATGTTTCCTCACTATAACATCATCTCCATCATCCACCATTTTCAAATTCCAATTGCGTAACTTGACTTGGTTGGAGTGATTCGACCACTCTCAGCACCAAGTGAGCATCCAAACAACTTCCTCAAGGTCAAAGCAAGCTCACCAAATCATCATTTCACCTATGGAAGTCGTGTAGAGAGCATTCATATTTCATATCAAGAGGTATGTTTTCCAAAATTTGATATCCTTATTCATACATCATTTGCTTTCGATTTCAAAATATAAAATGTAGAATCATGTCTATGAAGCTAGCCATGTCCTTAGTTTCCATTTATGTTGGCTGTGTGATGTGAATTTTGGAATTGAAGTTTCTGAAAAAATTAGGTTTTAGTTTGGTACCAAAAAAATCCGTCCTAACCATTGATCTATAACTTTTAAAAGTTGCATGTTTGAATTCATGGTGAAATTTAGAGCAACTTTCATGTTTACATTTTTTAAAATAATTGAGAAATGGAAGATTTTGAAAATAAAAAATGGTGATGTTGATGTCTAGCGCGAGGAAGAAGAAGAAGATGGCTTTTCAAATTTGAGTTTATAATATATTTATTGGTGGCTGTTTCTTAACCAGATGAAACAACCACTCCAGTGGCAAGCGTGTGTGTGTGTGTAGGGCGTTAGTGTGCAAAGGCAGGGGTTCAATCCCTGCCTTTGAAATTTTATTTTTCAACATTGTCTTTGTTGATCATGTGCAAGCAAGTCCTAGCGTTCCTACCATGAGCCTCAGGCCATCATCATCAGATGTTTGTACAATCAAATCCAACGCCCCAAACGCATGACCATGATGCACCCCATTGATTTGCCCACATGGAATCTCAAACAGGCGCCTGGGCCTCCCTGACTTGGGCCTTTTTATTTTTGCTACTTCTCACCCCCCATTTTTCTTTTTCAGCACCCATGCCCATTTTATTTTCTTTATTTTGTTTTAATTAATTATTTTTTAATTTCTTTTTTATTTAATCAGAAAAAATCATAAAAATGTTAAAAAAAATTAGATTTAGGTTTTTAATTAGTTAATTTAATTTTTGACAAATTAAATTAAATTATTTTAATGAATTTGATTTTAATTAATTAGAATTATGGTTTATACTATAAAATTTCTTTTCTAAATAAAACACTAAAAAATATTTTCTAAATACTTAGAATTCTTTAGGTTATGATTAATTAATTTAATTTTAATAAGTAAAATTAATTAATCTAAATACGCTTTATTTTATTTTAAATAATTAAATTGTAAATAAAATTAGGTCTAACTTGTTATTTCACATTTCAAATGTTTTCTAAACAAAGAAATAACAAAATATTTTCTAAAAATACTTAGAACTTTTTAGGGATTTTACATCTTGCCCCTTTTCACCACATTCGCGCACTTTATTTTCACATTAATACAATTATGCAACTGTCAAAGGTTTGTAATAGATAATAAGGGTTTATTGCTTTCCTCCCTCATTCATAAACTTGTACCCCTATCCCCGAAGTGTTGTAATAGCGTAGGACATTTAATTTCTGAAATTTACTGCTTTCCTTATTACTGTTAGTAATTAGGGTTTATATGGCAAGATCAAAATCAACTGTTAGATAACCTTATCTCAAAGACAAATACTTGAAATCAAAACACTTCACACGCACCTCTAGTGTAACCTCACTTGTTGTCTCAAATAAAAACAGTCATGTCCCTCGAATGTGAGATGCTTTAACAAAGACCCCCAGTTAAAAGATCATAGTCCCTCGATGACCCTTGGATGCTGCCTTAAGTAAACGATCTTAGTCCCTTACGACAATTGCTATAGAATTTTACAAGTTTCCTTCTATGAGTGTGCGATAACCCACGCATGTCCCTCACATCCAACGACGGGGCTTCCTATTAACTAATAGTAGGGTAACACTATCTAAAGGAGGAGAAAAAGTACAAAGACTTTTTGAGTTGGTAGATTGCTCGTAATCGCTTTCTCACAAACTAAAACAATTTCCACACCTCACACTTTCAAAAATAATTACTTTCAAAACACTTTATAAACACTCTTGAGGGATGATACAAGGATAATTATAAAGTAAATTTCGTTACATGGGCATTTTCAAAAACATCTTTCACAAAACAACACTTTTTCCCAGATATTTTCAAAAAAAATAATCTTGTATACATTCTTAACGATACAAGAATCATTACAAAATTTCTACACTTAGGCATTTTTTTCAAAACACAAAACACAAAGCATTTCAAAAGTGAGATAGCAATTAGGAGCCCGTAGAAAACTACAGATGAAAAGGGTGCTAACACCTTCCCTTTTCATAACCTACCCCCCGAACTCAAGAAAATTATCAAAAGGTCTTTCCTGTTCTTTTCACCCTTTCCTTTATTAGATAAAAGAAAAGTCGGTGCCGATTCTTGCTATCCACAACATTTTCAATAAAACGCAAAACTCTAAAGTCAGTTCTCTCACCATATTACATAACTGGCGAATCTGCTGGGGAGAATACACTAAAAGTGGGGTTACCTTAAGAGCTAGATCACCTTTATTGATTACTTGCTTGCTTTGTATTCTTTATCTTTCAGGATATGTTTGGGTTTATTTCTTGTATACATCCTATACCCGGATCTGGGGGAATTTTAGGTATGTAGCAATAGATCGTGGAAACTGTATGGCGTAGAATGATATGGTTGAAACGATGGCTATATTAGTGGGACACATTGGTTGGTACTGGTGTCCCTTGAGTAAGTCAAGAAGAATGCTGGCCTGCCGCGTGGTGTCATAAGCACTAAACTAAGCATAGAACCTTATTTGACACAACTTAGGCATTAGAAAGTAGTGAGATAGTTGGCTTTGGTGCAGACTGAAGTTGGTTGATATTTGATGTGTGCGATCGACTTAATGTGTTTAACGGTTTCTTAACTGCAAGTGCACAGCCTACCGCGGTAGTAATAAAAAGATGTCGAACCCACAGGGACTTTGTAATCACTCTAGTGCTATAAAGGTTTGGTAGTTTAGCTAAGGCGAATGTTGTCACGTTTTGTTGTTTAGAGGTTAAGGTAAGGGAAAAATAAATCGAATTAAGGGAATAATAATAATAAAACGGTCGGTATGTAATGTAGTGAACCTAAGTGGATCTAATCGAACCTAAGCATATAAAGATGTTTAACTTAGATGGTTCTGTAGAAATTATCAGTTTAAAAACCCTCACAACCTCACACTCTCTGGGTCTCGATTCTAACCTTAGCTATCTGGTCAAAACCTCACACTCTCGTGGTCTCGATTCTAACCTATTCTACTTTTCTTACTCTCGTAACAAAAAGATTGATTTTAATTATAAAAAGTCACAGCCAGAAATTAAGTTAATTTAGATTTTAGCTTAGGCATAATTTAACCCATTTGGTTACTATTATCACATCTAGACTATAGAAAATTAGCTAGTCATAGTATTCGAAATAGACATTCAGAAAATATAATCGGGAAAGAATAAAGCATTCATGATAAAATAAATAAATAAATAAACATAAACAAATTATATTAAAATTTAATGCGATTAAAAACCTGAATAACAATATTATTCCTCAAGCTCCCTCTTCCATAAGTCGGCAATATTCGGAATTCGAAATCGGAACTTGGAACAAATTCTGAGGCTAGAAATAAATTTTGACTACAATAACAATTTCCTAGTGTTGGAAATAGTTATTAATTGGAAAAAAAGGGAAAATAAAGTAAGAAAAAAAATGCAGTATTTAATTTTGGCAGGGCTTCGGCAAGAAAAATATGTAGCAAAAACTCTTTCTCGTTCCATTAATATTCCTCCTTGTTGCACCCCAAAACTTGCCCTCTCATGTTTTCCAAAGTCTTCCCCCTTGCCTGGTTGATCGCAAACTCTTGCCTAAGGAAAAAGAAGATTTTTGAGTGGTACTTTAAGTATCTTTCGATTGGCATCCTGAAAGACCCTTCGATTGGCATTCTGAAGGAGTCTTTCGATTGGCATTATGGACAAGCATTCGATTGGAATTATGTCAAGGCAATTTCGACGGCCATGTCAACCATGTCCTTCGATTGGCATGAACAACACCTTTTGATTGGCCTGTTAGCAGAGCCTTTAGATTGGAATACTTCGATTGATATTTGGGCAAGGCCCATTCGAAGGGTACGCAGGGAGTCCATTCGAAAGAGGCAAATCAGGACTAATCGAAGAGCATGGCCTGAAAGCATTTGAAATCCAAGCGTCCAGGTTCATTCAAGGGACACGAATGTTTCAAAAGAGGAAATAATTTAATGTGTCTGATTTTTTGCCCAGAGCGTTAAAGGCCTATTTTAATGGTTGTCCCTTGCCATTACTGCACCCTCACACCCCTATAAATACAAAGGCCAGCATACATTACCAACACACGAAAATTACACGAAAATTACACGAAAATCAGAGGAAAATCACACACGAAAATATACAATGAAACACACAAAACTATGCAGGAGAACACACAGAAAAATTGCCTCAAAGAGCCAAAGCAGTCCTTCAGATCAAAGGTGCCCACGCCCAGAAGCCCAGATCGAAAGTTCCTGTATCCAGGAAGTGCCCAGATCGAAGGTGCCTACGTCCAGCAAACGTCCAAATCGAAGATCCAATCTGCTGGTAAGAAAGGATAAATTATTCAACCTCATATTTGCATAATACATTCATACTTGTTGTTACCTCTGATTTGCCATCCTAGACAGGATCGAAAGGCCTGGGTTTGGCACCCAGGTCATGATTTTCGTTTGCTAACACTTGCTGCAGACATAGCCTGAAGGGACCCAGCAAGCGCAGGATTGAAGGGCCTGGGGTTCAATACCCAGGCCCTGCATTTTATTTCGCTCACATACTTTTGCAGGTATAACAACCCAGATCAAAGGAGACACCTTCTCTGGATCGAACCCATTAGCATACTGGATCGAAGGAGGCATCTCATTCCTGGATCGAAATCCATGACCTCCATGATCAGAAGACAATTCTCTTCCTTGGATCGAAGGCCACTCACGCCTTACTGTCTGGCCCAATCGAAAGGACCAGGACCCTCTATGGATCGAAGCAGTCCATTCCCTCCCTGGGTCGAAGCTCCTTTTCCTTGGATCGAAGGATCCCTCTTGCATTTTATTTTTGTTTTCCATAGACTTCTTTTTTTTATCTTTTTAATTAACCTTAAAATCAAAAACCACAAAAAACATTAGGCTAGTTCTTTTTCTATTAAATTAATCTTGTTAATTAAACCTTTTAATTATCTTAACATTTTTCCAAAAAACTAAAATTAAATAGATTTAGATTATTTTCCCAAAATAAAAGAAAACATAAAAAAGATTTTCTTATTTATTTAGAAATTTCTTAGACGCCTCTTGTTCCTTGTTCTACGCGTGTTTATTTTATTGTAACTGCCTACTAGTTTGTAATAGCATAAACTTTTACTTTACTGCTTTTTATTCACCAATTTTGGACATGTAAATAATCCCCCTCCCCGAAGCCTTGTAATAGCGTAGGATTTACAATTCCCGCACTTTAAATCTCTGTACACATATTAACTGCTTAGATGTATGCTAACTAGGATTGTATGACAAGATCTGTCTTAACTTAAAATCAACAATAACTCACCATGACATGCAAGAGTAAAATAACTGAAAATTGACACACTTGCATATGCTACTCCTAGGGTACACCTCACTTGGTTGCCTCGAACGTGGTCATTAAGTATAAGATGTTTTAGAGGTCGTCCTTTGTCCCAAGATCATTAGTTGCCTCGAAATGGTCGCCTCGATAAAAATGATCTAAGACATTAGGATTACCACTAAAGCGTCCTAACGTTGCTTTAGTGACCACACGTCCCTAAAATCAAATTGACCCGAAAACTCCAACAACGGTGCTACCTACTCCTCAATAGTGGGATAGCACTGTCTAAAGGATATTTGCACAATTAAATTCCTTTTTGAGTAGGTAGAGGTTCTTAAGTACTTGCTCCTTTTAAAAACAAAACAAAAACTTTGCGCACTTACACTTTCTTCAAAAACAAAACTTTTTTTTTAAAACCCACAATCACAAAGAAAAGCAAACCTTTTGAAAACATAGTGAGCAAGTACCTAAGAGCCTGTGGATAACCACAAATAGAAAGGATGCTAACACCTTCCATTTCTATAATCTACCTCCCGAACCCGAGAAACAATCTCGAAAAGGAATTTTTTTTGTGCTTTTGTCCTTTCCCTTGTTGGATAAAATAAAAGACCGTGGCGAATCTTGCTTACCGCGACACTTTGCAAAAACAAACGCAAACGCGAACCAACATTCCAAAAAACAGTCAGTTCTCGTTCCCACCGATCACAAAACTGGGAACTCTGCTGGGGAATATTATAAGTGAGGTGTACGTTAGGATTAGATCACTTGTGTTTTCAATTATATGCTTTGTATGCTTTAAATTTTGTGGGTTTGTATCGGAATTCTATAGATCCTAACCCGGATCTGGGGATACCCTTTAGGTAAGTAGCAACAAACTGTGAGGGAACTGTGCGGGGTATACTGACATGGTTGAAAAAGTAGCTACGTTGATGTGGCACTTTGGTGAGTACCGATAACCCTTGAGTTAAGTCAAGGAGAGTACGGGGCCGCCGCGTGGTGTCGTGAAGCAACAATTGAACTTAGAACCTTACTTGACCATCTTGGCCTTTTTTAGGGGTAGTGAGATGACCGACTTTGGTGCAGTCCGAAGTTGGTAGATACTCGATACTACACTCATTGAGGATTGTTTTCTTGGAATATTTTGGTCGCTAGTTCAGTGGCTAAACCAAAACGACGAACATAGAAAACAATCCAATGATATTGAGCTCCTTAGAACCCGGTTACTATTTATAGGATAGGTTTTGAGCCAACTACACTCAAGAGGGTACTTACCTATGGAACCTCATGCAAGCCTGAAATCTAAGGGCTCTTTGGTGTGACTTGTGTGCCTTCAAACTTGAGCTACTTGCACATTCTTGTTATCTGACAACATGGTTTCCTTGCAGGTTTTGTTTACAATCCTTATCCAATATTTTGGATTTATTGTAGGGCTTACTTACATCACCTCACACTTTTGCTTAAACGCATAGCATACACATCATAACATCATACCTTAACATTTCCTTAACCATTTCAAGGATCTCAAGGGTATGTGATGTAGGTTATAATACATCAGATGTCTAGCAAGGGGCAAAGGGGATTTATTTTCCTCTAGCCAATGCCATCTAGAATATCCAAGCACGATAACTTGAGTCAGGGGCTATGACCCACTCGATATGGTGAGCTTGACTCTTGAAGAAGGACTCTCGGCAACATGAAGTTCCTTCAATCAAAACTACCAGATTCAGATTCTAACAGTTTCTTGTTTACCCCGTGAGATCCTTGAAAACATTGCATACATATATCATACATATCATTGCATAACAGGTCTTCCAATACAGGTCTCTCATGTTCTCGCTGTTTATTTCAGCAATGGCTTTCCAACCAGACAACCAAGATCTCCGGGCTCAAAACACCTAACTTCAAGAAATGTTCTTGAACCTATCCCAGGGGAAAGAAGAAATAAAAGCTCTCCTCACAAGGGGCTTGGTCCTAGGGAATCCAGGAGGCATCAGGAATGATCAGTTGGAAGGGCTACAAATTGAGTTGGCAACAATGAAGATCCAGGTGATGGGACAGCTGGTGGGCCAGATGGATCTCATTCAAGACTTAGCTCGAAGATAAGAAGAGCTCAGGGTCCTCGTCAACAAGCTGCTTCAAAATAACCGAGTGGGGCAAACAACTAGGGTTGAAGATCAAGTCATCATTCAACCATCTCTGGGGCAAGAAGACAAGGGAAGAGCTCCTCAGCTTGCTTCAGGGTCACAAGCCCAACATCAACCTCACAAAAAGCAACGGGTTGACCGAAGGCAATTTACAAAGCTCAACATGCCGCTGTCTTAAGCTTTATAACACCTGATAAGATTTAATCTGGTGACGTTAAGGGACCCTCCTAAGAATCCCAACACAGCCTTCCCAAGGTACAATCCTGATGCAAGGTGTGCATACCATTCTGACAGTCCTGGACATGACACTGACGACTGTTGGACTTTGAAAAACAAAATTCAAGACCTGATTGATGAGGGAGCATTGGAATGGCCAGGCTGAGTTCTTCTACCATCCCTCCAAGGTTCACCATTTAAAGTGACAAGTATTGAGACGAGAAGACTTTTGTTCATTTGAATTTTCAAGTTGTAATCTCTTTGTTATTCAAACAATTATCCATTAATGTCAAACTCTGTTTCACTAATGCATTGCATATGTTTGTCTTGAATTCATCCTTTAATTACATTTAAACTATGCTTTTTACTCACTTTATGACATTCAACTCTTGCTAAAAGTTACAAGCCTTTAGAGGGAGGATGACGAAACAATGCCATAATCTTATATAGTATGCTTTTGGACAGACCTTGCTAACGATGTACATGCATTTTTTTCAAATCCTAAACACTGGAGTTATAAGGAAGATAATCCCTAGTCAACCCCTTCGGGCCAAAGAAGTAGGAGTTTTCTATTTTTTGAAACCTTTGATTTAAACCTGGGGCAGGGTAGTCTCTCAGTTAATTCAAAAGATATGCATTGAAGTCGCAAAACTCTCAATTCATAATACAACGAACGACATCAAAAGCTTTCCTCTGGAATCAAAAGACAGTGGTGGTTCCTTATCTCATAGGCAGTCAATCTCTCAAAAAAAAAGAGCCCACTGAGCCAAAACCTATAAAGGAGGTTTAAGAAAGCCGGGGCATGCCGCTGACTGTAATCTCGAAAACAGGAACAGTTAGGCAAAATTAGGGATAACAAATCAAAAGAACGAGGTCATTACAAATCCTCGACAACATGAAAAATGTTGCAAAAAATGATGACTGCCTTCAAAAATCTAACCTGTGTGAACCAACACCAAAAACGTCATTCCAGACTCATTTGGAGTTCAAATGCACAATTAACTGAGTTTAGGATTGAAGAACATCACGAATAGCGGGTGGGTACAAATATACTTTGAGCTTTATCCTTTGTTTCTTAAACCGTGAACCAAGCCACGTTACAACCCTTCAAAAGTCCTAAATGAAGCATGGGTAAGTTCGAAAGCATACTGTTACAAAAGGTATCCTGACTCCTGTAAGGCTTTGCCCTAAATCTTGTGTTGAATTTGTCTTATAAAGATTTTCTGCCAAAAAACGCATTTTTCAAAAAACTTAGACAAGCATAAACTTTGCATTATCTAAATATCACTGTTTGCATTTGGCTATTTGTTTGACAGCGGAGAAATTCACACAACGAATATCCGATGAACGAAAGCCCTCTCAGTGAACAAAATCACTTCAAAAAGGATGATACTTCCATTGGCAAATCTCCTATAAACAAGGGGGCATGACATGTCACTATCTAGCACACCTGGGGAAGTCCAGTCAAGATTCCAGGAAATCTCTGAAGAAGTGCAGAGTAACCAGGGGCAAGTCTCCATCTCCGTCACCTGGGGCATGGGACATGAATTCCAGCAACGAATCTTGCATGATCAAACATCTTCTGGTAGTATGGCAACATGACACTACTAGCAGTGACACCTCCCTACACTCTGAGAGCGTGGACATAGTCAAAAAAGTACTACGCATAATCAAAGACCCGCTAGGTTGACTGGCCTATGCAAAAATAAAGGCTTCCCGGCGAACCAAAAGGGTTCAGGCAAAAATAAGGGATGAAAATGAAAATTTGTACACCCGGCAAGTCGAAAACCTGAAAAGGCGACTTGGGCAAAAAAGGGTATCCCAATGGACTGAAAACTCGAAAGGACGGTCCAGGCAAAAATTAGGGATCAAAGTGTGCGACAATGTCCCGTCATCTCGTCACTTGCCTACCAGAAGAAGATTTGTCACTTCAATCGGCAATTACCAAGCACCTCATAGGTGGGGATAATACCAGATCCACAGGGCCGCCGCAGGCACCTTGTCCCGCAAAAACAGGGGAAAATAAGAATTGTCTGAACTGTACAAATTTCTCTGTCCACCAGGTACCAAGGTATATTCTGCTGAAGAATATGGCTAAGATACTATCACTCTCCGCAGAGTAAAACAGTAATGATAACTCTCTCAGCTCAGACTTGCAGCTATGTACAGATCAACAATACTCTCCCCAAGCAGAGTTAGTCTACCGTCAGCCCCGAAAAGGTTTGGTATCCCCAGAAGATCTTAATATTCCCCAGCGGAGTATAAGGATATTCTCCAGCAAGCGTAAGAGTATCCCCGACAGTCTTAATATTCCTCAACAGAGTATAAGAATGTTTCCCGGAGGAATACAAGATACCCCCAGTGGAGCCATTTCCCCAGCGCAGTCTAAAAAAAAAGTTTCCCCAATGAAGTTGAATCATCTTCCCCAGTAGATTCTGGAAGCTTATCCCCTGCGAAGCACAAATAAGTCTCCCCAGCCAATTTCAGAAGGTTATCCTCTCCAAGTTGCAACTGAAAGATCATCCCTAACGAAGTTATTTCTTTCCCCAAGCAGGACTTCTATCCTCAACAGATTCAATATCACCAGCAATGGTAATCCATCCCCAGCAGAGTTTATCATCAAAATCCCCAACAGAGCTTATCAACGGAATCCCCAGCGGAGTTTATCGTTAAAATCCTCAGTAGAGTATATCTTCCCCAGCGAAGTTCATCGTTAAAATCTCCGCAAAGTATCTCTTCCCCACAGAGTATTTCCCCTCGGAGTAATCTCTTCATCCTGTTTATCCCCCACCGGAGTTCTTTTCTCCTAACATGTTTATACTTGCAATCATCTTAGTTCGTCATTCCCAGCGGAAACTAAGAACTCAACTCTATTCTCCAGCAGCTCCGGGATTTATTTTCCCCAGCTAAAACATCACACTTCCATACATCATGATACATGCATATGCACATCATACCGTACAATCTCATTTATGTTGAGAACATCATTTCCTGACCCATATCATGCATTGCATATGACTGACCTTTACCTTTCAGGAAAGATCTGGTTAAGTTCTCTGCCATTTCCAAGACCTTGCCTGGTCCAGTTAAATCGATTCCTAAATATTTTTCTGATGCCGATCTAGTCAAAGGCCTTCTCTTGTCCAGTTAAATCGATTCCTAAAGATTTTCCTGATGCAGATCCAGTTGAAGATTCCAAGACCTTTCCTGGTCCAGTTAAATCGATTCCTAAAGATTTTTCTGATGCTGATCCAGTCAAAGGCCTTCTCTGGTCCAGTTAAATCGATTTCTAAAGATTTTCCTGATGTAGGTCCAATTGAAGATTCCAAGACCTTGCCTGGTCCAGTTAAATCGATTCCTAAAGATTTTTCTGATGCCGATCCAGTCAAAGGCCTTCTCTGGTCCGGTTAAATCGATTCCTAAAGATTTTCCTGATGTAGGTCCAGTTGAAGATTCCAAGACCTTGCCTGGTCCAGTTAAATCGATTCCTAAAGATTTTTCTGATACCGATCCAGTCAAAGGCCTTCTCTGGTCCAGTTAAATCGATTCCTAAAGATTTTCCTGATGCAGGTCTAGTTGAAGATTCCAAGACCTCGCCTGGTCCAGTTAAATCGATTCTTAAAGATTTTTCTGATGTCGATCCAATCAAAGGCCTTCTCTAGTCCGGTTAAATCGATTCCTAAAGATTTTCCTGATGCAGGTCCAGTTGAAGATTCCAAGACCTTGCCTGGTCCAGTTAAATCGATTCCTAAAGATTTTTCTGATGCCGATCCAGTCAAAGACCTTGCTTGGTCCAGTTAAATCGATTCCTAAATATTTTTCTGATGCCGATCCAGTTGAAGATGTTCCAAAACCTTTTCAAGTCCCAGTTTAATACTTGTAGCAAGCCAGGAAAACTATCTACACAAAGAGATTGAAGATTAATACTTGGAACTAGACAGGACGAGTACTATAACCTCAACGGTATACTCCCGGTGAGCATGAGTCAGTTCCTAAATCTCAAACAAAGTTAGACTTCCCTAGTGGAATCTTCTACAACAACGGGTATGCAAGTTCTCTCTAAGGAATCTCTTATGCGATCGACACTCCTGCAGATGGGATCCATAAGCCCATCCTCCTACCAACAATCTCCAAATGGCATCTGTAAGCCCATTCCCGACATCACAATGCTGATACTACACCATGCGAGTGCAAATTTCTGGGTACTCTAGTGTTCTATTATCTTCCACCTTCGGATCGCGAAAGGCTAGAAAGCCAATCTATATCCTCAGGTTTAAGAAAATTGAACAGGGGAAACTGTTGCACCCCAAAATTTGCCCTCTCATGTTTTCCAAAGTCTCCCCCCTGCCTGGTTGATCGTAAACTCTTGCCTAAGGAAAAAGAAGATTTTTGAGTGGTACTTTAAGTATCTTTCGATTGACATCCTGAAAGACCCTTCGATTGGAATTCTGAAGGAGTCTTTGGATTGGCATTATGGACAAGCATTCGATTGGAATTATGTCAAGGCAATTTCGACGAGCATGTCAACCATGTCCTTCGATTGGCATGAACAACACCTTTTGATTGGCCTGTTAGCAGAGCCTTTCGATTGGAATACTTCGATTGATATTTGGGCCAGGCCCATTCGAAGGGTACGCAGGGAGTCCATTCGAAAGAGGAAAATCAGGACTAATCAAAGAGCATGGCCTGAAAGCATTCGAAATCCAAGCGTCCAGGTTCATTCAAGGGACACGAATGTTTCAAAAGAGGAAATAATTTAATGTGTTTGATTTTTTGTCCAGAGCGTTAAAGGCCTATTTTAATGGCTGTCCCTTGCCATTACTGCACCCTCACACCCCTATAAATACAGAGGCCAGCATACATTACCAACACACGAAAATTACACGAAAATCAGAGGAAAATCACACACGAAAATATACAACGAAACACACAAAACTCTGTAGGAGAACACACAGAAAAATTGCCTCAAAGAGCCAAAGCAGTCCTTCAGATCAAAGGTGCCCACGCCCAGAAGCCCATATCGAAAGTGCCTGTATCCAGGAAGTGCCTAGATCGAAGGTGCCTACGTCCAACAAACGTCCAAATTGAAGATCCAATCTGCTGGTAAGAAAGGATAAATTATTCAACCTCATATTTGCATAATACATTCATACTTGTTGTTACCTCTGATTTTCTATCCTAGACAAGATCGAAAGGCTTGGGTTTGGCACCCAGGTCATGTTTTTCGTTTGCTAACACTTGCTGCAGACATAGCCTGAAGGGACCCAGCAAGTGCAGGATTGAAGGGCCTGAGGTTCAATACCCAAGCCCTGCATTTTATTTTGCTCACATACTTTTGCAAGTATAACAGCTCATATCGATGGAGACACCTTCTCTGGATCGAACCCATTAGCATACTGGATCGAAGAAGGCATCTCATTCCTGGATCGAAAGCCATGACCTCCATGATCAGAAGACAATCCTCTTCCTTGGATCGAAGGCCACTCACGCCTTACTGTCTGGCACAATCGAAAGGACCAGGACCCTCTCTGGATCGAAGCAGTTCATTCCCTCCCTGGGTCGAAGCTCCTTTTTCCTTGGATCGAAGGATCCCTCTTGCATTTTATTTTTGTTTTCCATAGACTTCTTTTTTTTTATCTTTTTAATTAACCTTAAAATCAAAAACCACAAAAAACATTAGGCTAGTTCTTTTTCTATTAAATTAATCTTGTTAATTAAACCTTTTAATTATCTTAACATTTTTCCAAAAAACTAAAATTAAATAGATTTAGATTATTTTCCCAAAATAAAATAAAAAATAAAAAATATTTTCTTATTTATTTAGAAATTTCTTAGACGCCTCTTTTTCCTTGTTCTACGCGTGTTTATTTTATTGTAACTGCCTACTGGTTTGTAATAGCTTAAACTTTTACTTTACTGATTTTTATTCCCCAATTTTGGACATGTAAATAATCCCCCTCCCCGAAGCCTTGTAATAGCGTAGGATTTACAATTCCCGCACTTTAAATCTCTGTCTTAACTTAAAATCAACAATAGCTCACCATGACATGCAAGAGTAAAATAACTGAAAATTGACACACTTGCACATGCCACTCCTAGGGTACATCTCACTTGGTTGCCTCGAACGTGGTCATTAAGTATAGGATGTTTTAGAGGTCGTCCTTTGTCCCAAGATCATAAGTTGCCTCGAAATGGTTGCCTCGATAAAAATGATCTAAGACATTAGGAATACCACTAAAGCGTCCTAACGTTGCTTTAGTGACCACACGTCCCTAAAATCGAATTGACCCGAAAACTCCAACGACGGTGCTACCTACTCCTCAATAGTGGGATAGCACTGTCTAAAGGATATTTTCACAATTAAATTCCTTTTTGAGTAGGTAGAGGTTGTTAAGTACTTGCTCCTTTTAAAAACAAAACAAAAACTTTTTGCACTTACACTTTCTTCAAAAACAAAACTTTTTTTTAAAACCCACAATCACAAAGAAAAGCAAATCTTTTGAAAACATAGTGAGAAAGTACCTAAGAGCCCGTGGATAACCACGAATAGAAAGGGTGCTAACACCTTCCCTTTCTATAATCTACCTCCCGAACCCGAGAAACAATCTCGAAAAGGAATTTTTTCTGTGCTTTTGTCCTTTCCCTTGTTGGATAAAATAAAAGACGTTGGCGACTCTTGCTTACCGCGACACTTTGCTAAAACAAATGCAAACCAGCATTCCAAAAAACAGTCAGTTCTCGTTCCCACCGATCACACTCCTATTTATAGAAGAGGATTTTTTTTTTGCAGTTAAGAGAATTTAGGAACATGGACTTGCATGCTTGAGTGGAGGAAGACCCGGACTATCCGTTACTGAAGTTGAGAAATTGTAGGAGAAGAAAACATCCATTACATTGCCCACGTCTCCTGTTATGCATAACGTTGAATTACGCGTGTGACGGTCGTCATGAGGAGGTGACGGTCGTAATGCGCTTAAATAGCGCGTTACGTTCGTCAATGACGTGTGATGAGCGTCCTTTAAGTTGTGAGAGTGTTACACTCGTAATGGGGGTGTGACCGTCGTCACAACATCAAACTTTGCAGATTTTGCAGATTTAGTTCTTTTTCTTCTAATTTTTGGTTAGCTTTCTTCATGTGATCCTTTTTCACTAATTTGACTTGAAACATGATGTACCTGTGAAAAGACATAAAAACTCGGAATAATCGGGAGTTAAATGGGTTAATGCATTATGAAAATCGATTAAAAATGTAGTAATTATATGATACGATTTCTCGTTATCAAATCCCCCCATACTTAAACCTTTGCTTGTCCTCAAGCAAATAATCATTTAGAAAGACCAGATAAGTTTTATCAAGTGCACATGCATGACATACCTTTGGTTTTTAAAGCAATTACGGGAAATCCTTGTCAGTTCGACCGATACTTAAGTGAAACACAAACGATACTCTAATGACACAAGAAATAGGCTAAGTAATGGGCTTCCATTTCAAACAAACTATCCAATATTTCCGTTATAATTCTGTCCAGAGTTTCCCGTATCTATTTCACCCGGTTTTGTTCTAGCGCAATCACATTAAGCCCTTTGTCTTAGCACGCACGTAGTGGAGTAACCAGTTAGTGACTTTGATCCTTTTAGCACGGGGTCTGGTACACGAATGTGGAAACCCTATACATATTATCCAAATTGGAGGTTGTGGAGGATCGAGCCGTAGCACGCCCTACCAAGTTCAGAACCAGATACCTCTGAACCAACCAACAATGGACTCCTTCATTAATTGCTCATCTCTTATATGCGACCTTGTATTTTGGTGCAAATTTTTTTTCTTTTTAGCGGCGAGATAAGAAGGATATTTCATTGATCAGGCATAATGGTTATTGAAACGGATCGCGTAAGTAGGAAGTATAAGGTGTCATAACTGTATCGATCTTGTTGAATCATTCTCAGCTTCCTTAACTAGGATTTCGTTAAGATAGGTATGTCGGGCTAATGCGAAGATAAAGCAAAAATTTTCGGTATGGCTAAATAAAGCGGGAAATAATTTAAAGTGAGAAATAACGTAAAAAATTACTTGTTTATGGTAGGTGGAAAGGTACCTCTCCCACACTAAATCCGACATTGTCCTCAATGTTGCGATATAAAGGCGGGGGAATACAAGTACAAACAGAAAGAAAAAGAGACATAAAAATTAAACTACTTAGAAAATAAGAAAAACTACTGATGGCCACGTCCTCTACTCCTGGCGCGTGATCGCCTGGTAGGCGTGGCTTCGGTATCAGTGTCCTGGTAACCAAGGGTGCTGACGTCCAACCTTAGGGTGTTAAGTTCAGACAGGGCCTCGTCCAACCTCTCGTTCATGCTCCGCTGGCCAGTCAGAATCTGAGTGTTTTGTGCACATAAATAGTCATATTGTACATGTTGTCTTCTTTAAAGTGCGACACTCATTTGATTTTGCTGATGGATGGTGCGGAGAACGTATTCAAGAGTAAAAGGTGGTGGTGAGGATGAAGGTCCTGGAATGTCGTTGATGGGGGTAGCACTGTCCAGCTCTTCTTGCATTTCGTCTGCGGGGGCATTAGGCTGGTCTTCATGAGTAGGAACACGGCCCTCGGGAGCTGTAGGATCGAATAACCAGTTGGCTCTGTTTTGTGGATCGATTCGGTCCCTGCAAGGCAAAGTAATGTTATGATAAACAATGTTTCTGATCACAGGATGTAATATGCCATCCTCCCGCTCATAGATGAGGTGTGCGGCCTTGCAGTGGTCCAGAGTCAGCAATGCCGGTGCCATAGAAGCCATATCTGTGAGAGCGACACCATAATTCAGGGCTATGGCAAGAGAAGTGACAATCTCTCCGAAGTAGAAGGGTTTTCCGCCTCTAGCACAAATAGAGTGAATATGGGACAATAAAAATGGGGCGGCGTTGATCTTCTGGCCGGTGAATGCGCAATGCATGAAGAAGAGCTCCTTGGATTTGAGCTTGTGATTGCTGTCTCGGGCGAAGATGGTGTTGCAGAGGATGCGGTGAAAGTATCGGATAGCCGGATTATGAATATGTGTGGCGTTGAGGTGGTCGTAAGATCCAGCATGAATGTTTGTCATACTGTGCCATAAATTAAAAGCTTCCTCACCGAAATTTGAGTCGTTGGGTTTCACCTTGCTCGCCGGCTCTAAAAGTGAGATTGGGGATTTGCTGGTTGTTGGCCATATTGCATGCAAGAGATTGAATCGTGAAAGTGTTTGGAATGTGGGTTGAGTAGTGGGGTAATGGAGTTTAAGTGTTGGAGTGTTGGAATTTAAGTGAAAATATGAATGGGTACTGTTACGGTTTTGGGAAAAAGGGAAGAATGAATGGGAAATGGAACGACTTCTGTAATAGCAGAATCTGCTATTGAGCACGCGTGACGACCGTCACCGTGGGCTGACGGGCGTAACACGGTGAAACGCGTGTTACGCTCGTCATATGGACGTTACGATCGTTACGGATGCAAAGAGGCATATTTATGAAATGAACGAAACAGGGTACTTATAAAACATTATAACACATTAATTCAATACATGCAGAGTATTTCCAACATACAACGTATAACAAAATTTTTGCAAAATGATAATATGAACAGTGAATTTAATATTCGATGTAACACACAGTAAATTTAATGAAAATGAAAATAAACTGATATTGAAATAAAATGAAAGTAAACTGAAATTGAAATAAATATATGTTTCTAACAGAACTTTAAAAACTGTAAAGAGTAAACTTGTTTAAAATGAAATCATAAACTGCCTAGAAACATAAAACACAAGGTAAAAATAAGTGTTGATTCTGCTGCTTCATCCAAGTCGCAGCTTCAAATCTTCGTAAGCTGCATTTATGTGATAAAACTGCTCCACAGTTATATCAGTTAAGCCTATCACGTCCATACGCATACCCTTCAACTCGTTCTTGATTCCATTAATGTCCGTCTGATAAACATCCAGCGTAGAAAAGATTTTATTCAAATTTTCAGCATATTCTCCTTTTGTTATTGCAGGGGCATCAACGTCATCTACGATGTTGTTACCATCATGGTAACCAGGAGGGGTCTCGGGGTCACTCTCATCAGACATTGTAGTATCGTAAACTTTATAGGATTGGGGTGTCTCAAGTGTCGAACGGTGGTCGGGAGGGTTAAGCTCATACAACCAATTGTCGCGATTGTGTGCACTTGTTTTGGCATGGTTAGGAAGTGTAAATACCATGACTACTTCATCCCTTATCAAGTATTCGATAGGTGCAGTACCTAGATTACCTATTATTCGTAGGTGGAAACAAAAATCAATGTTCATATGGAGGATTGAACCAAATTGTGTGCACCTATGTAGTTGGTATCTAAGTCTGAGGGCGTTAGCAATCATGGTAACCAGGCTTCCTATGATGATTGGCTCGCTAGGGTTCTGAGCAATATGGGAAAAGGTATGCATTAAGAATGGCACTGCATTTACAGGTCGGCCCTAGGTCATACACTGCAACAAAAATATATCATCTTTAGATACGGCAGTGCAGTTCTGTTCTTTTCCAAAAATGGTATGTGCTATAATCTTATGGAAATAGTGGATAGCGGGGTTGTGTATTTCATTATTATCCATGCTATCCGGCTCAGGATGGTAGTTCCCGGTTAAATTCCCCCAAAAATAGTCTAGCTCAAAATCCATTAACTCTGCCTGGGTGGTAGAAAAAGCAAAAGGTCCGCTAGGGAATCCTAGAAGGTCAGCTAATTCTTTATGGGTGTAAGCAAATTCAATACCAAATAACCTGAAGGCTATAAATCCCTTTCTAGTTCCAAAACCGCGCTCGGGTATATGAACTAAGGAGCTCAAAAATTCAAGGGTGAGCTCGCGGTATGTAACAAACCTAGATTTAATGTGGGCTTTTTCCAACCCCAGCTGGCTAAACAAATAATGGACACTATCCTTAATGCCTAAAGTATCCATTGTTGGTTCATCATAATATAATGTCATACCAATATTACTGTGTGATAATTCCTCAAACCTCCTCATTTGTTTCCTGCCTCTAAATGTGGTTTCCATAGTAAATAGCAAAGGGGGAAAGCAAAATCAGGGGAGAAGGTAGGATAGAAAAAGAACTTTTTCAGAAAACCTGTAAAGTTGTTTGAAAATCAGCAGCAGTTGTATAAAAATTTTTAGAAAAAATGAAAAAGAAAATAATTAAAATAATGCTTTAAAAGAAATAAATATAGAAACTGAATAGAAAATAAATATAAAAAAATGGAAATAATAACAAAAACAAATAGGTGGGTTGCCTCCCACTAAGCGCTGTTTTTAACGTCATAAGCCTGACGTAGTGCCTAGCAGTAGATCATTCAGGGGAAATAGTGGGTAATTCGAAGAGTTTTAGACTATTCGCATAATTTCTATTCTCAATATGATGATATTGCTTTAATCGCTGCCCGTTCACTATGAACGGGTCACTATTCCTACCCTTAATTTCTATTGCTTCGCTAGGGAATATTTTTGTTATTTCAAAGGGCCCAGACCATCTGGATTTCAATTTTCCAGGAAAAAGCCTAAGTCTAGATTTAAATAATAGCACGACGTCTCCTACACTGAATTCCTTCCGGGTCAAACGCTTATCGTGCCATCTTTTAGTTTTTTCTTTATATATTTTAGTATTTCATAAGCGTCTAGTCATAATTCTTCCAATTCATTCAAGTCAAGGATTCGCTTTTCTCCAGCGGCTGTGTAGTGTATGTTGAGTGTTTTGATTGCCCAATATGCTTTGTGTTCTAATTCTACCGGAGATGACAGGACTTTTCGTATACAAGTTTGAAAGGAGTAGTTCCTATAGGGGTCTTGTAGGCTGTCCTATAAGCCCATAAAGCCTCGTTAAGCTTAGATGACCAATCTTTCCCAGATATGGCGATTGTTTTCTCTAGGATTTGTTTAATTTCCCTGTTCGAGACTTCGACCTGTCCACTTGTTTGTGGATGATACGGTGTTGCTACTCGATGTTTTACTCTATACTTAGATAGCAGTTTGTCGAATATTTTCGAAATGAAATGGGAGCCACCGTCACTAATGACAAGTCTAGGCAAACCAAATCTTGGAAAGATTGTATTTTTAAAGAGCTTAATTACTACTCGTGTGTCATTTGTGGGAGAGGCTATAGCCTCAATCAATTTTGAAACATAATCGACAGCTACGAGTATATACTTGTTTCCGAAAGAAGATGGGAAAGGTTCCATGAAGTCGATTCCCCAGACATCAAAGATTTCTACTTCTAATATTCCTCTTTGAGGCATTTCATCGCGTCTTGAAATATTACCGGTGCGTTGACACCGATTGCAGTTTTTAACAGCGATGTGGACATCTTTCCATAGATTAGGCCAAAATAGGCCGGCTTGCAGGATCTTCGCACAAGTTTTGGAAGTGCTGGCATGTCCGCCATAGGGAGATGAATGACAGTGAGAGATAACATCTTCCATCTCTTCTTCAGGTATGCATCGACGGAAAATTCTGTTCGGTCCTCTTTCAAATAATAAAGGTTCATCCCAATAATAATACTTGAGATCATGGAAGAATTTATTTTTCTGTTGGTAGGTTATGTCTGGTGGGAGCGCGCCTACAACTAAGTAGTTGACTATGTCGGCATACCATGGAAGTCCCATGGTTGTATGGATCGCTTCCACGGCTTCTTTGGCTTTTGGTTTGTTTTGGTTCAATTGAGCTAGATCGCATCTTATCTATGCTATCAGCTGTTCATACGGAAAATCATCGCGGATCGGTACTTGTTCGGGTTTTACACCTTCTAATCTTGACAAGTGATCTGCTACGACGTTTTCCGTTCCTTTCTTATCCTTAATTTCTAGATCAAATTCTTGCAAAAGTAGGATCCATCTAAGGAGTCTTGGTTTTGCATCTTTCTTAGTTAGTAGATATCTGATAGCAGCGTGGTCTGTGTAGATGATTATCTTCGCTCCTACTAGGTAAGAACGGAATTTGTCAAGCGCAAAGACAACTGCTAACAGTTCTTTCTCACTTGTGACGTAGTTTATTTGAGCTGAGTCTAGCGTTCTACTAGCGTAGTAGATCGCGTGAAGTTTCTTGTCCTTCCTTTGTCCAAGAACCGCGCCTATGGCGTAGTCGCTCGCATCGCACATGATTTCAAAAGGTAATCTCCAACCGGGTGGTTGCATGATTGGTGCGGTGATAAGGGCTGATTTTAGAGTTTCAAACGATTTTAGACAATCTTCGTCGAATATGAACTCAACGTCTTTCATTAATAGACCGGTAAGTGGTTTAGTGATCTTCGAGAAATCCTTGATAAATCATCGGTAGAAACCGGCGTGTCCTAAAAAGCTTCGTATTTCTCGAACGGTCCTAGGTGGTTGAAGTTATTTTATGACTTCTATCTTTGCTTTATCAACTTCAATTCCTTTGTCAGATATAACATGTCCTAGTACAATTCCTTCTTTGACCATGAAATGGCATTTTTCCCAGTTAAGCACGAGGTTTACTTTCACACATCTTTCTAAAATCTTTTCGAGGTTTGATAAGCATCCTTCAAAACTTTGCCCGCACACAGAGAAGTCATCCATGAACACTTCCATGATGTTATCGATGAAATCCGCAAAGATTGACATCATACATCGTTGAAAGGTTGCTGGGGCATTGCACAGTCCGAAGGGAATTCGTCTATAAGATAATGTTCCATAGGGACATGTAAATGTAGTCTTCTCTTGGTCATCAGGGTGAATAGGAATTTGGAAAAATCCGGAATAACCATCTAGATAGCAGAAGTAGGAATGCTTTGCTAGTCGTTCTAACATTTGATCTATGAAAGGTAGAGGGAAATGGTATTTTCGAGTAGCTTTGTTTAGTTTCCTATAATCAATGCACACTCTATGCCCATTTACTACTCTTTATGTTATCGGTTCGCCCTTTGCGTTTTTCACAACAGTGATACCTCCTTTCTTTGGTACGATGTGTACTAGGCTGACTCATTTACTGTCGGAGATCAGATATATGATTCCTGCTTCCAATAGCTTCTTAATTTCATCTCTGACTACAATGCTAAGGATTGGGTTAATCCTTCTTTGGGGTTCTCTAGAGGTTTTGCAATTTTCTTCTAGAATAATACGGTGCATGCAGATTGAATGTGATATTCCTTTTAAGTCGGATATGTTATAACCTAATGCAGTCGGGTACTTCCTTAGGACGTCTAAAAGTTTCTTAGTTTCGAGCGTTCCTAAACTGGAGTTGATTATTACTGGTCGTGTACATTTGGTATCTAGGAATTCGTATCTTAGGTTCCTGGGTAAGGTTTTTAACTCTAAATCTAGTTTCTTTGGACATGGCATATGATCAGGTGTAAGTGCTAGACTTTCGCTTAGACTATCGTCTTGGTATGGTTCACACTAATTGTCGTCTTTGAATATCAGAGGGGTTTGGATTTTCATTATTCCAGAGTATGTGGTCTGTTCCGCTTCCATCTCTCTTACGCACTCGTCTATAACATCGATTAGATAACATGTGTCGTTCATGGCTGGTGCTTGTAAGAGTTGAGTGAGGACGAACTCCACTTTTTCCTCTCCAACTTCGAATGTCAGTCTGCCCTTCTTTACATCAATTATAGCTCCAACTGTGTCTAGGAAGGGTCTTCCTAATATGATAGGAGTAACTGAGTCCTCAGTAATGTCCATAATTATGAAATCGATCAGGATATAGAATTGACCTATTCTAACTGGGACATTTTCCAGTATGCCTATAGGGTATTTTACTGATCGGTCAACTAATTGAACATAAATTTTTGTGGGTCTAAGTTATCCCATTTCTAGCTTTTTGCAAATGGATAGGGGCATGACACTGATACTTGCTCCCAAGTCGCATAAGGCTTTGTCTATGACAAACTTTCCAATGTTACAGGGTATAGAGAAACTACCTGGATATTTTAACTTAGGGGGCATATCATTTTGAATAATAGCGCTACACTCAGCAGTAAGTGTAACTGTTCTGTTATCTTCTATCTTTTTCTTGTTAGATAGGATTTCCTTGAGAAATTTAGCATGCGAGGGCATCTTAGTGATAACTTCTGTAAATGGTATTGTGATATTTAGTTGTTTCAGAAGTTCAATGAATTTCTTGAATTGGCCCATCGTTTTGGAGTTGGTAAGTCTCTGAGGGTACGGAATCGGTGGTTTATAAGGTGGTGGAGGCACATAAGGCTTCTCTTTCTCCACTGCCTCTTGGTTCTCGTTTTCCTTTTCCTTTGGTTCATTCTCAATTTCAGTTGGCTTGTACTGCTTTGGGTACATGGCTGGATTTTCGAGTCTTGGATCAACAGGTCCGTCAAGTTCTTTTCCACTTCTCAGTATTATAGCGTTAACTTGTCCTTTTGGGTTAGGTTGTGGTTGACCAGGGAAAAATCCAGCTGGGGCAGCAGTAGATGCTTGTTGTTGAGCCACTTGTGAAATTTGAGTTTCAAGCATTTTATTATGGGTAGCTAAAGCATCAACTTTATTAGATAATTGTTTAATCTGCTCATTAGTATGTAAATTTTGATTCAGAACATCTTTATTAGTTTGAGATTGGGAAGCAATGAAATGTTCTATCATGCTTTCTAGATTGGACTTCTTAGGGGAATTGGATGTATTAGGTCCGTTATTGGGGTGATTTGGGTCAGATTTTGGATAGCCTGGTGGTGTGGCAGGAGCTTGTCCAGGTGCGTATAATGCGTTGTTGCTTTTATATGAAAAGTTTGGATGATTCTTCCAACCAGGGTTATAGGTATTGCTATAAGGGTTTCCCTGCACGTAATTCGCTTGTTCAAATGGAACTCCTGTTAGAAGTGGGCATTCTAGAGCAGGATGTTATTGAAGACCACATATATCACAAGCTTGAACCACTGCAGCTACGGTAGCTGCGGGAGCGGTAGTGAGATTTTCTAGCTTTTGGGTAAGGGCTTCTACTTTAGCATTGACTTGATCCAGACTATTCACTTCAATCATGCCATCTTTTGTTTGGGTTTTTTCCATATTAGCTCTTTCGCTTCCCCATTGATAATGGTTTTGAGCCATTCTTTCGATGAGTTGATTTGCCTCGGTATACGACTTATCCATCAATGCGCCTCCAGCAGCAGCGTCTATAGTCATTCTTGTGTTGTATAAGAGACCGTTATAGAACGTATGAATGATCATCCATTCTTCTAAACCATGATGAGGACAAAGTCTGATCATGTCTTTATAGCGTTCCCACGCTTCGAAAAGCGATTCGTTATATTTTTGTCTGAAACCATTGATGTTGGCTCGGAGCATAGCAGTTTTGCTTGGTGGGAAATATCTAGCTAAAAAGACTTTTTTCAACTCATCCCATGTGGTGATTAAGTTTGAAGGAAGAGATTAAAGCCATGCTTGAGCTCTGTCTCTTACAGTGTCTGCGTACTGCACAAACACTGACAGATGTAGGTTTGGGTCATCAGTAGGAGATCCAGAAAATTGGTTCTGCTGAACGGCAGATAGAAGCGAAGGTTTTAGCTCGAAATTGTTTCGAGCGATAGCAAGAGCGGCAATGTTGTTGTGAGGCTCCGCTTGAGAAGGAACTGCGTAATCTTTAAGAGCACGAGGTGGATTTGGTATGTCAGCCATCTTATATTCTTCAATTAATTCAGGGATTGAGATATCAGGGAGCTTAGTCGGAGGAAGATTGTTGAGATCACGGTATTCTTGAACTCTACGTCTTACTCTGAGATAGCGCTCGATATCCTTGATTTGTAAATGCAAAGGCTCGCTTTGGGAGCGAGTATTTGGCATACAACAGAGGGAAAAATAAATAGTTGCCTTAGTCTATACAGTACTACTTTACGAGTGCACTAGTGACTAAATCAAAGTCCCCGACAACGGCGCCAAAAACTTGATGTGTGCGATCGACTTAATGTGTCTAACGATTTCTTAACTGCAAGTGCACAGCCTATCGCGGTAGTAATAAAAAGATGTCGAACCCACAGGGACTTTGTTATCACTCTAGTGCTATAAAGGTTTGGTAGTTTAGCTAAGGCGGATGTTGTCACGTTTGGTTGTTTAGAGGTTAAGGTAAGGGAAAAATAAATCGAATTAAGGGAATAATAATAATAAAACGGTCTGTATGTAATGTAGTGAACCTAAGTGGATCTAATCGAACCTAAGCATATAAAGATGTTTAACTTAGATGGTTCTGTAGAAATTATCAGTTTAAAAACCCTCAACTCACACTCTCGTGGTCTTATCTCGGATTATACCCCTAAAGCCCTATGACTGCTCTCGCTAGCCCATAAGTGTTTAGAAAATACTTTTTGAAAACTTAATAAAATCTAATTCGTTTTAAAGCTCTCTCGCTGTATTTAAATCAAATGCCTAACTTTAGCTATCTGGTCAAAACCTCACACTCTCGTGGTCTCGATTCTAACCTATTCTACTTTTGTTACTCTCGTAACAAAAAGATTGATTTTAATTATAAAAAGTCACAGCCAGAAATTAAGTTAATTTAGATTTTAGCTTATGCACAATTTAATCCATTTGGTTACTATTATCACATCCGGAATCTAGAAAATTAGCTAGTCATAGTATTCGAAATAGACATACAGAAAATATAATCGGGAAATAATAAAGCATTCATGATAAAATAAATAAATAAATAAACATAAACAAATTATATTAAAATTTAATGCGATTAAAAACCTAAATAAAAATATTATTCCTCAAGCTCCCTCTTTCATAAGTCGACAAGATTGGGACTTCAAAATCGGTACTTGAAACAAATTCTGAGGCTAGAAATAAATTTTGACTACAATAACAATTTCCTAGTGTTGGAAATAGTTATTAATTGGAAAAAAAGGGAAAATAAAGTAAGAAAAAATGCAGTATTTAATTTTTGCAGGGCTTCGGCAAGAAAAATCAGTAGCAAAAACTCTCTCTCGTTCCATTAATATTCCTCCTATTTATAGAAGAGGATTTTTTTTGCAGTTTAGAGAATTTAGGAACGTGGACTTGCATGCTTGAGTGGAGGAAGACTCGAACGTCTCCTGTTATGCATAATGTTGAATTACGCGTGTGACGATCGTCACGAGGAGGTGATGGTCGTAATGCGCTTAAATAGCGCGTTACGTTCGTCAATGATGTGTGACGAGCGTCCTTCAAGTTGAGAGCGCGTTATGCTCGTAATGGGGGTGTGACGGTCGTCACAACATCAAACTTTGCAGATTTTGCAGATTTAGTTCTTTTTCTTCTGGTTTTTGGTTAGCTTTCTTCATGTGATCCTTTTTCACTAATTTGACTTGAAACATGATGTACCTGTGAAAAGACATAAAAACTCGGAACAATAGGGAGTTAAATGGGTTAATGCATTATGAAAATCGATTAAAAATGTAGTAATTATATGATACGATTTCTCGTTATCAATACTCCATGCTACACTCATTGAGATTGGACTCTCGGGATATTTCGGTCTCAATTTGGATGCTTGTGCTAAAATAATGCCTGAGAGAAAGATCAGTGATATTGAGATTCCTAGAACCCGATTACTTCTTTTAGGACAAGTTGAGCCATGTAAAACTTCAAGAGGGTACTTACACATAAACTCCTTGCAAGCTTAAACCTAAGGCTTTGTGTGCTTTGTTTGTGTATGATTAATTGTTTGAATATGACATCATAACATCATGACATCATGACATCATACTATGATTCGGTGGGAGAACTAACTTGAGGTTTTGCGTTTATGTTCGCAAATGTTGCGGTTAGAAAGAGTCGCCACCGACTTTTCTTTTATCCAAAAGGAAAGGTAAAAAATCACAGGAAAGACCTTTGAGATGTTTTCTTGAGTTCGGGGGGTAGATTATGAAAAGGGAAGGTGCTAGTACCCTTTTCATCCACGATTTTCCATCGGCTCTTAGTTACTTGTTTAGATCACTTGCTTTGCTTTGAAATTGTTTGAATGGTGTTTTGTATGGTTTTGAAAGTATTTTGAAAAGAGGCCATCATTTAGGCATTCTTTGTAATGATTCTCGTTTGTAAGAATGTATACAAAAATGTTTGTCTTTTAAAAAATGTTTCAATGTTTTGTAAGATGTTTTGAAATGTGTGTGTGTTTGTTTTTGAAAATAGCAAGGATTGTTTTGAAATTGATCAAGTAATTAGAAGCATTCTACCTACTCAAAAGTCTTTCTTGTGCATTTTTATTCCTTTGACATTGTTTACTTACCATTGATTTGGTAAGCAACCATATCTTTGGATGTAAACGGGACGGGCATGGGTCATCGTATGACCATGATAGCAATGTTGCCAAGTATCTTAGCAATTTTTAGGGACCAAGATCATCTTTGTTTAGGAAACCTTTTGATAGCGTCATCGAGGGACTATGATCTTATTTTGTTTTGTTTTGCCAAGATACTTCGCCTGCGTAACATGGCCATTTTTATTTAGGAAACCAAGTGAGAGAAACCCTAAGGGTGCTTGTGTGCAATGTGTGTAATTTTTCATGCATTTTGATTTGTCTTGGAATATGTCTTTTATATTTGTTTTGTTTTTGGTCTTGTCATACAAACCCTAGTTTACTAAACATGGTATAAATGCGATAAATTGCGTAAATGTAAACTAAGCTATTACAACAATTATTATGAGAGGGGGGATACAAGTTTTTGAATGGGGATATTGCACAAAATAAACCCTAAAAATACTATTACAACCCAATTGAATATTGTGCGAATTAAATAAATGTACAAATATTAAAAATGCAATAAAAATGTATTTATGTAAAATGTTTTGTATTTGTTTAATGTATGAGAAAAATGATTTATTTAAGCCCTAAAAATAAGAGAAAAAAATATTATTATTTTTGAAAGGGTGAAACCCTAATTTTCAATTAAAATAAAAGCACATGTTCTATATTATTATTTTATCCATTTTTTGTACAAGAAAATAAAAATAATATTATGTACAAATATTAAAAATTAAAATATGTATGAAAATAAATATTTTATGTATATAAATAACATAATAAAAATGTATAGTATTTTTAAATATATTTACAATTTATTTAAGAAAATTAAGTATATTATCCTAATAAATTATTATTTATGCCAAAAAATAATAAAAAAAATAAAATAAAAGTGTGGAAATAAATAAATTATTTTTGGGTATTTTTTATCATTAGAAAAAATAAATGAAAGTAATAAATGTAAAAATATAAAAAGAAATATGAAAAATAAAACAAATATGCCAAGGGGTGCAAATAGTGGTCAGGGGGTGTGAAAAACAAAAGCAACGGGTCCAAGGCGCCAAAGGCCCAAAACATCATCCCTGTCCTCCAGCTTCCTCCCTGCACGCGCGTTTTTCTTCAAATCTGTATCTCTCAAATGCTTGCACAAAAACAAGAACTTATAACATGAAACATATAGCATTTAATCTCACGATTCCAACCATATAAGATTTATAACCTAACTCTCCAAGATCAGAGAGAATTTTAATAGCCCTAATTCGTGACCTAGAAATTTTATGAACTTCAATCCTTAAATTCCCACTACACAACTAATATAAATGGAAAGTATGCATATGTACAACTTCACCATGTTATAGACTACATATGTTCTTCATAAATCGTGGCTTGAGGATGCCTAAATAGAGAGATAGAGTTTTGAAAAATACCTCCTTCAGATGGATTTGGATATGACAATGTGGGAACTTTGAGGGAGGCCTAAGGATCGTGTGAGCTTCCTTGAACTTCCTTCAAACTATTCCGATTCCTAACTTGCTTTGTGAATGGAAATTGCTGAAAGTCAAGCTGCAAACTCCAAGTTTGAAAATGGAAATGGCTGAAACAGAGCTTACAAATGCAGGATGAGTGCCTGGATAGCTTTGGTAGGATATGTGTGAGGTGTTTGAAGTGTTGAAACAAAAAACGCACGAGCCAAAAATGAAATGGCTAGATTTTTGCAGAAGGTCTGAGTTTGGATAGAAAAATGATGTTTCTGAGTTTGAGAGTCTTTTGGAGGCTAAGCAGTCGTGTTCAACCTTGCAATGAGTTTGTATATTTGTATAGAATGATACAAAGTCCACTCCTTATTAGTTGTACATGTTCTGATCTCTTTTGCAACTTTTCTTGCATTTGAAGAAAAGTGAAGTGACCAATGCAAACATGCTTGTACATGATGGCTTGTGAGCTGCAGAGAGTTGGTATACATTTCGTGTGGCCGGTGGAAATTTTTTGCATCAAAGGGACAGGTCCAAGGCTCAAGATGGACAAAGTTGCAAAAGCTCACTTTATGAAAATGGCATTGTGAACTTTTGGCCAAAAATGGAATTACAACTTGTACAATGCTTCAAAAGTGAAAACAAAGCCTTTAACCTTTGAGTTTTAATTTAACTATGGAGTTTAGATTGAGTTTAGGACCTGTAAAGAAAGGCACAAGCATCCAAGATCTGATTTGCAACTTGATGCTTTGTGAAAATGGCATGAACAAAAGTGATAAAATGCCAACTTCCCTTCTTCGATTCTCCCTAACCACAAATGATCTTGGAGAGTTCTTGGATATTTTGGAAAGCTTGAAATTTGCTCTATAATCCATCTTTGAAATGAATTTCGAGATACCTCTTGGAACTAGGTGTAAAATGTCCATGAAGTTGGGTCAAAAACCTGCCTAAATTAGGGCAAATTTTCACTAAGTTATTTAGTTCATGGACCTATATTCACAAATTCATAACTTGAGATTCAAGCATCTTTTGGGAAACGTTTGTGAAGAAAAGTTGTATATTTCATGGAGGACTACAACTTTCATGTTGGAAGTTTTCTTTGAATCAAATTGCATCATGGTGAAAAAGTGGTGGAAAGTTGGGAAAAAATAAGAAAATTTCCATACTTAGAAAAATTCTAAGTTATGAAAATTTTTCAAATTCAAAACCCTAATTTTCAAAATTGGTTTTATTGGTGAAAAAGTTTCATATTTTGACATATCTTGATTAATTATGACCCTTGGCACTTGGTTTTGACCAAAAAGTCAAAGTTTGACTTTTCAGTGTACAATTGACTTTTGATCAGTTGACTACAAAATTCATCTGTCAATCCAATGAACTTGAGATCTTTTGAACCATGTAATTAGGTTAAGATGATGCCATTGAACCCTTGAAATCATTTTTAAACCCAATTGGTCATTGGTTTGGTTAAAACCCTAATTTTGACCATTTTACCCTTTTGATGATTTGATCAAATTTCTTGAGGAGTTGTGATCCAAACTTGATCAAATGGTACATATGAGTATAAAATGTTGTTGTGGATAAAAAATTATGAAGTGTGACTGTAAATTGGCCATGGTTGACTTTTTCCCCAATACAACTGATTTGTAGGTCAATTGTCCAATTGACTGATCAAAAATGTGGTTCAAGGCTTGAAACTTGTCATGAGTGATCTTAGGGGTCCAAGATGGTGTATGAAAGTCATATGAAGCATTGGTGGTCCAAAAATCATTGTTCAAACTCAAACCCTAATTTTAGGTTATCAGTGCAAGATGAGATGTCTTGAGCTGACAAAACCCTAATCCTGCCTGAGTTCAAGAAGTCTTGTGAGAAAAATATTGATAAGTGAGAGGGAAAATTTTGGGGTACAACAGCTTCCCCTGTTCAATCTTCTTGAACCTGAAGAGTTAGATTGGCGAGTCTTGTTGTTCGTGACTCGAAAATAAAAGATGATTGGACACTAGAGTGCCCATAAATTTGCACTCGATAAAGTGTAGATGAGGGAATGGGCTTCAAGATGCCATTTGGAGAGGTGATAGAATCTTGTTGGAGATGGGCTTGAAGATGCCATCCAAGAATGTTTGTTGAGTTGTAAGTTGTAAGTCAGAAGAATAAGTATCAGAATGGTGTCCGTGTCTGGAACGTATCTGAGCTATATCTTGAATTGAATCTGTATGAGCAACGAAATAGCATTCGTGTCTGGAGCGTATCTGAACTAGACATCTGAATAAGTAACAGAATGACTTCCGTGTTTGGAGTGTATCTTAACTGTATCATAAAAGCTGAATCTGAATGAGTGACAGAATGGAAACCGTGTCTGGAGCGTATCTGAACTGTATCATGAAATTGGGGTCTGAATGAGTAATAGAAAAGCATCCACGTCTGGAGCGTATCTAAACTGTATCTGAACTTGAAATCTGCATAAGGGCCAGAATGGCATCCGTATCTGGAGCATATCTGATCTTGAAATCTGAATAAGTAACAGAATGACTTCCACGTCTGGAGTGTATCTATACTGGTTCTTGAGTTGAGATCTGAATGAGTAATAGAATAACTTCCGCGTCTGAAGTGTATCTGTACTGTATCTGAAATCTTTGAACATTGTCAATGGTAACTGTTAATCTTATCCTGAAAAGGGTAAAATGTTAGCCGAAACTCAAAGTTATGTTGCATGAAATGTATGATGCAGTATATGTGTTTTATCAATGTTTATGATTTATGGATGTAATGTATGCGTATGTAAGCTGATTTGCTATTTGGCTGAGGAAAATAAATCCTTGACTGCTGCCGGGGAAAATAAATCCTTGAATGCTGAGGATAAGAAATCCTTGGCGACTGTTGGGGATAATAAATCCTTGACTGCCGAGGATAAGAAATACTTGGCGATTGTTGGGGATATAGGGATCCTTCATATCTTGAAGTTGGAGTATTGACAAAAAATTCTGTTGTGAGCAATGCCATACACTGAATGAGTAATCTGTTTGGGGAGTCCAGAGAATTTGATGACTTCTATTGGGGATTACAGAACGAGAATCTTTATTCTGCGGGGGAATAAAGAAAACTCTGATGACTTTTGCGAGGAGTTAATAAAGAGAATCTTCAATCTGTTGGGGAGTAATAAAAACTCTATGGGGAAGAAGGCTTACTGCTGGGGAGTAGGTTCAGGAGTTTGGGTTGTCTGCCATTCTACTGGGGAATTATCCTAGGTTCGGGATAAACAAAAGTGAACTGTTATCTGGTTGACTTTCAGACTTCAAAAAAACTTGATGGGGAATTTAGAGAAACTGGATGGTTTCTGCAGGGTATTGATAATTGGCTTCACTGGGGATTGGGAGTTTGAAGTTTTAACTATGATGGGGATATATATGATGTACTGTAGGGATTGCTCATGGAATAGCCTAAATATGTTTTCCTATCCTTTCAGTCTGTCAGTAATTGTTCTCTTCCATCCTGTTTATTTGTAAACAGTAATTATGTTCAAATGCATATGTTCATCAATGAATCATTGGACATTTTTGCAAATAAAAACACAAATGTAAAGAAAAAGGAAAATAGTTTTCTGTATTTTGAAAGAGATATCTTTGTATTTACTTTGAATAAGTATTTTGTACAAAGGAGACAGACATCCTAGTAAGAGGATGGCATCATAAAAGTAAGAAAAATTTATACAAAGAAAGACATAGTATCTCATTCTACTATAGCCTTCGTATCTCTGAATATATTGTCCATTCGTTGCTTCGTTCAAAGATGATTGGATTGATCAGAAGCTCAGAGATTGTCATTTGAAGAGATTGTCCTTAAAGTGATCCGACGAGACATAGTCATATGCTTTAATTCCCTAACTTTTGCATGGACCGCCCTTTCGGGTTTTCAGTCCATCGGGAAACCCTTTTTTGCCCAAGTCGCCCTTTCGGGTTTTCAACTTGCCGGGTGTACAGATTTTTTTATTTTATCCCTAATTTTTTCCCGAACCTTTTTGGTTCTCCGTGATGCCCTTGTTTTGCCTAGGTGTGTCATCCTAGTGGGTCTCTTATGCGTAGTATCGTTTGACTATGCCAGCGTTCGCAGGGTGTGGCAGGTCGTCGCTGTCCATGGTGGTTAAGATCATTGCCCCACCAGAAAAGATGTTCCTGATTACAAATGGTCCTTCATAGATAGGAGTCCATTTTCCCATGGGATCACTTTGTGGCAAGATGATGCGCTTGATCACTAGATCTCTAACTTGATATAACTGGCGTCTGACTTTCTTGTTGAAAGCCTTTATCATCCATTTTTGATACGTCTGACCGTGGAAAACAGCAGTAAGCCTTTTTTTCGTCAATCAAGTTCAACTGATCAAGTCGGGTCTAGATCCAATCGTATTTACTCAAACCTGCATCCTTCATGACTCTCAAGGAGGGAATCTGAACCTCGATAGGTAAAAAAACTTTCATGCCATATACCAAGGAACATGGTGTTGCCCTAGTTGATGTGCGAGCCGTGGTACAGTACTCGTGGAGAGCAAACGGTAACATCTCATGCCAGTCCTTGTAGGTGATTGTCATCTTTTGTAGGATCTTTTTGATATTTTTGTTAGCAGCTTCAACTGCACCATTCATCTTTGCCCGATAGGGGGATGAATTGTGATGTTGAATCTTGAACTGCTCGCACAAAGCGGTGATCATAGTATTGTTAAGGTTCATACCATTATCAGTGATGATCCTTTTGGGGATACCGTATCGGCAAATAAGATTCTTCTTGATGAAGCGGGCAACAACATTCTTAGTAACGAATGCAAAGGAAGCTGCTTCGACCCACTTGGTGAAGTAGTTAATGGACACTAGAATAAAGCGGTGTCCATTGGAGGCTGTAGGCTTGATCTCTCCAATCATGTCGATTCCCCACATAGCGAAGGGCCAAGAAGTTGTTAAGACATTTAGAGGAACAGGAGGCACATGCACCTTGTCTGCATAGATTTGACACTTATGACAAGTCCGGGAGTGTTGATAGCAGTCAGCTTCCATGGTAGACAAATAATAGCATGCCCGTAAGATCTTCTTCGCCATCGTATGCCCACTAGAGTGAGTGCCAAAGGTACCCTCATGTAATTCAGCCATGATCTTTTCAGCTTCTATCTTGTCCACACAACGGAGCAGAATAGAATCATGATTACGCTTGTACATGATGCCATTACTTAGGAAGAACTTAGCTGAGAGTCTCCTTAAGAACTTTTTGTCATTGACTAAAGCTACTTTTGGATATTCTTGAGCCTCGAGATACCTTTTGACTTCATGAAACCACAGCTAGTCCACTACTTCTTCGGTATTAATCTCGTGACAATGTGCTGGTTCGTTCATCCGTTCAATGGAGATTTGGGGAGCTTCATTATCCAAATTAAGTTTAAACATAGATGACATTGTAGCTAGAGCATCTGCTAGCTGATTTTCTTCTCGAGGGAAATGCTCGAAGGTAATCTGCTCGAAATGTGGTAACAATGTCAAAACATGTTTTTTGTAAGGGATGAGGTTTGGAAGTTTAGTGTCCCCTTCTCCTTTGATCTGACTGATGACCAAAGCTGAATCCCCAAACACATCTAAGGATTTGATTCCCAAGTCTATGGCGGCCTTGAGTCCAAAGATGCATGCTTCGTACTCTGCCATGTTGTTCGTACAGTTGAAGCAAAGTCTGGCAGTGAAAGGAGTATAGCATCCTTCCAGAGTTATAAGCACAGCGCCGATACTGTTACCAAGTGCATTGGATTCCCCATCAAAGTACAAGGTCCATCAGGATCCTTGTTCAGGTCCGTCATATGGTCTGATTTCTTCACTGTTGTCCAATGTCACGATGTCTTCGTCGGGGAAGTCAAACTTCATGGATTGATAATCTTCTATAGCTTGATGGGCCAGATGATCAGCTAGCACACTGCCCTTTATAGCTTTTTGGGTCGTGTATTGTATGTCATATTCTGTTAAGATCATCTTCCATCTAGCTATCCTCCCAAACAGAGCAGGCTTCTCAAAGATGTACTTTATCGGATCCATCTTAGATATCAGCAGAGTGGTATGAGTCAACATATACTGCCTTAGCCGGCGAGCAGCCCATACCAAAGCGTAACAAGTTTTCTCGAGCAGTGAATATCTGGTTTCACAGTCGGTAAACTTTTTGCTTAGGTAATAAATGGCGTGCTCTTTTCGTCCAGACTCGTCATGCTTCCCCAGTACGCACCCCATTGAATTCTCTAAGATGGTCAGATACATGATTAGCGGTCTTCCCTCAACGGGTGGCATCAATACAGGAGGTTCTAGCAAATACTCCTTGATTTTATCGAAAGCAACTTGACATTCATCGTTCCATCTGACTACTTGATCTTTCTTCAACATCTTGAAGATTGGTTCACAAGTAGACGTTAGGTGAGAAATGAACCTGGCAATGTAGTTTAGGCATCCCAAAAAACCTCTGACTTCCTTCTCAGTGCGAGGAGCGGGCATTTCTTGTATAGCTTTGACTTTGGTAGGATCCACCTTGATGCCTTTGTTGCTGACAATGAAACCTAAGAGTTTACCGGACCGGACTCCGAATGTACACTTGTTTGGATTCAGCCTTAACTTGTACTCCTTCAACCTGACAAACAGCTTTTGCAAGTGATCATGGTGTTCTTCTTCAGTTTGTGATCGGGCTATCATGTCATCCACGTAGACCTCTATCTCATGATGTATCATATCATGAAACAAAGCTACCATGGCGTACTGATAGGTTGCCCCTGCATTCTTCAGTCCGAATGGCATCACTTTGTAGAAGAACGTACCCCACTGTGTGACAAAAGTAGTTTTCTCCATGTCCTCAGGTGCCATTTTGATCTGGTCATAGCCTGAGAATTCGTCCATGAAAGAAAATACTTTTTGTTGAGCTGTGTTGTCGACCAGGATGTCGATGTATGGAAGTGGAAAATCATCTTTAGGGCTGCCCTATTTAAATCTCTATAATCCACGCACATTCTCACTTTGCCGTCCTTTTTAGGCTCGGGAACAATATTGGCCACCCATTGAGGATAGGAAGTAACATCCAGAAATCCAGCATTGAATTGTTTCATAACTTCTGCTTTGATCTTCTCTGACATGTCAAGTCTCATGCGGCGGACCTTTTGTTTCACTGGTGGACAATCTTCTCTGGTGGGTAGATGGTGTACCACAATGTCTGTATCGAGTCCCGGCATGTCATTGTTTGACCAGGCAAATATCTCAACATAATCATGCAATAGCTGAATTAGGCGCTCCTTGATACTCGGCTCTAGATTGGCACCTATCTTGATTTCCTTTTTATCTTCCTCAGTACCCAAGTTAATTGTATCCAACTACTCCTCATGAGGCTGAATTGCTCTTTCCTCTTGCTGTAATAATCTGGCCAATTCCCCTGGCACCTCACAATCTTCCTCACCTTCGTATTCGACTTGGTAGATCAGATCTTCAGAGTCACTGAAGGCTATAGCAGTATCGTTACCCATAGAATCCGGAATGGAAGGGTACCTGCATTTGTGAGTGTGGGTGTGTGTAAGGGTATATCTATCTTAAAACAATAAAAGGTAAAAGAAAGACAATTAGCATAAAAAGTTTATATGTGAAAAAGCGTCCATGATTCATTGAATGACATATGTATATGAAATAAAAACCATTACAAATGGACCATTGTGCCTCGGGTAAGACACAAGGTTTTTAAAGTGCGAATTGTTTGTGAATTATTATAGTCCAACAGAAATGTAAAAGATAAATTATTGTGGTATGAAAGTTATCAGGATGAAGTCTTTGGCTTCCCTGTTGCAAAGCCTCCGCTGACAGTAGGAAATATCCAATCTTCCAAGCTGCCCTCCTCTTCACTGTCTTCTACCACACTGACACTTTGGTTGGTAATCTTCATAGGTGGCCCCCCAGCATGGGCACGGCGCACAGCCTTCTGACCAGTCGAAGTAAACCCCAAGCAAAACTTGTCTGATTTGTAGGGAATGTTTAGAAGCTCACCCCAGATTGTGCATCCCTCTTCTTCCACTACTGCTCTTGCATCCTTCAAAGATGACATCCGAGGTGGAGGTCTTGTGATCTTAGGAATCGAGGATACTTCCTTGGTTGCCGCTATTTCTTCAGAGACTTCTTCAAAATGTTGGAAAGGGGTCTCTATGAACTCACCATCTAACTCCACATAACTGAAGGAATTCAGATGACTAATCATATACTCCTCCTCCCCGTGGACAGTTATGATCTTCCCTTGGACAGGGTACTTTAGCATCTGATGCAAGATGGAGGTGACAGCTTCGGCATTGTGGATCCAGGGGCGTCCCAATAGACAGGAATAAGAAGGACGGATGTCCATCATGTAGAATGTTGAATTGAAGACCTGAGTTCCCACCTTGATTGGGATATCCACCTCCCCATGGACCATCCTCTTCGACCCATCAAAAGCTCTGACCACTACATTACTGGGTTTTAGAGTCAGCCCCTCGCAATCTAACCTATCAAGGGCTTTCTTTGGTAAGACATTGAAAGATGACCCAATATCAACCAAGACATGAGCTAGGGTTGTTCCTCTGCAATCTACTGAGACATGTAGTGCAACGTTGTGTTTCCTCCCTCGGGGTGTTAAGTCAACATCGGAGAAGCCCAGGCCATTATCAGCTGTCAAGCTGGCCACACAGTCCTCGAACTGGTCAGCAGACATCTCTTGCGGCACATGAGCTGTCTTCAGAAATTTTACCAGTGCTTTGGCATGTGCTTTAGAGCATAACAGCAGGGCTAGCATAAAGATATTGGAAGGGGTCTTCCCCAATTGTTCAACCACATCATAATCACTTTTCTTAATGATCCTCAGGATTTCTTCCATCTCCTTCTTGGATGTTTCAGGAATAACTAGTGATTGAGCCTTCGTCTGGATAGGCTCCTCTTGGACATTCTTTCCTTTATTCTCAGCAGCAGAAGTAGGGATAGGAATTGTATTGTCTTTGTTGGCAGGTACACTTGCATGTACAGTCACTGGTACAAATTTAATCTTCGGAACGGCCACGGGTCCAAAGACTGTTGTTGGAGGAGCAATCTCTGGAGAGAAGATCCTACCACTGCGGGTGATCTTGCTAGTTCCAAAAATATTGCTAATGTCAGAATTGTCCTTTCCGGAGCTTTCTACTTCGACAGTCCATTCAATCTGTTTAATACCATGGTAGTAGATTTCTCCATCATAGTTCCATGGTACTGATTTATTTGATTTGTATGGGGCAGGCCCGAGCATTGTAATCTTAAGCGGAGCAGTCTTTGGAGCAGGTGTAATCCTAACGGGTCTTTTAGGGGCCCTAGAAGGATTGGCGTAGATGGTTATTATTGAAACGTCTTTCACTGGAACGGGTGAAACAGGAGATTTCTCAAACAAAATTTCTTGGTTATCAATCAGTTGTTGGATTCTTTTCTTCAACAGAGGGAAGTCAAATGATGAGGACAGGCAAACATGGCAGCTTTTGTCACAACCTGGGAAGATGCCAGCTTTTAACAAATTCAACTTGATGGTCAGGAGCGGAGTTAACAGTTCATCCACGGTAGCAACAAACAGATCTTCTTCAATAGCGTTGTCATTGTGACCATGCCTCGGCATTGGGGCGGAAATAACATTCGGTTTATCAAGCACTTCAAACTCAACTTCCTTCGCGTCTATCAGATCTTGAATCTTATTATTCAGAGCCCAACAATTTTTGGTGTCGTGCCCTGGACTTTCAGAATGGTACGCGCATCTGGCGTTAGGATGGTAATATGGAGAAGTAGTATTAGGATTTTTTGGGGCCTCTTTCAAAGTGGCCAGATTCAACTTCAAGAGATGTGGTAGCACTTGGGCTGGAGCATGTTAATCTTAGTAAATTTCCGCACTGGCCTTTCTACCCTGTGCTGATTAATTCTCGGCTGGTCTGATGCAGGCTTCAGAATCATAACGGCCCCCACTATTGGTCGGTGCTTAGTTCTTCCCTGATTTATCTGTAAATAGACAGCAGATACTTCCTTTCTTCCCGTGAAGGGATTTTTTACAGTTGTTGAGGCAGACGCGTCCTTCTGGATTTTCCCATTTCTTATACCAGCCTCCACTCTTTCGCCAGTTAGAATCAATTCGGTAAACCCTGCAGAGGACCTTCCAATCATATGATTAAAGAAAAGGCCTGACAGAGTCCCCAAGAACATGTCCACTAACTCTCTTTCAGATAAAGGTTGTTGCACCCTTCTCGCTAGATCCCTCCACTTTTGGGCGTAATCTTTAAAGCCCTCATTGGAAGCCATGACCATACTTTGTAGCTGAGTACAGGTCGGCGCCAAGTCGGCTTTGTATTGATACTGTTTATAGAAAGTTGCTGCCAAGTCTTCCCAATTATGGACATCTTCCCTCTCCAACTGGTAGAACCAATCAAGTTGCGTTCCTGATAAACTGTCCTGGAAAAAGTGGACCCACAAGTCTTTGTCAGCAGAGTGTGGTTGAATCTTCCTGACATTGGATCTGAGGTGCATTTTAGGGAAAGACACCCCATCATACTTGGAAAATAGTGGCACTTTAAACTTTGGAGGGATTATAATTCCTGACACTAGCCCTAACTCCTCAAAGTATAGTCCCGGTACTCTCTAGATTTCCATAACGCTTAGTCGCTCTTCAAGGTGTTTATATTTGTCATCAGCCAGAGGGTATTGTTGTTCAGAGTAATCCTCTTCTTCCTCTTCTTCTTCTTCAGAATCTGATGGTACTGCCGTTCCTTTTCCTTTTCTTTCCCCTTCTTCAGATGTTTTTGGGAATTCTAAGGTCTGTCTGGCTTGTCCCTGAAATCTTCTACCCATGATAACCACACCAGTTGGCTTCTTCTTCTTTTTCTCTTTTTCTTTTTCTAGCAAAGTCTTCAGCTCCTCCTGCCCCTTGGCTAAGGTCAAGAGAAACTATTGAAATTATGAATTCTGAGCTTGTAAATCTTTGACCGTTTGTTCGATATCCATCTTACTGAAATAAACAGTAGAGATATGAGGAAACTTGGTGTGAAGACCTGTTTATGCTTATGATGAATGATATGTATTCATGCAATGCTTTCAAGGATTCAAAAATTCAAATTTGTTTTAAACAAAAAAGAAACACACGTCATATTAATTAAAATAGAATTGTGAGTACATCAATGCCCCTTGGGCAAAATAATACAGAATTCTAAGGTAAAAAGACGTTGCGCATCACCTTTGGTGCAATGTAGGTGTTTAGAGTCTGCTCTTCGTGAAGTAGCAGAGTGAGTTCCAAAACCTTCTTCTCGCTTGCGTAGAATTGGGCTTCGAAAGTATCGCACTCTCCCTTGAGATGTATCCAACTCCTTTGTAAGTCTTCAAGTGATGTCGGCATGTCAGGATGTAGGATGGTGTATGGAACCTCTCCTTCCTTAACAGGCTCTATAATCACTGGGAGAATGGAGGGGTAAGGCATCATAAGACTTTGGGCGCGGGTTCGTACCCACTTGAGGTAAGGCTTAAGAGGGATGGAATTCTTGTGTCCCAAGGTCTTTATATCCACCTTGTTGGGTATTCTCCGAGCTCGGATGAATCTCTGACGGAGTCCTTGGTCGTCGTTTTCGTAGTCGAAAACCAATCCTTGAATAGCATGTCATGTGGGCCATCCCTTCGGGCATACCCAAACTGTCTTAGAGCCAAGCAAGGGTTGTAGGTGATGCCTCCCCTAATGCCAAGTAGAGGGACATTAGGGAATTCCCCACAATGGTCAACAATAATGACATTCTCTCTGGATCGAGAACACCAATGAATATCTGAATGGTTAAGTGTCATTAACCTTTGTGACCACCTCAAACCTTGATCATTCTTCAAGACTGATTGGGGAAGATGAGAAATAAACCATCTTTCCAGGAGAGGAGTGCAACACATAAGAACACCTCTTTTCCTCATTGTACGAGTGTGAACAGAGTGGAGGATATCCCCAAGAATTGTAGGCACCGGGTTGCGAGTCATGAAGATTTTGACGGCGCTTACATCTATGAGTTGATCAGGGTTAGGGAACAAGACCATCCCATACATGAGAAGAGCTACAATCTTCTCAAAAGCTTGCAAGTCTAGAGAATTCCAACAACTTTGGGCCTTCTCAAACAAGAACTTTGACAAGAAGCCTTTGACACCACTTCTAGTTTCCCAATGTGTTGTAACATCAAATGAGTGCAAGTGCAGGGCTTGAGCAATCTCTTTTGGCTTTGGATCTCTTTCCGTAGCGTTGAAGGGTAGTTAATTGAGAATAGGAATCCTCAGAAGTTGAGAGAATTCTTCGAAAGTGGGCACAAGTTGGTAGTCAGGAAATGTGAAGCAATGATGCAAAGGGTCAAAGAACTGGAAGAGAACCTTCATCATATCCTCCTATGTGTTGGAAGTGACCAAGTTGAGTAGACGACAATGTATCTTGGTGAATGGAGAATTCTCAGAAATCCTTGAAACTAGCTCCTTGAGTTGTGGTGGAATTCTTACAAGTTTGATTTGGATAGTTTTCCTGCGAAGTGAATCCATAACCTACAAAACAAGAACAAAGATGAATCTCCAAAATCCTTGAAATGGAGAGTGGATGCATATGATGCTCATGATGTCCGTGATGTTATGCACAAGTATATATATACAAGCAAATCACACAAGTTCTTAGTTTAGGCTTGCATGGGGTTTCATAGGTAAGTACCCTCTTGAAGTTTAGTTGGCTCAACTTGTCCTAGTAAAAGTAACTGGGTTCTAAGGAGCTCAATATCAATGGATTGTTTCCTTGTTCATTGTTTCAATTCAAGCCTCTTTACTCGCGACCAAAATATTCCAAGTAACCAACCCTCAATGAGTGTAGTATCGAGTATCTACCAACTTCTGACTGCACCAAAGCCGGTCATCTCACTACATCCTAAAAGGGCAAGTTGGTCAAGTAAAGGTTCTAGAAGTTCATTAGTGCTTCATGACATCACTCAGCGGCCCCGTATTCTCTTTGATTGACTCAAAGGCTACCGGTACCCACAAATATGTTGCACTAACATAACTATTGCTTAGACCATGTCGGTATACCCTGTAGAGTTTCCACAACGTATTGCTATTTACCAATAATGTTTCCCAAATCCGGGTGGAGGATTCAAACCCAAACAATAGAACCAAAATGTAAAGCAAACAAGTCAAACAAGGTAAGCATGTAAATGTGATCTAAAACCCTAAGGTAACCCCACTTTTAGAATATTCCCCAGCAGAGTCGCCAGTTCTGTGATGCGGTGGGAGAACTGACTTGAGGTTTTGCGTTTGTGTTCGCAAATGTTGCGGTTAGCAAGAGTTGCCACCGACTTTTCTTTTATCCAAAAGGAAAGGTAAAAAAGCACAGGAAAGACCTTTGAGATGTTTTCTTGAGTTCGGGGGGTAGATTATGAAAAGTGAAGGTGCTAGCACCCTTTTCATCCATGGTTTTCCATGGGATCTTAGTTACTTGTTTAGATCACTTGCTTTTATTTGAAATTTTTTTAAATGGTGCTTTGTGTGGTTTTAAAAGTATTTTGAAAAGAGGCCATCATTTAGGAAATCTTTGTAATGATTCTCGTCCGTAAGAATGTATACAAAGATGTTTGTCTTTTGAAAAATGTTTCAATGTTTTGTAAGATGTTTTTAAATATGTGTGTGTTTGTTTTTGAAAATAGCAAGGATTATTTTGAAATTGATCAAGTAACTAGAAGCATTCTACCTACTCAAAAGTCTTTCTTGTGCATTTTTATTCCTTTGACATTGTTGACTTACCGTTGATTTGGTAAGCAACCCTATCTTTGGATGTAAGCAGGACGGGCATGGGTCATCGTATGACCATGATAGCAATGTTTCCAAGTATCTTAGAAATTTGTAGGGACCAAGATCATCTTTGTTTAGGCAACCTTTTGATAGCGTCATCGAGGGACTATGATCTTATTTTGTTTTGTTTTGCCAAGATACTTTGCGTGCGTAACATGGCCATTTTTATTTAGGAAACCAAGTGGGAGAAACCCTAAGGGTGCTTGTGTGCAATGTGTGTCATTTTTCATGCATTTTGATTTGTCTTGGATTAGGTCTTTTCTATTTGTTTTGTTTTTGGTCTTGTCATACAAACCCTAGTTTACTAAACATGGTATAAATGCGATAAATTGCGTAAATGTAAACTAAGTTATTACAACAATTATTATGGGAGGGGGGATACAAGTTTTTGAATGGGGATATTGCAAAAAATAAACCCTAAAAATACTATTACAACCCAATTGAATATTGTGCGAATTAAATAAATGTACAAATATTTAAAATGCAATAAAAATGTATTTATGGAAAAAAATTTGTATTTGTTTAATGTATGAGAAAAATGATTTATTTAAGCCCTAAAAATAAGAGGAAAAAAATATTATTATTTTTGAAAGGGTGAAACCCTAATTTTCAATTAAAATGAAAACACATGTTATATATTATTATTTTATCCATCTTTCGTACAAGAAAATAATAAATAATATTATGTACAAATATTAAAAATTAAAATATGTATGAAAATAAATATTTTATGTATATAAATAACATAATAAAAATGTATAGTATTTTTAAATATATTTACAATTTATTTAAGAAAATAAAGTATATTATCCTAATAAACTATTATTTATGCCAAAAAATAAAAATAAAATAAAATAAAAGTTTGGAAATAAATAAATTATTTTTGGGTATTTTTTATCATTAGAAAAAATAAATGAAAGTAATAAATGTAAAAATATAAAAAGAAATATGAAAAATAAAACAAATATGCCAGGGGGTGCAAATAGTGGTCAGGGGGTGTGAAAAACAAAAGCAACAGGCCCAAGGCGCCAAAGGCCCAGAACATCATCCCTGTCCTCCAGCTTCCTACCTGCGCGCACGTTTTTCTTCAAATTTGTATCTCTCAAATGCTTGCACAAAAACAAAAACTTGTAACATGAAACATATAGCATTTAATCTCACGATTCCAACCATATAAGATTTGTAACCTAACTCTCAAAGATCAGAGAGAATTTTAATAGCCCTAATTCGTGACCTAGAAATTTTATGAACTTCAAGCCTTAAATTCCCACTGCACAACTAATATAAATGGAAAGTATGCATATGTACAACTTCACCATGTTATAGACTACATCTTTTCTTTACAAATCGTGACTCGAGGATGCCTAAAAAGAGAGATAGAGTTTTGAAAAATACCTCCTTCAGATGGATTTAGATATGACAATATGGGGACTTTGAGGGAGGCCTGAGGATCATGTGAGCTTCCTTGAACTTCCTTCAAACTATTCCGATGCCTAGGTTGCTTTGTGAATGGCCAGAACTCTCTGTAGAATTCAAGCTGCAAGCTCCAAGTTTGAAAATGGAAATGGCTGAAACAGAGCTTACATATGCAGGATGAATGCCTGGATAACTTTGGTAGGATATGTGTGAGGTGTTTGTAGTGTTGAAACAAAAAACGCACGAGCCAAAAATGAAATGGCTAGATTTTTGCAGAAGTTCTGAGTTTGGGCAGAAAAATGATGTTTCTGAGTTTGAGAGTCTTTTGGAAGCTAAGCAGTCATGTTCAGCCTTGCAATGAGTTTATATATTTGTATAGAATGATACAAAGTCCACTCCTTATCAGCTGTACAAGTTCTGATCTCTTTTGCAACTTTTCTTGCATTTGAAGAAAAGTGAAGTGAACAATGCAAACATGCTTGTACTGGCTGACTTGTGAGTTGTAGAGAGTTGGTATACATTTCTTATGGCCTGTGGAAATTTTTTGCATCAAAGAGACAGGTCCAAGGCTCAAGATGGACAAAGTTGCAAAAGCTCACTTTATGAAAATGGCATTGTGCACTTTTGGCCAAAAATGGAATTACAACTTGTACAATGCTTCAAAAGTGAAAATAAAGCCTTTAACCTCCGAGTTTTCATTTAATTATGGAGTGTAGATTGAGTTTAGTACCTGTAAAGCAAGGTACAAGCATCCAAGATCTGATTTGCAACTTGATGCTTAATGAAAATGGCATGAATAAAAGTGATAAAATGCCAACTTCCCTTCTTCGATTCTCCCTAACCACAAATGATCTTGGAGAGTTCTTAGACATTTTGGAAAGCTTGAAATGTGGTATATAATCCATATTGGAAATGAATTTTGAGATACCTCTTGGAACTAGGTGAACAATCTCCATGAAGTTGGGTCAAAAACCTGCCTAAATTAGGGCAAATTTTCACTAAGTTATTTAGTTCATGGACCTATATTCACAAATTCATAACTTGAGATCCAAGCATATTTTGGGAAAAGTTTGTGAAGAAAAGTTTTATATTTCATGGAGGACTACAACTTTCATGTTGGAAGTTTTCTTTGAATCAAACTGCATCATGGTGTAAAAGTGGTGGAAAGTTGGGGAAAAAAATAAGAAAACTTCCATACTTAGAAAAATTCTAAGTTATGAAAATTTTCAAATTCAAAACACTAATTTTCAAAATTAGTTTTCTTGGTGAACAAGTTTCATATTTTGACATATCTTGATGAATTATGACCCTTGGCACTTGGTTTTTACCAAAAAGTCAAAGTTTGACTTTTCAGTGTACAGTTGACTTTTGATCAGTTGACTGCAAAATTCATCTGTCAATCTAATGAACTTGAGATCTTTTGAACCATGTAATTAGGTAAAGATGACGCCATTTAACCCTTGAAATCATGTTTAAACCCAATTGGTCATTGGTTTGGTTAAAAATCATAAATTACCCTTTCTCAGTCAAAACCATAATTTTGACCATTTTACCCTTTTGATGATTTGATCAAATTTCTTGAGGAGTTGTGATCCAAACTTGATCAAATGGTACATATGAGTCTAAAATTTTGTTGTGGATAAAAAATTATGAAGTTTGACTGTAAATTGGCCATGGTTGACCTTTTCCCCAATACAACTGATTTTTAGGTCAATTGTCCAATTGACTGATCAAAAATATGGTTCAAGGCTTGAAACTTGTCATGAGTGATCTTAGGGGTCCAAGATGGTGTATGAAATTTACATGAAGCATTGGTGGTCCAAAAATCCTTGTGCAAACTCAAACCCTAATTTTAGGTTATCAGTGCAAGATAAGGTGTCTTGAGCTGACCAAACCCTAATCCTGTCCTGAGTCCAAGAAGTCTTGTGAGAAAAATCTTGATAAGTGAGAGAGCAAATTTTGGGGTACAACACATACCATATCATTTTAAATAACCATTTTAAGGACATAGGGATTTATTTTTGTTCTGTTTTGTAGGTTATGGCTTCTGCTTGCAGAAACACTATCCGAATCAATTTTGTGAGGATACCTTCTCAACTTAAGGAGTTAGTCTCAAGGGTTCCTAAAAGTTATCCATTCATCAAAAGGCATGGTCGACTACTCAGTTTGGTTACCTCGGGTTTTAAAGAAGATATGATTAGTGTTCTATTCCAGTTCTTAGACCATGTACATCACTGCTTCACTTTTCCCGATTATTAGTTTGTACCCATGATGGAGGAGTTTTCTCAATTACTGGGAGTGCCTGTTCTCAATCAAATACCTTTCACTGGTTTAGAGAAAGACCCATAACCTGAAGAAATTACATCAGCCTTACATATGAAGCGGTCCGACGTTGTATTAAATTGGGAAACAAGGATTGGAGTCAAGGGTTTTCTAGCTAAATTTCTGTTAGAGAAGGCTCCACTATTTTTGGATGCTATGATTTTTCAAGCTTTCGAAGAAATATTGGCTTTTTTAATCTATGGGTTGGTGTTATTCCCTAATCCGGACCAACTCGTAACCCTATTGTAGCGATAGAAATGTTGAGACTAAGCCATTGGATTGACTTAACTCGCACAGATCAAATAAAAATCACCACTACGCTTTATTGTTTCAAGAGGAATGGGAAAAGAGCGAATAACCCAAAAAAGAGGCAGAGAGAATCTAAGTTTGTGGGTTGGTTATGCAAAGGGAAGGTATTAGCACCCTAAACATCTACGGTACTCCGAAGGAACCTCTTTGAAAAATTGTGTAATTTGCCTAAAAGAGTTGTATACAAAAAATAGATTGTAGGGATGAGAAAAGAAGTATATTTTACAATTTGTTACGCCCACCACTGTTACGAACCTTTAGTGCCTATGTACCACTTTCTGTACAATAAGGGAATAGGGTACTCGTAGTTCACCTTTAAAAATTTTAAACACAAGTGTGTTGGTTAATTTTAAGAGTGGAGACATCATCACGTATCCGAGTGGAAAACGTACTTACTATCCACAATCATGAGAAAGGAGAATTTGCATCATCTCAAAGTGGAGGATTTAGCTTGCATTTTAAAATCAACAAAGCCTTGCTCAACACCCAAGTAGAAAATATCTCACTTCACTACATATCGTAGAAGTATAGTAGCTCGCATCACTACAAAGATTGATAAGAGTCTAATCTTTTGAGAAAATTTTAAGATAAAAAGCCAAAATGGCTAAAAAAATATTTGAATGAGATTAATTGGCTTTTAGTCTTCTCACAAAAATGTCAAAGTATTATTAAATTGGTTAAAGTTTGATTAAGAAAATATTTTTGAAAATGCATGGACCTAAGTCCAAGTTTATTGTGAAAGTTGTTCGAGTTAGAAAACAAGAAGAGTTTTGAAAGAGAGGGAGACGATTTTTAAAATTAAAGAAGATGGGAGGAGATGAAGGGAATATCCTAAATCATAAGGAAAAAGCTAGGGAAAAGAACCGTCTAACCAATAAAAAGCCAACACTTGACATAATGAGTCAATGTAGAACTCCCATCCTTTGGGTTGAAACAAAACTAGCAAAGATATGAAACCTCTTAAGAATACCAAAATTCAAATGCATTATGTCTTATAAAAAATTGGGCAGAGTAATAGTTGTATATAGAGGAATTCCAAATTATAGACAAAGCATGTAAACAAAATAACCTGCACACAAAGAAAACAAATAACCCAATGTCTTGGAGTAAACCCTAAGAACTCTAGAGAAAATAACAATATAAGTCACGAGGTGTCAAGATAGGTCAAGGTCTCTAATCCTAAGTCCAAGAAGTCCACAAATCGAAAATGCCAAGGATAGTAACCAAACAGTCCAAGTAACCTTAAAAAAATTTATTTTTCAAGTTGATTATTAGGTATCTTAAAAAAGAAACGAAAAGCTCAAGTGAGCAAAATAAAAATGACATAAAAATAAATGCTCAAGTGAGCAAAGATGAAAATAGAATAAAATGAAAATGCTAAAATAAATGGTGCTTAAAGTAAAAGCATAAAGTAAAAGCATTGAAATAAAAGTCAATTGTTAATGAATTAGAAATTAGAGGTTAGTTGAATGACCATCTTGAAACTTACATTTGAAAACTCATTAGTAGATTGATAAAATAAAAGCCTCTCAATAACAAGTTTCATTTGCTTTTTTTCAAGTATATCATTCATTTCAAATTCTCAAGGCAGTAATAAATGATCAACGATGTTTAAATGATTCACCTAGTCCAAATTTTATGAAAGTCCATTAGAGGATTGATAAGACCAAAGCCTCCTAACAATGAACCCCAAGGTTATTGGATCAAAGGTTTCAAATTAACCATACTTGGGCTTGTAAGTATAGGTTTGGGCCACAGATGATCATTTCTAGAATCGGGACAAAATTTAGCGCTATGTTAAGCAATCGTAAATGGACTTATATAGAAGTCACACCTATTTTGAGGTCGGTCAATAGCAATCAATTTGCCATATGTTTGGACAGATGATATGTAGATCATCCTCTAACAACATGTAACACAGTGAGAAAGGGATAAGATGAAGAGGGAGGGGATATATTTGAATAAAATTTTTAATCAAAACTATCATTAAAATCATCCATCCATTTTAGTGGAGTTAAACTCAACACTCAAGATCCAATGATGTTAATGAAGTTTATGATCAACAATCACATAGCCATAATATATAAAATGAATAAGTTGAATTTAATGAATAAAATAAAAAAAGAAAAATGACTTTTAAATTGTTTTTAAAATGAGAATAAGAGGTAAAATAGCAAACTATATTCAAAGTATCAAATAAAAATTTAAAAGGACCATAGAAAAATCAGAAATGACCTCAAATATTTTTATAAATTTTATGGTAATTTTTTAAAACAAAAAAGTATTTTTAAACTAATTTAAATCACTCAAATAAGTATGAAAAAGTTCAAAAATAAAAGAAGTCAAAATAAAATTCTTGAAAAATTTCAGAATGTCATAAATGAGGAAAATGCTTTTTGTAAAATATTTTAGAATTTAAAAATATCAAAAAGTATTTTTAAATAAATAGAAACAACTAAAAATATAAGAAATATTATAAACAATATTAAATCTGAAAATAAAATCATGAAAAAATAAAAATCAAAGAGAATATTTGAAAATAGTTTTGTGAATTTTTTCATAATTGTTTAATCAAAAATGATTTTTCTATGATTTTTTGAAGTTTAAATCAATTCAAAAACAAAAATCAGAAAATAAAATAACAAACCAAAAAAATATGGTCCATCTGATCATTGTAAAAACGCGTTAGTAAACAGATCTAGTGGATCTGACGCATTGTGCATGTCATGGACTTTATTGGATTTCACACTGAATCAATCTTTATTAAATAAAAACAACTTAAAATGTGGCACGTTGGATGAAGTCTCACTAATGAAAGTAATCAGATCCAAGGGTTCCTATGACGCCCGCATGATAAAACAGATGCATTAGATATAATTCAAAAAATCACATGTCACGCTATCATTGGCTGAAGCACGACATGTAGGTCGTCTTCAACCTCCAGACGCCCTAAATTGAGGTTCCTCAAACTGTAAAATTAGAGAACCAGATCGATACCATTAGATTCTTCTCTTCAAGACGTTTCTAATGGTACCCTCGCGCCAAATTTATATAAACTATGCAAGGCTGAATTTGAAGAGAACAAAAAAAATAGCAAACACAAAAATTCCAAGTATCTCTCTCAATTCTCAATCAAAATGCAAATCGTAAGATGTGTGAGAATCAGAAGGATGAATAGAGTAGAATAGGGCTTTATTTGGTTCGATTTGATTGAGAATTATCCCAAAATGAAGTAGCTGAAAATTGCTCTGAAACTAGACTTGGTTAGCACGATTTAGGAAACCTCAAGGCTTGATTCTTCTTCAGTTAGCTTCAGGGAAGTTCAAGGATGAAGGATCAATGAAGAAATTTGATTGAAAAGTGGAGATAATAGGAATTTGAAAACTCAAAAAAGTGAGTTATACAGGGAGTTTGGAAGGGTGATTTTGGCTGTTCAAGCTTGTGAAAATGAGTGGCATAGAGCCTGTATTTATAGGAGAAGCGAATGGAATCAAGAGAAGAGGTGAATGATGCAAATTCAAATGAATTAGTGCACACCTGTGTACATGAGCAAAGTGTGTTTACATGTGCATCAAAACTCATCCAAATGATGTGTTTTGGTGCTCTAAATGATTCAAAAATATTTGCTAATCATGTTTAAGTGGAAAACTCATGGAAATTTGGTAAGTAGAAGCCAAATTAAGAATTTCATGTTCTGACTTTGGAGAAAAGTTCAGTTTCGAGGAATCTTTGAATCCATGGTGTTAACAACTCAAGGGGTCTTAGGGTATGATTCTTGAAGTAATTGAAAGATAGGGTCACAAACTTTACAATGCTCAAAGAGTGATATCAATTGGATGCTTGAGCTAAAAGTTGTGATGAGTCAAAGTTGAGAAAAAGATGCTGACTTTTTGTACTTTAGAAAAATTCTAAGTTTTTCTTCAAAAGTAACCTATAATGTTTTGAAGCCGAACAAGGCCTTCCTCCAAAATTGAGCTTTGATCATTGATTCTAGCTTTAAGTAGACTTACCAAAGAGCATTGTGAAACATGAATAACTTAAAAATACCAAGTATTAAAAAAGTTATGGTCTTGCAAAATTGGTAAAAAGTCATGAGGTGACCTATAATCTTTTGAGTTCTTAGGGCATCTTCCACTCATTTTCAAGATTTGCACCTAAAAGAAGAGTTTTAGTTCACATCCTTAAGATCATTCTGGAAAGAGAATGTTCTCAAGGAATAACAATTGACTAAGTTATGGTATTTTGATGTTACACAAGGGAATTTGATGGCCCATCTGGAGGACTTGTAATCTTTCTTCATGATTAGGAATATTCCACACAAAGTTTGTTTAAAACCTTTGAAGTGATTGGTTGATAACCCTTTAAAGAGAAGCATTTATTTGGAATCAATAACAAATCTCAAAATATAAGCAAGATATATCCCTTAGAGGTTCAAAACCCTAGCTCCTAGAGCACCTAAATGACTTGGAAACCCCTTTCAATTTTGAAAAACGTTCTTGCACAATTACTCTTTCCATGTGAATAGAAGTTGTTGTGGGTGATAATAAGAACCTATAGAAACAAAAACGACTTCCAAATATTAAAAATTGAGAGAGTTATGCACTTGTGATCAATAAATTAAGAACTTGTCCTATTAGATCAAACTTCTTTAATCAACTCTTGCATATTTTGACTTTCTTTGACAAATTGAGGCATGATGAATCATAGTAGGCCTTATCATGATGTAATTGAAAGAATCTTCAATAATGAATCTTGAATCACAATGAAGTTTTGTTGGAGAAGGCATGGAAATAAACTCATGAACCTATGAATCAACTTGATCAAATGTGTTGTGCCCTCACCTACAATATCATCAATTAGAGAAAACATTCATTGTACTTATTAGTTAAAAGTTAGTCAATACAAAAACAAATATGATAACAATATACAAATAAAGGTGCTTGGTGATTCCTCATAAGAAAACCTAAAGATAGGGAGAAGAACCAAACCCTAGTATGATCTTGTTATGATTGCGTTGATATGAGATGATAGAGGAATCTTAGGGGAAAAAATTGGGGTACAACAAATGCCCTTACTTAAGTGTCTTCTATCTAGAGATACAAAGGTTAAAATGTTCATGTCAACGTAATTAAGGATACTTAAATATAAAACAAGGCATATTTTTGGCCCTAAGAGGCCATGCAATGCTTATGATTGTTCATGCAAACAAACAGAACCAAAGGTGGCACGGGACACCCTGGGGAAATAGAAAATAAAAGTTAAAAAGAAAATTAGACCAGGAAAATAAATCACTAGTGAACAGAAGACTCAACTCTTTTGGGGTAAAGCCCAAGGAGGAGACAAAGTAACATCAACTCAAGTATTAAGGAGATAAAATAAAGGATAACAACGATTAATGGGAAACTGCAAACTATCCATTCACTAAGAAGATAGCAAAAAAGGTAATGTCGACCCACAGGGGGAAAGAAGTGGTAGGATAATACCAGCAAACATCAATATTAGGGTAAGTCACAAATGACAAGCATCAGTACTTATAACTGGAAACAATTGAATTCCTCAAAGCAAAGATAGTCTCAACGACAAACTATCTCCCCATAATGACGAGACTATCATCCATCGTAGTAACAAATATCAATAAAAAACTGTCTCCCATAATGACGTGACTACCATCCATTGGAGTAACAAATCCCAACAACAAACTATATCCCATAATGACGAGACTACCATCCATTGGAGTAAGAAAGTCTCAAAAATAAACTATCTCCCATAATGACGAGACTACCATCTATTGGAGTAACAAAACCTCAACAAAGAACTATCTCCCATAATGATAAGACTCCCATCCATTGGAGTAACAAATCTCAACAACAACTATCTCCCATAATGACGAGACTACCATCCATTGGAGTAACAAAATCTCAACAACAAACTACCTCCCATAATGACAAGACTACCATCCATTGGAGTAACAAAATATCAACAACAAACTACCTCCCATAATGACGAGACTACCATCCATTGGAGTAACAAAATCTCAACAATGAACTATCTCCCATAATGACGAGACTACCATTCATCAGAGTAACAAACATGAATCTTCTTTGGGAACTAACAGACTTACTGGGGAAGTACAAATTGCTCAAATAAAGAGACCTACCACTTGCTGTTAAATGAAAACCTGTTGGGAAAAGAAATATGACTTCTCTAGAGAAATGCCAATATATTCCTGCTGAGGAGATAAAGTCTTCTCGTGCAAAAAATAAAGGCACATTCTCAAATTCGGGCTTAAAGCCTGTAGAAATCATAATAATAATAATGTTGTCGAGGACCACAAATCTAAACCAGAAATAAATTGGAGTGAAACAGTCAACCAAGATAGCATTTGATGAGAAATAAACTCAAAAGGGAAGCACAGACATAACCAGACAATAAGCTGAAAAGGAAAGCTAAAGAAAAATTCTTCCACGAGGGATAAATCAGTGGGGAAATTGAAAGAATATACACTTTCTATTTAAGGTTGACACTCTATTGGAGAGAAGGTAACATAACTTTGAAAAATACGGTAATATGCCAACAAAACATAATTGAATGCAAATGAGCAATGAGTTTTAGATTCAGCTATGCATAATGTATGTATGACTGTATGGATGTTATTATGTATATGTTGACAAAACAGACATATATCACTAGGGATAACCAGGTAAAACCATCGTGGTAAAGTCAACACTCGGCTAAATCACATCCAAGATGAAAATTTCACAAGAAAGAAGCACCAATTGAGGAAACCAATTCCTATTTCACGGCTTAACTTCACTTAGAAGAAACATAATTCGAAAATAATCAAGTAAAAACAGTAAATCAGTATAGAAACAAGGATATAACATCCTCCTCCAGGATTCACTGGGGAACACTCACACAGACTTCAATGGGGACAACAATGTTTCAACATCTAGACTTCCACTAGAGATAATAATACTGACTTCACTAGGTATTACAATACTAATTTCAATAGGGGAGATAGAAATCACATCATCAAGATATCAATTGGGGATCTCGTGCTGACTCAATGGGGAGGATAATACCACATTGTCGAGAAGAGCCCAAAATACATTCTTCAATACCAAGAGCGATGACTACACAAACTTCTCTGGGGGAGAAATTATAAAACCACATGGGGATAACAAATTCCTGAGAGAAACATTAGCTCAAATTTACTTGGAGATTTAAGAAGTCAAACAATACAGTGAGAAATCAAAATTATGGGGATTTTAAATCAAACCCAACGCTTGGCGGGACAAAACCCAAAAAGTTGACAATTGTTTCAACACTTCTTATAAAAGATACTACCCTTGTCTAGTTTCCCGAGAAACAAACAACAACAATAATGTCATCACTACAAAGGGCGATGTTTTGCAAATGATTCTACCCCAGCACACAAAGGGGGAGGGGACTTTCTTCATATGAGCAAAGACCTAACTGGGGAATCTGGAATAGAGGCTTCAGACCATGCAAACTCGAAATCAAAATAATCAACCTGGAGAGAAAAACTAAACCAAGACTGGACTGGGGAAAATGGGATCACAATCCTAACACCACACCATACATCAATTGGTATCAACTCCAACTTTTTAAGAAACACAAGAAGATCATACGCATACCAACAAAAATGACCTGGGAGAACATTCTTGTGGAATACATGCTTCTAAAATTTCTGAGTTCGTCCATCCTTGGAATCACCATTTTGTTTTTCTTGAGTCACAAAATCTAAAGTAAAAAGTAATTTGTAAATTCTTTTCAAAGAAAATTTTATTGTTAAATCTCTTTGTTTTGAAAATTACTATCAATAATAAATTGAGTCTTTATAAGTAGAATAAAATGAGAGTTACAAAGAATTGGATAAAAGCTCAAACTTTATTAATAGAATTGTAATCTACGAATAACGAGACACCATAGATGATTAAAAAGTTTAGAAAATGGTAATACATTGGAAAAGATACATTGAAACACAATGACCACTATTCTCCCTAACAACTTTGAATTCCTGAGCAGCGACTTCTGTTGAAGTGTGGTGAGGATCCAAGAAGATTTTTGCTTCAATGACCAAGTCTTTTCTGACGCAGTTAGTTGCCAAAAAATACCTAACTTTTTCCTAAGTTGCCCTTGCGGGTTTTCAACCTAGCGGGAAGAATCTATTCTTTTTATGTCTCTTATTTTTTCCTAGACTTCCCTTTCGGGTTTTCAGCCTACCGAGATGCTCCTTTTTGCCTAAGCTACCCTTTTAGGTTTTCGACTTAGCGAGGTATTATTTTATTTATTTAGGAAAAGTATTTCTTGACTGCATCAGTATTCATAGGACGTGGGAACTCCTCTCCATCCATAGTTTCAAGAATCAATGCACCTCCAGAGAAGGCCTTCTTGACAACATATGGGCCTTCAAAATTAGAAGTCCACTTGCCCCTGGAATAAGCGTTAAAAGACATGATCTTTCTGAGAACGAGGTCGCCTTCTCTGAATTCATGAGGCTTGACCTTCTTATCAAAAGCTTTCTTCATTCTCTTCTGGTATAACTGACCATGACACAAGGTTTTCATTCTCTTTTCTTCAATCAAATTCAACTGGTCAAACCTGCTCTGGACCCATTCATCCTCTGATAACTTCATTTCTATAATCACACGTAAATAGGGAATCTAAACCTCAACAGGGAGCATTGCTTCCATTCCATACAAAAGAGAGAAAGGGGTTTCCCCTGTTGAAGTGCGGGCGGATGTACGATACCTGTGTAAAGCAAAAGGGAGAATCTCATGCCAATCTTTGTAAGTTAAAACAATCTTCTAGATGATCTTCTTAATGTTTTTATTAGCATCTTCAACAACCCCATTCATCTTTGGCCTGCAAGGAGATGAATTATGATGGACAATCTTGAATTCTTTGCAAAGTTATGTCACCATCTTGTTATTCAGATTTAAGCTGTTATCAGTGATAATCCTGCTTGGCACACCATATCGACATATAAGATTGTTCTTGTTAAATCAGACTACCACTTGCTTAGTAACATTAGCATATGAAGCTTCTTCCACCTATTTATTGAAGTAGTCAATTGCCGCCAAGATGAAATGATGTCCATTCGACGCCTTGGGTTCAATCATTCCAATCATGTTAATTCCCCACATAGAGAAAGGCTACGGTGAAGAAATAACATTGAGAAGCGTTGGAGGCACATGAATTTTGTCAGCATAAATATGGCACCTATGGCACTTCTTTGCAAATTTGTAACAGTCAGATTCCATTGTCAGTCAATAGTAACCTACCCTAAACATCTTATTTTCCATCAAATGTTTATTGTCATGGGTACCAAAGGAACCTTCATGGATTTCATGCATCAACGTGTCTGCTTCGTGTCTATCCACGCATCTGAGCAAGACCATGTCATAATTTTATTTGTATAACACATCTTCATTGAGGAAAAAGCTTCCCGCAAACCTTCTTAATATCTTTCTATCTTTGTTCAATGCACTAATCGGGTATTCCTGAGTCTGGAGAAAATGCTTGATATCATAATACCAAGGTTTTTTGTCTAAATTTTTCTCTGTTGCAAACAAATGAGCGGGCCTATCCAGACGTCACACTGTGATACGAGGCACATCATTCCAAGTATTTACTTGATACATAGAAGCCAAAGTGGCCAAAGCATCCGCCATCTGATTCGCATCTCTGGGAATATGATGAAATTCAACTTTATTAAATAAGGGTAATAATCTTCTAGCATAGCCTTTGTAGGGAATCAAGCCAGGGTGGCGAGCATCCAATTCTACTTTAATCTAATTTATTACCAAAGATGAATCACCATATACATCTATAATTTTGATCTTGAGATCAATAACCTCCTCGAGACCCATGATACAAGCTTCATACTCTTCCATGTTATTGGTGCAATCAAATGCCAACCTTGCAGTAAAAGGGATATGCGATCCATGGGGAGTGATAATCACAATACCAATTCCTTTCCCATAAGCATTCATAATTCCATCAAATACCATACCCTACCGGGATTCAGGATCAGGACCTTCCCCAGGAAAAGTTTCATCACAATCTTTTATTTTCAAAAACATCACATCCTCATCATGGAAATCATATTTAACAGACTGATAATCCTCCACCGGTTGGTGAGCAAGATAATATGCTAACACACTGCTTTTTATAGCCTTATGAGTACGGTATTCAATATCATATTCAGACAACAACGTCTGCCAACGGGTAATTCTCCCAGTAAGAGCGGGCTTTTCAAAAATATACTTAATTGGATCCATTTTGAAAATCAACCAAGTAGTATGATTTAACATATATTGTCGTAACAGTTTTTCCGCCCAGGCCAGAGCACAACAAGTTTTTTACAACATAGAATACCGTGACTCACAGTCAGTAAACTTCTTGTTTAGAAAATAAATGGCATATTCTTTCTTCCCTATTTCATCTTATTGTCCCAAAATACAGCCTATGGAATTATCTAACACTGTCAGATACATAATCAATGATCTTCCTTCAACAAAAGGGAGCAAGATAGGAGGTTCAAGAAGATACTCTTTAATACTTTCAAATTCCTTTTGGAAATCATCTGTCCACATACACCCTTGATCTTTCTTTAACAACTTAAATATTAGCTCACATGTTACAATCATACGGGAAATAAATCTGGAAATGTAATTCAACCGTCCAAGGAAGCCTCTAACTTGATTTTCATATCTTGGTGCTGGAATTTCTTGAATTTCCTTAACTTTATCAGGGTCAACTTCAATTCCATTTTGACTGAAATGAAACCCAACCATTTTCCTGATCGAACATCAAAGGTGCATTTATTTGGATTTAAGCGGAGATGATACTTCTTCAAACACTAAAAAAATTTCAACAAATTTTCTATATTCCCTTTTTTATTCTGGGACTTGGCAATCATATCATCAACACATGCCTCAATTTCGTAATTCATCAGATCATGGAATAAGGTTGTCATAGCCCCTGGTACATTGCACCAGCGTTATTCAACCTGAAGGGCATCACTCTGTAACAGAATGTTCCCCAGGGTGTGATAAACATTGTTTTTTCCATGTCCTCAAGAGCCATTCTAATTTGATTATATCCGGAAAATCCGTCCATGAACGAGAATACTTTGAATTTTGTTGTACTATCAACCAATATATCAATATGTGGCAATGGAAAGTCATCTTTTGGACTAGCTTTGTTTAAATCTCTATAATCAACGCACATGTGAACTTTTCCGTCTTTCTTTGGTATTGGGAGAATATCTGAAATCCATTAAAGGTACACTGATGTCACAAGAAAACTGGTATTAATCAATTTTAAAACTTCTTATTTAATTTTCACTGCCATATCAGGGTAAGTTCTTCGCAATTTCTGCTTGATTAGCGGACATTCTGGATTTAGCAGCAAATGATGTTCCATAATATCAGTATCCAAATCTGACATGTCTTGGTATGACCAGGCAAAGATATCCACATACTCTTTCAACAATTAAATCAACCTACTCTTTACGTCAGGATGAAGAAATGCTCTAATCTTGACTTCTTTCGAATCTTCCTCAGTACCCAAATTAATCGTCTCCAATGGCTCTTTATATGTGTTGTACCCCAATTTTTTCACCTAATATCCCTTCATCATACCATTTTGATTCATTCACAATAAGATCACATTAGGATTCTTGGTTCCCCTCCCTATATTTAAATTTGCTCTTTGAGGAATCACCAAGCACCTTGACTTGTGTTCTTTTGTGATCATGAATATTTTTGTCTTGATTTATCCTCTTAATTAATAAAATTCAATGTTGGTTTGTCTTTCTTGTTACTAATATAGGTAAAAGCAATGCTATTTAACAAGTTTATCCATGGTTTCATGAGTTTATTTCCATGCCCTAGTCAATAAAGCTTGAGAAGTTCAAACCTCACCATTGGATTTATTTTGAAGGAAATCGCATGGAAAGTTTATTTTGGGTCACTACATTTCAAAGTTATCAAGATTGATTCAAAAGTACAAGGGGGTTGATTGAAGAAGTTGTCATGCTTGGACAAGGCTTTATTCCCATTGGTCACAAATGCATATTTCTCTCAATTATCAAGATATGGAAGTGGTTTTGGATGATATGACTTCTCATTTTCATCATCAACAACTTCTATTTACAAAGCATTTGTGTTGGTACAAAAAGGTTGTTCAAAATTCTCAAAGTTCCTCAAGGCATTTTTCTTGATCTAAGAGCTAGGGTTTTGAACTTCGTAGAAGTATATCTTGCTCATGTTTTGGTATTTTTGAGTGATTCCAAAGAAATCCTTCTCTTCAAAGGGTTATCAACAAATCACTTCAAAAGTTCCAAGGAGTTTTCATGTGGAAGAAACTTGATGAAGAAGAAAGATTACAAGTCTTCCAGATGAATACCCAACTTTTCATGTGTGACTACAAATAATCATAACTTGGTCAATTTTTATCAACTTGAGCCTATTCCATTTCCAAAATGATCTTGAGGATGTTAAATTTATGCATTCTTTTATATTCAAAGTGAGAAAATGGATGGACATTTCCTTAAGGATACAAAAGATTATAGGCCATTTCTTGATTTATTTTCCAACTTCAACAATTTATAACTCTCTCAATTTTTAGAGATTTTTAATTGTTCAAGTTTCAAAATGTCATTCAATAGGTATATTTCATACCATTTTTTTGGTCAAGAGCAAATTCTAAGAGGAAGGCCATGTTTGGATGAAAACATTATAGGTCACTTTTGAAGAAAAAGTTTAAATATTTCTAAGTATGGAAAGTCAACTTCTTTTTTCCCAACTTTGACTCAATGCAACTTTCAGCTAAAGCATCCATTTGATCCCATTCTTTTTCCATTGCAAATCTTGTAACCTCATATTTCTAAAGAATCAAGAATCATGCCTTAAGACCCCTTGAGCTGAGAATGCCATGATTTTGAAGTCGGTAACTTGGAACTGAAGTTTCATCTCAAGTCAGAATTTGAAATCTTTGTTTTGGCTTCTAATCACAAGTTTTTCACGCGTTTATTCCTATAAACATGTTTAATGAAGTTCCAGAATTGATTAGCACAACAAAACATGTGTTTTGGATGAGTTTTCATCAATTTAGAAGTCACACTTTTCTTGTTTGCAACTTCACACGATTTCCCTCCAAACTTCATCATTTCACACGCTTGGACAGTCCATTTAATTCCCTATAAATAGAGGGTCATTCCCCATTCATTTCCTCAAGCTTGGATAACCAGAATCACCCTGCCAAACTTGTTCCATAACTCAAAATTCAACAACTTCGAAATCCATTCTCAAGCCTTTTTCAATCCAATTATTCCATCAATTCACCGTCCTTGATCTTCCCTGATGCTAACCATATAATTACATTCAAGAATCGTGCCCTATATTGCTCCATAGAAGTCCAGTTTCAGAGCTTTGCAACTCAACTTCAATAGGTAGATTCCTTCATCAATTCTTCAAAACTTTGATATCATTGTGATGCTCTCATTGCCCTGGTTCTAGTTGCAACACTTGCTTTTATCTGGAAACACGTTTTGGTCATGAAATTTCAAATCTCTTTTCAAAACTTTCCTTCCAATTTGCTTGAGCTACAATTTATATAAATTTGTCGCGAAGGTGTGGTTGTCTCCGTCTTGAAGAGATGAAGCGAATGGCATAGGTCTGAGTTTTTGATTTTTCAGTTTGAGAGATCTGCAATTCACATTGGCTGGAGGTACGTGTCATCTTCCAACCAATGATGGCACGCCACTTTTATTTTTTTGAAATCTGATGTAATTAATGATCTCATGCATTATTCACTAAAGTCCATAACATGCACAACGCTCCAGGTCCACTTGATCTGTTTACTAACGCATCTTGACATTGATCAGATGGCCCATATTTTTTTGGTTTTTATTTTCTTTTCTGATTTTTATATTTAATTGTTTTAAACTTCAAAAAATCATAGAAAATTCATTTTTAGTCCAAAAAATCTGAAAAAATTACGAAAAATATTTTTGATTATTCTCTTTCTGATTTTTATTTATTCAAAATTTAATTTTGTGTTTTGGTATTTTTTTATAAATTTTCACTTTATTTGAATTGTTTTAAATGTTTAAAAATACTTTTATGCATTTTTAAATTTTGAAAAAATTCTGGAATGATCCAATGATATTGTAACAAATATTGGTGACCTCATTCATTTTTTATTTCTGACTTTGTTATTTTTTTATCATTTTTGGTTTATTTTACTCATTTCTTTTAATTTTAAAAAATTCTGACTTTAAAAAATTACCATAAATTTTATAAAAATATTTGAGTCCTTTTTTGATTTTTCTATGGTCTTACTTTTTACTTCGTGATTAATTTGAATATAGTTGATATTTTTCTCTTTTATTTCTATTTTAAAACATTTTAAAAACCTTTTTTTTAATGTATATATTAAATGCAATATTATTTTGGGATTATTTCCTAGCTGATCTTGGGTTGAATTTTTGATCATGATCTTTATTAACATCATTGGATCCATGGTGTTGAGTCTAACTCCACAAAAATTGATGAATGATTTTAATAATAGTTTGATTAAAATTTAATTCAAATGTGGTTTGTATATTCTTCCCCACCCCTCATCATCTCATCCCTTTCTTATTGCACTAAGTGTTATTGGAGCATGATCTATATATCATGTCTCAAAACAAATGGTCATAGATTTCTATTGACCGGCCTCAAATAGGTGTGACTTCTATATAAGTCCACTTACGATTGCTTAACATAGCGCTAAATTTTGTCCTGATTCAAATAAATGATCATTCGTGGCCCAAACCTATGTTTGCAAGCCCAAGTATGTTACTTTGATCTCTTTGATCCAATAACCTTGTGATTCATTGTGTAGAGGATTTGGTTCTACCAATCCTCTAATGGATCTACATCACTTTTGGTCAATGCGGATTACTTAAACACCATTGATCATTAAATGGCACTTAGGAGAACTCCAAATGGATGGTATACTTGACAAAAAGCAAATGCAACTTGTTGTGTGGAGGCTTTGGTTCTACCAATCATCTAATGAGTTCCAAATGCAAATTTCAAGATGGTCATCCAACTAACCACTAATTATTAAATTGTTTTTACTTTATACTTTTACTTTTATGCTTTATGTACTATTTACTTTAAGCATTACATTTCATGCCATTTTCATTTTGCTCACTTGAGCCTTTATATTCTTGTTATTTTTATTATTTTGCTCACTTGAGCTTTTCTTTTCTCTTTTAAGACACCTAATAATCAACATGAACCATAAAATTCTTTAATGATACTTGGACTATTTGGTTACTATCCTTGGCTTTATGGAGCATTGGACTTTTTGGACTTATAATTAGAAACCTTGGACTATGATTGGAGCCCTTGTGACCCTATCAGATTATTTTGTTAGGAGCTCTTGAGGTTTACCTCAAGGCATTGAGTTGTTTGTTTGTTTTGTGTGCAGGTTATTGTAATTACACTCTTTGTTTATAATCTGGAATTCACTCGTATACAGTCGTTACTCTGCCCAATTTTTGTGAAGACTTAATACACATGATGTTTGGTTCTTTCAAGAGGTCTAGTATCATTTCTTGTTTGGTTTCAATCCAAAGAACGGGAATTCTATCTTGGCTCATAGTGTTAAGTTTGGCTTCTTTTTGGTTAGATGGTTCTTATCCCGAGATTTTACCTTATGCTTTAGGATAGTCCCTTCTTCTCCTCCCATCTTCTTTAATTTCAAAAAATCTTCTCTCTCCTTTTGAAAAACACTTCTTGTTTTTTTAACTTGAACTACTTTCGTAATAAACTTGGACTTAGGTCCATGCATTTTAAAAAGATTTTCATAAATAAACTTCAATAAAATTAATAATACTTTAACATTTTTTTGTGAGAAGACTAAAAGTCAATCAATCTCATTTCAAACCATTTTGCCACTTTGGCTTTTATCTTTAAACTTTTCTCAAAAAGATTGGACTCTTTTCAATCCTTGTAGTGATGCAAACAACTATACTTCTACAATATATAGTGAAAAAAGGTATTTTCCACTTGGGTGTTGAGTGAGTCAATGTTGATTTTAAAATCCAAGCCATATCCTCCACTTTGAGATGATGCAACTTCTCCTTTCTCATGATTATGGGTAGTAGGTTTGTTTTCCACACGGACAATGACGATGATGTTTTATCTCATAAAAATTAAACCAACGCACTTACATTTTAAAATTTTTAAAAGAGGAACTACGTGTACCCTGATCCCCTATTGCACGAAAGGTGGTACATAGGAACTAAAGGTTCGCAACCGAAGAGGGTGCAAAAATCATAAAAATATATTTCTTTTCTCACATCCACCATCCATTTTTTGTTACACAACATTTCATAGCCAAAATATATTGATTTTACAAAGAGGTTCTTGCGGAGTACCGTAGATGTTTAGGGTGCTAATACCTTTCTTTTGCATAACCAACCCCCTTACCTTGAATTTCCCCCCTCTTTATGGTTACTCTCTCTTTTCCCATTCCTTTGGAATCGATAAAGTGCGGTGGCGATTTTATTTTGATTTGTACAAGTCTAGTCAATCCCATGGCTTAGTCTTAAACATTTCTACCTCTACAATATGGTTGAATGGTACTTTCCTCATGCTCAAGCAACCTTGAAACCTCTTCTTGGATTTAATCATATTCTTCTTCTTCAGTCACATACGCAGGATATTCAAAGTTGAGAGAGGGTGCAAGGTCATTGTACTCAACAAGTTTTTTAATTGATCTGCACATATGATTTATGATTGCTTTTAGAAACTGACACATATAGCAAGTGATTATGCATATTCAGTTATAATTATTATTTACTTTGAAAGGATTTTTCTGATTACCATTTTCCAAGAAAAAGCAAAAAATAAAGAGACAATTTAGGAATCAAAGATAAATTTTATTATTGATTTTAAAGATCAAAGAAAACAGATATGCCCATACAAATATAAATACTTGCACCATGGGCAGAGTGAAAGATTTTTTAAAAGATTAACAAAAAAAATTACTTTGAAATATGAATACAAGAGGGAACATCAATAGTGATCTAGTTTTGGACTTTGACTTCATGTGTCACGTAGTTCGGAATCTCTTGCTCTGCTTCACATCCCACAATAGCATTGATCCTAGGAATAGTTGATGAAGATAACCTCCATTGTGAAAGATATCATGATATTTGTCCAAAGAAGACATCGACTTCATATTCTCACCTTTACTATTCTTCACAGAGAATCCCAACCCAGCTTTATTCTTATTCACAGGTTGATCCATAATCTTCCCCCACACTTTACTAGGGCCATTACGCACTACCTGCTGAGCATCCTTAAATAAAGCTATAAAATCCTCATTTTCCCTTACATTATCAATGGATAAATCTTGGAACTGAATTCCAACGACAGCTTCATCTGCTTCCATAACACTGAAAGAGGATAAACGAAATATTAACAATGCGTGCTCTCTATTTATGATGACCACTTTTCCTTCCCGAACAAACTTCAGCTTCTGGTGCAAAGTTGAAGTAACAACCCATGCCTCGTGGATCCATGATAGTCCCAATAGACAGATGTAAGCGGGAAAAATATCCATAAATTGGAAAGTAATCTGAAATAGGTGTGAGCCTATGTGAATAGGCAAATCTACTTCCCCGATGACAAACTTCCTCGATCCATTAAAAGCTTTCACAATTATGCCACTCGGGCCCATGGGAGGTCCTTGGTACTTCAGGTTTATAAGTGTGCTCCTCGGTATGACATTTAAAGAGGATCCATTGTTAATCAGCATATTAGAAAATGAATCATTCTTGCAGTTCATGGAGATATGGAGAGCCAGATTATGATTCCTTACTTCGTCGAGAAGCTCGTCATCACAGAAACTCAGGTTATTATAGGATGTAATACTCCCGAAAACACTACTGAATTGGTCCAAAGGCATATCACTTTCCATGAAAGCTTGATCCAATACTCTCATCAAAGATTCCTTATGGGCAGAAGAGTTCATTAGCAAGGCTAGAATAGATATCTTTGATGGAGTATGCAATAATTGATCTATGATCCTGTAGTCTCTCATCTTGATAATCTTCAATATATCATCCACATCTTTTTTAGAGTAGTACCACTACATTCCCCCACTGCTTTCCTAGGTTAAGTACTTTCAATAACCTTTTTATCAGCATTAACATTCCCTAGAATGACAGGTGTGAAAACACGACCACTATGGGTCACTCGGCTGGCTTCAACAATATTCTTGACATCAGAAAAAGGTTGGATGGGAACATTCACACAATCCTCTAGGATTCTAGCATTATATTTATATGGCACAACTTTGTCTGGTTCATAAGGAACAAGACCCGGCAAGCAAATCACCATTGGAGAAACAACTGGCTTGCTATGATACTCAATATCTATAGGAGTGAGAACACCAAAACAAGACACAATAAGATTCACCCCTTCTTCCGAAGACTTAGACATTACATAACCATTATTGGAGAGCACATATTCATCTGAGGAAAAGAACTCATGTGCGGAAACATATTCATAATCTGACACAGTCTTGGCCGAGCAATATTCAATCATATTAATCCCATTGTAATCATCTATATTGCCTGAAATTTTGATAGTACCATTGTTTAACAACATCTGAACACCCTTTCTCACTACAGAACAACCACAAGAATCTCTGCAGTATACCCGACAAGACCCATAATATTGTTCTTCTTGACCATCTATGTGACAGAAGGTAGCGTGCAACTACACCAAATCATTATTAATATACTTCACGTCAAAAATCCAAAACTCACCCGGACATCCGAAGACCATATTCACATCTACTTCGTACTCTGCCCTAGGCCTGGTTATATGAATGAGGCATTCGTCCATCATTTCCTGAAGATCAACTTTTATCTTATCACATCCCTGGATATTTATACTGCAAATACTACAGCCAGCATGGTCGTGCGTATAATAACTGAACCCGTACAGGTCAGCATGCATCTTTACCAAATCCCCTCTAACCAAGTTGATATCAAAAATCTGGAAGTCCACTGCACAACCAACAACCATGTCTACTGCATTTGCTCCTCCAAGTTTAGGAAAAGGATTATCTTTCATGTTAGGGCCAACACATTTAAAGGATAAGAGGCCATATCTCACCATCTTTTGTACTTAAAATTTCAAAGGATAACAGTTCTCAATGATGTGCCCTAATGCTCCCTGATGAAAAGCACACATCTGGCGTACCTTATTATACCAGGGTAGAGGTGAAGGTAGAGCAGGGGGCGGTCTGGTCTGAACAAACTTCTTTTAAATCAAAGTTGAAAGTAACTCTGCATAGCTCATTGGAATTGAGTCAAAATGCTCTCTCTTTTGACTCTGCCCTTGATTTCTCTGAGTAGATAGTCTTTGATAAGCAATAGTGGTTGGAGCTACATTGAGAACTAGAGTCATAGAAGCACTTTGTTACTTGTATTGTTGATGTCTTCTAGGTGGCCTAATCTTTCTTTCCCTTATAACAACATTACTTTCACTTTCTTTCTTTCGAGAGAATCCATATGATGACTTCTTTGTCCCTTCATCTTTCGGTGAAATCACTCGGTGCAATGGCGACCATCCTTTCATAATAAAATGATCCAAGGGTTTTCAGGAAGATTTTGGTCATCTCTTGTTCTCCCATAGGAAGCACCACTTGGGTAGCTATCTCGCGTGCAAATTCTTTGAACGACTCCTTGTCTCTCTGAGCCATTGCCCTTAACTTGTCATGATAGGGTGCCATGAACATATTTTGCTAATACTGTTTGATGAAGGCTTCTCCTAGATCATTGAAGGTACGAATACTACTATTGTCCAGACTCATATGGTTAAACTATCTTGGAAGAAATGAATTAGAAAACACTGATCATCAGTATGGGTAGACATTTTCCTGATATACATCACAAAGTGGTCACGAAGACAAGAGTTTCCCTTGTACCTCTCAAATTCCGGCACTTTAAACTTGGTTGGCACCTTTACATTGGGAACTAGGCAGAGTTCACTAACATTCTGTCCAAACAATTCTTTTCCTCGAAGGGCCTTCATTTCCTTCTGCATCTCATTGAACTGGTCTTGAAAGTCATCCAATCAGTCATATAAACCTACACTTTCACTCGATGGAGGAACATGACGATAAACTTCATTATTAATAAACGACATAGCATTCACCGAAGGAGGTGCAACATAATGTATCTCATATCTAACAGCAGGAGTAACATGCACCACAAGAGGTGCAGGTGTAGCAAAAACTTGAACAATTGGAGCGACTTGAGCATCAGGATTATACCCTTCTGGCAAGAAGTTTTCTGGCATCCCCCACAGATAACTCAGAGGCATATGATTATGAGTAACACTAATTGGGGTAACAGAAACAGGAACTGATGGACCTTCAGAAGAAATTGTTGTTTGTTGAGGCTGAGTAAGTGGTGGCTGATTCTAAGCAGCCACCAACGATTCCATCAAAGCAGTCAAATTTGTCGTACCGGCCTTCAAATTCGTAACTTCTTCGCATAGCTCAGGATTCTCCTGTTCAAGATTCTCCATTTTCTTCCTTGAATTAGGCCGAGTATTATACCGGTGAAAAAACTTGCTGAACAAAGTAGAGAAACACAGTAAGACACCTGGATATGATTAGAAATGAATGAAATATGTACAAGATGATGCATGACATGCAACACCCATGATTTATTTCATTATTATTAATACTTCATGGGACTCAAAGAATTATAGACAATTTGCAAATACTACAGTACTAACACATTTTAAAATACTAAAAATCTCATTATAATAACTTCAAAATGGATTACAACTTTTTAGTACAAGTTTCAACAATTCCAAGTAAAAGAGAAGATAGAATATAAAATCCTAAGAAGGTAAAGTTGATGAAGATCTCTCCACACACTGGTGCTTTCCCGTGAGTCTTGCAATCTGAGCCTTCAACTGCTTGTTCTCTTCTGTATACTTGCCAACAACCCATTTCCAATCACCAGAGACGGGAAGTGAATGACTAAGTCTTGATCGAGCTCTATAGGAAAATAATCCTCTTTTTTCTCCATCATCTCTACACCATGACTCTCAAGAATCTCAATCAGGTCATCCTTCTCCTTCAAGTCTTCCCGATATGACGTTTCCAAAGTTTGACACTTATTCTTCCAGGCCTTCTTCTCCTGCTGCATCCTGACTAGGGCAAGATGAAGCTCTTTCATGTCATCTAAAAGGGGAGGAGTGGTCTTCACAAACATATCAGGCATGGGTTTTTCACGAGAATATGGCATCTTCAACTGGATTGCCCTTGCATGTACCCACCGGAGATAAGGCTCTAAAGAAATAGCTCCTTTAGGTCCCAAGTCTTTTCTACTTTTCCTTTGAATATGGCACCAAGCCTTTGTAATTTCCTCCTTATCTTTCTTATGATCCTCTCCCTCTTAGAGAAAAAAACCACTCAGATGAATACTATTTGGCTTATCTCTCATCAAATATCCAAGTTGTCGTCATGCAAGAACGAGATTGTAGTTAATTCCTCCCTTTGTACCGAGAAGGGGTACATTAGGGAAACAACCATAACTATTGACAATCTCCATATCATAGTAAGCATGATGGTACCATACAATATATGAATGAGTGAGACACATAATCTTCGGGGCCTAAAAGGTTCCTTCTTGATATCTCAGAAAGCATTGGATCGAGGTAAGTGAGAAATAAACCACTGATACAACAAAGGCGTGCAACACTTGCTTTTATTTGAAAACGCGTTTTGGTCATGAAATTTCAAATCCCTTTTCAAAACTTTTCTTCCAATTTGCTTGAGCTACAATTTATATTAATTTGTCGTGAAGGTGTGGTTGTCTTCCTATTGAAGAGACGAAGCGAATGGCATAGGTCTAAGTTTCTGATTTTTACATTTTGAGAGACCTGCAATTCACGTTGGCTGGAGGTTGAAGATGACCAACGTGTCATCTTCCAACCAATGATGGCACGCCACTTGTAGTTTTTTGATATCTGATTTAATTAATGATCCCATGCATTATTCATTAAAGTCCATAACATGCACAACGCGCCAGGTCCACTTGATCTGTTTACTAACGCGTTTTGAAATTGATCAGATGGCCCATATTTTTTTGGTTTTTATTTCCTTTTCTGTTTTTTATATTTAATTCTTTTAAACTTTAAAAAATCATAGAAAATTCATTTTTAGTCCAAAAAATTTGAAAAAATTATGAAAAATATTTTTGATTATTCTCTTTCTGATTTTTATTTTTTCATAATTTAATTTTTTGTTTTGGTATTTTTTTATAAATTTTCACTTTATTTGAATTGTTTTAAATGTTTAAAAATACTTTCATGCATTTTTAAATTTTGAAAAATTATGGAATGATCCAATTATATTGTAAAAAATATTGGTGACCTCATTCATTTTTTATTTCTGACTTTGTTATTTTTTAAAATCATTTTTGGTTTATTTTACTCATTTCTTTTAATTTTAAAAAATTCGGACTTTAAAAAATTACCATAAATTTTACAAAAATATTTGAGTCCTTTTCTGATTTTTCTATGGTCTTACTTTTTATTTTGTGATTAATTTGAATATAGTTAATATTTTTCTATTTTATTTCTATTTTAAAACATTTTAAAAACCTTTTTTAATGTATATATTAAATACAATATTATTTTGTGATTATTTCCTGGCTGATCTTGGGTTGAATTTTTGATCATGAACTTTATTAACATCATTGGATCCATGGTGTTGAGTCTAACTCCACAAAAATGGATGAATGATTTTAATAATAGTTTGATTAAAATTTAATTCAAATGTGGTTTGTATATTCTTCCTCACCCATATTCATCTCATCCCTTTCTTATTGTACTAAGTGTTATTGGAGCATGAATTATATATCATGTCTCAAAACAAATGGTGCATAGATTGCTATTGACCGGCCTCAAAATAGGTGTGACTTCTATATAATTCCATTTACGATTGCTTAACATAACGCTAAATTTTGTCCTAATTCGAATAAATGATCATTCGTGGCCCAAACCTATGTTTGCAAGCCCAAGTATGTTACTTTGATCTAATAACCTCGAGATTCATTGTGTGGAGGATTTGGTTCTACCAATCCTATAATGGATCTACATCACTTTTGGTCAACGCGGATCACTTAAAGAGCATTAATCATTAAATGGCACTTGTGAGAACTCTAAATGGATGATATACTTGACAAAAAGCAAATGCAACTTGTTGTGTGGAGGCTTTGGTTCTACCAATCATCTAATGAGTTTCAAATGCAAGTTTCAAGACGGTCATCCAACTAACCACTAATTATTAAATTGTTTTTAATTTATGCTTTTACTTTTATGCTTTATGTACCCTTTACTTTAAGCATTACATTTCATGCCATTTTCATTTTGCTCACTTGGGCATTTATATTCTTGTTATTTTTATTTTTTTGCTCACTTGAGCTTTTCTTTTCTCTTTTAAGACACCTAATAATCAACATGAACCATAAAATGCTTTAATTATACTTGGACTATTTGGTTACTATCCTTGACATTATGGAGCATTGGACATTTTGGACTTAGGATTAGGAACCTTGGCCTATGATTGGAGACCTTGTGACCTTATCTGATTATTTTTTCTAGAGCTCTTGAGGATTACCTCAAGGCATTGGGTTGTTTGTTTGTTTTTTGTGCAGGTTATTGTGATTACACTCTTTGTTTGTAATATGGAATTCACTCGTATACAGCCGTTACTCTGCCCAATTTTTGTGAAGACTTAATACACTTGAAGTTTGGTTCTTTCAAGAGGTCTAGTATCATTGCTTGTTTGGTTTCAATCCAAAGAATGGGAATTCTATCTTGTCTCATAGTGTCAAGTATTGGCTTCTTCTTGGTTAGATGGTTCTTATCCCTAGCTTTTACCTTATGCTTTAGGATAGTCCCTTCTTCTCCTCCCATCTTCTTTAATTTTAAAAAATCTTCTCTCTCCTTTTAAAATACTCTTATTGTTTTTTTAACTTGATCCACTTTCATAATAAACTTGGACTTAGGTCCATGCATTTTCAAAAAAATTTCATAAATAAACTTTAATAAACTTAATAATACTTTGACATTTTTTTGTGAGAAGACTAAAAGTTAATCAATCTCAGTTCAAACCATTTTTCCACTTTGGCGTTTATCTTTAAACTTTTCTCAAAAATATTGGAATCTTGTCGATCCTTGTAGTGACGCAAATAACTATACTTCTATAATATGTAGTGAAGAGAGGTATTATCCACTTGGGTTTTGAGTGAGGAGTTGTTGATTTTAAAATCCAAGCTATATCCTCCACTTTGAGATAATGAAAATTCTCCTTTCTCATGATTGTGAGTAATAGGTATGTTTTTCACACGGACAATGACGGTGATGTTTTATCTCTAAAAATTAAACCAACACACTTACAATTTAAAATTTTTAAAAGAGGAACTACGTGTACCATGATCCCCTATTGCACGGAAGGTGGTACGTAGGCACTAGGTCCGCAACCGCGACGGGTGCAAAAACCATAAAAATATATTTCTTTTCTCACCTCCACCATCCATTTTTTTACACAACATGTCATAGCCAAAATATACAGATTTTACAAAGAGGTTCCTGCAGAGTACCATAGATATTTAGGATGCTAATACCTTCCCTTTGCATAACCAACCCCCTTACCTTGAATCTTTCCCCCCTGTTTTGGGTTATTCGCTCTTTTCCCATTCCTTTGGAAACAATAAAGTGAGGTGGCGATTTTATTTTGATTTGTACAAGTCTAGTCAATCCCATGGCTTAGTCTTAAACATTTCTACCTTTACAGAAAAATGGCGACTTCACTGGGGAAATATTAACCTCTTGTTGGTACATCCCTAAGTGGGTTAAGCCTATCTTTGTTTATATCTGTATATGTGCTATTGTTGTTTATGTGTTATATGTTGTATATATGTTTGTCTGGATTTTCCTGGTTTTCAGGATGCTTGGTGATTACTTATAAGTCCTATACCCGGACTTGGGAAAACTTTAAGATAGGACGGGCGGTATAGTCATGTTAACTTTGAGGGAGGAATCCCAAAAAAAGGAGGCATGAAATCCCCCACTCAGCGGGGGCCCCTTTGACTGTAGTGTCTTTTACCGAGTAATCGGGAAAACATACTGCTTTCAACCTGGGAGCCTGCTGATATTGAGGATCGTAGAATACCAAACCCATCTTGGCCTTTTAGGTATAGTGCGGAAGCTATGACGGAGTAATCCGGAAATAGTTGTCACGCGATACTAAGCTCAGACGAGTTTTTCTTGAGAATATTACTAATTAGCGAGTTAATCGGGAAGTTGGTAATATCCGAAGGAAGGATGTAGACTCTGGTAACCTCTGGAACCTTGTTAGGAATGTGATAACTTTTAGACCATACCTTGTAAGTAATACCTTCGACCTCATGCTCGTGACATTAAACCTATGAACCCTATATGTGTGATCTTATGTGTGATTGTTGCATCATGAATCCATGAACTCACAAGCATCTTTTGAAGAGATTTTATTTCAAGGGATTTAAAAATTGACCATTTGTGAATATCTCAGGTACTTTTTAACCAGGGATTCTGGAAAGAGAACGACCGGGAAGTACAGTTTCAAGGATCCCAAGATAGATGAGTTAATCAGTCTAATCCCCAAGATCGAGTATTCTACAGACTTTTAGAAGAACTATGGATCCATCATTCCTCTCATGAGGCTGAAGATGAAGGTGGGTATTCTCTCGACCTTGGTCCAGTTCTATAATCCGATGTATCATTGCTTTACTTTTCCCGACTATAAGTTGATTCCTACACTGGAGGAGTATTCTTATCTATTGGATTTACCTGTTACAGATCGTGTTCCTTTTACTGGTTTGGAGGGTGAGCCGAAACCACATGAGGTTGCTGCTTTGATTCATCTGGGGAAGTCTGAGGTGAAATCCCATATGACTATCAAAGGAGGGATTAGAGGATTACCAGCACAATTCTTATTGGAGAAAGCTTTCTAATTTTCCAAGATGAAGAGTACAATCGCTTTTGAGTCCATCTTTGCTCTACTTTCTTACGGGTTGTTCTTATTTCCTAATGTGGACAAGTTTGTTGACATTAATGCTATTAGGATCTTCATGATTGGAAAACCAATTCCTACCTTGTTGGGTGATGCTTATTACTCTATTCATCTTCGGAATTCTTATCACGGGGGGATGATTATCTGTTGCACGGCCCTATTGTACCAGTGGTTTATCTCTCATATGCCTCAATCTGATGCTTTTTGGGATGTCAAGAAGGAACCCCATTGGACTCCTAAGATAATGGCACTTACTCACTCGGATATTTATTGGTATCATTGAGCTTACCAGGATATAGAGATTATTGACAGTTGTAGTAGTCTCCCCAATGTACCTCTTCTTTGTACAAAGGGAGGAATTAACTATAACCCTGTTCTTGCACGACGACAACTCGATTATCTTATGAGGGATAAACCAAATAGTATTCATTTGAGTAGTTTCTTTCTGAAGGAAGGAAAAGACCATAGGGAAGCTAGGGAGTAGATTGTGAAGGCCTGGCGTCACGTTCATAAGAAGAGTTGGAAGGATTTGGGACCTATGGGTGCTGTTTCTTTGGAGATATATCTTCAGTGGGTCCAAACGAGAGCTATTCAGTTGAAGATGTCGTATTCCCGGGAAACACCTATGCCTGATCTATTTGTAAAGACCACTCCTTCCCTATTAGATGATCTAGAAGAGCTGCAACTTGCCTTGGTCAGGATGCAACAGGAGAAGGACGCTTGGAAGAATAAGTGCCAAACTTTAGAGATTTCCTATAGAGCATACTTGAAGGAGAAAGACGACTTGATTGAGATTCTTGAGAGACGGGATGTAGAGACCATGGAGAGACAAGGGGATTTATTTTCTCCTAATCCTCGGCCAGACGCTATTTGCTCACTTCCTGATTCAGGTGATTGGAAGGAGGTTGCCATCAGATATGCGGCAGAAAACCAGAGGTTGAAGGCTCAGATTGCCAGGCTCACAGGGAAGCACCAGCGTATAGAGTAATCTCCATCAATTTTACTTCTCAGGGTTTTAGATTTTATTTCCATCTTGTACTTGGGATCATTGAAACTTGTAATCCATTTTGGAGTTGTTATAATAAAAATTTTCAGTATTTCAAATGCGTTATTACTATGATATTTGCAATATGTCCATAAATTTTAAATCCCTTGAAATATTAAATTATAAAATAAAATCATGTGCATTGCATATCATGCATCATATTCCACATATTTCTTGCATTTGTTATGCATATCCAGGTGTCTTACCAAGCTTCTTTACTTCGTTCAGCAAGCTAACTCACCACTACAACACTCGAGCTAATTTCAAAAAGAAGATGGACAAATTAGAACAAGAGAACCGCGAGCTGCACAAGGAGGTTTCTGCTTTGAAGGTCGGCATGGCCAATCTCACTGCTCTGATGGAATCTCTGGTGGCTGCTCAGAATCAGCCACTGAGTGTCTAACCTCAACCAACAAGGGAAACTACTGAACCTTCGACCGTTCCTGTGTCTCTACTATAATTGTTGTTCAGAATCACATGCCTCAAGGTTATCCCTGAGGAATTCCAGAGAATTTTGTTCCTGAAGGTTTTGATATTGGTCATCAAGTTACTCGAATTTTTCAGACTATTGTTACTACAACACCTCTTGTGGTGCATGTTGCTCCTGCTGCACCTCCTTCGGTGAATATGGTTTCATTTGTTAACGATGATGTGTGTCTTCCTTTCCCTCCACCGAGTGAAGACTTAGGTCTTTATAACAGAATGGATGATTTTCAAGAGCAATTTAACAAGATGCAAAGAGATATGAAGGCCCTCAGGGGAAAAGAGCTATTTGGGCAGAATGTGAATGAGTTATGCTTGGTCCCAAATGTTAAGATACCTGCTAATTTTAAGGTCCTGGAGTTTGAGAAGTACAAGGGCAACACTTCCTCTCCTGCTCATCTGGTGATGTATGTAAGGAGAATGTCTACCCATACTGATGATCAACGTCTACTGATTCACTTTTTTCAGGATAGTTTGATCAGTGCTGCGTTGAAGTGGTATATGAGTTTGGACAGAGTCAATATCCATACTTTCAATGACTTGGGAGAAGCATTTATTATACAATACAAGTACAACATGGACATGGCGCCTGACTGTGATCAACCCAGGGCCATGGTTCAGAAAGACAGGGAATCATTCAAAGAATATGCACAAATATGGCGTGAGGTAGCCACCCAAGTGATTCCTCCCATGGAAGAGAAGGAGATGACTAAGATTTTCTTGAAAACTCTGGGTGCTTTCTACTACGAGAGGATGGTAGCAAGTGCGCGAAGTAACTTTACTGAAATGGTAGGAATGGGTATCCGCTTAGAAGAGGTTGTAAGAGAGGGTCGTTTAACGAAGAGTGAAAGTTTCGGAAGTGAGAAGAAGCCATTTATGGGTTTACCAAGAAAAAGGAAGGGGATGCAAATGTTGTTATGCAAGAGAGGAGGGTTAATACTCCTAGAAGGAATTATTAGCGTCATCAGCAAGTCGCCTCAGTTACTCCAGTTGTGGGTGCAGCTCCAACTATCGTTGCTTATTAGAGACCGTCCCAACAGGGGAATCAAGGGTATAATCAGAGAAGGGAGAGTTATGACCCTATTCCTATAAGCTATTCAGAGTTACTACCGACATTGATTTAGAAGAAGTTGGTTCATACCCGACCACCTCCCACTGTGCCATCACCATTGCCTTGGTATTACAAGGCAGACCAAACATGTGCTTTTCATCAGGGAGCACCAGGGCATAATGTTGAGAATTGTTATCCTTTGAAGACTGAGGTGCAAAAATTGATAAAGTCTGGTATTCTATCTTTCAAGGATGTGGGTCCTAATGTGAAAGACAATCCTCTACCCAAGAATGGAGGAGAAAATGATGTGAATATGGTGGCCGATTATCCAGGCGACTTCCGGATTTTTGATATTAATCTGGTTAGAGGATATTTGGTGAAAATGCATGCATACCTCTGGGAATTTAGATACTACACACATGACCATTCCGGTTGTGCAATTTGCAGTACAGACATACAGGGTTGTGATAAGATAAAGGCTGATTTACAAGAGATGATGGACGAGGGCCTCATCCACATAATCAGGGCTAGGGAAGTGTATGAAGAGGAGGTGAATATGGTTTCTATATGTCCTGGAGAATTCATATTTTTTTATGTAGAGTATATTAATGAGGACCTTGTGCAATTGCATGCTACTTTCTGCCATATGGCTGGTCAGGTAGAACACCAGTATGGATCTTGCCGAATTTGTTGTCGGGACTCCCGAGGACGTTCAATCATGAAGAAGGGTGTTCATTTGTTGTTAGATAATGGAATTATCAAGGTTACAGGTCAAAGGGATGATTACCATGAATTGATTTGATTGATGTTTTCTTGACTGAAAAAGAGTCGGATGAAGAGTATGCCTCTGTAGATGAGTATTTCTCCTCATATGAGGATTTGTTTTCCAGAAACGACTCAATAATGACTGATTGTGTTGAAGAAGGGGTAAACACCATTGTACCTTGTTTTAGGGCACCCGCCCATCTTAAAGTTGAATATTATAGCAAGCCAGCTGTTACCCCATTGGTGATTAGTTTTCCGGGTCCTATCCCCTACAAGTCAGATAAGGTTGTGCCCTACAAATACACCGCTACAATCTTAGAGGATGGAGTGGAAGTTCCCATCCAGCCAATGCCTGATTTTGGAAATATGTTGGAAAGAAAATTGCTGAGAATGTTGAACCCAAGAAGGCTACGGGTGAGACTAGTGGGGCTACTTTAGAGAAAGAAGTGGATGATATTTTAAAGATAATCAAGATGAGCGACTACAGAATTATAGATCAGCTACTGCAGACTCCTTCAAAAATATCTATCTTGTCGTTATTGATGAACTCCTCTGCTCACAGAGAATCTTTGATGAGGGTATTGGATCAAGATTTTGTGGACAGTGATATGCCTATAGACCAATTCAGCAGCGTAATAGGGAACATTACATCATGTAATGACTTGAGTTTCTGCGATGATGAATTTCTAGATGAAGGAAGGAATCACAACTTAGCTCTCCACATCTCTATGAATTGCAAGAATGATTCACTATCTAATGTGCTGATTGACAATGGATCTGCTTTGAACGTTATACCGAGGAGCACTCTTATGAAGTTGAAATATCAAGGAACGCCTATCCGCCCGAGTGGCATCATTGAGAAAGCGTTTGATGGATCATGGAAATTTGTTATTGGTGAAGTGGACTTGCCTATTCATATAGAACCACATTTGTTTCAGATAACTTTTTAGGTAATGGATATTGTACCCGCTTATAGATGTTTTCTAGGAAGGTCATGGATACATGAGGCAGGGGTTGTCACTTCAACTTTACACCAGAAACTGAAGATTATACGTGAAGGGAAAATGGTAATCATAAATGGGGAATAAGCATTAATAATATCTCATTTATCCTCTTTCACCATCGCGGAGGCGGATGAAGCTGCTGTTGGAACCCAGTTCCAAGCCTTATCTATTGACAACATAAGAGGAAATGAGAATTCCATGGTTTCACTTAAGGATGCACAACAAGTTGTGCGAAAGGGTCATAGTGAGGTATGGGGACAAATTGTGGATCCACCTGTAAACAAGAACAGAGCCAACTTGGGGTTCTCTTTGAAGAATGACAAAGGTAAGAGCATGGAGCCGAAGTCTGTTGCGAGCAAGTATCAAGACATCTTCCGTAGCGGGGGTTATCTTCATCCAACTGTTTCCAGGATTAATGCCATTGTGGAAGATGAAGCAGACCAGGAAATGCGGAATTATGTGACGCACAGAGTTAGGGTTCAGAACTAGATCACCATTGATGTTCCCTCTTGCATACATGTTTCAAAGTAATTTGTTTTGTTAATATTTTTGAAAAGCTTTAACTCTGCCCAAGGTGGAAGTATTAATGTTGCAGGGCTTATCTGTTTGCTGTGACTTTTAAAATCAATAATAAAAGTTGTCTTTGTTTCCCAAATTGTCTTTATATTCTGCTTTTTCCTGGAAAGTGGTAATAAAAAAACCCTTCAAAATAAATAATAACTGAAATTCAATATGCATGATCACTTGTTAAATGTGTCAGTTTCTAAAAGAAATCATAAATCATATGTGCAGATTAATTAAAAATCCTGTTGAATACAATGACCCTGCACCCTCTCCCAACATTGAATTTCCTGTGTATGGGGCCGAAGAAGAAGAATATGATGAGATTTCAGAAGAGGTCTCACGGTTTCTTGAGCATGAGAAAAATACCATTCAACCATATAAAGAGCCATTGGAAGTGATCAATTTGAGTTCAGAAGAAGATCCGAAGGAAGTCAAAATTGGAGCATTGTTGTATCCTGATGTGAAGAGCAAGTTGAATGAGCTATTGAAAGAGTATGTGGATATTTTTGCTTGGTCTTATCAAAATATGCCTGGTCTAGATACAGATATTGTAGAGCACAGTTTACCATTGAAGCCAGAGTGTCCGCCAATTAAACAGAAGTTGAGAAGAACTCACCCAGATATAGCAGTGAAGATCAAAGAGGAGGTTCTAAAGCACATTAATGCTGGTTTTCTTGTGACGTCAGTGTATCCTCAATGGATTTCCAATATTGTCCCAGTACCAAAAAAAGATTGAAAAGTTCGCATGTGCCTAGATTACAGAGAACTAAATAAAGCTAGTCCAAAAGATGATTTTACATTGCCACACATTGATATGTTAATGAATAGCCCAACAAAATTCAAAGTATTCTCGTTCATGGAAGGTCTTTCAGGGTATAATCAAATAAGAATGGCTCCGGAGGACATGGAAAAAACAATGTTTATCACACCCTGGGGAACTGTTTACCCTGAAAATTGGTAAACAACCGCTGATCTTCCAAAAGGTTACTTATTTGGTGACTAGCAGGATCGATCAGATTGATCCTAAGACATGGTTGATTTTCTGGAGTTTGACTAATCCTAATGGTGATTAATGCTAGTAAAGTAAAGACACTTTAAGTAAATTGCATGAAGAAAAGCTTGATAGAATAAATAAAAGCGTTAAGTAAAAGGCTTCGACGAAGATAAGTAAATGAAAAGCGATAAATTGCTTGAATATAAAAGACTTGATTAATTTAAATGGTGTTTCACACATACATTCTCAATGATTCTTTCTCTCATGCTAGGTACTTGAATCTAAATGAGTGACTTGTATAAAATGATGAACACACGCGAAAACTACGTGAACACTTAGTATTTATACTAAAACAAATCCTAAGTAACCACTGGGCAGTTACACTGCTTCGAGATGACGCCACATGGCACGCTCACAGCCTTCGACGCTTCTGTGCTTGACACGTTGAACTTGGTAACTTCTGGGAACCGTTTTCCCTCCAACAATTGAAATCTCAAACCGTTCGACCTTGGGCGTTAGGGACTCTTGTCGAGAAGTTCCTTCGACGTCGAAGACAACAAGATTCTACCTTAAAGGAATTTCTCTAAGTATCTTGTCATTCTTGGATGAGCCTTCGACATGATCAGTTGGTCGAAGTCTCATTATGTAGGAAACTTTTCTGACTCATAATTAATGGTCTATATGATAATAAACACGGGTGTCGAATTTAGGAGCCAACAAATTTCCCCCCAAGAATGTCTTATTTCGACACTGAAAAGAAAAAGGCATTCTTTGAGATTCCATTCGACACCTGTCCTTTATTCTCAGCCACAAATTAGTTTGTGTGCTTTTCGTCTCCTACCAACCAACTTCCTCCGCTCACCATCTTTTGAAGACTGGTGGAAGAGATATTACATCGAAGAGTTCTTCGACGAAAATGATTTTACAGACGAACTCCAAAAGTGCTTCGTCTTGGTTCTCGAGAAAATAAAAAAATGTACGTTCCCTCTTCAAATTATACTTGCCTTTTCATTTCAGCTTATATCTTCCAAATATAACTTGTGAACGTGTCTTCTTTCAGTTGTTCGAAAACCTGTGGCTAAGAAGGCCACAGACAACCATCAGGGTGGAGGTCCCTCTACAAAACCTCCACCACAGGTAACAAAAATCTATCTTGTCTCCTGCTTTGGTTTTAACCATCCTGGTTTTCGATGCTGTGTTTTAAATCGCCTCCATTTGGGATTTTCTGGAACCTGCGCCAAAGAAGCGACCCGTATTAACGGTCAAAACTTCGAGTGGCGAAGAGGATGAGTCTCCTCCTGTTCCTCTCAAACGGAGGAAACTGAAGAAGGCTGCCCCTGCTCCTGAGCCTCGACCTGCAATAAGAATCAAGGTCGCAGGGAATAAACCCAGGCCACCTCCTGTGATCATCGAAGAGCCCACAGAGGAGGAGCTAAACGTCTTGCTCAATAAACCCGTTGAGAGTGACAACTCTAGCCCTGGGGCTGAAGATCCTTTACAGGTAGTGCCTTCGACCACTTTTAACATAGGTGTCGACGATCACCTTCGATTGTGCATCTCCCTAAATCAGAATATTTTCCCTTTTCTATTTTTAGGAGACCGCTGGAACTTCAGCACCAACTGGGCATCCTGTCGAAGGTTTTGATTCCTTTGTAAACAGAGCAGAGGAACCCATTCACCATCCTTATTCTTTCGTTAGTTCTGCTAACGAAGTAAATCAAACTTCAGAGCCACAAGACTCTGCTGACCATAACAGACAACGAGAGGAGGAACTGGTGGATGATGAAGTCCTTGCTGAAATAGAGGAGCACCACCAGGAGGAAGCTCAAGTGGTCAATGAGACAGAAGAGAAACATGACAAAGAGGGTCATGTTGACGCTGACGCTACTGAAAATGATCAGCCACAAACCCACATTGCTACAAAAAAAGTTACCTCAACAAAGCCCAGGTCTAAAGAGGACTTGGCCCTCTTGAAGCAAAACGATCCAATTTTCTACCTGAATGCCATCATCGAGAGTAGTGAAAATTCATCTGACCCTATCCATGATGCTTCTACTGCATCAGGGAAGTCTACTTTGACTTATCCTCTCGATGAGGTCTTGAAGAAAGTCAAGACTCAGTTCTTCAAGAGGGATCTAATGAAGGCCTTGGAGGGGGATCCCACTGCCTAGTCTTGTTTGGGAGCTATCTTGGGTGCAGTTGATTTGCTTGTTGTCTCTCTAGAGATTTCCAGCTTCATCCTAGAGTTATACTCCATCGTTGACCAAGTCTCTGCAGATTACAACTGTCGAAGGGGGTTCAACATCCAACTTGAAATGCTGCATGGCAAGAGTTATTTTGCTTGGACTGAAGTAGTTGAATCGACTTCTCGAATTGCAGAATTGTAGAAACAGAAGACGTCCAAGCAGCAGAAAATTGAATCCATAGATCAGGATAACGCCTCTATACAGGCGCAGATCGAGGAGTTGGAAGCCAGGTTAAACGCTAACACTAAGCGCAAAGAGGAACTCCTTTCGACCGTTTCAGACGTAGAGAGCCAGGATGAAGTTGCTCGAGGCTTAGAGTTCGCTGAAAGGGCCCAAGCCCTAGATGACCAGATTGCCAAAATTTCTCAGGAGAATGCCTTGTGTAACCAACGGCTGGAGTTGCAGCGAGCCAAATATCTTAGACTTAAAGCTTCCATTCCTTTTTAGTTTGCTCAACACCTCATTTACCATGTACTGTAATTTTTTGTAACACAATGTAGCCATTTTGGTTAATTAATATCATTTTCCATTTTGGCTTTATGGTTAACGTAATTATTAACTGTTATTTATTTTGATCTCTTGGAGCATAGGTTTATATTTTTTTAAATATTTGTCGTTTACCATCAAGAGTCTTTTATCTTCGATTAATTCTTCGACCTAATATGCTCCACCAGAAAAAGTTTGAATAATTCTGAACGGTCCTTCCCACTTGGGTGACCATTTTCCCATGCTTCGATCTCTTCGATCCATGGGGAGATTTACCTTCCAAACTAATTCTCCAGGCGAGAATAAGTTAGGCTTTACTTTCTTATTATAAGAGTCTTCCACTCTTTTCTTCTGAATTCTCAACAGGTCGAGAGCTTGTAGTCTTTCTTCGTCTAAATCTACTAGTTCGTCTAACATCATATCCCAATAAATCTCAGAGGGAATATCTTGATGTCTCTGAACCCTTGCTGATTGAAGACAAATTTCTGCTGGCAGTACTGCGTCATGACCGTAAGTTAACCGATATGGTGTTGTACCCGTGGCTTCTTTTGGGGACGTTCGATAGGCCCACGAAATCTGGTCTAACGTTTTATGCCAATTTTTTGGCTTCTTTCCTACATGCTTTTTTATCAGGCCAATCACTATTTTATTCGCTGCTTCGACTTGACCATTTGCATGTGCGTAATAAGGTGTTGATGTTAGGAGTCTAAAGCCTGTTTCTTGAGCGAATTCCTGCATCTTTCAACCAGTAAACACTGACCCTTGATCAGTTGTTATAGTCTCAGGGATTCCAAATTTGTAGATAATGTTCTTTTGAATAAATTTAATGACATTTTCTTGGTCTGCGTTAACTAAGGGATAACTTCGATCCACTTAGTGAAATAATCAATGCCTACCAGTATATACTTCTGGATCTTTGATGATGCTGGTCGAATCTCTCCAATAAGATCCAACGCCCATCCTCTAAAGGGCCAAGGTTTCACTATTGAGTGAAGTTCGCTTGCTGGTACATGTTGGATACCAGTATGGACTTGGCATTCCTGGCAACCCTTTGCGAACTCAACATAATCTTTCAAGATAGTGGGCCAATACAGTCCTTGTCGAAACAACAACCATTTCATCTTATGACCTACTTGGTGAGCCCCACATGCTCCAGCATGCGTAGTCGAAAGGGCTATGTATGCTTCAGTTTCGCTTAAGCATTTTAATAATACCCCTTCAGGCGTCTTTTTGAACAACTCATTACCCATGAGCACGTAACTTAACTCCCTATATTTTATTTTTTGTTCTGTCAAAGCTGCTGGATTTTGTCGATAATCTACAATGGGTTTCCTCTAATCTTACTCTGATAAATTGTCTATGAACGAAATTTCAAAATTCCTTTGGTCTGCATACCCTAGTCTTGTCGATTCCAAATCTGTTAGAGACAAGCTGGTTGCTTTTATTTTCTCTCGAACTTCGATTGCTCTTTGTTATCTCGTTTTTGAAATCTTGTACCCAGATGCAATTTGTGCCAAATCATTGGCTACTTGGTTTTCCAATCTAGGTATGTGTCGAATATTAACCATTTCAAATTTTTTCAATAAATGATTTGCTATCAAAAAGTATATAATGAGATTTTCTCTTATGCATATGTACTCTTTTGTGACTTGTTTAATGACTAACTCTGAGTCTCCCATTATTTCGACTCGAGTTGCCCCCAATTCCAACAATATTTCAAGGCCATTAATTAGAGCTTCGTATTCAGCCTCATTGTTCGAACAAGTACCTTATATCTTGTACTTGAATGTTGTTGGAATTTTTTCTAGAGAAATGATTAAGACGCCTACTCACATTCCGTCTTTATGGCTGGAACCATCAAAGTAAAATTTCCAGGGTTCTATCTCCACGTAGTTTATATTTTCAACCTGAATTGAGTGGTCGACTATAAAGTCTGCTACCACTTGCCCTTTTACTGCCTTAAGAGGCATAAAGGTCAATGAATACTCAGTTAATGCTAGCGCCCACTTGCCAATTCGACTGTGCAAGATGGGTTTCGACAACATGTATTTGAAAACATCAAAATGAGACGAAACATACACACCAACTGGTTTTATATATTGTTTGAGCTTTGTACAAGAGAAATAAAGACATAGACATAATTTTTCAACTTCACTATATCTAGTTTATGCATCATTCAAAACTCTGCTAAGGTAGTAAATGGGTCTTTCGACTCCATTTTCATCCTCTTGGGCTAACATGATTCCCAAAGTTTTGTCGGATGCAGCTATGTACAATCTCATACTCCTATTGCTACAAGGAGGCACCAAAAATGGTGGCTTGGTAAGATACCCTTTGATCTTGTCGAAGGCTTCCTGTTACTCTTGCCCCCACTCAAATCCTTCCTTATTCAAAAGAAGTAAGGGTGATAAGGCTTGCACTTTTCCACTTAGGTTAGATATAAATCTCCTCAAGAAGTTTATCTTGCCCAGCAGAGATTGCAGTTCCTTCTTATTCGTTGGCGCTTTCGCTTCCAAGATTGCCTTTGTCTTGTTCTGGTTGATTTTGATTCCTTTCTTGTGGACGAAGAAGCCCAAGAAATCTCCAGATTTCACACAGAACGCACACTTCAAAGGGTTCATTTTCAGACCATGCTCTCTCATTCTTTCAAATGATTGTCGAAGGTGGTCTATATGGTTCTTCCTGGAAACATATTTTACAATGATATCATCAATATATACTTGCATGAAAGTGTTAATAAAATCATGGAAGATAGAGTTCATTGCTCGCTGATATGTTGCCCCAGCTTTTTTTAGGCCAAAAGGCATCACTACCCATTCGTAAGTGCCTATAGCACTGGGGCATCAAAAAGCTATTTTCGACACATCTTCTTCAGCAATAAAAATTTGATTGTATCCTGAGTAACCGTCGAGCATGCTCAGGTACTCGTGGCCAGCGGCAGAATCGACTAGCATTTCCGCGACAAGCATAGGATATTCATCTTTGGGTGTTGCAGCATTCAAATCTCTGAAATCTATGCACACCCTCAATGTACCATTTTTCTTAATCACTGGCACAATGTTTGAAATCCATTCGACATACCTCGTGGCTCGTATGAATTTGCACTTCAGCAGTCTTTCGACTTCCGTTTTGATCTTCGACAGTAATTCTAGAGCGAAGCGTCTTGGACATTTCTTGACTGGCTTTTTTTCAAGGTTGATTGGCAACTGAAGTTCTACCAATCCTCTGTCGAGACCAGGCATCTCGTCGTAATCCCATGCAAAGCAGTCCTTGAACTCCTTTAATAATTGGATCACTTCGACCCTGAGCTCTGGGTCTATTTTGGCGCTGATGTAAGTAGGCCTTTTATCTAACCCTTCGCCCAAGTTGATTTCTTATAAAGGATCATGTGCTAACATTTTAATGTTGTTCGCCAGGGGGTCCTTTTCGAATCCCAAAGGCTCATCGTCGTAGATGGCGTCAAGCCTTTGATCCTGCATTCCTTCTGTCATGATATCCGGAGGTTCTGGGTCAAAATCTTTTCCAGGACCTATATCTGGTGGTTATGGGTCGAAGTCTTTTCCAGGACCTGCAGAAGGTAGCTCTTGGTCATTGGCCTTGGTGGCCATATATTTTACTTCGGCTTCGAGAGCCGCTATCATCCTTGTTTCGGCTACGTAAGCCGAAATTCGCTGCAATGCTTGTGACTCAGTCATTATCACTGAATTACTTCCCCAACTAGTTGGCTAGATGTTAGTTAGCCCACTGAAATCAATGTGGGAAAAGTCTTCTTTGTCCCATTGAAACCCATGATCAGGATGCAGGTACAAAGAACAAAAAGCATTTGGCGCTGGCGCCATGTCGAAGTCATGTGCTGGACATGGCCCAATGTGAGCCAAATTTTTGTCAAAGTCAGCTCTCCCTAGGTGATTTACTTCGCCTAAGTAGTAGCTCTGATCTGCCTCTATATTCTCAACAATTCCATCAGGACACCATAATATTAACCTTTGGTGCATTGATGATGGTACTGCTCCAACACCATGTATCCATTCTCGGCCCAACAATAGATTGTAATTTGGTTTAGCCGATATGACCATAAACATAGTTGGTCGAAGGATGGATCCTACTTTGAGGTCTAGTTAGATCACACCCATAGTGGTCCCTATTCCACCTTCGTAGTTCGATAGGACCATGTTATGAGGCTTAATGTTTTCATCACTCTTGCCTATTTTTCTTAGCATGAAGTGGGGGATTATGTTGATGGTTGCCCCACAGTCCACCAAGATCTTGTTTACAGTGGCTTCTTCGAGTTTTGCCCTTATGAATAAAGGCTTGAGGTGACTTTTCATCGCCTCAGTAGGTTGTTTGAAGAAACCATTTTTCTCTTTAGTGCAGCCATTATCCATGACGAAGTAGCATACTGGCCTATGCTTGGCCATTTCTTGTTCGACTTCCCAGTCGTTCAATTCAACCTCCATTTGGAGGTTGAAATCTCTTGGCAAAACTGAGACTATATTCACCATGATGTCTAGGGTGTTATCAGACTCAGAGCCATCTTTGTCACCAACTTCGCCTTGGTTAGGCCATACCAGTCTATTGGTCACTGGTTCCCTCTCCAACGGCTTTCTTTGCTTTTGCTGTGGGGCATTTGAACTTGACTCTGGCTTTGGTTCGTTGACAACTTCCCTCTCAGCCTTGTGCCGCCTTTGGTATCTTCTCCACTGGGATCGAGACATTGGGTTATTTCCCTTGTAGTTTCTTGATACTTGGGCCATTTTGGTGGCACCTATCTAAGGTTCTTTCTTGAGTGTCAAAGATGAACCTCTTGGCACTTCAAAGGAATTCCACCTTTCTTTGTTGGGTCTCTTTCGACCCGATGTTTTGAGCCATGTATCAGCTGGAACATTGGTTGGAGGCCTGAAAGTTAGTGGCCTCTTTTCCTGATTCGAACCCTTTTGGTAGATTCTTCTGGGATCATGTCGAACATAAGAACCTTCCCTTATTTTGTTTGCTGCTCTCACACCTTCGATGTGTTCAGCAACTTTCTTGTCAAAAATAGAGCTGCATCGAGGACACAACATTACTTCTATTTTTTCTTCTGGCATCGTTGCAAGAATTCTGCCATATTTTATTTTTCCCGAGGGAAAGTCGTTCTGTTTGCTTGCTCTTGCCTAATGGCCTCCTCTAAAACTTTTGATTCAGAGATTTCGACCATGTTGACATTCATGTTATCTTTAGTAGCAAGAGTCATCTGCTTCATTTGGACCTCCAGGTCTTCTGTCTGGCCTTGCGCTGCAGCCAAGTAGGAAATGGGTTTATCTCCAGATTTTGAGGCTCCACCTGTCTCCAGTTTTGGGCCTTCAGCAGCTTTTTGGACTGCTTCGATTGTCTTTCTAGAAAGATTCCCAGAAAAACTGCCAAAGATTGGCATGTTGATATGATCTTTGGTGACTTCGACCATAGTTATTCCTGGCCTTTTCACCTGACTCCTGGAAGCCTCGATCACATTCACCTCTGAAGGTTCAGCATAGTGGGCTTCCGCCTGCAAAGGGTTAGAATCCACAGTCATGGGAGTCTTATCAGCGAACTTCAACCTCCCTTCTTCGATAGCATTTTGCACGAGATCCCTGAAAAGAAAACATTGAGATGTTTTATGGCCCAGAAAGTTATGATATTTATAATAGCCTCTTTTCTTTCTTTGATCAAGAGGAGTCACTTTTACCCCTGGGGGTATTATCATTTGGTCATCTTTTACAAGTAAGTCAAAAATTTCATCACATTTTGTAATATCAAAACTGTAAGTCTTTTTAGGGAACCTATCATTGGCCTTTTTAGAACCCGTGGGGTTTTTTCCACTTGAGGGGATCAGTAGCTTGCAAGAGTATGGTGGCCCTTATTTTAACTCAGCAAAATCGACCTCACTTTCTTCGATGGCTATAGGCTCATCGAACATTTCTGGATCTTCATCGTCCATTTCGACATACACCATCCTTTCTCTTTTATGAGTTTTCGTCGCCCTGGTCTTTTCAGCTTTAAGGCGTTCTACCTGTCGAACCCTATCGGCTAATTGGGCCATGTCTCTCAGGTACTGAGTGTCTAATTTCTTCCTAATGGAGTAATCTAAACCTCCTGCGGCTATTTCGACCAACTCATGTTCTGGAACTTGCGTAAAGCATCTTGCCTTGAGCAATCTAAACCTATTTAGCTATTCGTCTATAGGCTCAGTGAATCTCCTCTTTACGCTGGCCAACTCTTTCAGGCTTATCTTGGTTTGTCCCATGTAGAATTGCTCATGGAATAATCTCTTCAACTGGGTCCAATGGTGGATCGAATTGGGGGGGAGAGTTGTGAACCAAGTAAACGCATTCTTTGTTAGGGAACTTCGGAAATACTTAATCCTCGGGTTCTCATTGTTTGAAATTTCTCCTGCTTCGATTAAGTATCTTGCCACATGTTCGACAGTGGATTTTGTCGTGTCCCCTGAAAACATAGTAAACTTAGGGACTTTGCATCTAGGAGGCAAGTCCATTTGTAACATATATTCCGACAGCGGGGATGTAAAGTTGGGCCTACGGAAGCCCGTATTCATCCCATTTTACATCATGATTCTTTCAATCATGGCTGTTAAGTTATTTTCCAAACCAACATTTTGGTATTGGATCTGCTGAACTACTTCGTCAACATTTTGGTTTCTATTAACCATCCTTATTTCTGGGGCTATAACTCTAAGTTCTTCGACCCCGGGTTGTTCCATTTGTACCCGAAGGTTCTCTTCGACAGGCTGCTGGACTTGGTTAATAGTGGTTTCTTCCTCTAGAAGTATACCTTGGTTCCCCCTTATTTGTGCCCTTTGAGGCTGTCGAATAGGTTGGGGTACCCCAAAAAAGTCAGCCAGACGCGACATTTGCACTATCATTTGCTGATTCGACTGGGTGGTATTCTGTATTAGAGGATTTAGCACTGTACTTAAAGTTTGTGCCAACATCTGAACCATGTCATGGTTGCTTTCGTCCATTTACTGCCTCAAGACTGCTGTCGAGGCATTCGTAAGGCCATGTATTACTTGGGAAGTTCCTCCTAAGAGTTGGGTCCTACCCCTGTTCGCCATACCAACTCCAGAGCCTTGGAGTGGCGAAGAGGCGCTCACTAAAGGGTCTGAAAAAGTGGACGTAGCATACGTCAGGCTAGCCAATTCAGAAGTTGGCATTCCATAGAGTGGTTCTCGATTTAAACCGACTGTCGAAAAGCCTGGGGGAACATATGGCCTAGTTCCTTGGTTTCCCCTTGGTGGGGGAGTTCCCAAAGGCATTCTGGGGCCTGTAAATGGAGGTAATGGCCCCGTTTGAGTAACTGTTACTGCTGGCGTTGAACCAACGATTACCACTTCACTTACGGTGGGGATAACCGTTGTTCCCACGTTTGTCTGTGGGATTTCTCCGTTGTTTGGCGGATTCGCCATTTCTTCACTTCTTCTCCTAATATTGGTTTCGTTGGTGTATATTCTACCACTTCTCAATAACATGCAATACTCTCGAAAAAGGAGGATATTTTATATAAAAAGTTCAATCGTAAAATCAACACAAAGTCCCACCAGGTGTGCCTATTTGTTTACCCTGAAAATTGGTAAACAACCGCTGATCTTCCAAAAGGTTACTTATTTGGTGACTAGCAGGATCGATCAGATTGATCCTAAGACATGGTTGATTTTCTGGAGTTTGACTAATCCTAATGGTGATTAATGCCAATAAAGTAAAGACACTTTAAGTAAATTGCATGAAGAAAAGCTTGATAGAATAAATAAAAGCGTTAAGTAAAAGGCTTCGACGGAGATAAGTAAATGAAAAGCGATAAATTGCTTGAATATAAAAGACTTGATTAATTTAAATGGTGTTTCACACATACATTCTCAATGATTCTTTCTCTCACGCTGGGTACTTGAATCTAAATGAGTAACTTGTATAAAATGATGAACACACGCGAAAACTACGTGAACACTTAGTATTTATACTAAAACAAATCCTAAGTAACTGCTGGGCAGTTACACTGCTTCGAGATGACGCCACATGGCATGCTCACAGCCTTCGACGCTTCTGTTCTTGACACGTTGCACTTGGTAACTGCTGGGAACCGTTTTCCCTCCAACAATTCAAATCTCAAACCGTTCGACCTTGGGCGTTAGGGACTCTTGTCGAGAAGTTCCTTCGACGTCGAAGACAACAAGATTCTACCTTAAAGGAATTTCTCTAAGTATCTTGTCATTCTTGGATGAGCCTTCGACATGATCAGTTGGTCGAAGTCTCCTTATGTAGGAAACTCTTCTGACTCATAATTAATGGTCTATATGATAATAAACATGGGTGTCGAATTTAGGAGCCAACAGGAACATTCTGTTAGAGTGATGCCCTTCGGGTTGAAGAACGCTGGTGCAACGTACCAGAGGGCTATGACAACCCTATTTCATGATCTGATTCAAAAGGAAATCGAGGTATATGTAGATGATATGATTTCTAAATCCCAGACTAAAGAAGGGCATGTAGAAGATTTGTTGAAGTTGTTTCAGCGTTTGAGGAAGTATCGTCTCCGCTTGAATCCAAATAAATACACCTTCGGTGTTCGATCAGGAAAATTGTTGGGTTTCATTGTTATCCAGAAAGGAATTGAAGTTGACCCTGATAAAGTCAAAGCAATTCAAGAGATGCCAGCGCCAAGAACTGAAAAGCAAGTCAGAGGGTTCCTCGGGCGTTTGAATTATATTTCCAGATTCATTTCCCACATGACTGCAACATGTTAACTGATATTTAAGTTGTTAAAGAAAGATCAAGGTTGTGTGTGGACGGATGACTGCCAAAGGTCATTTGAAAGTATTAAAGAATATCTGCTTGAACCTCCTATTTTTCTCCCTTCTGTCGAAGGAAGACCGTTGATTATGTATCTGACAGTGTTAGATAATTCTATGGGTTGTATTTTGGGACAACATGATGAAACAGGGAAGAAAGAGTTTTCCATTTATTACCTCAGTAAAATGTTCACTGATTGTGAGTCGTGGTATTCCATGCTGGAAAATACATGTTGTGCTTTGGCCTGGGCGGCAAAGCGTTTACGGTAGTATATGTTGAATCACACCACTTGGTTGATCTCCAAAATGGATCCAATCAAGTACATTTTTGAAAAGCCTACTCTTACTGGGAGAATTTCCCGCTGGAAGATGTTGTTATCTGAATATGATATCGCATACCGCACTCAAAAAGCTATTAAAAGCAGTGTGTTGGCATATTATCTTGCTCACCAACCAGTGGAGGATCATCGGTCTGTAGAATATGAATTCCTCGATGAGGATGTGATGTTCCTGAAAGTGAAAGATTGTGATGAACCATTGCCTGAGGAAGGTCCTGACCCTGAATCTCGTTGGAGTATGATATTTGATGGAGCTGTGAATGCTTATGGTAAAGGAATTGGTGTTGTGATTGTCACTCCACATGGATCGCACATTCCTTTTACCGCAAGGTTGACATTTGATTGTACTAATAATATGGTAGAATATGAGGCTTGCATCATGGGTCTCGAAGAAGCTATTAATCTCAGAATTAAAATTTTAGATGTGTATGGTGATTCAGCTTTGGTAATAAACTAGATTAAAGGAGAATGAGATACTAGTCACCCCGGCTTGATCCCTTACAAAGATTATGCTAGAAGGTTGTTACCCTTCTTTAATAAAGTTGAATTCCATCATATTCCAAGAGATGAAAATTAAATGGCGGATGCTCTGGCAACTCTGGCTTCTATGTATCAAGTAAAAACTTGGAATGATATACCTCGAATTATGGTTCGGCAACTGGATAGGACCGCTCATGTGTTTACAACAGAAGAGGTAGCAGATGAGAAGCCTTGGTATTATCATATCAAGCATTTTCTCCAGACTTAGGAATACCCGATTGGTGCATAAAATAAAGATAGAAAGACATTGAGAAGATTGGTAGGCAGTTTCTTCCTCAGTAAAAATGTGTTGTATAAAAGAAATTATAACATGGTCTTGCTCAGATGCTTGGATAGACACGAAGCAGGCATGTTGATGCATGGGGTTCATGAAGGTTCATTTGGAACTCATACCAATGGACATTCGATGGCTAAAAGGATGCTAAGGGGAGGTTACTATTGGCTGACAATGGAATTTAATTGTTATAAATTTGCAAAGAAGTGTCATAAATTCCAGATTTATGCGGACAAAGTCCATGTGCCTCTGACACATCTCAATGTGATTTCCTCCCCGTGGCCTTTCTCCATGTAGGGTATTGACATGATTGGGATGATAGAACCCAAATCTTTGAATGGACACTGTTTTATCTTTGTAGAAATTGATTACTTCACCAAGTGGGTGAAGGATGCTTCATATGCCAATGTTACTAAGCAGGTGGTTGTGCGCTTCATCAAGAATAATCTTATATGTCGGTATCGTGTGCTGAGCAGAAATATCACCGACAATGGCTGGAATTTGAATAATAAAATGATGACAGAACCGTGCGAAGAATTCAAGATTGTCCTTCATGATTCCTCTTCGTATAGTCCAAAGATGAATGAGGTTGTTGAATCTGGTAATAAGAATATCAAGAAGATTATCAAGAAAATGGTCGTTACTTATAAGGATTGGCATGAAATGCTCCCTTTTGCTTTGCATGGATATCGAACATCTGTCCACACTTCAACAGGAGAAACCATGTTCTCCCTGGTGTATGGAATGGAAACGGTAATCCCAATCAAGGTTGAGATTCCCTCTTTGCATGTGATAATGGAAACCAAGTTGACTGAGGCTGAATGGGTCCAAAACCGGTTTGACCAATTGAATTTGATCGAAGAGAAGAGAATGACAGCTTTGTGTCATGGACAGTTATATCAGAAAAGAATGAAGAAAGCTTTCGATAAAAAGGTCAATCCTCGCGAATTCAGAGAAGGTGACATCGTTCTCAGGAAGATCATGTCTTTCAACACTGATTCTAGGGGCAAGTGGACTCCTAATTTTAAAGGCCCATATGTTGTCAAGAAAGCCTTCTCTGGTGGTGCATTAATTCTTGAAACTATGGATGGCAAGGATTTCCCATGTCCCATGAATGTTGATGCAGTCAAGAAATACTTTGCCTAAAGAAGTAAAAGAACAGCTCGCTAAGTTGAAAACTCGAAAGGGCGGCTTAGGCAAAAAAGAGCGTCTCGGTAGGCCGAAAACCCGAAAGGGCGGTCTAGGTGAAAGTTAGAGACATAAACAGAAAAAATTTCCCGCTAAGTTGAAAACCCGCAAGGGAAGCTTAGGCAAAAGTTAGGGACTTTCTTGGTAAGTAACTGCATCATGCAAGATATGATCATTGAAGCAACAATCTTCTCGAATCCTCATCATACTTCAACGGAAGTTGTTGCTCAGGATTTCAAAAATTGTTAGAGGGGAAAGTGGTCATTGTATCTCAATGTATCTTTTCCATTGTATATTACCATTTTCCAAACTTTGTAATCATATATGGAGTCTCGTCGTTCGCAACTACCATTCTATTAATAAAGTTTGAGCTGTTACCCAATTCTTTATGCATCTTATTTTGTTTAGCTTGCTAAGACTCCATTTATTATTGATAATAACTTTCAAAGGAAAAAGATTAAATAACAAAATCAGTTTTTCAAAAAGAATTTACAATTTGCTTTTACTTTATAATTTGTGATGCGAAAAACAAAAAGGAAAAGGAAAAAAAACAACAACAACAATAAAAATGGTGACCCAGGAATGGACAAACTCCAGTTGTTTTAAGAAGTTTTTGTTCCCCTCAGGAAAGTTTACTCATGATGATTTATCGTATTGGGTTCATGACTCCGGTATCCTCGGTCATGTTTGGATTCATTTCTCCTCTTTTCTGAGTTTTCATGGTGTAAAGTTTCAATCTGAGATTTCTCCAGTAAAGTTTTCATTCGATCTAATGGAAGTTCTTTTTCCAGAGAAGTCGGTACCATAATCACTCTTGAAGAACGCAGGTCCCCGATTTCTCTAGTGAATAACATATTGTGGTTTTCCCTTTAAGCATGTGGTGCTTAACCTCTCCAATGAAGTGAGCTTGAATTCCCCAGTGAATGTTTTGATGATTTGGTGTCCATCTACTTTACTTAAGATTGGTTTTGCAATCCCTAGTAGAAGTGTTACTCTTGAAATAATTTGTTTCCCCGGTGAAGCCTCGAGAAGGATGTTCTATCCTTGTATCTATACTATTCTGCCACTTTATTTTGTTTACTTCCGGATTATGTTTCTCCCCAGTAAAGCTGAAGCAGGCAGTAGGTTATGTTTCCTCAGCTGGCACTTACTTTTTCTTGGAATGATCATCTTGGATGTGATTTAGCTGAGTGTTGTTTGTGCCCGAGATGTTTTTGCCTGGTTACTCCCAGTGTCGTATATCTGTTTTGTCAGCATACACATGATAACACTCATACATTCATACATACATCATGCATAGCTAAAATTGGAAAATCATTCCTCATTAACATTTGTTAATATTTTTGTTGACATATCACCCTGTTTTGCAGAGTTATGTTGTCCTCTCTTCAATAGAGTGTTGGCCTTAAGCAGAAAGTATATATTCTTTCAATTTCCCCACTGAGTTATCGCTCATGGAAGATTTTTGCTTTAGATTTCCTATACAGCTCCTTGTATAGATGGATTTGGTTTTCCCTCTTGAGTTTATTTCTAAAAGGATGTATTTTGGTTGATTGTTTCATTCCAGTTTATTTCTGATTTGAATCATTGGTTTCCAATCAATATTATTTACTCTGGATTTCTAAAAGCTTTGAGTTTTGGTTTGTGCATTTATTTTGCACAAGAAGACTTTATCTCCTCAGCAGGAATATTGTGGCATTTCCTCAGGAAGTTATATTTCATTCCCTAGGAAGCCATACTGTTCTCCCCAGAAAGTCATTTCTTTTTACAATACTCCATGACAACAAATAGCAGGTCTATTTATTTGAGCAACTTATGCTTCCCTGTAAAAGTCGCCATAACTTTTTATGTTATCTCCAATATGAGTGGATAGTTTGCAGTTCATCGTCAGTTTACGCCAATGGATAGCAAGACTTTTCAAATTCGCAGAGACAGTTCGCAAGTGGAAGTCTCTTTATTTGAGACATCTTACCTTTTCCAGGCAAATTGCCTCGGTTAAAGAAGAAGTTGAGACCCGTTCTAGGAGAAATGCCAGAATTTTAGGGAAACTTGTTATCTTTTTTCTACCTTTAGTGAACATTGGTAGTTCATCGTCAGTGAATGGCAGTGCTATGATATACTTTCTCCCTACCTTCAGTGAAAGTTAGTAGGTCATCGGCAGTGAATGTCGATTATTGTTATCTTTTTTCTACCTTCAGTGAGTGTTGGTAGTTCATCGTCAGTGAACGATGGTGCTATGATATACTTTCTCCCTACCTTCAGCGAAATTTGGAAGGTCATCGGCAGTGAACGTCGATGATTGTTATCCTTTTGCTACCGTTAGTGAACGTTGGTAGTTCATCATTAGTGAATGGCGATGCTATGATATATTTTCTCTCTACCTTCAGTGAAAGTTGGTAGATCACCATCAGTGAAAGTAGTTATTTGTTATCTTTTTGCTACCCTCAGTGAACGTTGGTAGTTCATCGTCAGTGAACGATGATGCTATGATATATTCTCTCTCTACCTTCAGTGAAAATTGGTAGATCACCATTAGTGAAAGTTGGTGTTTATTATCTTTTTGCTACCCTCAGTGAACATTGGTAGTTCATCGTCATTGAATGGCGATGTTATGATATATTTTCTCTCTACCTTCAGTGAAAGTTGGTAGATTACAATCAGTGAAAGTTGGTGATTGTTATCTTTTTGATACCCTCAGTGAACGTTGGTAGTTCATCGTCAGTGGACGGTGATACTGTAATATATTCTCTCTCTACCTTCAGTGAAAATTGGTAGATCACCATCAGTGAAAGTTGGTGTTTGTTATCTTTTTTCTACCCTCAATGGACGTTGGTAGTTCATCGTCATTGAACGGCGAAGCTATGATATATTCTCTATCTACATTCAGTGAAAGTTGGTGTTTGTTATCTTTTTGCTACCCTCAGTGAATGTTGGTAGTTCATCGTAAGTGAACGGCAGTGCTATGATATATTCTCTTCCTACCTTCAGTGAAAGTTGGTAGGTCGTCGGCAGTGAACGTCGATGATTGTTATCTTTTTGCTACCCTCAATGAACGTTGGTAGTTCATCGTCAGTGAATGGCAATGCTATGATATTTCTTTTTCCCATGCCTTCAATGAAAGTTGGTAGCTCACCGTCAGTGAACGTCGGTGTTGTTATTTCTTTTCTCTCTACCTTCAGTGAACGTTGGTAGCTTCACCTCATGCGTTGGTGTATCCTTTGACCATTTTACCATCCTCTCTGATTCAGGTCTTTTCAATCCACCAGTGATTTATTTTCCTGGTTGGGTTACTCTCTTGTTTCTTTATTTTTTGTTACACCCCCAATGGTGTTTTGCGTCCCTTTGGAGTTTTCCATGTGCACTCATATTCATAAGCATTGCATGGAATCTTAGGGCCAAAAATAGAGTTTGTTTTATATTTAAGTATATTCGATTGTGTCGACACAAAGATTTTTAACCTTCGTATCTCCGGATAGAAGAAACTTAAATAAGGGAAGCTATTGTACCCTAATTTTCCCCCTAATATCCCTTCATCATACCATGTTAATTCATTCACAATAAGATCACATTAGGATTCTTGGTTCCCCTCCCTATATTTAGCTTTGCTCTTTGAGGAATCACCAAGCACCTTGACTTGTGTTCTTTTGTGATCATGAATATTTGTGTCTTGATTTCTCCTCTTAATTAATAAAATGTAATGTCAGTTTTTCTTGCTTGTTACTAATATTGGTAAAGGCAATGATATTTAGCAAGTTGCTCCATGGGTTCATGAGTTTATTTCCATGCCCTAGTCAATAAAGCTTGAGAATTTCAAACCTCACCATTGGATTTGTTTTGAAGGAAATGGCATGGCAAGTTTATTTTGGGTCACTACATTCCAAATTTATCAAGATTGATTCAAAAGTACAAGGGGTTGATTGAAGAAGTTGTCATGCTTGGACAAGGCTTTGTTCCCATTGGTAACAAATGCATATTTCTCTCAATTCTCAAGATATGAAAGTGGTTTTGGTGGCTATGAGTTCTCATTTTCATCCTCAACAGCTTCTATTTACAAAGCATTTGTGTTGGTACAAGAAGTTTGTTAAAAATTGTCAAAGTTCCTCAAGGCATTTTTCTTGATCTAGGAGTTAGGGTTTTGAACTTCAAAGAACTATATCTTGCTCATATTTTGGTATTTATGAGTGATTACAAATACATCCTTATCTTCAAAGGGTTATCAACAAATAACTTCAAAAGTTCCAAGGAGTTTTCACGTGGAAGAAACTTGATGAAGAAGAAAGGTTACAAGTCCTCCAGATGAATCCCCAATTTTTCATGTGTGACTACAAATGATTATAACTTGGTCCATTTTTTTGACCTTGATCCCATTATTTTTCCACAATTATCTTGAGGATGTGAACTTTATGCCTTCTTTTATGTGCAAAGTGAGAAAATGGATGGAAGTTTCCTTAAGGATACAAAATATTATAGGTCAGTTCTTGATTTTTTTTTGCCAATTTCAACAATTCACAACTCTCTCAATATTTGGAGATTTTTTAATGGTTCAAGTTTCAAAATGTAATTCAAGAGGTCTATTTAATGCCACCTTTTTTGGTAAAGATCAAATTCCAAGAGGAACACCATGTTTGGATGCAAAATATTATAGGTCACTTTTGAAGGAAAAGTTGAAATATTTCTAAGTATGGAAAGTCAACTTCTTTTTTCCCAACTTTGACTCAATGCATCTTTCGCCTCAAGCATCCATTTGATCCCATTATTTTTCCATTTCAAAGCTTGTAACCTAATCTTTCTAAAGCATCAAGAATCATGCCCTAAGACCTCTTGAGCTGAGAATGCCATGATTTTGAACTCGGTAACTTGGACCTTAAGTTTCATCTCAAGTCAGAATTTGAAATCTTTGTTTTGGCTTCTAATCACAATTTTTCCACGTGTTTATGCCTCTAAACATGTTTAATTAAGTTCCAGAATTGATTAGCATAACAACGTCCATTTCGGATGAGTTTTGATAAATTTAGAAGTCACACTTTTCTTGTTTGGAACTTCACACAATTTCCCTCCAAACTTCATCATTTCACACGCTTGGACATTCCATTTGATTCCATATAAATAGAAGGTCATTACCCTTCATCTCCTCAAGCTTGGATAGCTAGAATCACCCTGCCAAACCTGTTCCATAACTCAAAATTCAGCAACTTTGAAATCCTTTCTCAAGCCTTTTTCAATCCAATTTTTCCATCAATTCACCTTCCTTGATATTCCCTGAAGATAACCATATAAATTACATTCAAGAATCGTGCCCTATATTTCTCCATAGAAGTCCAGTTTCAGAGCTCTGTAACTCAAGTTCAATAGGTAGATTCCTTTATCAATTCTTCAAAACTTTAATATCATTATGATGCTCTGATTTCCTTGGTTCTAGTTGCAACACTTGCTATTATCTGGAAACACATTTTGGTCATGAAATTTCAAATCTCTTTTCAAAACATTCCTTCCAATTTGCTTGAGCTATAGTTTATATAAATTTGTCGGGAAGGTGTGGTTGTCTCCGTCTTGAAGAGACGAAGCGAATGACATAGGTCTGAGTTTCTGATTTTATAGTTTGAGAGATCTGCAATTCACATTGGCTGGAGGTTGAAGATGACTAACGTGTCATCTTCCAACCAATGATGGCACGCCACTTGTATTTTTTTTGAAATCTGATTTAATTAATGATCCCATGCATTATTAACTAAAGTCCATAACATGCACAGCGCGTCAGGTCCACTTGATCTGTTTACTAACGCGTTTTGACATTTATCAGATGACGCATATTTTTTTGGTTTTTATTTTCTTTTCTGATTTTTATATTTAATTGTTTTAAACTTCAAAAAATCATGGAAAACTCATTTTTAGTCCAAAAAATCTGAAAAAATTATGAAAAATATTTTTGATTATTCTCTTTCTGATTTTTATTTTTTCACAATTAAATTTTGTGTTTTGGAATTTTTTATAAATTTTCACTTTATTTGAATTGTTTTAAATTTTTAAAAATATTTTTATGCATTTTTAAATTCTGAAAAAATTCTGGAATGATCCAGTGATATTGTAACAAATATTGGTGACCTCATTCATTTTTTATTTCTTACTTTGTTATTTTTTTAATCATTTTTGGTTTATTTTACTCATTTCTTTTAATTTTAAAAAATTCTGACTTTAAAAAATTACCATAAATTTTATAAAAATATTTGAGTCCTTTTCTGATTTTTCTATGGTCTTACTTTTTATTTCGTGATTAATTTGAATATAGTTGATATTTTTCTCTTTTATTTCTATTTTAAAAGATTTTAAAAACCTTTTTTTTAATGTATAAATTAAATGCAATATTATTTTGTGATTATTTCCTAGCTGATCTTGGGTTAAATTTTTGATCATGAACTTTATTAACATCAAATGTGGTTTGTATATTCTTCCACACCCCTCATCATCTCATCCCTTTTTTATTGCACTAAGTGTTATTGGAGCATGATCTATATATCATGTCTCAAACAAATGGTGCATAGATTGCTATTGACCGGCCTCAAAATAGGTGTGACTTCTGTCTAAGTCCACTTACAATTGCTTAACATAGCTCTAAATTTTGTCCTGATTCGAATAAATGATCATTCGTGGCCCAAACCTATGTTTGCAAGCCCAAGTATGTTACTTTGATCTCTTTGATCAAATAACCTTGAGATTCATTGTGTGGAGGCTTTGGTTCTACCAATCCTCTAATGAATCTACATCACTTTTGGTCAACGCGGATCACTTAAACATCGTTGATCATTAAATGGCACTTAGGAGAACTCCAAATGGATGATATACTTGACAAAAAGCAAATGCAACTTGTTGTGTGGAGGATTTGATTCTACCAATCATCTAATGAGTTCAAAATGCAAGTTTCAAGATGGTCATCCAACTAAACACTAATTATTAAATTGTTTTTACTTTATGCTTTTACTTTTATGCTTTATGTACCATTTACTTTAAGCATTACATTTCATGCCATTTTCATTTTTATCACTTGAGCCTTTATATTCTTGTTATTTTTATTTTTTTGCTCACTTGAGCTTTTCTTTTCTCTTTTAAGACACCTAATAATCAACATGAACCATAAAATTCTTTAATGATACTTGGACTATTTGGTTACTATCCTTGGCTTTATGGAGCATTGGACTTTTTGGACTTATAATTAGAAACCTTGGACTATGATTAGAGCCCTTGTGACCTTATCAGATTATTTTGTCTGGAGCTCTTGAGGTTTACCTCAAGGAATTGAGTTGTTTGTTTGTTTTGTGTGCAGGTTATTGTGATTACACTCTTTGTTTGTAATCTGGAATTCACTCGTATACAGTCGTTACTCTGCCCAATTTTTGAGAAGACTTAATACACTTAAAGTTTGGTTCTTTCAAGAGGTCTAGTATCATTGCTTGTTTGGTTTCAATCCAAAGAATGGGAATTCTATCTTGGCTCATAGTGTTAAGTATTGGCTTCTTGTTGGTTAGATGGTTCTTATCCCGAGCTTTTACCTTATGCTTTAGGATAGTCCCTTCTTCTCCTCCCATCTTCTTTAATTTCAAAAAATCATCTCTCTCCTTTTGAAAAACTCTTCTTGTTTTTTTAACTTGAACCACTTTCGTAATAAAATTGGACTTAGGTCCATGCATTTTAAAAACATTTTCATAAATAAACTTCAATAAACTTAATAATACTTTGACATTTTTTTTGTGAGAAGACTAAAAGTCAATCAATCTCATTTCAAACCATTTTGCCACTTTGGCTTTTATCTTTAAACTTTTCTCAAAAAGATTGGACTCTTGTCAATCTTTGTAGTGATGCAAACAACTATACTTCTACAATATGTAGTGAAGAGAGGTATTTTCCACTTGGGTGTTGAGTGAGGCATTGGTGATTTTAAAATCCAAGCCATATCCTCCACTTTGAGATGATGCAAATTCTCCTTTCTCATGATTATGGGTAGTAGGTATGTTTTCCACACGGACAATGACGATGATGTTTTATCTCATAAAATTTAAACCAACACACCTACATTTTAAAATTTTTAAAAGAGGAACTACGTGTACCCTGATCCCCTATTGCACAAAAGGTGGTACCTAGGCACTAAAGGTTCGCAACCGCGGAGGGTGCAAAAATCATAAAAATATATTTCTTTTCTCACCTCCACCATCCATTTTTTGTTATACAACATTTCATAGCCAAAATATACAGATTTTACAAAGAGGTTCTTGCGGAGTACCGTAGATGTTTAGGGTGCTAATACCTTCCCTTTGAATAACTAACCCCATTACCTTGAATCCCTCCCCCCCCCCCCTCTTTAGCGTTATTCACTCTTTTCCCTTTCCTTTGGAATCAATAAAGTGCGGTGGCGATTTTATTTTGATTTGTACAAGTCTAGTCAATCCCATGGCTTAGTCTTAAATATTTCTACCGTTACAATATGGTTGAATCACTACGCCAAAAATGATTTTTTGTATCACCTAATTTAATAGCACTTTTAAAAAAAATGCTATTAAAATGGAAAAAACACATTTATAATAACACTTTTTAATCGGGCGCTATTATATAATACAGACTATGTAATTTTGATAGCACTTTGTACCAGAACGCTATTATTAAACTTCTTTAAGATAGCATTTTGTATAAAACGCTATTATTTGACTACCTATATAATAGCATTTATTAAAAAGCGCTATGTTATATATATAATATTAAAAAAACCTTAAACTATATTTATATAAAAAATGAATGAACTAAGATCAAAGTTAACATTTCTTTAGCAGCAACATTGAGTTAACTCAAAACCATAAAGAAACAAAAATTTCAAGGATTTGAGTCAGTTGGCAATACAAAGCCTGAGCTGAAGTAAAGAGGAAGGGGAAAAAGATGACAGAAGCAAACAACCTGAGAGACGCCCGGAGAAGAAGAAGAATCCTCCAACAAGGATCCGACCGTCTTGCCTTCATCCAGGGTCGGATCTAAAACCTCCCTCCTCCCGGTAACTACCTCTTCTCTTCTCTTTCATTTCAATTTTCTCTCTTCTTATTGCTTCTGTAATCATCCATCTACAAACCCTAGAATTCAATTTTGATTTTGCAACTGCTTTTCTTCAGATCTGCCTCACGCCAACGACGAGGAGCAGGAGTATCCGAATTCCGTTTTTCAGAATCACGTTGATGCCGAAATTTTGCCTGAAAAACAACACAGTGAAAGTGAGATTTTAAGTTTCCCCAATTCTGAAATTGAACCTGAACATGTACAAGAATCACAACCTCTATTTCAACCTCAACCACCAACAACACATCAAGATTCATCTGATGAAATTTCCCAGCTCGAAGAACCTAGAAGTTTCGATTTCATAAGCCCTAGGGATGTGACGAATGCCGTTGATGCCTCAAGGTTTACGCGTCTTTGTTGTTCGATTATAGTTGCCTTATTGGTTGTTGCCTCTTGTCTAGGATTCTCTTTGATTAAGACTATTATAAGCTTTAGACCACTTTACTTGGTTCTCCTCACAAATTCGTCTTTTGTTGTTGCGAAAATTATTTCTGGGAAACAAAGAGGCTCTGATGAAAGGTTGAGGAGGAGACGGAACAGCGCCAGTGCCAGCGCCAGTGCTGATTCTTCTGATCAATATGCACAGCGTGCAAAAACATTGGAAATTGGAATGGTGCTGAAGACTGTGGCTGATGCTGTCTTCATGGATTGTGCTGTCTATGCTATTGTGCTCATATGCAGCCTTTCCCTTGTGCATCACTGATATAAGGGCTTCTTGTACTTGGTTTGAAATTTTGAACCCTTTTTCTTTTGTTCATCGACTTCATTGTTTTTGTGATCTAGGATTATTAACTAGTATTAGTGCACTGATTACTTTGTCATCTCACCTACGTCGTCGTCATCCCTCTCTTCATTTGTATCCGGTAATATTTCTTTTTTGTGCTATACTTAAAGACAGAGGGAGGTATATGCGGGCTGCATACATTTGCTCTACTTGTCATTCATAACTTTTTACAGTTGTGGTTGCAGCAAGGGTTCTCTGACTGGACTTGCTCCACTTGAAGCAGTGCTCTTTGATATTGACAGAACTCTGTGTGATTCTGACCCACTTCATTATCTTGCTTTCCGTGAGATGCTCCAACAGGTAGTGCTTCTTTACTTCTTAATGAAGTTTAAGCCAAAGTATCAGAAGTATAGATAATTAAAGTTTTTATCATCACTATATTCCCTTTATTGTATTTATTTATAAATCGGCACATGACCAATATCTGGTTGCATTAACAAATATTGGTGGTTGTCAGATTGGTTTCAATGGAGGCAATCCTATAACAGAGGAATTTTTTATTGACACTGTTGCTGGCAAGCATAATAATGACATTGCCTTGGCTCTCTTTCCTGGTGAGCTGGAGAGAGGCTTAAAGTTTTTAGATGATAAGGAAGCCATGTTTTGGAGGTAAGCCATGCTCTCCTCCCGCGAACTATCCCCTTTAATTTGAAGATTCTTAACGTGATTCATGACTATCTAGATTAGCAGCTGAGCAACTGAAGGCTTTAAATGGCCTTGATAAAGTGAGAAAATGGATTCAAGATCGTGGGTTGAAACGAGCTGCAGTTACCAATGCTCCAAGACCAAATGCAGAACTCGCTCTCTCAAAACTTGGTCTCTCAGATTTCTTTCAAGCTGTTATTATTGGTGATGAATGTGAACATCCCAAACCTCATCCAGAGCCATACTTGAAAGGCCTTGAAGCTCTAAAATCATCTAAAGATCACACGTTTGTATTTGAGGTCTGTTTGTTTCTTTTCTCTGCATTGCTATAGATCTGTTCTTATTATGCTTCTGACAGATCCATGTTGTTGTCGTAGGATTCTGTTTCAGGAATCAAAGCTGGTGTGGCTGCTGGGATGCATGTTATCGGTTTATCTACCCGAAACCCAGAGCATTTGCTGATGGGAGCAAAACCCACCTTTCTGATTAAAGATTATGATGATCCAAAATTGTGGGCAGCTCTCGAAGAACTTGACAAGTCTGGTTCTCAGTAAAGTTTTGACTTAATACTAGTGCGATTCACATAATTTCTTGATTAAAACAAGTAGCATTTTTCATATTAAATTCACCAGATCACCTCACCTGTTTAATTTAGTTACAGGGGGTGATACTATTCTACTACTCTACTACTCCATAATCAGAATTGCTTTGGAGTCAAAGCAAACAAGTAATTTTTTTACTTGTAATTTGCAATAATGTGATAGCTGGCTAGGAAACTTAATGCCAAGGAAATTGCAATATGTGATAGTAAAAGAGAGCGAAGGAGGGAGTGCTTGAAGACTCTTACATATTCATTACTCTTTGTTGGTATGTTATTTGGTGATGGGTGCTCAATATCAGCAATTTTGTACTACTACTTTAAATTGTTTGATATGTATAGTGTCAAATGCCATGATTATTATTTATTACAATACCCTTTATGCCATTTACTTTTTTGTTTTGCACAAAGAGACACTTAACCAAACTAAGTTTTGACATTTCCCAAAAAGTTATACTATTTCGTTTCTGCTATCCGTTGATTCTCTGTGTTGTTTGTGAGCGTTATGATGTCTTTGTGTTGACGGATATTCGTGATTTTGAGTAGCTGTAATGAGGGTTTGTGAGGTTAAGTTGCAGTTGTGAGGGTTCGTGAAATTTGAGTGATAAGGCTTGTGTTATTGATGTGTAACCTTTTTGATAAAGCTCCAACTCATGTCATAGGCCTTAGATAAATCCAGCTTGATAGCAAAAAAGTCCTTGTTACCTTTAAGCTTATTCATGCTATGGACCATTTCATTAGTCATGACAATATTCTCATGGATGCTTCTCTTGGGGATGAAACCATGTCATCAATACTTATCTTGTGCCTATTGACCACAATCTTACTAATAATCTTGTAAATGGTATTGCTGATAAGATCTTTGACATACTGCATCTTTCCATTACTGAATTGATGACACAAATTTGTAAGGTTGGCCACTAAGCCATTCTCCTCACGCCACTGCTGATCAAGTAAAGTCTCATAATTGTGTTTGTTAGAAGAAGTGTTCTTGTTAGCTTATATGACTAATTTTATATTATGAATCTAACTGTAGTTGAGCATGTCGAAGTTAAACTGAATTCTTGGTGTTCACTTCAGCATTAATATCATGTTCAAATGTTGAATCTTGTTGTTTTGAATTCTTTCAATCCTTGTCCTCTATCATGATTCATGATTCATGAGATTATTGCATTATTGTGTATTGGAGTGAATGAACTGTTGGGTTTTCATTTTTAATAAACATGTTCATCTTGCAATTTGAAATCATGTCAGATCACACTTGTAGCAATGCAGTGCCTATTTTCTTCTCTTGATCAATATGCATAAATTATGAAAATCATATGAAAAATTGATAGTCATTCTTGGTGTTAATTGAATTCTTGGTGTTGATTGAATTCTTGGATACAAATGTTCTGTTTGCTAATATTGTATTTGTAGCTTTTTATGCTTCTAAGTCTGTTGCATTTGTATTATATTAGTATAATATTGAGAACTCGTTTGTGCCACTATATAAGTTTTATTCATGTGTTCATATTTCTAAACTCTTTAGTCCTGTTTTTCTCGGAATTAATATTAACAGGAAGCTCTGGAAGCAGCGAGAGTTCTGAATCTTAAGAGCAATAAATATTTCTCAGGACCATATGGTATATACTAAGGTCATAAATGAAGATTCTTTATGCAGGTGAATAGAAAGGATACAGAGAAATTTTTCTAAAAAGTGTTTGTTCTGTCAACTGTGTAAATGGAAAGGATACAAAGAATTGTGTAAATGGAAAGGATACAGAGCGACCGGGTTCTGATTTTGAGCTTGTTGCAGTTATTTCTACTTCTATTGATATACTATTACAATTTAAGCTGTAATTTGAATTTATATTGAGAAACGATCACAGTGATGGGATTTGGATCAATCCATCATTTTATGTAACTAGAAAACAGAAAAGTAGGAATCCAACTACAAGGAAGAGGAAAAGGCCGACTTAATCTTGTATGGTTTATTTATTTGTTTTTCATTTTTTTATTGTTATTGCTTCTTAATGTTATTCTTGTATGGTATATAACTTTTTAAATTTTTATAGGTGAAATATGGCTTCTATTGATGATGAAAGTGGTTCGTCTAGTAAGAAAACAGTTGGTAAACGTGGTGTGACCCGATTGCAAAAAATTCACAAAGCCAAAAGCAATGGAAAGAGAATTGAGGTAAAATAGCTAGAGTTTTATGATACTGTTTACTCTCTTGGCAATTTTCCTTTTACTGAACTATGTATGAGTGATGGTTACATACATGATTATCTTTTATGAGTTAGTTGTTTGAAACTATTTGAATGTTAAACACTATTAGTGAGACTGTTGATTCTTTATTTGCACTTTAATTTTGTTATAGGTTCAATGGAATTCTAGAGGTCAACCAATCAAGCATAATATCAAGACTTTTGCTAGTTTCATTGGTGTCACAGTTCGTCGGTTAGTTCCAATAAGCTTGGACAATTGGAGCGCGAAAAAAAATAAAGAGGCTATGAGTTCAACGCTTTTGGATCATGAAGGTGGTTACTACATGGGATTGTTTTGTTATCCTTTCTTATTTTTTTGGTGTTTTGTTTAGAGAATTTGATTGTATGTTTTTGGATTTGGATTGAAGTACTCATAGATGGGCATCTACAAATTTGGCTATGCAAACGCCCTCTTAATATTCTATATGTTATGATATTTGGAAACAATAGGATTTGGTAATTTAAAATGTTATTTGGTATTTGATGGATCATAATATATATGCAATGAGTAACTTAAAGCGTTATTTGTGTTGAATTGAATATAGTTATTTTATATTTACACCAAAAAAAATGATTGTGTAAGAAAAAATATTGTACTGTACTTATTAAAAATATTGTACCAAATATGTACCATTTATTAGCACTTTATTTGAAAGCGCTCTCAAACATATGTTATATATTAGCGCTTTTTGTTTAGAGTGCTATAAAAAAACAAACAAAAAACATGCAAAATACTGACTTTGATAGCACTTTAATTAAAACGCTATTATAAATTGGTACTTTAATAGCGCTTTTAAAGTGCTATTAAATAAGAAATATTTACAATAGTGGCGCGGTTAATAGCACTTTTAAGCGCTATCAAAAACAAAAAAAAGCGCTATTAAATAGCTTATTTGGCGTAGTGAATGGTACTTTCCTCATGCTCAAGCAACCTTGAAACCTCTTCTTGGATTTCATCATATTCTTCTTCTTCAGTCACATACGCAGGATATTCAAAGTTAAGAGAGGGTGCACAATCATTGTACTCAACAGGTTTTTTAATTGATCTGCACATATAATTTATGATTGCTTTTAGAAACTGACACATATAGCAAGTGATTATGCAGATTCAATTACAATTATTATTTACTCTGAAAGGATTTTTCTGATTACCATTATCCAAGAAAAAGCAAAAAATAAAGAGACAATTTAGGAATCAAATACAACTTTTATTATTGATTTTAAAGATCAAAGCAAACATATATGCCCATACAATATCAATACTTTCACCTTGGGAAGAGTGAAATATTTTTTAAAACATTAACAAAAAAAAATACTTTGAAATATGAATACAAGAGGGAACATCAATAGTGATCCATTTTTGGACTTTGACTCCATGTGTCACGTAGTTCGGTATCTCTTGCTCTGCTTCACATCCCACAATAGCATTGATCCTAGGAACAGTTGATAAAGATAACCTCCGCTGTGAAATATATCTTGATATTTGTCCAAAGCAGACATCGGCTTCATATTCTCACCTTTACTATTCTTCACAGAGAATCCCAACCCAGTTATATTCTTATTCACAGGATGATCCATAATCTTCCCCCATACTTTACTAGGGCCATTACACACTACCTGCCGAGCATCCTTAAACGAAGCTATAGAATCCTCATTTTCCCTTACATTATCAATGGATAAATCTTGGAACTGAGTTCCAACAACAGCTTCATCTGCTTCCATAACACTGAAAAAGGATAAACGAGATATTAACAATGCATGCTCTCTATTTATGATGACCACTTTTCCTTCCCAAACAAACTTCAGCTTCTGGTGATAAGTTGAAGTAACAACCCATGCCTCGTGGATCCATGATAGTCCCAGTAGACAGATGTAAGCGGGAAAAATATCCATAACTTGGAAAGTAATCTGAAATAGGTGTAAGACTATGTGAATAGGCAAATCTACTTCCCCGATGACAAAGTTCCTCGATCCATCAAAAGATCTCACAATTATGCCACTCGGGCCCATGGGTATGACATTTAAAGAGGATCCATTGTTAATCAACATATTAGACAATGAATCATTCTTGCAGTTCATGGAGATATGGAGAGCCATATTATGATTCCTTACTTCGTTGGGAAGCTCGTCATCACAGAAACTCAGGTTATTACAGGATGTAATACTCCCGAAAACACTACTGAATTGGTCCAAAGGCATATCACTTTCAATGAAAGCTTGATCCAATACTCTCATCAAAGATTCCCTATGGGCAGAAGAGTTCATTAGCAAGGCTAGAATAGATATCTTTGATGGAGTCTGCAACAATTTATCTATGACCCTGTAGTCACTCATCTTGATAATCTTCAATATATCATCCACATATTTTTTCGAGTAGTACCACTAGATTCCCCCACTGCTTTCCTAGGTTCAGTACTTTCAATAACCTTTTTATCAGTATTAAAATTCCCTCGAATGACAGGTGCAAAAACACGGCCACTATGGGTCACTCGGCTGGCTTCAGCAATATTCTTAACATCAGAAAAAGGTTAGATGGGAACATTCACACAATCCTCTAGGATTCTAGCATTATATTTATATGGCACGGCTTTATCTGGTTCATAAGGAACAAGACCCGACAATCAAATCACCATTGGAGAAACAACTGGCTTGCTATGATACTCAATATTTATAGGAGTGAGAACACCAAAACAAGACACAATAACATTCACCCCTTCTTCCGAATACTTAGACATTACATAACCATTGTTGGAGAGAACATCTTCATCTGAGGAAAAGAACTCATGTGCAGAAATATATTCATAATCTGACACTGTCTCGTCCGAGCAATATTCAATCATATTAATCCCATTGTAATCATCTCTATTGCCTGAAATTTTGATAGTACCATTGTTTAACAACATCTGAACACCCTTTCTCACTACAGAACAACCACGAGAATCTCTGTAGTAGACCCGACAAGACCCATAATATTGTTCTTCTTGACCATCTATGTGACAGAAGGTAGCGTGCAACTACACCAAATCATTATTAATATCCGAAGACCATATTCACATCTTCTTCGAACTCGGCCCTAGGCCTGGTTATATGAATGAGGACTTCGTCCATCATTTCCTGAAGATCAACTTTTATCTTATCACATCCCTGGATATTTATACTGCAAATACTACAGCCAGCATGGTCGTGCGTATAATAACTGAACCCGTAGAGGTCAGTATGCATCTTTACCAAATCCCCTCTAACCAAGTTGATATCAAAAATCCGGAAGTCCACTGGACAACCAGCAACCATGTTTACAACATTTGCTCCTCCAAGTTTAAGCAAAGGATTTTCCTTCATGTTAGGGCCAACATCTTTAAAAGATAAGAGGCCATATCTCACCATCTTTTGTACTTAAAATTTCAAAGGATAACAGTTCTCAATGCTGTGCCCATATGCTCCCTGATGAAAAGCACACATCTGGTGTACCTTATTATACCAGGGTAGAGGTGAAGGTATAGAAGGGGGCGGTCTGGTCTGAACCAACTTCTTTTGTATCAAAGTCGGAAGTAACTCTGTATAGCTCATTGGAATTGAGTCAAAATCCTCTCTCTTTTGACTCTGCCCTTGATTTCTCTGAGTAGATAGTCTTTGATAAGAAATAGTGGTTGGAGCTACATTGACAACTATAGTCATAGAAGCACTTTGTTACTAGTATTGTTGATGTCTTCTAGGTGGCCTAATCTTTCTTTCCCTTATAACAACAATACTTTCACTTTCTTTCTTTCGATAGAATCCGTATGATGACTTCTTTGTCCCTTCATCTTTTGTCAAACGCCTTTCTCTGACAGCTTCTTCTAAATGAACACCCATGATCACCATCTCGGTGAAATCACTCGGTGCACTGGAGACCATCCTTTCATAATAAAATGATCCAAGCATTTTAAGGAAGACATTGGTCATCTCTTGTTCTCCCATAGGTGGCACCAATTGGGTAGCTATCTCACGCTAACACTGTGCAAATTCTTTCAACGACTCCTTGTCTCTCTGAGCCATTTCCATTAACTTGTCATGATAGGGTGCCATGAACATATTATGCTTATACTGTTTGATGAAGGCTTCTCATAGATCATTGAAGGTACGAATACTACTATTGTCCAGACTCATATGGTTAAACTATCTTGGATGAAATGAATTAGCAAACACTGATCATCAGTATGGGTAGACATTTTCCTGATATACATCACAAGGTGGTCACGAGGATAAAAGTTTCCCTTGTACCTCTCAAATTCCGGCACTTTAAACTTGATTAGCACCTTTACATTGGGAACTAGCCAGAGTTCACTAACATTCTGTCCAAACAATTCTTTTCCCCGAAGGGCCTTCATTTCCTTCTGCATCTCATTGAACTGGTCTTGAAAGTCATCCAATCAGTAATAGAAACCTACACTTTCACTCGATGGAGGAACATGACGATAAACTTCATCATTAACAAACGACATAGCATTCACCGAAGGAGGTGCAACATATTGGATCTCATTTCTAGAAGAAGGATTAACATGCACCACAAGAGGTGCAGGTGTAGCAACAACTTGAACAATTGGAGCGACTTGAGCATCAAGATTATACCCTTCTGGCAGGAAGTTTTCTGGCATCCCCATGGATAAATCGGAGGCATATGATTATGAGCAACAGTAACTGGGGTAACAGAAACAGGAACTGGTGGACCTTCAGAAGAAATTGTTATTTATTGAGGCTGAGTAAGTGGTGGCTGATTCTAAGCAGCCACCAACGATTCCATCAAAGCAGTCAAATTGGTCGTACCAGCCTTCATAGTGGTAACTTCTTCGCATAGCTCAGGATTCTCCTGTTCAAGATTCTCCATTTTCTTCCTGGAATTAGGCACAGTATTATACCGGTGAAACAACTTGCTAAACAAAGTAGAGAAACACAGTAAGACACCTTGATATGATTAGAAATGAAAGAAATATGTATAAGATGATGCATGACATGCAACACCCATGATTTATTTCATTATTATTAATACTTCATGGGACTCAAAATATTATAGACAATTTGCAAACACTAAAGTACTAACACATTTTACAATACTAAAAATCTCATTATAATAACTTCAAAATGGATTACAACTTTTTAGTACAAGTTTCAACAATTCCAAGTACAATAGAAGATAGAATCTAAAATCCTAAGAAGGAAAAGCTGATGAAGATCTCTCCACACACTGGTGCTTTCCCGTGAGTCTTACAATCTGAGCCTTCAACTGCTTGTTCTCTTCTGCATACTTGCCAGCAACCCCTTTCCAATCACCAGATTCGGGAAGTGAATGACTAAGTCTTGATCGAGCTCTATAGGAAAATAATCCTCTTTTTTCTCCATCATCTCTACACCATGACTCTCAAGAATCTCAATCAGGTCATCCTTCTCCTTCAAGTCTGCCCGATAGGATGTTTCCAAAGTTTGACACTTATTCTTCTAGGCCTCCTTCTCCTGTGGCATACTAACTAGGGCAAGCTGAAGCTCTTTCATGTCATCTAAAAGGGGAGGAGTGGTCTTCACAAACATATCAGACATGGGTTTCTCACGGGAATATGGCAACTTCAACTGGATTTCCCTTGCATGTACCCACCGGAGATAAGGCTCTAAAGAAACAACTCCTTTAGGTCCCAAGTCTTTTCTACTTTTCCTTTGAATATGGCACCAAGCCTTTGTAATTTCCTCCTTAGCTTTCTTATGATCCTCTCCCTATTAGAGAAAGAAACCACTCAGATGAATACTATTTGGCTTATCTCTCATCAAATATCCAAGTTGTCGTCATGCAAGAACGGGATTGTAGTTAATTCCTCCCTTTGTACGGAGAAGGGGTACATTAGGGAAACTACCATAACTATAGAAAATCTCTATATCATAGTAAGCATGATGGTTCCAGACAATATATGAATGAGTGAGACCCATAATCTTCGGTGCCTAACAAGGTTCCTTCCTGATATCTCAGAAAGCATTGGATCGAGGTAAGTGAGAAATAAACCACTGATACAACAAAGGCGTGCAACAGATGATCATCCTTCCATGATAAGAATCCTGAAGATGAATGGAGTAATAAGCATCTCCTAATTATGTAGGGACTGGGTTCCCTATCAAAAAGATCCTGATGGCATTGATATCCACAAAGTTGTCGATGTTCTGAAATAAGAAAAACCCATAAGCAAGCAGAGCAAAGATGGCCTCAAAAGCAATTGTACTCTTCATCCTATAAAAATAGAGAGCTTTCTATAATACAAACTAAGAGGGTAATCCTCTAATTCCTCATTTGGTAGCCATGTGGGCCTCTATCTCAGACTTCCCAAAATGAACCATAGAAACAATCTCATGAGACTTTGGCCCCACTCCAAACCACTGAAAGGAACACGATTGGTGATAGGTAAACCCAGTAGATAAGAATATTCCTCCAATGTAGGCATCAACTGATAATCAAGGAAATTGAAACATTTTTACATCAGATCATAGAACTGGACCAAAGTCGAGAGAATACCCTTATTCATCCTAAGCTTCATAAGAGACATGATGGATTCATACTTCTTCCGAAAATCAGTACAACTCTCGATCTCAGGAATCAGACTCATCAAATCATCTATCTTAGGATTCTTGAAATTGTACTTATGAGTCTTTCCTTTTCCAGAATCCATGGTCAAATGTACCTGAGATGTTCACAAAAAGTCAACTTTAAGTCCCTTGAACCAAAAATGTTTTAAAGGATGCTCATGGGTGCATGAATGCATGAATGCATGATGTAACAATCATACACAAGATCACAAACAAGGGGAGTGGGGGGGGGGTTCATAGGTTTGACGTCACGAGCATGAAGTTAAAGGTACTACCCATAAGGTATGGTCTAATAGTTTATCACCTGCGGAACAAGGTTCTAAGATGTTCCCAGAGTCTACACCTTTCCTTAGGATATTACCAACGTCCCGATTGACTCCGTAATTAGTAATATTCTCAGGAAAAACTCGTTTGAGTGTAGTATCGCGTGAAAACCATTTACGGATTACTCCATTATAGCTTCCGCACTACACTTAAAAGGACAATATGGGTTAAGGGTTCTACGGTCCTCAGTTTCCGTAGGTTCCCGGGTCGAAAGAAGCACGTCTTCTCGATTACTCAGTAAACGATACTATAGTCAAAGGGGCCTCCACTGAGTGGAGGATCTCATGTCTCCTTTTTTGGGACTACTCCCTCAAAGTTAACATGAATATATTGCCCGCCCTATCTTAAGTTTTCCCAAGTCCGGGTAGGGGACTTATAAGAAATCACCAAGCACCCTGAATACCAGAAAAATATAGACAAACATATATAGAACACATAATATACAAACAACAATAACACATTGGTCGATCTTTCCCCAGCAGAGTCACCGTTTTTCTGTACTGGTATAAATGTTGAGACTAAGTCATTGGATTGACTTAACTCGCACAGATCAAATAAAAATCCCCACTGCGCTTTATTCTTTCCAGAGGAATGGGAAAAGAGTGAATAATCCAAAAAAGAAGGGGAGAGAATCTAAGTTCGGGGATTGATTATGCAAAGGGAAGGTATTAGCACCCTAAACATCTACGACACTCTGCATGAACCTCTGAAAATTTGTGTATTTTGGCTATAAGAGTTTATACAAAAAATAGATTATGGGGATGAGAAAAGAAGTATTTTTTACAATTTTTTGCACCCACCATGGCTACGAACCTTTAGTGCCTATGTACCACCTTCCGTGTAATAGGGGATCAGGGTACTCGTATTTCACCTTTAAAAGTTTAAAACATAAGTGTGTTAGTTAATTTTAGGAGAGGAGACATCATCGTCGTATCCGAGTGGAAAAAGTACTTACTGTCCATAATCATGAGAAAGGAGAATTTGCATCATCTCAAAAAGGAGGATTTAGCTTGGATTTTAAAATCAATAAAGCCTCACTCAACACCCAAGTGGAAAATATCTCACTTCACTACATATCGTAGAATTATAGTTGCTCGTATCACTACAAAGATTGACAAGAGTATAATCTTTTGAAAACTTTTTAAGAAAAAAAGCCAAAATGGCTAAAAAATGATTTGAATGAGATTGACTGACTTTTAGTATCCTCACAAAAATGTCAAAGTATTATTAAATTGGTTAAATTTTAATTAAGAAAATAATTTTGAAAATGCATGAACCTAAGTCCAAGTTTATTGTGAAAGCGGTTCGAGTTGGAAAACAAGAAGAGTTTTGAAAAAGAGGGAGAATTTTTTTGAAATTAAAGAAGATGGGAGGATATGAAGGGACTATCCTAAAGCATAAGGTAAGAGTTAGGGAAAAGAACCGTCTAACCAACAAAAAGCCAACACTTGACATAATGAGTCAATGTAGAACTCTCATCCTTTGGATTGAAACCAAACAAGCAAATATATTAAACCTCTTAAGAATACCAAACTTCAAATGCATTATGTATTCTCAAAAATTGGGCAGAGTAACAACTGTATACAGAGGAATTCCCTATTACAGATAAAGCGTGTAATTAAAATAACCTATACACAAAGAAAATAAACAACCCAGTGTCTTGGAGTAAACTCCAAGAACTCAAGACAAAATAACAATATAAGTCACAAGGTCTCAAGGTAGGTCAAGGTCTCTAATCCTAAGTCCAAGAAGTCCACAACTCCAAAATGCCAATGATAGTAACCAAATAGTCCAAGTAACCTTAAAGTTCTTTATTGTTCAAGTTGATTACTAGGTATCTTCAAAAAGAAATGAAAAGCTCAAGTGAGCAAAATAAAAACGACATAAAGATAAATTCTCAAGTGAGCAAAGATTAAAATATAATGAAATGAAAATGCTAATATAAATGATGCTTAAAGTAAAAGGATAAAGTAAAAGCATAGAAATAAAAGTCAATTGTTAATGAGTCAGAAATTAGAGGTTAGTTGAATGACCATCTTGAAAATTGCATTTGAAAACCCATTAGAAGATTAGTAAAATCAAAGCCTCTCAACAACAAGTTTCATTTGCTTTTTGTCAAGTGCATCATTCATTTTAAATTCTCAAGGCAGCAATAAATGATCAACAATGTTTAAATGATTCACTTAGTCCAAATTTTATGAAAGTTCATTAGAGGATTGATAAGACCAAAGCCTCCTAACAATAAACCCCAATGTTATTGGATCAAATGTTTCAAATTAAACATACTTGGCCTTGCAAGCATATGTTTGGGCCACAAATGATCATTTCTCGAATCATGATAACATTTAACGCTATGTTAAGCAATCGTAAGTGGACTTATATAGAAGTCACACCTATTTTGAGGACGGTCAATAGCAATCTATGTGCCATATGTTTGGAGAGATGATATGTAGATCATCCTCTAATAACATGTAACACAATGATAAAGGGATAAGATGAAGAGGGAGGGGATATTCGAATAAAAAATTTAATCAAAATTATCATTAATATCATTCATCCATTTTAGTGGAGTTAAATTCAACACTCAAGATCCAATGATGTTAATGAAGTTTATGATCAACAATCACATAACTAGAATATATAAAAAAAAATAAATTGAAATTAATGAATAAAATAAAAAAAGAAATATAACTTTTAAATTGTTTTTAAAATTAGAAAAAAAGGTAAAATAGAAAACTATATTGAAAGTATCAAATAAAAATTTAAAACGACCACCAAAAAATCAGAAATGACCTCAAATATTTTTATAAATTTTTTGGTAATTTTTAAAAACAGAAACGTATTTTTAAACTAATTAAAATTACTCAAATAAGTAACAAAAAATCAAAAATAAAAGAAGTCAAAATAAAATTTTAGAAAAATTTCAGAAAATCAGAAATGAGGAAAATGCTTTTTATAAAACAATTTAGAATTAAAAAAATATCAAAAAGTATTTTTAAATAAATAGAAACAAGTTAAAATAAAGGAAAAATTAAAAAAATATGTAATCTGAAAATAAAATAATGAAAAAATAAAAATCAGAAAGAGAATATTTGAAAATATTTTTGTGAATTTTTTCATAATTTTTGAATCAAAAATGAATTTTCTATGATATTTTGAAGTTTAAATCAATTAAAAATAAAAATCTGAAAATAAAATAAGAAACCAAAAAAATGTGGGTCATCTGATCATTGTCAAAACGCGTTAGTAAACAGATCCAGTGGATCTGGCGTGTTGTGCATGTCATGGACTTTATTGGATTTCACACTGAATCAATCTTTTTTAAACAAAAACAACTTTAAATGTGGCACGTTGCATGAAGTCTGACTAATAAAAGTAATCAGATTCAAGGGCTCCTATGATTCACGCATGGTAAAACAGATGCATTGGATATAATTCAAAAAAATCACATGTCACACTATCATTGGCTGAAGCACGACATGTAGGTCGTCTTCAACCTCCAGATGCCCTAAATTGAGGTTCCCCAAACTGTAAAATTAGAGAACTAGATCGGTACCATTAGAATCGTCTCTTCAAGACGATTCTAATGGTAACCTCGCGCCAAACTTATATAAACTGTGCAAGGTTGAATTTGAAGAGAACCGTAAAAAGTAGAGAATACGAAAATCCCAAGTATCTCTCTCAATTCTCAATGAAAATGCAAACTGTAAGAAGTGTGAGAATCAGAAGGATGAATAGAGTAGAATAGGGCTTTATTTGGTTCGATTTGATTAAGAATTCTACTTGAACGAAGTAGCTGAAAATTTCTCTAAAATTTGACTTGGTTAGCACGATTTAGGACACCTCAAGGCTTAATTCTTTTTCTGTTAGCTTCAGGGAAGTTCAAGGATGAAGGATCAATGTAGAAATTGGATTGAAAAGTGGAGAAAATAGGAATTCGAAAACTTAGAAAAGTGAGTTATGCAGGGAGTTTGGTAGGGTGAATTTGGTTTTTCAAGCTTGTGAAAATGAGTGGAATAGAGCCTGTATTTGTAGGAGAAGCGAATGAAATCAAGAGGAGAGGTGAATGATGCAAATTCAAATGAATTCGTGCACACCTGTGTACATGAGCAAAGTGTGTTCACATGTGCATCAAAACTCATCTAAATGATGTGTTTTGATGCTCTAAATGATTCAAATATATTTTCTAATCATGTTTAAGTGGAAAACACGAGGAAATTTGGTGATTAGAAGCCAAATTAAGAATTTCAAATTCTGACTTTGGAGAAAAATCTAGTTTCAAGGTACCATCTATCAATCGATGGTGTTCACAACTCAAAGGGGTCTTAGGGCATTATTTTAGAAGCAATTGAAAGATAAGGTCACAAAATTTACAATGCGCAAGAAGTGAGATCAATTGGATGCTTGAGCTAAAAGTTGTGATGAGTTAAAGTTGAGAAAAAGATGCTGACTTTTTGTACTTAGAAAAATTCTAAATTTTTCTTCAAAAGTGACCTATAATGTTGAGCCCAAACAAGGCCTTACTATAAAATTGAGCTTTGTTAATTGATTCTAACTTGAAGAAGTCTTCCCAAAGAGAATTGTGATACTTGAATCACTAAAAAATACCAAGTATTGAAAAAGTTATGGTCTTGCAAAATTGGTAAAAAGTCATGAGTGACCTATAATCTTTTGATTTCTTAGGGCATCTTCCACTTATTTTCAAGCTTTGCACCTAAAAGAAGAGTTTAAGTTCACATCCTTAAGATCATTGTGGAAAGATATTGGGCTCAAGGAAATAAAAATTGACCAAATTATGGTGTTTTGAAGTTACACCAGGGAATTTGATGGCCCATATAGAGGATTTGCAATCTTTCTTCATCATTAGGAATCTTCCACACAATATTTGTTTGAAACCTTTGAAGTGATTGGTTGATAACCCTTTAAAGAAAAGAATGTCTTTGGAATCACTCAAAAATATCAAAAGATGAGCATGATATAGCCCTTATAAGTTCAAAACCCTAGCTCCTAGAGCACCAAAATAACTTGGAAACCCTTTTAAATTTTGACAAACTTTCTTGAACAATTACTCTTTCCATGTGAATAGGAGTTATTATGGATGATAATAAGAACCTATAGCAACAAAAACCACTTCTAAATGTTAAGAATTGAGAAAATTATGCACTTGTTATCAAGAAAGAACTTGTCCAATTAGGTCAAACCTCTTCCATCAACTCTTTCATCTTTTGACTTTCTTTGAAAAATTGAGGAATGATGAATTATAGTAGGCCTTATCAAGAAATACTTGAAATCATATTCAATAATGAAGCTTAAATCTCAATGAAGTTTTGTTGTAGAGGGCATGGAAATAAACTCATGAACCTATGAATCAACTTGATCAAATGTGTTGTTTCCTCACCTATAATATCGTCAATTAGAGCAAACATTCATTGTATTTATTAGTTAAAAGTTAATCAATACAAAACAAATATGATCACAATTTACAAATCAAGGTGCTTGGTGATTCCTCATAAGCAAACCAAGAGATAGGGAGAAGAACTAAACCCTAGTGTGATCTTGTTGTGATTGAGTTATATGAGATTATAAAGGAATATTAAGGGCAAAAATTGGGGTACAACACCTATGCCTACTTTACTCGGGAACGTGTTGGATACCTTTTCTATCTAGGTGGTTTATTTCGCACCATCCCTTATCAGTATTGAAGAATGAACAAGGTTTTAGGTGGTCTCATAGGATGATGTCGCTCTCTCATTCAAATATCTATTGGTGTTCCTGATCTCTGGAAGATGTTACTATCATTGACCATTTTGAGGAATTCCCTAATGTTCCACTCCTTGGCATTAGGGGAGGTATTACTTACAACCCTTCTCTGGATCTACGACACTTTGGTTATGCTCGAAGAGATGGTCCTCATGACGCCCTTATCCAGGGTATTATGTTTGACTATGAAAATGACCCTCAAGGTTATCGTTAAAGGTTTATATGTGCTTGGGGCATGGTAAGAAAGGTTGATAGCAAGACTTTAGGATGAAAGAATTCTATCTCTTTGGATCCCTATCTCAAATGGGTACGAGCTCGCGCTCAAAACTTCATGATGCCATATCCCGTTGTCGTACTGGTGATCTTAGAGCCTGTTGTCAAAGGAGACGTTTCTTGCATCATCCTCCATCCGGACATTCCTACTGACCTCGAAGAATTATAGAAGTTCTGGATTTAACTCAAGGAAGAACATGACACCCTTGAAGCTCAATTCTATGCAAGTGACAAGAAAGTATTGGAGCTCACAAAGAAACTTCATGAGGAGCAAAGCTTTAATGCATACATCGACACGACGAGGAAGTGTCCATGAGAGAATTGAATCTTAGGTTTTAGAAGTTCATATTTTTGTCTCCTTGAGATCCTTTTACTTTTCATTGTAATCCTAAAATGCAATTGTAATTTTTGAACTTATTAATGCAATCTTTGTTTTTGTTTCCTTTTGGCTAGCAAATTTAAATCTCCTAAGGTCCTTGAAAACATTGCATCTACATATCATGCATCATTTTATAAGTAGGTTTTACAAATTGATGGATCTCGAACAAATTGTCAAGGATCTGCAGACTCAACATGCACAATTTTAAGAGATTCTTCTGAATCTGGCCAAAGGGAAATAAGAGATGATGGAGCTCTTCACCATGAAAAAGGAGACTGAGAAGTGTGTTGTTATCCTCAACATGGGAAGAAGATCAAAGGTCCTGCTCAACCGGTTTGAGATGTTTCCTCTGAGGAAGATGAAAACCAAGAGGAGGATGTCATAAGTGTCAGAGGTGAAGATAGAAACAATCAGGGTTTCGAAGATAAAGACTACTCTGACGAATAATATCCTCCTGTAGAAAACAAGTACAAGTAGTTGGAAGACCGACTCAAAGCTGTGGAAATCTAGAAAGTGCCTGGATTGGATTTTGGAGAGCTAGGTCTGATACCGGGGGTGGTCATCCCTCAAAAATTCAAGGTCCACATCTTTGTTAAATATGATGGGGTCTCTTGTCCCAAACTCTATCTGAGGTCGTATGTCCGAAAAATCCAACCTCATACTGCTGATCAGAAATTATGGGTCTATTTCTTCTAAGAAAGTTTGGATGGCACTCAACTGGAATGGTTCTATCAGCTGGAGGGAACCAATATTAACACATGGGAAGACTTGGATGCTGATTTCTATAAGAAGTATCAATATAATGCTGATATGGGGCCGACTCATATGCAGTTGCAAAACATGTCCATGGGCTCAATTGAAGGGTTCAAGGAGTACGCACAAAAATGGAGTGACCTATCTAGAAGAGTGAAACCTCCTTTGACTGATCGGAATTGGTGGATATGTTCATGGGCACTCTGATGGGTCCATTATTTAATTTGCTGATTGGGAGTTCTTCATCAGCGTTTACGGAGTTGATAATGACTGGAGAATAAGTTGAAAGTGGTATAGAGAGCGGGAAGATTCCAATGGTTGCAACTTCTAATGATGTGAAGAAGTCGTTCATTGGTAAGAAGAAAACCAATGATGTCTATGGTCAGAAAATCCGTAGTAAAATTGACCCCAACCACGCTGTTGGAGCGGTATTGATCTCTAATCTGGCACCTGTTCAATAATCACAACAAGGAAACGAATGCAGGTTAGATGCTCCAATGAGGTAGTTTACCAATATTAATATGCCAGTGGCTCAAGCATTGTAACATTTTTTAAATGATGATCTCATAACACTCCAGGATACTCCTCCTAATCCCAACACATCCTCTCTAAAGTACAATTCAAATGCAAGATGTGCCTATCATTCGAACAGTCCTGGGCATGACACCAACACTTGTTGGGCCCTAAAAAACAAAATCCAAGACATTATTGATAACAAAGAAATTGAATTCGACCTTCCTGAGACTACGAACGTGATTACTGCTCCTATGTCGAAGCATGACAAAGGCATAAGTGTTATTGAAGATGTTTTGTATGTTACCTCCGTAAATGATATGGTTACTCCTCTTTCAACATTCGAGAATAATTTGCTACAAGTCGATTTATTTCCGGGTTGTGTTAATGTTATTGTTGTGAAGTTTAACCCAATGGTTGTGGGTTACTGAAGGAAGGCATTCAATGCCTGATGAATAAACATGTAATTTTGATTGAAAAAATTTCGTATGCTGAAAATTTATGCCGAGATTTGTCTGTCATATTTGGTACTTCTTTCAAGATCATTTCTAAGGGTTTTGTAAGGACTACTGCCAAACAAAAAGTTACTCCCTTAATCATTATAAAACATGCGCCCATCCCATATTACTCAGAGAAGGCTATTCCATGGAATGATGGGTCTGACGTCTATTATTATAGTATTAAACAAGAGTTGTCTGATGAAAATGATTAAGAGGTTGACAATATTGAGGGGACTAGCAAAATTACAAGAAGTGGAAGTATTTTCTCCCTGGAAATATCTCCACCTGTTCAAGTCATAATTACTAAGACAACTGTCAAAGCTCGAGGTAAAGAGCCCATGATAGAGCCTGGCAGCACGGAGGCACCAAAAGAAGCTACAGTCAAGGACACCTATGGACAAGAAATGGAAGAGGTTTTGAAGATCATTCATATAGGTGATTAGAAAATTGTTGAACAGCTAGGGCATACCTCGTCCAAAATCTCCATGTTATCTTTATTATTGTGTTTTGAAGCTCATGCACAAGCTATAATAAAATTTCTGAAAACAGCTCATGTACCACAAGAGATTTCTGCCGATCAATTTTGAAGTTATGTTGCTAGCTTAATGACTAACAATGGATTAGGCTTCTCTGATGCTGGCCTTACTCCAGAGAGGAGAAATCATAATAGGGCCATGTATGTCTCCAATGAATGAAGGGGAACTACTTTGGATCATGTGTTCGTTGATATTGGATCTTCTCTGAATGTTCTGCCAAAAGACGCCCTTGACAGACTAGATTGTGAAGGGGTTGTGATGAAACCTAGCGACATCGTAGTTTGAGCCTTTGACAGATCAAAAAGAATGGTACAAGTAGAAGTGAACCTCCCGATTAAAGTAGGTTCACAAATATTTGAATCCACCTTTTAGGTAATGGACACCCGACCAACTTATTCTTGTCTATTGGCAAGCCCCTTAATCTATGGGGCAAGCGCTGTTACCTCCACCTTGCACCAGAAATTGAAATATTATGTAAAAGGGAAGATAGTTATTGTATGCGAAGAGGAGGAATACATGGTCAGCCACCTCAATTCATTTCGGTATGTATAAATGGATGGTGAATTAATCGAGACAACATGTAAAGCTTTTGAAGTGATTTCCCTTGCTGCTGTTAAAGATGTTTCTTCCATTCCAAAGACTACCAAATTTCATGCAAGACGTCTTCCTTGAAAGATGCCAAAGCAAATATAGAAGAAGGTGGTTGTACTGTTTGGGGTCAGCTTCCTGATATCCCCCTACAAATCTGATAAATTTGGCATGGGCTTCACTACAGAGGGTCAGAGGGTTGTTCGTCATGCTTGAGCTGGAAGACCTTTATTCTGTATCAGCAACAACCGAATTAATGCTATAGAAGATGCTAACAGTGATGGTGATTTCGACAGCTGGATATTCCCTACCATTGGTGACGGACTCGACAATTAGAAAGCAGAAGACATCATCTTTATCTCCTTCATTCAGGAGTAATAGCCATTTCTGTTTTATTTCTTTAAGAAGTTTGGTTATGTAATTTCTTATAAAACAATGACTTTAAAAATTGTGTCTTGCCCGGGGCACAATAGTCCATTTGTTAAGGGTTGTCATTTCATATGTCATATTTTCATTTAATGAAAACATTAGACGTTTTGCTTTCAAATTTTTACGCTCTCTGTCTTTTTTTTACTCTATTGCACTTTCAAATAGCTATGTGTTCTTACACTTACCCACACACTACATTGTAGATCCCCATCACTTTTGGATATCGTTGATAACGATTCTACTATTGTTGTTTATGAATTTGAAAATCTAATCTACCAAGCCGAGGACGAAGGTGAGGAAGATTGTGAAATACCTGGAGAACTTACTCGACTCTTAATACAAGAAGAAATGATATCCAACCACATGAAGAGCCAGTCGAAGTGGTAAACTTGGATTCTGAGACAAATGAAAAAGAGGTCAAGATAGGCACCAACTTAGAGGGAAATGTCAAGAACAGGTTGATTCACATGTTGTACAATTATGTTGAGCTAATTTCTTTGTCATTCGAAGACATGTCGGGGTTTGATATGGATATTGTGGTTCATTGTCTGCCAATGAAAGAGGGTTATTCTCCTATTAATGAGAAGGTTTATCGCATGCGTCCTAAAATGTTAGAGAAAATCAAGGCTGAGGTTATGAAACAATTCAATGCAGGGTTCTTAGAAGTAAAGTTATGTCCTCAATGGGTTTCTAATGTTGTTCCAGTACCAAAGAAAGATGGCAAGGTACGTATATGTGTAGATTACAAGGATCTGAATAGGGCGAGCCCTAAAGACGACTTCCAATTTCCATATATTGATGTTCTGGTCGACAACACTGCTCAACATAAGGTATTCTCCTTCATGGATGGTTTCTCGGTTATAATCAAATCAAGATGGTGCCTAAAGACATGGAGAAAACTACCTTTGTCATAGAGTGGGGCACTTTCTGTTACAAGGTCATGCCTTCTAGGTTGAAGAATGCTGGGGAAACTTATCAATGTGCCATGGTAGCTTTATTTCATGACATGATTCATCACAAGATAGAAGTTTATGTCAATGACATTACTGGGAAGAAGATCATACTCCTTTATCCGCATAAGCGATCTGTCGGGGAAATTGCGGGGAATGTATAAACTTGTGAAGATTACTCTGTGGGGATAATCTCATGGAAGTTTTGGGGATTCATGGGCGGCTTGGACATTGTCCCAACTCCCAGAGTCTTGAGTAAATGCTGATCAGGTTGATAAGTCTTCTACTGATAGACAGGTGACAAGATGAAGGGACATAGTCATACGCTTTAATCCCTTACTTTTTCCTGGACTGTCCTTTCATATTTTAAGTTCACCGGGATACCCTTTTTTTCCCAAGCCACCATTTCAGGTTTTTGACTTGCCGAGTGTACAACTTTATTTATATGTCCCTAATTTTTGCCCAAACTTTTTTTGTTCGCCAGGATGCCCTTATTTTTTCCTAGGCCAGTCAATCTAGCGGGTCTTTTTTTCATGCGTAGTATTTTCTGACTATGGTCATGTTCACAAGTTGCGGAGAATTGTCACTGTCCATAGTAGTAAGTGTTGCAGCACTGCCAGAAAATGTTTGCTTGATCGTACGTGGTCCTTTGCTGGAACTCATGTTCAATGCCCCAAGTAATTCAGATGGAGGTCTTCCCCTGGATATTCGACACTTTTGAGATATTCCTTGAATCTTGACTCGACTTCCCCCAGATGAGTTAGACACCATGTCATGCCCCTTGATTGTGAAAGGTCTGTTATTGGAAATGTCTTTCCATATGAGGTGATTATTTTCATTGAGAGGATTTATGTTCATTGAATATCCTTCGTGCAAATTTCTCTAGTGTCGAACAATTAGTCATATGCAAACAATTGCATTTAAAAATGCAAAGCTTATGTCTGTCTTGAAGTTAACTCAAGATTTATAGTAAGCCTTACAGGATTTATAGTAAGCCTTACAAGATTTATAGTAAGAAATACATTTTTAGTAAACAAACAAAATTTTGTAAGAATATGAATTTAACTCAGGATTTATAGTAAGCCTTATAGGAGTCAGGATACCTTTTGTAACAGTTTGCTGTCGAACTAACCCATGCTTTAACTAGGACTTTTAAGGGTTCTAAAGTGGCCTGGTTCACGGTTTAATAAAAAAAGGAAAAACACTCAAAATTTATTTGTATCCATCTATTCTCCGTGATGTTCTTCGGTCCTATACTCAGTTAATTGTGCGTTTGGATTCCCATTGAGTCTGGAATTATAGCAATGATATTCCGATGATGGTTCAGATACTGGGAGTTTATTTGAGAAGGCAATCATTTTTTGTGACATTTTTTCTATTTTCGAGGATTCGTAACAACCTCTTTTTTGACTTTATTATCCATGTTCTTTTCCTGAACTGTTTTATTTGAGATCACAGTCATCAGGATGCCCTCGTTTTTCTTAAGTCTCCTTCTTAGGTTTTGACTTAGCGGGCTCTTCTTTTGAAAGATAATGACTGCATTATTTAATGATTACATGGAACCATCACCGAATTTTGATTCAGAAGGATGTCTTTGATATCACCTACTGTGTACAAAGTGAAAGCTTACGACTAAATGCACATTTTAATTAACTGAGAAAATACCCTGCCCTAGGTTATGATTAAAGGTTTCAATTTGTGTGAAGGAGAAAAATCCTACTTCTTAGGCTCAAAGGAGTTGACTAGGGATTAACTTCCTTATAAGTTCACTGTTTAGGATTTGAAACAACGCCTTTACATTGTCAGCAAAGTCTGTTTAAAAGCATATTGTATGAGATTATAGTATTGTTTTCGTCATCCTCCCTCTAAAGGCTTATAGTTTTTAATCGATATTTGAATGTCACAAAAGGAAGTAAAAGAATAGTATAGTGAAAACGAATGGATTAACTCAAGACAAATATATGAAATGTATTAATGGGAAGAACCAAAGTCTGACATTAAGATAAGTGTTTGAACAAACAAAGAAATTACAAACGTAAATTCGAATGAACAAAAAGCTTCTCCTCCTAAATTTGTCACTTTAGATGGTGTGCCTTGCAGCCTTGATATTTGAGGGATAACAGAAGAACTCGACCTGACCATCTCGCGTGAACTCGAAAACTCCTTCGTCAATCAGGTCCTGAATCTTATGTTTCAACGCCCAACAACTGTCAGTGTCATGCCCCAGACTTTTGGAGTGATACGCGCACCTTAAATTAGGATTGTGACGGGAAGTATAAGTATTGGGATTCTGAGGAGGATCCTTCAATGTAACTAGCTTGGACTTCAACATGTGTTGCAATGCTTGAGCCAAAGACATGTTGATTTTAGTAAATTATCTTTTGGGTGTATTTTGCTTAGGTTGATTACTCTGTTGTTGTTGGCGATGTCGTTATTGGACTTGCGATGTAGTAGCAATCTAGGAACACCTACTTTTAACCAACCTAACTCCCTCTCTTATCAAAATATGATTAATGATTTAATCCCCCATTCTAGTCGTTCGTCTCATATGACTGTATTCGTCCCGATGAAGTTTACTGACGAGAATTGTCAACTCTTGTTGCCCCCGAGCTAAATTTTGGATAAGAGCCTTATGACCCATCATCTGGATTCTCATCGTTGCCATCTCATCTTGCAATTGTTCCAACTGGTCATCCCTACTGCCTTCAGGATTTCTTATTGGTCATGCTCTCACTGAGGAGTGCTTTCAATTCCTCTTTCCCCTTGGATAGGTTCAAGAACATTTATAGGAAGTGAGCCTCTTGAGTTTGGAGGTCTCAGATGCTCTGTTTGAGAGACATTTTTCTTACTGAAATAAACAGCGAGAAAATGAGAAACCTATCTTGAGAATATCAGTTATGTAATGACATACATGATATATGGATGCAATGTTTTCAAGGATCTCGCGGGATAAATACAAGAAAATGTTAGAAGTTGAATTTTGACCGCAACTTTCATTTGAAGAGCTTCGTATCGTTGAACGTCCTTCTATGAGAATCAAGCTCACCATGTCGAGTGGGTCCTAGCTACTGACTCAAGGCATCGTGATTTGACGGTATTGGCTAGAGGAAAATAAATCTCCTTTCCCCTTTCTAGATGTCTGGTTCATCATAACCTGCATTACAAGCCCTTGAGATCCTTGAAATGGTTAAGAAAATGATATGTCATGATGTCATAATGTTATGATGTTATGTTCAAACAATTTAATCATACACAAGAAAAACACACAAGGCCTTAGGTTTAAGCTTGCATGGAGTTGTAGGTAAGTACCCTCTTGAAGTTTAGTTGGCTCAACCTATCCTATAAGAAAGTAACTGGGTTCTAAGGAATCTCAATATAATTGATCTTTCTTCATCGGGAATTATTCAGCACAAGCAATCTGTTTTCACGACCGAAATATCCCAAAATTCCCATCTCAATGACTGTAGTATCGAGTATAAACCAACTTCAGTCTGCACCAAAGTTGTCTATCTCACTACTTTCTAATGGACAAGTTGTTAAATTAAGGTTCTACGGTCAGTAAGTACTTCATGACACCACTCAGCGGCCCCGCATTCTCCTTAATTTAACTCATGGGACACTGGTACCCACAAATATGTCACACTAACGTAGCTATCCCTTCAACCATATCGATATATGCCATACAATTTCCACGATTTATTTCTACTTACCTAAAATGCCCCAAACCCAGGTATAGGATCTTTACAAGAATACCCAAACAACTCTTCAAGAATAAATCAAGCAGGTCAAACAAGGAAAGCATTTAAAATATGAACTATCTCTAAGGTAAACCCACTTTTAGTTTTCCCCAGCAGAGTCGCCAGTTCTGTAATACAGTGGGAGAACTAACTTTACTGGTTTTGTGTTTTATCGCAATTGTTGCGGTTAGCAAGAATTGCCACCAACTTTTCTTTTATCCAACAAAGGAAAGGGTGAAAAGAACAGGAAAGACCTTTTTAAAGATTTTGAGTTCGGGGGATAGGTTATGGAAAGGGAAGGTATTAGCACCCTTTCCATCTATAGTTATCTACGGGCTCTTAGTTGCTAGCTCACTTTGAAAATGCTTTTTTGTGTAAGTGTATTTGAAAATATTTTTAAAAGACGCCTTAGTGCAACGAACTTTTTAAGAGGGGAAGATATCTAAAAAATTTCTAAGTATAAAAATTATTTTTGGTGTTTTTATTCAGAAAAATAATTGAATGATAATTAAAGCCTAATTCTAATTATATTTTAATTAATAAAATGAACTTAAAGTAATTAATTTAATTAATTTTTATTATGAAAATATAGTTAATTAATTAAAATCTATATCTTTTTTTTTAGTTTTTATGATTTTATTAAAAAAAGTGATTAAAAAAAGAAAAGAAATAGATTAAAAAATAATAATAATAAAAAAAGACTATGGGCCTGCTTTGTGAAAAACAGATAGGGGGTGCAAGGGGAGAAGGTTGCTTGCAATGTTCGATTCAATGATCAATGGCTTTGATGCCCTAACCATAGTAAAACATCATTTCTACGTCAAACTTACATGTAATGTACCTATCCTGTTCTAATGATGCATATAAGGAGATCAAACATGTTAGTAATGATTAAAAACGCAAGAAAATATAGTTTTGATTTTTACAAATTTAAAAAATCGGCGTGATGCACAAATCATGTTATGGTGCTTGAGGAGTACAGCTATGGATCTAGATCAACTCTTTGATCTTCAAGAAGTGAATGCTATCCTTAGTTTGGATTGAAACTTGCTGAAAATGTGAAATATAATTTTCACAACTTCTTTGAATTTTGGAGAATTTTTGGAGAGCTTTCCTTGGGGAATCATGATCAACCCTTGATCAAATGAAGAATATCACTTCAAAATATTGATGTTGACCAAAAATCTTGAAGTTTGACTGTATGTTGACCATAGTTGACTTTTTGACTAATACAGTTGATTTTCAATCATCTGAGCCATTGACTGAGCAAACTTGTGATGCAGGACTTGAAACTTGACATGAACCTTGTTGTGGACCAAAGGAGAACTATGGAAGCCACTTGAGACCTTTGCAAACCAAATTTCCTTGAGAAACTCCAAACCCTAGTTGTAGGCCTTTGGCTTAGGAGGAGCATCTTGACTAGTCAACCCTTGAGTGTCTTGAATATCTGAGAAGCCTTGAAAGAATTTCTTGAGAAGAAAAGGGGAGGGTAAATTTTGGGGTTCAACAGACTTGAACATACAAAGTGAGGTAAGCATAAGGACAAATTTTATTCCAAAAGAACCATTTAAAAACGTTGAATCAGGCGAAAGTTATGAATTTTTGAACATCCGAAGAACAACCGCTCAACACATAGTTTCACCACACCATCTTTAGGTAATTTGTATATTTGAAAGTCTTCCTCGATGAACCAGCTTCCGGCACAAAAATATGAACTAAATAAAATACCAATCTGGTTTAAATGCTCCAATAACCAATCAAATATGATTTTCCAGTCAGAAGTTATGAATTTTTGAATGTCATAAAATCAATGAACCAACAAATCCATTGTATAACGTGATTTCAGGTATTCTGCGCTTTTGAAGACCTCCCTCAGAAAATTAGCCTTCAACCTAAACAAATGAATTGGAGAGGATCTCAAGATGATTCTAAAGACTGGAGAACCATTTCCAAACCATTTTCTAGTCTCAAGTTATGAATTTTTGACCTCGCACCGCAAAATACTGAATTTCTGTCTGCACTATCTCAAATAGATTGAAACACTTGACTTTCTGGCAATTTAAAGTACGCCAAGACACATAACAGATTGATATGATGGTGACTTGATTAGTTTCTTAATTAATGGCTTACAACATGTGCAGAGTGCATTCACAATTTAAAAACCCCGTGTTTTTCTTCATAGTGCTACTTAACAAAACAATCATCTTTCACAATTCTTTTCATAGAGAAAACCCTTGATTCCATGAGTATATACCCTAAGACATGTATGTATGCATATGATGATAAAGCATAAGTCAATTAGGGTTAAAATGAAGATGTAAAATTTTAGGGTTTAACAGTTGCCCCTATTCAATCTTCTTTAACCCGAGGGTGAGATTGACGCTAACCTTTCGAACAATCAACGTAGAAGAGGATTGAATACTCAATAGAACCATAAAATTTTCACTTTGAAGACAGTCGGGTATTATTTATCTTTTTTTTTCTTCTATTTTTTTTTTCTTTTGGTGAAAGGTAGTTATCAGGAAGTGCATATTAGGTTAGGATTAGACACACACAAGAAAGGAGATCAGACATACATGCCCAGCCAGAATTGGACATACATAAGGTTAACTGAATGAGAACACCTGAATCAAAGGCGAACTCAAAGATATCATACATAGAATACTAACATCAAAATAAAACTCAAAGACATTGAACAGATAACGCTTGAATCAAAATTGAACTCACAGAGGAGAAAGAAGACCAACCGCAAATAGACTTCTACAGAGAACACCTGAATCAAAGGTAAACTCAAAGATACCAGATAGAGAACACTTTCATCAAAAGAAAACTCACAGGAGAGAAAGAAGACTATCCGCAAATATACTTCTATAGAGAACACTTGAATCAAAGGCAAACTCAAAGATACCAGACATATAACGCTTGCTTCAAAAGAAATCTCAAAGGCATCTAACAGAGAACACTTGCATCAAAAGGAAACTCACAGAGGAGAAAGAAGACTAACCGCAAATAGGCTCTTTCAGAGAACACCTGAATCAAAGGCGAACTTAAAGATACTAGATAGATAACGCTTGCATCAAAAGCAATCTCAAACGCATATAATACATAACACTTACATCAAAAGGGAACTCACAGAGGAGAAAGAAGATTGATTGTAGTTAGCCTCTTTCAGAGAAAACCTTAATCAAAGGCAAACCCGAAGATACCAAACAAAGAACGCTTGCATCAAAAGCAAACACAAAGGCATCCAACAGAAAACACTTGCATCAAAAGCAAACTCACAGGAGATAAAGAAGACTAACCTCATATAGATTTCTATAGAGAACACACGAATCAAAGGCGAATTCAAAGATACCAGATAGAGAACACATGCATCAAAAGCAAGTTCAAAGGCATCAGACAGAGAACACTTACGTCAAAAGAAAAGTCACATAGGAGAAGAATACTAAACGCAAATAGACTTTTATAGAGAACACCTAAATCCAAGGAGAACTCAAAGATATCAATGATACATGTTTGGTAAGAATGTTGAACACTTATCAAGAAGTGACTGGCCAGAATAGACTCTAATAGAGAACACTTGCATCAAATGCGAACCCAAGGATATCAATGATACATGTTCAGTAAGAATGTTAAACACATATCAAGAAGAGACTGGCCAGAATAGACTCTAATAGAGAACACTTAAACCAAAAGCGAACTCATGGGGAAAAGAAGACTAGTCGCAAATAGACTCCTAGAGAAAGCATGCCAATTAAAGGCAGACTTGGCATATAGATTTGACAAACTTTGTTGGGAAAACTGGCCGAGACTCCCATAAGACAAAAAAATTAGTATGAAGTGAATATTTGGGAACACATCAGTTGGAAAAAATCCCGGGGAATAAAATCGTGAGGATTATTCAGTTTCGGGTACATAACATATGGTTATGTCGGGTGCACAACATAGTCGGCTTATACTTCAATGCATGTTTGATTTTTACAGTGTAATTATCCATATAATATATATGCTACGCGTTTTGGTATATGCAATTTAATGATGCAAGTTTAGTGTTTCACTGGGGAAAACACAACAATAATTGAATATCGGAAAGACAAGTAACTTTTGAATAATTATCCTTGCACGTATGATCTTCTATAGAGAATAATCAATCTCAACTTCATTCGGAGATTGTAAATCTGAAATATCAACTTCCAAGGAGAGATATCACTAGGGAAGTAGACTCTTGGAAGGAATAGTGCAAAAATAAATTGCAGTCTAGAGAAAATCTTGAACTCTAGTTAAATTCATAACTTCCATGGGAAAAGATCTGTTTTCTCATGCCGGGATGAGGAGAACTTCATTGGGAATGGAAACTTTCTCGTGTAGAGTTTCTTGATGAAGATAACTTCTACTAGGGATAATGAGGATTCTTGAACAAAATAAAACCAATATCAGACCATACTGGTGACTTTTCCGTTGGGATATAAATCTTCACTAGGGGAGGGAGAAAGAATCTTTAAACCAAAAACTTGAGGTTCAAAACTTTATTGGGGATATCTCAATAATATTCTATCACTGGGGATTTTACTATTGGGATATCTCAACAATCTTTTATCACTGGGGATAAAAAGAGTTCTGACCACCACTACCATGTATACACCACACCGGGGAAACAGGATTTTGTACGATTTTCATCGCCACCAGCCTTTACTGGGGAAAGGAAAACTTTCTCTGCTAGGGATAAGAGGAAAGTTGCTCAAGAAAATGCTCGAAACTCGGATCCAACTGAGGAAAATGTCACATCTTCCACTGGGGAACTGAAAGTCTCTTAATAGCAATCTTGTTAGAGTAAACTACACTGGGGAAGCCATCTTTGCAGGATTCATGCCAACAAAGGATTTTATTGGGAAAAGATATTACTCCATCGAGAATAACAACCACCTCTATGGGGATACAGATAAGAATCTCCCACAGGTAAATATAAATCTCTTCAAGAAACCTTGAGAGGGAGCAGACCACATTGAGGAGAAAGATGCAAACTTCATAGGGAAAACGAGTGTCAACCTCACGGGGCAAGCAAAATTCAACTTTGGAGATATATCAAGAATCTCCGGTCGGTAAATAAAATGGCTCTTCCAAGAAGCCTTGAAAGGAGTAGACTGCATCAGGAAGAAGGATTATATAGAATCCTGCTGAAATGTATGTATCTAGAGATAAGCTTTCTGAAAAGGGAACCTTATTTCAAACAAACTCTTAGTAAGAGTGTAGACTATATTGGGGATCGCGACCTTATTTAAACAGAGGTACGCCCTTAATGGGGATAAGGGATTCTGTCTGCAGAAAGCCTCAACCTTTAAGACCCCGACGTTGGTAACAAATCAACCTTTCCTTATTCTCATGCCATAAATGGACAAAAGTACATGCAACCATATAAACACAGTAACATGTTCCAGATATGGAATGGGAACCTCAACCTTCATCCCAGACACCTAAAACTTCAATGTAAAGCTTATAAAAAATGTTACAGGTATGTAAAGCTATAATGTTCTTGAATGCATAGTTTATCAAAAATGACAAACGCCCTTTTGCAAACAAAACAATAAAAGTAAAAACCAAGAGGAAAAAATTGAATAAAAAAGAATTTTATTGGTTGACTGGCCTATAAATAGGCATTTACATCAATAAGAAATCCTTAAAATAGGTAATCACATAAAAATTATACAAAGGAGAATACAGAGATGGAAACATGAAAGTGGATTCATCGGGTACCGAATTTGCTATGACTCTTATAACCTCAAAGCTCCTTCGTACCTTGATTTCTGAAAAACTTAATTAGACTGATTCTTTATCCTTCCAATTTAACCAACAACAGTAAAATAATGACAACATAGATGCAATGAAAATCGTATTCATTCGCTTTAAATCCCTAACTTTTTCCTGGATCGCCCTTTTAGGTTTTCAATGCACCGGGATACCCATTTTTTCCTAAGCTGCCTTTTTCAGGTTTTCAACTTAGCAGGTGTACACAATTCTTTTTTATTATTTTAAATTCTTCTTTTTTTCCCTACTTTTTGCTTGAACCTCTTTATTCATTTTTTACGGTTCGCTGGGATGCCCTTTTTTGCCTAAGTCGTCGACTTAGCGGGTCTTTTCATGCGAATTATTTTTTTACTACGTCTGCATTGACAGGGTGGGGGAAATCATGTCCATCCATAGTTGTAAGCATCATAGACCCTCCTGAGAAGACTTTCTTTAAAACATATGGTCCTTCATAATTCGGAGCCCATTTTCCGCCGAGCATCTGTATTATTGGGAGGCAAGATCCTTTTCAGCATAAGAACCCCAACTTGGAAATTCCAAGGACGCACTTTCTTGTCAAAAGCTTTCTTCATCCTTATCTAGTATAACTGCCAATGGAAAGTAGATGTAAATCTCTTCTCGTCAATGAGATTCAACTGGTCAAGTCTATTCTGAACCTACTCAACTTCACAAAGTTGTACACCTATCATGATCCTTAAAGAGGGAATTTCCACTTCCATGGGCATGACTAATTTCATATCGTATACCAAGGAGAACGGGGTTCCCCGGTCGAAGTATGCACCAAAGTATAATAACCATGCAAGGAGAACATCAACTTCTCATGCCAATACTTGTAGGTCACAACAATTTTTTGCACAATCTTCTTAATGTTTTTATTTGCTGCCTAAAAAGAACCATTCATCTTTGGACGATATGGAAACAAATTGTGATGCTTTATCTTGAAACTATCACACAACTCTTTCATCATTTTATTGTTTAGATTCAATCCATTATAAAATATGATCATTTCAGGAGCCCCATAACGACAAATGATATTTTTCTTGATAAAGCGAGTAACCACTTGCTTGGTGACATTGGCATACGATGCAGCTTCGACCCATTTGGTGATGTAATCGATGGCAACCAGAATGAAAAAATATCCATTGGAAGAAGTCGGTTTGATCCGTCCAATCATATCAATGCCCCATATTTCAAAGGGCCAAGGAGAACTCAAAACATTCAGCAGATTGGGTAACACATGTGATTGGTCGGCATAAATCTGACACTTGTAATAAATTCTGGAGTGATTGTAACAATCATTTTCCATGGTATACCAATAATAACTCGCTCTCAAGATATTTTTTTGCCATAGTATGCCAACTGGAATGCGTCCCATAGGAACCTTCATGAATTTCTTCTATGATATTATTTTCTTCATGTCTATCCATGCATCTGAGCAAGACAGAGTCATAGTTCCTCTTATACCAAACCCCACCGTTGAGGAAAAACTTGGCTGAGTACTTCCCCAAAGTCTTCTTATCAGTGATAGAAGCATCCTTTGGATATTCTTTCGTTTCAAGATACCTTTTGATATCACAAAACCACAGTTTCTCATCAACTTCTTCTTCTATATCATAATATAACGCTAGCTCATCCAACCTCAAAATGGTAATAGAGGGGGTTTCATTTGCCCATATGACTTTAAACATGGATGACAGAGTATCCAAAACATGTTCCATATTATTCTCTTATCTTGGGATATGAATGAACACAATCTCATAAAAATATGGGATCAACTTTATAACATTGTCACGATATAAAATCAAATTCGGGTGACGAATCTTCCAATCTCTGTTGATTTGACTAATTACGAGAGCAGAATCCCCATATACTTCCAAGATCTTTATTCGTAAATTAATGGAAGCTTCGATCCCAAAGATACAAGCTTCATACTCGGCCATATTATTTGTACAATCAAAGTATATTTTGATAGTGAAAGGAGTATGGAAACCTTCAAGAGAGATAATAACAACACCAACACCATTACCTTATTTGGGGCCTTCCTCTTGGCCGGGAATTTTACAATCCTGTATATATATGATGTCCTCATCTGGACACTCAAACTTCACCGGATTATAATAATCTTTCATAGGGTGGTGAGCAAGATAGTCCGCCAATACACTACCCTTGATAGGTTTCTAGGTAGTATACTGGATATCATATTCAGTTAAAATCATTTTCCAATGGGGTAATCTTCCCGTGAGAGTTGGCTTTTCAAAAATGTACTTGATTGGATCCATCTTGGATATAAAGAGAGTAGTGTGAGTCAGCATATACTATTTGAGATACTTTGTTGTCCACATGACTGCACAACAAGTCTTTTCCAGAAATGAGCACCTTAACTCACAATCAGTGAATTTCTTACTCAAGTAGTAAATAGCATATGCTTTCCTACCCGTCTCAACATGTTGATCGAGTATGCACAAGAGGCTTGCCTTCCACAAGAGGTAAAAAAATTGGAGGCTCTTGTAGATATTCTTTTATTTTATCAAATGCCTCTTGGAAATTGTCCTTCCACCTGACCACTTGATCTTTTTTCAATAACTTGAATATTGGTCCACACGTGGCTGTAAGATGAAAGATGAATATAGCAATGTAGTTCAATCTCACGAGAAAACCACAGACCTATTTTTATGTTCTTGGATCAAGCATTTCTTGAATTGCTTTTATTTTAGCAAGATCAACCTCAATTCCTCTTTCTCTTACAATAAAGCCTAATAACTTCCCTAATCTCACCTCGAAGGTGCACTTATTAGGGTTCAGCCTTAGTTTGAATTTCCTCAATCTTTCAAATAACATCAGTAGATGGATAAGATGTTCCTCTTCTGTCTGGGATTTAGAAATTATATCATCAACATAGAATTCAATCTCTTTATGGATTATGTCATGAAAGAGATTTACCATAGCATGATGATACATTGCCCCTACATTTTTCAAACCAAAGGGCATCACTTTGTAGCAAAATGTTCCCCAAGATGTAATGAAAGTTGATTTCTCTGTGTCTTCTGGTACCATCTTGATATGATTATAGCTAGAGAAACCATCCATGAAGGAAAAAACTTTTGAATGAACAATATTATCAACCAGAATGTCAATATGAGGAAGCGGAAATTCATCTTTAGGGCTTGCTCTGTTCAAGTCCTTATAATAAACACATATTCTGATTTTTCCATCTTTCTTCGGCACTGGCACAATGTTTGCAAGCCACGGAGAATAAGAGTTAACTTTCAAAAAACCAACATCATACTATTTATGAACCTCCTCTTTAATCTTCTTAGACATCTCGGGATGAGTTCTTCGACCCTTTTGTTTAACCGGAGAATAACCTTCTCTGAGAGGTAGCTTGTGCACAATAATATATGTATCCAACCCAAGCATGTCTTTATAGGACCAAGCAAAGATATCAACATATTCTTGGAGCATTTCAATAAACTTCTGCTTCACACTTTCTTCTAAAGCGACCCCAATCTTGACTTCTTTCTTGACCTCATCGGTACCCAAGTTGATCACTTCTTAAGTCTCTTGGTGAAACTAGATAACCTTTTCTTCTTGTCTCAATAATCTGGCTAACTCTTCAGAAGTTCACAATCTTCCCCAGCTTCTTCATCAGGTTAATATATTGGATTTTCAAAGTCATAATGAGCCATAACATAATCGTTTTCGACAAAATTCGGGAATAATAGGGGATTGTATCTGCATGATTTATGATTTTGTTTTTATTTTATTTTAAGATTTAAAAAGGAAAAATAAAAACACATTGCAAATTTTTTTGAAAAATAAAGAGAAAGATAAGGAGTGAACTATTTTAATGCAAAAAGACATCCTTTATTTATGATAATTTTGAAAATGAAAGAAAATTATCAAAATTATCAAAATTATCAATGTTTTCATATTAACTATATAACGGGTAACTGTTCATAATGGGTAAAAACAAAAGAAAATTACTCTTCATAACGGGTAACTGTAACAATTTCCTTGGTAAACCAATTAGAAGAATCTTATCCCTTAATAGTAGGACGAATACATTTGTCTATATCATAATTGGTTTCGCCCTTCACTCACAGCATGAGCTTCCTCATGGATGATGCCACCAATGACAAATTTGATTGAAGGGGGAATACCTTGCATCCTCGGAACGGTAATCGGAGCGCTTCGTCCAGCTACAAATCCCAAGCCCTTCGTATCTTTCTGCATAGGGAGGTCTAGAACCCTACCCCAGTCTTTAGGATGTCCAGATTCTACAATTACATGAGCTTGTCGGTAAGATGCCATGGCGACCTCCGACTTTTTAACCTTTTGATGAGGAGTTTTGACAACTTGCACAGTTTCAAATTCTTGGAACAAAGTCTCATGTACCACACCCTCAGTTTCTACATACCAGAAGGTACTCAGATGGCTGAAAATATAATCATCTTCACCACAAATGGTAACCACCTTCCCATTAACTAGGAATTTTAACTTCTAATGCAAAGTTGAAGTCACAACACCGGCCCCATGGATCCATGGGCGCCCTAACAAGCAACATTAGGATGGGTTGATATCCATGATAAATAATGTCGTGTTGAATATTTGAGGGCCTATCTTTATAGGAAAATTAACTTCACCAAATGTGGCTCTTTTCGATCTGTCAAACGCCTTAACCTCCAAATTTTTGGGCCTTAACATAACCCCTTCATAGTCCAACTTCATGAGAGAAGACTTTGGAAGAACAATGAGGGATGATCCCGTGTCAACGAGCATACAAGATAAGGTAGTCCTTGCAATCTCAATTGAGATATGCAGCTATTTGTTATGCTTCCTTCCCTTAGGAGGTAAATCGAAATCTTTGAAACCTAGCCCATTGCTCTCAAATATGCTAGCCACGATTCCCTCAAATTGATTCACTAAAATTTCATAAGGAACAAAAGAAGTTCCAATAACTTCATCAACGCATTTCTATGAGATTTAGAATCCCAGAGAAAAGCAAGAATCAAAATGTTTGAAGGCATCTGGCTCAACTGATCGATTATCTTGTAATCATTCCTTATATATTTCATCAACTCTGCCACATCTTTGGCTATATCAGCATTCAAAGTTGGAACAGGAAGATTCTGCCACGATATTGTACCATTAACCATGATCTGCTTGCCTTTAGCCTTACTCGAGGCATCTGCACTGCTTTTTGGTATGTTAGGTGGAGAGAAAATCGGACCACTTCAGGTAATCCTGCTTTCACAGACAATGTCATAGACTTCAGGCTTATCTTCCTCAGGCTTATAGATAACATGTTTTTTTCCCTGATAATAAAATTTGGCCCAATAATTCCAGGGAACTGCTTTATCACTGACATACGACACCAGACCAGGTAGAGTGATGGTTAGTGGCGATTGTTTGGTTGGAATTGGAATTGTGGCAGACACTTGAATTATCTTGGGCTTGAAGGGGATAGTAGTCACGTCCACTTCATCCTCCTCAACCTTAGTCTTAACAACCACACGATCAAACTGAAGAGTTCCTTTAATAATCAACCTTTGAATTTCATCTTTCAGACATTTAGAGCCCTCTGGCTGAATCAAACAATCTTCAGAGTCAATACCACAATCCAGGAACATGCTTTTCTTTGACAACTACTCTTTCACAAATGATAGAGGTGTAATCAGCTGGCTTACATCCATAACTAGATTTATACTTTTGTCTTCAATAATGGCATTGACAACAGCGCCCCTGTGTGGTGGCAAAGGTTGCTGAATAATATTGGGTGTTTGCGCTGGTCCAAAATTGATAGCCTGCGAATCCAGTAAGTCTTGTACTTTGTGTTTGAACGTTATACAATTATCAATGGTATTCCCCTGTGCGCCAGAGTGGACTTTGCATTGGGCATTAGCATCAAATTTTGGTGGAAACTTTTTAGGATTAACATGCAGCGTGTGCAACTCAACCTATTTTAGTTAGAGTAGATGATATAATTGTTCAGTATAGGTCATAGTAAGTGCATCGATCTTTCTAGGAGGTTACCTCTACCTCTATTGATTTCCCTGATGCGATGCATTGGCCTGTCACAGAGGTACGACAATTGGGATTGTCATAATAGCTATCTGATGATCAGACTCCTGATAAGCCCTCCCTCTACCCTTTCGTGCATATATCGCACTGGCTTGGCCTTATTTCTTCTTCTGGTAGCCACCAAAAGACTTCTTTGCATTACCAACATTAATTCCAGAGACATCCTTCTGAATCTTTCCAATCTTAATTCCAACTTCAATCATTTCCCCGTAGGTTACCTATTCAGCAAATTTATCGGAAGTACTACATGAAGTATAATAGTGCCTCTATAGGGTGTTGGTAAACATGTAAACCATTTCTCTTTCCATCATTGGCTTCTAGACCCCATCCGCCGTTTCACGCCACTTTTTTGTGTATTCTTTAAATAACTCATTATGAATATGCGAATGATAACGCAACTGAGCCCTTGTAGTCGCCATGTCAGACTTATATCAAAAATGCTGGACAAAAGCTTCACCTAGCTCTCTTCAGGTACAAATATATTACTCTCAAGTTTCATGTACCATTCTAACGCCACACCAGTCAAACTGTTCTGAAAGAAGTGCATGAGTAGCTTCTCATTATTAGAGTACATTGACATCCTCCTGTAGTAAGAGTTGACATGTGTCCTTGGACAAGTGGTGCATTTGTACTTTACAAAGTCTAAAACTTTAAATTTCAAAGGAATATTTACTCCTGGAACTAATCTCAAATCATTCACATCAAGGCCCATAACACCCTAATTCTAAAAATCCCACATACGCTCCTCAAGCATACGCAACTTCTTATCTGCTTCGATAGGTTCTTCAACATTAGGAATCCTGTCCTTCTTCAATCTTCTAAACAGGTATGCGAACATGCCTTGGCTGAACGAAAGGTTGTTCATTATTCTAACGAGGAGAAATGGAATGAGGTTGATTTCCCATAACTTGAATCATAAGGATACCTTAATTATTACCAGTAGGATTACAATGGTCAATAGCAGGACCATTCTGAAAATTACCACCAGCATTACCATTCAGATTCTGACCGCCTGTATAAGATTATTGACAGTAACCCCCATAAGATTTCTAGTATCTCCCAGAGGAGGATTCAAAGCTCCATTCCTATTATATGTAGTTGCAGCAGGCCTCACAATTAAGGCTCTTAACTCTTTCTGCTGACGGGCCATGTTTTGTATGATCTCCATCAACTATTCGACACGAGTGACCATCTTGACCCCCATGGCAGCAACATCGGCTTGAATCTGTTCCACCTGTCTTCTGGAATTACCTCTGGTGTTGTATCAGTGAGAGTTAGAAGTAGCAATCTCTGAAAAGAACCAGATCATAAGTAAGAAGACTCACTGGCATAACCTCTCATGATATGATATGAATGCATGATTTTGCATGCAATGTTTTACCATTTCTAGGAATCCTGAAATTTTCATTAATAATTAAATAGCTAAAAGATAAAGCAACAATACACAAAATAATTAGAGAAAGAAATTTGCACGTATAAAAAATTCAAACAAATATTCATACAAAAAATCCTCAAAATGAATACATTCAAACATTATAAAGATCCCTTCCAACAAATCTGGTGGTGATCTTATCAACAAATAAAAAGTCAATAATGTTAATAAATGCCATCGAACTCCAGATGACTGAAAGGATCTTATTCCAAGGATTTCAGACTCCATGCTTTAGACTCTTCAAATTGGTTCTTAATTATCTCAATGTTTGGCCTTTGAATTAGATCCTGAATCAGACAATCTTTCTTCCTCATCATAGTCGATAAGTAACGACACTTGAGCTCCCAATCTTTGGGACTTATGCTTTCCACATCAATTTCCTCTGTCGGAATCTTGTCTTTGTACGCCATTTGAGCTTTGAGCTATGTCAAATCTTTTACAGCTTGGCCCAGCTGGAGATTTCTTCCTATCAATTGAGTCTCTACTGCAAACATCTAACCATCCTTCTCTCTGAGCTGAATCTTGAGCTTACCAACTCCTCTAGTCAACCTGGTGATCTGTACTTGTTGGCTATGAATTTTTTGTTCCAAACTCTCTCTCTGTTTGCAAGCTTCTTGAGATTTGGATTCCTCCTCTCGAAGATGTCTCTTCAGAACTTTAATTTCTTCAGTAAGCTTCACTTTTGGCTTATCCTTGGACAACCAGAAACTTCCTAACTGCTGCTGGAGCTTCACCAACTCTTCAATCTGATGACTATTTGTACGAGAGCTTTCAACAAATGACTTTTTCGACTTCTCAAGCAAGCCATGATCTTCTAACAACTTGTCCTTCAGCTTAGACTCGTGAATTAACCTCTTCTTGTCTATCGAGGAAAAGGAGAGTTCGATTCTTTTCTCGTGCTGCTCTTCCTGCAACTTGAGACTTTCGGATTTGACATGTTTAAAACACACCATAGGCACTAATTCAGAGACTCTAGGAGATGACCTCTTAAAAGATGATTCAACAGGGAATGATTGATTAACCATTGCTTTTGGCGGTAACTGACCATTAACCGATGAATCAAAAGTAGGATGAGGATACAATGGCTCCTTCCTTTTGTAAGGCAACAATATCACCTTTACTTAGTTCTTAACCCATCTTTCATAAGCATCAAGAGCCATACATCTTCTTTGGCCAAAGAAAACCTTTCCTTTTATGCGAATCTGATCCCATGTGACTTTTAATCTTTCAAGCAAGACATGATCTTCTCCTTTCCAAAAACAAACAGTTTCTTCCACCTCACGATCTATGGGTTTATCAGTCATAACATATCCTAGTTAGCGACGTGCCAAAATAGGATTATAGTTGATGCAACCTTTCATTCCCATGAGTGGAACATTTAGAAATTCACCACATATTGCAATGATATCCTTCACACCCATTATGTTATGCCAAACAATGTCATAATAAGTGAGGGCCATGATCCGTTGCGACCAAAGAGACGAATCAACAATATCCACAAATGGTCCTTTCATGGGTAAATGCAACATAAACCATTTATAGAGAAAAGGAATACAATAATGAACCCCTCCTTTTTTTTCCATGTTTGGAGTGGATGGTATAATAGGTGTCATAAAGTATGGTTGGCACATGATTTCTATTCATGAAAACAAATATCGCCACTAAGTCCATAAAATTCTCCATAGTAGGAAAGAGGACTATACCATAGATCATGGCAGCTAGTAACACGTTGAACGCGGCCCAGTTCTTGTTATTAGTAAACTCTTTAGCCTTGGGTATAAAAACCTTTAGAGGAAGACCTCTTGTGCCACCCTTGTTAATCCAATTATCTTTCACATCACTCAGACTCAAATAAAGAGCATTAGTGATGGCTTAATAATCAGGAATCATTGATACACGAACAAAAGGAATATGGTTTGTCACCTCAATACCAAGGATAAAAGCATATTCTTCCAGGGTTGGTGCTAATTGATAGTCATGGAAAGTGAAACATCACAGCTGTGGATCATAAAACTATAAAATTGCCACCATGGCCAAATTTTCGTACCCATCATTCAGCAAAGCCAACAGATTCCCATAATTCTCCCTGAATATTTTCTCATTCGGAGCTTTCAACAAAGCTCCCACTTCCCTTAAGAGAGTTTGGACAAAAATATGGAACTGATAACAAAAAGTCTTCCTGGTAGTCTCTTTATCTGGGACGGTGTTGCTATCAATCCTTGACGATAATGAAAACCTCAGAATATCCTAGAAATGATATGCATATGCAACTCAGCTTTTTTTCATATACTTTTTTTATACATTTTTTTTTGTAAAAATAAATATGCCATGATGCAAGTCCAATAACATGGAATCAAGGTTTCCACAAAACTGGCTATCCGTTGTGCTGTTTTTGAATATGTCGAGAATACCAAGATCAAAGGGCCGAAACATAAACCAAAGAAACCCGAGTCAACAACAGAATATACGACCACCATCAGAACATATAGTCACCATTTATACTTATAAAATCATTCCATCCGCACTCATAGGTAAAGACTAGGTCAGGGTAAGGTTAATGGTAACTCAAAGTCGTGAGTCCGCCTATAGAAACTATCATCGTAACACCTATGTGATAACGTTAGCTCCCCGCTTGGACCTCGTCTGAGCATGGCACACATGATCGCACTAGTGTGGAACTAAGTCCAATAGCCATCATAACTACACTCTACCACAATGTGTTCCTAGTGGTTTACAACTCTGGCATGGGTAATGGGCCTTTTACCTGAATAGTAACACCAACCCAACATGGAAAACCAATAAAGTCAGCACATCATATATAACCAATATATGGAAAGCGGTAAAATACAATGCATACATAGACTCAGATAAACATGTACAAATGAACATGCTATAAAGCATAAATATAAACACACAATGAAAAACAAAACAAAAAAACTAGGATTGACTCCAGGATGGACCAATAATTGGTCAATCTTTATCCCCAATGAAGTCGCCCGCTGAAACAACCAACTGTAAATTATCGAGAGAAAATCAATGAAGTCGTCGTTGAACGTTTTTTATCCCACATGAAGGAAAAGTTGAACATCGAGTAAACCTGAGAAGGGTCAAATCACAGTCTTATGCAAGGGAAGGTATTAGCACCCTCACGTCTGTGGTACTCCATGGGATCCACTCTTGTTTTTCTAATCAAAGGGTATGTTCTAATATAAACTTGTGAGCTAAAGGAAAAATGCAAAAGGGAATGCATGCAATAGAAAATATGGGGAAAATAAGGAATATTTACAATGTTTTGCTTGCTTAGGCCCCGCGGCCAAATGCCTACGTATCCCTTTAAGGAATCATAGCACCATAGATCGGCTCAAAATTTTCCGTTTGTTGTGTATTTTTTATAAACAATGTTAATTTTTCTTTCTACCGCAACTCAACCTTTGGAGACTCACGTGTTGGCATATGAAGGAATCAACTTGTTCTTACCTGAAGAGGTATTTTCAAAATAAAAATGCTGGAAGGTGGATAATGCTACATTGGTGATCTAGCAAGTAGGCATAGTGCAACCCGACCTTTGGGGATTTACCTGTCGTATTGCGCAGAGTAGAATTAATATATCCTTTTGAGAGTTTTGAAGAAAGGCCTGAAGGCGAAAGAGTTTGAGTGGGTTGAGTACTTTTGTGGGATGATAGTGAATGGGTCCCACTGGAGGGACGCACGCTACTTCTCTGCTTAATTGTAAAATGCTTTGCGATTTGAACCTTAATAAAGTATGAACCCGAAAATAGAGCGAGGCTCAATCTAAATTGATTCGCTCAATCCCCACAAGACTCAACTGCATACGATTCGCATATTTAATTATTATATTTTTTAAAATTTTCCAAGGAAAAAGAGTTTTAGTCTTAATCATGCAAAAGGGAAAGAAAAACATCTAAGGGAAACGATCTATCTCTATCCCTAATGTTATCATACAATAATTGATCCTATAGTTGAGTTTGAAAGAGAAACACTACCTAGGTTAGCATTCATGGTTTGAAGTCCTAATGTCTACCTTGACTTAAAGATGAGTCAAAAAATCCTAAGGGAGCATACAATGGTCTAAAGAAAAGAACAAGTGCAATCAAACAAAGTCGAATCACCACAAAAAAAAATCAAGTCCGAGCTAGTAACAAACAATGAATTCCATGGATTTCAAAGTGGGAGTAAGGAACTCTTTCCACTTGATTTGTTTAAGCACCGATATCGAGTAACAACTTAAAGCGTCTACGTTTAAAGAAACACGAGCTAACATCGTCGAAATTAATGACAAATATAAGGGTTGGTTACAAATCCTTCTTCAACTTTATTTGACTCAATGGACAAGAATAGGCACGGTTCAAAGCCTTAACGTATAACACGAGCTAAGAACGACACTGAATAGAAGGTGTGAAGGCTGATTGTAGGCCCTTTGTTCCACTTATTGACTCGATAGAAAGCACAAAGTAAACGGGAAATGGGATTTGCCTTCATCGAGGTCTTTTGCATACAAACAAACACAAACAAATACGCACACAAAAATGCCTTCTAAAGGTCTTTAAAACATATTTGCCCACCTAAAGTAGGGACTCCCAGTCATGCATCTCTATTCCTACTTCTCATGGAAAGGAAAATAAAATACAATGCGGATTTAAAAACCAAAATCAGAACAATACCAAATGAACAAAAGTTTGTAGCAAGCGATATCAAAGAAAAGGAACCCGGAGAACTTCGTGCATGCTTCACCAATAAAGTACATATTCAGAAATCAGACACAATGATAGTAAGCATCAAAGTATCATGTGAAAGTAATCGCACACGTATCAAATATCATGTGCATCCTGCATAACACACAAACTATACAAGCACAAATAATCTGCACATCGCATAGTGCAAGAAATCGCCTTTCCGAAGTTTGCACAAGTCCACAAGAAGAGTTAGTGATGAAAAGAAAACATAAACAAAGTCAAGAAATCATATCAAAGCCTAAAATAAGATTAAAATGCGAAGAGATAACACCCAAATAAGTATCGAAACATGGAAGTAGAAAATCGAATAGTACCATATCCATACATGAAATGGCTCAAAAACTCAAGTCGATACCAACAAAATTCATCATAGATATCCAATGAATGCTCAAATACAATCAATTATGCATCACATGATAACTGAATCACAATGTACATACATTTAGAATATCCGGACAACATTTGATCAATACATGAATCACACAAAAAGTCGGTTTAAAATCAATCGAACCTCACATAAATGTCAAACATAGACCAAAGCAAGTTCAATCATGTGCTAACCAACAATAAGAACAAGCTCCAAGGCTTACTTACAAATTTGGGAAACATGGTATCGATGCAACAAATCACTCAAATAACCGCATTAAAATCGAGTAAACTCAACAATAATTATTCAACAACCAACCGAATGAGCACAAGCATGCATTAGATGAATATGACATCACAATATACATGTATCAATCAAATCATGACAGAACTATACCGCTTCATGAGATGCATAAAAAGTAGAATTAAATTCGATTAAAACCACCACAAATGTCAAGAAATTACCAAGTACAAACCAATTATGCAAGATGAAACAAATAAATCCAAGATTATGGCACATTTTTGAATTCCGGACAGCACTATATCAAGTGTCGATACTTGAAAAAAATCAGTTTGAAATCATCGTTTTAATACAAAAAGTCCTTGTATCGACACATGAAAACTCTACTAAAATTCACAAACAAAAAGCAATCATACAAGAATTCAAAAAATTAATCAAATCCGATAATTCACAACATCATCAACATCAATGTTCAATTCATGTAAATCAACACTTCATGTATCAACACAAAATCTAATTGAATACAACAATTGACAAATCAACACGTCGAAATTCAAGATTCAACCAATTTGAACACAAAACTCAGTCAATTCCAAGCTTATTTATGATCAACACTCTCAATAATCAATTAATTCCACAAAATCAAGGTTCAATTTACATTTATATCAAATAAGCAATTATCTCATAAAATCAATTAATTTCTAAAGCACTTAAATCAAGAGATTATCGAAAGATGTAAAGAGTCGTTTGGAAAATTGAACGGAAGGAAGAGATCATAGAATTGATCGAAAGAAAAATCCAATCGAAGAAGATGAGAACATGAGTTTAAGGAGTACGTGTGTGTAAAGAGAGGATCACAATCGATCGGGCTTAGCGCATACGTGGCGCAACTGGGTATTGCTGGCCGGAGCTACGGTCGATCGCAGATGAGGGGAGAGCAGCCGAAGGTTGGGTAGGCGGTGGTCCGTTGAGAGAGGGAAGAGGGAGAGAGTTGAGATCTTGAATTTTTTCTTGTGTTTTTGCTTGAGAGAATTGAGAGAACTTTCAGAGTTTTCAATGTGATTTTTGTAGAATGAGGGAAAAATTATGTTCAATTTGAATTTTGAAAATATATAGAAAGGGCTCCATGTCTTGTTTGGATTGTGTATTTTTGACAAATGCAGAATTTTTAACTTATTCTGGTGCACGGCTCGAGAACAAACAAATGAACCATCTTCAGCTAAATTGTATTTTTGAAAGTCTTCCTCAATGAATCAGCTTCTAGCATAAACATATGAACTGAAGAAAATACCAATCCAGTTTAAATTATCTATGAACCAATCAAATATGATTTTCTGGTTAGAAGTTACGAATTTTTGAATGTCCAAAAACCAACGAACCAACAAATCCACTATATAACGTGATTCTAGGTATGTTGCGCTTTTGAAGATCTCCCTCACAAAATTAGCCTTCAACCTGAACAGATGAATTGAAGAAGATCTCAAGATTATTCTAAAGACTTAAGAACCAATCCCAAACAATTTTCTGGTCTCAAGTTATGAATTTCTGACCTCGCACCATAAAATACTAAATTTCTGTCTGTAGTGTCTCAAATCAATATAAACACTTGACTTTCTGTGCAATTCAAAGCAGTCCAAGACACATAAGAGATTGATATGATGATGATTTGATTAATTGTTGATTGAATGGATTGGAAAACGTGCAGAGTGCATTCACACTTTGAAAACCCTGAGTTTTGCTTCATAGTGCTGCTTAACAAAATGATCATCTTTCGCAGTTCTTTTCACAGAGAAAGCCCTTGATTCCATGAGTATAGACCCTATGATATGTATGTATACATATGATGATAAAGTATAAGATAATTAGGGTTAAAATGAAGAGGGCGAATTTCGGGGTGTAACAAATGGGTAATATCATTTCATGATGGACCCATAAATATATTTTTGGGCCGAGCTGGATTTGAACCACCGTAGACATATTGCCAACAAATTTAAAGTCTGTCCCTATTAACTGCCCTGGAATTAATCCATAAAGAATTAATTTTAGTATTTCTTGATAATACCTTATCCATTTACTTTTTTAGTACTCTACCCCCAATGGAAGTTGAATCTTCGTTGCCTCCTTAAAAGAGAGATGTCATAAACCACTAGACATTGGGGGCATCCTTTCTCGACTTCCATTCTACTATGTTCATAGTATGAACAATTTTTTGAAATTGTCAATATAAGTATTGGGAGAAATATCAACTACACGCTCTAATAGAATTCCATAAGCACAACAAGAAGAGACTTTGTTGAATGACTTAATCGATCATACTGTACAAGAAAGACCATAATCCTTTCATATGCTATTTTTGATCCAATCCCGTGCATGGTCTAATCCTTTTTCTTGATGTTCCTGAAGGTGTTAAAAACACAAGAAAGGGGGGGGGGGGTTAAATTAGGTTTTTAAAACAAAAACTTTTCTTTAAAAATATTCCCCTTTAAGTTAAAATCTTTTTTCCGCCACACTTTATAATAACATGAAGTAAGAACAGGAAGTAAAGAACAATGTATGTTTATACCAGTTCACTTCAAAATTATCAAGCTAGTCTAGTCCACCCGCCAAAGGGATTTCACCTCACTCAATCGAGGACTTAATTCACTATAACTAACTGATTACAATTTGCAGAAGCTAAGCTCTAAGACTCGCAAGTCCTAGACTTCTTAAGGATACATACCTACCCGGTTCCTTAAGGAATATTAAACAATAATTAACCTGATTATTACAATGCACAAGCTACCCGCAAGTGACTAACAACCTCTAAACCTCGCAAGTCCTAGACTTCTTAAGGATACAGACCAACTCGGTCCAATAAGGAAAATCAAACAACCATTTGAAAACAAGTTTGCTTCTGCAAAAAGTGAATATGTAAACTATTTTAAGAATAATGACTTAAGAATATAAAAGCTATGAACAACGTTTGTACGTGATTATTAAGTGAATTGGAAGTTTTCTCTCTTAGTCTTCAAGCATTTATATGGAAAATAAAATAATATATCGGTTGAGGGGTACTCTTTGGATTTCCATAAACATTGATAGCTTGAACAGTAACGCGCGGGACAAGATCGTGTGACGCGTCGTTCCTTTCATGGTAGTGGAATGAAACATTGATTATACACAGTACTATTTGAACCACGTTAGTGTTATCTTATTTCCTTCTACTCTTCAGAGGCTTCTGCGAGCATGAATTTATAAGCGAGATAATAACACAAGGTCATCAGAACTTCAAGTCTTTAGAGTCTTCAGCACTTGGTTTTTAGAACCTTTTCTTGGAACATCGGGTCTTTAGAACTTCAAGTCTTTAGAATCTTTAGAACTTCTGTATTTAGAGTCTTAAACACTTGGTCTTTAGAAACCTTATCTTTAGAACCTTGGTTATTTAGAAACATGAGTCTTTAGCATCTGAACTTGAGTAAAAACTTCTATCTTCAGATCTTCTGAGTGTTTCTTTAGAACCCATTGTCTTCAGAATCATGAGTCTTCAGCATCTATACTTAAGTAGCAACTTCTGTCTTCAGATCTTCTTATTGTTTATTTAGAACCCATTGTCTTCAGAAATATCAGTCTTCAGCATCTGGAATTAAGTAGCAACTTTTGTCTTCAGATCTTATAAATAGTTTCATTAGACAAACATCAAAGCTTACACTTCAGATCTATCTGGAGTGTCTTTCTACTATTCAAAAGAACTTGTGTAGTGCAGAAGTGGAACTAATTCTCTTAAAATGTCTTGGCCACACCATCCTTCATAAGCAGAACCTGTTTGTTAAGTACTCAACAATAACAAACATTAGAGTATCCAAATTTTTCATACAAACATACTCATTTGTTATTATCAAAACTCAGAGATAATATATCAGAATCAAATCTTGTTCTTAAATCTCCCCCTTTTTGATGATGATAAAACTATGTATTTTGATGACACAATTTTTTCATATAATCAGAAAAATTGAAAAAAGAAAGGTAAGGAATACTTGTCTTTTTTATGATACTCCCCCTGAGTCAATGACTTGATGAAGATCGAATATCCTGACTCTGAACCATTTGAGTAAAACTCCCCATGGTTCCAATAGATCAGATATCGAGCTATTGAGAGTCTTGACTCTGGATGCTAATGGAAAAATTGAGATCTTGATGTTAATTGAACAGTTGAGATCTTGATTTCTTAGAACTTCTTCTAATAGAATCTTGAATTTAGATGAAAATGAGAATGAAATCAAATTGAAATTGTCGAAACTTTAATGTCACTAAGAAAACTTCCAGGTTCTCAATAATTGGAGTCTGATTCCAGATTTCACTTCTTGGAGGCTGATTTTGAATTGAAAAACATGTTCAGAGTCTTTGTCTTTAATCAGAGTTCTAATGATTCTTGAAAAAGAAAAACAATTCTAACAGAAACACCATTTTAACTAGGTTAGAATGTAAGCAGCTCTTTTTAGAGAAAATTTTCCAGAACTTGATTATTTAAATCAAAGTTATGTTCATTTAATTACTCCCCCTTTTAGTCATAATCAAAATGGTAATTATGTGTGAAAAACATAAAAACCAGAAGAATTAATAGGAAAATATAAGAAGTGATTAGCCAAAAGAAGACTTACAGAAATATCAAATAATCAGAAGAAAAAAATAGTCACAAAAAGTAAGAAAAAAAGTTATAAACCAAAATAAACATCATTAAGAATTAGAAGATCATAAGTCAGAAAAGAAAACATAATAAGCAAAACATAATCCTAATCAAAAAGGTAATTATGTGTGAAAAACATAAAAACCAGAATGATTAACAAGAAAATATAAGATGTGATTAGCCAAAAGAAGACTTGCAGAAATATCAAATAATCAGAAGAAAAACAGTAGTCACAAAAAGTAAGAAAAAAAGTTATTAATCAAAATAAACTTCATTATGAATTAGACTATCATAAGTCACAAAAGAAAACATAAGAAGAAAAATATAATCATATGGTTTATAAGTAAAATGAAAAAAGAAAGTCCTAGAGCCTAGGGTTCAGGAGAAGGAGCATGAGCAGAAATATTTTGCAAAATCAATTGTAGCATGTTCTGAGCATTCTCATTCATAGCTTTCTGTTCAATGATGCTTTCCGTGAAAACCCATTGTTCTCCTCTAATTTCACCAATTGTTGTTTCCAGACGTACAATGGCAGGATCAGAAGATGGAACAACTAGGGCATCTTCTTTAGCCTTAGTAACTTCTTCTACCAATCTAGCTTCTTTAGCTTTTCTAGCTTCTTCTGCCTCTTGAGCCTTAAGCATGGCGTCCTCTGCTTCTTTTAGCGCTCTAGCTTTTGCTTCTCATTGTTGCAGCAATTAGTTCAACAAATCTAACTCTTTCTATTGTTTCTTTTCTTTCAGGTAACATTTGAATATCCCCAATTATGGATGCTTCTGAAAAAGAGTTCATTCGTTTAACCTCAGAAGACATCCACTTCTGAAAAAAGTTTCCAAGATCCATCCATATCATGAGGCTCAGTACTTGTACTTTCCTCTGCCCTTAACTTAGCAACCTTTTTCTTATCCTTGATTCTAAAAATGTTGATGCATTTATCCAAGGTTTTAGGAGTAGGTTTTTCATAAAAAACCAAGGCTTGGGTAGGTTCAGGATGATTTGGTTCAGAAGTTTGATCACAAGGATTTTGTGACGACGGTTGTTCAGTCATATCGAAAAGTTCAAAACAGGTGAAAGGTTCAATTATGGAAATTTCAACGACTCCACGATTATTAGAAATTGTCCTTTTAGACATTTCATGGTCAGAGGGAGAAGTTGGATCAGGATGGATAATGGGTGAGTCATGGAGAGTGGTTTCTGTGTTAAAGAAGGAAAAATGAAGATTGGTATCAAAAGTTGATAAATGAGAAGTTTGTGAAGGTGATTTAGACAGGTTAATGGATATGTAAAAGTGTGAACTGGTTCTGATGAAATTATGGTAGTGAGAGATGGAATAGGATTTGGAATAATAGGAATTTCTGTTGAAGGTTGCGATGTGATGTTTTGTGGTAATGATGAGACAAGTGGGGAGGAGAAAGTAGTGATGGTTTGAGATAGTATGGGTGTAGAGATGAATGAAATTAAGTTGGAAACATGTGTGATTGATGAGGTTGCAAGGCCGGAAGTAGGTATGATGTTTTGGATAGATGAAATTATTATTTCAGGTAAAGTTGTAGATACAATTTTATAGACAAAAATTTCCATAGTTAAGGGAACAGGATCAGAAGCAGGAATAATTGTGGTAAATGGTGGAAGATGATTAATTTGTGAAGTGGAGGTTGTGGATGAACGTTCATTAACAAAATTAGAAGTAGAAAATGAAATAGGTACCGATATAGCAGTAGTAGACTTACTTGTTGTTTCTGGATAAGTAGTTAGAGTCGCAGTCTTAAAAGTTATAGACTTCTTCTTCTTCTTCTTTCCAGGTTCAGAAGCTTCTGAACTCTTCTTCCTTTTACCTCTAGAGAGTCATCTTACTCTTGAGTAGGAGTTAAATTAGAATAGTTTAAACTAGACATATCATATTCTTATGCTTCCATCATTTTGACGTAGATAGCAATGCTAGACATGTTATCTCCCTTGGTAAACAAGGGGTAGTTATTCACAAGAAGTATTGTGATTATGATGCTTTCAGAGGGAACAAGTAGAGGCTTAGAAATGATTTCCTATATTAGTCTCGTATTATTTAGAGTCTGTCCATTGAAGGAAACTCCAAGACTAGAAGCCAGATCTTCTATAAACTTAGCTTCTTCTACCAGAGTTTTCACGAAGGCACTTTCTACCAGGATGTCAGTGATGAGACGTCCAAAAGGAATATAGTTGGAAACCTTCTTTTTGGGATCATCAATGGTTCTAGTCTTTAAAATAGAGTCTCTCAAATAATAAAACAAAAGAGTTGGAAGACACATCTTCTGATGGGTCATCAAATAGTACAACATGTACTTCTGATTGACGTTAAAATAATCATAATAATTGGACAGAGGTTTGGGGTTGATTTAATTTAGAATGATTTTGTGTTAGATTCCAAGTTCATCATGGAGTTCTTTACTCTTATACTCAGTTTTCTCATGAGATTAGTTCTTGATGATGGCTTTGTTAATCGTCTCCTTCATAGATATAGATTTTCTATTCATCTTATAAATTCTTTCCTTCAAGATGTGCATGCCCAGAAGATCAGTAATAGACTTTTCAGTAATGACAATTTTCAGACCCAGCACATGAGCAACTACATGAAGATTGTTACAATCCGCTTGAATCCAGAAATCCTTAACCAAAGATCATAAATAGGACCATGAAGACGCATGAAAAAGTGCTCCCATCTTTGAGAATTCAAGTAAGAAATTACATTTGCACAATTTGTAGAAAGGTTATCGAAGTCCACCATATATTCACGAAGAACATTTAACTCATGTGGTTTTAGATTATAGTGAACTTGAACAAATTCCCGTGTTATATGGTGTTTATCAATAACATATAGAGAAGATGAGCTAGTTACCATAGGATAAGAAGAATTAGTTAGAATAGTTAAAGAAGACTACCCCGAAGGATTTAGGGCTTGTTAACGAGGGTGATGATTTTTGATGAAGAGCATTGATGAAGATGATGAACACAAAGAACTTGTTGAACAGTTTGAGAGAAAAAGAGGGTTTAGGGTTTCTAAAGTGTGGAAGTGAAGTGAACGTGTTTAATTTTTAGTGTTTGATAAGTGAGAGAAAATAAAATAAAAATGAATACAATTAAACATAATAATTAGGGGCATTAAATGAAAGTAATAATTATGATATCAATCAAATTCCAAGAAATACGCACACTGCTTATTGCATAACTTAGATTGCGTGTGATGATTAAGCATAACCAAGGGTTACACATGTTAATCAATACATCTAACTAAGATACATGTTTGAGATTTTCAGAGTCTGGAGAACCAAAAGGTTTCCATCTAATCAAAGACATTTCCAATATCCAAACCATCACCAAAATATCATTCAAGACTCAATTGGAATTTAAAAGCACAATTAACTGAGTATAAGGCTGAAGAACATCACGGAGAACTGGTTGGGTACAAATAAAGTTTGAGCCTTTATCCTCTGTTTCTTAAACTGTTCGAAAGCATACTGTTATAAAAAGTACCCTGACTCTTGTAAGGCTTACTATAAATCCTGAGTTGAATTCATATTCTTACAAAATTTTGTTTGTTTACTAAAAATTCATTTTCAAAACTTTAAGACAGACGTAAGCTTTGCATTTTTAATAGCAGTGTTTGCATATAACTAATTGTTCGACAACTGAGAAATTCACACGACAAATATTCAATGAACATAAATCCTCTCAATGAACAGAATTAATTCAAATGGAAAGACACTTCCAATAACAAACCTTCCATAATAAAGGGGCATGACATGATATTATCCAACTCATATGTGGCGGTCGAGTCAAGATTCAAAGAATCTCTCAAAAGTGCTTAATAGTCAGTGGTAGATCTTCATCTGAATCACTTAGGGTAGATCTCGGTAGATTTAGTCTATTCCTCTAAATACTGTTAATCATCGACAAAATTTATTTCTCTAGCATAGAGCGGTCCAGGCTGCTATCCCCAGAGAGTTGCTATGAAATCTGAAACCAACCCAGATATCATTCAACCTTATTCTCTCCAAACGAGTCGACATCCATATCAAAAACTTGGTCAGTCAGTACCTCAAAATATTATCTATGTCTTTTATACCCTGACAGGGTATTTGGAATTAAATTCCCCAATACAACGATGAATGACCTGAACTGTTCTTCCTAATCATAAATCAACATTCCCCAGCGGAGTTTCCTCAAACAGAGAGTAGGAATCTCCAATGGAAACATTCTAGGTAAGACCGAAGATTACACATATTCTTCATCCCCAGCAATAGTCATGGATTTATTTTCCCCAGTAAGATATTATACAGACCTACCAATACGCTTCAAGCAACATTTCATATTCATACATCATTTACAAACATCATATCATATGCATACGAAACGCATATAGCATAATCTCATTTACTTTGAGAACATCATTATGCAATACATTTCATACATCATGATATTGCATACAACTAACTCTTTACCTTTTCAGGTAAAATCTACCAACAAACGGATATCATCAACAATTTTCAAACAGGTCACAAATTAATTCCTGAAACAAGACATGGCAACTATCTATGGAAACAAATTGTAGATTAATTCCCGAAACATGACGGGGCGGCTATCTACATGAATAGATCGAAGAAACAGGATGGGAGAACTGTCTTTCTATCTTTATGATCAATTGTAGATCAATTCCCGAAACAGAACAGAGCAACTATCTACATGAACATATCGAAGAAACAGGAAGGGAAAACTATCTTTCTATATTTATGATCAGATGAAGATCAATTCTGGAAACATGATGGGATAACTATCTTTATAACCAAATGGTATGAACTCCCGAAATAAGACAAGTTTACCAACAAAAACAAATTGTAGATCAGTTCCCGAAACAGGACGGGGCGACTATCTACATTATGAACACTTCCTTCAGAGACTAAATTTTTAAGAGCGTCCCCTTCTGAGACTGAATTCTAACAAGCATTTCCCTCATAGACTAAATCTGACAAGTAGCTACTTAAGCACTTTACCCGAAAAGTCATTCTAAAAGCACCTTTTCTAGTTGAAGTCGGGCCTAGACATCTTCTAGTACATCATTCGGATGAAATCAAGTGTAGATTTCTTTCTGATATTCCTTTTGGAAAAGTTCAGGCGTAGACTCTTTCTGGTACCTCTTCTGGTTAAAGTCGGGTGTAGACATCTTCCGGTTCTGATGAAATCAAGCGTAGATTTATTTATGATACTATTTTGGAAAAAAGTAGGGTGTAGACTCTTTACGGTACCTCTTCTTCTCTAAGTCGGGCATAGACATCTTCCGATTCAGATGAAATCAAGTGCAGATTTATTTCTTATATTGTTTTGGAAAAAGTCGGGTGTAGACTCTTTCCGGTACCTCTTCTGGTTGAAATCGGGCGTAGACATCTTCCAGTTTGGATGAAATAAAGCATAAATTTATTTCGGTTTCTCTTATGGAAAAAGTCAGGCGTAGTCTCTTTTCTGTACCTCTTCTAGTTGAAGTCGGGCATAGACATTTTCCGGTTCAGATGAAATCAAGTGTAGATTTATTTCTGATACTCTTTTTTGAAAAATTCGGGCATAGACTCTTTCCGGTACCTCCTCTATTTGTAGTCGGGCGTAGACATCTTCTGGTTCAGATGAAATCAAGCGTAGATTTCTTTCTAATATTCTTTTGGAAAAAAGTCGGGCGTAGACTCAATCCAATACCTCTTCTAGTTGAAGTCGAGCGTAGACATTTTCTGGTTCAAATAAAATCAAGCATAGATTTTATTCTGATATTCATTTGGAAAAGTCGGGCTTAGACTCATTCCAATACCTTTTCTAGTTGAAGTCGGGCGTAGACTCATTCCAATACCTTTTCTAGTTGAAGTCGGGTGTAGACGTCTTCTGGTTCAGATAGAATCAAGCGTAGATTTTATTCTGATATTCTTTTGGAAAAAGTCGGGCATAGACTCATTCCAAATACATCTTCTAAGACAAAGTCGGCCGTAGACTTAGTCTAATTTTCTTATCAACAGTTATCCCGGATGACATTTATATGCCTATCTCTAACGACTCTCCATCACCTCTCCAATCTTTAAGCCCATTCCTGGTATAATCAACCAACAGTGTTACTTTGTGCATATGCGAGTGCAAATTTCGAGGCACTTAAGTGTTCAATAATCTTCTAACTTCAAGTCACAAATGGAGGACACGCCAATCGAATTCTTCAGGTTTAATAAGATTGAACAGGGGAAGTTGTTGTACCCAAAAATTTTCCCTCTCATTTTCTTCAAAACACTCTTCTAGGGTTCTAAAGTACTCAAGGCTACTCTAGAGTTAACTAGTCAAACCTCCTCCTAAGAAATGGGTCCACAACTAGGGTTTTGTGTTTCTCAAGGAATATTGGGATGCAAAGGTCTCAAATGGTCTTCATGGTTATACATAGGTCTTCAACAATTTTCATGTCAAATTCCAAGTCTTGCATCACAAGTTTGCTCAGTCAATGGCTCAGATGACTGAAAATCAACTATATTGGGTAAAAAGTCAACTATGGTCAACATATAGTCAAACTTCAAGATTTTTGGTCAAAATCAATATTTTTAAGTGATACTCATCATTTGGTCAAGGGTTGATCATGATTCCTCAAGGAAACCCCTTAAATCATCAAAAGTCAAAAGTTACCAAATTAGAGTTTCCTTCGAAGAAGTCAACTGAACTTTGACCAAGCATAACTTTCACATGCTTCATCAACTTTTCCCCATACATTATAGGTCATTTCAAAAGTCCAAAAATACATGAGCCCATACATATATGAGCCCATATGCTCAAGTCCAAAAAGTGCCTATATGCTCAAGTCCAAAAAGTGCTTCATTTGAGAGATATGAGCCCATACATTATAGGTCATTTCAAAAGTCAACAAAAAGACACGTTTTGTTAAGGCAACTAACATCAATATAAATTCTTCAAATGCAAAAATGATCAAAAGAGAAATTGAAGGTACATCTTGAGCTTTACAAAAAGTCCTAGATCACCTTCAAATGATTAAAATTGAGATAGTTATGACCATTTCAAGTTGGGAAATTTTGGTAAAATGCATGAAATGCAAAGTGAGCAAACTTGAAATTTGAACTAATGGGCCTAACTTTTGATGTTCAAACGTATTCCCAATGAGTTAAATGAAATCTAAATCCATTCACATGTTTTTAATATTTTATTTCTTTTATTTGAATTTTTATTCATTTAAATGCAAATCAATTAAATAAAATGTATAAGCATTGGGCCAAGGAGCATGGGCTATTGATTTCAATCATATGGAGGCTCAAGAACACATGCCAAACATGCCAAAACTGTGAGAGAACTATATGGAAGCATATCTTCGTATTTTAAGGAATTTTTCAATTGGTTTTTAGAAATAATTCATGCCATGATTGCATTGTCTTCTTGCCATATTTGTTCACCCTATTCATTCCTCTATATAAGCATAACAAGACCAGATGCAAGGGACATGGAAATATTGCCTCTAACACACCTCTAAAATTGACAATATTCTCAAGAAAAAGTACAAAGTTGTATCACACGATCCAACCACTTTCATTCCCAACTTTTGATCCTATTCACGTCCTGAAGCATTAAAAGGTAAGTTTAGATCAGTTACCAGGATCCAAAGCGCATGAAAACCACATACCATGCATCTCCTATCACATAATGTTGTGAAATTCATATCTTAAAATTTGCATCGTTTTAAATCTTATTGTTACTACTAATGTGTTTATGAGTTCCCTCTGAACAAGTTTTGATCACTATTATGATCTCATGCAGTCAAAACTATGAGATTCCATAGGTTCTCCGATTGGTTTTATGTGGTTCGAATCACAATACAAGAACTTTTGGCAAAAACTAAGCCTATATTTGAACTTATGGGCGTCAAAGTAGGGGTATTAGGATCTTTTTGATCACTAACATATTGAATTCGTAGGTTTTTAACTTTACAGGTCGCCAGAGAAGACGATCAGAGCTAGGGCTTCGGTGCCTCTCCGACAATTAAAATTAAGTTTTATATTTGTTGTAATTATTTGGTTATGCTAACGGATGTAAAGACCATCCAAGTGGTAACGCGTTTTCCCTTAAGACACTCATATTCCTATACCTGGGTTCGATCCAGGCGTGGGACATTTTTATGTTTTGTGATTTTTGCAGATCCAATATAAGCCAGCCTCATGCGCATTCTATGCACTCTCCATCTCATCACCACCTGATCATCACAAAGCTAGATCCAATATTTCAGATCTCACACCCACGTTAAACCCTCATTAAAGAGTAACACTGGATCCCTCTCAGAATCTGAGCATGCATGTTTGGGCCCAAGCAGATTTTCTTCCAGCACCCCCTAAATCCATTCATACCAAGCCCAATTCCTTTTATTTTATTTTTATAACTATTATTTATTTTTTTAATAATATTATATTAATTAATTCTTTTTTATTTAATTTAAAATTAATTTAGACTTTTGTTTTTTTTTATTATAAATTTAACCAATCATTTTTTATAATAATTAAATTAATTCCTTTTTTAAAAAAATTAAAATTAATTTAGTCATTTTTAGGCTTTTTATTAAACTTTTATAGATGTAATTTAGGGTTTTATTTTAGGTTTTAATTAATCCCCTTTTCTCAATTTAAATCAATTAATCATTATGACAAATCATCAGTTATTTCCCATTAAGTAATTTCTCCACTTCTCTCCACAATCTTCACGTTTTACTTATTTTCGCTTTAGTTTTTCACTATTACGTAACTATTAAAGGGTTGTAATATTTAATTAGGTTTTTATTTGCTTTCTATTTTTTCCTGAGTTTTTATGGTTTGTATCCCCTTCCCCGAGGCATTGTAATAACGTAGGACACTTAATTTCTGCCTTTACTGCTTTCTTTATAACTCTATAGTAACTAGGCGTGTATGGCAAGATTTAAAACAAAACGCTAGAAAACCTAATCAAGAAGAAAAAACTAAATATCAAATCACTTCTTACACACGCACCTCTAGGGTGACTCCACTTGCTACCTTTGGAAAACAATCATGTCCCTCGAACGTAGGGATATTGTAATACGGTGGGAGAACTGACTTGGGTGTTTTGCATTTTATCGCAATTGTTGCGGATAGCAAGAGTCGCCACCGACTTTTCTTTTATCCAATAAAGGAAAAGATGAAAAGAACAGGAAAGAACTTTTCAGAATTTTCTTGAGTTCGGGGGGTAGGTTATGAAAAGGGAAGGTGTTAGCACCCTTTTATCCGTAGTTATCTACGGGCTCTTAGTTGCTTGATCACTTTGAAATGCTTTGTTTGAAATGTGTTTGCGATTGTTTTTGAAGGTATTTTTGAAATGTGACTTCGTTTAGGCGAACTTTGTAATGATTCTCGTCTCTATAAGAATGTATACAAAGTGTTTACTTTTGAAAATATTTCATGGAAAAGTGTTGGTATGTTTGAAAGATGTTTTGAAGATGGTTTTGAGCAAGCAACTATGAATGTTCTACCTACACAAAAAGTTTGAGTTCTTTTCCTCCTGCTTTAGATATGGCTATCTTACCATTGATTGATAAGAAGTCATATCATAGGATGTGAAGGGATGGGTGGGGGTCATTGTATAGTCATAGAAGGCGACGTTGTAGGACACCTTAGCAATTTGTCGTAAGGGTCTAAGATCATTTACCGAAGGTAACATTGGAAGGGTCATCAGGTGACACGGCTGGCCATGTCAGACTTCCAGAAGCATTTTTCCGGTAGTTGCGAGTATTTGCAACTCTTCTACTTTGTTTTGTCCTGATTTATTCTTTTGAAAATGAAAGTAAACAGATGTATGAACAAGTAAATCACAGTTTGAGAAAACTTACCTCTTGAAGTGAAAATTCGAAATGTGTATGGATGTTTCCAGGTGCAATGTGATGATTGATTGAGCTTTCTTATACCTCCTTGAAATTGTTTTAATCCTTACTTTGTGCTGAAAGTGTTTGGGTCTCTCCAACTAAGTCAACTTGCAAGACAATGTTTTTGAGTTTGGGTGATGATGATAATGATGTTACAATTTCTATATGATGTATGAAGTATGTGGATGGTTTGTTTGGACAGAAATGCAAGATTTGAGAGATTTGAAGATTTTGGTTTCTAAGCTCAAGAGTGGAGGTTTTGTGGACAATTATGGTTTTTTGAGAGTATGAGATTTTGAGGACTTGTCTATACAACAAAAAATTCTGCCCTTGGCTTGCAAATTGCCTCTCTATTTATAGAGGAGGTTTGAGAGAATGAGAGAGTTTGTTTTACAAGCTGTCAAAATTTTGGTTTAGTTAAGATGAAACAACCAAGTTATTATGAAAATTGGTGTTCCAATGCATGGTATGAAGTTCCTAGAGACTTTTAGGCATGTTTCTTCTTGCTTTGACATTGTTTATGTTCATAGAAAACAATTTAGAGGCTCAAGGAGTTGACAATTGCATAAAGCTTGCTTTATATGAATGGCAATGGTGCCTTTGTGCTATAAATGGAATGATGCAATGGACAATACATAAATCACTTGGATAATGGTTCAATAAATTGTTTAAACATCTGATAATGGATAGATTTGCAAGTCAAAAGGACTGCAAAGTAAGATTATGTAGCATGGCATAAAGATTTTGTTATATGTTCTTCAACAAAAGGACTTGTAATTCAAAAATGGATGCCCAACTTCAGGCCCTTGAATATCCTAGCTTAAGTATGATAAATTAATGCTCTTGGATGTTTTAGAAAGCTTGTAACATCCTTTACAGCTTTCATGTTGGGAATTTTGACAAAATCATCTTGGAATTCCCAGACTGTTGTTGGGGATGAAGAGTACGAAGAGTGTGCACATCTTCAAAACTTGTTTAGAATACTTCCGCTGGGAATTCCTATTTTTTTGTTTGAGGAGAAATCCACTAGGGACGGTTGATTTTGGCCCTTTGCTTGAGGAAACTTTGTGAGGAGTGTTAATTTATGCTTGGGGAATAGAGCTCAGGAGTTGTTCAATACTCCACTGGGGAATTATATTTTACTGGGGAGAGTGAAAGTTAGTTGTTATCTGGTCGAAATTCAAGCTTCGCAACAACTTGTTGGGGATAATAAAGCTTAATTGTCATCTGGTTGGATTCGAGGCTTTGTAGCAACTTAGATGAAATTAACTATTATCTGGTCAGATTCCAAGCTTCACAGAAAATTAAAGTTAAACTGTTATCTGGTCAGATTTCAGGCTTCGCAGCAAATTAAAGTTAAAATGTTATTTGGTCAGATTCCAAGCTTCACAATAACTTAGATGACATTAACTATTACTTGGTCGGATTCCAGGCTTCGCATAAAATTGAAGTTAAAATGTTATCTGGTCGTATTTCAGGCTTCGCAACAACTTACTGAATTTAACTGTTATCTATTCAGATTCCAGGTTTCCTAGAAAATTGAAGTTAAACTGTTATCTGTTCGGATTCTAGGCTTCGCAGCTACTTAGACGAAATTAACTGTTATCTAGTCAGATTCCAGGCTTCGCAGAAAATTGAAGTTAAACTGTTATCTGGTCGGATTCCAGGCTTCGTAGCAACTTAGATGAAATTAACTGTTATCTGCTCAGATTCCAGGCTTCGCAGTAATGGAGTTAAAATTTTATCTGGTCAAATTCCAGGCTTTGCAATAACTTACATGAAATTAACTATTATCTGGTCGGATTCTAGGCTTCACAAAAAATTGAAGTTAAACTGTTATCTGGTTGGATTCCAGGCTTCGTAGCAACTTATATGAAATTAATAGTTATCTGGTCAGATTCCAGGCTTTGTAGAAAAATGAAGTTAAACTGTTATCTGGTCAGATTCCAGGCTTCCCAGCAACTTGGATGAAATTAACTTTTATTTGGTCATATTCTAGGCTTCACAGAAAGTTGAAGTTAAACTGTTATCTAGTTGAAGTTCAGGCTTCGCAGCAATTTATATGAAATTAACTATTATCTGGTCGGATTCCAGGCTTCGCAGAAAATTGATGTTAAACTGTTATCTGGTCGGATTCCAGGCTTTGCAGCAACTTAGATGAAATTAATTGTTATCTAGTCGGATTCCAGGCTTCACAGTAATTTGCTTAAAAGGATGAAATTTAACTGTTATCTGGTCAAATACCAGGCTTCGCAGTAACTTACTCAGATAGTAACTACTCTGTTGGGGAATACAATGACTCTACCGGAGATTAAGGGGTTTTGTCCATTGATTTATAATAGTCTGAGAGGCCAACTCAAGCTGGGGAATTTATAGTTTGTTTGAGAAATAAACCTGGTTAAATAGAAAATTTTGACGACCTTCTGGGGAAGTGACTTCTTTAGGTAGAACTCCATAAGGTTTCTTTCTAAGACCAACTTAGCTAGGGAGAGGCTTTTTGAGAGATTGGAACTCTAGCTGAGGATTTTATGAATCCGTCTCTGTGGGGATAATCTTATTGAATTATCTCTGTGGGGATATCCCAAATCCTTAAGGAGATGCTTGTTACTGTTTTTATGTATACATTTGTTAACAGTTTAATCATGTTCATATGCATATGTTCATTCAATTTTAGTCATTGGACACTTTTGCACTAAAAACAGAAAAAACAAAAAGTTTTCACTTCAAAGTATATTTGTATTGATGTTTGGCTATAAACAGGCATTTTGTACAAGGAGACAGAGATCCTAGTAAGAGGAAATCACCGAAAGAATGAAAGGAATACAAAATGAAAACACAAATAATAGCCATGTGGAAGTGAACTCATTTGGTTCCAAGTCCGCTATTTCCCCTATGTCTTCGAACATCATCTCTTGTCGTTGAAAGAGGACGATTAAATTGACCTTGGACCACTGAAATGGGACCTTGGTAATAAAGCTGACTGCAGAGATCCAACGGGACATAGTCATACTCTTTAATCCCTAAATTTTGCCTGGACCACCCTTTCGGGTTTTCAGTCCACCAGGACACCCATTTCTACCCAAGCCTCCCTTTCGGGTTTTTGACTTGTCGGGTGTATAATCTTTTGTATATATCCCTAACTTTTTCCCGAACCCTTTTGGTTCTCCAGGATTCCCTTGTTTTTTTCCGAACCTAGCGGGTCATTTTTTATGCGTTGTATTTTTTGACTATGTCTGCGTTCACAGGATGCGGGAAATCTTCGGCGTCCATAGTTGTCAGAATCATGGTACCACCAGAGAATACTTTCTTGACAACAACTGGTCCTTCATAAGTGGGAGTCCATTTTCCCCTGGGATCTCCTTGTGGAAGAATGATGTGCTTTATTACTAACTCGCCAGCTTGATATACTCGAGACTTGATCTTTTTGTTGAAAGCCTTGATCTTACGCTTTTGATACATTTAACCATGACAAACAACATCTAGTCTCTTCTCGTCGATCAAGTTCAACTGATCCAATCTAGTCTGAATCCATTCGTCTTCACCTAAGTCTTCTCCTTTCATAATCTTTAGAGAAGGAATCTAAACTTCGACAGGTAGGACAACTTTCATGCCATAGACTAAGGAGAATGGGGTTGCCCCAGTTGATGTTCGTGCTGAAGTACGGTAACCATGAAGAGAAAACAGTAACATCTTGTTCGAGTCTTTGTAGGTCACCACCATCTTTTGCATTATCATCTTTATGTTTTTATTAGCAGCTTCCACTGCGCCATTCATTTTAGGTCTGTAAGGAGAAGAGTTGTGATGCTTGATTTTTAACTGAGTGCAAAGTTACGTAATCATAATATTGTTGAGATTAGTTCCATTGTCTATGATGATTCTTTCAGGGATATCATAACGACAGATGAGGTTATTCTTGATAAAACGGGCCATAACGTTCTTGGTTACTGAGGAAAATGAGGCAACTTCGACCCATTTGGTGAAGTAGTAAATGGCAACGAGGATGAAACGATGTCCATTAGAAGCTGTGGGCTTGATCTCTCCAATCATGTCAATGCCCCACATTGAAAATGGCCACAGAGCAGTAATGACATTTAGAGGTATTGGAGGCACATGAACTTTGTCGGCATAGATCTGACACTTATGGAAAGTCTTTGAATGATGGTGACAATCTGTTTCCATAGTCGAACAATAGTAACCATCCCTCAGAATCTTCTTGGCCATAGTGTACCCGCTAGAGTGAGTTCTAAAGACACCTTCATACAGGTCTTCCATGATTTTCTCTGCCTCCTTCTTGTCCATACAATGGAGCAGAGTAGAGTCATGGTTGCGCTTATATAAGATTCCATTTCTTAGGAAGAACTTGGCTAAAAATCTTCGCAAGAATTTCTTATCATTGATGGAAGCTCCCTCAGGATACTCTTGTGCTTCGAGGTACCTTTTCACCTCGTGATACCAAAGTTTCTCTTCATTAGTGTCAATCTCATAATAGTACGCAGGTTCTTCAAATCTTTCGATTGTAATTCTAGGAGCCTCATTTTCCTAACTAACCTTGAACAAGGAAGACATTGTTGCTAAGGCATCTGCCAAATAATTTTTTCTCTAGGGAAGTGTTCAAAGGTGATTTCCTCGAAGTATGGAATCAAAGTTTGCAAAAGCTCTTTGTATGGGATCAAGTTATGATGTTTGATATCCCATTCTCTTTTGACTTGACTGATTAATAAAGAAGAATCTTTGTACACATTTAAGAACTTGATCCTTAGGTCCATAGCAGCCTTTAGAACCATGATACACAGTTCATATCCAGCCATGTTATTTGTACAGTCGAAGTAAAGTCTAACAGTGAAAGGTGTATGACAACATTCGGGAGAAACAATCACAACACCAATTCCATTACCCAAAGCGTTGGAAGCCCCATCAAAAACCATAGTCCATCGGGATCCTTGTCTAGGTCCGTCATACGATCCAGGCTTTTCACAGTCAGTTACTAACATGATATTTTCGTCTGGGAATTCAAAGTTCATTGATTGGTAGTCGTCAACAGCTTGATGTGCCAAATGATCCACCAACACACTTCCTTTGATTGCTTTTTGTGTTGTATATTGGATGTCATATTCGGTCAGAATCATTTGCTATCTAACTATTTGTCCAGAGAGAGCCGACTTATCGAAGATATACTTGATAGGGTCCATCTTAGAAATTAATAAAGTGGTGTGAGTCAACATATACTGTCTTAGCCGGCAAACAGCCCATGCTAGAGCGCAACAAGTTTTCTCGAGCAGTGAATATCTAGTTTCACAGTCGGTAAATTTTTTGCTCAGGTAGTATATTGCATGCTCTTTTCGGCCAGACTCGTCATGTTGGCCCAACACGCACCCCATTGAATTCTATAACACAATCAAGTACATAATCAGAGGTCTTCCTTCAACTGGAGGCATCAGGATTGGAGGTTCTTGTAAGTATTCCTTGATCTTGTCAAAAGCTATTTGGCAGTCATCGTTCCATCTGACTACTGGATCTTTCTTCAGCAACTTGAAGAGTGGTTCACAAGTAGCAGTTAAGTGGGATATGAATCGGGAAATGTAGTTGAGTCGACCTAAGAAACCTTTGACCTCTTCTCAGTAAGGGGAGCTGGCATTTCTTGGATATCTTTGACCTTTGCAGGGTCGACCTTAATACCTTTGCCATTGATGACAAATCCTAGGAGTTTTCCAGACCTTACCCCAAAGGTTCATTTGTTGGGATTTAGCCTCATCTTGTATTCTTTCAGCCTTTCAAATAGCTTGTGTAAGTGACTGAGGTGTTATTCTCCAGTCTGCGACCTTGAAATTATAACATCCAGATAGACCTCTATTTCATGATGGATCATGTCATGAAATAAGGCTACCATAGCCCGTTGATAATTTCCCCTTGCATTCTTTAAAGCGAACGACATGACCTTATAACAAAAGGTGCCCCATTGTGTGACAAAGATGGTCTTCTCCATGTCTTCAGGAGCCATCTTGATTTTATTATAGTTGGAGAAACCATCCATGAAATAAAAGACTTTATGTTGAGTTGTGTTGTCAACCAGGAAGTCAATATGAGGTAGGAGGAAATCATCTTTATGGATTTCTCTATTCAAATCCATGTAATCTACGCACATACGAACCTTCCCATATTTCTTCGGCACGGGGACCATATTCACCACCCATTGAGGATATGATGTTACAGCCAGAAAACCTGCATTGAATTGCTTCATTACTTTGGCCTTTATCTTTTTAGACATGTATGGCCATATACGACGCACTTTTTGCTTGACTAGAGGACAATCTTTCTTTGTTAGTAGATGATGAACTACAATGTCAGTATCAAGTCTCGACATATATTCATATGACCAAGCAAACACCTCAACATAGTCGTGCAACAAATGGGCCAATATGCTTTTGACACTGTCTTCCAATTTGGCGCCAATCTTAACATCCCTCTTGTCTGTCTCAGTACCTAGGTTGATTACTTCAACTAGCTCTTCATGAGGTTGAATGGCTTTCTCCTCTTGCATCAGAATTTTGGCTAGTTCCCCTGGTATTTCAAAATCCTCTTCGCCTTCGTCTTTATCTTGGTTGATTGGATGTTCAGAGTCATAGCTGACAATAACAGATTTGTTGACAACGAGATCTGGAGTGGATGAGGATCTAAAAGTGTGTGTGCGTGCATGTAAGATACATGGCTATTTTAAAATGCAAATAAGAAAAACAAATACAATGAGCAAAAAATTTGAATGCAAAAGGTCCAATGTTTTTCATTAAATGATCATATAGCATATGGAAATAAAAAAACTCTAACCAAATAGACCATGCTGCCTCGGGCAAGGCCCATGGCTTAAAGTCATTGTTTGGAAATAAAATTACAGACAAAAGTTCTTGAATTTATGAAAAAGTAAGTGGTAATTACTCCTCGTTGAAGGAGATGGGAATGAAATCCTTTGCACACTAATTGTCGAGTCCTTCACCGGCAGTCGGGTAAATCCATTCGTCAAAGTCACCATCATCCTAAAAGTCTTCAATAACATTCACTTCATGATTACCAATGCAAAAAGGTGGTTTTCCTATGCCAGAACGTCTGACCTCCTTTTGAGCTTTGATAGTGAAACCAAAACTGAACTTGGCTACTTTGAATGGAATGTTAGGGAGTTATCCCAATTTGTACTACTTCCATATTTAATCACAACACAAGCGTCCTTAAGTGAAACCATCCTTGGCACAACTTCATCAACTTTTGGAGTGTCAAAAGAGACTTTGGTGGCGCCAACCATTGTAGGAACCACTTCGAAAGCTTGGCATGAAGTTTCTATGAACTCACCACCCATCTCCACATACTTGAAGGAATTTAGCTGGCTAACAATGAATTCTTCTTCACCACAAACAGTAACAATCTTTCCCTTGACTGGATATTTCAACTTTTGGTCAAGGGTGGACGTCACTGCTCCTGCCCCATGTATCCAAGGGCGTCCAAGTAAACAAGAGTAAGCGGGATGGATGTTTATCACGTAGAAAGTAGAATTTAAAACTTGTGAACCAACTTTAATTCGGAGATCCACTTCTCCAAGTACCATCCTTTTGGATCCATCAAAATCCCTCACAACTATGTCACTTGGCTTTAACACCAAACCGCTGCAATCCAACCGATCTAAGGCACCTTTAGGTAAGACATTTAGAGAGGAACCTGTATCAACCAAGACATGGAACATATTAGTTCCTTTGCATTCAATAGAGACATGTAAATCCTTGTTATAATTCCTTCTAATTGGTGTCAAGTCACCATCAGAGAACCCCAATCCATTATCGGCAGTCACACTCGCCACACAGTTTTTAAATTAATCGGTTGTGGTCTCTTGAGGAACATACGCTTTCTTCAATAGTTTGATTAAAGCTTGGGCATGATCATCATAACAAAGCAACAAAGACAGCATATAGATTTTGGAGGGGGTATGCCCCAGTTTCTCTACTATCTTGAAATCACTCTTTTTTATAATCTTCAAGATTTCCTCCATTTATTGCGTGGAAGGTTCCTCAGCAGCAATGTCCTTGGTAGGCGCCTCTATCCCAGCATGCTCAATTACTTTCTCTTTACCCCTAGTGTCAGTACTAAGCTTATCAATGGTAATGGGGACAGGTGTCATTGTAGTAGTTAGAGGTGAAATGTTAGGAGAGAAAATCCTCCCTGTTCTTGTCACCTTGCTAGAACCAACAATATTGGTAACATCATCAGCTTTGTCTTCATTGATCCAAGAGTCTTGTTTAATTCGCTGATAGTAAACTTCAGCACTGTAATTCCAAGGGACTGCTTTGTCGGAGGAGTAAGGAATCGTCCTAAGAGTAGTAATTATCAAGGGAGTAATCGTTGGTTCGTTGGAAATCATAATAGAATCCTTTGAAGAGATCCTAAGAGGCTTGTTGGAAAATGTCATGATGGAAATGTCCTCAGCTATATCGATCAAACTTTTGATGGATGGATTTCTTTCAAGCAGGATCTCATGACTATTGATTAGGCGTTGAACACCTTCTTTCAGCCATTTGTATCCATTAACTTGTTTGGCGCAGTAATTACAGTCTTTCTAATAACCAGGGAAAACCCCAGCTCTCAGTAGGTTCTCTTTAACAATGGTCAGTGGATTTGTCAAATCTTCAACGGAGGAAACAAAATCAGTGTCTTTAATTGCATTGGAACCTTTGCCATGATTTGGCATTGGTGCAGTTATAACATTCAGAGTTGTAGGTGGATCAAACTCAATAGTTTTGTTTTCGATATGATCTTGAATATTGTTTTTTAGAGCGCAATATTGATCAATATCATGCCCAGGGCTATTGGAGTGATAGGTGCATTTGGCGTTAGGATTGTATTTCGGAGATGAAACATTGGGATTTGATGGCAGATCACGTAATGTTACCAAGTTGGCCTTCAACAGGTGTTGCAAGGCTTGGGACAGTGACACGTTAATCCTTGTGAACTGTCTTCTTGGAACCTCATATATTTTATGGTTGGCTTGTTGTGGTTGTCTTTGAGCAGATGGAGGTTGATCCTTCTTGGTATGCGCTCTTGACCCATATACAACATTGGCTTCTATGTTGCCAATAAAGGGATTCTTTATAGTGATTGATGTAGAAGCAAATGCCATGGGAAATTTTCCACTCTTGATACCACTCTCGACCCTTTCACCAGTCAGAACTAACTCAGTGAAACCGGACGATGAGCTCCCAATTAACAAGTTTAAAAATGGGCCAATTAATGTTCCCATGAACATATCCACCAGCTCCCTATCCTCCAGTGGAGGTTGTACTCTACCAGCAAGGTCTCTCCATTTCTGCGCGTACTCTTTAAAACCTTCATTGGAACTCATTGTCATTCCTTGTAACTGAACTTTAGTCGGCGCCAAATCAGCATTGTACTGATATTGACGGTAGAAAGCAGTGGCCAGATCTTCCCATGTATGAATGTTTGAACCCTCAAACTGATAAAAACATTCTAATTGAGTCCCAGACAAACTCTCTTGAAAGAAATGCACCCTCAACTTCTTGTTAGTGGTATGTGGTTGTATCTTGCGAACGTAGGATCTTAAGTGAAGTTTTGGGCACTAAACGTCGTCGTACTTAGCAAAGATTGGAATTTTGAACTTGTGGGGAATAACTACCCCAGGAACCAAGCCTAAATCAAAAAAATCCAAGGCAGGTACGTGTTGTACCCCAATTTTTGCCCCTAAGATCCCTTCATCATACCATGTTGATTCATTCACAATAAGATCACACTATGATTCTTGGTTCCCCTCCCTATATTTATCTTTGCTCTTTGAGGAATCACCAAGCACCTTGACTTGTGTTCTTTTATGATCATGAATTTTTTTTTGTCTTGATTTCTCCTCTTAATTAATAAAATGCAATGTTGGTTTTTCTTGCTTCTTACAAATATAGGTAAAGACGGTGAGATTTACCAAGTTGTTCCATGGGTTCATGAGTTTATTTCCATGCCATAGTAAATAAAGCTTGAGAAGTTCAAACCTCACCATTGGATTTGTTTTGGAAGGAATATCATGGCAAGGTTATTTTGGTTTGCCACATTTCAAGGTTATCAAATTTGGTTCAAAAGTACAAGGGATTGATTGGAAAAATAGTCATGTTTGGACAAGACTTTGTTCCATTTGGTCACAAGTGCATATTTCTCTCAATTATCAAGATATGGAAGTGGTTGTGGTTTCTATGAGTTCTCATTATCATCTTCAACAAATTACATTTACAAATCATTTTTGTTGGTACAAGAAGTTTGTTCAAAATTGTCAAAGTTCCTCAAGACATGTATCTTAATCTAGGAGCTAGGGTTTTGAACTTCAAAGGAGTATATCTTGCTCATATTTTGGTATTTTTGAGTATTTCAAAAGACATAATTCTCTTAAAAGGGTTATTAACAAATCACTTCAATGGTTCCAAGGAGTTTTCATGTGGAAGAAACTTGATGAAGAAGAAAGATTACAAGTCCTCTAGATGAATCCCCAATGTTCCATGTGTGACTTCAAAGGATCATAACTTGGTCAATTTTTATCACCTTCAGCCCATTATTTTTCCACAATGATCTTGAGGATGTGAAATTTATTCTCTTTTATGTGAAAAGTGAGAAAATGAATGGAAGTTGCCTTAAGGATACAAAATATTATAGGTCACTTTATGAATTTTTGCCAAATTCAACAAGTCATAACTCTCTCAATTTTTGGATATTTTGAAAGGTTCAAGTTTCAAAATGTCATTCAAGAGATCTATTTCATGCCATATTTTTTGGTCAAGAGAAAATTCCAAATCGAAGTCTATGTTTGGATGCAAGACATTATAAGTCATTTTTGAAGAAAATTTTGAAATATTTCTAACTATGGAAAGTCAACATTTTTTTCAAACTTTGACTCGTTATAACTTTCAGCTCAATCATCATTTTGTCTCATTTCTTTTCACAAAGAAAAGTTTGTAACCTCATATTTCTAAAGCATCAAGAATCATGCCCTAAGACCTCTTGAGCTGAGAATGCCACTGGCAGAAGTTGGCACTTTGAAACTAAATTTTTCACCAAGTCAGAAGTTTAAAATCCTTGATTTGGCTTCTAAACACTTTGTTTCTGCGTCTTTTTGCTTCTGAACATGTTTTGTGAACTTCCAGAAGTGATTAGCATAGCAAAATGTGCATTTTGGATGAGTTTTGATCAAATTAGAAGTCACACTTTTCTTTTTTGCAACTTCACACGATTTCCCTCCAAACTTCATCATTTCACACCCGGAATTTGATTCTCTATAAATAGAGGGTCATTCCCCATTCATTTCCTCAAGCATGGATAGCCAGAATCAACATGGCAAACTTTTTCCATAACTCAAAATTCAGCAACTTCGAAATCCATATACAAACCTTATTCAATCTAATTTTTCCATCAATTCACCTTCCTTGATCTTCCCTGAAGCTAACCATATAATTACATTCAAGAATCGTGCCCTATATTGCTCCATAGAAGTCCAATATCAGAGCTCTTCAACTCAACTTCAATAGGTAGATTCCTTCATCAATTATTCAAAACATGGATATCATTGTGATGCTCTCATTGCCCTGGTTCTAGTCGCAACACTTGCTTTTTACTAGAAACATGTTCTGACCATGAAATTTCAAATCCCTTTTCAAAACTTTCCTTCCAAATTGCTAGAGCTTTAGTTTATATAAATTTGGTGCGAGGGTGTGGTTGTCTTCGTCTTGAAGAGGAGAAGCGAATGGCATAGGTCTGAGCTACTGATTTCACAGTTTGAGAGACCTGCAATTCACGTTGGCTAGAGGTTGAAGATGACCTACGTGTCATCTTCCAACCAATGATGGCGTGCCAATTGTTTTTTTTGAAATCTTATTTTACTTTTTGATTCCATGCTTTATTCACTAATGACCATGATATGCACATCCCGCCAAATCCCTTGGATTTGATTACTAATGTGTTTTGACTCTCATCCAATGGTCCAAATTTTTTTTACTTTTATTTTCTTTTCTGATTTTTATTTTTAATTGTTTTAAACTTCAAAAAATCATAGAAAATTCATTTTAAGTCCAAAAAATATGAAAAAATTATGAAAATAAATTTTGATTATTCTCTTTCTGATTATTATTTTTCACAATTTAATTTTGTGTTTCAGGAATTTTTACAAATTTTCACTTTATTTGAATTATTTTAAATGTTTAAAAATACTTTTATGCATTTTTAAATTCTGAAAAAATTATGGAATGATCCAATGATATTGGGACAAATATTTGTGACCTCACTTATTTTTTATTTCTGACTTTGGTATTTTTTATCATTTTTGGTTTATTTTACTCATTTTTTAATTTTAAAAATAGTTTGTGACTTTAAAAAATTACCAAAAAAATTATAAAATCATTTGAGTCATTTTCTGATATTTCTATGGTCTTACTTTTTATTTTTTGATAAATTTGAATATAGTTGATATTTTTCTTTTTTATTTCTATTTTAAAACATTTTCTTTTAAACCTTTTTTTATATATATTTAATGCAATATTATTTTGTGACAATTTTCTGGCTAATCTTGGGTTAAATTTTTGATCATGAACTTTATTAACATCATTGGATCCATGGTATTGAGTCTAACTCCATAAAAATGGATGAATGATTTTAATAATTGTTTGATTAAATTTAATTCAAAAGTGGTTTGTATAATCTCTCTCACCCCTCTTCATCTCATCCTTTTTCTTATTGCACTAAGTGTTATTGGAGCATGATCTCTATATCATGTCTCAAAATAAATGGTGCATAGATTGCTATTGATCGGCTTTAAAATAGGTGTGACTTCTATAAGTCCACTTAAGATTGCTTAACATAGCACTAAATTTTGTCCCGATTCGAAATAATGATCATTCGTGGCCCAAACTTATGTTTGCAAGCCCAAGTATGTTAAGTTGATCTCTTTGATCCAATAACCTTGAGATTCATTGTGTAGAGGCTTTGGTTCTACCGATCCTCTAATGGATCTACAACACCTTTGGTCAATGTGGATCACTTAAACATCGTTGATCATTAAATGGTACTCATGATGATTCCAAATGGATGATATGCTTGACAAAAAGCAAATGTAACTTGTTGTGTGGAGCCTTTGGTTCTACCAATCCTCTAATGAGTTCCAAATGTAACTTTTCTTTTTCAAAACACCTAATAATTAACATAAACCCTAAAAATCTTTAATGATACTTGGACTATTTGGCTACTATCCTTGGCATTATGGAGCATTGGACTTTTTGGACTTAGGATTAGAAACCTTGACCTATGACTTGAGACCTTGTGACCTTATCTGATTATTTTGTATGGAGCTCTTGAGGTTTACCTCAAGAAATTGGGTTGTTTATTTGTTTTGTGTGCAAGTTATTATGATTACACTTTTTGTTTGTAATCTGGAATTCACCCATATACAACTGTTACTGTGCCCAATTTTTTTGGAGACTTAATACACTTGAATGAGAATTCAAAGAATGGGAATTCTATCTTGGCTAATAATGTCGAGTATTGGATTTTTTTGGGTAGATGGTTCTTATCCCTAGCTTTTACCTTATGCTTTAGGATAGCCTCTTCTTCTCCCCCCATCTTCTTTAATTTCAAAAATCTTCTCCCTCCTTTTGAAAACTCTTCTTGTTTTAAACTTGAACCACTTTCATAATAAACTTGGACTTAGGTCCATGCATTTTCAAACATTTTCATAAATAAACTTCAATAAACTTAATAATACTTTGACTTTTTTTTTGTGAGAAGACTAAAAATCAATCAATCTCATTCAAACCATTTTTCCATCTTGGATTTCATCTTAAACTTTTCTCAAAAGATTCGACTCTTGTCAATCCTTATAGTGATGCAAATAACTATTCTTCTATGATATGTAGTGAAGTGAGATATTTTCCACTTGGGTGTTGAGTGAGGCATTATTGATTTTAAAATCTAAGCCATATCATCCACTTTGAGATGATGTAAATTCTCCTTTCTCATGATTGTGGGTAGTATGTATGTTTTCCACACGGACAATGACGATGATGTCTTATCTCTTAAAATTAACCAACACACTTGTGTTTTAAAATCATTAAAAGAGGAACTACGTGTACCCTGATCCCCTATTGCACGAAAGGTGGTACATAGGCACTAAAGGTTCGCAACCGCTAAGGGTGAAAAAATTATAAAAATATTTCTTTTCTCACCTCCACCATCTATTTTTTTACAATATTTTTATAGCCAAAATATACAGATTTTACAAAGAGGTTCCTGCGGAGTACCGTAGATGTTTAGGGTATTAATACCTTCCATTTGCATAACCAACCCCCTTACCTTGAATCTTTCCCCCCTCTTTTGGGTTATTCGCTCTTTTCCCATTCCTTTGGAAATAATAAAGTGCGGTGGCGATTTTTATTTTGATCTGTATAAGTTTAGTCAATCCAATGGCTTAGTCTTGAACATTTCTACCGCTACAAAAAATGGCAACTTCACTGGGGACAGATTGACCTCTTGCTTCTCCATCCCTAAGTGGGTTGAGCCTATCTTTGTCTATATCTGTATATGTGCTAATTGTTGTTTACGTGTTATATTATTTGTTGTATATATGTTTGCCTGGATTTTCCTAGTTTTCAGGGTGCTTGGTGATTACTTATAAGTCCTATACTCGGACTTGGGAAAACTTTAAGATAGGACGGGCGGTATAGTCATATTAATTTTGAGGGAGTAATCCCAAAAAAGGAGGCATGAGATCCCCCACTCAATGGAGGCCCCTTTGACTGTAGTGTCGTTTATCGAGTAATCGGAAAGACGTACTACTTTCGACCTGGGAGACTGCTGAAACTGAGGACTGTAGAATACCAAACCAATCTTGGCCTTTTAGGTGTAGTGCGGAAGCTATGACGGAGTAATCTGGAAATAGTTGTCACACGATACTATTCTCGGACGAGTTTTTCTTGATAATATTACTAATTACCGAGTTACCGAGAAGTTGGTAATATCTAAAGGAAGGATGTAGACTCTGGGAACCTCTAGAACCTTGTTCGGCAGGTGATAACTTTTAGACCTATACCTTATGGGTAGTACCTTCGACCTCATGCTCGTGACGTTGAACCTATGAACCCTATATGTTTGATCTTGTGTGTGATTACTGCATCATGCATCCATGCACTCATAAGCATCTTTTGAAGAGATCTTATTTCAAGGGATTTAAAAGTTGACCATTTGTGAATACCTCAGGTACTTTTTTAACCATGGATTCTGGAAAGAAAAAGACCGGGAAGTACAGTTTCAAGGATCCCATGATAGATGAGTTGATCAGTCTAATTCCCGAGATCGAGTGTTCTATAGACTTTTAGAAGAAGTATGGATCCATAATTCCTCTCATAAAGATGAAGATGAAGGAAGGTATTCTCTCGACCTTGGTCCAGTTCTATGATCCGATGTATCATTGCTTTACTTTTCCCGACTATCAGTTGAGGCCTACACTGACGGAGTATTCTTATCTATTGGATTTACCTGTTACCGATCGTGTTCCTTTTACTGGTTTGGAGGGTGAGCAAAAACCACATGAGATTGCTGCTTTGATTCATCCGGGGAAGTCTGAGGTGGAAGCCCATATGACTACTAAAGGAGGGATTAAAGGATTACCAGCTCAGTTCTTATTAGAGAAAGCTCGTTAATTTTCCAGGATGAAGAGTACAATCGCTTTTTAGGCCATCTTTTTTGTACTGGCTTACGGGTGTATGCTATCAGGATCTTCATGATTGGAAACCAAGTTCATACATTATTGGGTGATGCTTATTACTCTATTCATCTTCGGAGTTCTAATCATGGGGGGATAATTATCTGTTGCACGCCCCTGTTGTACCGGTGGTTTATCTCTCATATGCCTCACTCTGATGTTTTTTGGGATGTCAAGAAGGAACCCCATTGGGCCACTAAGATCATGGCACTTACTCACTCGGATGTTGATTGGTATCATCGAGCTTACCAGGATATATAGATTATTGACAGTTGTGGTAGTTTCCCCAATGTACCTCTTCTTAGTACAAAGGGAGCAATAAACTATAACCCTGTTCTTGCGCGACGACAACTTTGTTACCCGATGAGGGATAAACCAAATAGTATTCATTTGAGTAGTTTCTTTCTGAAGGAGGGAGAAGACCATAGAGAAGCTAGGGAGAAGATTGCGAAGGCCTGGCGTAACATTCATAAGAAGAGTAGGAAGGATTTGGGACCTAGGGGTGTTGTTTCTTTGGAACCATATCTTCAGTGGGTCCAAACGAGAGTTATTCAGTTGAAGATGCCATATTCCTGAGAAACACCTATGCCTGATCTGTTAGTGAAGACCACTCCTCCCTTATTAGATGATTTAGAAGAGCTGCAACTTGCTTTGGTCAGGATGCAATAGGAAAAGGATGCTTGGAAGAAAAAGTTCCAAACATTAGAGATTTCCTATAGAGCAGACTTGAAGGACAAAGACGACTTGATTGAGATCCTTGAGAGTCGAGAGGGAGAGACTATGGAGAGGCTAGGGGATTTATTTTCTCCTAAGACTCAATCAGATGCTGATTACTCACTTCTTGATTCAGGTGATTGGAAGGAGGTTGCCACCAGATATGCCGAAGAAAACTAGAGGTTGAAGGCTCAGATTGCCAGGCTCACGGGGAAGCGCTAGCGTATAGAGTGATCTCCATCAGTTTTACTTCTTAGGGTTTTAGATTTTATTTTCATCTTGTACTTGGGATCATTGAAACTTGTAATCCATTTTGGAGTTATTATAATGGAATTTTCAGTATTTTCGAATGCGTTACTACCTTGATATTTGCAATATGTCCATAAATTTTAAATCCATTGAAATATTAAATAAAATAAAATCATGTGCATTGCACATCATGCATCATATTGCATATATTTCTTGCATTTGTTATGAATATCTAGGTGTCTTACCAATCTTCTTTACCTCGTTGAGCAAGCTGACTCACTGCTACAACACTCGGGCTAATTTCAGAAAGAAGATGGATAACTTAGAACCAGAGAATCGCGATCTGTGCAAGGAGGTTTTTGCTTTAAAGGCCGGCATGCCCGATCTGACTGCTCTGGTGGAATCTTTGGTGGCTGATCAGAATCAGCCACCGAATGTTCAACTTCAACCAACAAGGGCAACTACTGAAGCTCCGACTGTTCCCATATCTGCTACTCCAGTTGTTGTTCAAAACCGCATGTGTCAAGGATATCCATGGGGAATGCCAGAGAATTTTGAACTTAAAGGTTTCAATCTTGGTCCTCATGATACTCCAATTGTTCAGACTATTGTTACTCCGGCACCTCTTGTAGTGCATGTTGCTCCTGCTGCGCCTCCTTCAGTGAATATGGTTTTGTTGGTTAATGATGATGCGTTTCGTCCTTTCCCTCCATCGAGTGCAGACTTGGGTCTTTATGACAAAATGGATGATTTTCAAGAGCAGTTTGACAAGATGCAAAGAGAAAAGAAGGCCCTCAGGGGAAAAGAGGTATTTGGGCAGAATGTGAATGAGTTATGCTTGGTCCCGAATGTTAAGATACCTGCTAAGTTCACGGTCCCAGAGTTTGAGAAGTACAAGGGCAACACTTGCCCTCATGCTCATCTGGTGATGTACGTACGGAGAATGTCTGCCCATACTGATGATCAACGGCTGCTGATTCACTTTTTTCAAGATAGTTTGATCAGTGCTACACTAAAGTGGTATATGAGTTTGGACAGTGTTAACATCCATACTTTTAATGATTTGGGAGAAGCGTTCATCAAACAATACAAGTACAATATGGACATGGCGCCTTACCGTGATCAACTAATGGCCATGGTTCAGAAAGACAGGGAATCGTTCAAAGAATATGCACATAGATGGCGTGAGGTAGCCGTCCAAGTGATTCCTCCCATGGAAGAGAAGGAGATGACTAATATTTTCTTGAAAATGCTGGGTGCTTTCTACTACGAGAGGATGGTAGCAAGTGCGTGAAGTGACTTTACTGAAATGGTAGGAATGGGTATCCTCTTAGAAGAGGCTATAAGAGGGGGCCGTTTAACAAAGAATGAAAGTTCTGGAGGTATGAAGAAACCGTCTTATGGGTTTACCAAGAAGAAGGAAGGGGATGAAAATGTTGTTATGCAAGAGAGGAGGGTTAATACTCCTAGAAGGAATTATTAGCGTCATCAGCAAGTCACCTCAGTTACTCCAGTTGTGCGTGCAGATCCAACTATCGTTGCTTATCAGAGAACATCCCAGTAGGGGAATCAAGGGAATAATCAAAGAAGGGAGAGTTGTGACCCTATTCCTATGAGCTATACAGAGTTACTACCAGCATTGATTCAGAAGAAGTTGGTTCATACCCGACCACCTCCCGCTGTACCATCACCATTGCCTTGGTATTACAAGGCAGACCAAACATGTGCTTTTCATCAGGGAGCACCAGGGCGTAACATTGAGAATTGTTATCCTTTGAAGACCTAGGTGTAGAAATTGGTGAAGTCTGGTATTCTATCTTTCAAGGATGTGGTACCTAATGTGAAAGACAATCCTCTACCCAAGCATGGAGGAGTAAGTGTTGTGAATATGGTGGCCGGTTGTCCAGGCGACTTCTGGATTTTTGATATTAATCTGGTTAGAGGAGATTTGGTGAAAATGCATGCATACCTTTATGAATTTAGCTACTATACGCATGACCATTTCGGTTGTGCTATTTTCAATACACACATACAGGATTGCGATAAGATAAAGGCTGATTTACAGGAGATGGTGGATGAAGGACTCATCTACATAATCAAACCTAGGGAAGAGTATGAAGAGAAGGTGAATATGGTTTTTGGATGTCCTAGAGAATTTAGAATTTTTGTTGTAGAGTATAAGAATGAGGACCTTATGCAATTACATGCTACTTTCAGCCATATGGCTGGTCAGGTAGAACACCAGTATGGATCTTGCCGAATTTGTTGTTGGGACTCCAGAGGATGTTCAATCGTGAAGAAGGGTGTTCAGTTGTTGTTGGACAATGGAACTATAAAAGTTATAGGTCAAAGGGATGATTACCATGAAGTTGATTTGATTGAAATTTGCTTGACTAAAGAAGAGGAAGATGAAGTTGTTATTGGAACCTAGTTCCAAGCCTTATTCATTGACAACATAAGAGGAAATGAGAATTCCATGGTTTCGCTTAAGGATGCGCAACAAGTTGTGCGAAAGGATCATAGCGAGGTATGGGGACAAATTGTGGATCCACCTGTGAACAAGAACAGAGCCGGATTAGAGTTCTCTTTGAAGAATTACAAAGGTAAGAGCATGAAGTCAAAGTCTTTTGCAGGCAAGTATCAAGACATTTTCTGTAGCGGGGGTTATCTTTATCCAATTGTTTCCATGATTAATGCTATTGTAGAAGATGAAGCAGAGCAGAAAATGCTGAATTATGTGACGCACGGAGTTAGCGTTCAGCACTGGATCACCATTTATGTTCCCTCTTGCATACATGTTTCAAAGTAATTTGTTTTGTTAATCTTTTTGAAAAGCTTTCACTCTGCCCAAGGTGGAAGTATTAATGTTGTAAGGCTTATCTGTTTGCTGTGACTTTTAAAATCAATAATAAAAGTTGTCCTTGTTTCCCAAATTATGTCTTTATTTTCTACTTTTTTCTTGGAAAATGATAATAAAAAAAAAACCTTTCAAAATAAATAAATAACTGAAATTTGATCTGCATGATCACTTGTTATATGTGTAAGTTTCTAAAAGCAATCATAAATCATATGTGCAGATTAATTAAAAAACCCGTTGAATACAAAGACCCTGCACCCTCTCCCAACTTTGAATGTCCTGTGTATGGGGCTGAAGTAAAAGATTATGATGAGATTCCAGAAGAGGTCTCACGATTGCTTGAGCACGAGGAAAATACCATTCAGCCATATAAAGAGCCATAAGAAGTGATCAATTTAGGTTTAGAAGAAGATCCAAAGGAAGTCAAGATTAGACCATTGCTGCATCATGATGTGAAGAGCAGGTTGATTGAGATGTTGAAAGAGTATGTGGATATTTTTGCTTGGTCTTATCAAGATATTCCTGGTCTAGATGCAAATATTGTAGAGCACCATTTGCCGTTGAAGCCAGAGTGTCCGCCAATTAAACAAAAGTTAAGAAGAACTCACCCAAATATGGCAATGAAGATCAAATAGGAGGTTCTAAAGCAGATTAATGTTGGTTTTCTTGTGATGTCATTGTATCCTTAATGGATTGCCAATATTGTCCCAGTACCGAAAAAAGACGGAAAAGTTCGCATCTGTGTAGATTACAAAGATCTAAATAAAGCTAGTCCAAAAGATGATATTCCATTACCACACATTGATATGTTAGTGGATAGCACAACAAAATTCAAAGTATTCTCGTTCATGGACGGATTTTCTGGGTATAATCAAATAAAAATGGCTCCGGAGGACAAGGAAAAAAACAACGTTTATCACACCATGGGGAACATTCTGTTACAGAGTGATGCCCTTCGGGTTGAAGAACGCTGGTGCAACGTACCAGAGGGATATGACAACCCTATTCCATGATCTGATGCATAAGGAAATCGAAGTATATGTTGATAATATGATTTCCAAATCCCAGACTGAAGAAGGACATGTAGAAGATTTGTTGAAGTTGTTTCAGCATTTGAGGAAGTATCGTCTCCGCTTGAATCCAAGTAAATTCACCTTCAGTGTTCGATCATGGAAATTGTTAGGTTTCATTTTTAGCCATAAAGGAATTGAAGTTGACCCTGATAAAGTCAAAGCAATTCAAGAGATGTCTGTGCCAAGAACTGAAAAGCAAGTCAGAGGGTTCCTCGGGCGTTTGAATTATATTTCCAGATTCATCTCCCACATGACTGCAACATGTGAACCAATCTTTAAGTTGTTAAAGAAAGATCAAGGTTGTGCGTGGACGGATGACTTACAAAGGGAATTTGAAAGTATTAAAGAATATCTTCTTGAACCTCCTATCTTGCTCCCTTCTATCGAAGGAAGACCGTTGATTATGTATCTGACTGTGTTAGATAAATCCATGGGTTGTATTCTTGGAAAACAGGGAAGAAAGAGTTTGCCATTTATTATCTCAGTAAAAAGCTCATTGATTGTGAGTCGCGGTATTTCATGCTGGAAAAGACATGTTGTGCTTTGACCTGGTCGGCAAAGGGTTTACGACTGTATATGTTGAATCACACTACTTGGTTGATCTCCAAAATGGATCCAATTAAGTACATTTTTGAAAATCCTTCTCTTATTGGGATAATTGCCCACTGGAAGATGTTGTTATCTGAATATGATATCGAATACCGCACTCAAAAAGCTATTAAAACCAGTGTATTGGCATATTATCTTGCTCACCAACCAATGGAGGACAATCAGTCTGTAGAATATGAATTCCCTGATGAGGATGTGATGTTCCTGAAAGTAAAAGATTGTGAGGAACAATTGCCTGAGGAAGGTCCTGACCCTGAATCTCGTTGGAGTATGATATTTGATGGAGCTGTGAATGCTTATGGTAAAGGAATTGGTGTTGTGATTATCACTCCACATGGATCGCACATTCCTTTTACCGCAAGGCTAACATTTGATTGTACTAATAATATGGAAGAATATGAGGCTTGCATCATGGGTCTCGAAGAAGCTATTGATCTCATAATTAAAAATCTTAATGTGTATGGTGATTCACCTTTGGTAATAAACCAGATTAAACGGGAATGGGATACTCGTCACCTCGGCTTCAACCATTACAAAGATTATGCTAGAAGTTTGTTACCCTTCTTTAATAAAGTTGAATTACATCATATTCCAAGAGATGAAAATCAGATGGCTTGTGTTCTGGCAACTTTGGCTTCTATGTACCAAGTAAATACTTGGAATGATATACCTCGAATTATGGTTCAGCGAATGGATAGGCCCGCTCATGTGTTTACAACAGAAGAGGTAGAAGATGAAACACTGTGGTATTATGACATCAAGCATTTTCTTCAGACTCAGGAATACCCGATCGATGCATCGAAGAAGGATAGAAACACATTGAGAAGATTGGCTGGAAGTTTCTTCCTCAGTGAAAATGTGTTGAATAAAAGAAATTATGACATGGTCTTTCTCAGATGCGTGGATAGACACAAATCAGGCATGTTGATGCATGAGGTTCATGAAGGTTCATTTGGCACTCATTCTAATGGACATTCGATGGATAAAAAGATGATAAGGGCAGTTTACTATTGGATGACAATGGAATCTGACTGTTACAAATTTGCAAATAAGTGTCATAAATGTCAGATTTATGCATATAAGGTCCATGTGCCTCTGACACTTCTCAATGTGATTTCCTCCCCGTGGACTTTCTCCATGTGGGGTATTGACATGATTGGGATGATAGAACCTAAAGCTTAGAATGGACACCATTTCATTTTAGTAGCAATTGATTACTTCACCAAGTGGGTGGAGGTTGCTTCATATGCCAATGTTACTAAACAGGTGGTTGTGCGCTTCATCAAGAATAATCTTATATGTCGGTACGGTGTGCCGAGAATAATTATCACCGACAATGTCTCGAATTTGAACAATAAAATGATGACAGAGTTGTGTGAAGAATTCAATATTGGCCATCATAATTCCTCTCCGTATAGGCCAAAGATATATGGGGCTGTTGAAGCTGCTAATAAGAATATCAAGAAAATTATCCAGAAAATGGTTGTTAATTATAAGGATTGGCATGAAATTCTCCCTTTTGCTTTGTATGGATATCGAACGTCTATCCGCATTTCAACAGGACCAACCCCGTTCTCCCTGGTGTATGGAATGGAAGTTGTACTCCCAGTCGAGGTTGAGATTCCCTCTTTGTGTGTGATAATGGAAACCAAGTTGATAGAGGCTGAATGGGTCCAAAACCGATTTGACCAATTGAATTTGATCGAAGAGAAGAGGATGATAGCTTTGTGCCATGGACAATTATATTAAAAAAGAATGGAGAAATCTTTTGATAAAAAGGTCAAACCTCGTGAATTCAGAGAAGGAGACCTCGTGCTCGGGAAGATCATGTCTTTCAACACTGATTCTGGGGGCAAGTGGACTCCCAATTTTGAAGGCCCATATGTTGTCAAGAAAGCCTTCTCTAGCGGTTAATTAATTATTGAAACTATGGATGGCGAGGAGTTCCCACGTCCCATGAATGCTGATGCAGTCAAGAAATACTTCGCCTAAAGAAATAAAAGAACAGCTCGCTAAATTGAAAACCCGAAAGGGCGGCTTAGGCAAAAAAGAGCGTCTCGGTAGGCTGAAAACCCGAATGGGCGGTCTAGGTAAAAGTTAGAGACATAAATAGAATAAATTTCTCGCTAAGTTGAAAACCTGCAAGGGCATCTTAGGCAAAATTTAGGGACTTTCTTGCCAAGTAACTACATCATGCAAGATCTGATCATTGAAGCAACAATATTCTCGAATCCTCATTATACTCCAACGGAAGCTGCTACTCAGGATTTCAAAAATTGTTAGAGGGGATAATGGTCATTGTATCTCAATGTATCATTTTCATTATATATTACCATTTTCCAAACTTTGTAATCATCTATGGAGTCTCGCCATTTGCAGACTACCATTCTATTAATTAAGTTTGATCTGTTACCCAATTCTTTGTGTTTCTTATTTTGTTTAGCTTGCAAAGACCCCATTTATTATTGATAATAACTTTCAAAGCAAAAAGATTAAATGACAAAATCGATTTTTCAAAAATAATTTACAATTTGATTTTACTTTAGAATTTGTGATGCGAAAAAAAAAATAACAACAAAAATGGTGATCCCGGGAATGGACGAACTCCAATTGTTTTAAGAATTTTTTGTTCCCCTCGCGAAAGTTTACTTAGGATGATTCGCCGTATTGGGTTCGAGACTCTGGTAACCTCGGTCAAGTTTAGATTCATTCCTCCTCCTTGTCTGAGTTTTAATGATGTAAGGTTTTAATCCGAGATTTCTCCAGTGAAGTTTTTATTCGGTCTAATAGAAGTTCTTTTTTCCAGAGAAGTCGGTACAATAATCACTCTCGAAGAACATGGACCTCCATTTTCCCCAGTGAAGAACGTATATTGGTTTTCCCTTTGTGAATGTGGTGTTAACCTCCCCAATGAAGTGGGCCTGAATTCCCCAGTGAATGTTTTGATGATTTGGTGTCCATCTACTTTACTTGAGATTGGTTTTGCAATCCCCAGTAGAAGTGTTACTTTTGAAAACATTTGTTTCCCTGGTGAAGCCTAGAGAAGGATGTTCTATCCCTGTATCCATATTATTCTGTCACTTTGTTTTGTTTACTTCCAGATTGTGTTTCTCCCCAGTAAAGCTGAAGCCGGCAGTAGGTTATGTTTCCTCAGTTGGCGCTTAATTTTTCTTGGAATGATCATCTTGGATGTAATTTAGCCGAGTGTTGCTTGTGCCCGAGATGGTTTTGACTGGTTACTCCCAGTGTTGTACATCTGTTTTGTCAGCATACGAACGATAAAACTCATACATTCATGTGTACATCATGCATAGCTAAAATTGGAAAATCTTTACTCATTAACATTTGTTAATATTTTTGATGACATATCACACTGTTTTGCAGAGTTATGTTGTCCTCTCTTCAATATAGTGTTGGCCTTAAGCAGAAAGCGTATATTCTCTCAATTTCCCCATTGAGTTATCCCTCGTGGAAGATGTTTTCTTTAGCCTTCCTGTACAGCTCCTTGTTTGGATGGATTTGGTTTTCCCTCTTGAGTTTATTTCTCAAAGGTTGTATTTTGGTTGAATGTTTCATTCCAGTTTATTTCTGGTTTGAGTCTTTGGTTTCCCAGCAATATCATTTACTCTGGATTTATGAAAACTTCGAGTTTTGGTTTGTGCATTTATTTTTCACATGAAGACTTTATATCCTCAACAGGAATATCGTGGCGCTTCCCCAGGAAGTCATATTTCTTTCCCCAGGAAGCCATACTGTTCTCCCCATAAAGTCATTTCTTTTTACAATCCTCCATGACAACAAGTGACGAGTCTCTTTATTTAAGCAACTTGTGCTTCCCTGTAAAAGTCGAGGTAACTTTTTTTACTATCTCCTCTACGAGTGGATAGTTTGCAGTCCGTCGTCAGTTTACGCCAGCTGATGGCAAGACTTTTAAAATTCACAAGGACAGTTTGTTGTGAAATCTTTGCAGGTGATAGTCTCTTTATTTGAGATTAGCTTACCCTTTCCAGGGAAAGTTCCTCGGTTAAAGAAGAAGTTGAGACCCATTTTAGGCGAAACGCCAGAATTTTAGGGAAACTTGTTATCTTTTTGCTACCTTCAGTGAATGTTGGTAGTTCATCGTTAGTGAACAGAGATGCTATGATATATTTTCTCTCCACCTTCAGTTAAAGTTGGTAGATCACCATCAGTGATAGTTGGTGCTTGTTATCATTTTGCTACCTTCAGTGAACTTTGGTAGTTCATCGTCAGTGAACGGAGATGCTATGATATAATTTCTCTCTACCTTCAGTGAAATTTGGTAGATCACCATTAGTGAAAGTTGGTCCTTGTAATATTTTTGCTACCCTCAATGAACGTTGTTAGTTCATCATCAGGGAACGGAGATGCTATGATATATTTTCTCCCTGCCTTCAGTAAAAGTTGGTAGATCACCATCAGTGAAAGTTGGTGCTTGTTATCTTTTTGCTACCCTCAGTGAACATTGGTAGTTCATCGTTGGTGAACAACGATGCTATGATATATTTTCTCTCTACCTTCAGTGAAAGTTGGTGCTTATTATCTTTTTGCTACCCTTAGTGAATGTTGGTAGTTCATAGTCAGTGAACGACGATGATATGATATATTTTCTCTCTACCTCCAGTGAAAGTTGGTAGATCACCATCAGTGAAACTTGGTGCTTGTTATATTTTTGCTACCCTCAGTGAATGTTGGAAGTTTATCATCAGTGAACGGCGATGCTATGATATATTTTCTCTCTACCTTAAATGAAAGTTGGTAGATCACCATCAGTGAAAGTTGGTGCTTGTTATCTTTTTACTACCTTCAGTGAACGTTGGTAGTTCATCGTCAGTGAACAGCGATGCTATGATATATTTTCTCTCTACCTTCAGTGAAAGTTTGTGATTGTTATCTTTTTTCTACTCTCAGTGAACGTCCGTAGTTCATCGTCAGCGAACGAAGATGCTCTGATATTTCTTTTCCTTCTACCTTCAGTGAAAGTTGGAAGTTCATCGTCAGGAACTTCAATGATTCTTTCTCTCTACCTTCAGTGAAAGTTGGTAGTTCACCGTCAGTAAACGTTGGTGTTGTTATTTCTTTCCTCTTTCTACCTTCAGTGAATGTTGGTAGTCTCGCCTTCAGAAGGAGTTGGTGTATCCTTTGACAATTGACCACCCTCTCTAAGCCGGGTCTTTTGATCCACCAGTGATTTATTTTCCTGGTCGGGTTGCTCTCTTGTTTCTTTATTATTTTTACATCCCCAATAGTGTTTTGCGTCTCATTGGTCTTGTTCATATGCATTCATGCTCATAAACATTGCATGGCATCTTAGTGCCAAAAATAGGGTTTGTTTTATATTTAGGTATATTCGATCGCGTCGACACGAAGATTTTTAACCTTTGTATCTCTGGATAGAAGAAACTTAAATAAGGGAAGCTATTGTACCCAAATTATTTCCCCTAAGATCCCTTCATCATACCATGTTGATTCATTCACAATAAGATCACACTAGGATTCTTGGTTCCCCTCCCTATATTTAGCTTTTCTCTTTGAGGAATCACCAAGCACCTTGACTTGTGTTCTTTTGTGATCATGAATTTTTTTTGTCTTGATTTCTCCTCTAAATTAATAAAATGCAATGTTGGTTTGTCTTTCTTGTTACTAACATAGGTAAAGACAGTGAGATTTAACAAGTTTCTCCATGGGTTCATGAGTTTATTTACATGCCCTAGTCAATAAAGCTTGAGAATTTCAAACCTCACCATTGGATTTGTTTTGGAACGAATGGCATGGCAACGTTATTTTGGTTCATCACATTTCAAGGTTATCAAATTTGGTTCAAAAGCACAAGGGATTGATTGGAAAAATAGTCATGTTTGGACAAGACTTTGTTTCATTTGGTCACAAGTGCATATTTCTCTCAATTATCAAGATATGGAAGTGGTTTTGGTTTCTATGAGTTCTCATTATCATCTTCAACAACTTATATTTACAAAGCATTTGTGTTGGTACAAGAAGTTTGTTCAAAATTTTCAAAGTTCCTCAAGACATGTTTCTTAATCTAGGAGCTAGTGTTTTGAACTTAAAAGGATTATATCTTGCTCATCTTTTGGTATTTTTGAGTTATTCCAAAGAAATAATTCTCCTAAAAGGTTATTAACAAATCACTTCAAAGGTTCCAAGTTGTTTTCATGTGCAAGAAACTTGATGAAGAAGAAAGATTACAAGTCCTCCAGATGAATCCCCAATGCTCCATGTGTGACTTCAAAGGATCATAACTTGGTCAATTTTTATCACCTTGAGCCCATTAGTTTTCCACAATGATCTTGAGGATGTGAACTTTATGCCTTCTTTTATGTAAAAAGTGAGAAAATGGATGTAAGTTTCCTTAAGGATACAAAATATTATAGGTCACTTTATGAAATTTCGCCAACTTCAACAAGTCATAACTCTCTCAATTTTTGGATATTTTGAATGGTTCAAGTTTCAAAATATCATTCAAGAGATCTATTTCATTCCATCTTTTTTTAGTCAATATTAAATTCCATGTGGAAGGCTATGTTTGGATGCAAGACATTATAAGTCATTTTTGAAGAAAAATTTGAAAAATTTCAAAGTATGGAAAGTCAACATTTTTCCCAACTTTGACTCGTTATAACTTTCAGCTCAAGCATCCATTTGACTCCATTATTTCAACATTGCAAAGCTTGTAACCTCATCTTTCTAAATCATCAAGAATCATGTCCTAAGACCCCTTGAGCTGAGAATGCCTTTTGTCAGAAGTTGGCACTTTGAAACTGAATTTTTCACCAAGTCAGAAGTTTGAAATCCTTGATTTGGCTTATAAACACTTTGTTTCTGCGCGTTTTTGCTTCTGAATGTGTTTAGTGATCTTCCAGAAGTGATTAGCATAGCAAAACGCGCGTTTTGGATGAGTTTTGATCAAATTAGAAGTCACACTTTTATTTTTTGCAACTTCACACGATTTCCCTCCAAACTTCATCATTTCACATGCTTGGACATTCCATTTGATTCCCTATAAATAGAGGGTCATTCCCCATTCATTTCCTCAAGCTTGGATAGCCAGAATCACCCTGCCAAACTTGTTTCATAACTCAAAATTCAACAACTTCGAAATCCATATACAAGCCTCTTTCAATCCAATTTTCCATCAATTCACCTTCCTTGATCTTCCCCGAAGCTAACCTTATATTACATTCAAGAATCGTGTCCTATATTGCTCCATAGAAGTCTAGTTTCAGAGCTCTACAACTTAACTTCAATAGGTAGATTCCTTTATCAATTCTTAAAAACTTTGATATCATTGTGATGCTCTCATTGCCCTGGTTCTAGTCGTAACACTTGCTTTTTTACTGGAAACACGTTCTGACCATGAAATTTCAAATCCCTTTTCAAAACTTTTCTTCCAAATTGTTTGAGCTACAATTTATATAAATTTGGCGCTAGGGTGTGGTTGTCTTCGTATTAAAGGGACGAAGTGAATGGCATAGGTCTGAGCTTCTGATTTTACAGTTTGAGAGACCTATAATTCACGTTGGCTGGAGGTTGAAGATAACCTATGTGTCATCTTCCAACCAATGACGACACGCCACTTGTTTTTTTTGAAATCTGATTTTACTTTTTGATTCCATGTATTCATTAATGACCATGATATGCACAATGCGCCAGATCCCTTGGATTTGATTACTAATGCGTTTTGACTCTCATCCAATGGTCCATATATTTTTGACTTTTATTTTCTTTTCTAATTTTTATATTTAATTGTTTTGAACTTCAAAAAATCATAGAAAATTCATTTTAAGTCCAAAAATTATGAAAAATATTTTTGATTATTATCTTTCTGAATATTATTTTTTCATAATTTAATTTTGTGTTTTGGGACTTTTTACAAATTTTCACTTTGTTTGAATTATTTCAAATGTTTAAAAATACTTTTATGCATTTTTAAATTCTGAAAAAATTATGGAATGATCCAATGATATTGTGACAAATATTGGGGACCTCATTTATTTTTGATTTTTGACTTTGGTATTTTTTATCATTTTTGGTTTATTTTACTCATTTCTTTTAATTTTAAAAATAGTTTCTGACTTTAAAAAATTACCAAAAAAATTATAAAATCATTTGAGTCCTTTTCTGATTTTTCCATAGTCTTACTTTTTATTTTTTGATAAATTTGAACATAGTTGATATTTTTCTCTTTTATTTCTATTTTAAAACATTTTATTTTAAACCCTTTTTTATATATATAAAATGCAATTTTATTTTGTGACTATTTTCTGGCTAATCTTGGCTTAAAATTTTGATCATGAAATTTATTAACATCATTGGGTCCATGGTGTTGAGTCTAACTCCACAAAAATGGATGAATGATTTTAATAATAGTTTGATTAAATTTAATTCAAAAGTGGTTTGTATATTCTCTCTCACCCCCTCTTCATCTCATCCCTTTTCTTATTGCACTAAGTGTTATTGGAGCATGATCTCTATATCATGTCTCAAAAAATGGTGCATAGATTGTTATTGACCGGTCTCAAAATAGGTGTGACTTCTATATAAGTCCACTTACGATTGCTTAACATAGCGCTAAATTTTGTTCTAATTCGAATAAATGATCATTCATGGCCGAAACTTATGTTTGCAAGCCCAAGTATGTTAATTTGATCTCTTTGATCCAATAACCTTGAGATTCATTGTGTGGAGGCTTTGGTTCTACGATCTACAACACCTTTGGTCTACGCGGATCACTTAAACATCATTGATCATTAAATGGTACACATGAGGATTCCAAATGGATGATATACTTGACAAAAAGCAAATGCAACTTGTTGTGTGGAGGCTTTAATTTTACCAATCCTCTAATGAGTTCCAAATGAAAGTTTCAAGATGATCATCCAACTAACCACTAATCACAAATAATTGACTTTATCCTTTATTTTTATTATATGCCCCTTTATTTTTATGCATTATTTACTTTTAGTATTTACATTTCATGCCATTTTCATCTTTTCTCATTTGAGTATTTACTTTCTTGTCATTTAATTTTTGCTCACTTGAGCTTTAGTTTTCTTTTTTAAAACACCTAATAATTAACATAATCCCTAAAAATATTTAATGATACTTGGACTATTTGGCTACTATCCTTGGCATTATGGAGCATTGGAATTTTTGGACTTAGGATTAGAAACCTTGGCCTATGATTGGAGACCTTGTGACCTTATCTGATTATTTTGTCTGGAGCTCTTGAGGTTTACCTCAAGACATTGGGTTGTTTGTTTGTTTTGTGTGCAGGTTATTGTGATTATACTCTTTGTTTATAATCTGGAATTCACCCATATAAAGCCGTTACTCTGCCCAATTTTTGTGAAGACTTAATACACTTGAAGTTTGATTCTCTCAAGAGGTCTAGTATCTTTGCTTGCTTGGTTTCAATCCAAAGAATGGAAATTCTATCTTGGCTCATAATGTCAAGTATTAGCTTTTGTTGGTTATATGGTTCTTATCCCTAGATTTTACCTTATGCTTTAGGATAGCCTCTTTTCTCCTCCCATATTCTTTAATTTCAAAAATCTTCTCCCTCCTTTTGAAAACTCTTCTTGTTTTAAACTTGAACCACTTTCATAATAATCTTGGACTTAGGTTCATGCATTTTCAAACATTTTCATAAATAAACTTCAATAAACTTAATAATATTTTGACATTTTTATTGTGAGAAGACAAAAAATCAATCAATCTCATTCAAACCATTTTTCCATCTTGGCTTTCATCTTAAACTTTTCTCAAAAGATTTGACTCTTCTCAATCCTTGTAGTGATGCAAATAACTATACTTATACGATATGTAGTGAAGTGAGATATTTTCCACTTGGGTGTTGAGTGAGGCATTGTTGATTTTAAAATCCAAGACATATCCTCCACTTTGAGATGATGCAAATTCTCCTTTCTCATGATTGTGGGTAGTAAGCATGTTTTCCACATGGACAATGACAATGATGTCCTATCTCTTAAAATCAACCAACACACTTGTGTTTTAAAATCTTTAAAAGACGAACTATGTGTACCCTGATCCCCTATTACACGAAATTTGGTACGTAGGCACTAAAGGTTCACAACCGCGGCGGGTGCAAAAATTATAAAAATATTTCTTTCTCACCTCCACCATCTATTTTTTAACAACATTTTTATATCAAAAATATATAGATTTTACAAAGAGGTTCCTACGGAGTACCGTAGATTTTTAGGGTGCTTATAACTTCCCTTTGCATAACCAACCCCCTTACCTTTAATATTTCCCCCCTCTTTTGGGTTATTCTCTCTTTCCCATTCCTTTGGAAACAATAAAGCGCGGTGGCGATTTTTATTTTGATTTGTATAAGTCTAGTCAATCCAATGGGTTAGTCTTGAACATTTCTACCGCTACAATGCAACTTGAATTTCCACAGCTTTCAACCTATCTTCTAGTTGCCTATAGTTATCCTCAGCTGGTGGATACTATTCGTCAAAATAATCCTCATCCTCAGAAGCTTGATTGTTTGCACCCCCATCACGGGTACTCCTTGCATATTCGTTTTGGTTTTCATCCTCTTCAGACGACTCTTAAACCACTTGTACTTGACGTACATGGCCTTTAAACCTTTTCCCCATGTTGATCAGGGCTTCTTCTTAATCTTTTTCTTGGCAACCAGAAGTGACATCAGTTCATGTTGTCCTTTGGCCAATCTGAGCAAGGTTTCTTGAAATTGAGAAATTTGTGTCTGCAAGTCTCTCACAGTCTTCTCGAGATCCATCTTATAGAAATAAACAATAGAAAGATGAGGTAACCTTTGTCAAAAACCTTCTTATGTCATGATGCATGTAATGTGAATGCAAATGTTTTCAAGGATTTATGGAAATTTAAATTTGCTAAGCAAAGAGAAAATAACAAACATGAACTTCATTAATAAAGATAGGAATTACCAATGCCTCTCGAGCTTACAATGGAGGAAGAAAAAATAATACAAAATAAACTCCTAAAACAAAAAATAGTCAGGAAACTCATGAGCGCATCCTCTTTGGTGCAATGTAGGCATTCAAACTTCGCTCTTCATGAAGCTGTCTCGTAAGCTACAAAATCTTCTTCTGGCTTGCGTAGAACTGGGTTTCAAAGGTGTCTCGCTCTCCTTTGATTTGAATCCATGGTCTTAGAAATTCCTCGAGAGTAGTTGGCATGGTAGGATGAAGAAGAGTGTAAGGGGTGTCTCCCTTAGCAACGAGCTTCATAATTACAGGTAAGATGGAGGGGTAAGGCATCACGAGATTTTGAGCACGAGTTCGTACCCACTTAAGGTAAGGCTCAAGGGGGATGAAATTTTTATGCCCCAATGTCTCACTATCCACTTTGTTTACCATTCTCTAAGCTTGTATGAACCTTTGACGATAGCCTTGGTCGTCACCCTCGTAATCGATTACCAAACATTGGATGAGCACATCATGGGGACCATCTTTTCGTGCCTATCCAAACTTCCATAATGCAAGAGAATGGGTATAGGTCATACCTCCCTTAATTCCTAAGAGTTGGACATTAGGGAATTCCCTTAAACTGTTAATGATGGTAATATCCTCCAAAGATCGAGAACATCAATGGATATTCGAGTTCGAGAGTGACATCATCCTTTGGGACCATGTTAAGCCTTTCTTATTCTTCAATGTTGATCGAGGTAAGTGCGAAATAATCCACCTAGACATTAATGAAATGCAACACAAAAGTGTAACACTTTTCTTCATGGTGCGAGTGTGGAAACAATGTAGAATGTCTCCAAGCAAGGTAGGTACGGGATTATGAGAGAGAGAAACCTTGACAGCATTCACATCTATGAGTTGGTCCAGATTGGGAAATAGAACTAAACCATATATTATAAGGGCCAAGTCATCCTCAAAAGCTTGAAAATCCATATCTTCCCAGAACAAATGAGCCTTCTCCAACAGAAATTTGGCTAAGAAACCCTTAACTCAACTTCTTGTCTCCCAATTTGTCACAATGTCAGATCTCTTCAAATGCAAGGCTTTGGAAATAACTTCCAGCTTTGGAGTCTCCTCTAAACGGTTGAATGGCATTTGATCAAGCACAGGCACTCCTAACAATTGAGAGAATTATTTTAATGTAGGGACCAATTGGTAGTCGGGAAAGGTGAAGCAATGATGCATGGGATCAAAGAATTAGAAAAGCACACACATCATTTCTTTTTGGAAGTTTTAGGTAACCAAGTTGAGAAGTCAACCATATTTCTTGGTGAATGGAGAATCTTCAGGCACTCTTGATTCTAACTCTTGAAGTTGAGGATGCACTTTCACGGAGTTAACTCGGATGGTAATCCTACGAGTGGAAGTCATGACCTACAACATAGAACAAGGATAAATTCTTAAATCCTTGAAATGGTTAGTGAGAATGCTTATGATGTTATGATGTTTATGATGTCATGAATAATAATAAAAAACAAAGCACACAAACACGTTAGGTTTAGGTTTTCACGGGTTTCATAGGTAAGTACCCTCTTGAAGTTTAGTTGGTTCAACATGTCCTACAATGTAATCGGGTTCTAGGGAATCTCAATATCATTAATTTTTCTTCATTAGGAATTGTCTCAGCATAATCAATCTTTTCTTGCGGCCGAAATATCCCAAAAGTCTAATCTCAATGAGCGTAGTATCAAGTATCAACCAATCTTCAACTTTGCACCACAGTCGGCTATCTCACTACTTCTAAATGGCCAAGTTGTTCAATTAAAGGTTCTACGGTCAGTTAGTGCTTCATGACACCGCTCAGTGGCCTTGTATTCTCCCCGATTCAACATAAGGGATACCAGTACCAACAAATGTTTCACACTAACATAGCCATTGCTTCAACCATATTGGTCTATGCCATACAGTTTCCACAATCTTTTGCTAATTAACTAATGATGTTCCCAGATCCGGGTAGAGGATCAATATAAAACACAAACAAGGACCCAAAATGTAAATCAAGCAAGTAAAACAATGAAAGCATTTAAAGGTGATCTAGTCTCTAAGGTAACCCCGCTTTTAAGTCATAATCCCCAGCAGAGTCGCCAGTTCTGTAATAGGGTGGGAGAACTGACTTGGGTGTTTTGCATTTTATCTCAATTATTGCGGATAGAAAAAGTCGCCACCAACTTTTCTTTTATCCAATAAAGGAAAGGGTGAAAATAACAGAAAAGACCTTTTGAGAATTTTCTTGAGATCAGGGGGTAGGTTATGAAAACGGAAGGTGTTAGAACCCTTTTCATCTATAGTTATCTACGGGCTCTAAATTTCTTGATCACTTTGAAATTCTTTGTTTGAAATGTGTTTGTGATTGTTTTTTAAAGTATTTTTGAAAAGTGCCTTCCTTTAGGCGAACTTTGTAATGATTCTCGTCTCTCTAAGAATGTATACAAAGTGTTGACTTTTTAAAATATTTCATGGAAAAGTCTTGGTGTGTTTGAAAGATGTTTTGAAGATGGTTGTGAGCAAGCAACTATGAACGTTCTACCTACTCAAAAAGTATTAGTTATTTTCCTCCTCCCTTAAATATTTCTATCTTACCATTGATTGATAATAAGCCTTATCATTGGATGTGAACAGACGAGCATGGGTCGTTGTATAGTCATAAAAGGCAACATTGTAGGATACCTTTGCAATTTGTCGTAAGGGTCTAAGATCATTTACCGACGTCAACATTTGAAGGGTCATTGAGGGACTAAGATCTTATTTTCGAGGATCATTGCTAAAGTATCCCACGTTCGAGGGACATGATTGTTTATTTGTAGGCAACAAGTGTGGGTTACCCTAGAGGTGCGTCTGTGAATTGTGTTTTGATTGCATGAGTTTTTGTCTTGAGATTAGGGTTCTCTAAGATTGATTTTATCTTGACATACACACCCTAATTTCTAAGAATTATATTAAAAGCCATAAATTGAGGAAATTAAATTCCTACACTATTATATCATTTAGGGGATGGGGGTACAAGTTTAAGAATGGGGATGAAAGCGATAAATCTATAATTATTATTGCAAACCATTAATGATCCAAAAACAAAAATAAAAAGTCTCAAAAATCAAGAATTCTGGTGCCTGGATGACACGGGCACCCGTGTCAGGACCCTGTAATTATCCCTGCATGATTTTTCTGTCCCATACGTGCTGACACGGGCCGTGTCCTGTGACACGGGCATCCGTGTCCGAACCCTGTCCAGGCATTTTGGTAAGTTTTAATTCCAGTAAGAGGGACATGGGCCGTGTCCTATGACACGGGCACCCATGTCAGAACCCTGTCTTGCCATTTTTTTTGTTTTCTTCCCGACACGGCTCGTGTCAGGTGACATGGTCAGCCGTGTCAGACTTCCAGAAGCATTTTTCTGTAGTTTTTAGTGTTTGTAACTCTTCTACTTTTATTTTTCCTCTTTTATACTTTTGAAAATGAAAGTAAAATGATGTATGAAGAAGGATATCACAGTTTTAGAAAACTTACCTCTTGAAGTGAAAAACCGAAATGTGTATGGATGTTTCCAGGTGCAATGTGATTATCGATTGAGCTTCATTAGACCTCCTTGAAATTGTTTCAATCCTTACTTTGTGTTGAAAGTGTTTGGGTCTCTCCAACCAAGCCAACTTGCATGACAATGTCTTTGAGTTTGGACTATGATGATAATTATGTTACAAAAGTTGTTCTTGTGTTTGAATAACTTCTATATGATGTATAAAGTATGTGGATGGTTTTTTTGGAAAGAAATGCAAGGTTTGAGAGATTTGAAGATTTTGGTTCCTAAGCTCAAGAGTGGAGGTTTTGTGGACAGTTATGGTTTTTTGAGAGTATGAGATTTTGAGGGCTTGTTTAGACAACAAAAACTTATGCCCTTGGCTTGAAAATGGCCTCTCTATTTATAGAGGAGGTTTGAGAGAATGAGAGAGTTTGTTTTATAACCTGTCAAAATTCTGGTTTAGTTGAGATGAAACAACCAAGTTATTGTGAAAATTGGTGTTCTAATGCATGGTACAAGCATGGTCTGAAGTTGCTAGAGGATTTTAGGCATGTTGCTTATTGCTTTGACATTTTGTATATACAGAGAAAATAATTGAGAGGTTCAAGGATTTGACAATTGCATAAAGCTTGCTTTATGTGAATGGCAATGATGCCTTTGTGCTATAAATGGAATGATGCAATGGACAATACTTGAATCACTTGGATAATGGTTCAATAAATTGTGTAAACATATGATTATGGATAGATTTGCAAGTCAAAACGCCTGCAAACTAAGATTATGTAGCATGGAATAAGTATTTTGTTATATGTTCTTCAACAAAAGGACTTGCAATTCAAGAATGGATGCCCAACTTCAGACCCTTGAATCTCCTAGCTCAAGTATGATAAATTCATGATCTTGGATGTTTTGGAAATCTTGAAACCTCCTATACAACTTTCATGTTGTTCATATTGACAAAATCATCTTGGAACTATGTGAAAAAATTCTAACAAGTTGGGATAAAATCCCGACCAAAATCTATTTAAATTTTTTCTAAGTGTTAGATGAAAATGTCATGACTTAATGGGCTTATATTTTCAAATCTAAGGGTTTTTTGGACATCAACTCTATAATACAAAGTTGCAGAATTCATTAAGATCTACAACTTTCATGTTGAAAGTTTACTTTGAATCATCTTGCAGCTTGGTGAAAAAATGTCATGAAGTTATGAAATTATCATGTTTAAAACAACTAGAAAAATTTGTAAGTATAGAAAATGTTGACTTTTCCAAAGACATTTTGACTTTCTTGATTTATTAACGACCAAGTTTCATATTTTTGATGTCTTGATGAAGTGTAATATTTAGAACTCAAATTTGATCAAAAAGTCAATGTTTTACTTTTTAGTGTATAATTGACTTTTCATCAGTTGACCAAATTTCATCTATCACTCAAATGATCTTGAGAAATGTCTTGAGCCATGAAATTAGGTCAACATGTTGTATTTGAATCCTTGAGATTGTACTTTAAGCCATTAGATCATGTATTAGTTCAAACAATCCTTGATCAGTCAAATACAGTCAAAACCCTAATTTTGACCTTTTTGCCCTCTTGGTGATTTGAAAAATTTTCCTGGGGAATTGTGATCCAAACTTGATCAATTGATACAACTAATTTTAGGTCATCTTATCAATTGACTGAAGAAACTTGAACTGCGGGACTTGAAACTTAACATGAGCAATCTTGAAAGTCAATAATGACCTATGAAAGTCATATCAGGCATTAAAAGTCCAATTTTCCTTGTGAAAACTCAAACCCTAATTTGAGGAATCAGTGTTGAGGAGACGTCTTGACCTAGTCAATCCTTGTGCAAGCTTGAGCTATTGAAGATCTTGTGGGAAATTTCTTGAGAAATGAGAGGGAAAATTTTGGGGTACAACAGATACCATTAACAAAGACCCTCGGTTAAAAATCATCATATAGATCATAGTCCCTCAATGAACCATCAATGATGCCTTCAGTAAATGATCTTGTCCCTCGATGTTTCCTATGAATACATGATAATAGTCCCTTCGAATTGCTAAAGGTATCCATATATGTTACCTTTATGATTGTACGATGACTCGCGCATGTCCCTCAAACATCCAACGATAGGGCTTCCTATTGACCAATGGTAGGATAAAGGTGTATAAAGGAAGAGGAAAAGAACAAAAGAATTTTGAGTAGGTAGATAGTTCTTAATTGCTTGCTCGCAAACATTTCAAAACATTTTTCACACAATACACTTCTCTTCTGAAATATTTTCAAAACAAACACTTTTTATGTGTTCTTAATGATACGAGAATCATTACAAAGTTTGTCGCACTTAGGCATTTTTCAAAATATTTTCAAAACACACCAACACAAGGAATTTTCAAAAGTAAGCTAGCAATTAAGAGTACGTAGATGACTACGGATGAAAAGGGTGCTAACACCTTCCATTTTCATAACCTACCCCCTTACTCAGAAAAACTCTCAAAGGCTTTTTCCGTTCTTTTCACCCTTTCCTTTATTGGATAAAAGAAATGTCGGTGGCGACTCTTTCTATCCGTGACATTTACGATAAAACGAAAAACCAAAAGACAGTTCTCCCATCGTATTACACTAAGCTAATTCTTGAAAAAAGAAACAGCTACTCTTACCGCTACTTTAACACAAAAACTACTAATTCTCATCCTTAATCCAACTCATTTTCTTTACATCAGTGTGGGTACAGAGCAACGGGGTCGGGATAGGCATTAGGGGATTTGAGAGTGTCATTACATCTAGTTTCTCAATTATGTTGTCGAGCTACTTCGTTCCTATCTTTTAGTACAATTAAACTCTTGTAGCAAGAAGGAGACAGGAAGGGAAGTTTGTCACTTGCAGAACTAAATAAAAGACTGGTATTGTAGCTGAAAGAGTTATGAACCCGTGCTCATAACTCATTGAGGGCTCCCGAAGAGGCTAGTTGACTCACTATAGTTATAGTCTCCATCTGGTAACCAAACAAAGCGCATGCATATTTATGGCTGCCATTTATGCAAGCATTCTCATTCACAAGCCCAAAAAGCAAGAGCAGTCTCTTTATAGCACCAGCAACCGACAGTCCTTTACCTATAGCCTTCCTTGGACCATAGGGGGTAACCCTCTGGAAGCAGTTTCCTTCCACCCTGCCTTAGAAAGAATAATATTATTAGCCTCTCTAGTAGTTCTAATGCCAAGACCTCTATATCTCTTCCTTAAAGGAACTTTGTAGCAACCCACCAGGTGCATCCCTTTTTTAGTAGGATTGAAGTAGACCATAAAAAGTTTCTATTGATTTTTTCTAGTAGGGTACAAGTATGAGCATGCAGTAAAGTAGCTTGCATAACATAGTAAGGAAGGGCAGTAGTCACAACCTAAATAAGAGTAACTTTCCTAACGGGGTTGAGGCATTTTTCCTTCCATTCTTACAACCTCTTTTGAATTCTTTAAATGATGTAGTTAAAGGTACTCTTGCTAACTTTTGAGTGGAACTAAGGGATATTTAGAGACTCTCCTCGGTTATCATTGATGTAGATGCCACTCCCTTCTTAAATTTATCTCACTAAGGATCTAGGAGTATTTGGGCCAACAAAGATTTTATACTTTTGAAGATTAACTTTTTGGCCAGCTTGTTCACATTACATAAGAAAATTTCAATAAGAATCTTAAGTTATTGCAGCTGCTCCTGAAATAAGATAAGAAAAGGAAAGAGTTAGAGTCTACAACTACAACCTCCCACTGGAATTACAATCTTATCCCTTGAAATCAAAAGACAAAGAAAGAAGTCTTAGATTGAGAGGTTCCTCTATAGCCAGTTCCAATTCATCATAGTCGATCGAGGGGTTCATCTTTCGAAGTGATAGTTCTGGACGTCTTGGTATTGGATTGGCTTTTATCTCGTGCTCTTTTAGGCGGTACAAATAATTAGGAATGAACGCACCGAAAAACTACTGTTTGCTCGCAAGATCCATGAACCCTTGCTACAATAACGAGTGGCTAGTTCGTTCAATATCTAAGGGATACTTCTCTACTTCGCTTCACCAAGCATACCCCTCATACTTTAATTGTCCATCTTCCACTATGAACCCAACCCATATGCCCATACCTTTCTCGACCAAAGTAATAAGTAATATTCTAACGCTTAATCAAAGCGGAAGTTACTAGGCCCGACCCAACTATCCCAGGGCAGAAGGATGTAAAAAACTAAAATGTTACAGGGGCTTAGGATGCCACACCAGGATGACATGGTAGCACTGGGCGTGAGTGCGCTAATAAACTAACCCATTTGATAATAAACCCTATCGAGTGTACGCTTTCGATTAATTAAAGGGATAGACCGAACCACCTCACTAACAAAAGTTTAGACCAGGGAATGTTACTGAAGCATATCTCGTTGGATGGATGTCGTTGCCATAAAGTGAGATTTTATGAGACTTTCACAAAGCGGACTACTTTCAATAGTATATGCCTTCCCTGGGAAAAGCAGTAGAACATCCTGATCTCAAAGGAAAGCCTTTCTTTTTGTGTGCTTAGTCTATAAGCAAAGAGGGGGTGCCCAGTATGCTTGAGATGCATCCCAAGGTCGCCAATGACCAGTACTACAACTGAAAGCCACAACATCTTACCCTAAAAAAGGTAGAGTTAGAATACTTTCTTGGTTCAAATTCAATAGTATCTAGAACTAGTAAAAGGTTAGTTCACCAGACCCGCTCATGATAATGCGAATGAAATGAAAAATAAGTCTATTACTAGTTACAGCGATAAGATCCTATCAAATGGCCGATTTTAATTTATAACAAAAAAGTAAAAGATAAGGCAATTAAGAGATGAAAGATAGTTGCAGACTAAGTAATAAAGACTGAATCTTTCTCTTCTATTATATGGAACACATTTAAAGACTGACTGACCTACTAGAGGGAATAATTACTCTTATTGACCGAAGGCTAAATGACTCCTATTCTTTTTTCACAATCGCCAATAAGATGTTAGGAATCGGTAGCAGCAAGAAGCCTCTCTTGGCCAAGAAGAAAGAGTTATAGGCGGGAGTAAGATTCTTATCCAATTTGTCTATTAGTGGAATCCCGAAAAATAAATATTAATCTTATGTAAATGAAGGGAAATTTGATGGCTTAAAGGAGTTTTAAGCCACTCTTTTAATTCCTCTTAGGTTATTTCAGATCGAGTTTTGCAAAGGGTTGGTGCATTGATGCCTAGAATACGCTGTTTAAAAGGTAGTTTGCACTTTATGGCACAACTTTTTATCCTTTAAATAAGAGGAGGTGATCAAGACCTTAGGCAGCTCGATGCATCTAGTTTTGGTCTAGATAACGAGAGACAAAAGGATGTTGGCCTTTGTTTCTCCGTGAAACAATTTCTAGCCTCTTATTAAAGGTTACTTGCAGGATTAACTACATTAATCCTAGACTTAGTGTTTAGAGTGTTTTTGGGTTGGAAAAAGGGTAAATGGGTAAAAGGTAAAGACAATTGCGAAGTAAATAAAGCAAAGACAAGGCTTGTAATTTAAAGTGAAAAGACTGTAAATTATTATGAATTTAAATATTGAACCATTCATGCATTGTTAAGTTTGAACTCATTTCTCTCTTAGATGCAGGTAGTTTGAGTGTATTGCTATTAAATATGAAGAAATACAACCTCTAACATAAATACATAAATTTGCTTAAATAGATATCTTAAACATGTAATCATTGACAGTTACTAGCCCATGTTTGGATTCATGGAAATTGTTTGAATCTTCCCATGTCCTCGTTGGGGTTTACGTTGGTAATCATTCTCGCCAATTGTGAGTCTTTGCTCCATTTCCCTTTGTAATTATTGACAAATGCTTCTGATCTTCTGGTCCTCATCGATTGGATCACTCTATCAATGCCTTCCCCTTACTTGAGGTATCTTTTTTTCCCTCCAATCTATGATTCTTTAACCAAATAAACCCCACAGCTTAAGGTTCATTAGTCAAAAATTGCTTGTCAACAAATTGCCCACCAAAATGCCTTATTCGATGGAGTCTTGTTGACGGGAGAATTTGGAATTTTTCTCTTTTGTGTTATCTACCGAACGCTTCTGTGGGGATGATGTCATGCATAATTGTGACTACTTTCTAAGGAACAGCTCCCTATGTCACTTCCATCATTTCTCATGATCACTCATAAATTTTAGGGCTTGGGTTTTTAAACAAACCCCACCAACTTTTCAACTACTTTTGCATCATCATCGTTGGATCAGTGCCACTTTTCAGTGATCGACGGGTGTGAATTTTATTTAAATACCCTCTTTTGGGTTACATTCACCTCTTCTTCTGCCTTCATCTCTTCCTCTTGCTCACTCATGAAAGAAAAACAGAAAAAACCCTTTGTTTCCCGTGTTTTCTACTGAATATTAGACAATGGAAGTTTCTGGTTCTTTTCATGTTTCTACTGGTGCCAACCCAATGGATTTTTCTCTTACAGATACCACCAATTTTCCAATTATTCCGCAACCTACATCAATTGACTCTCGCACCACTACAACCTGGCAACAACAAATGCTCATTCCATTTGCAGTTTCTGGAGAACTCCATGCTTTTCACAGTCCGTACCCTACCCCAAAGAATGACCCTAAAAAAGTTCAAGGAATTTTTACTTGCTACACTCCTGCGAAACCTCTTTCATTTTCTCAGGATTTCACACTTGACTTTAAGTTTGTGGATTCTTATAACAGTCCTTTTCGTGCTACACACACTCTTGGAAATTTGGCCTATTTGGTGTGGCTCGACAGGGTATAGGCTAAGAAGAAGACTTTTTGGAAGGCATTTGACATTTTCAACGTAATCCAGCTATCGAGAAATACTTACAAAATCAATCCTTTTATGATCACAACGTTGATCTTCTTTTGAGAAGGTTCGACCAACACTTTTCAATTCCCCTAGAGGATGCTAACACCTACTCTCTTTGACATAGAATCCATTACTGGTTTCTCTCCTTCGGGATATGTTTTTGATTCCACTTTGTTGACTGAGCACACATTCCGCTTCGCCAAAGCTGGTCTTACATAATATATTGAAGACCATCACGATAATCAAAGTAACGATATGTCTGAGGAAGAGAATATTTCTTTTCTCACTCTTTGGATTTCTTACTATTTTTCCCCTGGGTCTCTGTAAATGGTGAAAGGTTTCATCCCTTTGGCCATTCAACTCCATGAAGGTCGACATATTTCTTTGGGTAAGCTCATGCTGGCCTATCTTTACCATACTCTTAGTGATGCTTCTTTCAGGCTCAAGAACTTTTCTGAAAATCCTAAAGGGCCAGCCCTCTTAGAACCCTTTTGGTTTCTACAACATTGGTTGAATTCTAATTTTGAGCATCTATTAGCTTCTCCTCTATCAGAGGCCTTCGAACGCTCTTTGTTGACCTGATCCGTCGAGGGGTTAAGGCTATCTCTGCTCACTCCTTGGGAGCTTCGACCAGGTATATTTTTATGAAGTACATTGATTTATTCATAGAAACCACTCTATTTGTCAAAGCTATGGCTTCTTTTGTGAGGAGGAATGTTGGCCCCACTTGGTTTAAGGATCCTTTTCCTAGAGTTAGCCCTAAAGCGGCTGCTAAATCAAATTATGCGTGAAGAGCATTCTTAATCCTTACTTTCTCATCTTCTCGTATTAACACTGGTTCCAAGGGTTATGGCTTTGTGTCGTATCATCTGTATCTGGTTGTTCAGTAGTTTGGTTTTTGCCAAATTAAGCCATCATCTTTGGTTTCCCATATTCAAGACATCACTTGGTTTAGACGTCAATTAAGTGAAGCGGAATACATATAATGCATCTTATATGTGAGAAATTCTTCTTAAACTTCATGTGTTTTTGTTTAAACCTTCTTTCTTTTACACCAAAGAGTTCAACAGTTGGTGGTCTCAGTACCAGAAGAATTATTTCTCTGCCACTATCTTTTTGTAGATGTTAGTATATGCCTTTGAGGCTTCGGAAGTAGAGGCTCCGACTGCTCAACAAAATCCTGAGGTTGTCGAAGCTGTCAAAGTCCCACCCCCTAAGGTATCTTAGCTTGCTTCTCATGTTTGAATTTGATCATCCTCATATATTTTTTATGGTCTTATTCTACCATTTTCAGTGGCAAAAACGAGCTTTAACCACTAAGAATGTTGTTGCTGCACCCTCAAAGAAAGCCAAGGTTTCGAATCCCCGGGTACATAACACATCTTTCACACGTGCTTCCATACCACTGTAAATCAATAACTGAAACTTTTGGTACTACTAGGTTTCTAAAAAGGTACCACAACCTTCTATTTCCCTAGACAATTCCGTCCATAGTGATGGTTCTCACATTTTTTCTTCCCTCACAGATTCGGATCCTACTAAGCCTAAAGTATCTAAAAAAGTCAAAAGAATCATCCTAAAAACCAAAAATTCATAGGCTAACCCTGATGGTGCTAAGGTTCCGCCTGCTCCTATTCATGATCAAGAGGAAACTTCAGCTCCTCCATAACTAACCCCAATAATTACACTTCAATCTGAACATAACATCCAACCCAATGAAGAGGTACTTATTTTATTATACCATTTATTTTTATGCAACTAGACCCTTCTTTGATTCCTGTAATGTTTTCAGGCACAAGTTCAAGAAAAAATAGTTGGAACTACTCCATCCATTGACACAACTTCAAACAAAGGAGATGATTCCTTAAAACTAGGCATGACCCCTTGATCGATATTTCCTCCCATTCAACTGCCCCTGATGATCACCTTCCTTTCTCAACTGCGCACATCAGTGAGGAAAACACTGAAACCAATCAAGATCATGCCGCTGTTAATGTTCCTCTTCAGGAAAATCCTAACCAACAAGGTTTTGTTGACGGTAACTTGGTACACTATGCTCCTACCAATCCCGAGTCTCACATCTTACGATACACAAGCTCTAACAGTTCTCTAAGCCAGTCGAAAATTCTTGAAATGAAGCAGAAGCATCCAACTGAAACTTTATAGAGGCTCTAAAAACTCCGACAAGAACTCGTTGTTCCTGTTTCGATGACCCTTGTTGCTGGTTTAGACCCTGATGTGACCCTCAAATTGCAGAAGTTAAAAGTGTACCATCTCAATAGTGATTTCCTTTCAGACGCTGTCGATGAGAATGATTTGGCAGCACACATTTTCAAACTCTTTGACGGAATCTCCAGCATACTATTCCTGAAACTTGGGTTCATTACATTATTAATTTCAAGGCATTCTTTCTCCAGGCCATTGCTGACCTTTCCTTGACTAAACACTCACCAACCAACTCTAGGCTAGCACCACCGATATGGCTAGCACCACCGATATTAACTGCCTTCAAATCCAAAAGTCAATCTCATGCCGACCAAAGTTCCACTTTATCACAGCAGATTTCTTCCTACAAAACTCAAATATCTGATCTCCAGAAGAAACTATCTGATGCTGAAGGCAAGAAGGCCTTGCTGGATTCGGCTAAAGCACTCTCGAGCCAAAACGAGATTAACAAAGAGATTCAAAAAGGCATTGAGCATGGAAAAAAGGATTTAAAGATTAAAAACACGATTCGTGAGTTGACAATGAAGAAAATACGTGTCGCCAACAACATTGTTTTCGAAAGGGCCCGCTTCGAAGAATTTAAGTCTCGCTTTCCATTTTGGGACAACTTGTGGTTAATTGTTTGGGTTTTCCATATTTTGAATTTCCCCCGGCCTCTAACTCTCAATTGTATAATCAATTATCTTTCATATAATGCTTTTTCCAGTTTTCGACAATTCCATGTCTGCCAAGATGATTAATGGGTTTTTTTTAGAAATTCTCAATTAATTCTCTCAATTAATTTGAACTTTCACAATTTTATCATATAGACTTGAAAAACTTAAAATATTTCAAAATTTCAAAATTTCTTTCTCAATCTTAGTCAATGATCTGCCCCACCACTTATGGGATTGATCACTCGAATGAAACATCATTAACTGGTTATAAAACACAATTTGTTGGTGAGAACACTGATATTAAGATGAACTACGAACATTAACCATTTCAAAATACATCCTTTAGGCTTAATACAAAAATTATATATCTAGGTTGTCATATCAAACTACACCCAATTTCTACATCTAATGGTAAGTAGCTTGTAAGCCCCAAAGGCTTGTATCCTGCCTCTGGCTTTTTGAAGTTGTTGTTTTAGGCGTTGTTGACCTCTTCCTTAATGCTTTATTTTGACTTCGACATGCATCTTTCAGCTCCTAAAGATTAATGTTTATGATGCCTTCAGTCATAGGCCGAATTCAAAATTACATTTCTCATTTGTTGGTCATCCTTTTTGGATACAAACGAACCCGTAGGTGGAATCAACTTTCTAGGCCATGTTTCTTCTTCGAAATCCCACGTAAATCCATTATCAGGATCCAAATTGAGATAATGATTTGAGTTTATATTGGGAGTGTGATTCTCATCGTCACAAGGCGCTACATTCACCATATGTTGGTCGAAAGACTTCTTCCCACCTTTCACATCATGAACTTTATAATAGCTCTGATCAGCTTCTATGTTCTCTACAACGCCATATTTTCTCCAAATGGAAATTCTTTGGTGCAAATTCGATGGAACTGCACTTATTCCATGGATCCTTTCACGGCCAAGTAATATATTAAAGTTATCTTTGAATTTTATAACCATGAATAGTGTTGATTTGGTTGTTGTTTTGACAACCAAATTGACTTAGACGACACGTAGTATGCTACAGGTTTTTCCTTTATAGTTTGATAAAACCATGTTGTGAGGTCGAAATTCCGACCCACACTTCCATATTTTCTTAAACAGAGTGTGTGACATTAAATTTATGATTGCTCCAAGAAACAAATAGACAAATCATCGAAATAAAACTCAATGAAGTCGGCATCGAACATTTTTTATCCTGCCGAAAGGGAAAGGTGAACATCGAGTAAAACTGACGGAGAGAAATCACGGTCTTACAACAATAAAGATTGGGTAAGGAAGTCGGTTACCTGAGGGGAAGGTATTAGCACCCCACATGTCTTTGTTACTTCACAGGATCCACTTATGTTTATTCTAATCTAAGGGTGTGTAAAATCTATGTCTAAATCTTAAAATCTATAAAAAAATATGTAAAGAGGGAATGCATGCAAAAAGAACACACGTGTAAAAGAAGGAAAAATTACAAAGTTCGCTCGACTGAGCCCCGTGACCAAATGCCTACGTATCCTTTTTAAGGAATCATAGCATCGTAGTTCGGCTCAATAGTTTCAACTTGTGGCGTCTTTTTATGAACAATGCTGGCGAAGAATTCCCTTTTGAAAAAGGTATTAAAAAGAAAAAGTCCAACGTCAAAATAAAAGTTTGAATTGGTTCGTATTTTTGGCTGCGTTCAATAGCTAGTAGATCTCAAGAGAGAGATATTAGCTACTTCTAAGCTTATCCATGAAAGGAGTCTTCAGACTTGAACCACACCCAAAGTCAAGAATGGAAGAAAACTAAGATCGAGAAGAAACCCTCTTATCATTTCCCATACTTAACAAAGATGTGATTCTCATCAGTAATTATTAAACGTTTTGAAGTTTGAAAAGAAAAAGAAGAAGTTTAGTCTTGATGCAAATGCAAAAGAGAAAGAAAAAGACTAAGGGAAGACTAACAAAATAGCCCTAAAGTTGTCATGCAAAGTTGATCCTATAGTGGAGGATAAAAGAGGGAAACATCTATCTAATGTTGGCATACATGGATACAAGCCTAAGGTCTATTCCATTAAAACTTAGAAAAGTGTGAATTGGAGATCCTATGGGGAGCATCGAAAGAGGGGAAGCTAATAAAGAAGTGAGAGAGATCACAAAACTTCATACACAAAGATGACAAGACATCAAGAAGCATGTATCAAGTATAGATGAAAAAACATCTAACAAGGATGGAAAAACATCAAGAAACATGTATTAAGTATAGATGACAAAACATCTAACAAGGATGGAAAAACATCAAGAAACATGTATCAAGTATAAATGACAAAACATCTAACAAGGATGGAAAAACATCAAGAAACATGTATCAATAATAGATGAAAAAACACCTAACAAGGATGGCAAAATACCAAGAAACATGTATCAATTATAGATGACAAAACATCTAACATGGATGGCAAAACATCAAGAAACATGTATCAAGTATAAATGATAAAACATCTAATAAGGATGGCAAAACATCATGCAAAGATGAGACGATAAAACATCATACAGAGAATGAGATGACAAAACATCATGAAATAGGATGGTAAAACATCAAGAAGAAACATGTAGGTAGGAACCTAAATCAATAGGACAGGAGATGGTAAAACATCATACACAAAGATAACAAAGCATCAACATAGAGAAGATAAGACATCAAGCACACTCATGTTAGGATGACAAAACATCATATCTTAAAGAATATGGGAAGATGATAAAACATCCACACCTAATAATGACATCAATAATCAATGTAGGATAAGAAATAAGATCTGGTAAAACATCACACCTAACAATGATATTAAGAATCAAAGTAGGATAAAAGATAGAAGATGGTGATTAGACAATCAGGCATCATACATGAGAAGTAGATACTTACTCAAGATATAAGGTACTTAGATAAGATACCTAAAGAAATCATGCTTAGATAAGCAAGCAAAGAAGAACATGCACATAGGTAGACACCTAAGAAAGTAGTCAAGTAGGATAAGAGATAGAAATTGAACAATAAAAACATGCTTACAAAGGTAAGACTTTTAGTCATGCATCATTATGCAGGAATGAGAAATAAATAGAGGTATGATAGTACCTAACGGAAAATGTCTGTTTCCTCTTCAATGTGCACGAGATAAGAAAACTCTACCGAACTCCGCCTTGAGCTTCCTCTACCAATCAATAATTAGGCATATCCAAGTTGCATCAATAATTGATCACAAAATCATAACACAAGTGTCTACAAGATAAATGGAATGCTTGGAATACGGGAGTTGAATTGGGTTATGATTAACCAAGGGCTATATTTGATTAATCTCGTGAGAGTGGGTGCTCCCACCCTCAACCATGAGACCCTTTTATGCATGGAACACTTGGTATATAAACCAAAGTGATTGATTTAGGTTATGATTAACCAAGGGCAAAACTTGATTAATCTTGTGAGAATAGCCATGCCCAAACTCAACTATGAGACCCTTTACAAAAACTTGGTATATGGACCAAAAGATAAGAATTGGATTCAATTTTATTGAGATAAGGAGATAAAAGTCCATTTAATGCACAAGATAAAGATAAAAAAAAGCCCATACAAGGTGGCTATATGCAATCTCCTAGAAAGTGGAACTAGCGTGGTGCTAGTATTGTAAATGACCAATGGGAACAATCGATAGAAAAGTTGTCATTGTAGAAAAGCCCAGGACCAAACTATGAATGTGTGCAAGTGTGCATTTGTAGGTGAATATTTTTTCATTGACAAGGAGCCCAAGAGGAGGCCACATGTCTTAATAAAATGGAATATGCATAATTGAGAAAAAGTTAAAACATACAAAGAAATAAAATTTTAAGCTATTATAAACCATATGGGAATGGGGATACAAGTTTATGAATGGGGATTGTAATACGGTGGGAGAACTAACTTGTTTTTTTGTTTTATCACAAATGTTGCAGATAGCAAGAGTCGCCACTAAATTTTCTTTTATCCAATAAGGAAATGGTGAAAAGAATAGGAAAGACCTTGAAGATTTTGAGTTCATGGGGTAGGTTATGAAAAGGGAAGGTGTTAGCACCCTTTTCATCCGTACTTAGCTGACTTTTGAAAATTTGCTTTGTGTATGTGATTTGTTTGAAAATATTTAGAAAAGCCAATGTAAGGCCAACTTTGTAATGATTCTTGTATCATTCCTCAAGAATGCGTACGAAGTGTTTTGAAAATATTCTTTGTTTTGATAGTGATGTGTGAAAAGTATTCGTGAGAAAAATTTGTAAGCAATCGATTAAAAGTATCCTACGCACTCAAGTTCGTTCTTGTTATTGTCATCCTCATTTAGAGATAATGATATCCACACTGTTAGTTTGTAGGTAGCCCTATCTATTGGAGGTGAATGGACAAGCGTAGGGTCATCGTACGGTCATCGAAGGTAACTTGTAAGGATGCTTTAGAAGTTTGGTAAGGGGATAAGTCATGTTATTCGTAGGCAACATCGAAGGGTCATCGAGGGACTTGTGATCTTTTATTCGAGGGTCTTTGCTAAAGCATACCCACATTCGAGGGAGATGACCGTCATTCCGAAAGGCAACAAAGAGAGGTTACCTTAAAGGTGTGAGTATACAAGTGTGTTCATTTCAGTTATTTATTCTTGCAATTATGGTTTTCTATCATTCATTTTTATCTTGTCATACAAACCCTAATTACTAATTATTGCATAAAATATAGTAGCAGAAGGTAAAGGAGGAAAGGTAAACTTAGGCTATTACAGAGCTTTGGGGCAGTTACATAATAGTAAGGTGCGAAAAATAAAAACATACAACTATTACATACTAGGATCAGCTACATAATAAAAAAATGCGGAAAAAATAAAGCTACGCTATTACAGTTGAACGTGCCCTATACACTTTATCTAGAAAAATAAAAATAAGATGGAAATAGCAAAGAAAAATGTTTTCATGATTTTTTATGAAAAAATTGATTTATGATAATTAATTAACTAAACCTAAAAAACATAATTAATTTTAATTAATAAAAAAGGTTAATTTTGAAAGAAAAAAAAGTTAATTAAAATACCTAAAACCTAATTAATTTTGAAAAAAACTTAATTAAAAAACCTATAATATAATTAATTTTAATTAATAAAAAAAGGTTAATTTGGAAAAAAAAAGTTAATAAAAAAGCCTAAAACCTAATTAATTTTAATTAATAAAAAAATGGTTAACTTTGAAATAGGAAAGAAAAATGTTTTGATGACTTTTTGTGAAATAAATGATTTATGATAATTAATTAACTAAACCTAAAAAACCTAATTAATTTAATTAATAAAAAAAGGGTAATTTTGAAAGAAAAAAAGTTAATTAAAAACCTAAAACCTAATTAATTTTAATTAAAAAAAGCTTAATTTTGAAAATAAGTTAATTAAAAAACCTAAAATATAATTAATTTTCATTAATTAAAAAAGGTTAATTTGGAGAAATAAGTTAATAAAAAAACCTAAAACCTAATTAATTTTAATTAATAAAAAAAGGGTTAATTTTGAAAAAATTAATTAATTAAAAACCATAAAACCTAATTAATTAGGGTTTTAAAAAAGGTTTATGTTTAATGATTAATAAAAAAGAATTAAGTTTGCCAAAAAATAGATAGGGAAAGAAGAATCAATGGAAAATAGGGTTAGAAAACAAAAATAGTTTAAATGTCAAGGGTGGGTGTTGGACCCACGCCCTTTTCCTTCACAACAACCTGGCTTTCCAAAAAATAGATAGGGGAAAAAGAATCAATGGAAAATAGGGTTAGAAACAAAAATAGTGCAAATGCCAAGGGTGGTGGTATCCTACCCCCCTAATTTGGGCCTTGTGAATTCAATGGTGCCCTTGGTTTTGGCTGATTCTCCATGTACAAACAAATACGATGCAAATGACATGAGACAGTTCAAACATTGTGTCTCATGATTCAGTCGTTATGGGGGCTATGTGATGGGTCTCTCCTGAATAGTTATACTTCAGAAGCATGTTAGTAATGTTAGTGTGCATTAAAACAACATGAAAACAAAAATACAAATAAAAAAATAAGGGAACCAGAGATGAATGTATGCGATTTCGAGGTCCTTTGGATCATTAAGATTGATCCATTCTTACCCTACATTGCCTCAGGGATTGATTTGGATAATTGGCTTAATTGGAGAGAGGCTAAAAACAGGGTTTGTAGTTTGCCCTAGTTTTGATAAAATTTGAAGTTTTGGTATATGATCTTCTTGCAAGGTTTTCCTGTCCTCTCATGTCTGAATATAAGGTGTATTTATAGAGGAAAATTAGTTTAAAAGAATGGGCTTGAACCTTGTCATGAAAGCCTTGATTTTTATCTAATTTAATTTTGAATTTAAATAAATAAAATAAAAAATAAATCGAATAAAAATCAAAGGGGTGTATTAATTTATTCAGGAGTTCATTATGAGTCCTAATACATGTTTGGACCTTGAAACATAAGCCCACAAGCCCAAAAATTTAAGTTTGCTAAATTTAAGTTTCATGCATTTTCTCAAAATTGTGCAACTTGCACCAATCATAACTCTCTCAAAAATTTTCATATGAAGGAGATATTTGACTTTTTGTAAAGCTCGTGATGTCCTATAAAGTCTATATGTTAATTATATTTTCATTTGAATAATTTAGCTTGATGTAAATTGCTTTGAAAAAAAGTATCTTTTTGTTGACTTTTGAAATGACCTATAATGTTTTTGCCCATATCTTTCAAATAAAGCATTTTTTGGGCTTTAGCTTAGAGAGAAAAAGTTGTAGAGGATTGAGTTTCCTTAAAAACGAGGCTTGGTTGAGAAATTGTTGATGAAGAATGTAAATGTTATGCTTGGTCAAAGTTCAATTAACTTCTCCTTAAGAAAACTATAATTTAACAACTTTTGACTTTTGATGAATCTTGAGTTTTCTTAAGGAGCTATGATCAACCCTTGATCAAATGATGAATATGACTTCAAAATATTGACGTTGACAAAAAATATTGAATTTTGACTGTATGTTGAACATATTTGACTTTTTGTCCTATACAATTTGATTTTAGTGATCTGAGCAATTGAGTGAGCAAACTTGTGATACAAGGCTTGAAATTTGGAATTAGAATTCCTTGAGACATATGAGGAACCATGAAATTCAATTGAGGAATTATAAGCTCAAATTTACTAGAGAAAAGTGAAACCCTAGTTGTAAGTCAAATGCTTAGGAGGAGAATTTATCTGATCAAACATTGAGTAGCCTTGAGCAATTGAAAACCCTGGGAGCATGAGGAGGTGTCTTGAAGTAAATGGGAGGGAAAACTTTGGGGTACAACAACTCCCCCTGTTCATTCTTCTTAAACCTGAAGAGTTAGATTGGCATGTCTGCCATTCGTAATCTGAAAGTGAAAGAGGATTGAACACTTAAGTTCTTGGAAATTTGCGCTCGTCGGTGCATGAAGTAACATTGTTGGTTGATAGTATTACTTGAATGGGCTTATTTGGAGAGATGATAGAATATCGATGTGGATGGGCTTACAGATTCCCTCCAAAGTAACTGTTGATAGGAGTATTAGAACGAGTCTACGCCTAACTATGAACAACATTTTTTAGAAGGAAAGTGCTCGCCAAAATTCAGTCTCTCGAGGGAATGCATTTCAGAATAAACTTCTAAAGAGGAATGCTCGTCAGAATTCAGTCTCTGAAGGAAGTAATTTGGTCATACAAATAGTCGCCCCGTCTTGTTTCGGGAATTGATCTACAATCTATTTTTCATTGGTAAACCTATCTTGTTTCCGGAATTCATATCGCCCGTTCATATAGATAGTTTCCCTGTCCTGTTTCGGGAATTAATCTGTGACCCACTTTTATGTTAGTAAACTCATCCTATTTTTGGAATTTATACCGCTTGATCATATAAATAGTTTCCTTGTCTTGTTTCGGGAATTAATTGTTTGACCCACTTTTTTATTGGTAAACCCATCCTATTTCGGGAATTCCTACCGCTTGGTCATATAGATAGTTGCCCCATCCGATTTTGGGAATTAATCCCATACCTGTTTTTTTGTTGGTAAATTTGTCCTATTTCGAGAATTTATACTTCCTGGTCATATAGATAGTTGCCCCGTCCTGTTTTAGGAATTAATCTCTGACCTGTTTGAAAATTGATGATGATATTTGTCTGTTTGTGAACTTTATTTGAAAAGATAAAATTAGCTTTATGTAATATCGTGATGCATGTAATGCATTAATGATGCTCTCAAGATAAATGAGAATGTTATATGTGTTTTGGTATTCATATGCTATGATGTATTGCAAAATGATGTATGAATGCAATATGTTGTTGAAACGTATCAGTAGCTCCTTGTAACAATGTCTAGCTGGGGAAAATAAATCCAGGACTATTGTTGGGGATGAAGAAAGTGATTCTTCAATTTCTGTTGGAAATAGTTTTTCTGGGGGTTCTCGCTTTCTGTTTGAGGATACTCCACTGGGGATCTTCGACTTCTGCTTGAGGATAGAAGCATTCACAGAGAGTCGGTCATTCGCCGTTCTTTTTGTTGAAGGATTTGATTCTTATGTACTCCAAATGAGGCTAAAAGTGATGGATACTCCTCTGGCATGCTAGCTATCCAGGTTTCAGATACCGTAGAAACTCTTCTGGGAATAGAAACTTGATTAAACCCTGTTGGAGTAAAGAATTTTGTTAGGAATTTACGGCGTTAGAGTAATAAACTCTGCTGGGAATTCAATTCCGATAAACTATCTCGAGGAAATAAACTTGGATGGGGATTGGAATTTTATAGGATGCACTGAGGAAGTCTCCATGTATGCTGGGGAAATGATCAAACTTCCTCATCTGCTAGGGGACCTATTGGGGATGATGATCAGGTTAAGTTATCCATTAGGGATATTGAGATGAACTGTTGGAAGATGCCCAAATTTCTGCCTATGGGCATATTAGACTTGATGGGGAATATATCTCTGTTAGGGATTTATGAATGACTTAAAAATTATCCTAACTCCTAGAGTCTTAGATAAATGATAATCCTGTTTTCATGCATATATTTGTAAATGTTAATCATATTCAATTGCATATGTTCATTCAATATGATCATTGGACGTTTTCGCAAACAAAATAGAGAAATGAAAATTAATAAAAAATAGTTTTTTGAAATTGAAACTGATTGCATTGATTTTGAAGATTTATCTATAAACAAACAGTTTTATACAAAGAGACTGAAATCCTAGTAAGAGGAAATCGTCGTGAAAAGAAAAAGGCGTACAAAGAGAAACAAAGAAAAACAGCTATGTGAAAATGATCCCATCGAGTTTTAACTCTGCTATTACCCCTACGTCTTCAAGAATCTCATCCATTTCTATTGAAAGAAGTTTACTGGATTGATCTGTGCCATTTGAACTTGACTTCGGTAATCATGATGGTTATTAGTAAATAGGTGATCGAACTGGACATAGTCATACGCTTTAATCCCTAAATTTTTTCCTAGACAACCTTTTCAGGTTTTCAGTCCACCGGGATATCATTTTTTGCCCAAGCCACCTTTTCAGGTTTTCGGCTTCCTGGATGTACATTTTTTTATATATATCCCTAATTTTTTCCCGAACCATTTTGGTCCGCTGGGATTCCCTTATTTTCGCCTAGATAAGTCGACCTAGCGGGTCTCTTTTATGCGTAGTAGTTTTTAACTATGTCTGCATTCACATGGTGTGGAAGATATTCACCGTCCATGGTGGTAAGTATCATAGCCCTGCCAAAAAATATCTTCTTAATCAAAAATGACCCTTCATATGTGGGAGTCTATTTGCCCCTAGGATCACCTTGTGTTAAGATAATGCACTTTATTACCAACCCGCCAACTTGATACACCTGAGGTTTGCTCTTCTTATTAAAGGCATTGATCATACGCTTTTGATATATCTGACCATGACAAATAGCCGCGAGCCTTTTTTCATCAATCAAATTTATCTGGTCGAGTCTATTCTAAATCCATTTGTCTTCGTCTAAACCTACATCTTTCATAATCCTTAAGGAAGGAATCTAGAGTTCGACAGGTAAGACGACCTATATACCGTAGACTAGAGAAAACAGGGTTGCCCTAGTTGATGTACATATTGATGTGAGATAACCACGAAGATCAAATTGTAACATCTTGCGCTAATCTTTGTATGTCACTGTCATCTTCTGCAAGATTTTCTCGATATTCTTATTGGCGGCTTCCACTACGCCATTCATCTTTGGTCGGTACAGAGAAGAGTTATGGTGCTTAATATTAAACTATGTGCATAGTTCTGTGATCATATTATTATTGAGATTGGTACTATTATCCATGATGAACCGGGCCACGATACTTTTGGTAACTTAGGCAAACGAAGCTTCTTCAAACCACTTTGTAAAATGATCAATAGTGACCAGGATGAAACAATGTCCATTAGATACGATAGGCTTAATCTCTCAAATTATATCAATTCCCCACATTACGAATGACCAAGGGGCAATCAAGACGTGTAGAGGAACCCAAGGCACGTGTACCTTGTCAGCATAAATCTGGCATTTATGACAAGTCCTGGAATCGTGATAATAATCAGTTTCCATGGTTGACCAATAATAACCCGATCTTAGAATTTTCTTAGCCATCATATGGTCACTAGAATGAGTACCGAAGACTCCCTCATGCATATCTTCCATAATCTTCTCAACTTCCTTCTTGTCCATACAACGAAGCAAACTCGAATCATGATTGCGCTTGTACAAAATTCTGTTATTCAGAAAGCCTTTGGAAGAGAACCTCAGTAGGATTTTCTTATTGTTGATAGATGCCCCTTCAGCATATTATTGAGCCTTGAGGTATCTTTTCACTTCATGGTACAAAGGATTTTCCTCTACTCCGTCGGTATCAACTTCATAGCAATATGCAGGTTCTTCTAATCTCTCAATTGTGATTTTAGGAGCTTCATTGTCCCATCTGACTTTAAACATAGATGACATGGTAGCTAATGCATCTGCCAATTAATTCTCTTCTTGTGGAATATGTTCAAAAGTGATTTCTTCGAAGTATGAAATTAATGTTAATACATGCTATTGATAAGGAATGAGATTTGAATGCTTCGTATCCCATTCTCCCATAATGTGACTGATCACTAGGGTTGAGTCCCCATATACATTTAAGAACTTGATTCTCATATCAATATCAATCTTGATACCCATGATACATACTTCATATTCGGCCATGTTGTTGGTATAGTTAAAGCATAGTTTATCGGTAAATGGCGTATGGCAACCTTTGGGAGAGATAATCACAACACCAATTCCATTACCAAGCACGTTGGAATATCCATCAAAGACCAAAGTCCATTGGGATCCCGGCTCAGGTCCTTCATATTGTCCTTGTTCTTCATAATGTGTAACTAGTTATATATTCTCATCCGGGAACTCGAAATTCATAGATTGATTTTCGTCTACAGCTTGGTGAGCCAAATGATCCACCAGTACACTTCCTTTGATTTCCTTCTGGTTTGTGTACTGAAAATTGTATTATGTCAAGACCATTTGCCATATTGCTACTCTTTCGGATAGAACGGGCTTCTCGAATATGTATTTTATCGGATCCATCTTAGAGATCAACAAAGTGGTATGAGTCAACATACACTATCTTAGTCGACGAGTAACCCATGCCAAAGCGCAACAAGTTTTCTTGAGTAGTGAAAATCTTGCTTCACAGTTAGTAAACTTTTTGTTAAGGTAGTATATTTCATGCACATTCAGACCAGACTCGTCATGCTACCCCAGTACACACCCCATTGAATTCTCTAACACAGTTAAGTACATGATAAAGGGTCTTCCTTCAACTAGAGGAATCAGAATAGGAGGTTCTTGAAGGTACTCCTTGATTTTGTCTAAGGCTATCTAAAAATTGGCATTCCACTTTACTACTTGATGTTTCTTTAGTAACTTGAAGATTGGCTCACAAGTAGCGGCCAAATGGGAAATAATTCTAGAAATGCAGTTCAATCGTCCCAGGAAACCTCTTACTTCCTTCTCAGTACGGGGAGCCAACATTTCTTGAATAGTTTTAACCTTGGCGGGATCCACTTCAATACCTTTGCCACTAACAACGAAACCTAGCTTACCGGACCTTACTCCAAAGGTGCACTTGTTTGGATTCAACCTCAATTTGTACTTATTCAATCTCTCAAACAGCTTGTGTAGGTGGTCAAGATGTTCTTCTTCAGTCTGAGACCTAGCTATCATGTCATCAACATAAACCTCTATCTCATGATGGATCATGCTATGGAAAAAAGCTACCATAGCACGCAGATACATCGCGCTGGCGTTCTTCAAACCAAAAGGCATAAATTTGTAATAGAAAGTGTCCCACTGAGTGACAAAGGTAGTTTATTCCATGTCTTCATGGGCCATCTTGATTTAGCTATAACCAGAGAAACCATTCATGATGGAAAATACTTTATGCTGGGCGGTTTTGTCAACCAGAACATCGATATGTGGAAGCGGAAAGTCATCTTTAGGGTTTGCCCTATTCAGATCCCTGTAGTCTACGCCCATATGTACTTTGCCATCCCTCTTAGGTACTGGAACCATATTTGCAACCCACTCAGGATAGGACGTAACATCTAAGAAACCTGCATTGAACAGTTTCATAACCTCATCTTTGATCTTTTCGGACATCTCGGGACGCATACGACGAACCTTCTGCTTTATTGGAGAATAACCTTCTTTCATTGGTAGACGGTGAACCACAATGTCAGTATCAAGCCCTGTCATGTCTTTGTAAAACCAAGCAAAGATCTCAACATAGTCACACAACATCTGGATTAATCTTCTTTTGACAATGTCTTCTAGATTGGCACCTATCTTGACTTCTTTCTTGTCATCTTCAGTACCCAAATTAACAACCTCGATTGGCTCTTCATATAATTGTATGGACCTTTCTTCTTGATATAACAATCTAGTAAGTTCTTTAGGTACTTCACAATGTTCCTCACCTTCGTCCTCGGCTTGGTAGATCAAATTTTCAAAGTCATAATTTGCAATAGCAGAATTGTTATCAATGGGATCCAGGGTGGATATGTATCTGCAATTTGGTGTGTGGATGTGTATAAGAACACATAGCTATCTTAAAAGAAATAAAATAAAATAAAGACAAAGAGCATAAAATTTGAATGCAAACATCAAATGATTTATTGAGTGAAAATATGTGAATGAAAAATGACAACCCTAACAAATGGACCGTTGTGCCCCGAGTAAGGCATAAGGCTTAAAGTTATTGTTTAAAATCACATAAACAAAACTTCAAAGCAAGAAAACATAAAATAGTATTTACTTATGACTAAAGGAGATTGATATAACATCTTCAATCTTCCAATTGCTGAGTCCGTTGCCGATGGTAGGAAAGATCCAACTGTCTAGGTCATAATCACTATCATCGTCTTCTACCGCATTGACCGTGTTATTGCTGATGAAGAATGGTGGTCTTCCAGCACGAGCATGACGAACAGCCCTCTGAGCCTCAACAATGAAACCCAAACCAAATTTATCATATTTTTAAGTAGTGTCGAGATGTTGACCCCAAGTAGTGCAACCACCTTCTTGTACCACAGTTCTGGCGTCTTTCAGAGAAGCTATTCTGGGCGGAATCCTGGTAACCTTGGGAATAGAAGAAATGTCTTTAGTAATGGTTGATGGCTAACGAATAACCTCAAAGTTCTGGTTGGGAGTTTCAATAAATTCTCTGTCCATCTCAACATACTTGAAGGAGTTCAAGTGACTTACCATGTATTCTTCTTCATCGCATATTGTAACAATCTTTCCTTTCATGGGATATTTCCATTTTTGATGTAAAGTGAAAGTAACGGCGCCTGATCCATGAATCCAAGGGCATCCAAGTAAACAATAATAATCAGGGAGAATGTCCATCACATAGAAGGTAGAGTTGAATACCTGAGAACCTACTTTGATCGGAAGATCCACCTCTTCATGCACCATCCTCTTTGAAGCATCAAAGGCTCTTCCCACAATGTCACTGGGTTTCAGCATAACCCCTTCATAATCGATCCTGTCTAGAGCACCCTTCAGAAAAACATTCAATGAAGAACTTGTGTCAACCAACACATGAGCTAAGGTAGTTCCCTTGCATTCAATAGAGACATACATGGCCTTGTTATGGTTTCTTCCTTCAGGATTCAAGTCGGCATCAGAAAAGCCTAACCCGTTATCAGTCGTCGGACTAGCAACATACTTTTCAAATTAATCAGTAGATATTTCTTGTGGTACATGAGCAGATTTCAAGAACTTCACCATAGCCTGAGCATGGGCTTCAGAGCATAACAACAGGGATAACATTGATATCTTGGAGGGTGTCTGCCCCAACTGTTCAACAATCTTGTAGTCACTTTTCTGTATGATTTTTACTACTTCCTCCATCTCTTGCTTGGAGGTATCTTTATCGGTAATTTCTTCAGGTGCCCCATCCTGGGCAGACTCAATGATCTGTTCTTTTCCCTGAGTCTCAATAGTTGACTCAGTGGCAGTAACATGAATTGGTGTAGAAACTGTCTTCAGAGAGATATCTGGAGAGAAAATCTTTCCACATATAGTAACTTTACTGGTCCCATCAATATTGTCAATGTTGGGATCATAAACTTCAGCATCTTCACTTTTGACAACCAATGGTTCTTGCTTGACACCATGCTATTAAACATCAGCTCCATAATTCCATGGGATAGCCTTATTAGAGGAATATGGAATGGTCCCGGGAACAGTAATAATCAGAGGAGCAACTCTAGTTCAGCCATAATATCCATAGGCCCCTTGGAAGTGATCCTTATAGGTGTTCCAGAAATTACAGATACGATTTCAAACTCCAAGTCTTAAAATAAATTCCCCATAAAAGGAATCTTCTCAACTAGAATTATATGGTTATCCATTAGACTTGAATACCTTCTCTAAGCAGTTTGCAGCCATTGGATTGGGCTGCACTATTGTAGCACCTTTAAGTGCAACCCGAAAATAAACCGGCTTGCAACAAGTTCTTCTTAATATTTATCAGGGGAGTAATCAAGTCACTTATAGCGGAAACATAAGAAACGTCTTCGATAGCATTAATGCCCTTGTTGTGCTTTGGCATAGGTGCGGTGATCACATTGGGAGTCTCGGGATGATCAAATTCAATCTGTTCGGAGTCAATCATATATTGAATCTTATTTTTCAAAGCCCAACAGTTATTTGTGTCGTGCCTGGGACTATTGGAATGATATGCACATCTTACATTAGGATTGTACCGAAGAGAGGAGGTGTTGGGGTTATGAGGAGGATCTCTCAACGTAATCAGCTCTGCTATCAATAAATGTTGCAATGCCTGAGACAATGGCATGTTAATCTTGGTAACTTGTCTCCTGGATGCGTCTGACCTACGCTGATTGCCTTGTTAATGTTGTTGCACTGGCACATGATTAGAAATTAGAACTTCCTTCACATATCGAATGTGGTCACATTTACCACGACCCTTCTGGACATACACAACATTAGCTTCTTTTTTCCCGCTGAATTTCTTCTTCACAGTACATGAAGACGCAACCACCTGAATTTTTCCACTTCTAATTCCACCTTTAACATGTTCCCCTTTTAATATCAGCTCGGTGAATCTGGCCGAAGAGCTTCCAATTAGATGATTGAAGAAAAGACTTGTCAAAGTTCCTATATACATGTCAACCAGCTCCCTATCAGACAAAGGAGGTTGAACTCTTCCTACTAGACCTCTCCATTTTTGGGCATACCCTTTGAAGCCTTTGTTTGAATCCATAGTCATACTCTTTAATTGCATACGGGTTCGTGCAAGATCAATATTGTATTGATATTGTTCGTATAAAGCAGTAGCCAAATCTTCCCAAGTACAAATATTTGTTCCTTCCAGTTTATAGAACCATTCCAATTGTGTCCCGTATAGGCTCTCTTGAAAGAAAAGCACCCATAACTTCTTGTCGGCAGTGTGTGGTTGGATCTTCCAGACATAAGACCTCAAATGAAGCTTAGGTCAAGAAACACCGTCATACTTCGCAAAAGTATGGACCTTGAATTTGTAAGGAATAACAACTTTTGAGACTAAACCCAACTCTTCAAGTTCTAGCCCAGGCACTTTCTGGATCTTCATAGCATTTGGACGATCTTCTAGCTGTTTGTATTTTTCATCAGTAGTAGGATATTGTTCATTCGAATAGTCTTCTTCATCTTCATCAAAATATTGGCCAGAACCAAGCTTGCTTCCTTTCTTAGCCTTTACACTCTTACCATCTTCGCCATGGTTGTCATCTTCGTTTGATGGAATATCACAATCTTGCACTCGCTTGGGAGGACCACTGAACCTTTTTCCCATGTTGAGGATGTCGATTGATTTCCTCGTGTTTTTCTTCATCTACTTGCTGATGAGGGTCTTCAGCTCTTCCTTCCCCTTTGCTAAGTTCAGGAACATTTGTTGGAACTGAGCATTCTGAGCTTGAAGATCTTTGACTATTTGTTCGAGATCCATTTTTTATTGAAATAAACAACAAGAACATGAGAAAACCTGTCTAGGAAGTACCAATAATGTAATGAGTTGCATGATATGTAGATTCAAATGTAATGTTTTCAAGGATCTTGTGGGGTAAAAGAATGAATAAATTCTGGTTGCAGCTTTGACTTGTGGAACTTCGAGTCTTCATTTTTGGACGTCCTTCTCTTAGAATCAAGCTCACCATATCGAGTGGGTCCTAGCCTATAACTCAAAAGAGTGTACTTTGGTCTTGGACGATGTCTAGCTAGAGGAAAATAAATCCTCTTTCCCCCTTATTAATATTCAGACTTTAAGATAATCCTACAACAAAGATCCCTAAGATCCTTGAAATGGTTAGTAAATGTCATGACGGATATTATGATGTCATGATGTTATGTTTTATGTTTAAACAGATAGCAAACACAAACAAATTACACCAGAGCCTTAGGTTTAAAGGTTTGCATCGGGTCTATAAGTAAGTACCCTTCTCTATTGAAGTCGAGATGGATCAACCTATCCTAAAATAGTAACCGAGTTCTAGGGATCTGATATCCCATATCTTTCTCGAAGGTTTTATTTTAGTACAATAACTGATTTTCCACCAAAACATCCCGCGAGTCGAATCTCAATAAGTTTATCATCGAGTATCAACCCACTCTGGACTGCACAAAATCTGGCTATCTCACTACCTACTAATGGCCAAGATGAATTAATTAAGGTTCTAAAAGTAAGTTAGTGCTTATGACACCATGCGGAAACCCAATGTTATCCTTGACTAACTCAAGGAACATCAGTACAAACCAAAGTGTCACACTAACGTAGACATCACTTCAACCATATCAATCTACGTCGTACAATTTCCATGATCTATTGCTACTTACCTAAGGTATCCCTAGATCCAGGTGTAGGACCTTTGAAAGAAATTAAACCCAAGCAACCCTCAATTTTAAAGCAAACAAAGAAGACAAGTAAAAGTGACCTAACACTCTAAGGAAACCCCTTTTTTTAAAGTAGTCCCCAGCAGAGTCGCCAATTCTATAATACAGTGGGAGAACTTACTTGTTTTTGTGTTTTATTGCAAATGTTGCAGATAGCAAGAGTCGCTGCCAACTTTTCTTTTATCCAATATGGAAAGGATGAAAATAATAGGAAAGGCCTTGAATATTTTGAGTTCGGGGGGTAGCTTATGAAAAGGGAAGGTGTTAGCACCCTTTTAATTTGTAATTATCTACGGGCTCTTAATTGCTTAGCTCACTTTTGAAAAATTTCTTTGTGTATGTGATTTGTTTGAAAATATTTTGAAAAGCCAATGTAAGGCCAACTTTGTAATGATTCTTGTATCATTCCTCAAGAATGCGTACAATGTTTTTTGAAAATATCCGTTTTTTTTATAGTGAGGTGTGAAAAGTATTCGTGAGAAAAATTTGTGAGCAAGCGATTAAAAGTATCCTACCCACTCAAGGTCGTTCTTGTTATTTTCCTCCTCCTATAGAGATAGTGCTATCCACACCATTAGTTCTTAGGTAGCCCTATCTATTGAAGGTGAAGGGACAGACGTACAGTCATCGTACGGTCATCGAAGGCAACTTGTAAGGATGCTTTAGCAGTTTTGTAATGGCCTAGATCATGTTATTTGTAGGGAACGTCGAAGGGTCATTGAGGGACTCATGATATTTTATTCGAGGGTCTTTTCTAAAGCATCCTTACGTTCGAGGTACATGACCGTTATTCTGAAAGGAAAACAAGAGAGGTTAACCTAAATGTGTGAGTGTGCAAGTGTGTTTATTTCAGTTATTTAATCTTACAATTAGGGTTTTCTATCATTCATTTTTAACTTGCCATACAAACATTAATTACTAACAATTGCATAAAATATAGTAGCAGAAGGTAAAGGCGGAAATATAAACCTAGACTATTACAGAGCTCTGGGGCTGTTACATAATAATGAAGTGCAGAAAATAAAAACTTGTAACTATTACATACTAGGAGCAGTTTCATAATAGAAAAACACGGAAAAAATAAAGCTACAATATTACAGAAGAACGCCCCCTATACACTTTATCTAGGAAAATAAAAAATAAGATGAAAATAACAAAGAAAATGTTTTGATGAATTTTTATGAAAAAAATGATTTATGATAATTAATTTAATAAACCTTAAAAACCTAATTAATTTTAATTAATAAAAAAAAAGGTTAATTTTGAAAGAAAAAAATAATTAAAAAACCTAAAACTTAATTAATTTTAATTAAAAAAGGTTAATTTTGATTAATGAAAAAAGGTTAATTATGAAAAAAAGTAAATTAAAAAACCTAAAACCTAATTAATTTTAATTAATAAAAAAGGTTTAATTTTGAAAAAAATTAATTAAAAAATCTAAAACCTAATGAATTAGTGTTTTAAAAAAGGTTTATGTTTAATAATTAATAAAAAAGAATTAAGTTTGCCAAATAATAGATAGAGAAAGAAGAATCAATGGAAAATAGGGTTAGAAAACAAAAATAGTGCAAATGCCAGGGGTGGGTGTTGAATCCATGCCCTTTGCCTTCAGAACAACATGGCTTGCCAAAATATTGATAGGGGAAGAAGAATTAATGGAAAAGAAAACAAAAATAGTGCAAATTCTAAGGATGGGTGGTACCCTGCCCCCCTAATTTGAGCCTTTCGAATTCAATGGTACCCTTGGTTTTAGATGATTCTCCCTATACAAAAAAGATAAGACGCAAATAACATGAGACAGTTCAATCATGATGTCTCATGATTCAGTCATTATGGGGGTCGTGTGATGGGTCTTTCCTGCATAGTTATACTTCAGAAGCATGTTAGTAATGTTAGTATGCATGAAAACAACATGAAAACAAAAATACGAATTACAAAAAAAAAACAAGGAAACCAGAGATGAATGTATGCGATTTCCAGGACCTTTGGATCATCAAGTAGTTTCATTCTTACCCTACAATGCCTGAAAATAAGGTTTATGGTTTGCCCTAGTTTTGATAAAATTTGAAGTTTTGGTATAGGATCTTCTTGCAAGGTTTTCGTGTCCTCCCAGGTGTGAATATAAGGTGTATTTATAGATGAAAATTAGGTCAATAGAATGGGCTTGGACCTTCTCATGAAAGCCTTCATTTTTATCTAATTTTATTTTGAATTTAAATAAATAATATAAAAAATAAATGGAGTAAAAATCAAAGGGGTGTATGAATGTATTCAGAGGTTCATTATGAGGCTTAATACACGCTTGTACCTTGAAACAAAAGCCCACAAGACCAAAAATATAAGTTTCCTGTATTTTCTCAAAATTATCCGACTTGCACCAATCATAACTCTCTCAATTTTTATCATATGAAGGTGATCTTAGACTTTTTAGAAAACTCAAGATGTCCTCTACAATCTATATGATTATTATTTTTTAATTTGAAAATTTAGATTGATGTAAATTGCTTTGACAAAAAGTGTCTTTTTGTTGACTTTTGAAATAACCTATAATGTATTGGCCAATATCTCTCAAATGAAGTATTTTTTGGACTTGATTAGAGAGAAAAAGTTGTAGAGGATTGAATTTCCTTCAAAATGAGCTTTTGTTGAGAATTTTATGATGAATTATGTGGAAGTAATACTTGTTCAAAGTTCATTTGACTTCTCCTTAAGAAAACCTTAATTTAGCAACTTTTAACTTTTGATGAATCTTGAGTTTTCTTGATGAGATATGATCAACCCTTCATCAAATGATGAATATGACTTCAAAATCTTGATGTTAACCAAAAATTTTGAAGTTTTATTGTATGTTGACCACATTTGACTTTTTGTCCAATATAGTTGATTTTTAATCATCTGAGCAAACTTGTGATGCAAGGCTTGAAATTTGGCATGAATATTCCTTTAAACATATGAGGAACCATGAAATCCACTTGAGGCATTATAATCTCAAATTTACTTAAGAAAAGTGAAACCCTTGTTTTAGGTCAACTGCTTAGGAGGAGAATTTGTCTGATCGAACATTGAGTAGCCTTGAGCAATTGAAACCCTAGGAGCATGAGAAGGTATATTGAAGAAAATGGGAGGACAAATTTTGGGGTACAATAGGGATGTATAGAATCGACAACACGATTAAAATTCTAATAAAAAAAAATACAACCCAATCAAAAATAACAAAATAACTAATTAAATCACTCTATTTGATAAAATTAATAAAAAAATATTTAATGATATCAAATAATATTTTTCAATCTAATTAATTATTTAAAACAAAAGTATTTTTTTTATTTTTATTTAATAACGAAAAATAATAAAACAAAGCAATACAAAAAAGTATAAAGAAAAAAGGAAGAAGCAGGCCAGAATGAAGTAAACACGGGGGTGCTGAATAGAAAATTTGCTAGGCCCAACAGATGCAAAGCCCCGAAGTCACAAGGGTTTTTTGAAGGATCCTGTGTGCTGCTCCAGGGGAGGTGTACCATGGAGAAGCAGATCTGGTGTGCTGGAGACTGATGACATTAGTCTAATGAAGATATGATTGTGAGGATTGAAAGGGTACGCCAAAGCTTGATGGAGAGAGGTGTGTGGAATCTGAAAAATCTGATGATTGTAACTTAAGAGGGTTCGCCGTGGAGGCACGATCCTGAATTGTTTGATGATGAGGAGAGACTATTTGATGGTGATGACGAGAGAGACCATGGTTGTTATGGTAAGGATGCTTGCCTAGATCAGAAAAATTGATCAAAAAGATGCTGACAAATGTCACCACTGTATTAGGCCTTTAATCCATGATTATTTCACATAAAACAAACATCTTAAAACAAAATTAACACTTAAACCAAATATAACTCCTCCCTCAATCTCTTTGTTCTCTCGGTTCTCTTTGCATGAGTCTCACAGGAGAAGAAACCTCCATCGCACCGGAAATCGCCTTGCAACAGCGGCAACAACGATGACTTACGATTTGGCTCTGATTTTGAATCTTTTACACCAATATCTTCATCTCTCTCTCTCTCTCCTCGTTTCTAATCTGTAACTTGAGTTTTTAGGTAAAGAACGGTTGCGCGATACGTCTTGGTGTTGAAGACGATACTTCTGAGGTTTTTCTGGTGAGATCTTTCTGATTCTTTACGAAAATATCTTTTCGTCCTCTCTATCATGGTGAAATTTTTCCTCGCAGTGACTCAGTCTCTTCTTCTTCAAATCTCAATTTCACATAATTCGGTTTCCACAAATAGGAGCATCGATTCGCCTCAACCTTCTTCATTGATTCGCTTCCATGAGATCTTCATCTTGTTCGGTTATCAAGGTATACAAATCCTTGGCTCAATCATTTTCTAATTTATGTGTATTCTATTCTTCTCATGATTTCTTTGATTGCTATTTTGTGATGTCGTCATTAATCGCTGATTGATGTCGTTGTTGTTGACCATTTCTGAAGCAGGTTGCAACAATGAGGATGTTGATGTAGAACGATAGTCATAATTATTGAAGTTTGTTGATGATGATGATTGAGGAGGCATAGAGAAGTGAAGATCAATGGTGATTATTTAAGTTTAACAGTGTAGGTGTTGTAGATAATTGATGCAAGTTTTGAAAATGAAGGTTGCAATTTGAGAGTGAAGATGAAAATGAATCGTGAAGTTGAGAGAGCAGGGAGAATTTTGTGTAGATTTTCTGGGTGATTCTTTAGAATGTGAAGAATAAATATGAATTGAGGTATGAATAAGTTATATAATTTGTTATCAATTAGTAAATTTTGTTAGAGAATGAAACAAATTTGAGTTGTTGAATCTGAAGTTAGTTAGAGGTTTGGATGGCTAGGATTGAACTATTTTCTTTAGCTTGCTTGAGAAGCTTCTTATTATATGTTGAGTTGTCCTTTAAATTCTCCTAATTTAATATTCTTTTGATACTTTCTGTTATAACATGAGATTGAATTTCTGAGTCTTAGATCTGAAGTTTATTATGAGAATTGAAGGGTAAGGATTGTATATGAGTTGCGATAACATGCCTGTGAGAATGCTTCTGTCTTGGGCTTTGGGATTTCAAATCTATTATTATTTGATTCTGCCATCTTTTATTGTTTTTTGAGATGTGAACTTGTTCATGAAAGCTGGCTTGCTTGTTGGGCTTGGAATTATGATTCTATACTTGTGAGTTTTTATTGTAGTGATGTGATGAGCCTTTTTACTGAATTTGCAATAACTTTGTCTCTATTTAATTTTGTGTTGCTGTGTATGATCGGTGGGAATAGAACTGACTATTTTTGGAATGCTGGTTCGCATTTTGCGTTTGTTTTTGCAAAGTGTCGCGGTAAGCAAGAGTCGCCACCGTCTTTTATTTTATCCAACAAGGAAAGGACAAAAGCACAGAAAAATTCCTTTTTGAGATATTTCTCGGGTTCGGGAGGTAGATTATAGAAAAGAAAGGTGTTAGCACCCTTTCTATCCGTGGTTATCCATGGGCTCTTAGTTACTTGCTCATTATGTTTTCAAAAGTTTGCTTTTCTTTGTGATTGTGGATTTGAGAAGAGTTTTTGTTTTGAAAGGGGTGTAAGTGCGAAAAGTTTTGTTTTTGTTTTATAAGGAGCAAGTACTTAAGAACATCTACCTACTCAAAAAGGAATTAGACTATGCAAATGTCCTTTAGACAGTGTTATCCCACTATTGAGGAGTAGGTAGCACCGTCGTTCGAGTTTTCGGGTCAATTCGATTAAGGGACGTGTGGTCACTAAAGCAATGTTAGGACGCCTTAGCGGTAACCCTAATGTCTTAGATCATTTTATCTGAGGCAACCGTTTTGAGGCAACTTTGATCTTTGGACAAGAGGGCGACCTCTAAAACTTCCTATACTCAATGACCACGTTAGAGGCAACCAAGTGAGGTGTACCCTAGGAGTGGCATGTGAGAGTGTGTTATTTTTCAGTTATATTATCTTTGCACATGTTAATGGTGAGCTACTGTTGATTTTAGGTTAAATTTTAATCTTGTCATGCATTGCCTATTTATCAAACATCTAACAGTTAATGGTTGCGGAAATTAAATTGCGGAAAATAAATCTAAGCTATTACAAGGCATCGGGTATTTACATCGCCAAAGACAAACCCTTTTAAAATTAAATTGCGAAAAGTAAATAAAAGCGATAAATAAATAAATAAAATCCTAAGTTAAAACTATTACATTTCCGGAGCAGTTACAATATTGAAATATGGATCAAAAATAACACGTGCGCGAGAAAAATTAAATCGGAGTATCTTAGGGTTTTGACCCTTTTTATTAAATAAAGCATATTTTTTGTTATTTTTTGAATTAAAAATTAGTCTAAGTTAATAATTGAATTAATTAATTAAATGAAAATATTTTTGGGCTTTTATTATTTAAGGAAGTAAAATAAGAATGGTTAAAAAGTTAATAAAAATCCTAATTCTATATTTATTTTAATTTAATGCAAAAGATATTAAAATTGTACCTAATTAAAAACTAAATTAATTGGTTAAAATTTATTTACAAAAAATAATGAAATAGTGAAATTAATAAAAATATTATCTTTAGGGTTTTCTGATTTTATATAAAAAAATGTTAATTGGTTAATTTTTGATAATAATAATTAAATAAAATAAAGATAGTGAGAAAAAGAAATAAACCAAAATGGGGGGGTTTGGGCCTGATCTGGGTGTATGATCAACAATTCTTGGCCCATTAACACCAGCCTGTTTGACCTTTAAAATCTAGCGCATGCTTGTTGACTCCAGTCCATAGTGGATCTGCAATTCTAGCCTATGTATCTGGCCTGAAGACCACTTGGCGTTTGATGGGAAGAAGAACATGGTGGTCCACCTTTTTTGCCTTGCATAGGAATATCTGAAACAAAGTTTTGGGGGACCTAGGATTCGAACCCAGGTCCCAATGCTCATTGACACGCTCCCTTGGCCAACTCATCCACGCTGCTTAGTTGTTAATGGAATGGAAAACAAATAATATAAGACACACAATTAATTATGCCTGGCAAAAAAAATAAAAATGCGCTAATGATTCAAACGAACCAATGGACGCAAGCCACGTCTTCGTCTTCTTCAACGAAGACTGGTTCGTTTACCTGCGGATTTTTTTCCGCAACTAAATCCATGGCATCATCCTATCAAGAGCTACAGGCCATATAAATGCTTATGGAAACCATCATTGCATTTGTCTCTCTCCCCTGATCATTCCTATACCCATCATTAGCCTCAATTTATCCTGCATAAAAAGCTCCTAAAAAACAAAAGCAAGATAAAATTGAATGATACATGTCCTAAAAATAAAATTGAATGATGCCAAAACGTTCCAAATCACACAACAAACACAAATATGCCAAGATTTTCAAGAAAAGATGCAAGAATTGGAGATTCGGATTCCATGTTCAGAGCTTGGTTCGTGGATACTTACAGTGAGTTTCAGGCTGTCTTAGGGCTGGATTTTGATCCCTTTGGCTTCACTGGATGTCAGGGAAGAGAGCTATGTCAAGCTCTTGGACTGAATCGTGCTCCAATGTTGTTTTTGATCTCCCACTTTTCAAGCTTTTTCACAAACTTGTTCTGGCCGTTTCAGCAGTGTCATGTGCGTGTTCTTGCTTTGTGTGGCTTGTGTGGATATTATAGAATGAATTTAGGTCAATACTTGGGCCATAATCCATGTACATTCAAAGTTTTGAGATTTGATATGATCACCATTATCAAGTTTCCAAATATAGGCCAAATCTGATTTTTTAGGCATGAAAAGCCATGATACAAGTTTGATTTGATTCATGATGATAATTGAAAGTTTTACCAATCACAAAGATATTATTTCATCAATTTTTAGATTTTATTTGATTTAATATTGATTAAAAATGAATTAAATCAATAAAAATTAAATAAAATAGAAAAATAAATGAATGGCCATGAATCCAAGTATGGGACACGTGTGTGACATGAAAAGACCATATCAAGTGGAAAAAAGTGGACCCTTTTTTCAAAAATTGGAGTTTTGAGGATAGTTGACTTTTAGCAAATTTGGAAAAATGCCCAACTTCAACAATGCATAACTTCTTCAATTTTGAACTTTTGGAGGTGTTCTTTGACTTTTTAGAAACCTTGAGATGTCCTATAACTAACCCTTTTGGTCTCGTCGCATTTTGATGTTCCATTCTCAAGTTATAAGCTTTGGCAAAAAAGGTGTTTTTGTTGACTTTCAAAAATGACCTATAATGTCCAAATTAGTAACTTTTTGTGAGATCCTTTCTTGATCTTGGGGTGTGAAGATGGATTGTAGATAATTGCATCCTATTCAAAATGATCTTTGGATGGGTCATTTATCATAAAGTATGAGAAAGTTATGCTTTGTCAAAGTTGAGTTAACTTTTTCTACAAAACCCTAATTTAGCAACTTTTGAATCTTGATGAATCTTGAGCAATCCTTGATGAATCATGATCAACCCTTTATTAAATGATGAATTATCCTTCAAAATGAGAATGTTGACAAAAAATCTTGAAGTTTGACTGTATTTGGGACACAGTTGACTTTTGCCCTAGCATAGTCGATTTTTGGACTTCTTGAGCAATTGACTGGCCAAACTTTCTCTGCAAGGCTTGAAATTTTACATGGATGAACTTGAGAGCATATTAGGACATTGGGGAGAATTTGAGGTCGTTTGGATGTGAGGACCTTAATGCAACATAAAACCCTAATTTGACTTGACTGCCATAGGAGGTGATTTGACTGTCCAACTCTTGAGCCATTTTGAACAACTTGGAGATGATTCTTGACATGTCTTGAGAAATATGGGAGGGTAACTTTTGGGGTACAACAGTTGCCCCTGTTCAATTTTTTTAAACCTGAGGATATAGATTGTCTTTCAAGACTTTCGTGAGCCGAAGGTGGAAGATAATTGAACACTAGAGTGCCCAGAAATTTTCACTCACATGGTGTAGTATCAGCATTGTGATGTCAGGAATGGGCTTACAGATCCCATTTGGAGATTGTTGGTAGGAGGATGGGCTTAAAGATGCCAACTGTAGGAGTGTCGATCGCATTAGAGATTCCTTAACGAGAACTTGCATACCTGTTGTTGTAAAATATTCCGCTGGGGAAGTCTAACTTTTGTTGAGATTTAGGAACTTGCTTGTACTTCAACTGAGAGAATGCCTGGGCTGAGTCTTAAGAACCTGTCCATAATTCAACTGGGGGGAAACATCTTCATCAAGATCTAGGAACTGTCTCGTGCTCAACGTATTATACCACTGAGGTTATAGAACTTATCCACACTATGACGGAGGAAAACATCAAGATCTAGGAACTGACTCGTGCTCAATGGAGTATACCGTTGAGGTTATAGTACTCGTCTACACTATAACATAGGGAAACATCTTCATTAAGATCTAGGAACTGTCTCGTGCTCAACGTAGTATACCATTGAGGTTATAGAACTTGTCCACACTATGACAGAGGAAAACATCAAGATCTAGGAACTGACTCATGCTCCACGGAGTATACTGTCGAGGTTATAGTACTCGTCCACACTATGACGGAGGAAAACATCAAGATCTAGGAATTGACTCGTGCTCCACGGAGTATACCGTCGAGGTTATAGTACTCGTCCACACTATGATGTAGGGAAACATCTTCATCAATATCTAGGAACTGTCTCGTGCTCAATGGAGTATACCGTTGAGGTTATAGAACTTGTCCACACTATGACAGAGGAAAACATCAAGATCTAGGAACTGACTCCTGCTCCACGGAGTATACCGTCGAGGTTATAGTACTCGTCCATACTATGACATAGGGAAACATCTTCATCAAGATCTAGGAACTGTCTCGTGCTCAATGGAGTATACCGTTGAGGTTATAGTACTCGTCCACACTATGACGTAGGGAAACATCTTCATCAAGATCTAGGAATTGTATCGTGCTCAATGGAGTATACCGTTGAGGTTATAGAACTTGTCCATACTATGACGAAGGAAAACATCAAGATCTAGGAACTGACTCGTGGTCCACGGAGTATACCGTCGAGGTTATAGTACTCGTCCACACTATGACATAGGGAAACTGTCGAGATTGAGAACCTTATCTGAAATTCAACCGAGGATAATTCAATTGAGATTTAAGAACCGGTCAGGTCTTCGATGTAATTGAGAACTTTAACTGTATCTTTCCTGAAAGGTAATGGTCAGTCATATGCAATGCATGATATGGATCAGGAAATGATGTTCTCAAAATAAATGAGATTGTATTCGTATGATGCGTATATGCATGTATCATGATGTATGGGGATATAATGTTTTAGCTGGGGAAAATAAATCCCGGAGCTGCTGGAGAATAAAGCCGAGTTCTTCGTTTCCGCTGGGGATGATGAACGAAGATGATAAATCTGTAGGAGAGAAGAACTCCGTTGGGGGAATAAACTGATGAAGAGATTACTCCAAGGGGAATTACTATGTGGGGGAAGAGACGATCTGCTGAAGATTTTAATGATAACTCCGCTGGGGATTCTGTTGATAAGCTCTGTTGGGGATTTTAATGATGAACTCCACTGGGGATAGAAAGAACTTCGCTGGGGATGATCTTTCAGTTGCAACTTGCAGAGGATAACCCAGTTAGACTCTTGTGAGGATAACCTTCTGAATTTGGCTGGGGAGATTTATTTGTGCTCTGCAGGGGATAAGCTTCCAGAATCTACTAGGTAAGATGATTCAACTCTGGCGGGGAAGCCTTTTTTCCACTGCTCTGGGGAAATGACTCCACTGGGGTATCTTGTATTCCGCCGGAGAACATTCTTATACTCCGTTGAGGAATGTTAAGACTGTCGGGGGTATTCTTATACTTGTTGGGGAATGTCTTTATACTCCGCTGAGGAATATTAAGACCTTCTGGGGATACCCAACCTTTTCAGGGCTGATGGTAGATTAACTCTTCTTGGGGAGAGTATTACTGATTTGTACATAGTTGCAAGTCTCAATGGGGAGAGCTACCATTACTGTTTTACTCTGCGGGGAGTGATGGTATCTTGGTTATATTCTTCAGCAGAACCTACCTTGGTACCTTGGTGGACAAAGTAAATACACAGTTTGGACTTTTCTTATGCCCCTGTTTCTAATATTACCCGTAATTCGTCCTTTGTTTCACATGTAAATATTTATGAGCAGCAATTAATGTCAAATGCATATATCAAAAATGAACATTGGACGTTCTTTGAAAAACAAAACAAATAAAGGAAAAACAATTTGAAATTTGTATGAAAATGAATTTGTATTGATTTTGAAGTTTGCCTGTAAATAGGCGTTTTTGTACAAGAGGCTGACATCCTAGTAAGAAGGCGCCGCCGAACAAATAAAATTTATACAATTTGTGAAAAGGAAATAAAACAGCTATGTGAATAATCCCAATGGGTTCCAACTCTGCTATTGCCTTTATATCTTCAAGCATCTCATCACTTTGCTGCTTTGTTGAAGATGAATCTGTTTGATTGGTGTCGTCTGAGCTTGATAGTTGATACCGAAGTCTGGATGCAAGGTGATCCAACAAGACATAGTATTATGCTTTAATCCCAAACTTTTTCCTGGACCACACTTTCGGGTTTTCAGTCCACCGAGATACCCATTTTTGCCCAAGCCGCCTTTTCAGGTTTTCGACTTGCCGGGTGTACGGATTTTTTTCATTTTCATCCCTTATTTTTGCCCGAACCCTTTTGGTTCGCCGGGAAGCCCTTATTTTTGCCTAGGCTAATCAAACTAGCGGGTCTTTGATTATGCGTAGTATCTTTTCACTATGTCTGCATTGACGGGGTGAGGAAGGTCGTCACCATCCATGGTGGTTAGAATCATAGCTCCTCGTGAGAAAATATTCTTAACCACAAATGTCCCTTCGTAAGTAGGGGTCCATTTGCCCCTGGGATCACCTTGAAGTAGAATAATGCGCTTGATTACTAGGTCCCCAACTTGATACTCTTGTCGTCTGACTTTCTTGTTAAATGCCTTGATCATCCGTTTTTGGTACGTCTGACCATGACAGACAACAATAAGTCTTTTTTCATCGATTAGATTCAGTTGATCAAGTCGGGTCTGAATCCAGTCATCTTCGCTCAAACCTGCATCCTTCATGATCCAGAGAGAGGGTATCTGAACTTCGATGGGAAAGACTGCCTCCATGCCATAAACCAAGGAATAGGATGTTTCCCCTGTTGACGTCCGTGTTGAGGTACGGTACCCATGAAGAGCAAACGGTAACATCTCGTGCCAGTCTTTGTATGTCACTGTCATCTTCTGCACAATCTTCTTAATGTTTTTATTAGCCGCTTCTACAGCCCCATTCATCTTCGGCCGATAGGGAGAAGAGTTATGATGCTGTATCTTGAATTGCTCGCAGAGCTCAATGATCATCTTGTTGTTGAGATTGGTACCATTGTCCGTAATGACCCTCTCTGGTACACCATACCGACAAATCAGATTGTGTCGAATGAACCGTGCCACGACGTTCTTGGTTACGGTAGCAAAGGAAGCTGCTTCAACCCACTTTGTAAAGTACTCAATTGCTACCAGGTTTAAACGATGCCCGTTGGATGCCATAGGTCTGATCTCGCCGATCATATCAATGCCCCACATTGCAAAAGGCCAAGGTGCTGTCAGAACATTCAGAGGAACTGGAGGAATGTGCACCTTATCAGCATAGACCTAGCATTTGTGAGATGTCCGAGAATGCTGATAACAGTCAGCTTCCATTGTGGACCAGTAATATCCTTCCCGAAGGATTTCCTTTTCCATGGTATGTCCACTGGAATGAGTTCCGAAAGTACCTTCATGCAGCTTTGTCATGATTCTTTCTGCTTCAATCTTATCCACACAACGTAGTAAGGTCGAATCATGGTTATATTTGTAAAGAATGCCATTGGTAATGAAGAACTTGGCTGCAAACCTCCTCAGAAACTTCTTGTCATTAACAGATGCACCCTCGGGGTATTCTTGAGCTTCAAGGTACCTCTTCACCTCATGATACCAGGGCTTTTCTGTTACCTCTTCAGTCTCAAGATCACAATAATGTGCAGTTTCGTCCAATTTTTCAATAATGATCGGGGGAGCCTCGTTGTCCCAATTGAATTTGAACATAGAAGACATCGTAGCTAGCGTGTCCGTCAACTGATTCTCCTCTCTTGGGAAGTGTTCAAAGGTTATCTCCTCGAAATGGGGAAGCAACGTCAATACATACTCCTTGTAAGGAATAAGATTAGGGTGTTTCGTATCCCACTCGCCTTTGATCTGACTGATCACGAGAGCAGAATCTCCGAAGACACTTAGAAACTTAATCCTTAGGTCAATTGCAGCTCGAAGACCCATGATGCACGCTTCATACTCCGCCATGTTGTTTGTGCAGTTGAAATATAGTCGGGCGGTAAATGGAGTATAAGAGCCTTTAGGAGATATTATCACAGCACCAATTCCATTACCCAAAGCGTTCGAAGCTCCATCAAAGTACTTAGACCATCAGGATCCTTCCTCAGGTCCTTCATCAGTCCAGGTATCTCACAATCAGTCACTACCATGATATTCTCGTCTGAAAATTCAAAGTTCATATACTGGTAATCATCCACTGCCTGATGTGCCAAATGGTCTGCCAATACACTTCCCTTGATTGCTTTTTGAGTTGTGTACTGTATGTCTTACTCAGTCAGGATCATCTGCCATCTCGCTATTCTTCCAGACAAGGCGGGCTTTTCGAAGATATACTTGATTGGATCCATTTTTGAAATCAACAGAGTAGTGTGAGTCAGCATATACTGTCTCAGCCGGCGAGCGGCCCATGCCAAAGCGCAGCAAGTTTTCTCAAGCTGTGAGTATCGGGTCTCACAGTCGGTAAACTTTTTGCTAAGGTAATAAATAGCATGCTCTTTTCGGTCAGACTCGTCATGCTACCCCAGCACACACCCCATTGAGTTGTCAAATACTGTCAAGTATAAAATCAGAGGTCTCCCTTCAAATGGTGGCATTAGGATGGGTGGCTCCTGGAGATACTCTTTTATTCTTTCGAAAGCGGCCTGACATTCATCGTTCCAGCATACCACTTGATCTTTCTTCAGTAACTTGAAGATTGGCTCACAAGTAGCAGTTAGGTGCGAGATGAATCGGGCAATGTAGTTCATTCGTCCCAGAAATCCTCTGACTTATTTCTCTGTCTTGGGAGCTGGCATCTCCTGTATGGCTTTCACTTTGGTAGGGTCCACTTGAATACCTTTGTCGCTCACGACGAAACCTAGTAGCTTACCAGACCTCACCGCGAAGGTGCATTTGTTCGGGTTCAATCTCAGCTTGTACAACTTCAACCTGTCAAACAGCTTCTGTAGATGGTCAAGGTGTTCCTCCTCAGTCTGGGACCTCGCAATCATATCGTCGACGTATACTTCAATCTCATGATGGATCATATCAGGAAACAAAGCAACCATGGCACGCTGATATGTTTCCCCAGCATTCTTCAACCCAAAAGGCATGACCTTGTAGCAAAAGGTACCCCACTGAGTAACAAAGGTGGTCTTCTCCATATCCTCGGGATCCATCTTGATTTGATTATATCCGGAGAAACCACCCATAAAGGAGAATACCTTGTGCTGAGCAGCATTGTCAACCAGAACGTCGATGTGAGGTAAAGGGAAGTCATCCTTAGGGCTTGCCCTGTTCAAATCCCTGTAGTCAACAAACATTCGGACCTTACCATCTTTCTTCGGTACCAGAACCACATTGGAAACCCACTGAGGGTAAGAAGTCACTGCTAGAAAACTGGCGTCAAACTGTTTCATAACTTCGGCCTTGATTTTCTCAGACATCTCTGGGCGCATACGGCGAACCTTCTGTTTTACTAGAGGGAAGTCTTCCTTGGTAGGCAGGCAATGAACCACAATGTCAATATCCAACCCAGGAATATCTTCGTAAGACCAGGAAAAGATCTCAACATAGTCATGCAGCATCTGAATCAACCGCTGTTTCACACTAAGCTCCAGATTTGCACCGATCTTGACTTCCTTCTTGTCTATTTCAGTACCCAGATTCACCGTTCCACCGGCTCTTCATGTGGCTGAATGGCCCTCCCTTCCTGGAGTAGCAGTCTTGCAAGTTCACCCGGCACCTCGCAATCATCTTCACCTTCATCTTCGACTAAGTTGATCGTATTTTCCAAGTCATAACTGGCAGTAGCAGAGTCGTTACCAGTGAGATCCAGAGTGGATTGAGACATGTATATGTGAGTGTATGTAAAATAGCTGTTTTGCAATATATAATAAGGAAAGACAAGGAGCGCAAAATTTGAAATGCAAAAGACGTCCAATGCTTTTATTAATGATATATGAAAATGGCACACAAAAGCCCTCACAAATGAAGCCACGGTGCCCCGGGTAAGACATCGGGCCATAAAATTTCACAACATTGTCTGTTACAAATTCATAACAAAGAGTTCATTACTGGGTAACAAAATTAATAGGGATGAAGTCCTTTGATGTCCAGTTGCTTGGTCCACCGTTGGTCGTAGGATAGATCCAACTATCGAATTCAGACTCTTCCACATCATCCTCAATGGCATTTACTCTCGAGTTGCTGATGAACATGGGAGGTCTTCCAATCCTTGCATTACGAATAACCCTTTGAGCTTCTGCAGTGAAACCGAATCCAAACTTGTTAGTCTTCTGTGTAAAATCAGGAAGTCAGACCCAATTTTCACACTCACCCTTCTCAATAACAGCCCGGGCATCCTTTAAGGAAGCCATCTTCATAGGAGAATCTTCAACCACAGTCTCAGCTGATGCCAGTGTCTGAGGAACCTCTTCAAAATGCTGAAATGGGGTCTCAATGAATTCCCCATCCATCTCTACGTATCTGAACGAGTTGAGGTGACTGACCATGTACTCTTCCTCCCCTTGAACTGTCACAATCTTCCCTCTGACCGGGTACTTCAGCTTCTGGTGGAGTGTTGAGGTTACAGCTCCAGCTTTGTGGATCCATGGATGACCCAGCAAACAAGAATAGGATGGCCGAATGTCCATCACGTAGAATGTAGAATTGAAGACCTGAGAGCCAACTTTAATTGGAATATCAACTTCATCGTGCACCATCCTTTTAGACCCATCAAAGGCCCTGACAACGATGTTACTTGGTTTTACCTCTAACCCTTCGCAATCCAACCGGTCTAGAGCTTTCTTGGGCAGGACGTTCAGTGAGGAACCAATATCAACCAATACACGTGCAAGAGTAGTGCCCCTGCATTCAATGGAGACATGCAGGGCATCGTCATGGTTCTTCCCTTTAGCAGTCAAATCAGCGTCGGAGAAACCCAAACCATTATCAGCAGTTAAATTGGCCACAGAATCAGTAAACTGATCAGCTGATGTCTCTTGTGGCACGTGGGCAATCTTCAGGAAGGTAATCAGAGCCTTGGCATGGGACTTTGAGCACAACAATAGTAACAACATAGAAATCTTGGATGGGGTTTGCCCCATTTGCTCAACCACGTTATAATCACTCTTCTTAATAATCTTCAAAATCTCTTCCATCTGCTGTTTGGAAGCTTCAACAGTAATGGTCTTCGGTGCCTTCGTCTGGGAAGGCACATCAGTGGTGATCCCTTTGCCCCGAGCATTAGATGAGTCGGTGACAGGGGTAGGACTAAGAACTTTATCAGGAATGGAAGTAGGTACACTTTCAGGTGTAATGACAACAGGTCTTCGGACAATCGGTGGAGCAATATCAGGTGAGAAAAGCCTACCACTGCGGGTGACTTTAGCAGGCCCAGCAATATTGCTGACGCCGGTATCAGCATCCAACTCTTGCTTAATTCCTAGAACATAAACATCGGCCCCATAGTGCCAAGGGACAGCTTTGTCAGAGGTGTAGGGGATGGGCCCCAGAACAGTGATGATTACGGGTGCGATCTTTGGTGTAGATGTATTTCTAACAGGCTTCCTCGAGGGAGCCTTGGAAGAATTGTTGAAAATGGTAATGATGGAAACTTCTTCAGTAGGAATGGAAGGAACATCAATCTTCTCAAACAGGATCTCCGTATTATCCATCAGGTTTTGGATACCTGAATTCAGAAATGGGCAACCAGTAGGTAAAACAGAACACATATGGCAACCTTCACCACATCCCAGAAATAAACCGGCTAGCAACAGGATCTTCTTGACAGTCATCAGAGGGGTAACAATATCATCCACGGAAACTACAAACAAGTCTTCCTTTACAACATTTAGTCCATGTTTGGGCATGGGAGCAGTCACAACATTAGGCTTCTCGGGCGCCTCAAACTCAATCTCCTTCGCATCAATTAGGTCTTGCACCCTGTTCCTCAAAACCCAACAATCATTTGTATTATGCCTCGGGCTATCAGAGTGAAAAGCGCAACGGGCATTAGGGTTGTACTTTGGTGACGTGGTACTTGGATTCTTCGGAGCTTCCTTTAGAATCACCAGATTGGTCTTCATCAATTGCGGCAGAATCTGAGACAAAGTCATGCTGAGACGAGTGAATTGCCTTTGAGGTCTCTCGTCCTTTTGTTAATTGTGATGCTGAGGAGCACCAGCAGGTTTTGAAATAACAACCGCATTGACAGCTTGGCGGTGTTCAGGTCTATTCTGTCTTCTTGAACTGTAGACAACACTGGACTCTTTCTTAAACGGCTTCTTCTCAGTACTTGATGAGGCACCCTTCTGTATCTTCCCAGCCTTAATACCATCTTCAATCCTTTCACCGGTCAAAATGAGATCTGTAAACCCAGCTGAAGAGCTTCCAACCAGATGATTAAAGAACGAACCAGACAGGGTCCCCAGAAACATGTCCACAAGCTCGCGATCAGCCAAAGGTGGTTGCACCCTTCCGGCAAGGTCTCTCCATTTCTGAGCATACTCTTTAAATCCTTCACCCGTTCCTATTGACATACCCTGGAGTTGGGTAAGCGTAGGAGCGAGGTCAGAGTTGTACTGATACTGCCTATAGAATGCAGTAGCCAAATCTTCCCATTTACGGATACTGGCTCCGTCCAACTGATAGAACAACTCGAGCTGAGTCCCTGAGAGACTGTCTTGAAAGAAATGGATCCACAAGTTCTTATCAGTAGTGTAAGGTTGGATCTTCCTCACATATGACCGGAGGTGCAGCTTTGGACAGGAAACTCTGTCATACTTGGAAAAGGCAGGTTCCTTGAAATTATGGGGAATCACCACCCCAGATGATAGACGCAGATCTCTGAAGTCCAGACCGGGCACCTTCTGAATTTCCATACCGCTCAAACGGTCTTCTAGCTGTTTTTACTTGTCCTCAGCAGGAGGATACTATTATTCATCATAGTCCGTCTCGTTGTCGGAGACCATAGGGCTAGGAGCCCTCCTTTCTTGTGGACTATCCTTCCCTCCTTATGAGGTGGTCATATCAACATCATTCTGCAGCCGGTTTCCAAACCTGCGTCCGGTATTGAACAGGATGGCCCTCTTCTTCTTCTTCTTCTTTTTCTCTTTTAGAATCAAGGTCTTCAGGTCGTGCTGACCCTTAGCGAGATTCATGAACAACTCTTGAAATTGGGCATTCTGGGCCTAGAGGGCCTTGATAGCTTGCTCAGTTGAAAGTTCAGCAGACATGATGATTGCAGAAATAAACAGCAAAGAAGATAAGAGACCTGTAAAGGGTACCTGTTTATGAAGTGCATGGGATGAAATGCGTATAATTATGATTTCAAATACAATCGAGATTCAAATTTGTAAACAATAAAGGAAACACACTTTATTAGATTTAAACTTCAAAATTTAAATTGTTCAACAAACTGCCTTTAGGCGTTACAAGAATGGAAATACTGAAAAGTAAATAAAAACTGTAAAAGAAATCAACAAAGGTCCATCAATGCTCCCATGGTCTCTTCTTCTCAGTGCGAACATAATCATGCAGGATCTGCTCGTTCTCCAGTTGCCTAGTCATCTTCTGGATCTTCTGTTCTTGTTCATTGAACCTCTCTCGGTAGGAATCCCGTTCATCCCTCAACTGCATCCAAGACCTCTTCAGTGTCCCAATATCAGTTGGCATATAAAGGGTGGAGAATAGTTGGAAGAACCCCCTCCTCATTAGCAACTTCAAGAGTAACAGGCCTGACAACTTCATATGGCATACCTAGCTTCTGGGCACAGATGCGGACCCATCTAAGATATGGTTCCATTGGCAAGGAAGTCTTTGGTCCCAACTCATGTGGGTTAGATTGGTGAACTCTGTCCCAAGCCCTTATGAATCTACGACGCAGCTCGTCGCTATCTCCCTGAAAATCAAAGATGATATGAGGCATCAACATCTCATGAGGCCCTTCTCTTCTGGATCTTCCAAACTGACGGAGAGCTAAACATGGGTTGTAAGAAATCCCTCCATGGGTTCCGATTAATGGAACATTAGGATACTCTCCACAACGATCAATGACAGTCACCTCATCCATACCTTTGAGAGTCCAGATAATGTCATTATTAGAAAGAGACATCACCCTATAAGCCCAACCCATTCCTTCTTTGTTCTTCAGTACGGACTTAGGGAGGTGAAAAATAAACCACCTCGACAATAAAGGAGCACATCACATCAAAGTTCCCCGTTTTCGGGTAGTACGAGCATAGAGCTGATGAAGGATATCACCCAAGAGAGTGGGTACCAGATTTTGAGAGATGAAGATCTTTATGGCATTAATATCAACAAAAGTGTCAGGATTAGGAAACAATACCAGACCATAAATCAAGAGAGCCAGAATATCCTCGTACGCCTTGAAGTCTAAGCTGTCCCAGAAGTAATTTGCTTTGTCAACCAAAAACTTAGTCAGAAAACCCTTAGCTCCACTTCTAGTCTCCCAGTTAGCCATTACCTCCTCCTTAGTCAAGTGAAGGGCTGCAGCAATTTCTTCGGGCTTAAGAGTCTTTTCCCAACCAGTAAACAGAGTTTGTTCCAGGATGGAGATACTGAGCAGCTCAGAGAACTCTTCTAGGGTAGAAACCAGCTGGAAGTCCTGGAAAGTAAAACAATGGTACAGCGGATCATAGAATTGGACCAGAACACTCATCATTTGTTCGTCCAATTTTGAGGTGACCAAACTGAGGAGAGAACCATGCCTTCTGATGAAGGAAGTAGTGTCTGGAATCCTAACAACCAAATCTTTAAGTAGGATAGGTACTTGGACAAAGTTTATCCGAATAGTATTCCTACGCATGGGCATCATGATGACCTACAAAACAGAGCAAAGGTGAAACCCTCTTGTCTTTGAAATAGGTTAGTCCTTATGCAAAATGTATGCAATGTTATGATGTCATGATGTCATGGTAAAGGCACACTACAAGTATCCACAAAAGGCAAACATGGTAAAGGCACACAAGTCACACAAAAGAGCCCTTAGATTTCAGGCTGGCATGGAGCTTAGGTACTACCCTCTTTCAGTTCATTTGGTTAAGACCTGTCCTAAAAAATAGTAACCGGGTTCTAGAGGATCTCAATATCACTGACTACTCTGAATCGGTCATAATTCCAGTTTAGCAACCTTTTCTTGCAGCCGGAATCATCGCGAGAGTTTAGTCTCAATGAGTGTAGCATACTGCTAATGTTCTATGGCCAAGTTGGTCAATTTAAGGTTCTAAGGTCAGTTGGTGCTTAATGACTCCTTAGAAGACCCATATTCTCCTCGTTCCAACACAAGGGATATCGGTACAGACTAAGGTGCCACACCAACGTAGCTACTGCTTCATCCGTATCGGTCTACGCCGTACATATCCCTCACAGTTTATTGCTACTTACCTAAAGGGTATCCCCAGATCCGGGTTAGGATCTATAGAACTCCGATACAGGCCCACAAAATTAAAGCATACAAAGCATACAATTGAAAACATAGTGATCTAATCCTAAGGTACACCTCACAGATTCATCATCCCCAGCAGAGTCGTCAGTTCTGTGATCGGTGGGAATAAAACTGATTGTTTTTGAAATGCTGGTTCGCGTTTTGCATTTGTTTTTGCAAAGTGTCACGATAAGCAAGAGTCGTCACCCTCGTTTATTGTATCCAACAAGGAAAGGACAAAAGCAAAGAAAAATTCCTTTTTGAGATATTTCTCGGGTTCGGGAGGTAGATTATAGAAAGGGAAGGTGTTAGCACCCTTTCTATCACTGGTTATCCACGGGCTCTTAGGTACTTGCTCATTATGTTTTCAAAAGTTTGCTTTTTATTGTGATTGTGGATTTGAGAAGAGTTTTTGTTTTGAAAGGGGTGTAAGTGCGAAAAGTTTTGTTTTTATTTTATAAGGAGCAAGTACTTAAGAACATCTACCTACTCAAAAAGGAATTAGACTATGCAAATGTCCTTTAGACAGTGCTATCCCACTATTGAGGAGTAGGTAGCACCGTCGTTGGAGTTTTCGGGTCAATTCGATTAAGGGACGTGTGGTCACTAAAGCAATGTTAGGACGCCTTAGCGACAACCCTAATGTCTTAGATCATTTTATCTGAGGCAACTGTTTCGAGGAAACTTTGATCTTTGGATAAGAGGGCGACCTCTAAAACTTCTTATACTCAATGACCACGTTCGAGGCAACCAAGTGAGGTGTACCCTAGGAGTGGCATGTGCGAGTGTGTTATTTTTCAGTTATATTATCTTTGCACATGTTAATGGTGAGCTACTGTTGATTTTAAGTTAAAGTTTAATCTTGTCATCCATTGCCTATTTATCAAACATCTAATAGTTAACGGTTGCGGAAAATAAATCTAAGCTATTACAAGGCGTCGGGTATTTACATCGCCCAAGACAAACCCTTTTAAAATTAAATTGTGAAAAGTAAATAAAAGCGATAAATAAATAAATAAAATCCTAAGTTAAAACTATTACATTCCCGGAGCAGTTCCAATATTTAAATACTGATAAAAAATAACACGCGCGCGAGAAAAATTAAATCGGAGTGTCTTAGGGTTTTGACCCTTTTTATTAAATAAAGCATATTTTTTGTTATTTTTTGAATTAAAAATTATTCTAAGTTAATAATTGAATTAATTAATTAAATGAAAATATTTTTGGGTTTTTATTATTTAAGGAAATAAAATAAGAATGGTTAAAAAGTTAATAAAAATCCTAATTCTATATTAATTTTAATTTAATGCAAAAGATATTAAAATTGTACCTAATTAAAAACTAAATTAATTGGTTAAAATTTATTTACAAAAAATAATGAAATAGTGAAATTAATAAAAATATTATTTTTAGGGTTTTCTGATTTTATATAAAAAAAATGTTAATTGGTTAATTTTTGATAATAATAATTAAATAAAATAAACATAGAGAGAAAAAGAAATAAACCAAAATGGGGGGGTTTGGGCCTGATCTGGGTGTATGATCAACAATTCTTGGCCCATTAACACCAGCCTGTTTGACCTTTGAAATCCTGCGCATGCTTGTTGACTCCAGTCCATGGTGGATCTGCAATTCTGGCCTTTGGATCTGGCCTGAAGACCACTTGGCGTTTGATGGAAATAAGAACATGGTGGTCCACCTTTTTTTGCCTTGCATAGGAATATCTGAAACAAAATTATAACAAAGTTTTGGGGGACCTGGGATTCGAACCCAGGTCCCAATGCTCATTGACACGCTCCCTTGGCCAACTCATCCACGCTGCTTAGTTGTTAATGGAATGATGACAAAGGAAGACTTTAAAGATGAATCTGAGGCAATGGCCAAGGGGAACTCGAAGATTGAAGAAGAGTCCTCTTTTTATGCATCTTTAGAAAAAATAAGAAACTTGTGATTCAAATTTTTAAACGAAATTGTAAGATAATTTGAAACTTTTGGTGAACTTAATGTGAATTTGAATGGCATGTGAACTCTTGAATTCATTCTTGTATTATTCCTTGATGATATGCTTGAAATTTTAAGCTCATGAACATTTGAAATGTTATTGTATTCTTATAATCAATAAAGTTATATAATTTGAGATCCTATCTTCTTTTCCATAGTGCTTGTAAAACAAGATTGAAATATTTGAAAGAATTTGGCCATATTTGAATGAAAATTGCCATGTTGAATGGTTTTGAGATAAACTTGAATTAATTTTGGTTTAAACATGAATCTTTGAACTTGAGATAAAATCATAACATTTGTAATTGTCATTTGAACTTGAATACTCGACAGTTAAGATTTGAACTTTAAATGAAGAATTTCAACTCATTGTTCACTTCAAACGAGCAAAACTTCCATCTTTGGAATATTAAACCACTTGGCAAATTGAATAGAAATAATCACTTAAATGAACACTCCCACAATAATGAATTCACAATGATCCAAATCTTTAATCGTAATCAATAAGTAACAATCTACAAGATAACAAAAAAATTCCTTGCTCTCAACAAATCTCTTGGCACTTATACTTCAATTCAACAAAGGTATCTTGATTTAATGGGTAATACAATAATAAATTCCTTGAATAATCCTTTGATGAATGTATCATTTAAAATGTGGAAATGAGAGTGACCATAAGAATGTTAAGTCCACTGAACCTCAGTTGATGATTGAAAGTGTACTGAGACAAAAATCAGGATAATAATGCTTCACAACCAAATCACTGGGACGCAACTCCACCCCAGAATAGTCAATTTTCATTAATGCAGTTATCAACAATACATTTAATGAGTACCCAATGTCTACCAACACCCTTGACAAAGTTGTGCCTTTGCACTCCATGGAGATGTACAATGCCTTATTATGGTTGCAACCCTCGGGAGGGAGATCAAAATCATTAAAAACCAAACCATTTCTAGCGGATATGTTGGCACAAACCGTTTCAAGTTGGCCCACTGTTATTTCTTGTGGCACAAATGCATTATTACAAAGCTTTATAAAAGCATTCCTATGAGCTTTAGAATATATCAACAGAGATAAAATAGACATCTTAGAGGGCATCCATTGCAGCTGCTCATGCTCTTGACCAGGAACAAAAATTGGTCTAGTAACACTAGCCTGCACATGCTCTTGACCACCAGTCATCACTTGCTTGCTTTTGGCCTTAGCCAACGCATCAACAACTTCTTGAACATTGGGGGGGGGGGGGGGGGGGGGAACACCATTCTGCTTCTTGTTATACGAACTTCACCGGCAAAATCATTAACATTAGCATTATTATCTTCAATAAACTTCTTGTCTAACTCTATGGTAATACACATCAGCGCCATAATTCCACGAGACAACTTTATTACTTGTATACGGTACCGGTCCAGGCAAAGTGATTATCAAAGGAACTGTATCAGCAAGAGCAGGGATACTCCTTCGAGTATACGTGATATAAACCACTGCAATATCTCCTTCAGTAACTTTCATGTTCTTCGGAGTCCTATGAAACTGTAAGGAACCATCATCAATCAATTCCTAATACGAGCTTTCAAGTTATCACAACCCTTTGGGTGTTCTACATACTTGCAAAAATCTTGACCACAAGTAGGGAAAATACTGTTTCATTCAAGTATCTCTTGACAAAAGGCAGAGATGTAGTCACTTGATTCACATCCATAACCAAATTCAGAACTTCAGTGTCATCAATGTTAGCATTGATAGTTGAACCATCATGTGGTGACATTCGGCGTTGGATAACATTAGACTCTGGAGAAACATCAAATTGGATAGCATTGGCATCAAGAAAATCTTGGATCTATTATTTCAGAGCATAATAATTCTCAACAGTATGAACCACGCCACCAGAATGAAACTCGCATCTAGCGTTAGCGTCATAATTGGTTTGGAGCCTATTAGGATTAACCGACAGATGTCTCAGTGTGACCAAATTTTCCTTGAGTAGGTGCTGAAGAGCCTCAGAATAACTCATCAGTAGATGTTCAAATATTTTGGGTTGCCTTGGCTGCTGATTATTCTGATGAGGTGCATTGTGTTGCTTCTATTGTTGTGGGCATTGTTGCTGAGAAGCATTCACCGGAATAGTCACAACATTGACCTGTTGATGCTGATCATTTATTTCTCTTCCTCGGTGAGCATGAACAACACTTGTTTCTCCTTTCTTTTTCCTGGGATAAGCAATAAATGGTTTCTTATTTCCTCCACTTGAGGAACCACTAGAGTTACTGACTTGGATCCTTCCCAATTTTAGACCAACTTTTATCCTCTCACCAGCCATAACCAGTTCAGTAAAACCTGCAGAGGTACTTCCAATCATACGGTCATAATAGGGCCCTTGTAAAGTTCTCATAAACATATTAATGAGTTCTCTCTATATTAAAGGAGGTTGAACACTAACAGTTATCTCACGTTATTTCTGAGCATATCCCTTAAAAGACTCATTTGTCCCTTGAACCAACCTCTACAAGTGAGTGCAATTTGGTGTCATATCAATATTGTACTAATAATGCTTGAAGAAGGCTATGGCCAAATCCCTCCAACTTCTAATATGTGACCTTTCTAGATTCATGTACTATTCCAAAGATGCCCCAGATAAGCTATCTTCGAAATAATGGATTAACAACCCTTGCTCTTCAGTATGCTCAAACATCTTAGGATAATAAGCTCTGGCATGGGTCCTCAGACAAGTATGCCCATTGTACTTCTCAAACACAAGAGGCTTGAACTTTTTGGGAACCCTCACCCATGGCACCAAACCTAAGTCATTATCATCCATCCCCAACAAACCCTAACCTTCTATAGCCTTTAAGCGCTCCTTGGGCAAGCGATATTTTCAATCATCAACACAAAAAATGTGATCAGAGTTTTGGACAGAAAATTGACCCTCATTGTCATAATCATAATCAGGAAACTGATTATTCCTCCTATTTCAATGTCCTTCTCTAAGAAAGTGAGACTCAGAGGTTGGTGGAAATTTCCCATGATTATGGAAAAATGGGTTATGAGGAGGTGTCCTGACCATATGGTTACTTCCATGCCCATCCCCAAAACTAACATACCATTCCCCTTCTGATTCCTCTGGGGATTCTCCACAAGGTCTCTTAGTTCATCTTGTCTCATGTTTACATTAGTAATGATATCCATGAATTGAGTCATCTGGTTGGCCATCTGGGCCCTCATCTCAGCAAGTTCAACTTGAACTTGTTCCATCTGTATCGGTAGACTGTGTCTGGGAGGATAACAATGAGTAGTTGTCTTAAACTCTGGTAAGAAAATTAGAATCAAGATATAAGAATATTGGTCTTGAGAAAACTAGTAATGTATGAAATGCATGACATGCATGACATGCATGATATGTTAGTCATTTCCAAGGTAACCAAAAGTTTCATCAACCTATAACATGATAAGAGAGATAATAAGATAATATGTTGTTGGCCATTTGAAACTTCTAGGTCTCTTGAAGATTCTTCTCTGCATCGGCAAGGGCAATTTGATACTCCTCTGTGGATACACAATTGTCTTCTACCCCATGTCTTCTTTTGGCCTTCCTACCTCCAGAAATACCTTCACCTTCACATTCTTTTAGCTGACGGGCCAACTCTCTCTTCCTTTCTGACAAGAAATATATTTATATTTTTTGTTTTCAAGGTTCTAACGAAGGTCCCTATTTTCAAACTTCACTTGATAGAATCGTTCTTTGGGAACATCGTGTTATACCTTGTGGGGTTGAGGATACAAGGAAACCTCCCTCTCAAAAGGAAACATAAGAGTTTTCACTCTTTCTTTCACCCAATTCACATAAGGATCAAAAGCTAACACTTCTTTCAATCCAAATAACTCTTTGACTTTCCTACTAATATGGGGCCCAGACAACTTCTGCTTTTTTCAACAATTCAAGGTCTTCCCCCCTTTTTGCAATACATAACTTCAACTTCTTTAGCTGTGGATGGACGCCTCATAGCATAGCCTAACTGGCGAAGAGCAAACATTAGATTGTAATTGGTAATCCCTTTTGTTCCTATGAATGGAACATTAGAGAAACCCGCACAGTTGGAGATTACCTTAATGCTATCAAACTTGAGTTTGTACCACTGAATGTTAAAATAGGTGAGTGTCATCACTTTGGATGCCCAAGAACGAGGATCTTCCTTGAATGGTCCCTTCGTAGGCAATTATGCCATAAACCATTTGTAAATCATTGGCACACAACCTAACACAACTCCCTTAACCAAAAACACCTCTCTGTTGACAACACATGAGATCTCTGAGCTCTTCAAGAAAAGGCCAAACACTTGGATGAAACTGGTAGCTGAAGTTATTCCTCTTGGTCTTCATGACGATATCATTTTTGTCTGCCATTCTTGGAGGAGAAGAAAACTCTGGAAAATCCTGGAAATGACAATGCATATGCAGGTTAATCATTTTTTGTACATCATTTTTTTGAAAGTAAATATACTATAATGAAACATGATAGGACCAAGGTTTCCAACAAACTGGACATTATTGTATTGTTGTATAGAGTCACTTGATCAAAGGTTTGGGATAGTCACCAACAATAGTCACCAACAGAATCAAAGTCACCATCAGAACTTGGGTCACCATCAGAACCAAAGTCACCACCTGTACCTGTAAGAATCAACCCTCCAACTCACAGGTGAAGACTAGGTCAGGGTAAGGCAAGGGTAACTCAAAAATCACGGGCCTGCCTGAATGTAAAATCATCACAACACAGACCTAGATGATGAAAATACCTTCATTTGAACCTCATCCGAGCATGGTATATGACATGACTACACTAATCGAACCATGTCCTATAGTCGTCATGTCCCCACTCTATTCCTATGTTTTCTATGAGTTCATAACTTTGGCCTGGGTATTAGATCTTTTACCTCAAAAAGTATCATCCTAACCCCACAAAGAAACAACACAACAACAGTTTCTAGAGTATGGGAGACAATAAAATAAAAATGCAATACATGAATGTATATAACAAAAGCATATAAACAAATAGAGCTAAAAAGAAATAAACACATAAACACCCAATAGAAAAGCAAACAAACACAATCTAGGAGTGACTTGCACATGATGGACTAGAAATAGGTCAACTTCTCCCCAATGGAGTCGCAGCTGAAACAACTGAACAAATCATCAAAATAAAACTCAATGAAGTCACCATAGAACATTTTTATCCCGTCAAAATGGAAAGGTGAACATCGAGTAAACCTGGAGCGGTGAAATCACAGTCTTGCAACCATAGAGATCGGGTAAGAAAGTTGGTTACGCGAGGGAAAGGTATTAGCACCTCACACGTCTGTGGTACTCCACAAGATCCACTTATGTTTGTTCTAATCTAAGGGTGTGTAAAATCTATGTCTAAAGCTTAAAATATAAAAAGAAAGAGTCTCAAGTCAAAAGAAAAGTTTGAATTGGTGTGTATCTTTGGTTGCAAATAATATCTAGTTGACCTCAAGAGAAAGATATTAGCAACTTCTCCACTTATCCATGAAAGGAGTCTTTGAGACTTGAACCACACCCAAAGTCAATAATGGAAGAACAATAAGATCGAGAAGAAACCAGCTTATCATTTGCTATATTTAACAAAAGATGTGATTCTCATCAGTAATTATTAAATGTTTTAAAGTTTGAAAAGAAAAAGAAGAAGTTTAGTCTTGATGAAAATGCAAAAGAGAAACAAAAAGACTAAGGGAATACTAACAAAATAGCCCTAAAGTTGTCATGCAAAGTTAATCCTATAGTTGAGGATAAAAGAGGGAAACATCTATCTAATGTTGGCATACATGGATACAAGCCTAATGTCTATTTCATTCAAACTTAGAAAAGAGTGAATTGAATATCCTATGGGGAGAATGGTAAGAGGAGAAGTTAATAAAGAAGGGAGATATATGACAAAACATCATACACAAAGATGACAAGACATCAAGAAGCATGTATCAAGTATAGATGAAAAAACATCTAACAACGATGGCAAAACATTAAGAAACATGTATTAAGTATAGATGGAAAAACATCTAACAAGGATGGAAAAATATAAAGAAACATGTATCAAGTATAGATGACAAAACATATAACAAGGATGGTAAAACATCAAGAAACATGTATCAAATATAGATGACAAAACATATAACAAGGATGGAAAAACATCAAGAAACATGTATCAAGTATAAATGACAAAACATATAACAAGGATGGAAAAACATCAAGAAACATGTATCAAGTATAGATGATAAAACATCTGACAAGGATGGCAAAAAAATCATGCAAATATGAGATGATAAAGCATCATATAAAGAATGATATGACAAAACATCATGAAATATGATGATAAAACATCAAGCATAAACACGTAGGTAGAAAACTAAATCAATAGGATATGAGATGGAAAAACATCATACACAAAGATGACAAAATATCAACACAGAGAAGATAACACATTAAGCACACACATGTAGTATGACAAAACATCATATATTAAAGAAGACGGGAAGATGATAAAACATCCACACCTGAAAATGACATCAAGAATTAAAGTAGTATAAGAAATAAGAGATGGTAAAACATAACATCTAAAAATGATATTAAAAATAAAAGTAGGATAAAAAATAGAAGATGGTGATTTGAAAATCACACATCGTACATGAGAAGTAGAGACTTACTCAATATATAAGGTACTTAGATAGGATACTAAAAGAAATAAAGCTTATATAAGCAATTAAAGAAGAACACGCACATAGGTAGACACTTAAGAAAGTAGTCAAGTAGGAGAAGAGATAGCAATTGAACAATCAAAACATGCTTACAGAGGAAGGACTTTTAGTCATGCATCATTATTCAGGAATCAGAAATAAAAAGAGATATGATAGTACCTAACAGAGAAGGTCCGCTGCCTCTTCAATGGGCACTAGATAAGAAAACTCTATCGAACTCTGACTTGAGCTTCCTCTACCAATAAATAATTAGGCATAAATGGGTTGCATCAACAATCAATTTCAAAATCATAGCACAAGTGTCCACAAGATAAATTTAATGCTTGGAATAGGGGAATTGAATTGGGTTATGATTAACCAAGGGTTTTACTTGATTAATCTCGTAAGAGTGGGTGCTCCCACCCTCTACCATGAGAATCTTTTGTGCATGGAACACTTGGTATATGGATGGAAGTGATTGATTCGGGTTATGATTAACCAAGGGAAAAACTTTATTAATCTCGTGAGAATGGCTATGCCCAAACTCAACTATGAGACCATTTAGGAAAACTTGGTATATTGACCAAGATATGAGAATTGGATTCAATTTAGTTGAGATAAGGAGATAAAAGTACATTAAATGCACATGATAAAGATAAAAAAAGGCCATACAAGGTGGCTATATGCATGCTCCTAGAAAGTGGGACTAGTGTGGTGTTAGTATTCTAAATGACCAATTGGAATAATCGATCAAATAGTTGTCGCTGTATAATTTCCCAAGACCAAACTATGAACGTATGAAAGTTTGCATTTGTAGGTGAATGCCTTCTCATTGACGAGGAGCCCAAGAGGAGGCATTTGTAGCTTGATTTTGCAGGTAGTGAACAGTTGAGCGTATATCTTGAAGGGAGTTTCGAAATCCTAGGTGCTCCAAATGATGAAAATCGATGATGATGATGATGAACGCTATGTCTTGGTGTTAAAGATGATACTTCTGAGGTTTTTTTTGGTGAGATCTTTCTGATTCTTTATGAAAATCTCTCCTCGTCCTCTCCGGCGTGGCGAAATCCTTCCTCGCGGTGACTTTGTCTCTTCTTCTTCAAATCGTGATTTCACATCATTCGGTTTCCATGGATCAGAGCATCGATTGGCCTTAACCTTCTTTTTTGATTCGCTTCTGCGAGATCTCTGTCTTATCCGGTTATCAAGGTATATGAATCCTTGACTCAATATTTTTCTACTTTCTGCGTATTCTTTTCTTCTCCTAATTTCTTTTATTGTTATTTTGTGATGTCGTTGTTAATCGCGGATCGATGTCGTTGTTCTTGACCATTTCTAAAGAAGGTTGCAACAACGAGGATGGTGATAAAGAATGACAGTTGCATCTATTGAAGGTTGCTGACGATGATTATTAAGGAGGCACAAATAAGTGAAGATCGACGGTGATTCTTGAAGTTCAACGGTGTAGGTGTTGCAGATAATTGATGCAGGTTTTGAAGATGATTGAAGATGAAGGTTTCAATTTGAGAGTGAAGATTAAAATGAATCGTGAAGTTGACAGAGCAAAGAGAATTTTGTGGAGATTTTTGGGGTGATTCTTCAAAATGTGAATAATGCATATGAATTGAGGTATAAATCAGTTATATAATCTGTTATTGATTAGCAAAGTTTGTTAGAGGTTGAAACAAATCTGAGTTATTGAATCTGAAGTTAGTTAGAGATTTGGATGACTATGATTGAACTGTTTTCTTTAGCTTGCATCAGAAGCTTCTTATTATATGTTGAGTTGTCCTTTAAATTCTCATGATTTATATTCTTCTGATATTTTCTGTTATAACATGAGCTAGAATTTTTGAGTCTTAGATATGAAGTTTGTCACAAGAATTGGAGGGTAAGGATTGCATCTTAGTTGCGATAACAGGCATGTGAAAATTCTTTCGTCTAGGGCTTTGAGATTTTTGATTTGTTATTATTTGATTCTGTCATCTGCTATTGCTTACTGAGATGTGAACTTGTTAATGAAAACTTGCGTGCTTATTGGGCTTGAAAATATGATTTTATACTTTTGATTTTTTTACTATAGTGTTGTGATGAACCTTTTTACTAAATTTGCAATAACTTTGTCTCTCTTTGTTTTTGTCTTACTGTGAACCAAATTAAATTTGTGATTAGTAGTAGAGATGGAATTAGGCCCATGATTAAACTTGAATATGATTTTTGTTGTTGAAACAAATGGATATGAGGCTTTATTGTTTCTTGAATGTGATTGAAACCACCCTTTATTTTCTGATTCCTTGCACGAACCCTCATGATAAATTTCGGAGAAAAAAAACCTTTTTTTAAAACCTCTTTGTTCATGTTTGAAATTTATGTTGCTAACCAATTCTTTTTCTTTTTGTTTCTTATAATGGTGGCATTAATATAAGCTTGGAAAGATGATGAAGGAAGAATTTGAAAATGAATCCGAGGAAATGGCCTTGGGGAACTCGAAGATTGAAGAAGGGTCCTCTTTTTATGCATCTTTAGAACAAATAAGAAACTTGTGATTCAAATTTGTAAATGAACTTGTAACATAATTTGAAACTTTTGGGGAACTTGAAGTGAATTTGAATGACATGTGAACTTTTGAATTCATTCCTGTATTATTCCTTGATGATATGCATGAGATTTTAAGCTCATGTACACTTGAATGTTATTCTATTCTTGTAATCAATGATTTTATAGAATTTCAGATCCCATCTTTGCCATAATGATTGTAAAAACAAGTTGAAATATTTGAAAGAATTTGGCCATATTTGTAATGAAAATTTCCATGTTGAATGGTTTTGAGATAAACTTGAATAAATTTTGGTTAAAACATGAATCTTTGAACATGAGATAAAACCTTAACATATGTAATTTTCATTTGAACTTGAATTCTCGAGAGTTAAGATTTGAACTTTAAATGAAGAATTTCAACTTATTGTTCACTTACAATGAACAAAACTTCCATCTTTGGAATTTGAAACCACTTGGGAAATTGAATCAGAATAATCACTTGAATGAACACTCCCACAATAATGAATTCAAAATGATCTAAATCTTAAATCCATATTAATGAGTAACAATCTACAAGATAACCAAAAAAATGCCTTACTCTCAACAAATCTCTTGGAACTTATACTTCAATTCAAAAAAGGTGTCTTGATTTAATGGGGAATACAATAATCAACGCCTTGAAGAATCCTTTGATGAATGTATCATTCGAAATATGGAAATGAGAGTGAGCATAAGAATCTTAAGTCCACTGAACCTCAGTTGATTATTGAAAGTGTACTGAGAAAAGACTCATCATAATAATGCTTCAAATATTTTATCAACAAAGACATCACACACTTCAATAATCAAAAACCATGCACAAGAGCCAATAGATAAGAGAAAATGTTATTCAGTCCAAAATACTTGCAAATCCTGAATCCTCTGATGAAATAAAGAATCGGTTGAGATGTATCGAGGTTTGAGAACCCGTGTAGCTTAAACCAACAAAATAATGAAGATGAGATCCTCCTTGGACTGATTTCCAATAAAACCATCTTCCACAGCTTGTAGAAGAACATGAGAACCAAATATACCTTGATCCGTAATACAAATGCATGAATATGTATGATGAAACATAAGTCATGTGAGGAAAAATGAAGAGGGAAAATTTTGGGGTGCAACACCATTCTGGAAGGTGAATAAACCATGATGCTTACCATTGACACCAATAAAAAACGAGGATAATCCAAAAGAACATTGACCCAATTGTAGAATTATGGTCAAAGCTAAAAGAGGTGAAGATGTTGTTTAGAAAAGGACATTAAATAGTGTAAAAAGCTTAATAAATACATATTTTAAGGGCCACATAAACTCCTAAATTCTTCCTGTTCAACAAATTCATTGCCTCTGAAGTTAAACAAATGAAATCTTTGATTGATCTACAATTGTAAAACAATTTTTCTCAATGGAGAGGATAGTTGGAAGGATGGAAGCAATTATGTTAGCTAGGATTTTTTTAGTGAGTTTTTGTTTAAAGTTGGCAATCAGAATAAGCTTGAACTTATAGATAGAATTGGAATTATGAGAATTAGGTATGAGAACTAAGGAATTGAAGTATAATTAGGTAGAAACCAGTCTTCCTTGAATAATTGGATAACAACCAAAATAACATTTGAGCATATGATATCCCAACATGAATGCATGAATATGTATGATGAAACATAAGCCATATAAGGTAAAATGAAGAGGGAAAATTTTAGGGTGCAACACTCTACCATCGACAAAAACTTTATGCATTGGCATGCCATCTAGCTTCGCCCTTATGAACAAAGGCTTGAGATGATACATCATCCTAGGGCTTGGATTTTCAAATACAACCTTCTATTCTTAGACCACACCACTATTCATCACATAGTAGCATAAATTATTTTCATCAACCATTTTGTCGGAGGTAAAATCTTCTTCATTTTCTGACACCCTGTCTTATTCAGTAGTTAGAATCGACACAATTCCATAATTAATGATGACGTCTTCATGATAATCATAGTCATCATCCTATAGTGAAGGCTCATAGTCAGGTTCTTCCTCCTCTTCGCCTTCAGATGTAGGAGTAAACTCAGGCGCATGAGTATATTCCATATTTTGTGTTGCAACCAACTTTGTGTTTCCTAATGGAGCTACCCTTATAGCTGTTCTTTAATTTTCCATGGCTTTTTCTTTTTCAGTCATCTTCGACTTGAGATAATACACCTTTGGAATCGGAAACTCTATTAGCTTTATGGCTTCTGCTGGTAGTATGTATTCGACACGAATTTTTTATTCGATCGGCTTCAACTTGGATGTCGAAGCTTCCTTTGCCGCCTTTTTATTCCAATGATAACGCCTTCATTAAGTCCTCGTCATTGGGTTTTTTCCCTTATAGTTGGGATAAACTTGATAAACCTTCGACTCAGCTTTCTTTTCCTAGGCCTCAATTTCATGTACAATCACTTTCCACTTTGGCCTCTTGCCCCTCTTTTGGCTTACTGATTCCACCCATTTTCTTGTTGAATATCTGATGGAGGGTGAAAGGTTTTTGAACGAGACGCTTGAAACAATTTTTTGTACTCCTCGTTGGTCGAGGATTCTCCTAATTTTCGAAAACAAACCTTGGGACTGAAGTCTTCTCATTCTTAAGAGCATTCCTTTGACAACTTCATACTTCTCAACAGTTTCCTCATCAAACACAACGTTTCATCTTGTGAATAATTTCGCCTTTGACCCTTTCACTCTGCATTTCTCTTGAAAGTCAACCATGCTTTCTTCAGGGTGAGGGTGTTAGAACATAGTTTGGTTTTACATCTTTGTAATAATTTTGATGATAACAAATACATGATATATATATATAAAGAACAAATATTCTCTCTAATAATTTAGTTCAATATGCATAGAAGGTATAATAAAGAAGCACAGAAGTTAGTGAACAAAATTGAGCCAAGAAGATTTGATAAGAACTTCTGTACAACTAAGTTGAAGTATCACGCTCAAAATAAGAAGTTTTAATGTTATAAACTTCGGAAGCACCAAAGCTGCAAGCTAAACTCTGATGAAGAAATACTCTGATGATCTAAAGTCTCAATGTTAATATTCTTATTCTGATCAGATTTCAAAGAAGAAATTTCTGATGCTTTACAGTTCAATCATTACAAACCAAAGAGTAACGACTGGAACCGGACAAGATCTGGATTTTTGGACAGTGCATTAACAAATTTTTATTAACCTTCCAAAAACATCTTCTCAAGACTTAAATTCTCCGCCTATAATGGAGACTTGAAGAGTGATAAAAAACACTTGTGCATATAAAGAAATATCCATAAGCTCTTTTATTTATTCATTGTGCCTTAATATTGTGTAAACATCACAATTGTGATATAGTTTTCTAGAAACACTCTTGTATACATTTTGATTCACATTTTTGTAATTCCTTGAAAAACCAAGTTATGGTTTAGTCTCAAGAAGACATTGACGATATTCTTTGTGATTTTGTAATCAAGTTTTGATTAGTGGATTAAGACCTCGTTTAGGAGAGGAGAAATTGTCTTGGAGGATGGACTGGAGTAGCTTGAGTTCAAACGAACCAAGATAACCAAACGTGTCATACTATCTTTATTTTTTAAAACCCCAATTAAAACCCTCTTTCTTGTGTTTTTCTATCCTTCAATTGGTATTAGAGCGCCTGGTTCTGGGTGCCAACACTTAACCGTGTAAGACAATGATCCTAGCAAGAAAAACACTATGGTGGTACCAATTCATAACAACAACAATGATAATTATGATGAGAAAGACCGAATCAGGGGCAAACCTCCAATCTTTGATGGTAAAAACTTTGATTATTGGAAAGTCAAAATCGAAAGTTTTTTCCTAGCTCATGACAGTGATCTCTGGGATATGGTAACTGATGGCTACATTCATCCAGTTGGTGCAAGCGGTCAGAAGATCGATATAAAGAAAATGACAGATCAACAAAAGAAAGAATTCATAAATCATCATAAGGCCAAAACAATTCTCTTGAGTTCTATCTTGTACACCGAGTACGAGAAGATCATGAATAGAGATTCAACTAAAAACATCTTTGACTCTCTGAGAATGACACATGAAGGAAACCTGCAAGTCAAAGAGACAAAATCTCTTGCACTCATCCACAAGTATAAGGCCTTCAAAATGGAAGAAGATAAAACAATTGAGACAATGTTCTCAAGGTTTTAAATTCTAGTTGATGGGCTAAAAGTGCTAGAAAAATGTTACTCAACATCATATCATGTAAATAAAATAACTAGAAACTTACCCAAGAAATGAAGACCCATGGTCACAACCTTAAAACTAGCCAAAGATATGAACAAAATATCTCTTGAAGCACTAATCAACTCTTTTAGAAGTCACGAGATAGAATTAGAAGAGGATGAGCGCCAGAAGAAAGGTAAGTCTCTTTCTCTTAAATCTAATAAAAAATATGAAACTAAAGCTTTTCAAATAGAAGAGGAAAACTCTGGTGGATCCTCGTCAGAATAAGACGAACTTGAAGGTGTGAAGAAAACTCAAGAATATGGGTTGAATTGGGTGTCCATTCTTGAATAACTTTGGCTTCTAAGCATTATTCGTTTGAACAATGCTTATGAGTGTTACTTCTAAGTAATGCTTCTAATTAAATTAAGAAAACATAAACTCTAAAGCATATGCAAAAGTAAAGAACACACGATATATCTTAGTTCACTTGAGAAATCCCTAAGCTAGTCCAGTCCACCCTTCCAAGGTGATTTTTCCTAGAACTCAAGGACTTAATCCACTAAAACAAATCTAGTTACAATCGCATGGGCAACCACCGGTGACTAACATACAATGATGCGTTCGGTGATACATAATGTATATAATGTTCATTGACCCAATAAAATTCGATACCTATGAATCTCCTACTAGAATTTCCTTCAAATGATATCAATCAGTGATCTCACAAAGTTGACCTTCACTCAGTTCCATTTGTATATGACTACCATTGACCCAATAGAACCCACTATTAGGATTTCATCTACGATAACCGTAGCCAAAGTCTTCTCAAGTATTCTGATCTTCACTCGTTCACTTGAGGAAAATACCAATTCTGAATAGATTTGCTTTTCTAGAGATTACATGAGTTCTTCTTATCAAGCAAATTACTCCTAATATAAGTACATACTGTTTGACAAATTCTGAGCAACAACTCTTATGTATATACAATTTGCATGAAGATCTTAAGTAATAACACAATCTGAGAAAAAACTCTTCTGTTTTTACATATCTATACAATGATGAATATAATACAAGTTAAGTACAACATCTTGTAGTCTTCTTGTCTTTATCTTCATCGTTGAGCAAGCTATGAGCAACAACTCCTTGCATCTTCATAATTCTGTCAAGATGTATATAGTTGATGGTTTGAATGACATCTTGTAGAATTCTTCATCTTCACCTTCTTTCTTCATTAAGCAGAATATGAACAACAACTTGCTTTTTCATAATTCTGCCAAGATGTATATGATTGGTAGTTTGAATAACATCTTGTATAATTCTTCATCTTCATCTTATTTGGTTATCTTTAACATGTTCATCATAACTGTTATTCTTGTTGTTGTTATAGTGGTTGATAGATTTTTGGTTGTGTTCCAATAATGACAACTTTCATTTTTAACATTGAACACCAACAACCTGCAACATGAAACATGCAACCTTAAACAAATAATTATTTTATTATATAGCCAAGAAAAATAGCATCGTTGGTATTTGAAAAAGAGTTGTTACAAATAGTACTTCTACGTCCTTTTATCTTCCACAATTCAAGTTAGTAGAGAGGTAGTGGAATAAGGCTTTTTGTATTGTGTACTATTGTACCATTTTACCATTATATTCTTTCCTTCTGCACTTCATACGCTTCTATGAGCATGAGTTTAGAAGAGGGAACATAACATAAGGCTTTCATAACTTTAAGTCTTCAGAGTCTTCAGATTCTTCAAAACTGAATCGTGAGAACCCTTTATAGAGAACCATGGATCAGAAGAGCTTCAAGTCTTTAGAGTCTTAAGAGTTGTGTCTTTAGAGTCTTCAACACTTAGTCTTAAGAACCCGTTGTAGATAACCTTGGACCTTTAGAACTTCAAGTCTTTGGAATCTTCAGACCTTCCGTCTTTAGAATCTTTAGCACTTGGTTCTTTAAGAGTCCTTGACTTTAAAACCTCGGGCCTTTAAAAATACAAAGAATTCAGCATTTGGACTTCAATAGAAACATTGTCTTCATATCTTTTAACTTTGATATCTTTGAACCAAGTTGCCTTTTAGAAACTAAGTTTTTAGTATCTAGACTTCAGTAGAAACTTTGTCTTAAGATCTTCTAAATTTGATTCTTTGAAATAAGTTATCTTTTCGAAACTAAGTTTTTAGCATCTGGACATCAGTAGAATCTTTCTATTCATATCTTATAAATTTGTTTCTTTGGAATGCACTTTCTTTAGAAACTTAAGTCTTTAGCATCTAGACTTTAGTAGATACTTGAGTCTTCAGATCTTCTGATCGTTTTCTTTAGGACACGTTGTCTCATGAAACATGAGTCTTTAGCATGTGGACTTAAGTAGCAACTTTTGTCTTCAGATCTTATGACTTTTTTCACTAGACAACACTAGAGCTTACAATTTAGATCCTTCTGGAGTATCTTGCTACTATTCAATAGAACTTGTGTAGCGCATAAGAGGAACTAATTCTCTTCTAATGTCTTGGCCAAACTATCCATCATAAGCAGAATCTATTTGTTAAGTACTCAACAATAACAAACATTAGTACAACAAAATTGTTCACACAAACATATTCATTTGTTATCATCAAAACTCAGAGATAACATTACAGACGAGAGACTCCCCCTGAGTCACAAATTGGGTGAGGATCAGATATCCTGAGTGTGAAACTTCTAGGTGAACTCCCTCTAGTTACAATAGATCAGATATTAAATCCATAGAAGTCTTGATTTAGATGAGAATAAAATCAATTGAGATCTTGAATTCATCAGAGCTTCTTCTTATTGAATCTTCTATCCAGATTTTTCAGACAGTCTTCAACTTCAGATTTGCTCAGTTCTCTTGGGAGGCATCTACTTCTGCTTTTGATTCTTATTTTCTGAATTTCACATTCTCAGACATTTTACATCTTCTGAACATTATGATACCAAAATCAAGATAACTTTAACTTTCAGAAATTTCTCAACTTCTGAATAGTATCGGGTCTATCTAATATTTAAGTATATGTTCATAGAGTATACATCTTCGATTACATGAACAGTCAGTTCTTAAGAACTTTAACAGAGTTATTTCATTTTGACCTGTCTTAGAATACCCAGTGAGCTTGTTCAGAGTACCTCAGTTAATCATTAAATAATCAAATAAGTGTTAGTGGTAAATGCTCATTTTATATCAGTTTATTATTATGATGCATTTTTTTAAGTTCATCAAAATTAGTATACTTTTCCCACTTTTGACATCATCATAAAGATAAATTATTCATGAAAAACATTAAAAGTCAAAGGGATTCTATCCTAATATTTCATTCAAGGAATTACATAGTACATCAAGAGAAAAGAGAAAAATAAAATAAAACTTAGATTTTCTAAAAACATTACAAATAAGATTTCAATCATCAAAGTCTTGAACTGTATCAATTGTAGCACAACTTTCTTCAACCAATGCATTATTCGGTCCATTCTTCTTCATCAACTCCCACATCTTGTCTTGGATTATTATCTCAGATGGTATCCTTCCATAAGGAATATAGGATTGAGTCAGTGTTCTTGATATTTTAACGGAGTGTTTCAGATGATTAAATATGCTTTTGGGAAGGTTGATCTTGAAGTGATGGATTAAGAGGAAAACAAAAATAATCTTATCATGAGACAAAGTGCTTCTTGTTGTGGATCGAGGATGGAGGTTGGAAAGGGAGAACCTAAACCAATTATTGGATGAAGGAAGAAGGGTTCTAGGATTAGTTGGTTCATATGGTACTTAACTGACATGAGGAATCCTAGATTTTTCAACAAAACTGAAGTCGGATTGATTGTCATCAATGGTAACTCCAGGTGAGACACACCCAGTGACTCTTACAATGGAAGAGATGGTGGAAGCAATGGGAAGTCTGAAGATTTCAGACAAAATAGTGTTGCCATCATCACTAATTTTGGCATACTTCCAGAATTCCTTTACAAGGACAGGGAATATGGGACCTCTAAGTAGAGTATAGTAGCCTGTTCTGGATTTAAGTTGCATACTTCTTATTAGGTCCAATCCATGTTGTAATATGGTGGGAGAACTGACTTGGGTGTTTTGCGTTTGATTGCAATTATTGCAGATAGCAAGAGTCGCCGCCGACTTTTCCTTTATCCAATAAGGAAAGGGTGAAAAGAACAGGAAAGACCTTTGAGATATTTTCTTGAGTTCGGTGGGTAGATTATGAAAAGAGAAGGTGTTTGCACCCTTTTCATCTATAGTTATATATGGGCTCTTAGTTGCTTGCTAGATAATTTTTTTGAAATTTTCTTTGTTCGAAATGTATTTGTGGTGGGTTTTGAAAGTATTTTTGAAAAGCGCCTTCGTTTAAACAAACTTTGTAATGATTCTCGTCTCTATAAGAATTCATACAAAGTGTTGTACTTTTTTAAAATATTTCATGTTTTTAAAGTGTTTGGTGTGTTTGAAAAGATGTTTGTTTTTGAAGATTGATTGTGAGCAAGCAACTAAGAACGTTCTACCTACTCAAAAAAGTCTTTTGTTCATTTCCTCCTCCTTTAGATGTCGCTATCTTACCATTGATTGATAAGAAGCCCTATCATTGGATGTAAAGGGACGGACGTGGGTCATTGTATAGTCATGGATAGCAATATTGTGAGATATCTTAGCATTTCTCTTAAGGTACTAAGATCATTTGTAAGGCGACTTTCGTTGCATCATCGAGGGACTGTGATCTTGTATTTTTTATTGTTTTTGTTAAGATGTCTCACATGCATATTATGACTATTTTCTCAAGGCAACAAGTGGAATTAAACCTAGAGGTGCAAGTGTCTTGTATTTCATGCTTGAATTTATCTTTGGTAAGGATTTTATAGGCATTGGTTTTATCTTTCCATACAAACCCTAATTTACTAGCATTTATATGAAAGCGATAAATTGCGAAAAGTAAATATCCTACGCTATTACATCATTTGGGGATGGGATATACATATTTACAAATGGGGATTTTAAGAATTTAAAATCCTAATTATATATTACAACCATATTGAATATCCAAAATTGCAAACATGAAAGTTGTTCCATTTTTTCTCATGATTCCAAAATTGTAAACCACTTAAACTATAAGTCAAAGATAAGCAAGAATTTTGTTGGCCGTAATCTGGACCCTAATTTTTCCAGAAATTTAAATCTCAAAATTCTCTAAGCTCAAGCAATATAAATGAAAACTATGAACATGGTTAGCTTCAGGGAAATGATGTCTACATTTTGTATTTGAAAATGGAAGCCTAATAAGGCCTGTATGAAGAGTTGAAAGTTCAAAAAATTACCTTCAAAACTGAAAATCTTGAAATGAGTTAGAGGACCTTTCAAGGTGTTGTGATGATCGAGATAGCTTCAGTGGACCTCCAGGAAGCTAATGCATCGATTAGTTTGTGTTGAGGGTGACTGAATCGTGCTGGAGAAATCCAAGTGCAAACATATGTTTTTGAAAATGGAAGATGATGATGGAGGTGTTACAGTTCTGTTCCAGGTGTTGGGATTGTTTGTATATGATGTTTAGAAGCTTTTGAAAACAAAAAGCTAAGAAACGCACAAGTGGATTGAGAGATTGGATTTAAAACTCAAATGGAAAGTTTTGAGGTATTTTTTGTGATTATGTGTCTTAGGGAGTTTGAGGGAGTTTTCAGGCTTGCAAAATCGTGTCCTAAGTTGCATAATAGTGTCTTAATTTATAGGAAAAGGTTTAGAGAGCTTGGGGTGATCAGAAGTATATGTTCACATGTTAGGGCTCTTTGGCTTGTTTTTGAAGCAAGCTTGATACACATTGTACCAATGCATAATACAAGGCTATCTTGAGTGGTTACAAGCTTTAAACATGTTTATCTGACTTTGTATGTTGAGTGTGTGCTGAACAAACAAGTTAGAAGCTCAAGACAAGTTGACTTTGTGATTAAAGCAACTTTTCAAGAATGGAATGGTGACTTTGTGACATAAATGCAAATGCAACTTGGATAATGGCCAAATGCTTGGGCAATGGTTCTATCAGTTGTGTAAACATTTAATTATTGAGTGACTAGCAAGTTTGAAGAATACAAAGCAAGATTTATGCAGCATGGTTTGAGATTTTCTCAAGTGTTCATCAAGAAAATGACCTATAATTCAAGTTTATGAGGCCATCTTCATCTCTTCGAAAATTCTAGCTCAAACATGATCCCAATGAGTTCTTGGACTTTTTATAAAGCTTGTAACATGCTCTAAAACTTTCATGTTGTAAATTTTTGAAAATTTAATTTGGACCAATGTGAAACTTGGCCAAGAAGTTAGGTAAAAAATCGGCCTAAATAGGGCAAAATTTCACGAAGTGTTTTTGTTTCATGGACGTGTCTTTATGAATTTATAACTTAAAATCCAATCCTTTCTAGAAGATTTTATTTCCTACAATGTTTTAGATCTCATTAAGATCTAAAACTTTCATGATGAATGTTTTCCTTGAATCATTTTGCATCATGGTGAAAATTTGACACAAAGTCATGAAAAAAGGTAAATTTTCTAACACTTAACAAAATTTCTAAGTCTTGGAAATTTTGACTTTCCAAAATGAATTTTGACTTTTTGATTTCTTGATGAACAAACATCATATTCTGACATGTCTTGATGAAATATGATTTTTGAAACTTGATTTTGATCAAAAAGTCAAAGTTTGACTTTTCAGCGTATTTGTTGACTTTTCATCAGTTGACTAAATTCCAACTATCAATCAATTGATTTTTGGGAAATGTTTTAAGCCATGCCATTAGGTAAAACTGATGCATTTGAATCCCTGATATCATGTCTCAAACAAAAAATTCATGTGTTAGGTCAAAACTCAAAAATTAAACCTTCTTAGTCAAAACCCTAATTTTGACCATTTTGCCCTTTTGATGATCTGATCAAATTTCTTGAGGAATTGTGATCCAAACTTGATCAATTGCCATATATGAGTTCAAAATGTTGATATGGATAAAAAATTATGAAGTTTGACTGTAAATTGACCATAGTTGACTTTTTCCCCAATATAGTTGATTTTAGGTCAATTAATCAATTGACTGTGCAAAAATGTGATCCAAAGTTTGATACTTGACATGAGAAATCTTGGGAGTCCAATATGATCCTAAAAGTTATATAAAGCATTAAAAGTCCAATTGTCCTTATACAAACTCAAACCCTTATTCTGAGTCATCCGTGATTGAGGAGGTGTCTTGAGCTGATCAAACCTTGTGCAGTCTTGAATCAATGGAGATCTTGTGATAGAATTCTTGATAAATTGAGAGGGAAAATTATGGGGTACAAAAGCTGCCCCTGTTCAATCTTTTTAAACCTGATGAGTTAGATTGTCGGGTCCGTCATTCGTGACTTGAAGGTGAAATATGATTGAACAATAAAGTGCCCAAAAATATGCACTCGATGATGTATTGATTTGGTATAGGGCTTATAGATGCCACTTGGATAGATGATTGTAGAAACTGGGAGAAACATCAGGATAAATATTTGGTCGATTCATGCTGAAAACTGGATGTCTTGTTCGTCTTTGACTGGAAGAATTAATTCTGATCCAGAAGAGATCTTTGGATTAATGATTTTTTTCTACAAGGAACAAAAAGGGTTAGTTGTATGTGAATGTATGCATAGTGTAATGATGCTATCAAAATAAATGAGATTATGTTGTATGTATATGTTACGTATGTTGTATGAATGTGACATGTTGTCGAAGCGGATCCTTGACAGATACTAGGGAGCTTTGAGAAGTTAAATCTCAGACTGCTGTTGGGGATGAAAAGTATGTGTATCTTTAGACTTTGTTAATAATGCTTCCGATGGGTATTCCTACTTTATTGAGAAGAAAATCCTCTAAGGAATATTGACTTTGCTTGAGAAGACTCTATGGAGAGTGTTGATTTCTGATAGGGAACCAGAATGCAAGAGTTTTAGTTGTCCATTGCTCTGGTGGGGAATTATCTCTTGAAAGTTAGTTGTTATTTGGTTGAATTCCCGACTTCACAACAACTTGTTGGAAATAAAGAATTTAACTGTTATCTGGTCGGATTCCAGGCTTTGTAGTAACTCGCTGGGATAGTGGCAAACTCTACTAGGGAAGAGGAGTTTTATTAGTGATGTGTAAGGATGAAACTGTTATATGGTCAGGTCTAGGTTTCAGCAACTCGAACTGTTAACTAGTCGGGTCTAGGTTTTGCAGTAGATGGAGAAGTTAAGTTACTATCTGGTTGGGTCCAGGCTATAGCCACTTGAAATTGAGGTTTACTATTATCTGGTTGGGTCCAGTCTTCAGCAATTTTAACTTGAGATCAACTGTTATCTGGTCGGGTCTAGGTTTCAGTAACTCGAACTGTTAATTGGTTGGGTCCAGGCTTTGCAATTGAAGGAGTTAAACTAATATCTGATCGCGTTCAAGCTTTAACAACTAAATTTGAGATTTACTGTTATCTCGTCGGGTCCAGGTTTCAGAAATTGGAGTTGTTATATGGTCGGGTCCAGGATTCAGAATGTTTAAATGGTATCTAGTCGGGTCCAGGCTTGAACTGTTGACTGGTCCGGTCCAGGATTAAGAAATTTGAGAAGTTAAACTAATATCTGGTCGGGTCCAGGCTTTACTAATTTGGAAATGAAATTTATTGTTATCTGGTCGGGTCTAGTCTTCATAGTAAGTTGAGAGTAGGATGAAGTTGAACTAGTATCTGGTCAGGTCCAGGATTCGTAGTAACTTGCTTGAAAGGATGCAGTTGACTATTATTTGGTCGGATTTCAGGTTTTACAACAACTTTCAAAGATATCAATGACTTTGTTAACGACATCACTTGGGATTAAGGGCTGCAGTCCCTTGATTTGTAATAGTCAGTGAGGCAAACTCAAGTTGGGGAATCTGTAGTTTGTTTGGGAAATAAACCCTGTTGAAGAGGACATTTGATGAACTATTGGGGAGGATATATTTTAGGAAGAATTTCATAAGGCTTCCTTTTAATACCAACTCAGTTGGGGAGAGGATTTTCCGGAGATTGAAACTCTGGATGGGGTTTTTATGAATCCAAATTTGTGGGGATAATGCTATTGAAATTATTCCGGGAATACCTTAAATGCATCTAAGGAGATGCTTGTCACTGTTTTTTAAACATACATTTGTTAAAAGTCTAATCATGTTCATATGCATATGTTCATTCAATTTTAGTCATTGGACACTTTTGCACTCAAAATAGGAAAAACAAAAAAGTTTGCACTTCAAAGTATATTTGTATTGATGTTTTGCCCATGAATTAGGCATTTTTGTACAAAGAGACCGATATCCTAGTAAGAGGAAATCTTCAAAAGAATAGAAAGAATACAAAGTGAAAACAAAAATAATAGCCATATGAAAGTGACCTCATTATGTTCCAACCCCACTATTACCCCTATGTCCTTGAACATCATCCCTTGTCATTGAATAGAAATTGATTGGATTAATCTTGGACCATTTGAACTTAGACTTTGGTAATAAAGTTGGCTGTAAAGATCCCACGGGACATAGTCATACGCTTTAATCCTTAACTTTTGCCTGGGCCGCCCTTTCGGGTTTTCAGCCCACCAGGATACCCATTTTTACCCAAGTCGCCCTTTCGTGTTTTCAACTTGCCGGGTGTACAATCTTTTACATATATCCCTAAATTTTCCCGAACCTCTTTGGTTTTCCGGGATGCCTTTATTTTTGCCTAGGTATGTCAACCTAGATGATCATTTTATGCGTAGTATTTTTTAACTATGTTCGCGTTCAGAGGATGTGGGAAGTCTTCACCATCCATAGTAGTCAGCATCATGGCACCACCAGAGAACACTTTCTATATAACAAATGGTCCTTCGTAAGTGGGAGTCCATTTTTCTCTGGGGTCGCCTTGTGGAAGAATGATTCACTTTATTACCAAGTCGCCAGTCTGATATACTGGCGGCTTGATATTTTTGTTGAAAGCCTTGATCATACATTTTCAGTACATCTGACCATGACAAATAGCAGTCAGTCGCTTCTCGCCAATTAGGTTCAACTGATCGAACCTAGTCTGAATCCATTTGTCTTCACCTAAATCTCCTTCCTTCATTATCCTTAGAGAGGGAATTTGGAGTTCTAGAGGCAAGACGACTTCCATGCCATTGACCAAGGAGAAAGGAGTTTCCCCAGTTGACGTACGATCCGAAGTACGGTAGTCATGGAGAGAAAACGGTAACATTTCATACCAGTCTTTATAGGTTACAACCATCTTTTGCACAATCTTTTTCACAATCTTCCACTATGCCATTCATCTTGGGTCCGTACAGAGAAGAATTGTGATTCTTGATTTTGGACTGAGTACAAAGCTCTGTAATCGTAGCATTGTTGAGGTTGATTTTATTGTCAGTGATGATCCTTTTGGGGATACCGTAACGGAAGATGAGGTTATGCTTGATAAACCTAGCTACAACGTTTTTGGTGACTGAGACATATGAAGCAGTTTTGACCCACTTGGTAAAGTAATCAATGGCAACATGGATGAAATGGTATCCATTTGAGGAAGTAGGTTTGATCTCTCTAATCATATCAATGCCCCACATTGCAAACTGCCATGGAGTGGTCATGACATTTAGAGGAATTAAAGGTACATGGACCTTGTCAGCATAGATTTGACACTTATGGCAAGTCCTTGAGTGATGATGACAATCAGTTTCCATTGTGGACCAATACTAACCAACCCTCAATATTTTTTTGCCATAGTGTGTCCACTAGAGTGGGTCCCAAAGAGGCCATCATGCATGTTTTCCATAATTTTCTCTGCCTCTTTCTTGTCCATACACCGGAGTAGAGTAGAATCATGGTTGCGCTTGTATAGGATTTCGTTGCTTGTATTGGATTTCCTACAAGACATACTTGTCTTTATCACCCTACATTTTTCTTGACGCAGAGCATACGCATCATAGAATCATACCATAGCATTTCCTTAACCATTTACAGGATCTCAAAGGCCTGTGATGCAGGTTATGATGAACCAGACGCCTAGAAAGGGGAATGTGGATTTATTTTCCTCTAGCCAACACCGTCAAAACACAACAACTTAAGTCAGGGGCTATGACACACTTAACACGGTGAGCTTGATTCTCGTAGAGGGACCTTCAATGATACGAAATTTATTCAATCAAAGCTAAAATTGGATTCTAACATCTTCTTGTGTTTACCCCGCGAGATCCTTGAAAACATTTACACATCATGCATGTCATTACATAACAGGTCTTCCATTACAGGTTTCTAATTTTCCCGTTGTTTATCCCGTTGCAAGGAAAATTTCTCCTAAGCTGAACGATAGAGTTTTCCAAACTCAAGAGGCTCAATTCATGGAAACGTTCCTCAAACTATCCAAAGGATGGGAAGAATTGAAAATCACTCCTCAATGGGAACTTGACCAAGAAACATCCTGACATTAATAAAGGATGACTAGTTAGAACAACTGCAAGCTGAAATGGAAAGGATGAAAATCCAGATGAGTAATCAAAGGCCTATAATCAAAAGTTTAGCTCGGGAACAAGAAGAGTTGAGGTTTCTCATCAGCAAGCTTCATCAAGACTAATGCAATCGTATGAATCAAACAGTCGAGATTGGGGATCAGGTCATTAATCAGCATCTGATGAGACAATAAGTGGGATTGGCGGAGTATAGACTTTCCCAAGTTGCTGCTACGTCACAAACCCAACCACCACATCGCCAACAGCGACAGGGTAATCAGCGTAAGCGGGATACATCCAATAGGCAATATACCGAACTCAACATGCCAATGTCACAAGTCTTACAACACATAAGGTTGAAAATTGTCCCAATGAAGGATCCTCCTTAGAATCCTAATACTTTCGCTCCTAGTTACCATCCCAATGAAAAGTGTGCATACCACTCTAATAGTTCGGGGCTTGATACTGACAGTTGTTGGATGTTGAAATATAAGATTAAAAACTTGATTGATGAAGGAGTCTTGGAATTCTCACAAGTTGGTCAACTGGAATTTTTATGTCATCCCTCCAAGGCACACCATCTGAAGTGACAACAAGGAGGCTTTTTATTCATTTGAATTCTCAATTTGTAATTTTCTTTTGATTGTTCAAACATTTATTAATGTCAAACTTTATTATTTCATCAATGCATTCCATATGTTTGTCTTGAATTATTTCATTGTATCCACTATATTCAAACTGTGTTTTTACTTCCTTTTGTGATATTCAACTCTCGATTAAAAGCTCTAAGCCTTTAGAGGGAGGATGATGAAAATGATACCATAATCTCTACAGTATGCTTTGGAACAGACCCCTCTAACAATGTGCAGGCGTTGTTTCAAATCCTAAACAATGGATTTATAAAGAAGATAATCCCTAGTTAAACCCTTTGAGCCAAAGAAGTGGGAGATTTCCTTTTCACTCAAATTAAAACCCTTAATCATAACCTGGGGCAGGGTAGTTTCCCAGTTAATTCAGATGTGCATTCAGTCGCAATCTTCCACTTCGTACACAATGAATGGCATCGAAGACGTCTTTCCAAAACAAAAGATGGTGATGGTTCCACATAATCATTAAAACAGACAATCATTATCTCTCAACTGAAAAGCCCGCTAAGTCAAAACCAATGAAGGAGACTTAAGAAAAATTGGGGCATCCCGCTGACTATAATCGCAAAAGAAACAGTTCCGGAAAAAGTATGGATAATAAAATAAAAAAAGAGGTCCTACAAATCCTAAACAAAAAAAGAAAAGGTTATAAAAATGACTGCCTTCTCAAACAAACGTTCATTTTCTGAACCATCACCAAGTATCAGAGCAAATATTCCAGACCCAATTGGGATCTAAATGCACAATTCGCTGAGCATAGGATTGAACAACATCACGAAGAACGGGTTGGGTACAAATAAAATTTGAGCCTTTAGCCTTTGTTTCTTAAACCGTGAACCAGGACGTGTTATAACCCTTAAAAGTCCTAGCTGAATCATGGGTTAGTTCGAAAGCATAATATTACAAAAGGTATCCTGACTCATGTAGGGTTCGCTATAAATCCTGAGCTGATATCACACTTTTACAAAATTTGTTTGTTTTACTAAAAAAATGAATTTTCAAATTTCATGACAGACATAAGCTTTGAATTATTTAAATACCATTGTTTGCATATGACTATTTGTTTGCCAACAGAGAAATTCGCACGACGGATATTCGACGAACATAAATCCTCTCAGTGGACAGAATCACCTCACATGGAAAGACATTCCATTAAAAGTACTTTCATAATCAGGGGACATAAAATGGTTCCTAACACATCTGGGGCAATCAAGTCAAAATTCTATGAAATCTATCATAAAGTCCTAAATAGTTGGGGCAGGTCTCCATCACTTGGAGCATCAAGTATGATTTCCAAAAAAAGAGCGCGTACAATCAAACAAGATCAATGTTTCCCAACATATTTCTTCTCAAAACAACAAAATAGGAATTCCCAGCGGAAACATTCTAAACGAAGCAGATTCATTCTAGAAATGGTTCAGATATGATCTAGAGACGGATGTCATCCTGACACTTATTCTAGATTCATTCTAGTAACGAATCAGGTACGATCCCGTAACGGATGTCATCCTGACACTTATTCCAGATTCTCCTCTAGAAATGGTTCAGGTATGATCCAGAGACGGATGTCATTCTGACACTTATTCCAAATTCATTATAGAAATGGTTTAGGTACAATCTAGAGACGGATGTAATCCTGACACTTATTCTAGATTCTCCTCTAGAAATAGTTCAGGTACGATCCATAGACGGATGTCATCCTGACACTTATTCCAGATTCTGCTCTAGAAACGGTTCAGGCACGATCCATAGATAGATGCCATCCTGAAACTTACTCCAGATTCTCCTCTAGAAACGGTTCAGGTACGATCCATAGATGGATGTCATCCTGACACTTACTCCAGATTCTCCTCCAGAAACGGTTCACGTAAGATCCAGAGATGGATGTCACCCTGACACTTATTCCTGATTCATTATAGAAATGGTTGAGGTACGATCCAGATACGGATGTCATCCTAACACTTACTCCAGATTCTCCTCTAGAAACAGTTCAGGCATGATCCAGAGACGGATGTTATCCTGACACTTATTCCAGATTCTCCTCTAGAAATGGTTCAGGTACGATCCAAAGACGAATGTCATCCTGACACTTATTCCAGATTCATTCTAGAAACATTTCAGGTACGATCCAGAGACGGATGTCATCTTGACACTTATTCCAGATTCTCCTCTAGAAACAGTTCAGGTACGATCTAGAGACGGATTTCATCCTGACACTTATTCAAGATTCTCCTCTAGAAACGGTTGAGGTACGATCCAGAGATGGATGTCACCCTGACACTTACTCCAGATTCTCCTCTAGAAACGATTCAGGTAGGATCCAAAGACGGATGTCATCTTGACACTTAATCCACATTCTCCTCTAGAAACGATTCAGGTACGAACTAGAGACGGATGTCATCCTAACACTTATTTCAGATTCTCTTATAGAAACGGTTCAGATACAATCACGACATAGATTCACTCTGACAATCCCCAAGCGGTTCACGAATTTTTATTCCCCATCAGAGTTTATTTCTCTAACAACTGAAGATCATCTCCCAACAATTCAACTTCAACAAAATTTGAAAAATTACATTCTTCACCCCCAGCTACAATCAGGGATTTATATTCCCTAGTTCAACAACATTGAAATAGAACCGCTGATACGTTCATACATTGCATTCATGCATCATTCTACAAACATCATAGCATATACAACACTAATGCATATATCACAATCTCATTTATTTTGAGACTATCGTGCGATTCGTACATCATGACATCGCATGAAACCGGTTGTACCTTTTCAGGTTAAATTATCCAAAAGAAAAACATTCTAAACTTATGCAATATGTCAAAGATTAATGCCTGAAACCATACGGGGAAACTATCTACACGACCGAGTGGTATGAACTCCCAGAGCAAGACGATTTTACCAACAAATGCAGTAGGCCACAGATTAATGCCCTAAACCAGATGGGAAAACTTTTTATGGGACCAACTTTCTCTAAGTTCCAGATTAATACCTGTAATAAGCCAGGACAACTAACTCAATGACCGACAAAATCAAATTGCAGATTAATACCTGAAACCAGATATGACACCTATCTGTGGACGACTAATTGTAGATTAATACCTGAAACCAGACAAGAAAACTATCTACATGACCATATGGAGCATTCTTTCATGGGGTTCTCCTTATGATCTCCAGATGCAGTCTAACACAGGCTCATCATAAAACAATATTACATGGATTCCTTCTCGATTTCCAGATGCAGTCTAACATGGACTCATCCTGAAGCAGCCCTACACAGGCTCCTTCTAATACATTTTTAGATAGAAATTAAATTCATCCTCCCCAACAAGTTGCTTTGAAGTTTAGAGTTCAACCAGAAAATAGCAAACTTTCATCTCTCCAGTCCAGAGATAACTCCTCAGCAGAGCCATGGACAACTGAAGTTCCTAAACTCTATTCCCCCAAGGAGTTTTTTCTCAAGCGGGGGAACAACAGAAATCAACCTTCCCTAGTGGACCTCTCCTCAGACAGCAGGAACAAGAATTCCCCATAAAGGGACCTCTTATGAAGTCAACACCTACTTTGGATGACATCTTTAAGCCTGTCTCTGATAACTCTCAATCATCTTCTCAAAATGGCATCTTTAAGTTGATTCCCTACAAAGTCAACCATGACATCATGCGAGCGAAAATTTCTGGGCACTCTAGTGTCCAATCATCTTCTACCTTCAGATCACGAAAGGAAAACAAGCCAATCTAAATCTTCAGGTTCAAGAAGATTGAACAGGGGCAGCTGTTGTACCCTAAAATTTGCCCTATCATGTTTTCCAAGGGTGGTTACAAACACTTTCTTAGAGAAAATATAAAATTTTTTTGAAAGATAATCAAGTGTCTTTCGACTGGCATGTAAATAAGGTGCTTCAATTGGTAATTTGGCACTCTTCAATCATTCTTTGATTAGTAAGATTCGATTGGGTATTTGGCACCCTTCGAGCAAGCTTTGGACCATAAGTACCATTCCAGAAGTGCGCTTTGTACGTGCCTTCAGCGTACTAAGAAAATACTCCCTATATGCGCGCCCTAAGCGCACAAGGCAGGAACCCCCTACAAGTTTGCTTCGATTCACTAGTAGTAGACTCCTGCTTACAAGCTTTGATTGGGCGCTGAGTCTCCTTCGATCAAGGTTAATTCACAAAGCTTCCACTGGGCAAAAGGCCCCTTTAGCTTGCCATCATCATACATACACCTCTTCATGCTTGCCTTTGGTCTACTAGGCAAAAGCTTCCTCATGCTTGCCTTGGATTCACAAGGGAAATTCCCATCAAACTTGCCTTCGATCTACAAGGCAAAAAAGGCCCCCTTCACTGGTCTTCGATTCACAAGACAAAAGGTTACCTCAGAGTTTCCTTCGATTCACAAGACAAAAGGATGACTCATACTTGCCTTCGATCCACAAGACAAAAGGTTGCCTTAGACTTGCTTTCGACCCACAAGAAAATGACTTTCTCTAGGATTTCCTCCAATGCACAAGGCAATGGTTTCCCTTCATGATAGCGCCCATAAAGTAGTGTATTCCTTTCATATGTGATTCGATTCATTAAGAAATTGGCTTCCCTCATGCTAGCTTTGACTCCACATTTTTCCACATTTTGACACCTAGTAAGGGCCATTCGAAGGATGCACCAATGGTGCCCTCAAAGGACATACATGTTGTCCATTTGAAGGATACATAATTCTAGGAAACAGGTTTGTTTTTCCTTTTGATGAGTATTGGTTCAAGATGCTTTCCTTCAGCATACAAGGCAAAGGCTTCCTCTTTGACTGGCCTTTGATTCACCAAGCAAAGATTTATTTTTCATGCTTGCCTTCATTTCACAAACATAGGATTGCCACATTATGAGCACACATTGATGGCTCATTCGAAGAATGCAAGAGGGCCATTCTAAGGATATACATGTGTTCCATTTGAAGGAGACACATAATCATTGGAAATAAGTTTGTTTTATGATGAGTCTTGGTCCAAGAGACTTGCTGACAAATATCCAACATGTTGCTAAGCCCAAGCCTCCTGCATAATTGGATTCAAAGGAGTTGCCAAGAGAAGTTTTGACTAGCCAAAAAAGAGCTTTTGTTTGGGCCAGTTGAATAGAGGCTCAACCGAAGAGGTCCTAATGATGAGAATTGGAGCCATTCGAAAGAGGCAACCCTGGGAAATTCTAAGGGCAGGGCTTGGGGGCATTCGAAGAAGCCAAATGTGTCCAGGTTCATTCCTAGACCCAAAATGGTAGGAATCCCTCAACAATGGCAATATTTTATTGTGTTTGATTTTTCCATCAAAGCCTAGTTAATGGCTATCCCTTTCCATTTTCATTCATATCACAGCCTAATAAATACAGTCCTAAGGATACATTGTCAGAGGTGGAGAAAAAACGACAGAAAAGAAAGAAACACTCTTGCCACACTCACACCACCAGCCAGACTCTGCATCACACACAATACTTATTACCATTGTAGCGGTAGAAATGTTTAAGACTAAGCCATTGAATTGACTAGACTTTATACAAATCAAAATAAAAATTGCCACCGTGCTTTATTGTTTCCAAAGGAATGGGAAAAGAGAGAATAACCCAAAAAGAGGGGGAAAGATTCAAGGTAAGGGGGTTGGTTATTCAAAGGGAAGGTATTAGCATCATAAACATCTACGGTACTATGCAGGAGCCTCTTTGTAAAATTTATATATTTTGCCTATAAAAACGGTTGTATAAAAAAAGTGGATGGTGGAGGTGAGGAAAGAAGCGTATTTATTTTATAATTTTGCACCCGCTGCGGTTGCGAACCTTTAGTGCCTACGTACCACCTTTCGTACAATAGGGGATCCGGGTACATGTAGTTCCTCTTTAAAAATTTGAAATACAAATGTGTTGGTTAATTTTATGAGATAAAACATCATCGACATTGTCCGTGTGGAAAACAATGCTATTACCCACAACCATGAGAAAGGAGAATTTTCATCATCTCAAATTGGAGGATATAGCTTGGATTTTAAAACCAACAATGCCTCACTCAACACCCAAGTTGAAAATATCTCTCTTCACTACATATTGTAGAAGTATAGTTGTTTGCATCACTACAAGGATTGACAAGAGTATAATCTTTTGAGAAAATTTTAAAGATAAAAAGCCAAAATGGAAAGATGGTTTGAAATGAGATTGATTGACTATTAGTCTTCTCACTAAAAATGTCAAGGTATAATTAAGTTTATTGGGGTTTATTTATGAAAATGTTTTGAAAATACATGGACATAAGTCCAAGTTTATTATAAAAGTGGTTCAATTTCAAAAACAAGAAGAGTTTTTTTTCGAAAGAAAGGGAGGAAGAAGATTTTTGAAATTGAATAAGATGGGAAGAGAACAAGGGACTATCCTAAAGCATAAAATAAAAGCTAGGGATAAGAACCATCTAACCAACAAGAAACCAATACTTTACATTATGATCCAAGATATAATTCCCATTCCTTGGATTGAAACCAAGCAAGAAAAAATACTAGACCTCTTGAGAGAACCAAACTTCAAGTGTATTAAGTCTTCACAAAAATTGGGCAGAGTAACGGTTGTATACGGGTGAATTCCAGATTACAAACAGAGGGTGTAATCACAAAAACCTGCACACAAAAACAAACAAGAAACACAATGTCTTGAGGTGAACCTCAAGAACTCCAGACAAAATAATCAGATAAGGTCACAAAGTCTCCAAGATAGGCCAAGGTTTCTAATTCCAAGTCCAAGAAAAGTCGCATGCTCCATAATGCCAAGGATAGTAACCAAATAGTCCAAGTACCATTAAATATTTTTTTAGGGTTTATGTTGATTATTAAGTATCTTAACAAAGGTAAAGAAAAGCTCAAGTGAGCAAAGTAAAAATGGCAAGAAAGTAAATGCTCAAATGATCAAAGATGAAAATGGCATGTAATGTAAATGCTAAAAGTAAATGGTACATAAATCATAAAAAAGAATGAAAGCATAAGGTAAAACAAGTCAATAATTAGTGGTTAGTTGGACGACCATCTTGAAGCTTGCATTTGGAACTCATTAAAGGATTGGTAGAACCAAAGCCTCCACACAACAAGTTGCATTTTCTTTTTGTCAAGTATATCATCCATTTGGAACTCTCATAAGTACCATTTAATGATCAACGATGTTTAAGTGATCCGCGTTGACCAAAGGTGTTGTAGATCCATTAGAGGATTGGTAGAACCAAAGCCTCCACACAATGAATCTCAAGATTATTAGATCAAAGAGATCAAATTAACATACTTGGGCTTGCAATCATAAGTTTGGGCCACGAATGATCATTTATTCGAATCGGGACAAAATTTAGCACTATGTTAAGCAATCGTAAGTGGACTTATATAGAAGTCGCACCTATTTTGAGGCCGGTCAATAGAAATCTATGCACCCTTTGTTTTGAGACATGATATAGAGATCATGCTCCAACAACATCTAGTGCAATAAGAAGGGGATGAGATGAAGAGGGATGGGAAAAAAATATACAAACCACATTTTAATTAAATTTTAATCAAACTATTATTAAAATCATTCATCCATTTTATGGAGTTAAACTCAACAACATGGATCCAATGATGTTAATAAAGTTCATAATCCAAAATCTAACCTAAGATCAGCCAGAAAATAGTCACAAAATAATATCACATTTTAATATACATAAAGAATTAAATTATAAAAATCAGAAAAAGAAAATAAAAGTATTTTTCATAATTTTTTCAGATTTTTTGGACTAAAAATGAATTTTCTATGATTTTTTGAAATTTAAAACAATTAAAATTTAAAAATCTGAAAAAGAAAATAAAAGTAAAATACGTGGACCATTGGATGAGAGTCAAAACACGTTAGTAATCAAATCCAAGGGATCTGGCGGGTTGTGCATATCATGGTCATTAGTGAATATTGTACTGAATCGTTAATTAAATCATGATTTGAAAAATACAGGTGGCACGCCTTCATTGGTTGGAAGATGACACGTTGGTCGTCTGCATCCTCCAGCCATCACGAATTGCAGGTCTCTTAAACTGTAAAATCAGAAGCTCAGACCTATGCCATTCGCTTCGTCTCTTCAAGAAGAAGACAACCACACCCTCGCGCCAAATTTATATAAACTGTAGCTCAAGCAATTTGGAAGGAAAATTTTGAAAAGGGATTTGAAATTTCATGGTCAAAATGTGTTTCCAGTAAAAGGTAAGTGTTGCGACTAGAACCAAGGAAATGAGAGCAACACAATGATATCAGAGTTTTGAAGAATTGATGAAGGAATCTACCTATTGAAGTTGAGTTGCAGAGCTTTGAAATTGGACTTCTATGGAGCAGTATATGGCACGATTCTTGAATGTAATTATGTGGTTAGCTTTAGGGAAGATCAAGGAAAGTGAATTGATGGAAAAATTAGATTGAAAAAGGCTCGGGAATGGATTTTGAAGTTACATAAATTTGAGTTATGGAGCAGGTTTGGCAGGGTGATTCTGGCTATCCAAGCTTGGGAAAATGAATTGGATAGTTCATGTATTTATAGGAGAAACGAATGGGATCAAAAGGAAGAGTGAATGATGCATTTAGGAGGGAAATCGTGCACACCTGATGCACGATTAAGTGTGATACAAACTTCATCAAAACTCATCCAATTCTTGCATTTTGATGCGCTAAACAAATCTGGAACTTCACTAAACATGTTTATAGGCAAAAACGCGTGGAAAACTTGTGATTAGAGGCCACATTATGGATTTCAAAATTCTTACTTGGTGAGAAATTCAATTTCAAAGTGCCAACTTCTGACCAATGGCATTTTCAACTCAAAGGGTCTTATGGCATGATTCATGATGCTTTAGAAAGATGAGGTTACAAACTTTGAAATGGAAAAATAATGGAGTTAAATGGATGCTTGAGCTGACAGTTATATTGAGTCAAAGTTGAAGAAAAAGGGTTGACTTTCCATACATAGAAATATTTAAAATTCTTCATCAAAAATGTCATATAATGTCTTTCATCCAAACATGGCCTTCCACATGGAAATTTCTCTTGATAAAAAATATGGCATGAAGTAGATCTCTTGTATGACATTTTGAAAGTTGAATCATTAAAAATCTCCAAAATTTGAGCAAGTTATGACTTGTTGAAGTTGGCAAAATTTCATGAAATGACCTATGATCTTTTGCATTTATAAGGCAACTTCCATTCATTTTACCACTTTGCACATAAAAGAAGGCATAAAGTTCACATCCTCAAGATCATTTTAGAAAAATAATGGTATCAAGGTGATAAAAATTTACCAAGTTATGATCATTTGAAGTCACACATGGAAAATTGGGGATTCATCTGGAGGACTTGTATTCTTTCTTCTTCGCCAAGTTTCTTCCACATGAAAAATCTTTGCAAATTTTGAAGTGATTTGTTGATAATCCTTTTAAGATAAGCATGTATTTGGAATCATTCAAAAATACCAAAAGGTGAGCAAGATATGCTCCTTTGAAGTTCAAAACCCAAGTTCCTAGATCAAGAAAATGCTTTGAAGAACTTTGACAAGCTTGAACAAACTTCTTTTACCAATATTCTTTCTTTGTAAATAGAAGTTGTTGACGATGATAATGAGGATTCATAGCTACCAAAACCACTTCCATATCTTGAAATTTGAGAGAAATATGCTCTTGTGACCAATGGGAACAAAACCTTGTCCAAACATGACAACTTCTCCAATCAACCCCTTGTACTTTTGAGTCAAATCTAATAACCTTTAAATGTGATGAACCAAAGAAACCTTGCCATGCCAATCCTTCCAAAACCAATCCAATGGTGAGGTTTGAACTTCTCAAGCTATATTGACTAGGGCATGGAAATAAACTCATGAACCCATGGAGTAACTTGTTAAATCTTATTTCCCTTACTTGCATGCATAACAAGAAAGACAAGCCAACATTTCATTTTATTAGTTAAATGAAGAAATCAAAACAATATTCATGATCACAAAAGGAACATAAGTCAAGGTGCTTGGCAATCCCTCAAAAGGAGAAAAACTCAAAGTAGGGAGGGGAACCAAGAATCCTAGTGTAATCTTGTTGTGAATAAACCAACATGGTATGATGAAGGGATCTTAGGGGAAAAGATTGGGGTACAACAACCACATGAAGGCTTCAAGAAATATACCAAAGCTTCCAAAATCGAAGCATACTTTGTAAGCCATCTACATTCAAGACAAAGCATCCCATTGGTAACCAACCTTCGACCTTAAGTTCATCTCATGTGTAATTTAATTTTTATTGTTGCATGACAGATTAATACTTTTAAGTCATTCAATTTGTATTCAGAGCTAAGGGCCTGGGTTCGACACCCAGGTCCGCATTTTTTTTAATGTCTAATGCCTATTCTACACGTCTAGCCTGCACTGGATCGAAGGATATGGGTTCGACACCCAGGTCAGGATTTTATTGTTTCTAACACTTTTCTTGCAAATTCAGTACCTTCAACAGGAAATCTATAAGACACTTTCAACAATATCCTTTGCTGGATCAAAGGTAACATCCTTCACTGAATCGAAGGATAACATCCTTCATTGGATCGAAAGGCATCCTTCCCTGAATCGAAAGGCCACATTTCCCCCTGGATCGAAGGATGACCCTTCGTATTTTCATGTTGCTTTTATTTATTTCTTTATTTATTTTATTCTTTAAATTAACTTTAAATCAAAAAATCACAAAAAAAATTAGTATAGTATTTTTTTAATTAAGTTAATTTTTGTAAATAAATTAATTAATTATTTTAACCTTTTCTTTAAATTAAAATTAAATAGACTTAAGTTTTATTTTCTTTTATAAATAAAAAAAACAAAAAGATTTTTATTCCATAGGGTTTTAGACGTCTTTTCTAATTCACGTGCAATTTCATTTTAGCGTTATCATTATTATTGTATCTGCTTTCTAGTTTGTAATAGTAAAAAACTAGGACTTTTACTTTATTGCTTTATTTTCTTCCCAAATTTGGATATGTAATTAATCCCCCTCCCTGAATCCATGTAATATCGTAGGATTTAATTTCTACACTTTATATTTTCTGTACATATATTAACTTTTTAGATGTATGGTAATAGGATTGTATGAAAAGAATAAAATAAAACGCTAGCAAACGTAACAAAAAAGACAAAAATAAATGAATACAACAGACTTGCACATATACACCTCTAGGATACTTCCACTTTGCTTTCCTTCAGAAATAAAACAATCATGTCCCTCGAAAGTAGGGACGCTTTAACAAAGACCCTTAAATAAAAAATTTCATAGTCCCTCGATGACCCTACAGTGTTGCCTTTCGGTAAGTAATCTAGTCCCTTAAACAAAATTGCTAAAGCGTCTCTATATGTTGCCTTTATGATTGTACGATGACCCACAAATGTCCCTCATACATCCAAATGATTATGGATATCCGCTCACTAATAGTAAGCTAGCCTTGTCTAAAGGAAAGGAGGAAAAGAACTACCTTTTGAGTAAAAGTCGATAGTTGTTAGATGTTTGCAAAAAAACAAATTTTCACACTTACACAAAACAATTTTCAAAAACATTTTCAAACGCTTTATCAACACTCTTGAGGAGTGATACAAGAGTTATCATAAAGAGAACCTCCGCACTAAGGCAATTTCAAAATACTTTTCAAAAACACACAAAAGCACAAGGTATTTCAAAATGAGCTAAACATCTAAGAGCCCATAGATAACTATGGATGGAAAGGGTGATACCACCTTCCCTTTCCATAATCTACCCCCCCTTAGTCATAAATATTCTCGAAAGAAAAGTCGATGGCGACTCTTACTTACCGCAACATTTTCAAATACAAATGCAAAACCAGTATAACAGTCGGTTCTGCCACCGTATCGCACTTGCATTCATACATTGAGATGGGATCAAAATATCTTAGTTATCATGTTTTCCTCAAGCTTAGGAAGTTGATTGTATTGACAAAGTTGCTCAAGGAGGGCCTTATTATCTAAACCTCTGTATCTTTCAAGCCCAAAGGTATCACATATCTCAAGATATCTTATCCACCTCATTGGATCATCCGAAGATTGAGTATTGTGCTATTTATAAGGAGAATCACATCTTTTGGATTCATTAGTCAAAATTGGGGTTTTGCCCAAATTAGAGTAATTGGGGTCTAGATGATCCAAGTGTTGAAGCATCATTCTATTATCATCATTGGAATCAGTTTTGTTTAAGGAGTCTCTCATGATGCCCAATGGAATTAGGGTTTTAAAGCTTGATCAGTTATCTCTTAATGTAGAGTGCAAAACTAGGGTTTGAGTTTTAATCAGGGATTCTTTGGAATTTTGAGTGGAAACTCTTGCCATAGCCTCTATGTGTCTGGAGTATCATATGTTTTAGGTATTTTTCACCAATTTTGAAGAGAATTGGTTCCATTTAATCAAAGGGGCAACTCAATCATTTTACTCAAAAGTCAACAAAGTTAAAGTTGACCAAGTGAAATTTTGGTCAACATGAGGCATTTGACATGTATTTTCATGTGGGATGGTCATTGATAATTGATTTTGATAAGAATTGTAAGTTTGAGAAGTTACTTGGATTTGAAGTTATCTTGGTGATTGAAAATTTCATTAAGTATTCTTGATTTTGGCCTGACTTTGAAAGGGCATATCTTTCTCATTTTTCAGGGAAGTTTGGTGGTTATTTTTTCCAATTGTAGAGGGGAAAGAGATCTACAAGGGTCTATTGGGGGACAAAAAACACACTTCTTACTCAAAATCAAAAGTTATGAGCCTTTGAAGTTTAGGGCAAGTTGGGCATTTTTTGAGGCATCTTGGGCATCTGGCTAGGCAAGGCAAGGCATTTGGCTTAGGCATTTCATCAAACAGTTGGTGACATGCATGTAATTGTTGATTCAAGGCATAATTCAAATATGTGCCTCGTGCATTTTAAATAGGGCTATGAAAGCTTCTCATTAAAATTGTAATCACTCAATTTGGTTTAGAATCGAAGAAGTTGTGATTTGAGGAAGTTGGATATCGAAACCAAGGATTCGAATGGCTCTCTTTGATATCCTACATTTTGGACCCATCAAAGTGACTTTGTGGGATGGTCTAAGCTGTCTTATTCCCTCTTTAATTTCCTTCAGCTTGGATCAATCAAATTGACTTTGTGGGCTAGTCGAAGCTTCCTCATGCTCTCTTTGATTTCCTTTAGCTTGGACCAATCGAATTGACTCTGTGGGTTGGTCGAAGCTTCCTCATGCTCTCTTTGATTTCAGTTTGGATCAATCGAAGTGACTTTGTGGGTTGGTCGAAGTTTCCTCATGATCTCTTTGATTTCCTTAAGCTTGGACCAATTGAATTGTCTTTGTGGGTTGGTCGAAGCTTCCTCTTGCTCTCTTCGATTTCCCTCAATTTGGACCAATCTAAGTGTTGCCTTATAGTCATAACAGTGCGTGCGCAATTTTGGGCAAGATGGCTTGAGTTGCCCAGGAATCCTAAGCCTCATATCTTTCTCATCTCTTCATCATTTCTTTTGAACCTCAGTTTGTTTCGAAGCTTAGGGCATGTTCTTTTGTTCGCTCAAGGAAAATTTAAGAACGCACAAGTCAATTTTCTATGGCCTCAGTTGGAAGTCAACTGACTTTTGGTGCATGCATGGGTTGCAAATTACAGATTTTGTGCACTCTTCGATTCTGTTTGGTTTTAAGTTGATATTGCACATGCTTGGAACGAATTGGACACCTTATTTCTTACTTCTTTTGGCCAAACAATCACGCTTTCCTTGCCTTCCCATGGTTTCTACATTTTTTGCCAAAATTGGTAACTTTCACCTCAAGCAAAATCACACCATGTGCTCATGCTGCCACCACACCCCCTGACGCTTCACTCACCTCATTTCATTAACCTCCGAGCTCATCAAAACGCAAGAGAATAAGCATAAAGGCAACAAAAAACGCATTTGGCCATGTACTTTTTCAGTTTTGGAAGAAAAATCATTTTTGCCCTCCAACGGCTCTTAGCCTAAAATACCACTCTTGCTCTCACTCCAAAGTGGCTATATAAACACTGCATCACTTATTCAAAATAAAAAATAAAAAAAGAGAAGAGGAGGCTGCATTGGAGGAAACTCAGATCTGGAGTAACTTTTTTCTCAAAAATCCATTTCTTCGAATTTCTTTGAATTTCTCTTATTGCTTAATCTTTCCTCAATTTTCTTGTTGATTCTTCATCCTCAAGTGCTGAGGAAGATGAAGCCCATCTTGGATTGCATCTGGAGAGAAGGATTCAATAGATTTCTTTTTCCTTGAGGTAGGTTTTCATGGACGTTGATTCTTATGATTAAGCTTGTATTGATGATGTAAATCATGTGTATTGTGGTTTAGTTGGCCAGCCTTCAGGTCTGATGTATATTTGATGCCTTGTTGAAGCTTGAATCACGCATTAGAGATATCTACAACTTGTGTGTTTCAGTATTATGTGCTTTTTTCACATGTTTGTTTCTCTCTGATCTTGGATCTATATGAAAATTTGAGAATATCATGATGTAGCTTGTTAGTTTAGCTTTAATTTACAATTGATTTCATTAATTTTGTTTGAGAATTGTTTGAGTTGTATTGATCTTAATATAGCTTGCAAATCTGTTTCTGCGCGTATTTTTGCCCTAGCCAGAGGTTGAAGATGATGGCATGACCTCCTCTGGTTGGCTGTTTTGTTTTTTTTTTGAATTATTTGAATTTTGTTTTATATCTTTGATTTTCCTAATTTTATCTCTTGCTCAAAAATGGTTAAAAAATTATTTAAAAATTCATGAAATTCCAAAATAATATTTCTGACCTTGTGCCTTTTTTTTCATATTTTTGGAAATGCTTTGATTGGTTTAAAAAATCGTCTGATTAATTAATTGTTTGTTTTATACCATTGATCTTCCTGATTTTATTTCTTGCTCAAAAATGGTTGAAATATTCTTAAAAAATTCATGAAACTCCAAAATAATATTTCTGACCATGTGTATTATTTTAAGAATTTTTGGAAACACTTTGATTAATTAATTGTTTGTTTAATTTTCAATTTTATTTTGATAATTCCTTTTATCCAAAAAATCTACAAAAAATCATGAATGCTTACTTTTAATTATAATATTTGAATATAATTTTTATTGGATATTTTTATGATTTTTTATTAGATTTTGTTTTGACATCTGAATATTTTCTTAATTGATTAATGGTTTGAATTGGAACTTGATTAATCAATAATTGGATTTATTTTCTAAATAATTAGGGATTTGATAATTCCCTTGTTTGCTTTGATTCCATAAACCAATTTCCCTGAGTTTCAATTGAGTTTAACTCTTGTTTGAAGTTCATAGATGGATTGAGGATCTTAAAAATATTTTTCTTGAATTAGTTGATAAGGATTGATATTTTCCATTAATTTATTTTGAAAAACTTGTTTACATTGGTGGTTTCATCAACTAGTTTTGGTGTTTAAAGCTTGATTGATCCTTTCCTCTACTATCCATGAACTTAAAACATGTTTTCTGACTTCTATGCATCTCAAAGATGCTAAGAAAATTTTGTTTTGAATTATTTAAGTCTTTTGCTATTTTTAATGTATTTTTGAAGTAAAAATGACCAATTGATGTTACATTCTTTGTTGCAATTTGTTTGATGGCCAATGAACTTGTGTGAGGCCTGTAGTTTGGCACTTAATGATCATATTTCTTCTGTTTTCTTACCTCAATTCAAGTCGATCCTCTTGACTTCTCATAATTGGTTGATGAACACTTTTTGATCCATACCTCCTAAATGATGTTCTTGTACGAATTTTGCTTTGAATTTTGAATTTTTGCCTTGAGTTTGAGGTCATCAAATGACCAATGATGACATGCTGGGGAATGATACATCAAGGATAGTCTCATAAATACTTGAGATCACTTGACCTCTAATGTTTGAACCATTTCATCTTATTATGAATTTGCTGGTCAATCTTTTATTTTCTTTTGAATTTTTGAGGTACATTGAATGCACTTATGCAACATGATTTAGAATCAACATTTTAAACTCTTGATCATATCCTCATAGCATGATAGAAGCTTTATTTCAAGTCTTTTAATGGTTTAAGTCTTCTAATTTTGTATTTGTTTGAATTTCTTTCCTTGCTAACTTGTGATCCAAGCTTTGTGATACATTTTGTAGTACTCCTCTTTTGTTATTCTTGTGAACCATAATGAAGTGAATGAGTATGGATGTTTAGTGTTTTGGCTACTGACCTACAAGGTATTTGTTTGTATTCTTCTTTTTCTCCTTTGAACCTTGATTGATATTTACTTTCTAATTCAACATGGTGACAAGAAATGAGCAACCGTTCTTTAGTTTTGACCTAATTGCTACATGTGCCTACTTGATGCTTCTTATATCTACTGTTTGGATGTTTTTCTATCATGTTCTTCCATTTATTTATTCATATCATCATCCATCCATTTTGGTTCATAATTTCTCTTTGAAATCACTAATTTGTCTGTTGAATGTGCGAGGTACTTTGAAGAAAGTTTTCCATTTTGACTTGATGTTGTAGTGTTACACTTTATTTGTGCAACACAATTGGTTATGATGTCCCACTCGTGTGCTTTGTATATTTGTTATTCTCTTGCAGGATATATATATATATATATATATATATATATATATATATATATATATATATATATATATATATATATATATATATATATATATATATATATATATATATATATATATATATATATATATATATATATGTGTGTGTGTGTGTGTGTGTGTGTGTGTGTGTGTGTGTGTGTGTGTGTGTGTGTGTGTGTGTGTGTGATTGTGACTGCTATACATCACCTGTGGGATATGTTCATATTTGAAGTCTCAGTGCTTATATTTGATGGCGTGATTTATAACTTGATTTGTTTGCTGATGCTAGCTTGCTTGAAGTTCTCTGGGTTTCTTTTTCTTTCCCATTTGCTACAGATAGTTATCCATTTGGTTTTGCACTATTTCATTTCTACTGTTTCTACTCCTTATTGCTTTCTATTGCATCATGAGACCTATGTTGCTGATATATGTCAGGAGTCCCTCTAGTTTATTTAAAGACCTGTTTAAGGAGATTCTGCATATGTGTCTTGCTTGTTACTCATGTTTATACACTTGTTTGTTTACTTGTTTAGTAATTATCATGCTCCCTTAGGATTGCTCGATTAGAGTAGCTTCCGAGCTAGACCTTAGGATAGGAATCTATGCATGCTAAAATATGGTAGAAATTTCCCTTTTTCATCCTCGACCTTGGTGTAAATCATTGTATAATAACATTAGGGCTAGAGATTAGGATAGTCTCCCTTAGTTGTTTTCTTTTCTTTTCATATTGCATCTTAAAACTAAAACCTCTTCTTGGAAAATCATAAAACATCTCTAATGAACATTAATCCTTCTTCAAGGTAAAAAATACAAACCAACATTAATTATTTATGGGCCATTTAGCTTTGTTTTTAAACTTTGAGTAATTGATGTTTCGCCATCTTTGGCATGTTATCTTTGTTATATTTTTGCTAATGTTTGGCAATCGCATATGTTTGTTGCCAATGTTTCGCCGTCGCGTATGTTTGTTATCCTACTTTGATTCTCAATATCATTGTTAGGTGTGATGTTTTATCATCTGATTTGTTGATGTTTTGCCATACTTGCCATATTATCTTGCTATCTTTTTGCCGATGTTTTTCCATCACATACATTTGTTGTCGATGTTTCTCCATCGTGTATGTTTGTTATCCTACTTTGATTCTCAATATCATTGTTAGGTGTGATGTTTAATCATTTGATTTATTGATGTTTCACCATCTTTGCCATTCTATCTTGCTATCTTTTTTCCTATGTTTCGCCATCGCATATGTTTGTTGTCGATGTTTCGCCATCGCGTATGTTTGTCATCCTACTTTGATTTTTGATATCATTGTTAGGTGTAATGTTTTATCGTCTTGTCTGATATTTTGCTATGTTGCTAACGTGTCATCATCTTATCTAAGTTTGTGTTATTATGTGATGTCGTGTCATCCCTTTCTTGTTGCTTTATCATTGTTGTTGATGTTTTGTCATTTTATCTGATGTTTTGTCATCTTGATTGTTGTTTTTGTCTTCTTAGCTAAAAAACACAAACCAACCAAAATATATGAGCCGAACTATCGCTGCTCTGATTCTTTAAAAGGGATACGTAGGCATTGGGGTAGGGCCCATGCGAGCATAACTTTTATTTTCCCTACATTCTTTTCTCCTTTCTTTTGTATGCACTCCATCCTTGCATCTTCCTTTTTAGATTTTAAGCCTAGATATAGATTTTACACACCCATTAGATTAGAACAACAAGAGTGGATATTGTAGAACACTACAGGTGAGTGGGGTTCTAATACCTTCCCCTTGCGTAACAGACTCCCACACTCGATCTCTCAGTCTTTTGATCATGATTTCACCCTTCTCAGGTTTTCTCTATGTTTACCTTTCCCTTTCGATGGGATAAAAGACGTTCGGTGGCGACTTCATTGATTTTATTATCAGATGATGGTTCGGCCAATTGTTTCAACTGGCGACTTCACTGGGGAGTATATGTTGACCTATTACTGGTCCATCCAGGAGTCGATCCTAGCTCTTGTTTTTTGTTTTCTTTGGGTGTTTATTTATTTCCAGTATTGTATATATTGTTTGCATATGTTTGTGCATGCATTTTACCGCTTTCCATATATTTGGTTATCTGCTGTGTTGGCTCTGCTTTCATGTTGGGTGGGTGTTACAAGAGGTAAAAGGCCCAATATCCAGGCCAAGTAACAACCATAGGAACCTTAGTAATAGAGTGGAACATGAATGGCTAGTCGACTTTTGTTTGCTAGTGCGATCATGTCGTCCATGCTCAAATGAGATTACAAATGGGGTGCTATCGTTTCACATAGGTGTTTCGACGATAGTGGCTTCAGGCGTACCCATGATTCTGAGTTACCCTTGCCTTACCCTGACCTAGTTTACACCACTGAGCGTGTCATCAAGATTAATAACAACAGGAGCATAGGTGCAGAAACTATTAGGAAGAAGGCTATTTATCAATTTGTGTTTTATGGGGGTCGATTGCGAGATTTGGGAGCCCTGTAAAGGGTCTGAATGAAAAATATTTCAAGAAAGGATATGGGAACTTGTTGCCATTGGTGAATGATTTTTATGAGGAATGGGCGTTAAGAGTGCTTCTTCAGTTCTATGATCCACAACTACGTTGTTTTACTTTTCAAGATTACAAGCTAGCACTAACCCTTGAAGAGTACGCATATATTCTTGATATAAAGGTAACAAACGATATTACTTTTGCTCAAGTACCTGGAACTCCCAACTACATGGCTATCGCCAAAGCTCTTTATTTGACCATTAGCGAAGTGGAGGGAAATTAGATCAAGAAATGTGACATGCAAGGTATCTCTCGGGATTATCTGATAAAAAAAGCCAAGGGATTTGTAGAAGATGGAAAGTGGACAAATTTCAATGCGTTACTGGCCGTGTTAATTTATGGTTTATTCCTCTTACCCGTGGCATAAAGGTTGGTGGATTTTCCAGCAATTTGTGTCTTTATGAATTACAATCTGGTACCGACATTGTTAGCTGATACTTACTATGATATTCATTCTCGATAATGGTAAGAGAGGGGATATGGTATGAGGTAAATATCTACTTTACAAATGGTTCATGATGCACATGCCTACCAAGGGACCGTTTGTCGACACTGCGCAGACATCTCTTTGGACCCCACGGATCATGGGACTCACTTCTTACGACATTGTCTAGCACAACATGGGAATTCTGAAGGAGTTCATTACGAGTTGTGGTGAGTTTTCTAACGTTCCACTTATGGGAACCAAAGGTTGCATCAACTATAATCCCATCTTGGCACGAAGTCAATTTGGAATCGTAATGACAAATGGACCTACTGAGCAGAAGGTAAGGGAAACCGTTTATTTATGAAAAAGAAGAATTGCTTCTATGTTTGAAAGAGTAAAAGTCGCCAGGAAACACATTCATCGAAAAGGAAAGAATTCTTTTGATAGAAATGGAGGTGTGGCTCTTGATGCCTATTAAAAATGGATTCAGAATCGAGTGAATGTGTTGTTGTTGCCTTATAAGAGGAAAGAACCATTGTACCCATAGCCTGTGTATGATCCTGAGGATGATCATCTTTCTCATGGAAGGACATCTCCTAAGCAATCCACGCCAAGAGAATCTGAAGTTATACCAATGGAGTGCCTCAAAAATGCCAAAGCTGAAAATATTAAGCTACAAGTTGATCTGGAAGATAAAAATATTGAGCTTTCCTTTACTTGACAATAAAAGAAAAGATTCTGGAGGGATAATCGGGAGAAAGATCGCCTACTAGAGGGTGGTGGATTATGTGAACATTCAAAGAGGTCAAGGATTGAGAATTCCAGCTTAACTAATCTTCGGGATAATGCAATCTTGAAAAGTCAACAAAGGATTAAGAGTCACCAAGTAGCCGAAGCGAAGTTAAAAGCATGTCATAGAGAAATGGTTAACGAATTAGAAAGGTAACTTATTGAAGTCAGAGTGCAAGATCAGAAGCGCAAAGAGCAGATGGCTCGTATGATGGAAGAAAATTCTAAGCTCAGACATAAGATAGAAGAATTGGAGAATGCACCTATACATATTTATTTTCCAGAATGCAAAAAATGTGATCACTTTCTGGAGCAATGTCAGTACTTAGAAGAACAACTGCTCCAAAAGGATGAAGTGATTAAAGGCCTTATTGAAGAGCGTGAGTGCCCAAAGACAAGACAGTTATTCTAGGAGACCAAGGAGTGGAGTGAGGATAAGATACATAATCATGTACCCCAACCACAAAGACAATAAGATGCTCCCCGTCAGTATAATAATCAGCAACAAAGACAATTGATAAAATTGGATCCCTTGCCAGTATCTCTTCCCGAAGCACTCCACTATTTGCTCGATTTGAAGTTGATCAGTTTGAGAAATATGCCACCACCCACCAGAAGACTTCCTCCTAATTATGATGCTAACGTAATATGTGAATTACATTCTGGCGGAGTTGGTCATTCTACTGACAATTGTTTTGCGTTGAAGTGTAAGGTACAATATTTTTTAGATGCCAAGGCAATTGAGTTTACTCCAGTGACCGGTCTGAATGTTACCTAAAACCCAGTGCCTAGGCATGGAGGGGTTGTTGTTAATTTTACTTATGATAATGGAGAAATGTTGAATTTAGTTATGAATGTGGAGTAGGTAACTACTTTGTTGTGGTATGTTAAGAGGTATTTGCTTGACAATTCTATTTTCTTGGGCTGTGCTTCAGACTGTGCCAAGTGTAGAGAGCAACCAAAGGGTTGTGATTATTTGAAAGTTGGCATCCAGTTCATGATGGATAAGGGTTCCTTATAGTTCGATAGAAGACCAAGATGCTAAAAGGTTACCAAGGAATATGTTGCCTTGATATATATTCCTTACTCCCCTACGCGCATTCCTACTCCATCTAGGGTGCCTCCTTTGATGATTATGATACCTGGACCCATGCCGTATACCAGTGAGAAGGCCATCCCATGGCATTATGGTGCTGATGTTTATTACCATGGGGTGAAGCAGGAAGTAAATCCCCATCCTTTTGAAGAAGAATTTACGGAAGAAAGTGAAGGGGATGTTCATAATTTCTCTGGTGTAAGTCGAATGATTAGAATCGGGAGAGTGTTTGGTCCCTCTAATGTATAAGATGCAGCAGATGCTTATTCAAGAGAGAAAGGAAAACAACAGGAGATGGTTGATAATCCGAGGGTTGCACCAGCCAATGTGACTCAACCAATTCCGGTACCAGAAGCTTCTTCAGTTCTCGATGAAGTTGAGGAGTTAATGCGAATTATCAGGAAGAGCAATTATAGCATAATTGATCAGTTAAGCCGCACCACTTCTTAGATGTATATCTTGTCCTTATTAATCTATTCAGAACCTCACAAAAATGCTTTGATGAAGTTGTTGAAAAATGCATTCGTGCCACATGAAATAACAATCAATCAGTTCGAGAATGTTTGTGCTAATATATCTGCTGGGAACGATCTGGGCTTCACAGATTTTGATCTTCCTTTAGAAGGGAGAGACCACAACAAAGCATTACATATTTCTATGGAGTGCAGGGGCACTACTTTATCTCGATTTTTGGTTCACACGTGGTCATCTTTGAATGTACTACCCAAGTCAGCATTGATGAAAATTAATTATTCCGGTCTGGAGTTGCGTCCTAGTGATTTGATGGTGAAAGCCTTTGATGGGTCCCGAAGATCAGTGTTTAGGGAGGTGGAATTACCTATCAAGGTTGGTCCTCTCACCTTCACTACTACTTTTTTTGTGAATGACATACAACCAGCATATTATTGTTTGTTGGGGCGGCCGTAGATTCATAAAGCAGGGGTAGTCACTTCTACCCTTCATAAGAAACTCAAATATCCCACAGAGGGAAAGGTGATAACTGTGTGCAGAGAAGAAGAGTATATTGTGAGTCATTTGATATCATTCCGCTATGTTGAGGTTGGAGGAGAAATTCATGAGACTCCTTTCTAGGCGTTTGAGACAGTTCATGCGGTTAATCTTCCTCCTCTAGAACAGAAAAGGAAGCCGGAAATTGTTATGTCTTCTCTTAGAGACGCTAGAGCCGTGGTGGAGAACGGTAACCCTGAAGGTTGGGGTCAGGTGCTGGATGTTATCCCTAAATTCAACAAATTCAGTCTTGGTTTCAGCCTGGGTCAGCAGAGTGCCACTCCCTGAGCTTCTCGTTTATCTACTTCTGTGAAGTTTTCCCGTACTAGTGCTGCTCAAGAAGGATATACCAATGCAGTTGGTGATGATAGAGTTGATGGCTACAATATTGAAGATTGGATTCGTCCAAGTATTCTGGACCAAGCACTCAACAATTGGACTTTTGTGGATGTTATCCAAGTTTCAAGCTCTGAGGAGTAATTTTCTTGTTTTCTTTTTTTTATCATGACATAATTCCAGCGCTCTGCCCAAGGCGTAGTAAACTATTTGTGTAGGGCCACCATGTTTATTTTCAAAAGTTTGTCATGAATAAAGGACATTTTTGTATTAAACAATTTTGTTCCATTCTTTTCTTTTTATTTCTCTTTAAATGGAAACGTTTCCCTTTTCACACACCGTCACTAAAACACCAAAATACCATTTATGCAGATGCACTTCCACCATGAATTATATTGATAATGACTATGCTATCGCTCACTATGACTTTGATAATCCAATCTATCAAGCTAAAGAGGAGGCATATGAGGACAGTGATCTTCCCGAGGAATTATCAAGGTTGCTAAAACAAGAGAAGAAGGTTATACAGCTGAATCAAGAGTAAATTGAGGTGGTGAATATTGGCACAAAAGAGGTAACAAGAGAGGCCAAATATGGGTAGATCTCAAGGAAAGTATGAAAGTCAGATTAATTGAGATACTTCGTGAATATTCTGATATCTTCGCTTGGTATTATGAAGATATGTCAGGGTTGGATATATATATAGTGGTGCATCAACTAACGCTCAAGGAAGGTTGCTCCCCTGTCAAGCAAAAGCTCCGAAGAACTCATCCTGAGATGTCCAAGAAGGTTAAAGAAGAAGTTCAGAAACAGTTGGATGAAAATTTCTTAAAAGTCATCAATTATCCTCCATAGATCACAAATATTATGGTTGTGCCTAAGAATGATGGTAAGGTCAGGATGTGTGTGGATTATAGGGATTTGAACAGAGCCTGCCCTAAGGATTATTTTGCACTTCCCCATATTGATGTGTTGGTTGATAATACTTCTCACTCTAAAGTGTTTTCATTCATGGACAGTTTTTAGGGTTACAACCAAATTAAGATGGCTCTGGAGGATATGGAGAAGACAACGTTTATCGCGCCATGGGGAACCTTTTGCTATAAGGGGATGCCATTTGGTTTGAAAAATGTTGGGGCCACGTATCAGCGTGCCATGGTTACTCTCTTTCATGATATAATTCACAAGGGGATTTAGGTCTATGTAGACGATATGATTGCAAAGTCTGACATGGAAGAGGAGCATCTTGTTCATATGGATAAATTGTTCAAGAAACTGAGGAAGTTCCTATTAAGGCTGAATCCAAATAAATGCACCTTCGGGGTGAGATCCGACAAGTTGTTGGGATTTATTGTAAGTGAAAAGGGCACCGAGGTTGACCCTGCTAAAGTAAAGGCGATACAAGAAATTCCCGAACCAAAAACAGAAAAGGAAGTTTGTGGTTTCTTGGGGAAGTTAAACTGCATTTCTCGGTTTATTTCTCATCTCACGACCACATGTGAAACTTTGTTCAGATTGTTAAATAAAAATCAGACGATAAAGTGGAATGAAGATTTTCAGAAGGAATTTGACAAAATAAAGGAGTATTTGCAGGAACCTCCGATACTCATGCCGCCGGTGGAAGGAAAACCATTAATCATGTATTTAACTATGTTGGAAAACTCTATGGGTTGTGTCCTCGGCCAGCATGACGAGACAAGGAATAAATAACAAGCCATTTATTACTTGAGTAAGAAGTGTACGGAGTGCGAGTCAAGGTACTCATTGCTAGAAAAAACTTGTTGTGCACTTGCTTGGGCTGCCAAACGCTTAAGACAATACTTGTTAACTCAAACCACCTACTTGATATCCAAAATGGATCCAATCAAGTACATTTTTGAGAAGTCGAATCTTACAGGCAAGGTAGCCTGTTGGTAGATGATACTCACTGAATATGATATCCAGTACACTACGCAAAAGGCGACCAAAGGTAATATATTGGTCGATCATCTTGCTCATCAGCCCATGGACGATTATGAACCAATGAAGTTTGACTTTCCAGATGAGAAAATAATTTAAATTTGGGATTGTAATATACCAAGCCCACATGAAGGACCCGATCCAGGATCACGTTGGACGCTTGTGTTTAACGGTGCCTCCAATGCCATGGGCAACAACGTTGGAGCTATTATCACCTCCCTTGAGGGATTCCACATTCTTTTCACAACTCGTATTTGTTTCTATTGTACTAACAATATGGTCGAGTATGAAGCTTGAATTTATGGTATTGATGTGGCGATCGACCTGAGAATCAAATATTTGAAAGTTTACGGGGACTCCAATCTTGTTATCAACCAGATTAATGGAGATTGGGAGACTCGTCATCAGAACCTGGTTCCCTATCGTGAGCATGTTATGAAGTTGATTTCCTACTTCTAAGAGATCACATTTGAACACATTTCCAGAGAAGAGAACAATCTAGCTGATGCACTGGCAACTTTGTCCTCCATGTTCAAAGTTAAGTGGGATAATAAAGCACCTTCCATTACTATTAGGAGGTTGGATGAGCCAGCTTTTTTCTTTGAATCCAATTCGGAATTAGGCAATAGACCTTGGTTCTACGATATTAAAAGATATCTTGAAACGCAAGAGTACCCTGAAGAGGCGTCCGTCACAGACGAGAAGTTCTTAAGAAGATTTTCGACCAAGTTCTTTCTTAGTGGTGGTGTGTTGTATAAGAGGAATCATGATGGTTTACTGGTCAGATTTATTGACAAGAGAGAAGAAGCTAGAATCATTAAAGAGATACATGAGGGGGACTTCAGGACTCACTCTAGTGGGCATACCATGGCCAAAAAGATTTTGCGAGCTGGTTATTATTGGTCCACCATGGAAATTGACTGTTATAATCATGCATGGATTTGTTACAAATGTCAAGTCTATGATGATAAAGTACATATGCCGCACGTACCACTGAATGTCTTGACTTCACCTTGGTTGTTCACAATGTGGGGGATTGATATGATTGGCAAAATTGAATCGACCGCATCCAACGGACACCGTTTCATTCTGGTTGCCATTGATTATTTCAATAAATGGGTTGAAGAGGCATCTTATGCCAATGTCACCAGACTAGTGGTAACTCGGTTCATTAAACACAACATTATATGTCATTACGGAGTGCCTGAAAAGATCATTACCGACAATGGGTCCAATTTGAACAAAAAAATGATGAAGGAGCTTGTGAGTCATTCAAAATCAAGCATCATAACTATTCTCTATATAGATCAAAGATGAATGGCATTGTCGAAGTGGCCAATAAGAACATCAAGATGATTGTACAGAAGATGGTAGTAACCTATAAATATTGGCATTAGATGCTTCCCTTTGCTCTACATGGTTATCGTACCACTGTGCGTACTTTGACTTGGTCAACCCCACTTTCTTTGGTCTACAGCATGGAAGCAGTGTTTCCTGTAGAAGTCGAAATTCCTTCACTCAGTATTATGAGGGATGTTGATGTTAGAACAAAGTTTGATTCTAATCATATCTTAGAGTTTTCATGATAACAATGAAATAAATTTTGTATATTATATTTTATACTATGATGTGCATGTTTTCTAATTCAGGTGATGTTCTGACTCAAGCATTCTCAAAAGTGAAACATCATTCTATGCTGAGAAGAAAAAGGATAAAGAAGTTCCTAAGAAATTTTATGTAAACGCAAGTCTGAAGAAAACTCTAAAGGAAGCACACCAAGGCAAAATCTGATAAAAAGTAATCTTAAGAAACCTCTGATAAAGCTAGCTGAAGAAAATATTTGAAAGAAGCACGCTGAAAGCAATATCTGGTAATGCAAGTTGAAGCAAAATCTGATGAACATAAAATGAAGAAAACTCTGACAGAAAGAGTTGAAGATGTGAAAAACACAAGAAGGGGGGGGGGTTGAATTGAAAACTTGAAATCTAAAAGCTCAATGACACATTATTTTTATCCTGGTTCGTTTGATCTCAAACTACTCTAGTCCACCCGTCAAGGTGATTTCGCCTCTCTCCAACGAGGTCTTAATTCACTGATCTCAACAAGATTACAAAGGCTACTTTAACAACTGTTAAAGTCTTCTTGAGTACAACCACAGTCCGGTTAATCTCAACGAACACTGTTTCAATGCAATTATACAAGATGTGTGTGTTTTTGTTTTCTTAACAAAAACTGTTTATCACAACGGTGATAAATTACACATGATTATAGCTTGCAAATGTAAATGAAATTGATTGCAACTTGAATATGCGTGAGTGATAATATGGCAAAATCATTATTTATTTTGAAAGCTGACTTTGTTTATATAGGCAGTGGAATGACGTTGATCATAAAGCATGTTTAATGTCATTAACACACTTTCCTTTTGGAGAAGATCTTGTCTGAAAGAAACCGTTGGAATTGATGTTGTCTTGAATGATCAGTAACGCTTCAAAACCTTATCTCCTTACTTACTGATGACACTTTAGAATACTGATGACTAGGATTGGTATGTTCTTGTTCAGAATCAGAGTTTACTTTGATTAAGCGCAGGTTCTGGTCATCAATCTTCAGCGCGTGTTCTGATTGCTTCAGCGTGAAGCTCTTATGGCTCATCTTCTGATTGATACGGTCAGAACTTATGCATTCATAAAACATTATTTTTAGGTAGATATTTGTTCTTTGAATTTATTATTTATTCTTTTTATTTGTTATCATCAAAACTCTAACCAAGGGTTGTGGAATCAAACTATGTTCTAACAGGAGTGATATAGAAAACTCTGATAGAAGAAAAGTTAAAGCAAACTCTGATGTTGCAACGCTGCAAGCAAACTCTTAAACTTCCAGAGACAAGCCCTCAAAGTACCATTGATCATTTAATGTTAAGACGTCTAACACACTCAAGTGGTACTACGCACGAGAGCATTAGAAACATAAAGGTGAAGCTAACATGCATCATTAATGCATACTCTCTCTTCAAGGCAGTAACGGTCAAAAATTGAAGCTATATATAGAAGACCATTTGTTTCAAAGTAATTTTCCTGATCCTCGCAAAATATACTGAAGCTCACTATTTTCATTCTTGTAAACTCTTTGTATATAGTGGGTAATTCTTAAGTGCTGGACTAAAATCTTAGTGATAAATCACAGTTTGTGATATATCTTATTAGAAGCATTATGATTCACTACTGTTAAGAGATAATCTTTGTAATTATTTCTTAAGAGACCAGTTGGGTAAGATTTCTCAAGAGGGCTAGGACTAGTTGAGTCTTAGAGGTGTTAGTCACTTGCAGTTGGCTTGTTCATTGTATTGTTAGTCATAACAGTTTGGTTGTGCATTTCTAATCAGTTTTTATTATAGTGGATTAAGTCCTCGTTGAGAGAGGCGAAATCACCTTGGTGGGTGGACTGGAGTAGTTTGAGTTTCAAACGAACCAGGATAAAATTACCTGTGTCCTTCCATTATTATTACACGAGAAAAAGGATAAACTTATTCAACCCCCCCCCCCCCCCCCCCCTCCCCCTTATAAGTGTTTTCTCACCCTTCAATTGGAATCAGAGCTCTAGTTCTGGGTGCAAACACCTAACAGTGTCAGAAAAAGATCCAGAAGGAAAATACTATGGCAATTGAACAAAACAACAACAATTGCACCAAACCTCCTGTGTTTGATGGAGAAGACTTTGAATACTGGAAGGATAGACTAGAAAGTTTCTTTCAAGGTCATGATGCTGATTTATAGGATATGTTCCTAGATGGTTACACACATCCAGAAGACAAAGACGGAAACAAGATTGAAAAAAAGAACATGGATAAACAACAGAACTTAGATTTCAAAAATCACCACAGAGCCAGAAATATCTTTCTGAACGCTATCTCTAAAACGGAATATGAGAAAATCTTCAACAGAGATACATCACATCACATGTTTGAGTCTCTAAAAATGACTCATGAAGGAAATGCTCAAGTAAAAGAGACAAAAGCCCTGGCTCTCATCCAGAAGTATGAAGCCTTCAAAATGGAAGAAAATGAGTTCGTTGAAGTTATGTTCTCAAGATTCCAAACTCCGAGCGCTGGCCTGAGAGTTCTGAACAAAGGTTACACCAAGGCAGACCATGTTAAGAAAATTATCAGAAGCTTACCCAGAAGATGGGCACCTATGGTTACTGCATTCAAAGTGTCAAAATATTTGAATGATGTATCTCTTGAAGAACTTATCAGTGCATTAAGAAGTCACGAGATAGAACTTGATGAACATGAGGCTTAGAAGAAAGGTAAGTTTGTCGCCATTAAATCTATTAAAAAATGTGAAACTAACGCTTTTCAGGCAGAAGAAGGAAACTCTAAAGAGTCTGCATCAGAAGAAGATGAGTTATCTCTACTCTCCAGATGGATCAACTAGATATGGGAGCACAGACAAAAGAAGTTCAGAAACTACAAGAGGTCAGAAGATAAACCAGAATCTTCTGGACATAAGAAGTCAAGCAGAAGAGATATAGTATGCTATGAATGTAAAGAACCAGGACACTGCAAAAGTGATTGTCCTAAGATACAAAGAGAAAGACCAAAGAAAAGGTTTGGAAGAAAGAAAGGCATGATGGCCACCTGGGATGATTCAGAATCTTCTGAAGCTGAATCTGACTCATAAGATGAGCACGCTAACCTAGAGTTTATGGCTACCACAGTTGATAACGATGACTCATGCTCTGATTCAGAACCGAAAGAGGTATTCTCTGAATTCTCTAGAGCTGAACTTTTAGAAAGCTTCTCAGAACTTCTTGAAAACTACAGTTAACTCAAAATCAAATACAAGAAACTCAAAAAGAATCTTGCATCTGATTTTGAGAAACTTGAAATAGAAAACTTTGAACTTAAAGAAAACAATTTTAAATTCAAAGAGGAAGTTCAAAAAGTTCAAAATATTTTTATTAGAGATTTTGCTTCAATTTCAATAGATATTCTTAAAGAATATGACTCTAGTTTTCAAACATTTCTTGCTAAAAGCATAGATAGAAGAAAAATGGCTTCAATAATCTATGGTGTTAGTGGAAATAACAGAAGAGGAATTGGATATGAAACTCCAAAAGGGAAAGAAACATATAAACCTAAACCTATTGAGGAAATTGTTATCACATATAAACCACTGCACAAACAATTTAGTTTTGGGCACACACATGATATCAAATACACATCTCACTCTGAAATATTTTATGCTAAATCAAAGTTCAAACAGAAATTTAGAAACTCTAACCAAAAAGGATCCAAAAGGATATGGGTACCTAAGGAGAAAATAATATATGTCACAGATGTCCTTAATAGCACAGTTGAAACACCAGTCATGGTACCTAGAATCTGGATGCTCACGACATATGACGGGAAGAAAGTCTATGTTCCAAAGTCTGGAACTTAAATCTGGAGGAGATGTCAAATTTGGAGGAAATCAGAAAGGAAAGATTATTGGTTCTGGAACCATTGGAAACGGTAACCTTCCTTCTATAACTAATGTTCTGTTGGTAGAAGGATTAGCGCATAACTTGATGTCCATAAGTCAATTAAGTGAAAACGGTTATGACATAATCTTTAATCAAAAATCCTGTAGAGTTGTTAGTCAAAAAGAAGGAAAAATCCTTTTTAATGGCAAGAGAAAGAACAACATCTATAAAATTGATCTTTCTGACCTTATAACTCATAATGTAAAATGCCTTATGTTTGTTAGCGATGAGCAATGGGTCTGGCACAGAAGATTGGGACATGTTAGCATGAGAAGAATATCTCAAATTAATAAACTCAATCTGGTGAAGGGACTTCCTAATCTGAATTTCACCTTAAAAGCTCTGTGTGAAGCATGTCATAAAGGAAAATTTTCAAAACCTTCTTTTAAGTCAAAAAACGTTGTTTCTTCCTCTAGGCCGTTGGAACTTCTTCACATTGATCTGTTTGGACCAGTTAAAACTGCATCCATCAGAGGCATGAAGTATGGATTGGTCATTGTTGATGACTATAGCAAATGGACACGGGTTAAGTTTTTAAAACACGAGGATGAGTCACATTTTGTGTTCTTCGACTTCTGCAACCAAGTGCAAAATGAAAAAGATTTTAGAATCATAAAAGTTAGAAGTGGTCATGGAGGAGAATTTGAAAACCATTATGTTGAATTTTTTTTTAAATAAAATGGCATTTCTCATGATTTCTCTTGTCCTAGAACTCCCCAACAAAATTCAGTTGTAGAACGAAAGAATAGAACTTTGCAAGAAATGGCCAGAACCATGATTAATGAAACCAATGTGGCTAAACACTTTTGGGCAGAAGCAGTTAACACAGCATGTTATATTAAAAATAGAGTCTCTATAAGACCTATTCTTGAAAATACTCCTTATGAATTGTGGAAAAATATAAAACTCAACATTTCATATTTTCATCCTTTTGGATGTACTTGTTATATTCTGAATACTAAAGGTAATCTGAACAAGTTTGACTATAAGGCACAAAAGTGTTTTCTGCTTCGATATTTTGAACGCTCAAAAGTCTATAGGGTATACAACACAAAAACTCTAATTGTTGAAGAATCAATCAAAGTCAGATTTGACGATAAGCTTGGCCAGCAAAAGCCAAAGCATAATGAAAATCCTGCAGGTACAGAAGATCATATTACAAATTCTAAAGAGTCAGAAGCAAAGGACAACTCAGAAGATCCTTCTATTGCAAATGCTCTGGACAATCTAAGAATTTCTGAGCAAACCTCACAGAAAAGATTCCCCAGAATCACATCAGCACATCCAGAAAATGTGATTATTGGAAAGAAATAAGATCCCATCAGAACAAGATCCTCCCTCAGAAACAATGAAGAATCACTGTTTGGATTGGTCTCTCTGATGGAGCAAACCTCAATAGAGGAAGCTCTGCAAGAAAATGATTGGATCCTAGTTATGCAAGAAGAACTAAATCAAATTTCCAGAAATGATGTGTGGGATCTAGTTCCAAAACCTAAAGGATTCAATATCATAGGAATAAAATTGGTATTCATAAACAAGTTAAATTAGCAAGGAGAGGTTGTCAGAAACAAGGCACGATTGGTTGCACAAGATTATAGTCAACAAGAAGGAATTGATTATAAAGAAACTTTTTCCCCAGTCGCTAGGTTAGAATCAATTAGATTATTAATTTCTTTTGTTGTTCAAGATGACATCTCATTATATCAAATGGGCGTTAAAAGTGCATTTTTAAATGGTTACATAGAAGAAGAAGTTTATATCCATCAACCTCTGGGTTTTGATGACTCAAAATATCCAGAACATGTTTTTAAACTGAAAAAGTCTTTGTATGGTCTAAAACAAGCTCCCAGAGCTTGGTATAAACGTCTAAGTAACTTTCTTTTAGAAAAGAATTTTACCAGAGGGAAAGTGAACACTACCTTATTCACAAAAACACTTAAAAATGACATTTTAATTTGTCAAATATATGTAGATGATATTATGTTTGGAACTTCTAATGTATCTCTTGGAAGAGAATTTGCTGAGTCTATGCGGGCTGAATTTGAGATGGGCATGATGGGAGAACTAAAATTCTTTCTGGGAATTCAGATAAATCAGTCTCCAGAAGGTACTTCCATACATAAAACAAAGTATGTTAAAGAACTTCTGAAGAAATTCCAGCTATCAGAAAGTATAGAAGCAAAGATACCAATGCATCCTACATGCATTTTGGGAAAAGATGAGGTAAGTAAGAAAGTAGATCAGAAACTCTACAGAGGTATGATTGGATCTTTGCTCTATCTGACTGCATCTAGAACATATATATTATTCAGTGTATGTTTATGTGTAAGATTCCAATTAGATCCTAGAGAATCTCACTTAACTGCTGTTAAGCGAATTCTGAGGTATCTAAAAGGTACTACTAACCTTGGATTGTGTTACAGAAGATCCAAAGAGTTTAAACTAGTAGGTTATTGTGATGTTGACTTTGAGGGAGAGAGAATAGAACGAAAAATCACCTCTGGAAGCTTTCAGTTTCTGGGTGATAACCTTATCTCATGGTACAGCAAGAAGCAAGCCACTATTGCACTATCAACAACTGAAGCAGAATATATATCTGCTGCTGGATGTAGCACTAAGATGATCTGGATGAAGAGCCAACTGGAAGATTATCATCTCTATGAAAGTAAGATTCCTATCTTCTGTGATAATACCTCTGCTATTTGTCTTTCAAAAAATCCTATCTTACATTCTAAGGCAAAACATATAGAAATTAAACATCATTTCATAAGGGACTATATTCAGAAAGGAATTTTAAGTTTAAACTTCATAGACACAGACCATCAATGGGCTGATATTTTTACTAAACATCTTTCTGAAGATAAATTTAAATTCATTCTGAAAAACATCAGTATGGAACTTTGTCCTGAATGAAATTTTTTTTCTATATATGTTTTCAGAATGTTCTGAAATGAATATTCTGATTAACAACTCTTTAGAAGTTAGAAGAGGAGTTACTTCAGAAACCATTTATAATGTTCTGAAATATGTCTAACGTTTCATTACAAAAATGGTTTAGAAGTTCATTACATTAAAACAACTGTCACACGCTATCCTCAGAAGTTGAACGCGTGTTTCAACTCTGAAAGGTCACACATGCGTGCACTGCTATTGAGACTCCGTTCCTAGGTGTTGTACCCCAAAATTTTCCCTCCCATATTTCTCAATACATTTCAAGTGAGGTCCTCAAATTGCTCAAGGAAGTCCAAGGGTTGACCAGACAAACTCTCTCCTAAGGCAGTCTACCTCAAATTAGGGTTTCATGTTGCATCAAGATACTTGAGTCCAAAGGGTCCCAAATGCTCACTATTGTCCTAATATTATTTCAAGATCATCCATGTCAAGTTTCAAGCCCTACAGAGAAAATTTGCTCAATCAATTGCTCAAAGGCCTGAAAATCGATTGTGCTAGGGCAAAAGTCAATTGTTCAAAATCCTCATTTTGAAGTATTATTCATCATTTTATCAAGGGTTTATCATGATTCCTCTAGGATTGCTCACAATTCATCAAAACCCAAAAGTTGCTAAATTAGGGTTTTGTAGGAAAAGTCAACTCAACTTTGACCAAACATAACTTTCTGATACTTTATTATAAATGACCCATCCAAATCCCATTTTGAAGAGGATGAAATGCCCTACAATTCATCTTCAGCTCCCGAGTTCAAAATATGCACTCACAAGAAGTTACAAATTTTGACATTATAGGTCATTTTGGAAAGTCAACAAAAACACCTTTTATGTCAAGGATTCATACATGAACATGTAACACTAAATTGAGATGAGACCAAAAGGGTTGCTTAATGGACATCTTGATCTTTCTAAAAGGTCCAAGAACACATCTCTAGGGTCAAAATTGAAAGAGTTATGCACTGGTGAAGTTGACCTTTTTTGCAAAATTGCCAAAAGTCAAAAGTGCCTCATATTGCAATTTTTGTCAAATGGGCCCAACCTTTTGTACTTGTCATGAGTTTGTAACATGGTCCACGACCCATGATTTCCTTTATTTTATTTTTTCCATTAATTTTGATTTTTATTTCAATTAAATTAAATTAAATCAAAATAAAATCATGGAAATATCAAAATCATTTAAACCTTGAGATTTTGTGCATATTTCAGGTCTCTTATACAGCTAGCAATGAAATCAAATAGTGCAAGGCATGTTTGTACACAAAAAGATTGGTTTTTGGCTTGTTTTGGAAAGATTTACATGAGAATCAAATCTTGATCAATTATCATTATGGGAGAAGATTAGATGAACATTTGCAAACCTAATTCACTCAATGATATATATTGAACAAAGGCATACCAAAAGAACAAGGGTTAGAGGCATGTACGGTGAAGAACAACTTTCAAAAAAATCAAGAAAAAGTTGTGATCTAATTTCATAGTTCCAGGCATTTTCAAGACTCTCAAGCTATCTCATTTGTTTTCTGGGTGTACAAGGAGTCTATACCAATCAAAAGGAAGTATTTTTCGTGCACAAAAACTCACTGTAAGAGCTTTACGACAACCCTCCCTTTTTGAAATCTAATCTCATTATTTTGGAATTTGTAGCATGAGTTCTTTATATATTCTTGTTCAGTGAAGCATTTGCAAGCTATTGATAATGATTAATTGCATTCTTGCTAACCATACAGAGATCCACCATTGTTAGGTTTTCTTGGTCCGTTTTAGGGTTTTCTTATGAAGGAAAAATTGGCCCAAAAGAGGAGTACTATGGTGTTCACGAGGTCAAGACGAGTTGATCTACACCATTAGTTTTCATTTATTGAGCTTGTATGAAATTCTGGAAATATGTATGGGTTGTACCTACGCGTTTTGTCCGTAGGTAAAAGTCATCATACTTTTAACAACGGAGGGAGGTAGGAGATGATGGCGTGGCGTGCCCTGGTTCGCCCATTCAAAAATTCGCACGCTGGAAAGTTAATGTGTTACATTTTTCAATATAATCCTTGTTTCTATCTATTGTACAAACAAGCACGCTAGTAGAGTTGGTAAGGAGATGTGTGAAAAAGGCCATAGGACCTGGGTTCGGATCCCAGGTCCCCATATTATTTTATAATATTTTTCCTTGTGTGATCAGGCATGTGCACAGGCATGGAGCTTACCATACGCCTCAAAACTACACCACTAGATCTCCAACAAGCTTGATCCAAGAGCCATATTCTGAGGGTCTACCATAGGCTTGGTCAAACGTGCAACATTAGAACCAGGAGGGTCAACGTGGACCAAGGTTTTTGGGCCCAGAATTGCTATGGACACCCCCCAATTGCTAGCACACCAGGCCCATATTCTTATTCCTTTTTCCTTTATATTTTTCTTTTAATTATTTTAATTAATTATTTTCTAACATAAAAATTGATTCTTTTTTATAAAAACTCATAAAAATTATTTTCATCAAATTAGATTTAGGTTTTTATTTTTTATCAAAAATTAATTTAATTAGTTTAATTTAATTTTAGGGTAACTTTAATTCCTTTTGTAAATAAATTAAAACAAATTAGAAATTAGGGTTTTGTTTAATTTAATTTTTATTTTCTGTTCTTAAAAATAACCGAAAATACAAAATAGGTCAAAATTAATTATTTTCCTTAATTTTAATTTAATTAGTAACTAGGTTTGAATTTATTAATTAAAACCTTATTTTCTTAAAATAATAAAAAACAACAAAAAAATGATTTTTCTCTTAATTAGGTTAGACGGGGTTAAAACCCTAATTTTTCTTATTCTCGATTCATCGCGCGTTTATTTATTTTTTTTGCAAATATTAATGTAACTACTTATGTGATGTAATATTTTAATTAGAATTTTTCTCTTATTTATCGTTTTACTGGTTTTTGGCTATGTAATTAATCCCCCTCCCCAAAGTCTTGTAATAGCGTAGCTTTATTTTACTTTTCCCGAATATTAACTGTTAGATGTATGATAATAGGATTGCATGATAAGAATGTATGTTAATTTTAAAACGGTTAGCAAACCCTAAATATGCAAAGATAATAACTTGAAATCAAATCACTCGCAGATGCGCACTCCTAGGGTATACTCTCACTTTGGTTGCCTTCGGTAAACGATCATTAAGTATAGGGTATTTTAGTGGTAGCTCTCTTGTCTAAACAAATATCAAAGTCCCGTTCGGAAATGTTTCCTCGGAAAGGTTGCCTCGAATATGATCTTAAGACATTAGGGTTATTACTAAGACGTCCTAACGTTGCTTTAGTGATCGTACCTGCCTTTCGAATTGACCATTACAACTCCAACGATGGTGCTACCCACTCTTTAATAGTGGGATAGCGCTTCCTAAAGGAAACAAGAACATAAACATTCTTTTTTTCGAGTAGGTAGATGCTAGTAGGTAGTTGCTCAAAATCAAATGTTTTCCACACTTACACTCTTTTCAAAAACACTTTGTAACACTCTTGAGGACTGATACAAGGGTTAGAAGGAAGTAAAACCAAAACTTTTAAAAACACACAAACAAGGAAGCAATTTTTAAAATTATGAGAAAGTACCTAAGAGGCCGTGGAAAACCACATATAGAAAGGGTGCTAATACCTTCCCTTTCTATAATCTTCCCCCCGTACTCAAAATCTCGAAAAAGGAATTTTCCTGTGCTTTTTTCCTTTCCAGTTGGATAAAATAAAAGTCGATGGCGACTCTTGCTTACCGCGACATTTTGCAAACACAAACGCAAAATGCAAACCAACATTTTCCTAAAACAGTCCGGTTGTGCCACCGTATCACAGAACTGGCGAATCTGCTGGGGAATATAAGTGGGGTATACCTTAGGATTAGTTCATCATAAATTGCTTCTCTTGTTTGATTTGATTGCTTTACTTTTGAGGTTTTTGTATTGGGAGTTACTATAGATCCTAACCCGGATCTGGGGGACACCTTTTAGGTAAGTAGCAATAAATTGTGAGGGAACTGTACATCGTAGACCGATACAGTTGAAGCAGTAGCTATGTTGATGTGCCACATTGGTTGGTACCGGTATCCCTTGTGGAGAAACGAGGAGAATACGAGGCTTCTATATGGGTCATTAAGCATCAACTGACCTTAGAACCTATAATTGACCAACTTGGCCATAGGAAGTAGTGAGATAGCTGATCTCGGTATAAAGCTGGGAACTGGTTGATACTCGATGCTACACTCATTGAGACCATACTCTCGAGATAGTTCCGGCTGCAAGAAAAGATTGTGTGAGTTGAAACCATGACCGATGGAGGATGGTCAGTGATATTGAGAACCTCTAGAACCCGGTTACTATTATTAGGACAGGTTGAAACCAACTGAACTTCAATAGGGTAGCACCTAGACCCCATGCAAGCCTGAGACTTAAGGGATCTTGTGTGACTTGTTTGCCTTTACCATGTCTATTATCTGCTATACCTGTTGTGTGTTTTATCATGACATCATGCATCATAACATAGCATGTATACTTCATTATACTAACCATTTCAAAGACCGAGGGGATTTATCTTTGTTCTATTTTTCAGATTATGGCTTCCTTTCGCAGAAACACCATCCGAGTTAACTTTGTGCAAATACCTGCTCAACTCAAAGATTTAGTCTCGAGAGTATCTGATACTTCTTCATTCATTAGAAAACATGATCAGCTTATTAGCTTGGTTACCTCAAGGTTTAATGTGGGGGATACCCTAATGTCCCGTTGCTTGGAATTAGAGGGTGAATAACCTACAATCCCTTCCTAGCTTTACGACAGTTTGGCCGCGCTCGGAGAGACGGTCCTCATGAGCTACTTCTTACAGATATTGCCTTTGACTATAAGGGGGATGTTGACGAGCATCGCCGAAGGTTTATATGAGCTTGGGGCATGGTGAACAGGTCTGACCCTCAAGAGCTAGGACCAAAGACTCCTCTCCCTATGCAACCTTATCTCTAGTGGGTCCGAGCTCGAACCCAGAAGCTTGGGATGCCTTGTGAAGCTGTGTTGCCAGTAATTGTGGAGCCTACCAATGAAGAGGGTGTTCCTTATATAGTCCTTTATCCCTACATGCCCACTGATCTTGGGGCATTGATGAGATCCTGGATCTAGCTGATAGAGGAGAGGGATACCTACTGGGAAAAGTATCATGAGCAAGAAAGAAAGATCTTGAAGCTCACTAGGCAACTTGAGAATGAAAGGACAATCAATGACTACGTCAGCACCAAGGGGAAGCATTCATGGGATTTCTGATTTTTGCTTTTTCTAGTTTAGATTTGTTTTCAGCTTATTTCTTTTGTAACGCCTCAAGGGCATTGTTAAAATTTTTTTACAAGTTAATCTAATAAAGGGTGTTTTGTTTTTTGGTTTGCAAATTTAAATCTCCCAAAGTCTTAGAAATCATTACATATGCATCCCATTATCATGCACATCATTACAAGTACCATTACAGGTTTCTCATCTTCTTCGCTGTTTATTTCAGCATGAAATGTCTTCTGAAATACCTATCGATCAAGCCATCAAAGCTTTTCAGGCACAGAATGCCCAATTCCAAGAGATGTTCTTGAAATTGACTAAAGGGCAAGAGGATTTGAAGACTCTCATCCTGAAGGAGAAGAAGAAGAAGAAGGTGGTTCTTCTGAATATGGGTAACAAATTTGGGAATAGGTTGTGACAGGAAGCTGATCTGTCTCTTTCATACAAAGGAGAAGAGGTCTAAGAGGAAGAAAACGGTCCCAGTCCTGTGGTCTCTGATAATGATACTGATTAAGATGATGAGCAATATCCTCCTGCTCAGGATAGGTACAAACAACTTGAAGACCTCCTGAGCGCTATGGAGATTCAAAAGATACCTGGTTTGGACTTCAGAGATCTGGGACTAGCATCTGGGGTGGTGATCCCTCATAAGTTTAAAGCTTCGGTTTTCACCAAGTACGATGGAGCATCCTGTCCAAAACTCCACCTCCGCTCGTACGTAAGAAAAATCCAACCTTACACTGCGGATAGAAATATGTGGTTACATTTCTTTCAAGATAGTCTGTCAGGGACTCAGCTTGAATGGTTTTATCAATTGGAAGGAGATAATGTCCAAAACTGGGAGGACCTTGCCGCTGCTTTTTACAAGCAGTATCAATATAACGCTGACCTTGCTCCCACTCATACTCAGCTTCAGGGTATGTTTATGGGTGCAAGTGAAAGTTTTAAGGACTATGCTCAAAAGTGGAGAGATTTGGTTGGAAGAGTCCAACCCCCTTTGTCTGATAGGGAGTTGGTGTATATGTTTCTAGGGACGTTGTCTGGTCCATTTTTCAATCATCTGATCAGTAGTTCATCATATGGGTTTACGGAATTGATCCTGATTAGGGAGAGAGTAGAAGCTGGTATCTGAAGTGGTAAGATACAGAAGGATATATCGTCAAGTGCATTAAAGAAGCCTTTCACCAGTAAGAAAGAAGCTAGTGCAGTTTACAGCTCGAGGAGCCAAAACCGACCTGAACGCCGTCAAGCAGTGAATGCGGTAGTGATATCAAGACCCACCGTTGCCCCACAATGTAACAATCAACAAAGAATGGAGAGACCGCAAAGACAGTACACTCGGCTTAATATGACCTTTTCTAAAATTCTACCATAGTTATTGAAGACCAACCTGGTAACTCTGAGGTACGCCCCGAAGAATCCTAGCACCACATCTCTGCTGTATAACCCAAACACCCGCTGCGCCTATCACTCCGATAGCTCAGGGCATGATACAAACAACTGTTGGGCCTTTAGGAATAAGGTGCAAGATTTGATTGAAGCTAAAGAGATTGAGTGTGACACTTCGGAGAAACCCAACGTCATAACTGCTCCCATGCCCAAGCATGACTCGGGAGTCAATGTTATTGAGGTTGTCTCTGCCACGGATGATGATGAAGAAGAGTCAGATATCAACAGCTGGATCTACCCAACTACCAACGGTGGATTGAACAACTGGACGGCGAAGGACTTCGTGCCCGTTTCTTTTATTACACAGTAATAGACTTTTGTTTTGATATTTGTAACAGATAATTTGAAACTTTACGGCCCGGTGCCTTGCCCGAGGCACCTTGGCTTTGTTTGTAAGGGCTTCTTATTTGTCATTTTCATATATCATCAATAAAGCGAGGGACGTTTTCTTGCATTACAAATTTTACGCTCCTTGTTTTTCTTTTCTATCTTGCACTTTATCAAAACAGTTATTGTCCTACACACACTTACATATCATAATGCAGATCCACATCCACTCTGGATCCCATTGATAACGACTCTGATACTTCCAGTTATGACTTCGAAAATCCAATCAACCAAGCCGAGGACGAAGGTGAGGATAATTGTGAAGTTCCTGGGGAGCTTGCTCGATTGTTACTACAGGAAGAGTGGGCCATACAGCCCCATGAAGAGCCAGTGGAATCAGTGAACTTGGGTACATAAGAAGACAAGAAAGAGGCCAAGATAAGTGCAAATCTAGAGCTTAGTGTTAAGCAATGGTTGGTACAATTGCTACGCGACTATGTTGAGATCTTCATCTGGTCTTATGAAAATATGCCTCGTTTGGACACTGATATTGTGGTTCACCACCTGCCAACTAAAGAAGACTGCCCTCTGGTAAAGCAGAAGGTTCGCCGTATGCGCCCCGAGATGTCTGAGAAAATTAAAGCTGAGGTCGTGAAACAGTTTGACGCCGGATTTCTAGATGTTACTTCTTATCCACAGTGGGTTGCGAATGTTGTTCCGGTACCGAAGAAGGACCGTAAGGTGAGGATGTGTGTGGACTATAAATATCTGAATAGGGAGAGCCCCAAAGATGACTTCCTGCTCCCTCACATCGATCTTCTGGTCGACAACACCGTGCAACATAAGGTCTTCTTCTTCATTAATGGTTTTTCTCATTACAATCAGATTAAAATGGCTCCCGAAGACATGGAGAAGACAACCTTTATTACACAGTGGGGCACCTTTTTCTACAAGGTCATGTAGTTTGGATTGAAGAATGCTGGGGCAACGTATCAACATGCCATGGTCGCTTTGTTCCACGATATGATTCACCATGAGATTGAGGTTTACGTTGATGACATGACCGCAAGGTCCCAGACTGAGGAAGAACACCTTGACCATCTCAGGAAACTGTTCGACAGGTTGAAGATGTACAATCTAAGGTTAAACCCGAACAAGTGCACCTTCGGGGTAAGGTCTGGTAAGCTGTTGGGTTTCGTAGTTAGTGATAAAGGTATTCAAGTGGATCCTACAAAGGTGAGGGCTATACAAGAGATGCCAGCTCCCCGAATAGAAAAAAAAGTCAGAGGATTCTTGGGACGTATGAACTACATTGCCCGATGCATCTCACATTTGACTGCTACTTGTGAGCCGATCTTCAAGCTACTGAAGAAAGATCAAGTGGTAAAATGGAATGATGAATGTCAGGCCGCTTTCGAAAGGATCAAAGAATATCTCCAAGAGCCACCTATTATGATGCCTCCAGTTGAAGGGAGACCTTTGATCTTATACTTGACAGTACTCGAAAATTCAATGGGGTGCGTGCTGGGGCAGCATGACGAGTCTGGCCGAAAAGAGCATGCTATTTACTACCTTAGTAAAAAGTTTACCGACTGTGAGACCCGATACTCACTGCTTGAGAACACTTGATGCACTTTGGCATGGGTTGTTCGCCGGCTGAGACAGTATATGCTAACTCACACTAACCTATTGATATCAAAGGTGGATCCAATCAAGTATATCTTCGAGAAGCCTGCCGTTTCTGGAAGAATAGCAAGATGGCAGATGATATTAACTGAGTATGACATCCAATACACAACCCAAAAAGAAATCAAGGGGAGTGTATTGGCAGATCATTTGGCGCATCAGGCCGTGGATAATTACCAGTCTATGAATTTCGAGTTTTCGAATGAGAACATCATGTGGGTGACCGACTGTGAAGAACCTGGACCGGATGAAGGACCCGAGAAGGGATCCTGATGGTCTATGTATTTTGATGGAGCATCAAACGCGTTGGGTAATGGAATTGGCGCCGTGATCATATCTCCTGAGGGTTGTCATACTTCGTTCACCGCCCGACTATGTTTTAACTACACCGACAATATGGCGGAGTATGAAGCATGCATCATGGGTCTTTGAGCTGCAATTGACCTAAGGATTAAGTTCTTGAGTGTGTTCGGATATTCCGCTCTAGTGATCAGTCAGATCAAAGACGAGTGGTATACGAAGCACCCAAATCTTATTCCTTACAAGGAGTATGTACTGACATTGCTCCCACATTTTGAGCAGATAACCTTTGAACACTTCCCAAGAGAGGAGAATCAGTTAGCGGACACGCTAGCTACCATGTCTTCTATGTTTAAGGTCAGCTGGGACAATGAAGCTCCCCAAATTACCATTGAGAGGTTGGACGAACTCGCGCATTGTTGTGACATCGATACTGAAGAGGTAGCAGATAAACCCTAGTTCCACGAGGTAAAGAGGTATCTTGAGGCTCAGGAGTACCCTGAGGGTGCATCTGTTAATGACAAGAAATTTTTGAGAAGGTTCGCTGCGAAGTTCTTCATCAGTAATGGCATTCTCTACAAGCGTAACCATGACTCAATCTTACTGTGATGTGTGGACAAGAACGAGGCATAAAGGATTATGGCAGAGTTACATGAAGGTACCTTCGGAACTCATTCCAGTTGACATACAATGGCGAAGAAGATCCTACGGGCAGGATATTATTGGTCTACTATGGAAGCCGATTGTTATCAGCATTCTCGAATCTGTCATAAGTGCCAAGTCTATGCTGATAAGGTGCATGTACCTCCAGTTCCTCTGAATGTTTTGACAACACCTTGGCCTTTCGCAATGTGGGGAATCAATATGATTGGCGAGATCAGACCTACTGCGTACAACGGGCATCGTTTCATTTTGGTAGCTATTGATTATTTCACGAACTGGGTTGAGGCAGCTTCTTTTGCTACAGTAACCAAGAACGTCTTGGCGAGGTTTATCTGACATAATCTGATCTGTTGATATGGTGTACCAGAGAGGATCATTACGAACAATGGTATAAATCTCAACAATACAATGATCATCGAGCTCTGCATGCAGTTTAAGGTACATCATCACAGCTCTTCTCCTTACCGGCCAAAGATGAATGGGGTTGTTGAAGCGGCTAATAAGAACATCAAGAAGATTGTGCAGAAGATGACAGTGACATACAAAGATTGGCATGAGATGTTACCATTCGCTCTTCATGGGTACCGTACCTCAGCACAGACATCAACAGGGGCAACACCCTATTCTTTGGTGTATGGTATGGAGGCAGTCCTGCCCATTGAAGTCCAGATACCCTCTCTTCGGATTATGAAGGATGCAGGTTTAAGCAAGGACGATTGGATTCAGACCCGACTTGATCAATTGAACTTAATCGATGAAAAGAGACTTACTGCTATTTGTCATGGTCAAACGTATCAAAAGCGGATGATTAAGGCATTTAACAAGAAAGTTAGACGACAAGAGTATCAAGTCGGGGATCTGGTGATCAAACGCATCATACTGCCGCAAGGTGATCCCAGGGGAAAATGGACCCCTACGTATGAAGGGACATTTGTGGTTAAGAACATTTTCTCGGGAGGAGCTATGATTCTAACCACCATGTTTCGTGACAACCTTCCTCACCCCGTCCACACAGACATAGTGAAAAAATACTACGCCTAATCAAAGACCCGCTAGGTCGACTGGCCTAGGCAAAAATAAGGGCTTCCCGGCGAACCAATAGAGTTCGGGAAAAAGTAAGGGATGAAAATGAAAAATTGTACACCCGGTAAGTCGAAAACCTGAAAAGGCAGTTTGGGCAAAAAAGGGTATTCCGATGGACTGAAAACCTAAAAGAGCGTTCCAGGAAAAAATTAGGGATCAAAGCGTATCACTATGTCTCATTGGATCATCTTGCAACCAGACTTCGGTATCGACTATTAAGCTCGGACGACACTAATCAATCTGATCTACCTTCAACCAAGTAGCAAAGTGATGATACGCTCGAAGAGATAAAGGCAATAGAAGAGTTGGAACCCATTGGAATTGTTTCACATAATTGTTTTTCTTTCTTTTACACAAATTGTATAAATTCTGTTCGTTCGGCGACATTCTCTTACTAGGACGTCAGCCTCTTGTACAAAACTCCTATTACAGGCTAACTTCAAAAATCAATACAACTCATTTTCACAAAGGAATTTCAACTTGTGTTTTCTCTTTTTTGTTTTGTTTTGCAAGAACGTCCAATGATTCATTTTTGATATATGCATTTGACAATAATTGATGCTCATACATAATTTACATGCGAAACAAAAGACGATTACTCGTAATTCCAGGAACAGGGGCAAACAAGAAATGTCCAAACCTTACAGTTACTCTACCCACCAGGTACAGGAATAGACCCAGTTGGAGAATATGACTAAAGATATATACACTCCCCCGCAGAGTAGGAAATGTCTGAAGACATTGGCGTTAATTCTCCCCAAGCAGAGTTTATCTATCGCCAACAATGGAAGACTATCCCCATTAGATTTTATTTCTTCCACAAGCAGAGACTCAATCCCCAACAAAGGTTCATTATTATTGGCAACGATAATTCATCCCCAGCCGAGGTTATTTCTCTAAATCAGCAGATCTTCTAGCAGAGTCTCTCTTCCCCACATAGTCATTCTCTCGCCAGTTTATTCTCCAGCATAGTTATTCTCCCACCAATTTATTCTCAAATCATCTTCGACCATCATCCCCAGCGGGAACGAAAAATTCATCTCTTTATTCTCCAGCAGCAGTCCGAGATTTATTTTCCCCAGCTAAAGAATATCATAAGAACATTGCACATTCATACATCATGGCATGCGCATAAGCGTCATACAGCACAATCTCATTTATTTTGAGAACATCATTATTCGATACATGTCATGCATCATGACATTACATACGACTAACTTATTACCTTTCAGGGAAAGGTACAATCAAAATTCTCACAAGTTTTCTCTGGTTCAGTCAAATCAATGCTAAAGATTTCTATTCCAATTCAAGCTATGTTTCCCTGATCCGACCGGATAGTATCTTGATTTATACATCATATTGTGAAGCCCGGAGAACAACCGGATAACAGTATCAAACACCGCGAAGCCTGGAATCGACCAGATAGTGTTTTATCTTCAATCTATGAAGCCCGGATTCGACCGGATAATAGTTTAATCCCCAGAAAGTTATTGTGAAGCCTGGATTAGGACCAGATGGCAATACAATTTACTGTGAAGCCTGGATTACGACCAGATAGCAGTGCAAGACACCATGAAGCCTGGATTCGACCAGATAGTGGTATATCATAAACACAAGCCGTGAAGCCCGGAAATCGACCAGATAACAGCTCAACAAGCTATTGCGAAGCTTGGATTATGACCAGATAGCAATACAAGTTACTGTGAAGCCTGGATTATAACCAGATAGCATCCAAGAATACTACGAAGCCTGGAGTCGACCAGATAGTGGTATATCTTTAATGCAAGTTATGAAGCCCGGATTCGACCAGATAAGATGTTGATTTCTCCAAACACCATGAAGCCTGGATTCGACCAGATAATGGTATGAGACATCACGAAGACTGGATTATGAACAGATAACGATAAAAGACATTAAGCCTAGACTACGACCAGATAACAGTGAGGGACACTGTGAAGCTTGGATTTCGACCAAATAGCAGTCTACCTGGCAAATTACTATGAAGCCCGAAAATCGACCGGATATTAGTAGGCCCAAAAGTCAAACGGAAGCCCGGATGCAACCGAATAACCACTTGATTTCTTCTGAAGCCTGGATTACAACCAGATAAGAAGTTAGGTATTGTGAAGCCTGGATTACGACCAGATAGCAGTACAGAACACCATGAAGCCTGGATTCGACCAGATAATGGTATAATACATCGCGAAGCCTGGATTACAACCAAATAGTGGTAAAGGACGTTGAAGCTTGGAGTATGACCAGAAAACAGTACAAGACACTGCGAAGCTTAGATTTTGACCAAATAGCAGTTTACCTGGACAATTACTAAGAAGCCCGTAGTCGATCGGATATTAGTGTGCCCTAAAGTCGAGTTGAAGCCCGGGTGCGACTGGATAACAACTTAATTCCTTCTGAAGCCTGGATTACGACCAGATAAGAATTGATAAATTGCGAAGCCTGGATTACGACCGAATAGCAAGTTTAATCTCATCTCCCTAATAAGTCACTGTAAAGCCTGGAGCACGACCAGGAAGCAGTCGATCTTATAACTATGAAGCCTGGATCACGACAAGATAGTAGTTCATTTTCACCTCTTTGACCAAGAGATGATTCCCCAGTAGAATAACGGACGATCGAAACTCATAAAATTCTATTTCTAACAAGCAAAGATCAGATTCCGCAGCGAAATCTTCCTCAATGACAGGTATACGGGTTCTCGCTAAGGAATCTCTTATGCGATCGACACTCCTTCGGATGTCATCTTTAAGCCCATATTCTTTCATTCATCTCCAAATGGCATCTATAAGCCCATTCCCGACATCACAAGAGGAGTACCACTTCATGCGAGTGCAAATTTCTCGGCACTCTAGTGTTCAATCATCTTCTACCTTCGGATCACGAAAGACAGACAAGCAAATCTACATCCTCAGGTTTAAGAAGATTGAACAGGGGCAGATGTTGTACCCCAAAATTTTCCCTCCCGTATTTCTCAATACATTTCATGTGAGGTCCTCAAATTGCTCAAGGAAGTCCAAGGGTTGACCAAACAAACTCTCTCCTAAGGCAGTCTACCTCAAATTAGGGTTTCATGTTTCATCAAGATACTTAAGTCCAAAGGGTCCTAAATTCTCACTATTGTCCAAATATGTTTTCAAGATCATCCATGTCAAGTTTCAAGCCCTACAGAGAAAATTTGCTCAGTTAATTGCTCAAAGGCCTAAAAATCGATTGTGCTAGGGCAAAAGTCAACTGTGGCCCACATACAGTCAAACTTCAAGATTTTTTGTTAATATCCTCATTTTGAAGTATTATTCATCATTTGATCAAGTTTTGATCATTATTCCTCAAGGATTGCTCAAAATTCATCAAAACCCAAAAGTTGCTAAATTAGGGTTTTGTAGCAAAAGTCAACTCAACTTTGACCAAGCATAACTTTCTCATAATTTATTATAAATGACCCATACAAAGCTCATTTTTAAGAAGATGAAATGCCCTACAATTCATATTCATCTCCCAAGTTCAAAAGATGCACTCACAAGAAGTTACAAATTTCGACATTATAGGTCATTTTGGAAAGTCATCAAAAACACCTTTTATGTCAGGCTTCATACATGAAAATAGAATACTAAATTTAGATGAGACCAAAAGGTTTGCTTAGAGTAAAACTTGGGCTTTCTAAAAAGTCCAATAACACATCTCTAGGGTCAAAACTTAAAGAGTTATGCACTGGTGAAGTTGACCTTTTTAGCAAAATTGCCAAAAGTCAAAAGTGCCTCAAATTGCAATTTTTGTCAAATGGGCCCAACTGTTTGTACTTGTATTGAGTTTGTAACATGGTCCATGACCCATTATCCTTCCCACTTGCATTTATTTAATTTTTTCCATTTATATTGATTTTTATTTTAATTAAATAAAATTAAATCAAAATTAAATCATGGAAATATCAAAATCTTTTAAACCTTGAGATTTTGTGCATATTTCAGGTCTCTTATACAACTAGCAATGAAATCAAATCATGCAAGGCATGTTTGTACACTAAAATATTGGCTTTTGGCTTGTTTTGGAATGATTTACATGAGAATCAAATTTTGATCAATAATCATTATGGGAGAATATTGGATGCACATTTGCAAACCTAATTCACTCAATGATATATATTGAACAAAGACAGACCAAAAGAACAAGGGTTAGAGGCGTATAGGGTGAAGAACAACTTTCAACAAAATTAAGAAAAAGTGGTGATCTTATTTCATAGTTCCAGGCATTTTCAAGACTCTCAAGCTATCTCATTTGTTTCCTGGGTGTACAAGGAGTCTATACCAATCAAAAGAAAGTATTTTCATGCACAAAAACTCACTGTAAGCTCTTCACAACATCCCTCCCTTTTTGAAATCGAATCTCATTATTTTGGCATTTGTAGCATGAGTTCTTTATATATTCTTGTTCAGTGAAGCATTTGCAAGCTATTGGTATGATTAATTACATTCTTGCTAAGCATACAGAGATCCACCATTGTTAGGTTTTCTTGGTCCGTTTTAGGGTTTTCTTATGCAGGAAAAATTTGCCCAAAAGAGGAGTACTATGGTGTTCACGAGGTCAAGACGAGTTGATCTACACCATTAGTTTTCGTTTATTGAGCTTGTATGAAATTCTGGAAATATGCAGGGGCTGTACCTATGCTTTTTGTCCGTAGGTAAAAGTCATCAGACTTTTAGCAACGAAGGGAGGTAGGAGATGATGGCGTGCCCTGGTTCACCCATTCAAAATTTTCGCGCTGGAAAGTTAATGTGTTACGCTTTTTAATATAATCCTTGTTTCTATCTATTGTACAAACAAGCACGCTAGTAGAGTTGGTAAGGAGATTTGTGGAAAAGGCCCTAGGACCTGGGTTCGGATCCTAGGTCCCCATATTACTTCATAATATTTTTCCTTGTGTGATCAGGTATGTGCACATGCATCGAGCTTACCATAGGCTTGGTCAAACGTGCAACATTGAAACCAGGAGGGTCAACGTGGACTAAGGTTTTTGGGCCCAAAATTGCTATGGACACCCCCCAATTGCTAGCACACCAGGCCCATATTCTTATTCCTTTTTCCTTTATATTTTTCTTTTAATTATTTTAATTAATTACTTTCTAACATAAAAATTGATTCTTTTTTATAAAAAACTCATAAAAATTATTTTCATCAAATTAGATTTAGCTTTTTATTTTTTATCAAAAATTAATTTAATTAGTTTAATTTAATTTTAGGGTAACTTTAATTCCTTTTGCAAATAAATTAAAACAAATTAGAAATTAGGGTTTTATTTAATTTAATTTTTATTTTATTTTCTTAAAAATAACCAAAAATACAAAATAGGTCAAAATTAATTATTTTCCTTAGTTTTAATTTAATTAGTAACTAGGTTTGTATTTATTAATTAAAACCTTATTTTCTTAAAATAATCAAAAACAACAAAAAAAAATGATTTTTCTCTTAATTAGGTTAGACGGAGTCAAAACCCTAATTTTCTTATTCTCGATTCATTGCGCATTTATTAAAATTTTTTTTTGCAAATATTAATGTACCTGCTTATGGGATGTAATAGTTTAATTAGGATTTTTCTCTTATTTATCGTTTTACGGGTTTTTGGCTATGTAATTAATCCCCCTCCCTGAAGCCTTGTAATAGCGTAGCTTTATTTTCCGCATTTTACTTTTCACAAATATTAACTGTTAGATGTATGATAATAGGATTGTATGATAAGAATGTATGTTAATTTTAAAAGGGTTAGCAAACCCTAAATGTGCAAAGATAATAACTTGAAATCAAATCACTCGCACATGCGCACTCGTAGGATATACTCTCACTTCGGTTGTGTTCGGTAAACGATCATTAAGTATAGGGTATTTTAGTGGTCGCTCTCTTGTCTAAACAAAGATCAAAGTCCCGTTCGGAAATGTTGCCTCGCAAAGGTTGCCTCGGAAATGTTGCCTCGAATATGATCTTAAGACATTAGAGTTATTACTAAGACGTCCTAACATTGATTTAGTGATCGTACGTCCCTTTCAAATTACCCTTACAACTCCAACGATGGTGCTACCCACTCTTTAATAGTGGGATAGCGCTGTCTAAAGGAAACAAGAACATAAACATTCTTTTTTCGAGTAGGTAGATTCTAGTAGGTACTTGCTCAAAGTCAAACGTTTTCCACACTTACACTCTTTTCAAACAAAGTTTTCAAAAACACTTCGTAACACTCTTGAGGACTGATACAACGGTTAGAACAAAGTAAAACCAAAACTTTTCAAAACACACAAACACGAAAGCAATTTTTAAAATGATGAGCAAGTACCTAAGAGCCCGTGGAAAACCACGGATAGAAAGGGTGCTAATACCCTCCCTTTCTATAATCTACCCCACGTACTCAAAATCTCGAAAAAGGAATTTTCCTGTGCTTTTTTCCTTTCCAGTTGGATAAAATAAAATTCGGTGGCGACTCTTGTTTACCACAACATTTTGCAAACACAAACGCAAAACGCAAACTAGCATTTTCCTAAAACAATCCGGTTCTGCCACTGTATCACACTAGGTAAATGTTCAGATTTGATCAAATCTCACGCATCCCCTCAATGTCAAAACTCATTGAATTCTTGTAATGATTAATTTTTTTAAATTCAATTGTTCTAAATTCTTTAACTGTTTTATTACTTTAAAATTCTTTTTCATAAGCTATAATTACGTTGCAAAATTTATTTTTTAATTTTTACTCTCCCTCTCTCAAATTTCAACCGCTTCTGTGTATTTGAAAACTCTCTCTCTTTTTTTCTTTCAAAACCCTGAACCTAAGCGTTCTAAATGGCTTCATCTTCATCCCCTTCTGAAAGCATTCATGTTTCTTCAAGCAGCTCTAAACATGCAGAAAAATATGTCACTCCTGATAGAACAACACTCATCCTTGTTGGTAGCTTGGAAGTGGTTAGTGAACTAATGGTTATTTTTGAAAATCTAAAAGCAAATGGGTTTGATTTTTTTCCAGCTGTAGAGTTCCAAGGGTGGAAAAATTTCTTTGATCGTCTAGTTGGACCAGTGTTCCCTCATCTTGTCAAGGAATTCCAGATTCATGCCATCGCTTCACCAAAGGTCATTCTATCATTCGTAATGGGCAAAGAGATTTCCATCATTGAGAATCTCATAAGGGAGGCTACTAGGTTTTGAAGGTAATGGTGTTACTGGAATGTCAAGTGGAAGAATGGATATGTCTAAATTTTATGCTGAGATTTTCACTACTGGGCAAGCATCCAACAAGGTCAGAGATTTGAAGAACAAATACAAAATATGGGAAAGAATAATTCATGGTTGCATTCATCAGAGGAAGGAAATCAGTTCCCCTAACTACATCAATGATGACCAACAATATCTTTTGTTATATCTTGGCACAAATGTGAAGATTGATCTGCCCTATCTTCTGTTAAACCATCTCTGGTTGCATGTAAAGGAAACCAGTGAAGCTGAAAGAGTCAAAAACCCTAAGTCTAAAAGAAATTGGATCCCTCTGGGAAGATTAATCTCTGATATTCTGACATAGAATGGTGTGATAGCTCATCTAGAAGAAGCAAATTTGTTTGGAGAGTTGGAGCCCACTTGTGGAAAAGCTCTGACTGGGAAGAACCTGCTCAAAAGGAAGTTGATTGACAAACTTCTGGTGGAACCTACTCCATATGTGTCAGCAACTGTCACCAGAACAAGAGTCCCTGTTGCAGATTTTCCTCTCTTCAACTCTGGTGATCATCCTGAGATCATTCTGCACTTTATTGAAGCTTGCAAGGAAAGTGGAATTCCCATTGACCCAACATGTCTTCAAGGAAGGAATGTACCTGCTCCATAAGTTTTCCTCCAGAAGCAGAAGAAAATGTAAGCATTTGAAGGTCCCTCTGCACGTCCTCATAAGAAGAAGAAGAAATATTCAGGTATATCCTCTGAAACCATCTTTGTTTTTGATTTTGTGCGTATAACAACATCTGTTGAAACCCAAACTCTAGGAGATATTGAAGTTGACATAGACCTCATTATTCCTTCTGAACCCATACATAATAACCCTCAAATTGATCAGGTATTATCTGACATAGATAATTTTGATATTGTAGTTCCTCCACAAACTCAAACACAACCACCACTCTCTCCACATATCTCTCAACCTGAAATATTTGCTTCTGCTCCCCACCAACAAAATCCAAATATTTCTGTTGAAAACCCTCTTCAAACATCCCCCATCAGACCTTTATCCCAAAAATCCTCTGAGTGGTATGATGGTTCTTAGAGATTACCAGGAATCAATGTGCCTCTGGATACACAACCTTCGTCTTTCATCATTCCCTCTGAAAACATTTTTGCCCTGAATAAATCCGCAACACCTATTCCTTCTTCCTCAACTCAAACCACCATCATCATCTCTCCTGACATCACACCACCTACGTCACTAGAAATTCCCACACCTAGCTCACCAGAACCCTCATCACCTCACTCTCTAGAACCTACCTTCAGTCCATCTTCATCAGAACCTCTTGAACCGTCTGAACCATCTGACTTTCTTAGGACTGTAGTTGATCTTGAATCTCTACTTTATCTGCAAATTAAATCCACCAAGAAAGCTTTTCCCAAAGAAACCCCAAAACTTGTTCAGTCAGATGTTAATATATGTTTCCAGAATTTTGCAACAGAAATGCAGACTTGGATAGACTTGCTGAAGGCAAACAGCGCCAGCAACCTGAATCCAGCTGCATCTGATTTTTTGTGGGAAGCATTCAAAAGGAAATTCAATGGTGAATCCTTTAAAATGCAAGATTTATGCTATTCTTAGGTTCTTGAGAATTTCACCCAGAATCTGAATGCCTTCAAGACAGAAGTGGTAGATAGTTGGGATAAGAAGTCTCTTCTGCAGATTACCAATGCTCCTTTACCACTTGCTGATCACATGGAAATTTACAAAGATGAATCTGAAGATGGCTCTGAGTCAGATCCAAATTCCTTACCAATGACTCTGTATCACCAACCTTCTGCTCAAGCTGCCTCTGAGAATGTGCCAACTCTTCTGATTGATCTTGGAAATCTTCTCTCTAATGTTGTAGGCTCAGACTCTGCTGGGTTTTCTCCAAAGGTTGTATCTTCTGAAGCTGCTTCAACATCTGCTCCAACTTCGTTGGTGATTGACACTCTGAATGAGCTGAAGAAGGAAAATGAAGCCATACATGGACATCTGGACAAATAGGATAAAACCAACAAAGAAATCAGAACATGGGTGATGAAACATGAGGAATCCTCAACAGAAATCAAGAATCTTCTTCTTTCTCTTGTCTCTCGTCAATCTTAGTTTTATTTTTTCCCATTTTTTGTACTTCAGTCCTTTGACATCTTCTATATAAAAATCTTTTGAATCTCTTTAATTTTTTTTTGCTTTTTTCTTATGACAAAAAGGGGGAGAAAATGTGATTTTGATCTGATCCATGATAGAAATTTTGGGACTAAATTTCAAACATTCCTAACAAAATACAAAGTTTTTTCCTGTTTAAGAGATATGGAGGTACTTCAAGACTCTGAAAGACTAAGCTCTAAATATCATCTGGTAAAGATCTGCTAAAGAAACTCTAAAGAAAAGATCAGGAGCTCTTAAAGAAACTCTGAAAGAAAAATGTCCCAAAGCTCTGAACAACAATCTTAGAAAGTTTCTCTCATGCATTTAAGTTATTTTATTATTTATTTTAGAAGAAGAAATATTTATCTCAGGGGGAGATTATCAATCTCACGAGGAGATTCTCACTCTTGTACAAAAATTTTTAAAAATAAAAATTTTAATTGTTTTGTCATCATCAAAAAGGGGGAGATTGTTAGAACAAAGTTTAGTTCTAATCATATCTTAGAGTTTTGATGATAACAATGAAATAAATTTTGTATGATATATTTTATACTCTGATGTGCATGTTTTCTGATTCAGATGATGTTCTGACTCAAGCATTCTCAAAAGTGAAACATCATTCTATGCTGGGCAGAAAAAGGATAAAGAAGTTCCTATGAAATTTTATGTAAGCGCAAGTCTGAAGGTAGCACTCCAAAGCCAACTCTGATAAAAAGTAATCTTAAGCAATCTCTAATAAAGCTAGTGGAAGCAAAGATTTGAAAGAAGCATGCAGAAAGCAATATCTGATAATGCAAGTTGAAGCAAATTCTGATGAACATAAAAAGAAGAAAACTCTGACAGAAGGAGTGATATAGCAAACTCTGATAGGAGAAAAGATAAAGCAAACTCTGATGTTGCAACGCTGCAAGCAAACTCTTAAACTTCCAGAGACAAGCTCTGACAGTATTGTTTATAATTTAATGCTAAGACGGCTAACGCACTCAAGTGTTACTACGCACGAGAGCATTGGAAACATAAAGTTCAAGTTAACACGCATCATTAATGCATACTCTCTCTTCAAGGCATTATCGGTAAAAATTTGAAGCTATATATAGAAGACCATTTCTTTCAAAGTAATGTTACTGATCCACGCAAAATATACTCATGCTCACTATTTTCATTCTTTTAAACTCTTTGTAAATAGTGGGTAATTCTAAAGTGCTGGGATAAAATCTTAGTGATAAATCACAGTTTATGATATAGCTTATTAGAAGCATTTTGATTCACTACTGTTAAGATATAATCTTTCTAATTGTTCCTTGAGAGACCAGTTGGGTCAGATTTCTCAAGAGGGCTAGGATTAGTTGAGTCTTAGAGGTGTTAGTCACTTGCAGTTGGCTTGTGCATTGTATTGTTAGTCACAACAGTTTGGTTGTGCATTTGTAATCAGTTTTTATTATAGTGGATTAAGTCCTCGTTCAGAGAGGTGAAATCACCTTGGCGGGTGGACTGGAGTTGTTTGAGTTTCAAATGAATCAGGATAAATTAACATGTGTCCTTCCATTATTATTGCGCGAGAAAAAGAAAAAACTTATTCAACCATCCCCCCTCCCCCTTCTAAGTGTTTTCTCACCCTTCAGTTGAGCTTGATGAAAGTGAGTGGGTACAGAATCAGCTGGATCAGTTAGAACTCATCAATGAGAAGACGTTGACGGCTGTATGCCATGGTCAAGTTTATCAACAAAGGATGAGGAAAGATTTTTTCAAGAGGGTGCAACCTCAGTGTTATAAACCAGGTGACCTTATGCTAAAGAGGATAATTCTTCCCTAGGGGGATCCCAAAGGAAAGTGGGCTCCGACTTATGAAGGACCATTCGTGGTCAGAAAGGTTTTCTCTGGTGGAGCAATGATGCTCACAACCATGGATGAAGAATACTCCCCTCTCCCTGTGAATGGTTACATAGTTAAAAAATAATTTGCATAAAATGAAATAAAAAACCCGCTAAGTTGAAAACGCGAAAGGGTGGCTTAGGCAAAAAGAAGGTGTCCCGGTGAATCGAAAACCCGAAAGGGCGATTCATGAAAAAGTTAGGGACTTAAAGAAATTGACTACGCTTGGCATGAGATCCCTTGTTTATTTTTGTTTGGTCACCTGGAAGAAGCTCGAAACTAGTCCAAGATTGTTTTGTCAGGAAGCATAAGATGAAAGCGTTAAAGTCTTAAGAGTTATAGCAGAGTCGGAACTCGATGGATATTCATATTCCCATTACTATTTGTAAACACTTATTTATTCTGATTTTTGCAATTATCCCTTTCTAGGATCTGTTTCCAAATTTAAATTCGTTTTTCACAGGATGATTTCTCAAGTCAATAGAAGGTCCTCTTTTAAATGTTCACATAATTTCCTTTTTATTGTTTTGTTTGCAAAAAGTCCAATATTTTGATAAACATGTGCATATAAACGTTGTTGTTACTACATGAACATGATAATCTAAGTTATAATTGCTTGAAATACGGATAATATATACAACTGTCATGCTATGCAAGGGACATGTTAATTTTCTTCTTGATGGAACCCATCTACTTTCTTGTGGATATTTTTCTAAGTTGTTTCATGGCTTCGTACTGGTGGGAAAGGTTTACCTCTCCCTTTTGAATGCTCATTTCTTTGGAAAGACAAACGAAAGAAAACCATTTGTGATTTCCTTGCATAATATAGAGGTCATGGGTCAGTATACTGTCAGGATTGCAGTGCATCGTCAAGTCTAGATGGAGTCAATTCTCTTCCCTGGTGGCATTTTTTTCTGTTTCATTTTCATGTGTATCTTGATTGTCTGTTTTAACATTGTCTGCATGTATGGAACTTATTTGTTTTCGAGTGTCAACCCTCATGCCCTGAATATGTTTGCCTTGAAAAAATTATTTTGTTTTTACTTAAACCATTCATTATCACTCTTTAAATTATTTTCAGGCATTTTGATGCCAACTGTGCCAACTCTTTTGCCTAGTCATAAGATTGGAGGAAGAATAACGATAGTTAAAGTCGATATCTCTGATGGTATGATTTTGAGTAGAACATTGTTAACAATGTACATGCCTTGTTTCAATCCCCAAACACCGGAGATATAAATAAGATAGACCCTCGTTAACCCCTCTGTGCCTTCGAAGTAGGAATTTCTTTTCTGTTCGAAAAAACCCTTATTTTTAACCCGGGGCAGGGTAGATATTTAGTTAATTTGATTGAACATTCAAAATCTCAGAAGGAGTGTCCCGTCTTAGGATCACCAAACTTTATCCCTCTCATTATGAGGACGGGAAAAAATCAAACCCATATTGGTTATTTCTTCAAAAAAATCCTGAGGTCGAGATCGAATCGATAAGATAAGGGTTATCCCTCACCAACCAAGGAATGAGGATGTCACTTTCCTCCAAAAGTTTAAAGACTTAGGGTCACACGATTTGTTCAAAGTGGAAAGTATGAATGAAAAAATTTTTAAAAAAAAGCCCGCTAAGTCGAAACTTGAAAAAAAAGAAGTCGCTTAGGCAAAAGTTAGGGCATCCCGTTGGACTTCCAAATTGAAATTCAAAAGAATTGGTCCAGGGAAAAATTAGGGAAAGGTAAAAGGATTTTTAAAATCATGAAAGGAAGAAAAGTATTATACTCTGATGTGCATGTTTTCTAATTCAGATAATGTTCTGACTCAAGCATTCTCAAAAGTGAAACTTCATTCTACGCTAAGCAGAAAAAGGATAAAGAAGTTCCTAAGAAATTTTATGTAAACGCAAGTCTGAAGCAAACTCTGAAGGAAGCAATCCAAGGAAAACTCTGATGAAAAGTAATCTTAAGAAACCTCTAATAAAGCTAGCTGAAGCAAAGATTTGAAAGAAGTACGCTGAAAGCAATATCTGATAATGTAAGCTAAAGCAAACTCTGATGAACATAAAATGAAGAAAACTTTGACAGAAGGAGTGATATAGCAAACTCTGATAGAAGAAAAGTTAAAGAAAACTCTGATGTTGCAATGCTGCAAGCAAACTCTTAAAATTCCAGAGATAAGCTCTGAAAGTACCGTTGATAATTTAATGCTTAGACGGCTAACGCACTCAAGTGGTACTACGCACGAGAGAATTGGAAACATAAAGGTCAAGCTAACACGCATCATTAATGCATACTCTCTCTTCAAGGCAGTAACGATCAAAATTTGAAGTTATATATAGAAGACCATTTGTTTCAAATTAATGTTACTGATCCACACAAAATATACTGAAGCTCACTATTTTCATTGTTGTAAACTCTTTGTATATAGTGGGTAATTCTTAAGTGCTGGGCTAAAATCTTAGGGATAAATCACAGTTTGTGATATATCTTATTTGAAGCATTCTGATTCACTACTGTTAAGAGATAATCTTTGTAATTGTTCTTTGAGAGACCAGTTGGGTCAGATTTCTCAAGAGGGCTAGGACTAGTTGAGTCTTAGAGGTGTTAGTCACTTGCAGTTGGCTTGTGCATTGTATTATTAGTCACAACAGTTTGGTTGTGCATTTGTAATCAGTTTTGATTATAGTGGATTAAGTCATCGTTGAGAGAGGCGAAATCACCTTGGCGGGTGGATAGGAGTAGTTCGAGTTTCAAACGAATCAAGATAAAATTACCTGTGTCCTTCCATTATTATTGCGCGAGAAAAAGGAAAAACTTATTCAACCCCCCCCCCCCCTCTTCTAAGTGTTTTCTCACCCTTCATTTGAACTTGATGAAAGTGAGTGGGTACAAAATCGGCTGGATCAGTTATAACTCATCGATGAGAAGAGGTTGACGGTTGTATGCCATGGTCAAGTTTACCAGCAAAGGATGAGGAATGCTTTTTCCAAGAGGGTGTGGCCTCAGTGTTACAAAGAAGGTGACCTTGTGCTAAAGAGGATAATTCTTCCCCAGGGGGATCCCAGAGGAAATTGGGCTCCGACTTATGAAGTACCATTCATGGTCAGAAAGTTTCTCTGGTGGAGCGACGATGCTCGCAACCATGGATTAAGAATACTTCCCTCTCCCTGTGAATGTTGACATAGTTAAAAAATACTTTGCATAAAATGAAAAGAAAAAAAAAATCCATTAAGTTGAAAACTCGAAAGGGTGGCTTAGGAAAAAAGACGGTGTCCCGGTGAATCGAAAACCCGAAAGGGCGATTCAGGTAAAAGTTAGGGACTTAAAGAAATTGACTATGCTCGGCATGAGATCCCTTATTTATTTTTGTTCGTTCACATGGAAGAAGCTCGGAACTAGTCCAAGATTGTTTTGTCAGGAAGCAGAAAGACAGAAGCATTAAAGTCTTAAGAGTTATAGCAGAGTTGGAACATGATGGATATTCATATTCACATTACTATTTGTAAACACTTGTTTGTTATGATTTTTGCAATGATCCCTTTTCTAGGATCTGTTTACAAATTTAAATGCCTTTTTCACAGGCTGATTTGTCAAGTCAATAAAATATCCTCTTTTATACGTTCGCATAATTTCCTTTTTACTGTTTTGTTTCCAAAAACATCCAATATTTTGATAAACATGTGCATATAAACGTTGCCAGCCCTACATGAACATGATAATCTAATTTATAATTGCTTGAAATACAAATGATAAATACAATTGTCATGCTATGCAAGGGACATGTTAATTTTCTTCTTGATGGTACCCAGCTACTTTCTTGTGGATATTTTGCTAAGTTGTTTCAAGGCTTCGTACTGGTGGGAAAGGTTTACCTCTCCCTTTTGAATGCTCATTTCTTTTGAAAGACAAACGAAATAAAACCATTTGTGATTTCCTTTCATAATATAGAGGTCATGGGTCAGTATACTGTCAGGATTGCAGTGCATCGTCAAGTCCGGATGGAGTCAATTCTCTTCCCTGGTGGCATTTTTTTCTGTTTCATTTTCATGTGTATCTTGATTGTCTGTTTTAACATTGTCTGCATGTATGGAACTTATTTGTTTTCGAGTGTCAACCCTCATGCCTTGAATATGTTTTCCTTGAAGAAATTCTTTTGTTTTTACTTAAACCATTCATTATCACTCTTTAAATGATTTTCTGGCATTTTAATGTCAACTCTTTTACCTAGTCAAAAGATTGGAGGAAGAATGACGATTGTTAAATTCGATATCTCTTATGGTATGATTTTGATTAGAACCTTGTTAACGATGTACAATCCTTGTTTTAATCCCCCAAACACCGGAGATATAAAGGAGATAGACCCTCGTTAACCCCTCTAAGCCTTCGAAGTAGGAGTTTCTTTTTTGTTCAAAAAAACCCTTATTTTTAACCCGGGGTAGGGTAGATATTTAGTTAATTTGATTGAACATTCAAAATCTCAGAAGGAATGTCCCATATGAGGATCACAAGACTTTATCTCTCTCATTATGAGGACGGGAAAAGATCAAAACCATATTGGTTATTTCTTCACAAAAATCCTGAGGTCGAGATCGAATCGATAAAATAATGGTTATCCCTCACCGACCAAGTAATGAGGCAGTCACTTTCCTCTAAAATTTCAAAGACTTAGGGTCACACGATTTGTTCAAAGTGGAAAGTGTGAATGAAAAAAAATGAAAATAAAGCCCGCTAAGTCGAAACTTGAAAAAAAAAGTCGCTTAGGCAAAAGTTAGGGCATCCCGTTGGACTTCAAAATTGAAATTCAAAAGAATTGGTCCATGAAAAAATTAGGGAAATCTAAAAGGAATCTGAAAAGCCTAAAAGGAAGAAAAATATTATCTAATAAAAATCTTCATCAGAAGAAAAGTCGTGTGATCAAACACCAAAAAAAACAAAAGGTTAAGTGACTGTCGTGTCCAACAAATTGTTGTGGCTCCTCAATCATCATAAACTCCTCTTGAGAGATGAATGTCAGTGTCAATTTAACTGGTTTAGGACCCAGGAACATCACGGAGGGGGTGGGCACCACATAACTTAAGCCTTAAAAACCTTTTTTTTTCAAAAAACCATGAATCAGGCCACGTTACATCCTTTAAAAGTCCTAATTGAAACGTGGGTTTAACTTGAAAGCATACTACAATAGGATAATGTTTCCTAAAATTTCAAATATATATTACATATCCATGTTGGTATCTTATCGCCGACATCATGTTTGTATTAAAAAAATTAGAGAAGAAAAAGTTTTGAAATTTTCCACTCTAGTTAGTGATTCATTCACAACAGGGATGCGACGTCTTTTCATTCAAGGATTTTAATTTCAATATTTACATGATTGTCGCATCAGGGTTGTCATTCCCATAATAAACACTCTTCTGCATACAAAACAATTATTTGACATCAAAAAGAGCATACACAATGAACATCTGTGAAGAGCTTAATTTTGACAGGAGAGGAAGATTCAACTACACTGTTGAACAGAGGCCATTCCTGCCATGAAAGAGTGTTAATGTCAAAGTAACCCCTTACCATCCTCGGTAGTGTTCAGGATTGGATGAAACTTCCAAATTCCTCGTTGAAGTTGATGGTGTTCGACTATCTTTGTGATCTATCTTTATGGTTGCATACCAAGGGTTCATGAATCCCCAACAAAGCACTCTTCAACAGAGTTTTGTTTCCTCAAGGAAGTTTCGTTTCCTCAAACAAAGTTTTTTTTCCCCAGCAAAGGTGTCTCTTCCCACATTTGATCCATTATACTCTCAACCCGACAACACGCCGTCTTTTCCAGAGATTACAGTCTTACCTTGATCTTCTCCAACACCAACCGATTTCTATTTGGAATTATCCTTCATAAGCCACAATCTCACCCTTATATTCTCCCATAACGTCCAGTCTTCATTTGGTATTCCATCTTGAAGTTGATCAGTTTCGACCCAGTCTTCTCCAACAGAGTTCACAATTTATTTTTTCAGCTTCTCTCAATATTTTTAGCCTGTTTCTATTAGTTGCTCAGTTTTTACCCCCGACAGATTTTCATCTCTTCAAGGATTCCTCTTCGACGGTTCCTTATATCTTCTCTTCTCCTTTGGATTCTGCAATTTATTTTTGCAAGTTAGTCAAATTCTGACTTATATATTGTTGGCTTCTCGATTGGCCATTCCCCAATAAAGAATTTTAAACATGCATCATTACATTGCATCTACCAAAATGCGTAGCATTTCCATTATATGGAGCATCACGCCATATAAAAAAATTCAAACATGCATCAGAACATAAGCCATTACTGTTTCTGTTTTCCCCGGTGAATTTGCTAAATCTTCGGATTATATTCCAAACGAGGTCTTCATACTCATTATCTCAGTTTCACCCCATACAAATATCCTTTTGATGTTAATCATTTGATTGGTTGAGTGTCTACTCTTTATTGGAGTTCAGTTTTTCCCTAGTACAGTCTTCTCGGGTTTAGTCTTCACCACCCTCACTATTTCATTCCAATGTCTATTGACGTACCTTTTGAATACCATTTTCTCCCTGATATTATCTTTCAGCATGTTTTTAATTGTACTCCCTAATAACTTTGCTTTGGGTCGAGCTTTGAGTTTCGTCTCCTCACCCGCGCATGAAATCCAGTTTCGTCCTGGTACTCATCTAGTTTAGTTTTATCTAACTAGTTATAATGAGTCGAGTTTAGTCTTGTTTTGTTTTCATACCTTGGACCCTTTATCGGTTTTCGTTTACCGAGTCTCTTCACAGTGTTCGTACTGCGTCCCTAGTTGAAACTAGTCTCTTTTGTTCCTTGCATTCTTCTATCAGTTTTTGTTACTGTTGATCCATTGATCTGAGACCAGCAGGTGCTCTGAGAAACATGCGCTCTCATCACTTTGCTTTGGGTCGAGTTTCGATCTCCTCGCCTGTGCATGAAATCTAGTTTCGTCCTGGTACTCATCTAGTTTAGTTTTGTCTAACTATTTATAATGAGTCGAGTTTCGTCTCGTTTTGTTTTCAATCATTGGACCCTTTATTGGTTTTCATTTACCGAGTCTCTTTGCAGTGTTCATATTGTATCCCTGGTTTAGATCAGTCTCTTTAGTTCCTTTGATTCTTCTATCAGTTTTCATTACTGTTTATCCATTGATATGAGACCATCAAGTGCTTTGAGAAACATGCACTCTCATCACTTTTACTTTGGGTCGAGTTTCTCCTTGTTACCCGTGCTTGAAATCCAGTTTCATCCTGGTACTCATCTAGTTTAGTTTCGTCTAACTAGTTATTGGGTCAAGTTCTATCTTGTTTTGTCCCTCACTCCTGGGATTCTTTCAGTTCCTTCATACTTTCTATCTTAGGTTGAGATTAGCAGGAGCCTCTAGAATCACGCACTCTAGCCACTTTCCCCCGCGTACTTTTCTAGAGTTTAGTTTCGCCTATTCTTTGTTCTTCAAATCTTATCTCACCTTTTTAATTTTGGTCCAGTTTTATCCAGGCACATTTATTCTGAAGTTAAGTTTCGTCTACTCTTCTAAGTTTGAGTTCATCTCAATTTTGTTAAAATCAGCGTGTGATACGGTGGCAGAACCGACGGTTATATACTGATTTTGTGTTTGTATTCCCAAATGTTGCTGTAAGAAAGAGTCGCCACCAACTTTTATTTTATCCAAATTAAGGAAAGGGTGAAAAGAATAGAAAAAGACATTTTTCGAGATTTTGTGTAAGGGGGTAGATTATGGAAAGGTAAGGTGTTATCAACCCTTCCATCCGTAGTTATCTACGGGCTCTTAGAGTTTTTCTCATTTTGAAATACCTTTGTGCTTTGCGTATTTGAATGTTTGTTTTGAAAATGCCTTGGTATGGCATACTTTTTAATGTTTCTCGGGAATGTGGAGGAAGTATACAAACTATCTTGAAAATGTTTTTCAAAAGTAGTTTTTGTGTAAGTGCAAAGATGTTTTGAGTAAACTTCTAACAACTATCTACTTTGTACTTGAAAAGGCGCTCTTTTCCTCCTATCCTTTAGACAATGCTATCCTACTATTAGTGAGTAGGTAGCCCTATCGTTGGATGTATGAGGGACATTCGAAAGGGACGTTACAATCACAAAAGCAACTTGTGCAGACGCTTTAGAAATTTTGTGTAGGGACTAGATCATTTACCGAGAAGGCAACTGTAGGGTCATCGAGGGACTATGATCTTTTGATTTACGGGTCTTTGCAAAATCGTTCCTGCCTCATGACTATTTTATTTCTATAGGAAACCAAAGTGGGGTACCCTAGAGGTGTATACGTGCAATTGATTCAATTCAGTTATTTTTTCCCGAACCCTTTTGGTTCGCCGGGATTCCCTAATTTTTTCCTAGCGGGTCTTTGTTTATGCGTAGTAACTTTTAACTATGTCCGTGTTTACCGGGTGAAGAAGGTCATCACCGTCCATAGTGGTTAGGATCTTGGCTCCACCAGAGAATATGTTCTTGATTACAAATGGCCCTTCGTATGTGGGAGTCCATTTTCCTCTGGGATCACCTTGTGGCAGTATGATGCGCTTGATTACCAGACCACCAGCCCGATATACCTGACGTCTGACCTTCTTGTTAAAAGCATTAATCATACGTTTTTGGAACATATGACCATGGCAGACAGTCGCGAGCCTCTTCTCGTCAATAAGATTTAACTGGTCAAGTCAAGTCTGGACCCATTCGTCTTCATTCAGCCATGCATCCTTCATGATTCTTAGGGAAGGGATCTGGGCTTCAATGGGCAGGACAACTTCCATACCGTATACCAAAGAGAACGAAGTTTCCCCTATTGATGTGCGCATTGTAGTGCGGTAACCATGAAAAGAAAATGGTAACATCTCATGCCAATATTTATATGTCACTGTCATCTTCTATACGATTCTCTTGATGTTTTTATTAGCAGCTTCTACATCGCCATTCATCTACGGCCGGTAGGGAGAAGAGTTACGATGCTGGATCTTGAATTGCGTGGAAAGCTCGGTGATCATGGTGTTGTTGAGATTGGTACCATTATCTGTAATTATTCTTTCTGGGATACCATACAGACAGATAAGGTTATGTCTGATGAATCTAGCCACAACGTTCTTGGTAGAAGAAGCAAATGAAGTTGCCTCAACCCACTTCGTGAAGTAATCAATGGCAACCAGGATGAAGCGGTTTCCATTAGAAGCCGTAGGTATGATTTCCCCAATCATATCGATGCCCCACATTGCGAATGGCCAAGGAGAAGTCAAGACGTTCAAAGGAACCAGAGGTACATGTACCTTTTCAGCATAGATTTGACATTTGTGACAAGTTCGTGATTGTTAATAACAGTCTGTATCCATGGTGGACCAGTAGTATCCTGTCCGTAGGATCTTTTTAGCCATTGAGTGTCCACTAGAGTGGGTGTCAAAGGTACCTTCATGTAAGTTAGCCATAATCCTTTCTGCTTTACTCTTGTCTATATACCAAAGCATGGTAGAGTCATGGTTGCTCTTGTAAAGGATCCTGTTACTGAGAAAGAACTTATCAGAGAACCTTCTTAGGAACTTCTTATCATTGACTGAAGCTCCTTCGGGATATTCTTGGCATTCGAGATATCTTTTGATTTCATGGAACCAATGCTTGTCCACTACTTCTTCAGTTCTAATCTCGTGACAGTATGCTGGCTCGTCCATCCTCTCAATGGTGATCAGAGGAGCCTCATTATCCCACCTGACCTTGGACAATGATGACATCGTAGCTAGCACGTACGCTAGTTGATTTTCCTCTCGTGGAAAATGCTCAAAGGTAACTTCTTTAAAGTATGGGATTAGTGTCAACTCATGCTCTATGTATGGGATGGGGTTAGGGTGATTCATGTCCCATTCTCATTTGATTTGGTTGATTTCCAAAGATGAATGTCCAAACACACTTAAGAACTTGATCCTTAATTTGTTTGTAGCTTTGAGACCCATGATACATGCTTAATACTCAGCCATATTGTTGGTACAATTGAAACATAACCTAACAGTGAAAGGAGTATGACAACCCTCAGGAGATATGATCACAGCGCCGATGCCATTGCCAAGAGCGTTGGAAGCTCCGTCAAAAACCATAGTCCATCAGGATCCTTTTTCAGGTCCTTCATCTGGTCCAGGTTCTTCATATTCAATTACTAACATGATGTTCTCGTCCGAGAACTTAAAATTCATGGATTGATAGTCATCCAAAACCTGATCAGCCAAATGATCAGCTAGTACACTTCCCTTAATTGCATTCTGGGTTTTGTATTGAATGTCATATTCGGTCAAGATTATTTTCCATCTTGCTATTCTTCCGGAGAGAGCGGGCTTCTCAAATATGTACTTGATAGGATCCATCATAGATATCAACAAAGTAGTGTGGGTCAACATATATTGTCTTAGTCAGCGAGAAGCCCATGCCAAAGCGCAGAAAGTTTTCTCAAGTAGTGAATAGTTTTTTCACAGTCGGTAAACTTTTTTCTAAGGTAGTATATCGCATGCTCTTTTCGACCAGACTCGTCATTTTTCCCCAGCACACACCCCATTGAGTTCTCTAATACCGTTAAGTACATGATCAGAGGTCTTCCTTCAACTGGAGGCATCAGAATTAGATGCTCTTGAAGTTATTTCTTGATTTTGTCAAAGGAGTTATGGAAATCGTCATTCCACTTCACTGCTTGATCTTTCTTTAGTAATTTGAAGATTGGCTCACAAGTAGCAGTTAAATGTGAAATGAATCTGGCTATGTAGTTTAAGCGTCCTAGGAATCCTCTAACCTCCTTATCAGTGCGAGGAGTTAGCATTTCTTGTATAACTTTGACCTTTGCAGGATCAACTTCAATGCCTTTTCCACTAATAACAAAGCCTAAGAGCTTACCGGATCTTACATCAAAAGTGCACTTATTCGGGTTTAGCCTCAGTTTGTACTTCTTCAACCTGTCAAATATCTCCTGTAGGTGATTAAGGTGTTCCTCTTCAGTATGAAACCTGGATATCATGTCATCCATGTAGACCTCTATCTCGTGATAGATCATATCATGAAACAAAGCTACCATGGCCCATTGATAGGTTGCCCCAGCGTTCTTTAGCTCGAATGGCATAACCTTGTAACAGAAAGTGCCTCACTATGTGACGAAGGTTGTCTCCTCCATTTCCTCAGGTGTCGTCTTGATCTAATTATACCCGGAGGAACCATCCATGAATGAGAATACCTTACGTTATGCGGTGTTGTCAACCAGAACATCAATGTGGGGAAGCGGGAAGTCATCCTTGGGGCTAGCCTTGTTAAGGTCTTTGTAATCCACACACATACATACCTTACAGTCCTTATTAGGTACTGAAACAACATTAGCGACCCATTGTGGATAAGACGTGATAGCTAAGAAACCGACATTAAACTGTTTCATGACTTCAGCTTTGATCTTTTCTGACATATTCGGCCGCATACGACGAACCTTCTGTTTCACTGGAGGGTAGTCCTCTTTTGTAGGTAGGCGATGAACCATAATATCGTTGTCAAGTCCTGGCATGTCTTCATATGACCAGGAAAAAACCTCAACATAGTCATGTAGCATTTGTATTAACCGCTGTTTGACACTGGGCTCTAAGTTAGCACCTACCTTGACTTCTTTTATGTCCTCTTCAGTAACCAAGTTCACTGTCTCAACTGGCTCCTCATGAGGTTGTATTTCCCTTTCTTCTTATGGTAACAGTTTGGCAAGCTCTCTTGGTACCTCAAAATCTTCCTCACCTTCGTCCTCAGCTTGGTTGATCGGATTTTAAAAGTCAAAATGAGCAATATCAGAACCGTTATCAATGGGATCCAGTGTGGATGTGGATATGCAGTTTTAAATGTGAGTGTGTGTAAGAGAATAGCTCTATATTTTTGATAAAGTAAAGAGGCAGGACAGAAAAATAAAGAGAGTAAAATTTGTACGTGAAACGTCCAATGTTTTATTGATGACATATGAAAATGAAGCATGATAACCCTCACAAAATAACCATTGTGCCTCGGGTAAGACACGAGGTTTTAGAGTTTGTATTATTCATTTATTACATATCCAAAAAAAAAGGACAATTACTCCTGAAGAAAAGTAATTGGCACAAAGTCTTTAGCCTTCCAGTTGGTGAGTCCTCAGCTGACAGTTGGGAAGATCCACTGGTCCATGTCACAGTCACTATCTCTATTTTCCAAAGCATTTACCCCTTGATTGCCGATGCGTAGGGGTGGTCCTCCGGCATGAGCACGACGAACAACCCTTTAAGCTCCTGATGTGAAACCCAAACCAAAATTTTCAGATTTGTAAGGAATATCTGGTAGTTGGACCTAAATTGTACACCCACCTTCTTCAACAACTGTTTTGGCATCTTTCATGGAGGCCATATTCAGCGGAGGCTTAGTAGTCTTTGGAACACTGGCATAGGTATTGGTTGCAGCAACTGCCTGTGGAACCTCCTCAAAGTTCTGACAAGGGGTCTCAATAAACTCGCCGTCCATTTCAACATACCTAAAAGAGTTTAGGTGGCTTACCATGTACTCCTCCTCCCTATGGACCGTGATAATTTTCCCATTGACTGGGTATTTCAGCATCTAATGTAGGGTGGAAGTCACAGCACCAGCCCCATGCATCCAGGGTCGACCCAATAAATAGGAGTAAGATGGGCGGTTGTCCATCACATAGAAAGTGGAATTAAAAGTCTGGGTACCCACATTGATAGGGATGTCCACCTCCCAATGCACCATTATTTTAGAACCGTCGAAGGCTCTCACCATAATTTTACTAGGCTTCAAGGTCAATCCTTCGCAATCTAACCTGTCATGGGCCTTCTTGGGCATAACATTTAGTGATGAACCTGTATCCACAAGAACATGGGCCAAAGTTGTGCTTCTTCACTCCATAGAGACGTGCAGAGCATCATTATGTTTATTTCCTCTAGGAGTTAGATAAGCATCGGAGAAACCTAGCCCATTATCGACAATCAAATTGGCCATACAGTCTTCAAATTGATCAGGGGAGGTTTCTTAAGGCACGTGAGCAGTCTTGAGGAATTTCACTAAAGCCTTAGCATGGGCTTCAGAGCACAGTAACAGGGCCAGCATTGAGATCTTGGAAGGGATCTGCCCCAGTTGTTCAACCACGTTGTAGTCACTCTTCTTAATGATCTTTAAAATTTCCTCCATCTCTTACTTAGAGGATTTTTAGATGACTTCTGGGTGAACCTTCGTCTGGACAGGCTAAACTAATATCTCTTTGCCCCGAGTCTTGGCCGACTTGATGGCAGGGGTAGCAGCAGGACTAGCAGCAGGATTAGTTATAGGAATACTGACAAGAGTAGCAGCAGGGATGATCACAGGAGTAGCAACAATTTTAGGAGGAGATATCTCGTGGGATAAAACTCTTCCTCTTCTTGTTATCATACTGGTCCCGACAATATTGCTAACGTCGGGATCAGAGTCTTCAGCATCTTTGTCTTTAAGGTCCAACAAGTCTTGCTTGATGCCGCTGTAATAGACATCAGCCCCATAGTTCCAAGGAATAGTTTTATCTGAGGAATATGGTATAGGTCTAGGGAAAGTAATTATCAATGGAGAAACTCTCAGAACAGATGTAATCCTGACTGGTGTTTTGGAGGAGACCTTTGGAGGATGGGCGGAAATGGTAATGATAGAAACATATTCACATGGCGTACTTGTAATTAGAGTCTTTTCAAACAGGATATTTTTATCATCCATCAGGCGTTGAACGCCTTCCTTCAACAGACGACAACCATCAGGTAAGGACAAACACAAGTGGCAACCTTCGCCACAACCCGGGAATTAAACCGGCCTGCAAGAGATTCTTCTTAATATTCAGGAATAGAGTAGTTAGGCCATCCATAGAAGCAACAAACATGTCATAATCAATAGCATTAACACCACGATCGTGCTTGGGTATAAGGGAAGTAATAACATTAGGAGTCTCAGAAGCGTCAAACTCAATCTCATTTGCTTCAATCAAATCCTACACTTTATTCTTCAAAGCCCAACAGTCGTTTGTATCATGTCCCTGACTTTAATAATGGTAAGCACGCCGAGCATTTGCATTGTAGTGAGGAGATGTAGTATTAGGATTCTTGGGAGCCTCTTTCAGGGTAACCAAATTGGACTTCAGAAGATGTGGTAAAACCGGAGATAGGGTCATATTGATCTGAGTAAACTATCTCCTTGGCTTATCTGTTCTAGACTGATTATTCTGTTGTCGATTTGATGCAGAATTGGAAATCATAATAGCCCCTACCGTCGGACAATGCTCAATTTTGTTAAGATTTCTTTGGCCATAAGCAGCACTGACCTCCTTGTTCCCTATGAATGGTTTCTTTGCAGCACTGAAGGACGCATCCATCTGTATCTTACCACCTTTAATGCCAGCCTCTACTCGTTCACCTGCTAAGATCAATTTCGTAAACCCAGCAGAAGAACTTCCAATCAAGTGGTTAAAGAATGGCCCGTATAATGTGCCCAAGAACATGTTCACCAGCTCCCTATCAGACCACGGAGGCTGGACTCTTCCCACAAGGTCTCTCCATTTTTGGGCATAATCCTTAAAGCCCTCACTGGATCCCATAGACATACTTTGCTACTGCGTACAAGTCGGGGCGAGGTCATCATTATATTCGTACTACTTGTAGAAAGCAGCAACCAGATCTTTCCAATTATGCACATTGGATCTTTCTAGTTGATAGAACCATTCCATCTGAGTTCCTACCAAACATTCTTGGAAGAAGTGTACCCACAAATCCCTATCAGTAGTGTAGGGTTGAATTTTCCTGACACACGACCTTAAATGTAGCTTTGGGCAGGAGACACTGTCGTATTTAGCAAATATAGGGATGTTAAACTTCTGCGGGATGACAACCCCTGAGACCAATCCTAGCTCTTGAAAGTCCAACTCGGGCACCCTTTGGATCTCCATGGCATTGAGTGGATCCTCCAGCTGTTTATATTTATCATCAGCAGGAGGATACTACTCCTCATAATAGTCAGGCTCATCTTCTTCAGACTCCCTTGTGTTGTGGTCTTCTTCTCTTGGCTCTCCATCCTAATTGTCTCTCTCTCCCTCTTGAGGGAGTTGCAAGCTCTGAGACGTGTTTCACTGGTCCTTTGAACCTCCTTCCCAGATTCAAAACACCCACTGGCCTCTTTTTCTTCTTCTTGTCCTTGAGAATCAGAGCTTTCAAGTCTTCTTGTCCCTTGGCCAGATTTAGGAACATTTCTTATAATTGGGCATTATGTGCCTCAAGCTCCTTAACTATTTGTTCAAGAGCAATTGCTAAAATAAATAGCGAAGATGATAAGAAACCTATCCTGAAAACATGTTCATGCAATGATATGTATGATATATGTATGAAATGTTTTCAAGGGCTTTATAGAATTTAAACTCTTTTAACCAAAACAGAAACAAATACTTTTTATTAGTAATCTCAAACGAAATCAAAGTTTACAAAGGAATAACAAATAAGAAACTTCTAAAACTTCTAAGTCTCCCAAGGACACTTCCTTTTGGTGCTAAGATAGGCATTGAGATTCTTCTCTTCGTGAAGCCGCTTTGTCAGTTCCAACACCTTCTTCTCACTGGCATATAATTGGGACTCAAAGGTATCTCGTTCTTCTTTGAGATGAATCCAAGATTATTTTAATTCCTCAAAGTTTGTTGGCATATCAGGATGAAGAATGATGCGAGACTCGACCCCTTGAACAATAGGCTCTGAAATCACTGGTAGAATAGAAGCATACGGAATCATAAGATTTTGAGCATGAGTTCGCAGCCATTTGAGTTATGGCTCCAAAGGAATGGAATTATTGTGCCTTAGAGTCCTGTTATTAGTCTTCTTAACCATTCCGAAGCGCGAATGAACCTTTGATGATAACCTTATAGATCATTTGAGTAGTCGAACACAATATCTTGAATGAGCATATCATAAGGACCATCCCTCTGGGCGTAGCTGGACTGACGTAAAGCTAAAGAGGGATTGTAGGTGATGCCCCCTTTAATGCCAAGGAGTGGCACATTGGGGAATTCTCCACAGTGATCAATGAAAGAGATGTCTGCTTGGGAGCGAGGGCACCAATAGATGTTTGAGTGAGAAAGATACATTAATCTCTGGTTCCATCTTAACCCTAATTCATTCTTCATTACTGACCCAGGATGGTGTGAAATAAACCACCTATAGAGTATAGGTACACAAAGCATTAGAGTCCCTCGCTTCGTCATGGTGCGTGTATGGAGTGAGTGCAGAATATCCCCGAGCAATGTAGGCACTAGATTGTGAGAAAGGAAAATGTTGATGGCACTGACATCTACAAACTGGTCTAAATTGGGGAACATAACCAACCAGTAGATTAAAATCGATAACATATCTTCAAAGGGATGGTAACTTACAACGTCAAGGAATACGTGGGCTTTCTTCATCAGGAAACTTGTAAGGAGGCCCTTAACTCCACTCCTCTTTTCCCAATTGGACTCTATGTCGGATGGTTTCAAATGAAAAGTTATGGCAACATCTTCAGCAGTTGGATATTGTTCTAAACCGGTAAATGGTATCTTCTCCAATATAGGCAAATAAAGTATTTTGGAGAATTCTTCCAATGTAGGCACCAACTGGTAGTCTGGAAATGTGAAGCAGTGGTGCTTAGGCTCGAAGAACTGGAATAAGACACTCATCAAACCTTCATCAAAACTGGTAGCAACCAAACTGATCAAGTAGCCATATCTTTTGTTGAACGAGGAACTCTTAGGAACCTTTGACACCAATTATTTGAGTTTGGGATGGATCTCTACAAAATTGATCCGGATGGTTTTTCTACGAGCTGAATGCATGACCTACAAAACAGATAAGAGATAAATCCACAAGCCCTTGAAATGGTTAGTGTACATGACATGTTATGCTGTTTATGATGTTATGATTATGCTTTAAAATCACAAGTATATCAAAGACAAACAAGTCACACAGAGACCTTAGGTTTAAAGGCTTGCATGAGTTTTAAAGGTAAGTACCTTTTTGATGTTTTAGTTGGCTCAACCTGTCTTATTAATAGTAATCGGGTTCTAAGGAGTCTCATATCACTGACCTTTCTTTTAGGCATTGTTCTAGCTCAAGCACCGAAGTATTGCAGTGAGAATATCCCAAAGGTTTAGTCTCAATGAGTGTAGTATCGAGTATCAACCAATCTTCGGTCGAAACTAAAGTCCGCCATCTCACTACTTTCTAATGTCTTAGGATGAGTCAATTAAAGGTTCTAAAGGTCAGTTAGCGCTTAATGACACTAAGGAAGCCTAATGTTATCCTTGACTGACTCAAGGAACATTAGTACAAACCAAAGTATCACACTAACGTAGCTATCATTTTTTCCATATCGGTCTACACCGTACAACTTCCATGATTTATTGATACTTACCTAATAAGGTGCTCCAGATCTGGGAGTAGGATCTATAGTAACAACCCAAACAAGCCCTCAAAAGTAAAGCATGAAAACACACAATGAAAGCAATTTTTAAAATGAACTAAGCTCTAAGGTAACCCCACTTTTTACTCTATTTTCTAGCAGAGTCTCCAGTTTTGTGATACGGTGGTAGAACCGACAGTTATATACTGGTTTTGCATTTGTATTTGCAAATGTTGCGGTAAGCCACAGTCTCCACCGACTTTTTTTTATCCAAGTTAAGGAAAGGATGAAAATAACAGAAAAAGACCTTTTTCGAGATTTTCTGAGTAAGGGGGTAGATTATGGAAAGGGAAGGAGTTAGCATCCTTTCCATTTGTAGTTATCTACGGGCTCTTAGAGGTTTTCTCATTTTGAAATGCCTTTGTGCTTTGTGTATTTTAAAGTTTGTTTTGAAAATGCCTTGGTATGGAAGACTTTGTAATGTTTCTCGGGAATGTGGAGAAATTATACAAAATGTCTTGAAAATGTTTTTGAAAAGTAGTTTTTTGTGTAAGTGCAAAGATGTTTTGAGCAAACTTCTAACAGCTATCTACTTTGTACTCGAAAAGGCGCTCTTTTCCTCCTATCCTTTAGATAGCACTATCCTACTTTTAGTGAGTAGCTATCTCTATCGTTGGATGTATAAGGGACATTTGAAAGGGACGTTACAGTCACAAAAGAAACTTGTGGAGACGCTTTAACAATTTTTTTTAGGGACTAGATCATTTACCGAGAAGGCAACTATAGGGTCATCGAGGGACTATGATCTTTTGATTTACGGGTCTTTCCTAAAGCGTTCCTGCCTCATGACTGTTTTATTTCTAAAGGAAACTAAAGTGGGGTACCCTAGAGGTGTATATGTGTAATTGATTCAATTCAGTTATTTTTGTCTTAATATTAATTTGCTAGTGTTTGATTATTAGTCTTATCATACACGCCTAATTACTAGCCGTTAATAAATATTGCAGAATATTAAAATGCAGGAATTTAAATATATGCTATTACAATGTTTTGGGGAGGGGATTTACATTGTACAAGAATAAGGGGGATAAAGTAGTAAATGTCCTAATTTTAATCTATTACATCCAGTAATCAGGTACATTAATAATAAAAATGTGAAAGTAAATAAACGCGCGTGAAATTGAAAATAACGTCTAAAAATATCCTAAGAAATAAAAATATTTTTGTTTTGTTTTTATTTTAAGAAAATAATTAAATTGAAATTATCCTAGAGCCTATTTGGAAAATAAAACTAAATAAGTTCTTTTTGGGTTTTTTTTATTATGAAAAGAAAATTAAATCTAAATTAAGTCCTAAATTCTAATTTTTTTTAAGTTAAGAAAATGGTTAAAATTTAATTCATCAATTAATTAAGAAATTAATTATTTAATTAAAATGTCTAAGCCTAATTTTTGTGATTTTTTTATTTAATGTCAAAATAAATAAAAAATATCAATCAAGAAATAACAAAAAAGAACAAAAATGAAATATGAAGGAGTGAAGGGATCCTTCGATCCATGGATAATCATGGCTTCGATTCAGATAAAAAAGGTTTCCTTCGATCCAGAGGAAGGCGACTTTCGACCCAGGGAAAAAACATAGCCTTCGATCTAAGGAAGAATGTTTGCTCTTCGACCCAGGGAGAGATAATCGTCTTTCGATCCAGGGGTGGATGTTGTGAGGGCACTGAATATGCAAAGGTATGTTAGCCAAAACGAAAAGCATGACCTGGGTACCAAGCCCAAGTCCTTCGATTCTGTATGCATTGGCCTTATTTTTGCTGGGTCTGCAACAAGCATTAGAAGCAAAACAAAGGCAGACATGGGGTCGAACCTAGGTCTTTAGTCTTGAACAACTAAATGAATGAAACTACATATGTTAATGTATTATGCAAATGTAGAGGATGATCTTTTTACCAATTCTTACCAATGATTGATGGATGAATATGTGATGATGGGTGTGGGTATCCTTGTTTGATGATTTCTTCAATTTGGCTTCTGGACGTGAGGTCCTTTGTTTAAGGGTTGCTTTGATTTCGATCACTTATGATGTTTTTTGAATACTTTGGTGGGTTTTATGGGGAAGCCTCTCTCTAATGTGTGTGTAACTATCCATTTGGCTTGCAAGCACTCTGCTTATATATAGTAGAAGGGAGGGGACAAGAAGACAATAGTTTAAACTGCCATAAACAAATGTTTTCAAGGCTATGAATGAAGTTTTGTAACTGTGGCCAAAAACATGGGATCTTGTCCTCTTTTTGAAATTTAAATAAATGTGGACAATTTTGGATTTCGAATACCTCCAGTCTCTATCCTTTGATACAATAAGATTCTGATGCTCAAAGACTCATGGAATTAAAAGGAAGCAATCAACTCAGGGGGAGTTTTTCTACTTAACTCTATACCTTTTGTTATTTATTCTCTATTGAAAAATCTGGTTTTTGTCATCATCAAAAAGGGGGAGATTGTTAGAACATAGTTTGATTCTACAACCCTTGGTTAAAGTTTTGATGATAACAAAATACATAGAATAATATTATTTCTAATATATATTCAAAGAAAAATTATGCTCCTTAAAATTATGCTTTTTATATGCAGAAGTTCTGATGGAATCAGCATCAGAAGATCAGCAACCTATGTTACATGCTGAAACACTGAAGTTTGATGACCAGAATCTACGCCTTAACAAATACACTCTGACTCTGATCAAAGACATCTTTACCACGTCATCAACACTCTGAAGCATTATGAGCAGATACATCAAAGAAGATTCTGAAGCGTTACTGGTTAATCAAGACTGAATTAAATGCTAACGGGTTTCTTCAGACAAAGATCTTCTACAAAAGGAAACTGCATTATTATCATTAAACCTGCTTTATGGACAACGTATCTTTTCTTTCCTATATAAACAGGACTGCTTGTGAAAAGAAGCACGTACGTACGCACCCAATTTTGCTAAGCTATTCAAACCACGCTCATTCAAAGCTTTAGCAAAGTCATTTTATTCCAATCTTAGTTTGTGTAATTATCAAAGTTGTGATATACAGTTTTGTAAGAAAACATCACACACACTAGTTCAATTCATTTGTAAAAGAAGTTCCTTGAGATTAACCGGATTGTGGTTGTACTCCAGAAGACTTTAACAGGTGTTAAAGTAACTGTTGTAATCCTTTAAAAATAGTGGATTAAGACCTCGTTGGAGAGAGGCGAAATCACCTTGACGGGTGGACTGGAGTAGTTTGAGATTAAATAAACCAGGATAAAAATACTGTGTTGTCAAGCCATGTGGTTTAAGTTTTACAATTCAACCCCCCCCCCCCCCCCCCCCCCTCTTGTGTTTTTCACATCTTCAGTTGGCATCAGAGCGCCTGGTTCTGAGCTTTAACACTTAACCGTGTCTGTACAAGATCCAGCGTCAGAAAAACACAATGGCAGGACCAAGTCAAAACATCAATAATGACAACAATGAAGAAAGGGATAAATTCAGTGGAAAACCTCCAGCCTTTGATGGAGAAAACTTTGACTACTAGAAAGACAGAATTGAGAGTTTCTTTCTGGCCCATGATGCTGATCTGTGGGACATGGTAATTAATGGATACACGCACCCAGTGGATGGACGTGGTCAGAAGATTGACAGGAAAATGATGTCTGATCAGCAAAAGCGTGAGTTCAGAAATCATCATAAGGCCAGAACAATTCTTCTCAGCGCCATCTCATATTCAGAATATGAGAAAATATCAAACAGAGAAACTGCTAAGAATATGTTTGACTCTCTGAGAATGACGCATGAAGGCAACATTCAAGTCAAAGAAACAAAAGCCCTTGTGCTCATTCAGAAGTATGAGGAATTCAAGATGGAAGACCGTGAATCAATATAAGCTATGTTTTCAAGATTTCAAATTCTTGTTGTTGGTCTAAAATTTCTTGACAAAGGATATTCCACTGCTGATCATGTCAAGAAGATCATCAGAAGCTTGCCAAAACAGTGGAGGCCAATGGTCACAGCGCTTAAACTAGCCAAGGATCTCAACAAAATCTCTCTGGAGGAACTTATAAGCACCCTCAGAAGTCACGAGATAGAGCTAGAAGCAGGTAAACCTCAAAAGCAAGGTAAGCCATTGGCATTAAAATCTAACAGAAAATCTGACTCCAAAGTTTTGCAGGATGTGGAAGAAACCTCTAACGGATCCTCATCAGAAGAAGATGAATTATCTCTTCTCTCCAGAAGAGTGAACCAGCTATGGAATCAGAGGAAAAGGAAGTTCAAGAATCCCAGAAGATCAGAAAATTAGAATGAATCTTCCTCTAGATACAGAAAGTCAGAATCCTCCTCTGGAAACAAAAGATCTGAAGGCTCCTCAGGATACAAAAAGCCAAACTACAAAGACGTCATCTGCTATGAGTGTAACGAGCAAGGGCACTACAAAAGTGATTGCCCAAAGCTTCAGAAGGAGAAGCCCAAAAAGAAGTTTGGCAAAGAAAAGAAGAAAAGTCTCATGCCTACATGGGATGATTCTGATACATCTGAAGATGACTCAGAATCAGATGATGAAAGAGCAAACATAGCTCTCATGGCAAACGTATCTGAAGACAGTGAAGCTTCTGAGTCAGACTCTAAATCAGATACATGAGAGGTATTCACTGACTTTACTATTAATTTTACTAAGGCTGAATTAGCTGAAAGCCTTAATGAAATTCTTGAAAGGTATCAGCAGATCAGAGTCAAATTCAGAAACCTGAAAAGGAATATTGCTTCTGTTTCTGATAAGCCTGAGAGTCTCAAATTGGAGAATTCTGAGTTAAAAGATAAAATTTCAAAATTATAAAATAAAATACAAAACTCTCAGAAGGAAATAATCCCTGAAACTGCCAGCAATGCTGATGAGATCATCAAAGAGTATGATCACAGCTTTCAGAAGTTTCTAGATAAAAACATAGACAGAAGCAAAATGGCTTCAATGATCTATGGAGTTAGCAGAAATGGCAGAAAAGTGATAGGATATCAAGGTAAGGTTCCTACACCAAAAAATGCCATGGATTTAGTTATAAAACGTACTCCACTTAATTCACACTTTATGTATGGGCACACACATGACAAAAAATATACAAGTAGTGATTACTCTGTCAAACCAAAATTCAACCAGAATTTTGGTAGAACTAACAAATCAGGACCCAAGAAAATGTGGGTACCTAAGGATAAAATAATACATGTGGCCGATATCTTTAGCAGCAAAGCAAAGACACCAGTCATGGTACCTGGACTCTGGCTGCTCACGACACATGACAGGAAGAAGGCATATGTTCCAAAGCCTGGAACTTAATCCTGGAGGCCACGTAGGTTTTGGAGGCAATCAGAGGGGAAAGATCATTGGCTCTAGAATAGTAGGTAATGGAAATCTTCCCTCTATTAGTAATGTTTTATTAGTTGATGGATTAATGCATAACCTGTTATCCATAAGTCAATTAAGTGATAACGGTTATGATATAATCTTCAATAAAAATTCATGCAAAGTTGTTAGTCAGAAAGATGGGACTATCCTATTTAATGGAAAGAGGAAAAACAACATTTATAAAATCAAACTTTCTGAACTGAAAAGTCAGAATGTAAAATGTCTTCTGTCTGTTAACAACGAGCAATGGATCTGGCACAGAAGATTGGGACATGTTAGTATGAGAAGAATATCTCAGATTAACAAACTCAATCTGGTCAGAGGACTTCCTAACTTGAAGTTCAATTCAGATGCTCTGTGTGAAGCATGTCAGAAAGGAAAGTTTGCAAAACCTACTTTCAAATCCAAAAACGTTGTTTCCACCTCTAAGCCATTAGAACTTCTGCACATTGACTTATTTGGTCTAGTAAAAACTGCCTCAGTCAGTGGCAAGAAGTATGGGTTATTAATCGTAGATGACTATAGCAGATGGACATGGGTAAAGTTCTTAAGGCACAAGGACGAGTCACACTCTGTGTTTGTTACCTTCTGCAACCAAGTTTAGAACGAAAAAAATCTTAGAATCATCAAAGTCAGAAGTGATCATGGTGGAGAATTTGAAAATAAAGACTTTGAATTATTCTTTAATGAAAAAGGCATTATGCATGACTTCTCTTGTCCTGGAACTCCCCAGCAAAATGGAGTTGTAGAATGAAAGAACAGAACATTGCAAGAAATGGCCAGAACCATGATCAACGAGACTAACGTTGCTAAGATCTTTTGGGAAGATGCAATAAACACAGCATGTTACATTCAGAATATAATCTCCATCAAACCTATTCTGGAAAAGACTCCATATGAATTGTGGAAGAACAGAAAACCCAACATTTCCTATTTTCACCCATTTGGATGTATATGTTTTATTTTGAATACAAAAAATTATTTGAACAAGTTTGACTCTAAGGTACAAAAGTGCATAATGTTAGGATACTCTGAACGCTCAAGATGGTACAAAGTATACAATATAGAAACACAAATTGTTGAAGATTCAATTAGTGTTCGGTTTGATGATAAGCTTGACTCTCAAAAGTCAAAGTAGAATGAACTCCTTGCAGGTATTGAAGTTGAACTCACAGGTACTGCAGACAACTCAGAGTCTCCCAACAGAGACACTCCCTCAACATCAGAAAGTGTCACTACAAGCAACCTAACACCTTCTGTTGATCAACTTCAGAAAAGACCATCCAGAAGCAGAATTGATCACCCAGAAGAAACAATCTTAGGAAGGAAGGAAGATCCAAGCAGAACAAGATCTACCTTTAGAAACTATGAAGAATCCATCATGGGACTTGTTTCTCTGATTGAACCAACAACAATTGATGAAGCACTTCTGGACAATGACTGGATTCTAGCAATGCAGGAGGAGCTAAATCAGTTCACAAGAAACGACATATGGGATTTGGTTCCCAAACCAAAAGGATTCAACGTCATAGGCACAAAATGGGTGTTCAGAAACAAACTGAACGAACAAGGTGAAGTCATCAGAAACAATGCACGGCTGGTAGCACACAGTTATAGTCAGCAAGAAGGGATAGACTATACAGAAACCTTCGCTCCAGTCGCCAGGTTAGAATCTATCAGACTTTTAATTTCATTTGTTGTTAATAAAGGCATCACTCTGTATCAGATGGATGTAAAGAGTGCATTCTTAAATGGCTATATAGAAGAAAAGGTTTATGTGCACCAACCCCCTGGTTTTGAAAGTTCCAAAAATACAGATATGTTTTCAAACTAAAGTAGTCACTCTATGGTCTGAAACAAGCTTCCAGAGCTTGGTATGAAAGACTAATTAACTTCCTGTTAGAAAAGGAATTCACCAGAGGGAAAGTGGACACAATCTTGTTCAGTAAGACAGTTAAGAATGACATCTTAGTATGTCAAATTTATGTTGATGACATTATATTTGGATCCAATAAACCCTCTCTGGGAAGAGAGTTTGCTAAATGTATGCAGGCAAAATTTGAGATGAGCCTAATGGGGGAACTAAAGTTCTTTCTGGGAATTCAGATTAATCAAACTCCATAAGGAACCTACATTCCTCAGAGAAAATATGTCATAGAACTTATGAAGAAATTTGATCTCTCAGAATGTAATCCCTCAAGAATTCCAATGCATCCCACGTGCATTCTGGAAAAAGAAGAGGTAAGTAACAAGGTAGAACAGAAGATCTACAGAGGTATGATTGGTTCTCTTCTCTATCTAACGGCTTCAAGACCTGACATTCTATTTAGTGTTTGCATTTGTGCTAGATTCCAATCAGATCCTAGAGAATCTTACTTAACAGCAGTTAAGCGAATTTTCAAGTATCTGAAAAGTACTACTAATTTGGGTCTGTTTTATAGAAAATCAAATGATTACAGCTTAGTAGGATACTGTGATGCTGATTTTGCTGGAGACAGAGTAGAACGTAAAAGCACTTCTGGAAGCTGCCGGTTTCAGGGAGAAAATCTGATCTCATGGTCCAGTAAAAGACAATCCACTATAGCTCTATCAACAACAAAAGCTGAATACATAGCAGCTGGATGTAGCACGCAAATTCTCTGGATGAAAAGTCAACTTGAGGACTTCAATATATTTGAGAGTAACATCCCTATCCTCTGTGATAACACTTCTGCTATTTGCCTCAGTAAAAATCCTATCTTACATTCTAGGGCTAAGCATATAGAAATAAAACATCATTTTATTAGGGACTATATTCAAAAAGGGATTCTCAATTTAAAATTTATTAACACAGACCATCAATGGGCTGATGTATTTACAAAACCTCTTTCTGAAGATAGGTTTAACTTCATTCTGAAACATCTCAGCATGAAACATTGCCCAGAATAAAACAATTTTATTTCCATATCTTAACCTTCAGAATTTTGGTTATTTTCTGTGAACTACTGATCAATCTTCCTTCAGATCTTTAGAAGTACAGATTGTATCAGAATCTATCCATGAAGATTTGAGCGCTTCATTTCAAGGATAAAATTGTGGTGTTCACTCAAGAAAACAGTTGTCATCCACTCATCAACTACTTTCTGAGGCTGAACACGCGTTCACTTTTCTGAAAGGTCAAAAGCGCTGATTGGATGCATTAAGACACATATCATGGGTAACCGTTCCAATATCTTTCTGAATCCCCCAAAATCAGCTGTCATTAAATGCTCATAATCATTATAATTTATTTCTCTCTCTTGCCGTTTACGTTTTAAAAATCCTTTTCAAAATCTATTTAAACACATTTCTCATTCTTTACACACTTTCACTTTCACTTTCTCTAAAAACTAATTGATTTCAGTTTGTATCTTTCTCAGAAACCCTTTAAATTTCTCCTCAAAACTTTCTGTGTGAACATGGCTTCCTCAAGCAACCCAACTACCAGTGCTAAGAGAACAGATTCCTCAGAACAATATGAAGAACCCTTCAGAACTCTTCTCACGCCCATCAAAAATCTAGAAGTCCTCTCAGAATTGATTGTGGACTTTAACAGTCTTCAAGAGAACGGGTTCAATCTCTCTGAAGAAGTAAAGGCTCAAGGATGGAACAGGTATTTTGACCGTCTGGTAGGTCCAACGTTCCTAATCCTTGTGAAGGAATTTTGGATTCATGCTTCATCTTCCAACTATCAAGTTACCTCATACATAATGGGGAAGAAGATAGTCATAATTGAAGACCTTATTGCAAGGTTGATAGGCTACAGTTGTGGTGGCGTAAGATGCATAGACATGGCTGAAAGATGTGCTGATGTCGCCCTAATTGCTAGAGAAATCTTCACTCTGGGTCTTCCCTCCAACAAGATAAGGTATCTAAAAGACCATCACAGAATATGGGCTAAGATTATTCTGGGATGCATAAACCACAGGAAGCCAACTAGCTCTCCTGACTACATCAATATTGATCAACAGTTTCTGATCTACTTCATCTCCCAGAAGATTAAGGTGAATCCTGCTCATCTGCTGTTCAACCATCTAAGGACTAATGTTAAGGAGACCAGAGAAGAGGAGCGCACAAAAAGGGACTGGATACCCCTAGGAAGGCTCATATCAGATATTCTAATAGAGAATAAGTTGATTGATCATCTAACAGAAGCTCAGGAAATCAGCTCTTTAGAAGCTACTGTTGGAAAATAGTTGAATCTAAAGAATCTGAAGAAGATGAAGTTAATTAAGAACATCAAGAAGGAACCCAATGTCACTTCTTTTGCAACAATCTCCAGCCGAAGAATCCCTCTGGATAACTTTCCCATGTTCTCAGAGATTGATTCTAAACCTGAGATAATAGTCAGATATCTGGATGCATGCAAAGAAGACGGTACAACACCAGATCTAAACATTCAGGATCTGCAGCAGAAGGCTCCAGAAGTTGTGCTAAAGAAAAACAAGAAAAGGAAGGCTGTAGCAGAAGGATCATCCCAACGGACTCCTAAAAAGAGATGTAATCCTTCTTCTGTAACTGTTTTAGATTCAGTATCTGTATCAACATCTGTACCAATCCCCACTCAATCATAAAACCCTACTCCACAAACACTTGATCAATTTGACATTGAATTTGACCCCTCAGAAACTTTAACTCTTAGAGGATCTCACTCCCTACCTACAAATCCAAATAATGAAGTAACACAACAAGAACTTGAAAATTTTCTATCAGATATTGAAACCTTTGACCAGCATATATCTGCTCCCATACCAGTAAATCCAAACTCTGAAACCATTTCAGAAGCACCTCATCTAGAAATTCCACTCTCTCCACTACCAGAAACTCATCCACCTTCTCCACAACATGAACCATTACAACCAGAAGTACAAACTTCTGAGGTCCAACCCCCTGAATCCTGCGAACTAGAACTTCATCACCATCATCCCAGACTCTCCCACTTCCTCATCAAATATCAATCCAAATGACCATGCCAAAACTATCATTGACTTAACTGTTTTTGAACGCCTGGCTGCCATAACCAACAAAACAGCCATTCCAAAACCAAAACCATTTGAACCTACACCAGATGTTGGTACCAGTTTATTGATATTTGAAACAGAAATGCAGAAGTGAATAACTTCACTGAAGCAAGCTAGTCTTGAGCTGATTGATCCTGCTGCATCAGATTATCTTTGGACAAGTTTCAGAAAATGGGTATGTTCTGAAACTCATAAAATGCAAGAACAAAGCTACGGACAAGTTCAAAAGAACTTCAGCAACCTGCTAAAAGTCTTTGAAGATCAAGTTCTGAGCCAGCTACTCAAGGAAGAAGTCCTCCCTCTGGACAATGCTCCCTGGTCTGAACACCGTCCAACAGACAAAGTTCAGCCAGAGTCAAAAGATCTCAATCTTATTTATACTCCAGAGCAAATGATTCCTGCTGAAGAACTGAGTCAAAAAGAGGACATTGCAGAATGCTCTGAGAAGCATCCAGTTGCTGAAGATCCTCAAGCTTCCTCCTATGAAAGGCAGACTTTAGAAGACCTGAAGAGATCTGATATTTTGATGTAGGAAAGAATGGATCAACAGGATGACAAAATTTCATAAATCAAGAACATGTTAATCAAGTAGGAGGAAACCAACATCCAAATCAAGGGCTTGTTGGAAGCTTTGTTCACACGTCTTCCTCCTCCCTCTTAGATTTTCCTATGTTTAAAAATTTTGTTTTTCTGTAATATTCTCTACATAGCTCTGAACTTATCATTGATTCTATTTTAATATCAACTTATTTTGGCTCTGATTATGTGTTCTTTTTTATAACTGACAAAAAGGGGGTGAAAGAAAAAGATATTTTCAATAACAGATCACTAAGACATAAGTCTCAAACATTCTAATCTACTTAAACTCTCTATTCTAAAAAGCTTGAACAAGTACAAAACTCTACTGAAACATACAGTAAGATTCTGATGCTCAAAGACTCATGTAATTAAAAGGAAGCAATCAACTCAGGGGGAGTTTTTCTACTTAACTCTATACCTTTTGTTATTTATTCTCTATTGAAAAATCTAGTTTTTGTCATCATCAAAAAGGGGGAGATTGTTAGAACATAGTTTGATTCTACAACCCTTGGTTAAAGTTTTGATGATAACAAAATACATAGAATAATATTATTTCTAATATATATTCAAAGAAAAATTATGCTCCTTAAAATCATGCTTTGTATATGCAGAAGTTCTTATGGAATCAACATCAGAAGAGAATCAGCATCAGAAGATCAGCAACCTATGTTACACGCTGAAACACTGAAGTTTGATGACCAGAATCTACGCCTTAACAAATACACTCTGACTCTGATCAAAGACATCTTTACCAAGTCATCAAAACTTTGAAGCATTATCAGCAGACACAACAAAGAAGATTCTGAAGCGTTACTGGTTATTCAAGACTGAATTAAATGCTAACGGCTTTCTTCAGACAAAGATCTTATACAAAAGGAAAGTGCATTATTATCATTAAACCTGCTTTATGGACAACATATCTTTGCTTGCCTATATAAACAAGACTGCTTGTGAAAAGAAGCACGTACGTACGCACCCAGTTTTGCTAAGCTATTCAAACCACGCTCATTCAAAGCTTTAGCAAAGTCATTTTATTCCAATCTTAGTTTGTCTAATTATCACAGTTGTGATATACCGTTTTGTAAGAAAACATCACACACACTAGTTCAATTCATTTGTAAAAGAAGTTCCTTGAGATTAACCGGATTGTGGTTGTACTCAAGAAGACTTTAACAGGTGTTAAAGTAACTGTTGTAATCCTTTAAAAATAGTGGATTAAGACCTCGTTGGAGAGAGGCAAAATCACCTTGACGGGTGGACTGGAGTAGTTTGAGATCAAACGAACCAGGATAAAAATACTATGTTGTCAAGCCATTTGTTTTAAGTTTTACAATTCAACCCCCCCCCCCCCCCCCTTCTTGTGTTTTTCACATCTTCAAAATTTACCCTCTTGATTTACCCTCTTGATTTAGGCTTATGTTTATCAAGGAGGGACTTATTATCTAAAACTCCGAATATCGCAAGCCCAAAGGTATTACATATATCAAGATATCTTATCCACCTCATTGCATCAGAAGATTGAGTACTGTGCTATTTATAAGGAGAATCACATCCTTTGGATTCATCATTCAAAATTGGGTTTTTTCCAAAATTGGAGTAATTGGGATATAGATGATCCAAGTGTTGAATCATCATTATCTTATCATCATTGGAATCAAGTTTGTTTAAGGAGTCTCCCATGATACCTAGTGGAATTAAGATTTTGAAGCTTGATCAGTTATCTCCTAATGCAGAGTGCAAAACTAGGGTTTGAGTTTTAATCAGGGATTCTTTGGAATTTTGAGTGGAAACTCTTGCCATAGCCTCTATGTTTCTAGAATATCATATGTTTGAGGTGTTTTTCACCAATTTTCAAGAGAAGTGGTTCCATTGAATCAAAGGGGCAAAACAATCATTTTACTCAAAATTCAACAAAGTCAAAGTTGACAAAGTGAAATTTTGGTCAACATGAGGCATTTGACATGTATTTTCATGTGGGATTATCATTAATAATTGATTTTATGAGAATTGCAAGTTTGAGAAGTTACTTGGATTTGAAGTTATCTTGGTGATTGAAAATTTCACTAAGTATTCTTGATTTTGGCCTGACTTTGAAAGGGCATAACTTTCTCATTTTTCAGGGAAGTTTGGTGGTTCTTTTTGCCAATTGAAGAGCGGAAAGAGATCTACAAGGGACCATAAGAGACAAAAAACACACTTTTTACTCAAAATTAAAAGTTATGAGCCTTTGAAGTTTAGGGCAAGTTGGGCATTTTTTGAGGCATCTTGGGCATCTGGCCAGGCAAGGCAGGGTATTTGGCGTAGGAAATTCATCAAACAGTTGGTGACATGAATGTAATTATTGATTCAAGGCATAATTCAAAAATGTGCCTCGTTCATTTTAAAGAGGGCTATGAAAGCTTCTCCTTAAACTTGGAATCACTCAATTTGGTTTAAAATCGAAGAGGCTGTGATTTGAAGAATTTAGATATCGAAACTAAGGATTTGAATGACTCTCTTTGGTCTCATTCAGTTTGGACCCATTGAAGTGACTTTGTAGGCTGGCCCTCACGCTCTCTTTGATTTCCTTCAGCTTGGACCAATCGAATTGACTTTTTGGGTTGGTCGAAGCTTTCTCTTGCTCTCTTTGATTTCCTTCAGCTTAGAAAAATCGAATTGATATGTGGGTTGGTTGAAGCTTCTTCATGCTCTCTTTGATTTCCTTCAGTTTGGATCAATCGAAGTGACTTTGTGGGCTGGTCGAAGCTTTCTCATGCTCTCTTTGATTTCCTTCAACTTGGACCAATTGAATTGACTTTGTGGGCTGGTCGAAGCTTCCTCTTGCTCTCTTCCATTTCCCTCAATTTGGACTAATCGAAGTGTTACCTTATAGGTAGACAAATGCATGCGCAGTCTTGGGTAAGATGGTTTGATTTTCCCAAGAATCCTAAGCCTCATATCTAGCTCAGCTCTCCATCATTTCTTTCGAACCTCATATCCTCAAAGGAAAATTTGAGAATGCACAAGTAAATTTTCTATGGCCTCAGTTGGAAGTCAACTGACTTTTGGTGCATGCATGGGTTACAAAATGCAAATTTTTATGCACTCTTGGATTCTGTTTGGTTTTAAGTTGATATTTCAAATTCTTGGCACGAATTGGACACCTCATTCCTTACTTCTTTTGGCCAAACAATCACACTTTCCTTTCCTTCCCATGATTTCTACATTTTTTGCCAAAATTGGTAACTTTCACCTCAAGCAAAATCACACCATGTGCTCATGCTGCCATGTCACCCCTCACGCTTCACTCACCTCATTTCATTAACCTTTGAGCTCATCAAAATTCAAGAGAATATGCATAACGGCAACACAAAACGCATTTAGCCATCATACTTTTTCGGTTTTGGCAGAAAATTCATTTTTTCCCTCCAACGGCTCTCATCCTAAAATACCACTCTTGCCCTCACTCAAAAGTGGTTATATAACACTGCCTCGCTCATTCAAAAGAGAGAAAAAAGGAGGAGGAGGCTGCATTGGAAGAAACTCAAATCTGAAGTCATTTTTCTCTCAAAAATCCATTTCTTCGAATTTCTCTTATTGCCTGATCTTTCCTCAATTTTCTTGTTGATTCTTCATCCTCGAGTACCGAGGAAGACGAAGCCAAGGTTGGTTTGCATATGGAGAGAAGGAGTCAATAAATTTCTTTTTCCTTGAGGTAGGTTTTCATGGACTTCGATTTTTATGATTAAGCTTGAATTGATGATGTAAATCGTGTGTATTGTGGTTTAGCTGGCCGGAATTTAGGTCTGATGTATATTTGATGCCTTGTTAAAGCTTGAATCATGCATTAGAGATCTCTGCAACTGGTGTGTTTCAGTATTTTGTGCTTTTTTCTTATGTTTGTTTCTCTCTGATCTTGCATATATATGAAAATGTGAGAATATCATGATGTAGCTTGTTAGTTCCGCTTTAATTTGCACTTGATTTCATTAATTTTGGTAGAGAATTGCTTGAGTTGTATTGATCTAAATATAGCTTGAAAATCTGTTTTTGCGCGTATTTTTTCCCTAGCCAGAGGTTAAAGATGATGGCGTGGCCTCCTCTGGTTGGTTGTTTTGTTTTTTTTAATTATTTGAATTTTGTTTTATATCTTTGTTTTCCTGATTTTATCACTTGCTCAAAATGGTTAAAAAATTCTAAAAAAATTCATGAAACTCCAAAATAATATTTCTGACCTTGTGTATTTTTTTCATATTTTTTGGAAACGCTTTGATTGGTTTAAAGATTTGTGTGATTAATTAACTGTTTGTTTTATACCATTGATCTTCCTGGTTTATTTCTTGCTCAAAAAATGGTTGAAAAATTCTGAAAAAATTCTTGAAATTCTAAAATTATATTTCTGACCATATGTATTTTTTTCAGAATGCATTCATTAGTATAAAAATTCGTATGATAAATTAATTGTTTGTTTGATTTTCAATTTTATTTTGATATTTCCTTTAATCCAAAAATTCCACTAAAAATCATGAATTATTGTTTTTAATTATAATATTTGGATATAATTTTTGTGGGATATTTTTCTGATTTTTTATTAGATTTTATTTTGACATGTGAATATTTGCTTAATTGATTAATGGTTTTAATTTTGATTTTACTTTATAGAATTTTCTTTAATTCTAAAAATATAAAAAAAAAAAGTTTTTCTGATCTTTAGAGTTTTCTATATTTTTTGGTATGATTTTAGTTTTAATTTTTTAGAATTGGAACTTGACTAATCGATAATTGAGTTTATTTTCTAAATAATTAGGGTTTTGATAATTCCCTTGTTTGTTTTGATTCCATAAACAAACTTGCCCTGAGTTTCAATTGAATTTAGCTCTTGTTTTAAGTTCATAGATGAATTGAGGATCTTAAAAATATTTTTCTTGAATTATTTGATAAGGTTTGAAATTTTCCATTAATTTCTTTTGAAAAACTTGTTTAGCTTGGTGGTTTCATCAACTAGTTTTGGTGTTTAAAGCTTGATTGATCCTTTCCTCTAATATCCATGAACTTAAAACATGTTTTCTGACTTCTATACATCTCAAATATGCTAAGAAATTTTTGTTTAGAATTATTTAAGTATTTTTCTATTTTTAATGTATTTTTGAAGTAAAAATGATCAATACCTCCCAAATGATGTTCTCGTGTGAAATTTGCTTTGAATTTTGAATTTTTTCCTTGAGTTTGAGGTCATCAAATGACCAATGATGACATGTTGGGGAATTATACATAAAGGATAGTCTCATAAAGACTTGAGATCACTTTACCTCTAATGTTTGAACCATTTTATCTTATTATGAATTTGATGTTCAATCTTTTCTTTTCTTTTGAATCTTTAAGGTACGTTGAATGCACTTATGCAACATGTTTTAGAATCAACATTTTAAACTCTTGATCTTATCCTCATAGCATGATAGAATCTTGATTTCAAGTCTTTGAATGGTTTAAGTCTTCTAATTTTGTCTTTGTTTGAATTCCTTTCCTTGCTAACTTGTCATCCAAGCTTTGTGATACATTTTGTGGTACACCTCTTTTGTTATGCTTGTGAACCATAATGAAGTGAACGAGTATGGATGTATAGTGTTTTGGCTACTGACCTCCAATGTCTTTGTTTATATTCTTCTTTTGCTCCTTTGATCCTTGATTGATATTTACTTGTCAATTCAACATGGTGATAAGAATGGAGCAACAATTCTTTAGTTTTTACCTAATTGCTACATGTGCCTACTTGATGCTTCTTATATCTACTATTTGGATGTTTTTCTATCATATTCTTCCATTGCTTTTTCATATCATCATCCATCCCTTTTGGTTCATCATTTCTCTTTGAAATCACTAATTTTTCTGTTGAATGTGTGAGGTACTCTGAGGAAATTTTCCATTTTGACTTGATGTTGTAGCATTACTCTTTATTTTTGGAACACAATTGGTTGTGATTACACCACTCGTGTGCTTTGTATATTTGTTATTCTCTTGCAGGATATATATATATATATATATATATATATATATATATATATATATATATATATATATATATATATATATATATATATATATATATATATATATATATATATATATATATATGATTGTGACTGCTATACATCACCTGTGGGATATGTTCATATTTGAAGTCTCAGTGCGTATATTTTATGGTGTGATTTCTGACTTGATTTGTTTGTGAATGCTAGCTTGCTTGAAGTTCTCTGGGTTTCTTTTTCTTGCTCATTTGCTATGAATAGTTATCCGTTTGGTATTACACTATTTCCTTTCTACTGTTTCTACTCCTTATTGCTTTCTATTGCATGATGGGACCTCTATTACTGATATATGTCAGGAGTCCCTCTGGTTTATTTAAAGACCTGTTTAAGGCGATTTCGCATATGTGCCTTTCTTGCTACTCATGTTTGTACACTTGTTTGTTTACTTGATTAGTATTTACCATGTTCCCTTAGGATTGCTTGATTAGATTAGCTTTCGAGCTAGACCTTAGGATAGGAATCTATGCATGCTAACATAGGGTAGAAATTTCCCCTTTTCATCCTCGACCTTAGGGTCAATGATTGTATGATAACATTAGGGCTAGAGATTAGGATAGTCTCCCTTAGTTGTTTTCTTTTTTTTGCATATTGCATCTTAAAACTAAAACCTCTTGGAAAATCATAAAACATCTCTAATGAACTTCAATCCTTCTTCAAGGTAAAAAATACAAACCAACCTTAATTGCTTGTGCGCCTTTTGGCTTTGTTTTTATACTCGGAGTGATTGATGTTTCGCCATATTTGCCATGTTATCTTTTCTATATTTTTGTCGATGTTTCGCCATCGCATATGTTTGTTGCCAATGATTTACCATCGCGTATGTTTTTTATCCTACTTTGATTATCAATATCATTGATAGGTGTGATGTTTTATCATCTGATTCGTTAATGTTTAGCCATCTTTGCCATGTTATCTTTCTATCTTTTTGCCTATGTTTCACCATTGCATATGTTTTTTACCGATGTTTCACCATCGCGTATGTTTGTTATCCTATTTTGATTCTCAATATCGTTGTTAGGTGTGATGTTTTATCATCTGATTTGTTGATGTTTCTCCATCTTTTCCATGCTATATTTCTATCTTTTTGCCAATGTTTCGCCATCGCATACGTTTGTTGCCGATGTTTATCCATCGTGTATGTTTGTCATCCTACTTTGATTTTTGATATCATTATTAGGTGTAATGTTTTATCGTCTTGTCTGATATTTTGCTATCTTACTGACGTGTCATCGTCTTATTTGAGTTTGTGTTACCATGTGATGTCTTGTCATCCCTTTCTTCTTGCTTTATCATTGTTGTTGATGTTTTATCATTTTATCTGATGTTTTGTCATCTTGATTGTTGCTTTTGTCTTCTTAGCCAAAAAATACAAACCAACCAAAATATATGAGTCGAACTATGGCTGCTCTGATTCCTTAAAAGGGATACGTAGGCATTGGGGTAGGGCCCAAGTGAGCACAACTGTTATTTTCCCTACATTATTTTCTCCTTTCTATTGCATGCATTCCCTCCTTGCATCTTCCTTTTTAGCTTTTAAGCCTAGATATAGATTTTACACACCCATTAGATTAGAACAACAAGAGTAGATACCATAGAGTACTACAGGCGTGTGGTGTGCAAATACCTTCCCCTCACATACCAGACTCCCTTACCCGATCTCTCGGTCCTTTCATCGTGATTTCACTTCTCAGGTTTTCTTGATGTTTACCTTTCCCTTTCGGTGAGATAGAAGATGTTTGGTGGCGACTTCAATGATTTTATTATCAGATGACGGTCTGATCGGTTGTTTCACAAGGTGAATCTTTTGCAGATATAGAAGTTCAAATTACAGTGACTGAAGATAGATCTTCATAAAATAAAAGTTCAGAACTTCAGCCAAATATAGAAGAAGACATCATAAATATTGCAACAACTTTTAACGAATCCATCCAAAAAAGACAATCCAAAGGCAGCTTAGCACATCCTGAAAACATGATTCTGGGAAAGCAAGATGGTCCAATCAGAACATGATCTACATTCATAAATACTGAAGAGTCTCTCATGTACAGAAGAAGACATCATAAATATTACAATAACTTCTAACGAATCCATCCATAAAAGACAATCCAAAGGCAGCTTAGCACATCCTGAAAACATGATTCTGAGAAAGCAAGATGATCCAATCAGAACATGATCTACATTAAGAAATACTAAAGAGTCTCGCATGGGATTAGTGTCTCTAATCGAACCTACTTCCATAGACAAAGCACTTCTAGACAATTCTTCGATACTTGTAATCCAAGAAAAACTAAATCAATTTACCAAAAATGATGTATGGGATCTAGTTCCTAAACCAAAAGGATTCAACATCATTGGAACTAAACGGGTCTTCAATATCAAGCTAAGTGAACAAGGAGAAGTTGTCTGAAATAAAACACGATTGGTTGCAGAAGGTTATAGTCAGCAAGAAGGAATAGACTATACCGAAAACATTACCCCAATTGTCGAGTTAGAATTTATCAGACTTTTAAATTCATTTACTGTAAATAATGACATCACTCTTTATCATATGGATGTCAAAAGTGTCTTTTTAAATGGTTACATTGATGAAGAAGTTTATGTGCACCAACCCCCTGGTTTTGAAAATACAAAACATCCAGAATATGTTTATAAACTTAAGAAATCGTTATATGGTTTGAAACAAGCTCCTAGAGCTTGGTATGAAAGACTAAGTAACTTTCTCTTAGAAAATGATTTTTCCAGAGGGGAGGTAGACACAACTTTATTCTGTAAATCATTTAAAAATGACATTCTGATTGGTCAAATACACGTAAATGATATAATTTTTGGATCTACTAAAGCCTCCTTGGGCAAAGAATTTTCTAAGACTATGCAGGCAAAATTTGAAATGAGCTTGATGGGTGAACTCAAGTTCTTCCTAAAAATTCAAATCAATCAAACACTGGAAGGAATCTACATACATCAAAGCAAGTATGTTAAAGAACTTTTCAAGAAATTTGATACGTCAAAAAGTAATCCATCCAAAACCCCATTGCAACCTACACGCGTTCTGGAAAAGGAAGAGTTAAGTTAAAAAGTAGAATAGAAGCTCTACGGAGGTATGATTTGTTCTCTCTTATAGGGTCTGTCTTTGTGCCAGATTCCAATTAGATCCTAGAGAATCTCACTTAACAGCAGTTAAGCGAATTTTCAAGTATCTGAAAGGTACTACTAATCTTGTTCTTTGTTATAGAAAATCTAGAGAATATAAATTAGTAGGGTACTGTGATGCTGATTTTTCTGGAGATAGAATAGACAGAAAAAATAATTCTGGAAGCTGCTAGTTTTTGAGAGATAACTTAATCTCGTGGTCCAAAAAAGACAATCCACTATTACACTATCAACTTCTGAAGCTAAATATATAGTTGCAGCTGGATGCAGCACTCAGATGCTCTGGATGAAGAGTCAGCTTGAAGATTTTCATATTAATGAGAATAACATTCCTATCCTCTACGATAATACCTCTGCTATCTGTCTTTCTAAAAATCCTATTTTACATTCTAGGGCTAAACAAAAATTAAACTTCACTTATTAGGGAATATATTAAGAAGGGAATTCTTTTTTTAAAATTCAAAGACACAGACCATCAAGGGCTGATGTTTTCACAAAACCCCTTGCTGAAGATAAATTTAATTTCATTCTAAAACACCTCAGTATGGAATTATGCTCAGAATGAAAGTGTATTTTCTGTTTATTTTATTCTCAGAACTTTTTGATTTGTTATTGTGAACATCTAAACAATAGTTCTTCAGAAGTGAGAAGGGAAATTGTCTCAAAAACTATCCAGAAGATCTGAAATTTTTCTGAAAATGCTTCATTTCAAAGATATACGCAAGAAATTCACCACATCAACATTTGTCAACCCTAATCACTAAATGACTCTCTTAGGTTGAACACGTGTTCAGAATCTGAAGGGCTGAAACAGTTGAGTTAATGCATTGAGGCGCGAGTCAAATCGGTAACTGTTCATAAAATCTTCAAGCCACCCCCCTTTTCAGAAATGATTAATGTTGTTAATCATTTTGTTATTTTATTCATTGAAATTAATTTCATGTTTCTCTCTGTTGGCTATTTATACCTCACTTTCTCACAATAACTTGCACACCTTCACTACTACTCACCGTATTTTCTCTGAATTCCCTATTTTCCCTTTTGTGAGCTCTCAAACCCTAAGTATGTGAACAATGGCTTCTTCTCAACAACAACAAAAGTATCAAGATATTGCTCCTCAAATCAACATTCTCGGTTCATCTTCTACTCCAAACGAAGAAAGTTATGTTGAACCAACAAGAACACTTTTCACTCCGGTTGATTCTCTTGAAGTTCTCTATGAACTCATAGTTGATTTTGAAATAATGAAATAAAATGGGTATGCCCTTACTCCTGATGTTGAGTTTCAAGGGTGGATAAAATATTTTGATGGATTAATTGGTCTTGTTTTTCCAAAATTTGTTAAAGAGTTGTGGATTCATGCTACATCAAGCAACTTCATATGTAATGGGAAATAAGATTTTCATCAACGAAGATCTCATTGGAAAGCTCATTGGTCACGATGGAAGTGAAATAAGATGTAGTGAAATGGAAGATAAAGGTTCTGGCCTAACCATTGTATCCAAAGATATCTTCACCTCTGAACAACCCTCCAACAAGATCAAATATTTGAAGGATTATCTTAGAACTTGGTCTAGATTAATTCTCGGATGTATCAATCGCAGAAAACAAACTAGCTTTCCTGACTACATCAACATCGATCAATAATACCTCCTATACTTCATCGCAACTAAAGCCAAAGTCCACCTCCTTCATATCTAATCAAGCATATTAAGACAAGTGTTAAGGAAACAGGAGAAAAATAAAGAACCTAAAGAGATTGAATTCCGCTAGGAAGGCTGATCTCAGAAATTCTGATAGAGAATAAACTAATAGAACATCTGAGTGAAGCTCAACAAGCTAGTGTTCTGGAATCATGTTCTGGAAAGCCTCTCAACGCCAAGAACCTTAAGAAGATTAAGATTATAGAAACCATTAAAAAGGATCATACACTTACTGCAAAGGAAGTCATCACCACCAGAAGAGTCCCTTTGAAGGATTTCCCTCTCTTCACTCATGAAGACTCATCTCCAGAAATTATACTCAAATATCTGGAAGCTTACAAAAGTGACGGTACAATTCCAGATGTCAATAACTTTGATCTCGGGCAGCAACCTCTAGAATTTTCTACTAGAAAGTCAAGGAAGAGGAAAGCTGTTGGAAAAGGAACTTCTCAGAAAACTCCTAAAGCTTCCAAAAAGAAAGGTAACTCCTCTTTTGTTTTTGTTATCGAATAAGTTTTAATCAACATCTGAACCCTCCTCATCTCCAAAACCTGCTGAAAATCCATCACCACAAACTATTGATGACTTTGACATAGATATTGATACCATCATTCCCACTCTTCAACCTCTGATTAATCCCTCTTCTACCCAATTTGCTCAAACTCAGCTAGAACTTGCACAAGTTCTATCTGATATTGATTAATTTGGTCCATTCCTTGAAGTTCCCCAAACAAAATATCCAAATAATGTCTCTAAACAAATGTTTGAAACCCCATCAGCCATTCCAGGCATGACATGCCCTCTTAACACCTCTCAACCACCAAATATCTCCACCATACCATCACAAAACTTCTCACTTTCAGATATTCCCTCTTCTTATAATTCAACACCATGTAACACTTCTATAATCATTTCCAGCTTTCCCACTCCCACTGACTACTCAGAAGATCCTCTGAAAACCATAATTGATCTAGAAGCCTAGGATAATCTTGTCACATTTTCTCAGAAAATAGTCATTCTAAAACCAACACCAAAACTATCCAAATCAGATGTTGGTAAATCTATGCTTGTTTTTAAGACAGAAATGAAGGAATAGGTTAACTCTTTAAACCAAGCTTGCATGGATAATCTTAATCCAACTGCTTCTGATTCTCTCTAAACTTAGTTCAAAAATTATTTAATTCTGAATCTCTAAAGATGAAGGAACTCAATTATGAAATTGCTCAACAGAACTTTTGCAATCACTTGAAAATCTTTAAGGATCAAGTTCTAAGTCATTGGGTAAGGAAACCTCTTCGTCTTCTGGACAACACTCCTTGGGAAGCTCCACATGACTCAGAATTTCAGGAACCATCTCCTGAACCTCAACCTCTACCTCTAGTCATTTTTAAAGACAAAGGCAAGTCAGTTGACGGATCTCCTGAGAAAGAATATGCTGCAATTACTTCTGAGAATATGGCTTCTACTGTTGAAACAACTTTACCTTCTCTTGTGTTGAAAACTCTAGATGAGTTAAAGAAAAAGAATGCAATTGTTAAGGAAAGGATGGACAAACAGGATGAGATAAACAAGAAATAAAGGTAATTCTAGGGAAGCAAGAAGAATCTAACAATCAGATCAAAATTCTCATGGAAGATTTGTTCACACGAATTCCACCTCCTCCACAACCTTAGTTCTTAAACTTCTATTTATCTGCTTCTGCCTGTATTAATATTTGTTGAATGCATAATCTTTTTGTTTTCTTTAAGTGTTTTTATTACTTACTTATTAATGAAAAAAAAGAGGAGAACATAAGATATTTTGAATATAAGTGTCTGGACTTAGTCTCAAATATTTTGAATATCATAACCTCTGTTTCACTTTTTGGAAATCAAATAGGAAAAGTGTCTCTTGAAAGTAACTTTTGTCTCATGGACTTATCAGAATTTCCATCACAAGCTCTGATCAAACATTTTTCAGGGAAGTATCTATTTTTTTATCTGATTACTCAACTCAGTGGGAGACCCTAATAATTTATGTTCTTACTTGACTTATCAAAATATACAAGTTTTCTTCATCATCAAAAAGGAGGAGATTGTTAGAACATAGTTTGGTTATACATATTTGTAATAGTTTTGATTATAACAAATACATTATATATATAAAGAATAAATATTCTCTCTAATAATTTAGTTCAATATGCAAAGAAGTTCTGATAAAGAAGAATATAATTTGGCGAAAAAAATTGAGCTAAGAAGATCTGATAAGAATTTCGGTACAACTAAATTGAAGTATCACGCTCAACAGAAGAAGTTCTAATGTTAAAAACTTATGAAGCACCAAAGTTGCAAGCTAAACTCTGATGAAGCAATACTATGATGATCTAAAGTCTCAACATTAATATTCTTATTCTGATCATATTTCAAAGAAGCAAGTTATGATGCGTTACAATTTAATCATTACAAATCAAAGAGTAACGGCTGGTACCAGACAAGATCTATATTTTTGGAAAGTGCATTAGAAACTTTTTATCAACCTTCCAAAAAAAATCTTCTCATGGCTCAAATTATTAACCTATATAAAAGAGTCTTGAAGAGTGATCCAACACATTTGTGCATACAAAGAAATATTCATAAGCTCTTTTATCTATTCATTGTGCCTTAATATTGTGTAAACATCACAGTTGTGATATATTTTTCTAGAAACACTCTTGTACACATTTTGATTCACATTTTTGTAATTCCTTGAGAAACCAAGTTGTGGTTTAGTCTCAAGAAGACATTGATGGTAGTCTTTGTGATTTTGTAATCAAGTTTTGATTAGTGGATTAAGACCTCGTTTGAGATATGCGAAATCACCTTGGTGGATGGACTGGAGTAGTTTGAGTTCAAACGAACTAGGATAACCAAATGTGTCATACTGTCTTTATTTTTGAAAACCCCAATTCAAACCCTCTTTCTTGTGGTTTTCTATCCTTCAAAGGGTACACTTCCTATAATCCCTCTTTCATCTTTTGATCGAAACTGTTATTTGTTGCAACCATTATAACTTCTATGCCACCAATCATTATAACCTCTCTATCGAGGCCCTCAGTAGCTTCGACAATCATGCAATCCAGAGGCTCTGAGTATAAATCCTATCCAACCTTCAAAGATCAGTTTCGACTTGCATCTTTGGCCTCTCGCCAAACTGAAGTCTGTCATTTTTCAAAGCTTTCTGCACCAAATCCCTGAAAATAACACATTGGGAAGTTTTATGACCAAGAAAATCATGAAATTTACAGAATCCCCTTTTCTTCCTTTGTTTGAGTGGGGGATTATTTAGGCCCTGAGGGACTACAAATTGACCATCAGCTACTAATAAATCAAATATTTCATCGCATTTGGTTATGTCGAAAGTATAGGTCTTAGTGATGGCTTTGCAATTCTTTTCATTTTCGACGGGGTTTTTCCCGTTATACGGTTTCAAAAGTTTACACACATAAGGGAGTCTAGGTTTTAGTTCATCCATATTAACCTCTATTTCTTTCCCTGACTCATTTTCGTCATAAGAACATTCATCAACTTCCATATAAGGAACTTTCCCTTTTTGTGATACTTGTTTGGCTTGGTTTTTTCAGCTTTCATACGTTCGATAAGTCGAACTTTGATAGCCAATTGAGCCATATCCTTAAAAGACTGGGTATCCAACAATTTCTTCCTAATGGAATACTCTAACCCATTTGCAGCCATTTTGATCAATTCATGTTCAGGGACTTATGTAAAGAATCACGCTTTTAGAAGTTTAAACCTGTTAAGGTATTGGTCTATTGACTTAGTGCTATTTCTCTTGACACTTAACAATTATGTTATGCTTATTTTAGACTGCCCCATGTGGAATTGCTCATGGAATAATTTCTCTAACTGGATCCATGTTTGGACCGACTGTGGGGGAAGCGTTATAAACCAAGTGAACACATTCTTTGAGATGGAATTGGGAAAATACTTCATCCTCAAATCCTTATTCACTACTAGATTGCAAATTTTTATTTGGTATCTCGCAACATGTTTGATAGTGGATTCTTCGACATCCCCTGCAAACTTAGTGAATTTTGGGAGTTTCCACCTTCTGGGTAACTCCATTTGTAACACGAAATCTGGAAATGGAGAGATATACGTGGTTCTTTGGAAGGCACTATTCATCCCATTTCTAACCATTATTCATTCAACAATGGCCTCTAGGTTTTGTTCCCTTGCCACTGGTTCTTGTCGAACCTTCCTGACCATCTAGTCGGCATTCTGATTTTGGTTTGCTATCACCGGGGGGTTGTTGTACTATCATAAGTATAGGGTCGATACGCGGAGGAGTCGGTGGATCTTGTTCAATTGTGGAAGAGATGCAGCTCGTCAAACTAGAACTCAAGGAGCACCAATAAAATCTCCAATGTGAATCATTTGAGTTCCCAAAGTTTGACAACTTTGCACCAAATTTTGATTAAAGGTCTTAATATGAGACTCATCTATTGAGTCATCACATTGACCATTTCATTGTTAATTTCATCCATCTGTTGCCTCATGACACCAACGGTACTTGAGGTGAAAGTAGGCATAATTTGGTTGGAAAATCCCAACCTAGTCGAGTTCCCAAATTGGCTTCCCGATAGCCCCGGAGGTCTATATATGGAAAATGTAGAATTTTCGCCAAATTCTAGACTGCTAGTATGCAATTATGCCATCATTACTATGGGCATTCCACACTCATGTATATTTCTTGCAAAACTAGGCACATATTTCCCAAAAATTGGAATCACACCATCGCGTGTTTCTCTTGCAAAAGTGGGCACATATTGCCGAGCAGCTGTGACCATTGTTGGTCTGGTAGTTACTGGTTGTGTTGTGTTAACTAAATTTGGCGTTGTCGAATATACGACCACCAGAATAGAACCTACACTTCCCGCCGCACTAGTATTTCCTCCCAGACTCTGATCTCTTTCAGGAGTTCTAGGATTTACCATTTTTCTACAATTTCTTAATTTCATGCACGAAACAAGAAGACTCGAACATAAACATATCCCACCATGTGTTATAATTTATTTCTCCATGAAACAATCACTAGCCTCTTATTAAAGGTTACTTGCAGGATCGATTACAATAATCCTAAACTTAGTGTTTAGAGTGTTTTTGAGTTGAAGAAAGGGTAAAGGGGAAAAAGGTAAAGACAATTGCAAATTAAATAAAGAAAAGACAAGGCTTGTAATTTAAAGTGAAAAGACTATAAATTGTTATGAATTTAAATGTGGAAGCATTCATACATTGTTAAGCTTGAACTCATTTTTCTCTTAGATGCGGGTACTTTGAGTGTATTGCTATTAAATATGAAGAAATGCGACCTCTAACAAAAATACATAAATTTTCTTAAATAGACAACTTAAACATGTAATCATCGACAATTACTAGCCCACATTTGGGCTTCATGGAAATTGTTTGAGTCTTCCCATGTTTTCGATGGATTTTATGTTGGTAACCATTCCTCCTCATTATGAGTATTTGCTCTATCGCCCTTTGTTCTTGTCAATAGATGCTTTTGATCTCTTGGTCCTCATCGAATTTCTCACTCTATCTATGCCTTCCCCTTACTCGACGTATCTTATTGGTTTTCTCCAATCTATGCTTCTTTAACCAAATAAACCCCACAACTTAAGGTTTATTAGTCGAAAATTTCTTGTCAACAAATTCCCCCCCCAAAGCACCATGTTCGACAGAGTCCTGTTGTGATACGGTGGCAGAACCGACAGTTTTGAAATGCTGGTTTCCGTTTTGCGTTTTTTGTTCGCAAAATGTCACGGTAAGAAAGAGTCGCCACCGATTTTATTTTATCCAACCGGAAAGGAAAAAAGTACCAAAAAAAAAATCCTTTTTCGAGATATTCTGAGTACGGGGGGTAGATTATAGAAAGGGAAGGTGTTAGCACCCTTTTTTATCCATGGTTTTCCATGGGGTCTTATGTACTTGCTCATCTTTTTAAAATTTCTTATGTATGTGCTTTGTTTTTTTGAAAAGTTTGACTTCGTGATAACCCTTGTATCAGTCCTCAAAGGTGTGACGAAGATGTTTTGAAAGTTTGTTTGAAAATGTTTAAGTGTGAAAAGCCTTGATTTGAGCAAGTACCTACTAGCATCTACCTACTCGAAAAAAAGATCGTTTCTATTCTCGTTTCCTTTAGACAATGCTATCCTACTATTGAGAAATAGGTAGCACCGTCGTTGGAGTTGTAAGGGTCAATTCGAAAGGGACGTACGATCACTAAAGCAATATTAGGGCATCATAGTAATAACCCTTGATTCTTAAGATCATATTCGAGGCAACATTTCCGAGGCAACATTTCGAATGGGACATTTGATCTTTTTAGACAGGAGGTAAACCACTAAGACACCCTATGCTTAATGATCGTTTACTGAAGGCAACATAAGTGAGAATACCCTAAGAGTGATATGTGCGAGTGATTTGTTTTTAGTTATTTATCTTTGCACATTAGGGTTTTCTAACTGTATTAAATTATCATGCAATCTTGTCGTACAATCTTATTAACATGCATCTAGACAGTTAAATATTTGCAGAAATTAAGATGCGAGAAAGTAAATCTACGCTATTACAAGGCTTCGAGGAGGGGAATTAATTACATAGCCAAAAAACCCAGGAAAAAGCGATAAAAAAAAAACCTAGGTTAAACTATTACAAACCATGAGCATTTACAGAAATATTGACAAAATAAATGATGTGCACGCGATGAATCGAATACAAGATAATTAGGGTTTTGACCCTTTCCTAAACCTAATTGCGATTAATAGAAAAAAAGTTTTTGTTTTGCTTTGAGAAAATAATGCTTAATTGAATTTAAAAAAAATAACTTAATTACTAAATAATTTTAGTTAAGAAAAATAATTAAATTTACCTATTTTTGTATTTTTGTTTGTTTGAAAAATAAAAGAATTAAATCAATAATTTAACCTAATTTCCCAATTAGTTTTAAACATAAAAAGGTTAAAATTACCCTAAATTAAACTAAATTAAATTAAATTAGCAAAATTAATTTTGATAAAAAAAAGTCTAATTCTAATTTTTTATTTCTTGATTTTATGATTTTTATTTAAAAAGAAGAAACTAATTAGTTGTCAATTAAAATAAAAAAGTATTAAAATAATTAAAAATAAATTAATAAAGAAAGGTGAGATGGGTCTGTATTTAGCAAAAAGGGGGGGTTGGAATGCAAATTTCTAGGCCCAAAAGACTAAGGCCTGCTTGACTTTACTCCCATCAAGTGTGCATGCTTGACTGAGGCGTACAATGGTCCTTCAGGGGGAAGGCATTGGATCCGGAGCGTTGATTAATGGGACGGCCAGATCTTGAGTTGCTTGGTGAATGCTTGGACGTGAGGTATACCTGACCATTTATTGAAAAATAACATGAAGCAAATATGGGACCTGGAGATCGAACCCAGGTCCTTAGGCTTATTCCTGATACATGCTTGCCAACTGAGCTAATTGGCTTATTTCAATATATAATGAAAACAAAGTATAATATATGAAAAGGAACATGGTTAATGGAAAAACGCGCAGAAATTTAAATAACCCAGTCAATGAATGCCACGCATCCATCTTCTTCCTCCAAGCCGTCGTGTTAGGCTATACACCTTTACCTACAGACATGTCACTGTACCTACAAACCCGTGTATTTCAAAAATGGTCCATAGGCAATATAAATGATTGTGGCTGGTACCAATCAACTCGTCTCACCCACACGAGTCTCATGGTACCAGAATTAATGTCCAATTGTACCTATCCTGCAAAGCCCTAATCAAGAAGATGAAACCCTAGTTATGGCAACTTCATGTACATGCATTAGAAATTCAATTAAATGATAACAAAAGTTTGCAAACTTAATGACAAACACGAATATATCATCAAAATATGCAATGGATGAATAAATTAATGAAAACGAATTTGAGTTTGGGAGCAATTCGTGATGCCTATATCTCACAATTCCAGGCGTGAGAGTGCTTGCAAATGGGTGAGGTTCCTTCTGGAGATGTCCAGCAATCTATTGGCAACCTGAGAATGGCACGAATTTGCCTCTAAAATAGAAATTAGATCACCACTTTTCTTGCAATCTTTTTAGTTTTGTTTCACCTCTGCATGGCTGCTTCTCACCCCTCCTTGCTTTGGAGATGTTCCATATATATTAGAGAATGCATTAGGGTTGTAAAACTGATCACATCTTTGGGATTTTTTCAAGATTTGATTTTGTTTTCATGGCATATGTAAACCTACCAAATTTGTCTCAAATCCAATATTTTTCAAACAAATTGGCCTTGCACGATTTGATCTACATTTGACATCCTATAAGATCTTTTTTCAATGCACAAATTATCCCTAAAATACAATATATAATTTATTAGGGTTTATTTGATTTTATTTGAATTTTAACGAATAAAAATCAAAATAAATTAAATAAATGAATAAATAAAGCACGGGGGGTCCCATAGGTCTTGGACTATGTTAGGAATGAGATGCAAGCATAAAACGTTGGGCCCATTTAGCAAAAAATGCAAATTTGAGCATGTTTGAATTTTGGCAATTTTGCAAACAAAGTCAACTTGGCCAATGCATAACTCTCTCAATTTTGACCCTAGAGAGGTGTTATTGGATTTTTTAGAAAGCTTAGTATGTCCTATAAGAAACCCTTTTGGTATCATCTCAATTGAGTATTCCATGTTCATGTATGAAGCCTTGACCTAAAAGGTGTTTTTATTGACTTTTCAAAATGACCTATCATGTTCAAATTCATATCTTTTTGTGAGTGCATATTTTGAACTGGGGAGTTGAAGATGACTTGTAGGGAATTGCATCCTCTTCAAAATGAGCTTTGGATGGGTTATTTTTGATAAAGTATGAGAAAGTTATGCTTGGTCAAACTTGAGTTAACTTTTCTTACAAAACCCTAATATAACAACTTTTGGGCTTTGATGAATTGTGAGCAATCCTTGATGAATCATGATCAACCCTTGATCAAATGATTAATGATACTTCAAAATAAGGATGTTGGCCAAAAATCTTGAAATTTGACTGCATGTGGGCCACAAATGACTTTTGACCTAACATAGTCAATTTCTAGGTATTTGAGCAATTGACTGAGTAAACTTCCTCTGTAAGGCTTGAAACTTGACATGGATGCTCTTGAGAACATATTAGGACAATGGTGATCATTTGGGATACTTTGGACTCAAGCATCTTGATGCAAAATGAAAACCCTAATTTGAGGTAGACTTCCTTAGGAGAGAGTTTGTCTGGTCAACTTTTGGACTCCCTTGAGCAATTTGAGGACCTCATTTGATATATATTGAGAAATATTGGAGGGAAAATTTTGGGGTACAACAGCTTCCCCTGTTCAATCTTCTTAAGTCTGAGGATGTAGATTGGCGTGTCTGCCTTTCGTGATCTGAAGGTGGAAGATGATTGAACACTAGAGTGCCCATAAATTTGCACTGACATGAAGTGATACTTATCTTGTGATATAGGGAATGGGCTTATAGATGCCATTTGGAAGTCAATGATAGAAGATGGGCTTAGCGATTCCATCCGAAGAAGTGTCAATCACATAAGAGATTCCTTTGCGAGAACATGTATACCCGTTGTTGAGGAGGACTTCGTTGGGGAATCATGGTCTCTATCTTGAGAGAAGTAGAGTTTTAGGAGCTTCAGTTGTCCATTACTCCACTGGGGAATAATTCCGTTTTGGGAAGCAGAAGTGAACTGTGTATCTGGTCGGAGTATAAGTTGCACTCCGACTTTCTGGGGAAATGTGAAATCAATTGTGTTTGATCGTGTCCAGGTCTTACAGTGGTGTGGACTGCTGTCTGGGGATAATAGAGGGAAAAAAACCCAGATAGCAAAGTTATGGGAAGGAACCTAGATAGTAGGGTTACCTTGATATGAAAGCCAGGTTAGTAGGGTTACTTCGATGTGAAAGCCTGGATAGTAGGGCTGTCAGAAGGAACCTGGATAATAGGGTTACTTCGATGTAAAAGCCTGGATAGTAGGGATGTGAGAAGGAACTTGGACAGTAGGGTTACTTCGATGTGAAAGCCTGGATAGTAGGGCTGTAAGAAGGAGCCTGGATAGTAGGGTTACTTCAATGTGAAAGCCTGGATAGTAGGGCTGTGAGAAGGAACCTGGATAGTAGGGTTACTTCGATGTGAAAGCCTGTATAGTAGGGCTGTGAGAAGGAACCTTGATAGTAGGGTTACTTCGATGTGAAATCCTGGATAGTAGGGATGTGAGAAGGAACCTGGTTAGTAGGGTTACTTCAATGTGAAAGCCTGGATAGTAGGGCTGTGAGAAGGAACCTGGATAGTAGGGGTTACTTAGATGTGAAAGCCTGGATAGTAGGGCTGTGAGAAGGAACCTGGATAGTAGGGTTACTTCGATGTGAAAGACTGGATAGTATGGCTGTGAGAAGGAACCTGTATAGTAGGGTTACTTCGATGTGAAAGCCTGGATAGTAGGGCTGTGAGAAGGAACTTGGATAGTAGGTTTACTTTGATGTGAAATCCTGGATAGTAGGGCTGTGAGAAGGAACCTGGATAGTTGGGTTACTTCGATGTGAAAGCCTGGATAGTAGGGCTGTGCGAAGGAGCCTGGATAGCAGGGTTACTTCGATGTGAAATCCTGGATAGTAGGGCTGTGAGAAGGAACCTGGATAGTAGGGTTACTTTGATGTGAAAGCCTGTATAGTAGGGCTGTGAGAAGGAACCTGGATAGTTGGGTTACTTCGATGTGAAAGCCTGGATAGTAGGGATGTGAGAATGAACCTGGATAGTAGGGTTACTTCGATGTGAAAGCCTGGATAGTAGGGCTGTGAGAAGGAACATGGATAGTAGGGTTACTTAGATGCGAAAGCCTGGATAGTAGGGCTGTGAAAAGGAACCTGGATATTAGGGTTACTTCGATGTGAAAGCCTGGATAGTAGGGATGTGAGAAGGAACCTGGATTGTAGGGTTACTTCGATGTGAAAGCCAGGATAGTAGGGCTGTGAGAAGGAACCTGGATAGTAGGTTTACTTCGATGTGAAATCCTGGATAGTAGGGTTGTGAGAAGGAACCTGGATAGTTGGGTTACTTCGATGTGAAAGCCTGGATAGTAGGGTTGTGAGAAGGAACCTGGATAGTAGGGTTACTTCGATGTGAAAGCCTGGATAGTAGGGCTGTGAGAAGGAACCTGGATAGTAGGGTTACTTCGATGTGAAAGCCTGGATAGTAGGGCTGTGAGAAAGAACCTGGATAAGGTTGTTCTTGTCGCGCCGATGATCACTCTGTTTAGCTTCAAATGTTGATCATGGACCTGCTGGAAATTGTTGGTAAGAACTGTCTTTCCTGAAAGGAATATATGGTTAGTTATGTGCGATGCATGAGATGCATTGTATAATGACGTTCTCAAAATAAATGAGACTATGTTGTATGTGGTGCATGCATATGGTACGATGTATGAACATGAAATGCTGACGTGATAATCTGAATCCGGGAAAATAAATCCCTGATTGCTGTTTAGAGAGTACGAGAAATGGTATTCCTGACTGCTGTAAAAACCAAGGCTCCTCTATTTCTGTTGGTGATGGTGAACAAAGATGACCGTGCTGGGGATTTTCCCCTTGGCTGGTAAATACTCTTCTTGACGAGACTTTGTCTGAGGATAACTCTATGGGGAATAAATCTGTTGGAGAGGAGAGAATCTGTTGGAAGATCTACTGACTTGGAGAAACAACTCAGCTGGGGATGAATTTCCGTTGCTGGTGATAATGAATTTTGTTAGAGATTGAATTTCTGCTTGTGAGAGAAATTAACACTGCTTGGGGAAAAACTTACTGACTCACTCGCGATTGTGAGCCTTAGCTGGGGAGAGTCACGTATTCCTTGGGGAAGCTGACATCACTGTCTTTGGGTACTTTTTACTCTGTAGGGAGTGTATGTACCACTACTCATGTTCTCAAGCTGGCTCTATCCATGTACCTGATGGGCAGAATAACTGTAAGGTTTGTGCACTTCTTGGTTGTCCCTGTTCCTGGAATTACGAGTAATCGTCTTTTGTTTCTTATGTAAATATTTATGAGTAGAAATCATTTTCAAATGCATATATAAAAAATAAACCATTGGACGTTCTTGCAAAACAAAACAAAAAAAGAAAAACAACTTGAAATTTCTTGTGAAAATGAATTGTATTGATTTTTGAGGTTGGCCTGTAATAGGCGTTTTGTACAAAGAGGCTGACGTCCTAGTAAGAGAACGCCGCCGAAAGATAGAAATTATAATTTGTGTTAAAGATAGAAAAAAAAACAGCTATTTGAAACAATCCCATTGGGTTCCAACTCTGTTATTGCCTTTATATCCTCAAGCATCTCATCACTTTGCTACTTGGCCGAAGGTGGATCAGATTGCTTGGCGTCGTCTGAGCTTGATAGTCGATACCAAAGTCTGATTGCAAGATGATCCAATGGGACATTGTGTTACGCTTCAATTCACTGATTTTTTCCTGGACCGCCCTTTCGGGTTTTCAGTCCACCGGGATACCCTTTTTTGCCCAAGTCGCCTTTTCAAGTTTTCGACTTGCCGGGTGTACAAATTTTTTTCATTTTCATCCCTTACTTTTGCCCGAACCCTTTTGGTTCGCCGGGAAGCCCTTATTTTTGCCTAGGCTGGTCAACCTAGCGGGTCTTTGATTATGCGTAGTATTTTTTCACTATGTCCTCATTGACGGGGTGAGGAAGGTCGTCACCATTCCATGGTGGTTAGAATCATAGCTCCTCCTGAGAAAATGTTCTTAACCACAAATGGCCCTTCGTATGTGGGATTCCATTTGCCCCTGGGATCACCTTGTGGTAGTATGATGCGTTTTATCACTAGATCCCCAACTTGATATTCTTAACGTCTGAATTTCTTGTTAAAGGCCTTGATCATTCACTTTTGATACGTCTGACCATGATAGATAGAAGTAAGTCTCTTTTCATCGATTAGATTTAGCTGATCAAGTCGGGTTTGGATCCAGTCGTCTTCATTCAAATCCGCATCCTTCATAATCCTGAGAGAGGGTATCTGGACTTCGATGGGTAGGACTGCCTCCATGCCATACACCAAGGAGTGGGGTGTTGCCCCTGTTGACGTCCGTGTTGAGGAAAGATACCCATGAAGAGCGAATGGTAACATCTCATGCAATCTTTGTAGGTCACTGTCATCTTCTGCACAATCTTCTTGATGTTCTTGTTAGCCGCTTCAACAGCCCCATTCATCTTCGGCCGATAGGGAGAAGAGTTGTCATGCTGAATCTTGAACTATTTGCAGAGCTCTGTGATCATTGTATTATTGAGATTTGTACCATTGTCTGTAATGATCCTCTCTGGTACACCGTATCGACAAATCAAATTGTGTCGGATAAACCACGCCACGATGTTCTTAATTACTGTAGTAAAGGAAGCGGACTCAGCCTACTTTGTAAAGTAATAAATTGCTACTAGAATAAAACGATGCCCGTTAGACGTAGTAGGCCTGATCTCACCGATCATGTCGATGCCCCACATTGCAAAAGGCCAAGGAGCTGTCAAAACATTCAGGGGAACCGGAGGTATATTTACCTTATCAGCATAGACTTGGCACTTATGACAGGTTTGAGAGTGTTGATAACAATCGGCTTCCATAGTGGACCAATAATATCCTGCCCGTAGGATCTTTTTTGCCATGGTATGTGCACTGGAATGAGTTCCGAAGGTACCTTCATGTAACTCTGCCATGATTCTTTCTGCCTCGCTCTTGTCTACACACCGTAGTAAGGTTGAATCATGGTTACGTTTATAAAGGATACCATTACTGATGAAGAACTTCGCAGTGAATATTATCATAAACTTCTTATCATTAACAGATGCCCCCTCGGAGTATTCTTAAGCCTCAAGATACCTCTTTACCTCATGGAACCAGGGTTTATCTGCTACCTCTTCAGCCTCAATGTCACAGCAATGTGCGGGTTCGTCCAACCTCTCGATGGTAATCTGGGGAGCTTCATTGTCCCACTTGACTTTGAACATAGAAGATATGGTAGCTAGCGCGTCCGCCAACTGATTCTCCTCTCTTGGGAAGTGTTCAAAGGTTATCTCCTCAAAGTGTGGGAGCAATGTCCATACATACTCTTTGTAAGGAATAAGATTTGGGTGCTTCATATCCCACTCGCCTTTGATTTGTCTTATCACCAGAGCATAATCTCCGAATACACTCTAGAACTTAATCCTCAGGTCAATAGCAGCTCGAAGACCCATGATACACGCTTCATACTCCGCCATATTATTGGTGCAGTTAAAACATAGTCAGGCGGTGAACAGAGTATGATATCTCTTAGGAGATATAATTACAACACTGATGCCATTACCCAATGCATTTGAGGCTCCATCAAAATACATAGATCATCGAGATCCCTCCTTGGGTCCTTCATCCGGTCCAGGTTCTTCGCAGTCGGTCACCAACATGATATTCTCATTCGGGAACTCGAAATTCATGGACTGGTAGTCATCCACGGCCTGATGCGCCAAATGATCCACCAACGCACTCCCCTTGATTGATTTTTGATTGTGTATTGGATGTCGTACTCCGTTAAGATCATCGGCCATCTTGCTATCCTTCTGAAGAGAACGGGCTTCTCGAAAATATACTTGATTGGATCCATCTTTGATATCAACAAGGTGGTGTGAGTCAGCATATACTGTCTCAGCCGCCGAGCAGCCCATGCCAAAGCACAGCAAGTTTTCTCGAGCAATGAGTATCATGTCTCACAGTCGGTAAACTTTTTGCTAAGGTAATAAATGGCATGCTCTTTTCGGCCAGACTCGTCATGCTTCCCCAGCACGCACCCCATTGAATTGTCCAGCACTGTCAAGTATAAAATCAAAGGTATTCCTTCAACTGGAGGCATCAAATTTGGCGGTTCTTGAAGATATTCTTTGATTCTTTCGAAAGCGGTCTGACATTCGTCATTCCACTTTACCACTTGATCTTTCTTCAGAAGCTTGAAGATTGGCTCACAAGTAGCAGTCAGATGTGAAATGAATTGGGCGATGTAATTTAGACGTCCCAAGAAACCTCTAACTTCCTTTTCTATGCGGGGGAGCCAACATATCTTGTATGGCTTTCACCTTTGCAGGGTCCACCTGAATACCTTTATCACTAACAATGAAACCCATAAGCTTACCCGACCTTACCCCGAAGGTACACTTTTTCATATTTAACCTCAGCTTGTACGTCTTCAACCTGTCAAACAGTTTCTAGAGATGATCAAGTTTCTCTACCTCAGTCTGGGACCTAGCTATCATGTCATCCATGTAAACCTCGATCTCATGGTGAATCATTTTGTGGAACAAAGCGACCATGGCGCGCTGATAAGTTTCCCCAGAGTTCTTCAACCCAAAAGGCATTACCTTGTAGCAGAAGGTGCCCCACTGTGTAACGAAGGTTGTCTTCTCCATGTCCTCAGGAGCCATCTTGATCTGGTTGTAGCCAGAAAAACCATCCATGAAGGAAAAGATCTTGTGTTGCACGATGTTGTCGACTAGAACATCAATGTGAGGAAGTGGGAAGTCATCCTTGGGGCTTGCCCTGTTCAGATCTCTGTAGTCCACACATATCCATACCTTACCGTCTTTCTTAGGTACCGGAACGACGTTGGCAACCCATTGTGGATAAGAAGTGACAGCTAAGAATCCTGCGTTGAATTGTTTCATGACTTCTGCCTTAATTTCCTCTGACATTTCGGGGCGCATACGGAAGACCTTCTATTTTACCGGAAGGCAGTCTTCCTTAGTCGGCAGGCGATGTACCACAATATCAGTGTCTAAACCAGGCATGTCTTCATAGGACCAGGCGAAGATCTCAACGTAGTGGTGTAGCATCTGTATTAACCGTTGTTTGACACTAAGCTCCATATTTGCACATATTTTAACCTCTTTCATGTCTTCCTCTGTACCCAAATTCACTACCTCAACTAGCTCTTCATGAGGCTTTATGGCCCTTTCTTCCTGCCGTAATAGTCTAGTGATGGGGTCTGCGATCGACTTAATGTCTGACGGTATCTTAACTGCAAGCGCACAGCCTATCGAGGTAGTAATAAAAGATTGTCGAATCCACAGGGACTTTGTAATCACGCTAGTGTTGTAAAACATGTTGGTTTAGCTAAGGCGGAAATTGTCACGTTGGTTTTGGGAAAATTAAGGAAGGTAAATTAATTGATTTTAAAGTAATTATAAAATGAACAGTCGGTATGCAATAGAGTCGACCTAAGGGATCTAATCGGACCTAGGCATATAAGGATGGTCAACTTGGTTTATCTGTAGAATTAATCAGTTTAAAAACCCTCAACTCACACTTTCATGGTCTTATCTCGGATTATACGTCTAAAGCCCTATACCTGCTTTCGCTAGCCTATAAGTGTTTAGAAGTATTTTTTGGAAACTTAATTAATTCTAATTTTGTTTAAAGCGCTTTCACTGTATTTAGATCAAATGCCTAACTTTAGCTATCCGGTTAAAAACCTCACACTTTCGTGGTCTCGATCTAACCTATTTACTCTTCTTACTTTCGTAACAAAGATTTTATTATTAAGCATAAAAATTTATAACCAGAGTTAAGTTGATTAAAGTTTTAGCCTAAGTTTGATAGATGCCTAATGTCTTTTACTATCCCATACCGACACTAAAGGTTTAGCTAGCCATAGAAATTATAATAAACATACTGTAAATAAAAGCAAACAAATATAAATTGGACATTATAAATAATAAATAACAAGCATGCATTAATTAATTAATTAAAATGAATTTAATACAATTGCAAAATAGAAACCTGACAGTAAAGCCAATACTTCAATCCTTCTTCCACAAATCGGAAACTCGGACTTGGTATCGGGAGTATTGCAAATTCTGAAGCTTGAATGATAAATCCTAAACTATAATAATAATTCCCTAATGTTGGAAATTATTATTTGGACAGTGGAATTAAAAGAATTGAAATAAACAAATGCTGGAAAATAATAACTGAAATAATACTGGTTTTGATTTTGGCAGAGCTTCGGCACAATTAAGCTGTAATAAACTCCGTGTTTCTAACATTCAATGTTGAGGTATTTATAGAAGAATAAAATCTGGCAGTTGGCTTGAAAACTTGTAACTAAGCCTTCCTTCAAAATCTCCAAAAATATAGTAACGTGAGTAGTTGAGGGAGAAATGGTGAACGTGGTGTTTGACTGGAGAGAATTAAGGAGTTTGGAAACTCCTTCTGTTATGCTTGCCACGTTCTGCATTTTCCAAGTGAACTGTTATACGTATTACGTTCGTTACATGAGCGTTACGAGCAGCTTTTGGTCATTCTCGTGTTACGGTCGTGGCCACTGTGTTACGGTCGTAACACTCTTCAAACTGGCTTACGGTCGTGGCAACTTCATTACGACCGTCACAGCTACAAAAATGCAGTTCTTTGACATATTTATCTTTTTCTTCTGATCTTTTGATGCTTTCTTGCATTGTTTCATGTTTTCTTCTGTTTTGAGCTCAGTTATGAATATCTGCAAAAAGTGATGACAAACTCGAAATGTTCGGGAATTAATCGGGACAAAATAATACAGAACGGGCGAATTTCATAGAAAATAAACGATACGATTTCGTGTTATCAAACTCCCCCATACTTAAACCTTTGCTTGTCCTCAAGCAAAATAATCAAATTAAAAATATCGGACAAGTTTTTATAACCGCGCATGACTAGTATACCTTTCGTTTTCAAATAATTACAAGAAATCCTAAGTTAGTTCGGCCGAGAAAATCGAATGAAACAACAACGATACTTAAATGACACAAGCAACATGCTAGTCGACGACTATCTGTTTTAAACGAAATGTCCAATTATACCGTTATAATTCAACTCAAGGTTTCTCGTTCATATTTTACCCGGTTTCGTTCTTGCGCAATCACATTAAGCCCATTATCCTTGTACGCACGTAGTGGAATAGCCGGTTAGTGGTTCTGATCAAAACACGACGGTTTCTGGCACAATTATGTGGCAAACTCTTTTATCCAATTGCAAGATGCGGGGGATCAAACCGTAGTCTGCCCTACCGAGTTCAGTACCAGATGCTTCCGAACCATCTAGACAATGGATTCTTATGTTACTTAGTAGAAGCTTTTGCATCCGTTGGATTAAACGATCGGGTGAGGATCGCCCAATTTAATTGGTGCAATATCTATTTCCTTAAAGCATGTAACATTGTATTTAAATCAATTTGCAAGATCATCCACTTATGTTCATCGACTTTCCACGTGGATTGTGTTAGGAGTGGTGCTGACTGCTAATATAAACTATTAGGGGCTAATTTAAGGTTCAAAACTCAAAGTATCGGTATAACGAAAATGGAGACGATTCGCGTGAGTAGAGAGTCGAAGGTGTCATAATCGCATAGTTCTCGTTGGATCGTTCTCGGCCTTCTAACTAAGATTTCAGTTAAAGAAGGTAACTAACGGTTATGCGAATATAAAAGGCGAAAAATTTTTGGTATGGCTAAATAAAACGGGGAGAAATGAAATAACGAAATATAACAGAAATAGAAATGAAATTACTCGTTCTGGATTAAGAATGCAGTACTCCTCCCACACTATATCAAACATTGTCTCAATGTTATGATATAATGGCGAGGTTAAATAAAAAGTACATCGGAAAAACAAGGAAAACAACAAGAAAAGGAAAAACTACTGGCGACCACGGCGGCTTCGGGTTCGTGACCGTCTGGAAGGAGTAGCTTCAGGGTCAGTATCCTGGGGTCCAAGAGATGTAACATCCATCCTCAAAGCATTAAGCTCGCATAGCACTTCGTCAAGCCTTTCATTCATCGAGCGTTGACCACTCAAGATTTGGACATTTTGTTGATGTAAGGCGTCATAACGCTCCTGATTCTTCCTTTCAAGAGCTACAACCATTTGATTTTGCTGATGGAGGGCTCTAAGGACATCCTCCATAGTAAAAGGAGGTGGTGCAGAAGAGGACGACTCAGGAATGTCAGGCGCGGGAGCAGCTCGATCCATTTCTTCCTGCATCTCATCAGCGGGGCCGACAAGAGGTTCTTCTTGAGCAGCAGCAGGGCCTTCAGGGTTGAATAGCCAGTTGGCTCGGTTCTGAGGGTCGATTCTGTCCCTGCAAGGAAAAACAATATTAGTGTAAACTCGATTTTGTATCACTGGATGAAATCTTCTATCGTCCCGCTCGTGGATGAGGTGGGCTGACTTGCAATGATCCAAAGTGAGCAGAACCGATGGTCGGGATGGCAGATGAACAAGGGTGTCACCATGGTTTAGTGCTAAAGCAAGAGAAGTGACAAGCCCTCCAAAATAGAAAGGTTTGCCGCCTCTGGTGCAGATGGAGTGAATATGATCCAGGAGGAAAGGTGCGGCATTAATTTTTTGACCCGAGAATGCACAATGCATGAAAAATAGCTCCTTTGAGTTGAGCTTGTGGTTACTATCCCTTGCAAAGATTGTGTTGGATAAGATGCGGTGGAAGTAACGAATGGCGGGGTTGTGGATTTGGGTGGCATTTAGGTGATCGTATGAATCAGCCCGATTATTGGTCAAGCTAAGCCACAGGTTGAAAGATTCTTCATGAAAAGTGTCAGGCACACGTAGGTGAGTGCCTTCATCGGTACAGAAATCAAGTATGCGACCGGATGCATTCTGAGGGAATTCGTATTCGGTGTTGAAAATTCGGAACCTTACCACACCGGTAAGTTGATTTCTTGCACCGTTTGGAGTAATGTAGCAAAATGAACTGAGAAATTCAAGTGTGAGAGTCTCGTACGTCGGTTGTGGCTGGCTACATAGCGTCCAAAGGTTGACACTTTGTAATAGGTGTTGGACACTTTCGAGCAACCCGAGGTTTCGGAGGCAGTCAGTGTCGACGAACCTCGTAGGGTGGATGCCTCGGTGTTGGAACTTTAGGAACCGTGTCCGTTGAGTTTCACCTGCTTCGCCATTTCGTAGGGTAATGCCAGGAATGAGATTGTTCTCCATTTGCATGCAAAGTGTTTGAGTGAAAATGGGTCTTGGTTGGTGAATGAGAGAATGAGAAAGATGATACGGGTAATGGATGTATATATGGTGGAAGGAGGTAGTGGAAGTTTGAAAATTGATAGGGATTAATTTTGGGTTGAATGGGGTTAATGGGAAGTTATGGAAGAAGAAGAAGAGAGAAAGGTGAAGGAAAAGGGAACGTTCTGCTAACAGGGTTACTGATGTAACCCGTGTTACGGTCGTAACACCTGGCTGACGAGCGTAACGCTCTGAAAGGCGCGTTACGGTCGTGGGGGATAGATGACGATTGTGGCAGCTACAAGTTTTGGTTTTTCACAGAATAGAACACAATGCAATTGCACAGAGTATATTTTTATAGCAGCAGAACATCTCAGGCATTCCAACATAAACACAACATTAATTAATTCAACATATAATCCAACATATATAATTCGCAATAGAGTAGAAAACCATAAAACATTGTAAGCGGCATAATGATTGTAAGTTTAAAACTGAAAACAAACAATGGCATTAATTTAAATTGAGTAACTTGTTCTTTTTGACAGAAAATAAATGGCGTGAAAATTGAAATGCAGTAACTTAACAAAAAATTGAAACTAACTAAGAACAAAGCAGAATGGAAAAAAAAATCTAAAAACAAAGAATCGAAAAACTGAAAACTGAAAAACTAAGAAACTAAAAACTGCTTCATCCAATCTTTTCTTTTAATATTTCCAGAGCTTGAGTGATGTTATAGAATTGTTCCACCGAGATGTCAGTTAAACCAATAAGATCCAAACACATAGTCTTCAATTCATTCTTTATTCCATCAATGTCAGTTTTATAAGCATCCAAAGTGGTCAGAATGGTGTTTAATTGTGTAGCATATTCTCCTTGGTTTGTATCAGGGGCTGCTTGTGTTTCAGCCATATTTGTAAAGTCATGATAACCAGGGGGAGTTTCAGGATCTGTTTCGTTTTCAGACATGAAATTATTATCAACAAAATATGATTGTGGTGTTTCTGGTGTCGAAAGGTGATCGGGTGGATTCAATTCGTACAACCAATTTTCACGGTTGTGGACACTTATTCGGGCATGGTTCGGGAGGGTAAAAAGAGTAACAACTTTGTCTCTGATCAGGTAATCATAAGGTGCAGGGCCTAAATTTCCTATTATCTGGTTTTTAAAACAGAAATTAATATTCATAGGCCTAATTGATCCAAATGGTGCACAGTTATTAAGTTGGCAACGAGGTCCAAGAGCATGTGCAATCATTGTAACTAATCCTCCCACACTGACAGGAACATTAGGGTCCTCACTAATGCGGGTAAAGGTCTTCATCAGGAGTGGGACCGCATTGACAGGGCGTCCTAGGTTCATACAATAAAGCAAAGATAATTCATCCTTGGATACAGCATTTTGATTTTGTTCTTTTCCAAACAGGGTGTGGGCAAGAATCCTATGGAAATAACGGATGGTTGGGTTATGTATTTCATTGTTATCCATACTTTCTGGGTCAGGGTGATAGTTTCCGGTTAAAGTACCCCAGAAATAATCCAGCTCAAAATCCAATATATCGGCCTCAGGGGTAGTAAAAGCTAAGGGTCCACTGGAGAATTCTAATAAAGCAGCTAAGTCCATATGGTTATAGGTGAATTCAATACCAAAAAGTCTGAAGGTAATGAATCCTTTTCGGGCTCCAACACCGTGGTCAGGGATGTGAACTAGAGAACTTAAGAACTCAAGGGTAAGCTCTCGGTAAGTGACGAACCTATTTTTCAGGTGGGGTTTCTCCCATCCCAACTGGTTAAACATGTAGTAAATACTGTCAGTAATGCCTAAAGAGTCCATAGTGGGTACATCATGATACAGGGTTAAACTGATTGCTCGCTTAGACAAAGCCTCAAATCTTCTTTGTTGGTTTCTACCTCTAAAGGAGGTTTCCATAAAGTTCTGTGGAGGATCCATAGCAAAAACAAAGCGGGGAAACAGAGTAGAGGATAAAGTAAAGAGAAAAAGATTATTCAGAAATCCTGTGTCAAGTAAAATTGATTTGAAATCAGCAGCAGTTTCATAAAAGTTTTTTTTTAAAAATGAAAAGTACTTATATAGAATGCAAAAACAAATAATACAAACAAAATAGCAGGTAAAAACAAATAAAATGGGTTGCCTCCCATGAAGCGTTGTTTTTAACGTCATAAGCCTGACGAAAGGCCTAGTGAAAGATTAGTCGGGAGAAATAGGTAGCAGTTCTACGAGTTTAAGCTTATTCGTATAATCTCTATTATCTATAAATGATATTGTTTTAACCGCTGCCCGTTTACAATAAACGGGGCGCTATTTCTATCCTTGATTTCTACCGCTCCGCTAGGAAAAACTCTTGTAATTTCAAAAGGACCGGACCATCTAGATTTAAGTTTTCCAGGGAAAAGTCTAAGTCTAGAATTAAATAAAAGTACGACATCTCCCACACTAAATTCTTTCCGCGATAAACGCTGATCGTGCCATTTTTTAGTTCGTTCTTTGTATATTTTAGCGTTTTCGTAAGCGTCTAGTCTTAATTCTTCCAGTTCATGTAAATCGAGGATTCGTTTCTCGCCAGCAGCAGTGTAATTAATATTGAGTGCCTTTATCGCCCAATAAGCTTTATGCTCTAATTCTACTGGGAGATGACATGATTTTCCGTAAACAAGTTTGAAAGGTGTAGTTCCGATAGGAGTCTTATAAGCCGTCCTATAAGCCCATAAAGCTTCGTTAAGCTTGGATGACCAATCTTTTCGAGATATCGCGACGGTTTTTTCTAATATTTGCTTAATCTCTCTATTCGAAACTTCGACTTGTCCGCTAGTTTGCGGATGATAAGGTGTTGCTATGCGGTGGTTCACTCCATATTTAGATAGTAATTTATCAAATATCTTCGAAATAAAATGAGATCCACCGTCACTGATAACAAGTCGGGGAACACCAAAATGCGAGAAAATTATATTCTTGAAAAGCTTTATCACTACTCGTGTGTCATTTGTAGGAGAAGCTATTGCCTCGATCCATTTTGAAACGTAGTCGACAGCGACGAGTATAAACTTGTTTCCAAAAGAAGATGGGAAAGGTCCCATAAAATCTATTCCCCAAACGTCAAAGATTTCAACTTCAAGTATTCCTTTCTGAGGCATTTCGTCGCGTCTTGAGATATTACCGGTGCGTTGGCATCGGTCACAGTTTTTAACAGCGACATGGACATCCTTCCACAGGTTAGGCCAGAAAAGGCCGGCTTGGAGAATTTTGGCACACGTTTTAGAGGTGCTAGTCTGTCCGCCACAAGGAGATGAATGACAATGGGAAATGACGTTTTCTATTTCTTCGTCGGGTATACACCGGCGGAAAATTCCATCAGGTCCTCGTTTAAATAAAAGTGGTTCGTCCCAATAGTAACTCTTGAGATCATGGAAGAATTTCTTTTTCTGTTGGTAAGTTAAGTCAGGTGGAAGTGCTCCGACAGCTAAATAATTAACGATGTCAGCATACCAAGGCAATCCTATGGTCATGTCGATGGCTTCCACGACTTCTTTAGCTTCTGGTTTATTTAAATTCAATTGAGCTAGGTCCCCTATCATGTGTGCTATCAGATGTTCATACGGAAAATCGTCGTTAATTGGCACTGGTTCGGGTTTTATACCTTCTAAACAGGATAAATGATCTGCCACGACGTTTTCGGTTCCTTTCTTATCTTTAATTTCCAAGTCGAATTCTTGTAAAAGTAAGATCCATCGGAGGAGTCTGGGTTTTGCATCTTTCTTGGTAAGTAAATATCGGATAGCAGCATGGTCCGTGTAAATGATGATTTTCGCTCCTACAAGGTAAGAACGGAATTTGTCGAGTGCGAAGACCACGGCTAAGAGTTCTTTTTCAGTGGTGGCGTAGTTCATCTGAGCTGAGTCTAGCGTTCTACTGGCGTAGTAAATTGCATGAAGTTTCTTATCTTTCCTTTGTCCAAGAACTGCGCCTACAGTGCAATCACTTGCATCGCACATGATTTCGAAAGGTAACTTCCAATCGGGCGGTTGCATGATTGGTTCATAAATAAGTGCGGCTTTAAGGGTTTCAAAAGCTTGAAGACAATCGTCATCGAATATGAACTCAGCATCCTTCATTAATAACCCAGTAAGTGGTTTTGTAATTTTCGAGAAATCTTTAATAAAACGTCGGTAAAAATCGGCGTGTCCTAGAAAGCTTCGTATCTCTCGAACGGTCTTTGGTGGTTGGAGTTCTTTAATCACTTCTATCTTAGCTGTATCAACTTCAATTCCTTTATTAGAAATAACATGTCCAAGTACGATTCTTTCTCTGACCATGAAGTGGCACTTTTCCCAGTTGAGCACAAGGTTTACTTTCACACATCGTTCTAAAATACTTTCTAAATTTGATAGACATCCTTCAAAGCTTTGTCCACACACAGAGAAGTCGTCCATAAACACTTCCATGATGTCGTCAATGAAATCTGCAAAGATGGCCATCATACATCGTTGGAAAGTTGCGGGAGCATTACATAATCCAAATGGCATTCGTCTGTACGCGAAAGTTCCATAAGGACACGTGAATGTAGTCTTCTCTTGATCATCAGGGTGAATCGGAATTTGGAAAAATCCGGAATAACCGTCTAAATAACAGAAATAGGAGTGTTTGGCTAATCGTTCTAACATTTGATCAATAAAGGGTAAAGGAAAATGGTCTTTCCGAGTAGCTTTATTCAGTTTTCGATAATCAATGCACACTCTGTGTCCACTAACTACTCTTTGTGTTATTGATTCGCCTTGTGAATTTTTCACGACAGTGACACCTCCTTTCTTAGGTACGACATGCACTGGGCTAACCCATTTACTGTCGGAGATCGGGTATATAATTCCAGCTTCTATTAGCTTTTTGATTTCATCTCTGACTACAGTGCTTAGAATCGGATTGATTCTTCTTTGAGGTTCTCGAGAGGTTTTGCAATCCTCTTCTAATAGAATACGGTGCATACAAATTGAAGGGCAAATTCCTTTTAAGTCTGATATGTTGTAACCTAACGCAGTAGGGTATTTCCTTAGAACGTCTAAAAGTTTTTGAGTTTCGAGCGTTTCTAAACTGGAATTCACTATTACAGGTCGAGTTTGTTCAGTATGAAGGAATTCGTATCGTAGATATTTAGGTAGAACTTTAAGTTCTAGTTTTGGTTTCTTGGAACATGGCATATGATCGGGTGTAAGTGCTATACTTTCGCTTAGACTGTCATCTTTATATGGTTCTCGCCAATTGTCGTCTTCGAATATCAGAGGGGTTTCGATTTTAATTATTTCGGAATATGTGGTTTGTTCAACTTCCATCTCTCTCACGCACTCGTCTATAATATCGAGTAAATAACATGTGTCATTCATGGCGGGTGCTTGTAGAAATTGAGTGAGGATGAATTCCACTTTTTCCTCTCCGACTTCGAATGTTAATCTGCCCTTCTTTACATCAATTATCGCTCCAGCTGTGGCTAGGAATGGTCTTCCTAATATGATAGGGGTAACTGAGTCCTCGGTTATGTCCATGATGATGAAATCAGTAGGGATATAGAATTGACCTATTCTAACTGGGACGTTTTCCAGTATACCTACAGGATATTTAACCGATCGGTCGGCTAATTGGACGGACATTTTCGTGGGTCTGAGTTCTCCCATCTCTAGCTTTTTGCAAATAGATAAGGGCATGACACTAATGCTTGCTCCTAAGTCACATAGAGCTTTGTCTATGACAAATTTTCCAATATTACAAGGTATAGAGAAACTACCTGGGTCTTTTAGCTTAGGAGGCATATTGTTTTGAATGATCGCGCTACACTCGGCAGTGAGTGTAACTGTTTAGTTATCCTCTATCTTCTTCTTGTTGGATAGGATTTCCTTAAGAAATTTAGCATACGAGGGCATCTGAGTGATGGCTTCTGTAAAAGGTATTGTTATATTGAGTTGTTTCAGAAGTTCAACGAATTTCTTGAACTGGCCCATCGTTTTGGAATTTGTAAGTCTCTGAGGATACGGGATTGGTGGTGTATAAGGTGGTGGAGGTATATAAGGCTTCTCTTGCTCCTCTTCCTCTTGCGTTTCGCTTTCCTTTTCTTTTTCTTTAGGCTCATTGGCTTGTTCAGGCGGCTCGCTCTGCTTTTGATACATGGCTGGATTTTCTAGTCTCGGGTCAACAGGTCCGTCGAGTTCTTTTCCACTTCTCAATATCACAGCATTAGCATGTCCTTTCGGGTTGTGCTGTGGTTGACCAGGAAAAATTCCAGCTGGTGCCGCAGTAGATGCTTGTTGTTGAGCTACTTGTGAGATTTGCGTCTCAAGCATCTTATTATGGGTGGCTAAAGCATCAACCTTGCTAGCTAATTGTTTTATCTGCTCATTAGTATGTAGATTTTGATTCATAACGTCTTTATTAGTTTGAGCTTGGGAAGCAACGAAGTGTTCAATCATGATTTCTGGGTTAGATTTCCTAGGAGCATTAGGTCCATTACCGGGATGATTTGGGATAGCTTTTGGATAACCGGGTGGTGTGGCAGGAGCTTGTACAGGCGCGTATAACGCGTTGTTACTTTTGTATGAAAAGTTCAAATGATTTTTCCAGCCTAGGTTATAGGTATTGCTATAGGGGTTCCCTTGTACATAGTTTGCTTGTTCAGTTGTAACTCCTGTTAGAAGTGGGCATTCTGGAGCAAGATGTGATTGAAGACCACATAGATCGCAAGTTTGGACAACTGCAGCTACGGTAGCTGCAGGAGTAGTGGTAAGGTTTTCTAGCTTTTGGGTAAGAGCTTCCACTTTAGCGTTGACTTGGTCCAGCATATTCACTTCAGACATTCCACCTTTGGTTTGGGATTTCTCCACATTAGCTCTTTCGCTTCCCCATTGATAGTGGTTCTGGGCCATACTTTCGATAAGTTGATTTGCTTCGGCATATGGTTTATCCATCAGTGCGCCACCAGCAGCGGCGTCTATAGTCATTCTTGTGTTATACAACAGACCGTTATAAAACGTATGAATGATTAGCCATTCTTCTAAACCATGATGAGGACAGAGTCTAATCATGTCCTTGTAACGTTCCCATGCTTCGAAAAGTGATTCGTTATCTTTTTGTCTAAAACCGTTGATGTTAGCTCTAAGCATAGCAGTTTTGCTTGGTGGGAAATATCTAGCCAAGAAGACTTTTTTCAATTCATCCCATGTGGTGATTGAATTTGAAGGAAGGGATTGGAGCCAGGCTCGAGCTCTGTCTCTTAAAGAAAAAGGAAATAGGCGCAATCGTATCGCCTCGGGGTTTACACCATTCTCTTTTACAGTGTCTGCATACTGCACAAACACTGACATATGTAGGTTAGGGTCGTCAGTAGGAGATCCAGAAAATTGGTTCTGCTGAACGGTGGATAGAAGCGAAGGTTTCAGCTCGAAATCGTTTCGAGCGATAGCAGGGGCGGCAATGCTGTTGTGAGGCTCCGCTTGCGAAGGAACTGCGTAGTCCTTAAGAGCGCGAGGCGGATTTGGTACGTCAACCATTGTCGATTCTTCGATAGATTCCGATAACAGGATATCAGGAATTTTAGTTGGAGGGAGGTTATTGAGAGATCGGTATTCTTGAATTCGGCGTCTTAATCTTAAGTAATGCTCTATATCGTTAATTTGTAAATGAAAAGGCTCGTTTTGAGAACGAGTGTTTGGCATACACAGAGGGAAATATAAAAAGATGCCTTAGTCTAGACAGCGTTGTTTTCAGATTACACTAGTGACTAAACTAAATTCCCCAGCAACAGCGCCAAAAACTTGATGGGGTCTGCGATCGACTTAATGTATGACGGTATCTTAACTGGAAGCGCACAGCCTATCGAGGTAGTAATAAAAGATTGTCGAATCCACAGGGACTTTGTAATCATGCTAGTGTTGTAAAACAGGTTGGTTTAGCTAAGGCGGAAATTGTCACGTTGGTTTTGGGAAAATTAAGGAAGGTAAATTAATTGATTTTAAAGTAATTATAAAATGAACGGTCGGTATGCAATAGAGTCGACCTAAGGGATCTAATCGGACCTAGGCATATAAGGATGGTCAACTTGGTTTATCTGTAGAATTAATCAGTTTAAAAACCCTCAACTCACACTTTCATGGTCTTATCTCGGATTATACGTCTAAAGCCCTATACCTGCTTTCGCTAGCCTATAAGTGTTTAGAAGTATTTTTTGGAAACTTAATTAATTCTAATTTGGTTTAAAGCGCTTTCACTGTATTTAGATCAAATGCCTAACTTTAGCTATCCGGTTAAAAACCTCACACTTTCGTGGTCTCGATCTAACCTATTTACTCTTCTTACTTTCGTAACAAAGATTTTATTATTAAGCATAAAAAGTTATAACCAGAGTTAAGTTGATTAAAGTTTTAGCCTAAGTTTGATAGATGCCTAATGTCTCTTACTATCCCATACCGACACTAAAGGTTTAGCTAGCCATAGAAATTATAATAAACATACTGTAAATAAAAGCAAACAAATATAAATTGGACATTATAAATAATAAATAACAAGCATGCATTAATTAATTAATTAAAATGAATTTAATACAATTGCAAAATAGAAACCTGACAGTAAAGCCAATACTTCAATCCTTCTTCCACAAATCGGAAACTCGGACTTGGTATCAGGAGTATTGCAAATTCTGAAGCTTGAATGATAAATCCTAAACAATAATAATAATTCCCTAATGTTGGAAATTATTATTTGGACAGTGGAATTAAAAGAATTGAAATAAACAAATGCTGGAAAATAATAACTGAAATAATACTGGTTTTGATTTTGCCAGAGCTTCGGCACAATTAAGCTGTAATAAACTCCGTGTTTCTAACATTCAATGTTGAGGTATTTATAGAAGAATAAAATCTGGCAGTTGGCTTGAAAACTTGTAACTAAGCCTTCCTTCAAAATCTCCAAAAATATAGTAACGTGAGTAGTTGAGGGAGAAATGGTGAACGTGGTGTTTGACTGGAGAGAATTAAGGAGTTTGGAAACTCCTTCTGTTATGCTTGCCACGTTCTGCATTTTCCAAGTGAACTGTTATACGTATTACGTTCGTTACATGAGCGTTACGAGCAGCTTTTGGTCTTTCCCGTTTTACGGTCGTGGCCACTGTGTTACGGTCGTAACACTCTTCAAACTGGCTTACGGTCGTGGAAGCTTCATTACGACCGTCACAGCTACAAAAATGCAGTTCTTTGACAGATTTATCTTTTTCTTCTGATCTTTTGATGCTTTCTTGCATTGTTTCATGTTTTCTTCTATTTTGAGCTCAGTTATGAATATCTGCAAAAAGTGATGACAAACTCGAAATATTCGGGAATTAATCGGGTCAAAATAATAAAGAACGGGCGAATTTCATAGAAAATAAACGATACGATTTCGTGTTATCATCTAGCAAGATCTCTAGGCACCTCACAATCATCCTCACCTTCGTCCTTGGCTTGGTTGATCAGATTTTTGAAGTCATAACTGGCAGTAGCAGAGTTGTTATCAATGGGATCCAGAGTGGATATGGATCTGCATTATGATACGTGAGTGTGTGTAAGAAAAATAGTTGTTTTGATAAAGTGAGAGATAGAAAAGAAAAACAAGGAACACAAAATTTGTATGCAAGAAACGTCTAATGTTTTATTAATGATATATGAAAATGACAAATAATAAGCCCTTACAAGCATAGCCAAGGTGCCTCAGGAAAGTCACTGGGCCACAAAGTTTCAAACTGTTTATTACAAATCTTAAATAAAAGTTAATTACTGTGGAATAAAAGAAACGGGTATGAAGTCCTTCGCTGTCCAGTTTTTTAGTCCACCATTGATTGTAGGATAGATCCAACTGTCGATGTCTGAATCCTCTTCATTGTCTTCAATTGCATTAACTCCCAGATTTCTGATATGTAGAGGAGGACTTCCAATCCGTGCGCGCCTAACAGCCCTCTGAGCCCCTGTAGTAAAGCCCAAACCTAATTTGTCAGTTTTATGAGTGAAATCAAGGAGCTAACCCCAATTGGTACACCCACCTTCTTCAATTACAGCCCTGGCGTCTTTGAGAGAAGCCATCTTCAATGGAGCTTTGTTGGTAGTAACTTTAGTTGATGTCGAGAACTGAGGGACCTCTTCGAAATTCTGACAAGGTGTTTCTATGAATTCCCCTTCCATCTCTATGTAACATAAGGAATTGAGATGACTCACCATATACTCTTCCTCACCTTGCACCGTGATAATCTTTCCCTTCACCGAATATTTCATCATTTGATGGAGCGTGAAAGTAACTGCCCCAGCCTTATGAATCTAAGGATGACCCAGCAAGCAAGAATATGATGGTCTGATATCTATTACGTAGAAGGTGGACCCAAATATCTGAGAACCCACATTGACAGGGATGTCCACCTCCCCATGCACCATCCTTTTTGACCCATCAAAAGCCCTTACCACAATGTTACTCGGCTTTAAAATCAAACCCTCACAATCCAAACGGTCTAGCGCTTTCTTCGGTAGAACATTCAGTGAGGACCCAATATGTACTAGCACATGGGCCATAGTGGTGCCCCTGCACTCAATCGAGACATGCATAACATTATTATGATTTCTCACTTTAGCAGTCAGATCCGCATCTGAAAACCCTAACCCAATGTCAGCAGTCAAGCTAGCAACACAATCTTTGAACTGATCGGCTGAAGTTTCCTGCGGCACATGCACATTCTTGAGAAACGCGATTAAAGCCTTCGCATGGGCTTCAGAACACAACATCAAGGAAAACATGGAGATCTTCGATGGGGTCTGCCCCAGTTGCTCGACTACGTTGTAGTCGCTCTTCTTGATAATTTTAAAAATTTCCTCTATCTCTTGTTTCGAGGTTTCTACAATGATCTTCTTAGGTGCCTCCGTCCGGGCAGGCTCACCTATGATTTCTTTACCCCGAGTCTCGGATGGCTCGGCGACAGGGGTGATAACTGGAGTAGGAACTGGGACAGTAGTTTATGTAGTAGCATATGGAATGACAACAGGTTTGTGGATAGTCAGAGGGGAGATCTCGGGAGAAAAGAGTCTTCCACTTCTGGTGACCTTATTGGGCCCAACAATATTACTGATATTTGTATCAGCTTCTTTAACCCTCAGATCTTGTTTAACACCATGGTAATATACATCAGCACCGTAGTGCCATGGGATAACCTTATCTGAGGTATATGGGATGGGACCCGGAGCAGTGATTATTAATGGATCAATTCTTGGAACGGGTGTAACCCTAACAGGTTTTCTCGAGGAAACCATGGAAGGATTGGCAGTAATGGTTATGATGGCAACATCTTCAAACAGAATCATAGTCTTCTCAAACAAAATTTCTTTATTATCCATCAGGCGCTGAACACCTGACTTCAATAGACAACAACCAAAAGGAAGAATTGAACACATGTGGCAAGCTTCACCACAACCCAAAAATAAACCGGCCAACAACAAAATCCTCTTAACCATCATCAAAGGAGTAGAAATTTCTTCCACAGAGGTCACAAACGAATCGGTGTCCACAACATTGACTCCCTGACCATGTTTGGGCATAAGAGCAGTTATAACGTTTGGCTTTTCCGGAGCATCAAACTCAATCTCTTTAGCTTCCAGCAAATCTTGCACTTTATTCCTCACAGCCCAACAATCGTTTGTATTATGGCATGGGCTTTCCGAATGGTAGGCGCACAACGCGTTGGGATTGTATCTGGGAGAAGTAGTGTTTGGATTCTTGGGAGCCTCTTTCAAGGTTTCCAAGTTGGATTTTAACAGATGAGGCAGAACTTCAGCTAAAGTCATGTTGATGTGGGTAAATTATTGTTATGGTCTTTCCACCCTTTGCTGATTGTTGCGTTATGGAGCACCCGCGAGTCTTGATATCACTATAGTATTTATCGTTTGAAGGTGTTCAATTCTGCTTTGGCCCCTCGGGTTGTAGACTGCACTAGCTTCCTTGTTACAGGTGAAAGGATTCTTTTCCGCGCTTGACGAAAGATCCTTATGTATTTTACCACTTCAAATACCAGCTTCTACTCTCTCTCCAGTCAAGATCAACTCAGTAAACCTGACTGACGAACTTTCGATCAGATGATTGAAAAATGGACCAGATAGCGTCCCTAGAAACATGTCAACCAACTCCCTATCAGACAAAAGGGGTTGGACCCTTCCAGCCAAGTCTCTCCACTTTTGAGCATAGTCCTTTAAACCTTCACTTGCACCCATGGACATACCCTGGAGCTGAGTACGAGTGGGAGCAAGGTCGGCGTTATACTGATACTTCTTGTAAAAAGCAGCAGCAAGGTCTTCCTAGGTTTGGACACTGGCTCCTTCCAACTGATAAAACCATTCAAGCCGAGTCCCTGACAAACTATCTTGAAAGAAGTGTACATACAAATTTCTATCAGCAGTGTGGGGTTGGATTTTTCTTACGTAAGAGAGGATATGGAGTTTTTGACACGATACTCCATCGTACTTGGCAAAAACCGGAGCTTTGAATTTATGAGGGATCACCACTCCCGATACCAGTCCTAGTTCTCTGAAATCCAAACCAGGGATCTTCTGAAGTTCCATAGAACTCAGAAGGTCTTCTAGCTGCTTGTATCTATCCTCAGCAAGAGGATATTTCTCGTCATCATAATACGTATCGTTATCAGAAACTGCTGGACTAGGGTCCTTTGTCCTTTCTTGGTTCTCCCCGTCCTTGGATGAGGAGGTTAGATCAGCTGATTGTCTTATCCTTTCTCCAAATCTTCTACCCATGTTCAGAATACCGACCTTCTTCTTTTTCTTCTTCTCTTTCAAAATAAGGGTCTTCAGATCCTCTTTCCCTTTAGCCAGACTTAGGAACATCTGTTGCAATTGGGAGTTTTGTTCCTAAAGATCTTTGATGGCTTGATTGGAAGACATAACTGCTATAATAAACAACGAAGAAGATGAGAAACTTGTAAGGGCACCAGTAATGATGTGCATGATAATGGGATGTGCATGTAATGATTTCAAAGACTTTGGGAGATTTAAATTTTCAAACCAAAAATTAAACAAACTTTATTAGATTAACTTTGAAAGGTTCAACAATGCCTTTAAGGCGTTACAAAGAAGTAAATAAAACAAGATCTAAAACTAGAAAAAAAAAGAAAAATCAAAAGTCCCATGGTCGCTTCCTCTTTGTGATGATATAGTAATTGATCACTCTTTCTTCCTCGAGCTGCCTGGTGAGCTTCAAAATATTCCTTTCTTGTTCATGGTACTTTTCTCAGTAAGTATCCCGCTCATTCTTCAGCTGAATCCAAGACCTCTGCAACTCCCCAGGATCAGTGGGCATGTAAGGATAAAGAACCATGTAAGGAATGCCCTCTTCAATAGTGGGCTCTATAATCACTGGTAATACGACTTCATAAGGCATCCCAAGTATCTGGGCACAAGCTTGGACCCATTGGAGGTAAGGCTGCATAGGAAGGGAAGTCTTTGGTCCCAACTCTTGGGGGTCATATCTGTTCACCATGCCCAAAGCTCATATAAATCTCTGGCGGTTCTCCTTAATGTCCTCCTTATAGTCCAACACAATGTCTTCGAGAAGTAACTCATGGGGACCATCTCTTCGAGCACGACCAAATTGTTGCAGAGCTAGACAAGGATTGTAAGTTATACCCCCTCTGATACCAAGCAACGGGACATTAGGGTATCCCCCACAACGGTTAATAACATCAGTGTCTTCCATAGCCCGGGAACACCAAAGAATATTTGTATGAGCAAGTGATATTATTCTGTAGGACCAACCCAAACCTTCTTCGTTCTTCAGCACAGACTTAGGAAGGTGAGAAATAAACCACCTCGATAGCAAAGGAATGCAATACATAAGAGTCCCTCTTCTCCTCACGGTATGAGTATAGAGAGCATGCAAGATATCTCCAAGCAAGGTAGGCATAGGATTGCGAGAAAGGAAAATCTTGATGGCATTCACATCTACAAAGGAGTTTGGATTCGGGAAGAGAACCAAACCATAGATAAGGAGAGCCAAGACATCTTCAAAAGCCTGAAAATCCAAATTATCCCAGAATAGCTGAGCTTGGTCTATCAGAAATTTGGATAGAAAACCTTCGACCCCGCTTCGTGTTTCCCAATTGGATACTACATCAGCCCGTTTCAAATGTAGAGTTGAGGCAATGTCTTCTTGTCTAGGAGCTTCTTCCATACCTGTGAAGGGTACCTGTTCAAGAATGGATATGCCCAATAGATGATAGAACTCTTCCAAGGTGGGTACCAGCTGGTAATCTGGAAAGGTGAAGCGATGATGCATGGGATCGAAGAACTGAAATACTACGCTCATCATCTGTTCATCAAGGTTTGAAGTAACTAGGCTAAGAAGTTGACCGTGTCTCTTAATAAACATATAAGTCTCAGAAACTCTTAAAGCTAACTCCTTAAGTTGGGCAGGTAACTGCACAAAGTTGACTCTGATAGTATTTCTACGCATGGAAGTCATGATCTGCAAAACAGAACAAAGATAAATTCCCTTGGTCTTTGAAATGGTTAGTGAAATGAAGCATGAATGCCATGTTATGATCCATGATGTCATGATAAACCAAGGGTATAGCAAACAACAGGTATTGCAAACACAGTCAAATTACACAAAACCCTTAGGTTTAAGGCTTGCATGAGGTCAAAGGTAGTACCCTCTTGAAGTTAAGTTGGTTTCAACCTGTCCTAGAAAAAAGTAACCGGGTTCTACAGGATCTCAATATCACTGACCATCCTCCATCGGTCATGGTTTCAACTCACACAATCATTTCTTGTGGCCGGAACTATCTCGAGAGTATGGTGTCAATGAGTGTAGCATTGAGTATCAACAAGTTCCTATATTTACACCGAGGCCATCTATCTCACTACTTTCTAATGGCCAAGTTGGTCGATTAAAGGTTCTAAGGAGAGTTGATGCTTAACGACACCACGCAGCGGCCTCGTATTCTCCTCGTTTCTCCACAAGGGATACCGGTACCAACCAATGTTCCACATCAATGTAGCTACTGCTTCAACTGTATCGGTCTACGCTGTACAGTTCCCTCACAGTTTATTGACTCTTACCTAAAAGGTGTCCCCAGATCCAGGTTAGGATCTATAGTAACTCCCAGATAAAAACCCTTAAAAGTAAATCAAACAAAGCAATCAAGAGAAGCAATTTTAGTGACCTAGATCCTAAGGTATACCTCACTTATTATTATTCCCCAGCAGAGTAGCCAATTCTGTGATACGGTGACAAAACCGACTGTTTTGAAATGCTAGTTTGTGTTTTGCGTTTTTTGTTTGCAAAATGTCGCGGTAAGCAAGAGTCACCACCGACTTTTATTTTATCCAACCAGAAAGGAAAAAAGTACAGAAAAAATCCTTTTTTGAGATGTTATGAGTACGGGGGGTAGATTATATAAAGGGAAGGTGTTAGCACCCTTTCTATCCATGGTTTTCCATGGGCTCTTAGGTACTTGCACATCTTTTTTAAAATGCTTGTGTATGTGCTTTATTTTTTTGAAAATTTTGACTTCGTGATAACCCTTGTATAAGTCCTCAAAGGAGTGACGAAGTTGTTTTGAAAGTTTGTTTGAAAATTTATAAGTGTGAAAAGCCTTGATTTGAGCAAGTACTTACTAGCATCTACCTACTCGAAAAAAAGATCGTTTATTTTCTCGTTTCCTTTAGACAGTGCTATCCTACTATTGAGAAATTGGTAGCCCCATCGTTGGAGTTGTAAGGGTCAATTCGAAAGGGACGTACGATCACTAAAGCAATGTTAGGACATCTTAGTAATAACCCTTGAGTCTTAAGATCATATTCGAGGAAACATTTCCAAGGCAACATTTCGAATGGGACATTTGATCTTTTTAGACAGTAGGGCAACCACTAAGACACCCTATGCTTAATGATCGTTTACTGAAGGCAACCGAAGTGAGAGTATACCCTAAGGGTGATATGTGCGAGTGATTTGTTTTTAGTTATTTATCTTTGCACATTAGGGTTTTCTAACTGTATTAAATTATCATGCAATCTTGTCATACAATCCTATTAACATGCATCTAGACAGTTAAATATTTGCAGAAATTAAGATGCGAGAAAGTAAATCTACGCAATTACAAGGCTTCGGGGAGGGGAATTAATTACATAGCCAAAAAACCCAGGAAAAAGCGATAAGTAAAAAAACCTAGGTTAAACTATTACAAACCATGAGCATTTACAGAAATATTAAAAAAATAAATGATGTGCGCGCGATGAATCGAATACGAGATAATTAGGGTTTTGACCCTTGCGTAAACCTAATTGCGATTAATTGAAAAAAAATTATTTTTATTTGAGAAAATAATGCTTAATTGAATTAAAAAAAAGAACCTAATTACTAATTCATTTTAGTTAAGAAAAATAATTAAATTAACCTATTTTTATATTTTTGTTTATTTGAAAAATAAAAGAATTAAATCAATAATTTAACCTAATTTGCCAATTAGTTTTAATCATAAAAAGGTTAAAATTGCCCTAAATCAAACCAAATTAAATTAAATTAGAAAAATAAATTTTGATAAAAAAAGTCTAATTCTAATTTTTGATTTCTAGATTTTATGATTTTTATGAAAAAAGAAGAAAGTAATTAGTTGTCAATTAAAATAAAAAAGTATTAAAAGAATTAAAAATAAATAAATAAACAAAGGTGAGATGGGCCTGTATTTAGAAAAAAGGGGGGGTTGGAATGTAAATTCCTGGGCCCAAAAGACTAAGGCCTGCTTGAGTTTACTCTCATCCAGTGTGCATGCTTGACTGAGGCGTACAGTGGTCCTTCAGGGGGAAGGTGTTGGATCTAGAGCGTTGATGAGTGGGACAGCCAGATCTTGAGTTGCATGGTGAATGCTTTGACGTGAGGTATACCTGATCATTTAATGAAAAATAACATGAAGCAAATATGGGACCTGGGGATCGAACCCATGTCCTTAGGCTTATTCCTGATACACGCTTGCCAACTGGGATAATTGGCTTATTTGAATATATAATGAAAACAAAGTCTAATATATGAAAAGAAACATGGTTAATGGAAAAACACTTGGAAATTTAAATAACCCAGTCAATGAATGCCACGCATCCATCTTCTTCCTCCAAGCCGTCGTGTTAGGCTATACACCTTTACCTACAGACATGTCGTTGTAACTACAAACCTGTGTATTTCAAAAATGGTCCATAAGCAATATAAATGATCGTGGCTGGTACCAATCAACTCGTCTCACCCATACGAGTCTCATGGTACCAAAATTAATGTCCAATTTTACCTATCCTGCAATGTCCAATTTCAAACATAATGACAAACACGAATATATCATCAAAATATGCAACGAATGAGTAAATTAATGAAAAAAAATTTGAGTTTGGGAGCAAGTCGTGATACCTATATCTCGTAATTCCAGGAGTGAGAGAGCTTGCAAATGGGTGGGATTCCTTCTGGAGATGTCCAACAATCTACTGGAAACCTGAGAATGGCACGAATTGGCCTCTAATACAAAAATTGGATCGCCACTTTTCTTGCAATTTTTTGAGTTTTGTTTCACCTCTACACGGCTGCTTCTCACCCCTCCTTGCTTTGGAGATGTTACATATATATTAGAGAACGCATTAGGGTTGTAAAACTGATCACATCTTTGGAAGTTTTTCAAGATTTGATTTTGTTTTCACGGCATATGTAAACCTTACAAATTTGGCTCAAATCCAATCTTTTCAAACAAATTTGCCTTGCACGATTTGATCTCATTTGACAGCCTATAAGATCTATTTTCAATGCACAATTCATCCCTAAAATACAATATATAATTTATTAGGGTTTATTTGATTTTATTTGAATTTTAAATGAATAAAAATCAAAATAAATTAAATAAATGAATAAATAAAGCATGGGGGGTCGCATAGGTTGTGGACTATGTTAGGAATGAGATGCAATCATAAAAAGTTGGGCCCATTTAGCAAAAAATGCAAAAATGAGCATGTTTGACTTTTGGCAATTTTCCAAAAAAAAGTCAACTTGGCCAATGCATAACACTCTCAATTTTGACCCTAGAGAGGTGTTCTTGGATTTTTTAGAAAGATTAGGATGTCCTCTAAGCAACCCCTTTGGTCTCATCTCAATTGAGTCTTCCATGTTCATGTATGAAGCCTTGACCTAAAAGGTGTTTTTGGTGACTTTACAAAATGACCTATAATGTCCAAATTCTTATCTTTTTGTGAGTGCATATTTTGAACTTGGGAGCTGAAGATGACTTTTAGGGAATTTCATCCTATTCAAAATGAGCTTTGGATGGGTTATTTTTGATAAAGTATGAGAAAGTTATGCTTGGTCAAAGTTGAGTTGACTTTTCCTGCAAAACCCTAATTTAACAACTTTTGGGCTTTGATGAATTGTGAGCAATCCTTGATGAATCATGATAAACCCTTGATAAAATGATTAGTTATACTTCAAAATAAGGAAGTTGACCAAAAATATTGAAGTTTGACTGCATGTGAGCCATAGTTGACTTTTGACCTAGCACAGTCAATTTCTAGGTATTTGAGCAATCGACTGAGCAAACTTCCTCTATAAGGCTTGAAACTTGACATGGATGTTCTTGAGAACATATTAGGAAAATGGTGAGAATTTGGGATCCTTTGGACTCAAGCATCTTGATGCAAAATGAAAACCCTAATTTGAGGTAGATTGCCTTAGGAGAGAGTTTGTCTGGTCAACTTTTGGACTCCCTTGAGGAATTTGAGGACCTCACTTGATATATATTGAGAAATATGGAAGGGAAAATTTTTGGGTACAACACCTGTCGACATGAGAATTTGGAGTTTTTCTCTATCGTGTTTTCGACTGCACACCTCTGTGCAGATGACGTCATGCATAATTATGACTACTTTCTAAGAAACAGTTCCCTATGTCACTTCCATTATTTCTCATAATCACTCATATGTTTTAGGGTGTGGGTTTTTGAAGAAAACCCACCAACTTTTACACTTCTTTTGCGTCATCATCGTTGGATTAGTTCTACTTGTCAGTGATCAAGGGGTGTGATTTTTCTTTAAATACCCTTTTTTGGGTTACATTCATATCTTCTTCTGCATTCATCTCTTCCTCTTGCTCACCCATGAAAGAAAAAAAAACCCTTTGTTTCCCGTGTTTTCTACTGAATATCAGACGATGGTAGCTTATGGTTCTTCTTTTATTTCTACAGGTGCTAACCCAGTGGATTTTTCTCTTACAGATACCACCAATTTACCAGTTATTGTACAGCCTAAATCAACTGACGCTAGCACCACTTCAACCTGGCAACAACAAATGCTCATTCCATTTGCAGTTTTTGGAGAACTCTATACTTTTCATGGTCCATACCCTACCCTAAATAATGACCCTAAAAAATTTTAGGGAATTTTTCCTTTTTACACTCTTGCGAAACCTCTCTCATTTTCTCAGGATTTCACACTTGACATAAAGTTTGTGGATTCTTCTAACAGGCATTTTCGTTCTACATCCATTCCTAGAAATTTTGCCTATTTAGCGTGGCTCGACATGGTCTAGGCTAAGAAGAAATATGTTGTAGCCCAAATATTTCCCTCCCATTTCCTTAAGGAATTCTCTTAGGGTTCTCAAAATTCTCAAGGATGCTCAAGAGTTGGTCAACATATTCTTCTCCTAAGCAAGGGGCTCACAACTAGGGTTTCACTTTTCACAAGGAGATTTAGGTTTCTAAGATATTAAATGGAATTCATTGTTTCTTATATGTCTTCAAGAATGCTCATGCCAAATTTCAGGCCTTCCATCACAAGTTTGCTGAGTCAATTGCTCACATGACTGAAAATCAATTGTATTGGGTAAAAAGTCAATCGTGGTCAACATATAGTCAAACTTCAAGATTTTTGGTCAACATCAATATTTCAAAGTCATACTCATCATTTGATAAAGGTTTGATCATGATTCCTCAATAAAATCCCTCAAATCATCAAAAGTCAAAAGATGCTAAATTAGGGTTTCCTTAGGAGAAGTCAACTGAACTTTGACCAAGCATAACTTTCACATGCTTCATCAGTTTTTCCCCAACCAAATCTCATTTTGAAGGAAATTCAATTATCTACAACTTTGTATATCTAAGCTCAAGTCCAAAAAAAATGCTTCATTTGAGAGACATGGGTCAATACATTAAAGATCATTTCAAAAGTCAGCAAAAAGACACTTTTTGTCAAGGCAATTTACATCAAGATAAATCTCCAGATGCAAAAATGATCAAAAGAGATATTGTGGGGACATATCGAGTTTTCCAAAATGTCAAAGATCACTTTCAAAATATGAAAATTGAGAGAGTTATAACCAGTGCAAGTTGGAAAATTTTGAGCAAATGCATGAAGTTCAAATTGAGCAAACTTGATATTTTGGGCTATTGGGCCATTGTTTTAAGATCAAAACGTGTATTATGTAATTGCAAGCTTCTCAAGTCATATTTAAAGCATGTGTTTTGATGAAGACAACATGGACATCAACATTCAAAGGATGTGCAAAAATCTTATCAACATCATATAAAAGTCTTGAAGATTATTGAAGAATTATTAAAGAATCATCAAATGTCAAAATGGTATAAATAATTCTTAAAATCTTGAATATAGATGTTCACAATATGCATTCATAAACATATACATATTCCATAACTTTAACATCAAGAAAAACTTTGTTTGAAATATCTTTCAAAAAGTATTTTTGAAAATAACCCTTTAGGAACCGGTTCCTCCCTAACAGGGAACCGGGTTCCAGACTTACTCAAAAAACATGTCCCTGGTTTTTGTACCAGGAACTGGGTTGTACCAATAGGGGAACCGGTTCCTGTGTGATATGTTTTGAAATCTGAGTTCTAACGTTCACTAAGAACCGGGTTCCTCCTGTGTCGGAACCGGTTCCTAGCGAACCAGTGCAACTTTTCTTTTGTTTTTTAAACATTTTTCTAGTGGTATCTTTTCATGAATGCATTGCAACTTTTCATATGAATTGGCATGAATGAAGAGGTTCTTATGACTTTATAAAATGCAGATTTTTTCAGATTTTAAAAAAAAAAGAACACATATAACATTTTCATACTACAAACACCTTCTTCATTTTAACAATTTTCTCATTCATTCAAATTTGCACATAAACTTTCATGTGTTCATAATTTTGTGAAACTTGCCATACACACTTTCATTAAATCATTACAAGTTTCATACATACATTGTGAACATTTATATACATTGTTGAGAATTGTTTTTATCTTGAAGAAGAAGATCAATTGAAGATTGATAAAGCTCTCCATATACTTCAAATAAACTATTGTATTACTTAAAGGTTTTCCCTTACTATCCAGGATTGTTGGAAGTAAGTGTTGTGATTTGAAGAGGATTGTTCTTCATTCACATTAGTGTTTGTTTGGTCTTAAAGGTGTTAAGAACCTTTGATCACCCTATAGATTAGATAGTAAGCATAGGCTGTACAATCATTCTAACTATAGTGAAATCTCTTTTGTGTTGGAAAGGGGACTGGAGTACTCTCGGATTGTGAGGGGAACTAGGATATATCACCGTGTTCTTTACTTTTCCGCATTTATCGCTTTCATCACCATAATCAGGAAAAGATAAAGATATAATCAAAACCTTCAAACACTTAACCAAAAATTACTACCAAGCATTCTCATAAAACCGAATAAATTTTTATAAGACCTAATTCACCCCCCCCCCCCTCTTAGGCACTCTGAGACTTACAATTGGCATCAGAGCAAGTTATAGGTAACTTGTTCCTAAAGATCTAGAATGGCTTCCGCAAATCATCAACCAGTTTTCAGAGATGGTGGTAGTAACAACAAGCCTCCTCTATTCTGTGGAGAATATTTTGACTTTTGGAAAATACGCATGAAGGCGCATTTAGAAGCGCAAGGAGAGGAAGTATGGGATGCTGTTGAAAATGGTCCATTTATCCCGATATCAGTAATCAATGGCATTGGTTCTGCAAAGCCCAAAACTGCATGGGACGACGATGATAAAAAGAAAGTTCTCTATGACAAAAAGGCAATAAACCTTCTTCAAGGTGCACTCAGTATGGACGAATTTTTCCGTGTCTCGAACTGCAAGACAGCAAAAGAAATATGGGATACCCTGGTTCAAACTCATGAAGGAACGACTGAAGTAAAAAGATCAAGGCTAAATACCTTGAGTCAAGAATATGAACTATTTCGAATGCAGCCCGGAGAATCCATTCTTGACTTACAAAAGAGATTTGTGCATTTGACAAATCACTTAAATGCTCTTGGTAAAACCTTGACAAATGATGAACTCAACTTGAAAATCCTTAGATCATTGACTAGGGAATGGCAACCAAAGGTAACGGCAATCTCGGAAAAGAAGAGTCTCTCCGCAATGACTTCCGCTACATTATTTTGCAAACTTCAAGAATACGAAACGGAACTCGGTGGACTTGAAAAACATGAAAATTTAGAGAAGAAATCCAAAGGCATTGCTTTGAAAGTTGATTCAAAAGAAAGTCAAGATAAAGATGCATCGCAGGAAGATGAAAACTTCTTGCTTCTTGTAAAAAGGTTAGGAAAATATTTTGGTCATAAAAATAATCTTCATAATGCTAACTGTGTCAAAAGGAAGAAATTTTTTAATCATAAAGATAAAGAAGCCTCCACATCAACATAAGATGTCACATGTTATGAATGTGGAAAGCAAGGTCACATAAAGCCGGATTATCCAAAACTCTCCAAGAAAAATGGATTCAAAGGAAAAAAGGAGTTCAAGAACAAAAAGGCTTATGTTGCATGGGAAGATAATGAGATAAGTTCTTCATCTGATTCTGAAAGCGACGAATGTGCAAATCTAGCATTAATGGCTTCACATCACTCCGACGATGAAGAAGAGGTTAGTAATGAATTTAATCTTTTTGATGATGATGTTCAAGATGCTATTGATGAATTCTTGAAAGAATGCAAAAGTTTATACAAAAAGGTGTCAAATCAAGAAAAAGAACTTCTAATTTGTTTAGAAAAAATTGACACCATGACTAAAGATTTTGATCTTCAAAAACAGAATTTTATTAAAGAAATAGAAAACTTTGCATGCTCCAAGTGTGAATCAAATGTCTTTCAAATTGTTCAATTAAAAAGAGTCATTGAACGATATGAAAAAGGACAAATAGGATTGGAAGGATTACTAAGCCAACAACGTTATCCAAATGATAAAAGGGGTCTTGGTTATGTGAATTCTAAGAAACCAAGTAACAATCCCACTGTTTTTGTAAAGGCTAGTAATAGTTCCAATCCCAAGAAAGTAGAAAAGAAGCAAGTTGTTCATAATCATCAAAAGAAGAAGGCTAATGTATCGAAAAAGAAAACATTTCCTAAGAAGAAATCTTATCCTTCTAGATATAGAAGTAACTTTGAACCTACTTGTTTTTATTGTGGTATTAAAGGCCATACACCTAATGCTTGCTATGTTAGAAACTTTAGTATAGCAAGTGGGCATTATGTGTGGGTGAAAAAGGGAACTAACTATGAAGGACCCAAGGAAACTTGGGTACCTAACAAAGAATAATTTGTTTGTGTAGGTATGCTTGAAATCCACATCAAATGTTTGGTATCTTGATAGTGGATGTTCAAAGCATATGACAGGAGATGTACACCAATTTTCATATCTAGTACATAAAGCCAAAGGGTATGTCACCTATGGAGACAACACCAAAGGAAAAATTATTGGCGTTGGAATAGTTGGCACACCTCCATCCATTCAAATTGAGGATGTTCTCTATGTTGAAGGATTAAAACACAATCTTCTTAGCATAAGTCAACTTTGCGATAGAGGGTTCAAGATCAAATTCAACAAAGAAGAATGTCTCATTATGGATGAGGCAACCAATGAGGTAAAACTCAAAGGTATAAGATCTAACAATATTTTTATGATTACTCTAGATGATTTGTCTCTGAAGGTACAATGTTTTATGGTAAACAACAATGACGCTTGGTTATGGCACAAGAGGATTGCTCACATTCACATGGAGCACTTGAACAAATTGGTTAAGCATGACTTAGTTATTGGTCTACCAAAGATGAAGTTCATCAAAGACAAGTTCTGTAGCGCTTTCCCAAAGGGAAAACAGACCAAAACAACTTTCAAATCTAAGAATGTGGTGTCTACTACAAGGCTACTACAAATTGTTTCACATGGATCTCTTTGGTCCATCAAGAACAAAAAGCTTCGAAAAGAACTTGGTATTTTGGAAGAAGGTGATCACTAAATGTTTCTCATAAGGTGCACTCCTTCGTTTATATATGTTTTTATAAAATATGTGTGTATATATTGTTTGTACAAAACTTTTCCTTTCATAACATTTTTTTCAAGTTTGGCAATATTTGCATGTGGAACCCGGTTCCCATAATGGTAGGAACCGGTTCCTGGTTCATTTTCCAGAAACGTTATTTTTTCAAAAGCCAGGAACCGGGTTCACTATAGTGCAGAACCGGTTCCCAGCATGCAGACCGGCCACACGCCCCTTTTTGTGCTTAAGTGCTTTTTAAATGTGTTTTATGTCATAGTCAACATTCATCTCTCAAACCCTTCCACCTCCATTGACACACCTCATAAAAGCTCCAACATCTCTTTTTCTTCACCATCTTTTTAATACCCACTACTCCAAATCACTATATAATCACTTCTCCTTCACTATTTCATACTCAAATATCCCAATCTCTCACCTATTCCGAAAATCCCAAATCAAAACCCCAACTTTCAGATTTATCACAAATCTCCATGGGTCCTAAGAGAGCTACCAGATCTAGCAAGGGAAAGGCTCAGGTTGAAGAAGAGACTTCTAACATTCATCCTCAGACCATCAAATCCAGAAGGCTCACCTTCAAATCTCGTAATCGGAAGGTTCTTAAAGCTAAGTTTTGTAGGCTTCATACATTTCCTGCTCATAGATTTTTATTTCCTGCTCAGTTGGCCTCTGCTGGGGTTGCTAGATTTGTAGGTAACAATGGTGAAGTGTTTCCTGACCTTGTTAGAGAATTTTATCACAACTTAAAACTTATACCTGATGAATTTGGTGATATTACTCTAACCTCTCATGTTCTGTCAAAGAGTATCTATTTAACTGTTGAGGAATTTGGTGAATTGTTGGGTGTTTCGCATGAAGGTTTGGTTCTTGTTAATGGTGTTATTGCACATGATTGGCTACCATACAATAAGGCAGAAATTTTTATTAACATGTGTAGGCCAAATCAGCAAAATACCGCTCGTCAACAACTTCTCTCGTCATCAAATTTGTTTGGATCAAATCTCTCTGTAAGTGACAGAATGCTCCATCTTATTATTGCATATATCCTCTTTCCAAAGAATTCTAACCACTCGCATATCAATGAGTTTAAATTAATGGTCCTTAATGCATTAAGACGCCGTTGTTCGGTTAATTGGGCACTTTCCATTATGTACCATATGCAACTTATGGAATCTCTTGATGGTGGTTTACCATATGCTCGAGCCATTTCTCTCATTTTGGAAAATGCAAATGTTACCCTTCAACGAGAAGTTACAAGAATTCAAGGAGATAAAGAGGCAATTACAGATGAAACCGCCCTTAAAAACACAGGAATCATTCTAGATGCAAGAGGTCACTTTCACTACAAAGAGGACTTCGAACCAACTGTCCAATATGTTGCTCAACCTCCTGAAGGAGGCTACACCTTGGATATGTTGTTTAATCAGATGATAATCTTCCAAAGACATGTGGATGATCGCTTCGATATGCTCCAACAAGAAAATGCTTCAGCACGGCGACAACTACGAAATGTCCAAATAACTCAAAAGCTGATTCTTGATCACTTTGACAGAAAAGATGTTCTAGAGGAAGAGGTATCCGGAAGTGGTAGTGGAAGTGATGAAGATGATGATGAGATGAATGAAGATGAAGATTAAAAGATTTTTTTTTTAAATTTCTATGTCATTTCTTTTTAATGTGTTTTACTTTGTAATGTTTAGACAATGTTCTATTGTTATGCTTCGTGATGTTTAGGCATTTTTGTTTTATTGTAATTTAATGTAATCGTACAATTCGTTGTTCGTATTTTAGTATGTTTGAAATCGTACAATGTGTTATGTTTGTTCTTTAATGTATGGTTGTGTTTATGCACGTCTTAATTCTTTTATATGTATTTATTTCACTCTTTTCCCCATCCTTTTTGATGTTAACAAAGGGGGAGAAGAATATGCATATGTGTTGTTTTGTTTCAAAGAAATTGCAGGCCCAAATAAATATCAAACTCACTCCAAAATTCAAGGAATCATGGACTTAGGGGGAGCATACAATTTAGGGGGAGCCTTGCATTTGCTCAATATGTTTGCTACTCAAAACAACATAAACAATTCAAGAATCATTTTCAAGACTTGGTTGTCATCATCAAAAAGGGGGAGAATGTAATTGCAAGCTTCTCAAGTCATATTTAAAGCATGTGTTTTGATGAAGACAACATGGACATCAACATTCAAAGGATGTGCAAAAATCTTATCAACATCATATAAAAGTCTTGAAGATTATTGAAGAATTATTAAAGAATCATCAAATGTCAAAATGGTATAAATAATTCTTAAAATCTTGAATATAGATGTTCACAATATGCATTCATAAACATATACATATTCCATAACTTTAACATCAAGAAAAACTTTGTTTGAAATATCTTTCAAAAAGTATTTTTGAAAATAACCCTTTAGGAACCGGTTCCTCCCTAACAGGGAACCGGGTTCCAGACTTACTCAAAAAACATGTCCCTGGTTTTTGTACCAGGAACCGGGTTGTACCAATAGGGGAACCGGTTCATGCGTGATATTTTTTGAAATCTGAGTTCTAACGTTCACTAAGAACCGGGTTCCTCCTGTGTCGGAACCGGTTCCTAGCGAACCAGTGCAGCTTTTCTTTGGTTTTTTAAACATTTTTCTAGTGGTATATTTTCATGAATGCATTGCAACTTTTCATATGAATTGGCATGAATGAAGAGGTTCTTATGACTTTATAAAATGCATATTTTTTCAGATTTTAAAAAAAAGAACACATATAACATTTTCATACTACAAAAACCTTCTTCATTTTAACAATTTTCTCATTCATTCAAATTTGCACATAAACTTTCATGTGTTCATAATTTTGTGAAGCTTGCCATACACACTTTCATTAAATCATTACAAGTTTCATACATACATTGTGAACATTTATATACATTGTTGAGAATTGTTTTTATCTTGAAGAAGATCAATTGAAGATTGATAAAGCTCTCCATATACTTCAAATAAACTATTGTATTACTTAAAGGTTTTCCCTTACTATCCAGGATTGTTGGAAGTAAGTGTTGTGATTTGAAGAGGATTGTTCTTCATTCCCTTTAGTGTTTGTTTGGTCTTAAAGGTGTTAAGAACCTTTGATCACCCTATAGATTAGATAGTAAGCATAGGTTGTACAATCATTCTAACTATAGTGAAATCTCTTTCGTGTTGGAAAGGGGACTAGAGTACTCTCGGATTGTGAGGGGAACCAGGATATATCACCGTGTTCTTTACTTTTCCGCATTTATCGCTTTCATCACCATAATCAGGAAAAGATAAAGATATAATCAAAACCTTCAAACACTTAACCAAAAATTACTACCAAGAATTCTCATAAAACCGAATAAATTTTTATAAGACCTAATTCACCCCCCCCCCCCCTCTTAGGCACTCTGAGACTTACATATTACACTCCTCATAAACCTCAAATCTTGTTCATACACGCCTTGACCTATTTTTATTTTAATTATTTTAATTATTCTTAATTCATTCATTAATAATGCAAAATAAAAAGATAAAATCATATCTTCTTACACAAGGTCCAAGTCCACAAATCTTTGATCTTATTCCACATTATATAATTTAATTCTCTTCATACAAGCCAACCATGAAACCTTACCTCAAATATTTGTCAAAATATCAAACTGTTTTCAAGAACCCTAGACAATTCAAAACCCTTATCACAAACTCTTTCACTATAAAACAGTCATCTCATTCACTCCTAGAAATCATACAGAGTAAGGTTGAATCTATTTTGATGTTTCAAAACATATGAAATGCAATGCATTCATCTCGGATCCCATAATTTTTCACAAATTTCATATTTTGATTTTCCCTTTGTTTTAAGACATGCTAATGTCATTATTATGTTTCTGAGATATCTTTGCAAATGTATGGATCATCATGGAGGCCCCGTTCAATCGAGACCATAATACACCATGGTTACACTGATTCCATGTTTTTTTTCTCTATAGCGGCCAAACCAGTCAGTTTTAGCTCCAAATAATCCTTCCATTGGATTCACATCTCTCGATTTAGGGGGTAGGGTGTTTGTCACTTGCTAACTTTTTATATTCTTGGAGGTTAAATAAACAGGTTATCGGAGAAGACGACCAGAGTCTGGGCTTTGGCGTCTCTCCGGTCAATACATTCATGTTTTAAATTTATTTTATTTGTTTCATTTAAACTAACGAATGATTCACCACCCTAGTCGTTGAAGCGCGTGTGTAAAGTCATTGGTGTCAAAGTGCTTGGGTTCGATCCAGCCTTTTACCACTTATTTTCCTAAAATTTCCATATTTTGCAAGGTTAATTACAAAACATGTTAAACCTATTTCCTATCACCAAGGCGCGCTTGGCCCAGTGGTGAAGGTGTTGGTTGAATGTTTCAAGGGCGTGGGTTCAACACCCACCCCAACCCCTTTGGTTATTTTACACAATTCTCTATTCTTCTTGCTCTTGTCTTTCCTTTTCTTAATTATTTTCACAAAAAACCAAACATTTTTCACAAACCTTTGATTTTTCTTAACAAACCCTAATTTAATTTTAGGTTTTTTAATTTAATCAATCCTAATTTAATTTTTAAGGTTTTCTTAATTAAATTAAAATCAACTTAGATTTTAGGGTTTTGTTCAATTTAATTAACTAACTTTTCTTAATTAATTAAAATCAATTAGGTGTTAAGGTAATCATCAAACTTTTTCATCAAAATGATCACAAAACAATTTTCTCTTTTCTTTTCCTTTTTATCGCTTCACATACTTTATTAGTTTCACATTCTTTTTCCAATTATGTATCTGCTTACAATTTGTAATAGTTTAATTAGGGTTTACTGTTTTCCCCATTTTTTACTATTTGTAACTATTGTACCCCAAAATTTTATCTCTCATTTTACTCAACACATGCTCATTGAGATCCTCAACTTGCTCAAGGATCCCCAAGAGCTGACCAAACAAACTCTCTTCAAAAGCAATGAACCTCCAACTAGGGTTTCCGTTTTCATCAAGATGGATGAGCTCCAAAGGCCTCATATTCTCTCCATAGTCCTAATATGTTCTCAAGACCCTTCATCTCAAGTTTCAAGCCTTGCATAAGAAGTTTGCTCAGTCAACTGCTAAGATGCTTGAAAATCAACTATATTAGGTCAAAAGTCAATTGTGGCCTACATACAGCCAAACTTAAAGATTTTTGGTAAAAATCAACATTTTGAACTGATATCCATCATTTGATCAAGGGTTGATCATGATTCCCCATGGAATTCTTCTAATTCATCAAAACTCAAAAGTTGCTAAATTAGGGTTTTCTTAGGAAAAGTCAACCAAACTTTGACCAAGCATAACTTTTTCATACTTTATTAGAAATTTATCATACAAGGCTTATTTTTAAGAGAATCTAATTTCCTACAACTCATATTCATCCATCAAGTTCCATAAATGCACTCATCAAAAGATATGGATTCATACATTTTAGGTCATTCCAAAAAGTCAACAAAAACACCTTGTGGGTCAAAGCTCCTTACATGAATATGGAAGATCCAATTGAGATGAAACCAAAGAGGTTGCTTAGGGGACATCCTAATATTTCTAAAAAGTCCAATAACACCCTCTTAAGGTCCAAATTGAGAGAGATATGCATTGTCAAAGTTGGCCATTTTTGGAAGTTTGCATAAAGTCAACAATGCCCAAAATTGCATTTTTTTTTCTCAAATGGGCCTAACTTTTCATGCTTGTATCATGTTCCCAATATGGCTCATGACCCATGAACTACTCCATACATTATTGGGTTTGTTTATTTAATTTATTTTGATTTTATCACAAATAAAATCAAGTAAATGATACAAAATAATAAAAAGGGTTGTTTTGATTTGATTTTGCATTAAAGGGCAATCCAAAGATGTTATATAGTATCAAACAAAATCGTGCCCAATCATGAGAGGAAGGATATTCAAAATTGGAAATATTTGAAGCAAAATTGAATGGGATTGATATCTTTGATCTCTTGGCATTTTTGTTGACCTAAAGTGATTCAATATAAAAGCACATCAATCCCAACCCTAATGCACACGAAGAGGTTGACTCAAAACCAAGAACATGGTTTCAAAAATTTAAAAGAAACTGCAATTTTCAAAAGGGACGACCAAGCTTCCTTCAATCATCTCCAGCAATTCCATCATCCTTCTGAGGATTCCAGGAGGTTAACCAACCCATTTGAGAAGGCCAGAGCACGCTGCATCACCACAGTCCGATCCTCCCTGTTTTGGTATGAACATGGATTCAAACTCACCTAATTCTTGATATCAATGCATTTTGAATACATATTCATATTATTATCATTATTTGTGAATTTTCTGACGTATTACATGCAAGAAACAAGGTCAGGGTCGCGAATCACCATTGTTAGGGCCAGGTTTCAGGCAAGCATTGTATCTCCATGTACAGGGACTTTCAGACTAAGCTACCACCTGTCGTAAGGCAAATTTTCCCTACCTCAACAATTATATTTTCGAGAATAAAGATAGAGAAGAACTATTTAATTAAAGATGGTACAACAGTATCTGACGACCCATCTTTATCTGAAACTAAAAGGGCGTACTTTAATTAAGGAAATTGGGGATTTCTAAATCAGAAATACCCATGTATCCGTAAGCCCATTTGCAAAGCATGTTGGCCATTGGCCCATGCGATTCGAAAGTGAAAAATCATCCAGGTAATTGTTAAGTCCACTTAGATTTAAGCTGTTATTAGTTAAAAACTAAATATTTCATAAACCCATTTTAATGTTAATGTTCTTAGTAAAAGAGGGAGGTTGGAATTGCGATATACAAGCCCATTAGAATTTGGTCAACTTTCGTTTTGGTTGTTACTACCAAAGGAGAGTGTGGTTGAGGCCCATTGAGTTTTTTTAGTCAAGCCCGTTTAAGTGTATTAGATGCTAGCAAAAGGAAAAGATGAAAATGAAATCAGAATTTAGTCCATTGGCCCATTTTTGTTGTTATTGTAAAGTAAGAAATGAGATACAGTTTGGAATACAAGCTCCACGTTAAACCCAATAGTTTCTTGGTTATTATTGTTTATCTAAGGAAATTATTATGTTGTTGTTGGCTGTTTGAGCCAATTAAGGCCCAACATGGGTTGGAAAGAAGCGAGAGGCGCTAAAAAAAGTGTTGGTAGCCCATTTTGTGTTTTTAAACAAATTATTATTGGATAATTCTCACTAAAATTATTTTGTAAAGATTATTATCAATATTAATAAATCGTGAAAAAAAAAGAGAGAGATCCTGTTTAAGAAAAAGTCAGTTGGGCCTAATTATATTCGGAAAGGTGTTTTTGGCTGTAAATAAAAAATGTAAGCTGAGCAGATCGATTAACACTAGGCCCATGTTCTGCCAACATGTACATTATCGATTAAGAGCCTGAATTAACGCATGTGATTAGCAACAACACTTATTGTACAGATTTAACTAAAAAAAGAAAGAACCAAATCTGAGTCTCTAAAATAAAATCAAATAAATCTGTATATCTGCAGAAATACCGATACAACCCAAAATCCAATTACAACGGAATCTCATTACAATTACAGCGAATCTACAAATTCAAAAAATCTGAAAACATAATATATTACATAAATCTGTAAAAATATTTTGTATCAAACTAAAATCAAATCTTGCAACATATACAATCAAATCCAAATCAATTACAATCCCTAATTTCTACCAGCACTAATCAGTCTCTAACGACTAAAGAAATAAACCCTAGATCTAAAGCAATGTATAAATAGGGAGGGAAAGAACAGTGAAGAGAGGCTTTATTTTGGGGACGGCGAACAGAGAGATAAATCCTTACCGAGTCAAGCTTGAAGAGGCGATTAGAGTTTCAAAGCGCGAAACCCTAATTGCATAACCGCGATGTCGTTGAGCTCTTAAACTCCACCGAAGCTTTCTGCTACTAGAACCTTTGAGTGTCATTCGACCTATGAGCAATAGGAAGCAAAGCATATTCAAAACCAAGTGGATTAATGCTCAAAGATAGAATATAATATCTCACGAAGGGGTAAGAGAACTTAGCTTTTCCTCTTTACTGTTCTTGTTTTTGTTTGTGGTTTTGCTGGGAGTCACGATAGAGGGGATTGGGTTTAGGGTTGCCATGCCTCTGTAATTGATCCTAGATCTAGGGTTTACCGAAGAGGAAGATGAGGCGTTTACACGTAGAGGAACGAGGAAAGGGTCGCTGTAAAAAGAAGCAGAGCGAGATAATGTTAAGAGGAAATGTAAAACAAGAATTTATATGCTTTGTAATCCTGTACACGCACTTTCACCGTAATAACCATGCACCTCACAGTATATCCATCAGATCTGTATCGGACGGCCGTGAGGCCAAGTCCATCGTATACTCTATGCGCCTTCCCATACGTGATCATCCAGGCTCTCCAAAAAAAACTTCGTTTGGGCAGATCCCAATTCGTTTCTACACTCCTTTTGGCCTTAATTACTAAACGTGACAATAATGCTCACCCCCCTGGCCATATTTTGTTTTGGGCTAAGTACCAGTCAATTCTCCACACCCCCTTACTTTACTACGTAACCAAACTTGCACCCCCTTGAATCTATTTAATTTTATTTACTTATTTTGTATAATCTAATTCTCATTTCTATTATATATATATATATATATATATATATATATATATATATATATATATATATATATATATATATATATATATATATATATATATATATATATATATATATATATATATATATATATATATGTGTGTGTTATTTAATTATAATTATTATTATTATGATCAAATAATTAATTTTTTTTAGTTCTTATATTAATTATTATTATATGATTCTATAATTACTTAATTTTGAGTGTTATAATTATCATTTTTATTGCAATTCTTATTTATATTTATGTATATTCTTATATTTTATGCTCTAAATATTATTATATCACTAAATAAATTTATTTTAGATTAAAACTGCATATTTCACTTTATATATAAGTTGCAATGAATTATTTTCTAAATCATGCATTAATCAAGACGTTTTGACAATTAATACAGTAAAAAACACAAACAAATATCAAACTATTTTCGCGAATAAATTAATCTGATTAAGAGTTCCTTTTTTGCAAATGGGTTTCGAAGTCATTTTGGCTTACTGCATACTCAGTCAAGATTTCCGCAATCACTACTCCCGACCGAGTGCGAAGTAATTCAAAATATGTTCGTAAACCCCTAAAAGACACAAATCCATACGAACTACGAATTGGGACTATGATTCCTCCTAAGAGGATACGTAGGCATGCGATCTGAAATCGTGGAGAGTCTTGCTATGTAAAACCTAAAACACCTATTTACCCTAAACCTAAAGTTTAATATCCTTGTGAACAAGGTGGATGAAAGGTGCCTAACACTTTCCTTTCGTCTAATCGAGTCTGTAACCTAGAATCTTTGTCTGCGAATTAAGGTTTCCTATTAGATGCTCTTCCTTAGGATAAAAACTAATAGTGGCGACTCTTGATAAAAAACCCAGTCACAACAGCTGGCGACTTCACTGGAGACTCTCCTTAAACCCTAGGTTTTAGGTCTCTTTTGGGTTTTCATTTTTGTCTATTTATTTGCATTAATTTATGTATTGCATTTTATTTTTTCTTATCTGTTTTTATTTATTATTATATATTTACTATGTGGCGGGAATTATCTCAAAAAAATTTATATTTCTAATAAACATTAAAAAAAGAAGGTTCATCTATTAGCTTAGGGGGTATATCATCCCTGTGAGTTTATGTGACGATTTCGCCAAGAGTCGGTGAACTTCCTAAAAAGGAATACTTATCAAGAGATATCCTCTTGACGAGTAGGACTTTGGAAGGTCACCCATGACTCTTTGTAACAACCTTAACCCAAAATCTCATGACGAGGCCTTTCGCGTCTTTGAGACAAAAGTTTCAGTCCGTAAAGAGGATCTACCTAAGGGAGGCCCTTGTGCCTTGTCCCTCTGGTATTATTCATGATACCCTTAAGGAAACCACCTTCCGGGGAGGGTAGACAAACCACAGTTAAAAATTACGGAACCTACCTTCTAAGGGTAATTATCACAAAATCCCGTTTCTCACCTGTACATTCATTGCATTCATGTATATATCATGTTCATCATTTGTTCCTTTTATCTGTCTTATTTACAGGGTACAAAATAAAAGATAACAAAATCAAGATTTTTGGTGACTGTCTTAAAAATGGATGACAAAGGGAAACAACTTGTCTGCGTCAACACTTGCAAGCCTGGCCTTTCTGAAATCAAAATGATAAAAGGTAAACTGTCTGAAACAGCTCTAAAGATGTACACTCGCCGTTATGGGGACACCCTTGATTTGACTAAAGTAGACGTACAAATGGATGCAGTCTCTGCCCTAATTCAGTTTTATGACCCTCCATTAAGATGTTTCACTTTCCAAGACTTCCAGCTAGCACTGGCTCTGGAAGAATTTGACAGAATCCTGAATTTCTCCAAAGAAAAGGCCTATGTGGGTATTAGGAAAATTATTGAAGCCAAAGCTTTGGAAAAAGGCCTAGGGATCCCCTATCCTGAGTTGATGCAGAATTACCGAAGAGAAGGTCTGATACAAGGAATCAAAAGGATATACCTGGAAGCTAAGACACTATAGTTTGGTAATTATAAGGAGTTGGAATCTTGTGTTGACTTTTTAGGGTTGTTGTTATTTGGTGTAATCTTATTTCCTCGGACCGTGGACTATATTAACCCTGCAGCCATTAGCATATTTTGGGGAGCGAAATTCTTAATACCTACTACTCCAAAAGCTATGATGGTAACTAAGGGACCGTCACCTATCCCTTACGAGAATGATAAAGTCGTACCTTGGAGTTATGATTCCGCTGTATACATCAATAGAGTAAAGCAGGAGAACAGGCCATCCGCAAGTCAAGGACCTGCAATTTTAAACATAGCAGGAACAGGAGGTATGACCCGAAGTGGGCGAATCTACAGAGCCGAATCATCAAAAAGACAAATATGGTTCCAACGAAGGACAAAGGAAAAACAGTGGTAGATATAAATCAGGAAACAGAATCTCCAAACAAAGACTTCACTGATCAAGAGGAGGAGGAGTTCCTAAAAATAATAAAAAAGAGTGACTATAGAGTGGTGGATCAACTCCATCAGACTCCAGCAAAAATCTCCATACTCTCGTTGCAAATCAACTATGAAGCGCATCGGGATTCTTTGATGAAGGTGTTAAGTTCAACTCATGTCGCAAAAGAAATTTCGGTAAATCAATTTGATAATGTCGTGGCTAATCTCACAGCCGGATCCTACCTGGGTTTCAGCACCATTGAATTACTGCCGCAGGGCCGGGCCCATAACAAGGCACTCCATATTACTATGCAGATAGGCATTACCCATCTGTCCAGGGTTCTTACTGACATTGGTTCCGCTCTTAATGTGTTGCCAAAGTCAAGTCTAGTAAAGTTAACAATAGACGACGTGACAATGAGACCAAGTTCTACGATAGTAAAGGCATTTGACGGTTCTCGAAGTTCAGTACTAGGGGAGGTGGACCTTCCAGTCAAGATTGGGCCGCACATCTTCAATATCACTTTTCAGGTCATGGACATCGAACCAGCGTACACTTGTTTACTGGGGAGACCTTGGATCCATGCGGCAGGGGCAGTGACCTAGACCCTGCACCAAAAGTTGAAGTTCCTAGTAGAAGGGAGTTTGATCATAATTGACGGTGAAGAAGACATTTTTGTAAGCCATATTGAATCATATAGATATATCAGTGTCGACGAAGATTGCATAGCTACCCCATTCCAGGCTTTGGAAATTGTTTCGATGGTAACATTACCGGTTGAGAAGTGTAACAAGACTAAAGTGACGTCATGGAGAGATCTGCAAATGACCATGGGGGATGATGACTCAAAACACTGGGGAAAACTCCCAAAAATTCCTGAGAAAAAAAATCGATTTCGTTTGGGTTATGAACTGTCAAAGGCTACTCCCAGAGGCAAAGGATGTTTTCCTCTGATCCGAGAGACGTTCATTAGTAAAGGGGCGGAACATGGCGGACACGTGGCAATGATATCAAGCAAGACCATTACTAAAAGGACAATTGACTTCATCAGAGAGGCCGCCCCAGGAGAAGAGCTTAAAGGATGGCCTGTTGTGGAGATTCCCGAGATATCTTTCTTTTCTAAGTAATTTTTCTTGTTTTGAAAGAACCTATGTCGAACCCGAGGCATAGGGGTTGCTTGTAAGGGTTTTCTTTGTTCTTATTTCAGACAATATTTATAATTAATAACATTATATTTTGTCTTCAATTAAGATCCTTGTCTTTCTTTTGCATTTATCTATTGAATATAAAAATGGCAATACTTTCTTTGCATATAGATTTTTCAAATCCCAAGCGCTAAAATATGCACCAAAACATGATTAATGTGTAGATCCATGCCCAAAATTACCGATAACACTACTGCTACGACCCGATATGATTTTGATGTTTCTATCCACCAAGCCGAAGAAGAAGATGATGAAGATCTTGAGCTCTCCAAGGAAATGTCGAGGGAAATAGAGCGAAAGGCTAATAGCATACAACTGTATCAAGAGCCTATTGAGACCATTAACCTTGGCGCAGAAGGAGATCCAAAAGAAATCAAGCTAGGGGCAATGTTGGGGAAGAGAATCAAAGACAGGCTAATCAAGTTGTTACACGAGTACATGGATATATTCTCTTAGTCCTACAGGGACATGCCAGGGTTAGATACAGACATCATGGTGCATAGATTATCTCCCAAAGAAATATGTTCTCCAATCAGGAAAAAGCTCAAAAGAACCTGTCCAGATATATCCAGCAATATCAGGGAAGAGGTTCTCAAACAGTTTGACACAGGGTTCCTAGTAGTGGTAGACTATCCACCTTTGATAGCTAACATTGTATCAGTACCCAAGAAGGATGGCAAATTACGCATGTGTGTATATTACCTGGACTTAAAGAAGGCAAGTCCCAAAGACGATTTCTCGTTGCCTCACATAGATGTCTTAGTGGACAATACAGCTCAAGCCTTGGTATTCTCATTCATGGACGGTTTCTAGGGCTATAACCAAATCAAAATGGCGCTTGAGGACATGGAAAAAATACCTTCATGACACCCTGGGGAACTTTCTGTTACAAAGTAATGCCACTCGGTCTCTAGAATGTAGGGGCAACTTATCAAAGGGCAATGGTCACATTATTCCATGATATGATCCACAAAGAGGTTGAAGTATACGTCGATGATATGATTGCCAAATCCCATACGGAGGGGGAACTTATCACACATCTGAAAAAATTATTTGAGCAGCTACGTAAGTTCAGACTAAGGTTGAACCCAAATAAATGCACCTTCGGCGTCATATCATGCAAATTGTTAGGCTTTATCGTAAGCCAACGAGGCATCGAGGTAGATCCGGACAAGGTAAAAGCCATACAAGAAATGCTCGCTCCCAGGAAAGAAAAAGAAGTGTGTGGTTTCTTAGGGCGATTGGACTACATCTCAAGGTTCACATCGCATATAACAGCTACGTGCGAACCAATATTTAAGTTGTTGCGGAAGGATCAGACGGTAGTACGGAATGACGACTGTCAGACTGCCTTCGAAGCAATAAAACAGTATCTGCAAGAGCCACCAATCTTAATACCACCAGTCCCCGGAAGGACACTTGTCATGTACTTGATAGTGCTCGAAGGGTCGATAGGTTGTTTTTTAGGACAACAGGATGAAACTGGTAGAAAAGAGTGCGCATTGGCTTGGGCTACCAAGAGGTTGAGACAGTATATGTTAACACATTCTACATGGTTAATAGCAAGAATGGATCCTCTAAAATACGTGTTTGAAAATCCAGCCCTCACCGAAAGAGTCGCACGATGGCAGATGTTGCTATCAGAATATGACATCCAATATGTCACACAGAAAGCCACCAAAGGTAGTGTACTGGATGATCATCTAGCTCACCAACCGCTATCGGAATATCAGCCTATGACGTTCGAATTTCCCGAAAAAGATGTCATATTTATAGCTGACTACGAAATACCAGGACCAGATGAAGGGCCCGAGCCAGAGGCACGTTGGACACTCACGTTCGACGGGGCCTCAAATGCACCAGGTCACAGTGTGGGGGCAGTGTTAACATCTCCCAAGAATCACCACCACCCCTACACGGCCAGGTTATGTTTTGACTGCACCAATAATATTGCCGAATATGAAGCCTGTATACTAGGGCTAGAAGCTGCCATTTATTTAAGGATAAAACACTTAGAAGTGTTCGGGGATTCTGCGTTAGTCATATACCAGGTTAATGGCGAATGAGATAATAAACACCCTAAACCATTCCCATGTCGGGACCATTTTTTAAAGTTAGCCGCAGAATTTACAGAAATCACTTTCAGTCATATCCCACGAGAAGAAAATCAAATGGCAGACGCCATGGAAACCCTATCAGCAATCTTCAAGGTGACTTGGCCAAATCACGAACCGTGTATTACAGTTAGACATTTTGAAGAACCTGCACATTTCCTAGCTATTGAGGAAGGACCCGACACTAAACCATGGTTTTATGACATCAAGAAGTACTTAGAAAGGCAGGAGTAACCGGAAAATGCCTCTATCATTGACAAACGAACCTTGCGCGTGTTAGCTTCCAAGTTCTTTCTAAGTAATGGAGTGGTATACAAAAGAAATTATGACATGGTATTACTCATATATATGGAAAAGCAAGAGGCAGATACACTCATGAGAGAAATCCACGAGGGTACCATCGAGACTCATACAAACGGGCACTCCATGGCTAGAAAGATTCTGCGAGCGGGGTATTACTGGTTAACAATGGAAGTTAATTGTTATCACTATACGAAGACATGTGATAAGTGTCATATCTACGCCGATAGGATAAATGTACCACTGACTCCTTTGAACGTCATGAGCTCCCCTTGGCCATTTTCGATGTGGGGAATTGATATGAGTGGTATGATTGAACCAAAAACGTCAAACGGACACCGCTTTATATTAGTAGCCATCGATTACTTTACCAAGTATATAGATGTCGCATCTTATGCCAACGTAACAAGCCAAGCGGTTATACGCTTTATCAAATAGAATATCATATGCAGATATGGCGTCCCGAGCCGGATAATTATAGATAACGGGTCTAATCTAAACAGCAAGATGATGAAGGAGCTATGTGATGACTTCAAAATCGAACATCACAATTCTTCACCTTACAGGCCAAAAATGAACGGGGCCGTTGAAGCGGCCAACAAAAATATTAAGAAAATCATCTAGAAAATGGTGAAAACATACAATGATTGGCATGAAATGCTTCCCTTCGCTCTGCACGATTATCCTACTTCTGTAAGCACATCAACAGGAGCAACTCCTTTTTCGCTTGTATATGGCATGGAGGAAGTGCTCCCGGTGGAAATTGAGATACCATCACTTCGAGTCCTGAAGGAAACAAAACTGGAAGAGGTAGAATGGGTACAGGTTCGAATCGATCAGCTCAACCTCATCGAAGAAAAACGATTAACGGCTTTGTGTCATAGTCAATTACATCAGGAGAGAATTAAGAAGGCCTTCAACAAGAAGGTGCGCCCTAGAATATTTAAATAAGGGGATCTTGTGCTCAAAAAGATTTTACTACCCCGTTTCAATTCACGTGGTAAATGGACGCCTAACTACGAAGGTCTGTTCGTAGTTAAAACAGCATTCTCTGGAGGTGGTCTTATCCTCCAACAATGGATGGGGAAGAACTACGACTACCAACCAACGCAGACGCAGTAAAAAAATACTATGTATAAAAAAGCTCGCTAAAATCGAACCCCCAAAAGTTATAACTTAAGCAAAAAAAGGAGCGTCCCGGGTGATCGAAAACCCTAAAGGGCGATCCAGGCAAAAATTAGGGGCATACTAAAATTTTTATCCCGGTGGATTGAAAACCCGAAAGGGAAATCCAAGCAAAAGTTAGGGATTTAATATAAAGAAATAAAGAACAAAAAGACTGCGATCTGGGAGTTACGACTACAAACCACGAAGGAGAGGATAGATTGAAATCATACAACCCAGAAGCCAAGGGGATAAAAACATCAAAGCTATGGGGGAACAGTAGTAGCGATTATTATTGTTCATTGTCGTTTACTGTTTTCAAACCTTCTGTAATTACCTCTTTCTAGGAATTGCATCTTGTATTCTCGCCCACTCTGAGGCATATTAATAAAACATTTGTTTTCATTATATCTTTCGAATCATGTTTTTTCTTCTCTCAGACTTGTTTACAGAATACTACGATTATTACTCATGAATATTGTCTTGAAATGATTTCGGAGAATTAACAGAATGAAAGCATTTGACAAACATCAAAAGTACTTGGGTTAGAAAAATAATGGAGGAAAATCTACGCATATTTCCACGCACATAGCTACTCTTACAAAATCGACATACACTTGTATTTATGCATATCCACACCCGCATCTATACACGTGGCCGCGCCTATGATTACATTCAACAATGCAATGTCTATGCATATATCTATGCATCCCTACGCGACAACTACATCCACGTCAGCACCTATGCATAACTTGCAACACAAGGTAGATTCTCGCACGCGTCAACGCACATGCGTATTCCTTCCAATTCTACATACATCCATCTAAGTCTACATACACAACACAAAATCAGTATTCAAATTTGGCTAAATTTTGTTTCCCGCATTTGAATTCAGCAATACTACAATGACACACCATACAACGTCAGGAATTGGCAACTCTGAACCAATGGCTAAAAGGAGAGAAAGCCGGAAATAGTCTGCATGACATTTCGAGGCATAAGCATATCTTACACACATTTCACATGTACAATTCGCATACATAGAACATCCTTGCATACATCCATGTTTCCATATCAATGTCAAAACACCATACATTTCACATACATACGACATTCAATACGCATGTAGCGCATAGCAAATGAACAAACGACCTCATCCTCGATTCAACTATCTAAGGGTCAATCAACACAATACTTCTCCTATGATTCAACCCATCGCCTCAGTCTTCATGCCGTGACATATTCATCCTATCACCTAAGTCTTCTAACAGTGATGAGTTCCTTACAAACTCAGTACGTTGCTTCTAATCCACAACATACTCATAAACTCAATACATTGCTTCTAAGCCGTAACGTACTTGAAAAAGCTCATTATATTGCTTCTAAGACGCAATGTATTTGAAAAAACTTAGTATGTTGCCTCTAAGCCGTAACGTTCACAAAAACTCAGTACATTGCTTCTAAGCCGCAATGTATTTGAAAAACTCATTAGACTGCCTCTAAGCCGCGGCGAATCTCTCCAAATCAGTATATTGCCTGTAAGCCGCAATATATCACCCGACTCGAACCCCATTTCCTCTAAGCCGTAATGGATTCCCTACTCAGCAGGTCTCCTCTAAGCCGCAACATATTCGCAAAACCTATCACGTTGCCTCTAAGCCGCAACACATTATCAAAACCCATTTACGTTTCCTCTAAGCCGCAATGTACTATCTAAACTCAGACACACTGCCTCTGAGCTTCAATGTGTATAAACCAACTCAACACATTGCCTCAGACGTCACACAACGATTCGCGAACCTAACCCATGGCCTCAGTCTTCTAGCAGACACGCATCACCAATAATTGTTGTATACACCCTCCCAAAGGGATAGATAATCAAAAAACCAAAATTGCGCCTTTAACATCAGAGACGATTAGTCTCCTTATCAAACCCCGATAAGCGATACATCAACAGTTTTTCCTACGTCTTTGAGATTCGTAAGGGTATGCTATATCAGGGTAACCTTATGTCTGTCAAACAAATTCTGGGGTACTTCAATTAGTCAATTAACTTTCAATCAAAATGCGCAAGACTCAAGTTTTCTCATGCTATTTGATTCAAATATAATTGAATAGGGGCAGCTGTCATAACCCATATTTTCCTTATCTCAACGATTATATTTTCGAGAATAAAGATAGAGAAGAACTATTTAATTAAAGATGGTATAACAATATCTGACGGCCCATCTTTATCTGAAACCAAGAGGGTGTACTTTAATTCAGGAAAGTGGGGCTTTCTAAATCAGAAAGACCCATGTATCTGTAAGCCCATTTACAAAGCATGTTGGCCATTGGCCCATGCGATTCGAAAGTGAAAAATTATCCAGGTAATTGTTAAGTCCACTTAGATTTAAGTTATTTTTAGTTCAAAACTATATATGTCATAAACCCATTTTAATGTTAATGTTCTTAGTATAAGAGGGAGGATGGAGTTGCGATATACAAGCCCATTAGAATTGGGTCCACTATAGGTTTTGTTGTTACTAGAAAAGGAGGGTGTGGTTAAGGCCCGTTGAGTTTTTTAGTCAAGCCCATTTAATTGTATTGGTTGCTAGCAAAAGGAAAAGATGAAAATGCAATCAGAATTTAGTCGATTGGCCCTTTTTTTGTTGTTGTAAAGTAAGAAAGGAGATACAGTTTGGAATACAAGCTCCACGTTAAACCCAATAGTTTCTTGGTTATTATTTTTTATCTAAGGAAATTAATATGTTGTTATTATTACCGTGTCTTCCATGTTAAAAGTCAAATGGGACAACGAAGCTCCCCAAATCACCATTCAGAGGTTGGATGAACCAGCGCATTGTTGTGAGATTGATACCAAAGAGGTGGCAGAAAAACCCTGGTTTCATGAAGTGAAGAAGCCCTCGAGTCTCAGGAATATCTCGAAGGGTCATCTATCAATGATAAGGAGTTTTTGAGAAGGTTCGCCGTGAAATTCTTCCTCCGTAATGGAATCCTCTACAAGTGCAATCATGACTCTACCTTACTGTGGTGTGTAGACAAGAGCGAAGTAGAGAGGATTATGACGAATCTACATGAAGGTACCTTCGAAACCCGTTCTAGTGGACATACCATGGGTAAGAAGATCCTACGAGCAGGATACTACTGGTCCACTATGGGAGCAGATTGCCATTAGCACTCCCGAACTTGTCATAAGTACCAAATCTACACTGATAAGTTGCATATGCCTCTGATTCCCTTAAACGTCTTGACAGCTTCGTGGCCCTTTGCAATGTGGGGCATTGACATGATCGGAGAAATCAGGCCTACTGCTTCCAATGGACATCGATTCATTTTGGTGGCCATTGATTATTTCACAAAATGGGTTAAGGCGGCTTCCTTTGTTACTGTGACCAAGAACGTTGTGGCGCATTTTATCCGACATAATTTGGTCTATCGGTATGGTGTGCCAGAGAGAATTATTACTGACAATGGTACAATTTCTCAACAACATAATGATCAACGGGCTATATAAGCAATTCAAGATACAACATCATAACTCTTCTCCCTACCGGCCGAAGATGAATGGCGTTATTGAAGCGGCTAACAAGAACATCAATAAGATTGTACAGAAGATGACGGTGACATATAAAGAATGGCATGAGATGTTACCATTTGCTCTTCATGGGTACCGTACCTCAGCACGGACGTCGACAGGGGCAACACCCTACTCTCTAGTGTATGGCATGGAGGCAGTCCTACCCATCGAGGTCCGGATACCTTCTCTCAGGATTATGAAGGATGCAGGTTTGAACAAAGACGACTGGATCCAGACTCGACTTGATCAGCTAAATCTAGTTGATGAGAAGAGACTTACCGTTATCTATCATGGTCAGACATATCAAAAGCGAATGATAAAAGCTTTTAACAAGAAAGTCAAACGTCAAGAATAACAGGTCGGGGATCTAGTGATCAAGAGAATCATATTTCTGCAAGGTGATCCCAGGGGAAAATAGACTCCCACCTACGAAGGGCCATTTTGTGATTAAAAACATTTTCTCGGGTGGATCCATGATCCTAACCACCATGGATGGTGACGACCTTCCTCACCCTGTCAATGCGGACATAGTGAAAAAATACTACGCATGATAAAAGACCCGCTAGGTTGACTGGCCTAGGCAAAAATAAGGGCTTCCCGGCGAACCAAAGGGTTCGGGAAAAAATATGGGATGAAAATGAAAAAATATGTACACCCGGCAAGTCAAAAACCTGAAAAGGCGGCTTGGGAAAAAAAGGGTATCCCGGTGGACTGAAAACCCGAAAAGGAGTTCCAGGAAAAAATTAGGGATGTAAAGCGTATCACTATGTCCCATTGGATCACCTTGCAATCAGACCTTATTATCGACTATCAAGCTCGAACGATACCAATTAATCTAATCAACTTTCGACCAAGTAGCAAAGTGATGAGACACTCGAAGACATAAGGGCAATAACAGAGTTAGAACTCAATGGGATTGTTAGACATAGATGTTTTCCTTTTACAGAAAATTGTATAGCTTCTATTTTTACAGCGGTGTTCTCTTACTAGAGAGTCATCCTCCTTGTACGAAAATGCCTATTACAGGCCAACTTCAAAAAAATCAATACAAAATCATTTTCACAAGAAACTATGAGTTTTTTCTTTTCTATTTTGCACGAACGTCCAATGATTTATTCTTGACATATGCATTTGTAGATGATTGCTGCTCATAAATATTTACATAAGAAATGAGAAGACAATTACTCGTAACTTAAGAAACAGGGGCAAAAATAAGAAATGTCAAACCCGACAATCACTATGCCCAGTAGGTACCAGGACAAAGATAGCTTTGGAGCATAATCATCAGTACATACACTCCCCACAGAGTAAAAGTATTCAAAGCATTGATGTCACCTTTTCCTAAACAGTAAGTAATCTCCCCAACCAGGGTCTTTCTGAAACCTGGCGGCTATATCCCCCAGCCGAATGTCATAATCGCGAACGGGTCATCATAATTTTTTATCTCCCCAAGCAGAGTTTATTTCTCTAGATACAGAAGCTCAATCCCCGACAGAGCCTATTACTTTAGCTACGGAAATTCACCTTCCAAGTTATTCCCCGCAGAGTTGTCCTCAAACAGAGTCTCTCCCTGGAAGAAGTATAGTCATTTCCATTCACCATCCCCAGCGGAAGTAGAAGAGTCATAATTCTCTACAACAGTCAGGAATACTATAACCTCCAGCAGCAGTGAAGGATTTACTTTCCCAGGCTCGGACATTTCCCAACAACAGTTCATGTACACACATCATGACATGCACATACATATTGCATACATCATAATCTCATTTATTTTGAGAACATCATCACACAATGCATTTCATGCATCACATATAATTAATTATGTATCTTTTTAGGAAAGATGGTTATCATCAACAATTCCAACAGTTCAAGAATAAATCTATATATGCAGACAACTAATGGAAAATCAGTGCCCAGAGATCAAACGGGTCAACTAATCTCTATAACCAAAAATGAAGTAACCCTACTATCCAGGTTCTTTCTTCTAGCCCTACTATTTATGCTTTCATCCCGAAGTAACCCTACTATCCAGGTTCATTTCCATAAGCCCTACTATCTAGGCTTTCATCCTGAAGTAACCCTACTATCCAGGTTCCTTCCCATAAGCCCTATTATTCATGCTTTCATCCCAAAGTAACCCTACTATTCAGGTTCTTTTCCATAAGCCCTATTATCCAGGCTTTCATCCCGAGGTAACCCTACTATCCCGGTTCCTTCCCATAAGCCCTACTATCTAGGCTTTCATCCCAAAGTAACCCTACTATCCAGGTTCCTTCCCATAAGCCCTACTATCCAGGATTTCATCCCGAGGTAACCCTACTATCTCGGTTGCCTCTCATAGCCCTACTATCTAGGCTTTCATCCCGAAGTAACCATACTATCCAGGTTCCTTCCCATAAGACCTATTATCCAGGCTTTCATCCCGAGGTAACCCTGTTATCTCGGTTCCTTCTCATAGCCCTACTATCTAGGCTTTCATTTTGAAGTAACCCTACTATCCCGGTTCTTTCTCATAGCCCTACTATCCAGGCTTTCATTTCGAATTAACCATATGACCTAGGTTCCTTCTCATAGCCCTACCATCCATACTTTAATTTCGAAGTAATCCTACGACCCAGGTTCCTTCTCATAGCCCTACCATCCTGGCCTTCATTTCGAAGTAACCCTACAACCCAAGTTCCTTATCTCTTATCTCCAGACAACAGTTTACAACACTGTAAGACCTGGACCCGACCAGAATCGGTCGACTTCACGTTTCCCCAGTAAGCCGCTCTGCAGCCTGGACCCTAACCAATTAGGCAATGTACTTCTACCTCCTGAATCAAGAGTTATTCCCTAGTAGAGTAATGGACAACCCAAGCTTCTATACTCTATCTCCCTAGACGTAAAACAACATTCCTCGGTGAAGTCCCTCTCAACGGAACGTACAAGAATTCTCGCAAAGGAATCTCTTATGCAACCGATAGCTTTTTGGATGGAATCTTTAAGCCCATCTCCAACGATTCTATATCAACTTCCAAATGGCATCTGTAAGACCATTCCCGGTATGATTATTTAGTATTACTTCATGCGAGTTCAAATTTCTGGGCGCTTTAGTGTTCAATCATCTTCCACCTTAAGATCACGAAAGGCAAACCAGCCAATCTACATCCTCGGTTTTAAGAAGATTGAACATGGGAAGTTGTTGTACCCCAAAACTTTCCCTCTCATTTTAATCAACACATGCCCATTGAGATCCTCAACTTGCTCAAGGATGCCCAAGAGTTGACCAAACAAACTCTCTCCTAAAGCAATGAACCTCCAAATAAGGTTTCCGTTTTCATCAAGATGGGTGAGCTCCAAAGGCCTCGTATGCTCTCCATAGTCCTAATATATTCTCAAGACCCTGCATGTCAAGTTTCAAGCCTTTCACAAGATGTTTGCTCAGTTAACTGCTCAGTTTCTTGAAAATCAACTATATTAGGTCAAAAGTCAAATGTGGCCCACATACAGTCAAACTTCAAGATTTTTGGTCAAATTCAACATTTTTAAGTTATATACATCATTTGATCAAGGTTTGATCATGATTCCCCAAGGAATGCTTCTAATTCATCAAAACTCAAAAGTTGCTAAATTAGGGTTTTCTTAGGAAAAGTCAACATAACTTTGACCAAGCATAACTTTTTCATACTTTATAAAAAATTTCTCATACAAGGATCATTTTGAAGAGAATCCAATTCCCTACAACTCATATTCACCCCTCAAGTTCAAGAAATTCACTCATCAAAAGATATGGATTCAGACATTATAGGTCATTCCAAAAAGTCAACAAAAACACCTTGTGGGTCAAAGCTCCTTACATGAACATGGAAGATCCAATTGAGATGAAACCAAAGAGGTTTCTTAGGGCACATCCTAAGCTTTCTAAAAAGTCCAAGAACACCCTCTTAAGGTCTAAATTGTGATAAATATGAATTGTCAAAGTTGGCCATTTTTGGAAATTTGCATAAAGTCGACAATGCCCAAAATTACATTTTTTTTCTCAAATGGGCCTAACTTTTCATGCGTGTATCATGTTCCCAATATGGTCCACGACCTATGAACTACTCCATAGATTATTGGGTTTGTTTATTTAATTTATTTTGATTTTATCACTAATAAAATCAAATAAAATCAAGTAAATGATACAAAATAATAAAAGGGTTGTTTCGTTTTGATTTTGAATTAAAGGTAAATCCAAAGATGTTGTATAGTATCAAACAAAATCGTGCCAAATCATGAGAGGAAGGATATTAAAAATTGGAAGGATTTGAAGCAAAATTGAATGGCATTGATATCTTCGATCTCTTGGCAGACCTAAAGTGATTCAATATAAAAGCACATCAATCCCAACCCTAATGCACACAAAGAGGCTGCCTCAAAACCAAGAACAAGGTTTCAAAAATTTAAAAGAAAGTGCAATTTTCAAAAGGGACGATCCAGCCTCCTTCAATAATCTCCAGCCATTCCATCATCCCTCTGAAAATTCTAGGAGGTTAACCACCCCATTTGCAAAGGCCAAAGCACCCTGCATCACCCCATCTGATCCTCCCTCTTTTGGTAAGAAATTAGATTTCAAACTCACCTAATACTTGATATCAATGCCCTTTGAAAACATATTCATATTATTATGATTATTTGTGAATTTTCTGACGTATTACATGCAAGAAACAAGGTCAGGGTCATGAATCACCAATGTTAGGGCCAGGTTTCAGGCAAGCATTGTATCTCCATGTAAAGGGACTTTCAGACCAAGCTACCACCACCATAGGATTCACAGCCTAGGAAATAGGGGGGGTAGCCGGGGCCTGGTGTCTTGATTCCACATATTTGTTTCGTTTGCGTTTTTGTAGGGTCGGAGAAGATGATCGGAGTGTAGCTTCGGCATCGTTGACTCAGGTGAAGACCCTGTGTGGCACTTCCCTATGTTTTGGTTGGTTGGTTTGAAATCCAGGGTCCCACTTGCTGGCGTGTGTTTGACAACTCAGCATCAGTTTTGTTTTCATATTATATAATTTTATTTTAGTTATATGTACAATTGAACAGCTAGCACATATGGTTGAGGGCGAAGGATTTGAAGCAAGCATCCTGGGTTCGACCCCAGGCGTGCTGCTTTTGCATTTTTCTCAACATTTCCTTGCAGATCCAACGTATCTGAACGCCTAGCATCCACCGTGAGCCCCAGATCTCATCCCTGAGATCTATCATCATATAGATCTCACGATCCAGCCTTGAAGGACCACCATGAACCATCAGAAAGAGGTGCATTGGTCCGGTGCTGATTATGTGCCACTAGCTTTGGGCCTAACTAGAAATTTGGCAGCACACCCCCATTTTCCTTCCAACAACAGGCCCAAGTTTCATTTCTCTTTTAATTTATTATTTCTTTATTTGTTTTTAATTATTTTACAAAGTCATTTTTTAAATTATTTTACAACAAAAATCCTTTTTAATTAAACCATAGAATTAGAAAATTACAAAAAAAAATTAGGTTTAGTTAATTATTTTCATAAAATATTTATTTGCATTTAATTAATTACTTAAATTAGGCTAAGTTAAATATTTTCTTGTAATTAAAATTTAATGGAAATTAGGAATAATTTGCAAATTGCGACTAGTTTTCAATAAAGAAAATACAAACAAAAACATTTTTTATTAACTAGATTTCTTAGGTCCTAATTCATTCCCATCTTAATTCTTCGCGCATTTATTTCTTTCCGTACCATTATTTTTCAATTAATGTAATTGTCGATGGTTTGTAATAGTTTCAAATTAGGGTTTTATTTACTATGTATTCCTCGGTTTTTGATTATGTAATCCCCTCCCCAAAGCATTGTAATAGTTAGGATTTTAATTTCTTGCTTTTAATTTCCGCAACTATTTAACTGCTAGATGTATGGACAATAGGCTTACATGTAAAAGATAAATGATTAATACAGTAGAAAACCCTAATTGTGCAAAGATAATTAACTGGAAAAACACACTTACACATGCTCACTCCTAGGGTTTGTCCCCACTTGGTTGCCTCAAAAATAATGATCGTGTCCCTCGAATGTAGGGATACCTTAGCAATGACCTGCAATTCAAAATTATCATAAATATCATAGTCCCCACTTGTCCCTCGAGTTGCCTACGAATTGATCTTATGACGATAGTCCCTTCGAAACGCTAAGGTATCTTTACTTGTTGCCTTCAGAGACCATTTCGTCCCTTCAAATGTCCCTTTATAAATCCAATGATGGGACTACCTACTCCTTAATAGTAGGATAGTGTTGTACCCCAAAATTTGCCCTCCCATAATCTTCAAGGTTGTGCCAAGCATCACCTCAAATGGCTCAAAGTTTACTCAAGGGCTACACAATCAACCATCCTCCTAAGCCAGTCAAATTAGGGTTTTGATTCCTGCAAGGAAGTTGAGGTTTTCAAGGGCTCAATCAAGTCCCATATGCTCACACACATTGTCAAGCACCTACATGTCAAGTTTCAAGGCTCATAAGGTCAAGTTGCACAGTCAAAAACCCTAATTTCTCCATAGTCAACTGCAGGGGCAAAATGGTCATTTGGCAGTCAAAAGTCAAAAATTTTGGTCAACATCTCATTTTGAAGCCACAATCATCATTTGGTCAAGTCTTGACCATGATTTCACAAGAATGGCTCAAAAATCATCAAGGTGTCAAAAGTTTCTATTTTTGGACAGTTGAAAAGTCAACTGTAACTTGACCAAGGCATAACTTTTTCATGGTTCATCATAAAAATCCAATCCAATGCTCATCTTGAAGGGGAGGACATTTCCTACAACTCATCTTCACATTCCAAGTCCAAGAAATGCTCTCACAAAAAGTTATCAATTTCAACATTATAGGTCATTTTCAAAAGTCAACAAAAAGGGACTTTAAGTCAAAGACCATAACTTGAGATTGGTAAATCAAAATGACATGGGACCAAAGACATTGGTTAGAGGACTTCAAGAAATTTCCAAAATGTCCAAGAACATGTTCATAACTTCAAAATTGAGCAAGATATGCATTGGAGAAGTTGGGAAATTTTTGTGAAATGGCCAAAATCATTTATCCTTGAAATTTCATTTTTGACAAAAGGGGCCCACTTTTTCCACTTGAATCAGCTTGGCCATGCTTCCCACGTGTCCCACTTTTTATTTCAATATTTAAAATTAATTTTTTCATTTTTATTAGATTTTATTGGATTTAATTCATTTTAAATCCTTTAAAATCAAATAAAAATCAAAAAGGTTAATTAAGGGACATATTTGGCTTTGATTAGCTTTGAATCACCATTATACACATCCTAAATTCGTGCAAAGGGCTAAAGCTAGCAAGAATTCAAATTTGGCTCAAAAATGGAAGGTTTGTTAATGGAGTTTATGTCAAAATCTTAAGCATGAATGCAAGGCATTATTGGCCATAATTCTTATCAAAACTCATTACTTAACCTATATGCAAGCTAACACATACGAGAACACGACCTAAGAGCTCCAAAAATGGCCATACAAAATTGCAAAATTATCACACAAACTTGAAATCTGAAAACCTCCTTAGAGTACGTTTCAAGTCCCCATTCCTATCCAAACACATTGCTGACATCCCAAGGAAGCTCTAGCCATCAAAATGAAGCCCAAACACGCAAAGAACTATTCACACGAAGCCATACGGTTTGACATTTTTTCCAGAAATACATAACATGATTCATGCATTTTTAATGATTTTTATTGTTTGATTTGCACTAATGAGGACTCTCTGAAGCTATTAGTACCATCCAATTGAGTTATAGGCGCCTGTACAGGAATCTACCATGAAAGCTGCTTAGGGTTTCAGAGCTCCAATTTTGGGGTTTCTTTCATCTGGAAAAATTGGACTATGAGACCATTAGCATTGAAATCAGGACCTTCCAATGAATAGAAATTAACCATCGCGCCCTTTTTCTTTTTCACTATATGTTGTTCGCTATTTTTTGCAGATGCTGTTTTGGGGGGGTTTAAAACCCCCGCTATCCCTTTTTATTACAGGGACAAACCGAGAAGAAGGCTAGCGTGGCTTTTTGTCATTGGATGGTTCATAATTCTGGCGCGTTTTTTTTGTTTGTGTACCACTAATTCTTGTTTTACGTTATATTATTTATTTTCCATTTTATATCCAAAACGCGCTAATAGCTCAACTGGTAGGCAGATGGCTTGGTAAACACTGGGACCTGGGTTCGAATCCCAGGTCCCCTCAAATAATTTCTATTGTTTTGCTTCACATACTTCCATGCAGTGTAAGTCCCCAGGGCTCATCATACATCCTCAAACATTCGTTGGCCACGTAATCTGATTGATCAATCCAATGGTCACAAAAGCAGACCATCATGCACGTTCAGTCAACCACAAGCATGTGATTCAAAAAGTCAACGAAATGCCTAGCTTGCAGTGGGCCAACTTGCTTGCAATGCACCTCCAAAAAAGGCCAACACCCCCATGGTTTGCATCACATTTTCTTTTTTCATTTTCTTTTATTCTTTTTATTTTAATTGTTTTTTTTCTTTTGTTTTATTTAATTCACCATTTAATATAAAAATCCAAAAAAATCAGAAATCAAGAAAATAAAAATATGTTTTATTTAGTTTTTAATTCATTATTAGTTTTGTAAATAAATCTTAATAAATCAATTAGTTTAATTTTAGGTTTAACTTCAATGTTTTTTTTCTTCTTAAATAACTAAAATACATAAAAATTAGGTTTTTAGCATTTTACTCTTTTTCTCAATAATTAAATTTTTCTTATTATAATAATAATTATTATTAACTAATTTTGTAAATACTCTTATAATTAAACAATTAGTAAATTAGGTTTAAACTTAAATTTTTTTTTTAACAAATTAAAAATAGTGTAGAATTAGGGTTCCTAATAATAATTAATTTTCTTTCTTTATTTTGATTAAATACTAAAAAAACATAAAAATAATTTCTTTTCTTTATTTAATCATTAATTAATTTGTAATTTCAATTCAATTTCCTTAAAGGGTCCAACGCCCTCGCACTCGATTCTTATTTCTTTTCGCACGTTTACTTTTATTTCCTTTTTAAATATAATGTATTAGGACATTTACTTTCCGCACTCTTTATTCAAAATCGGGTCTTTGTTAATTTGGCGATGTAGACCCGCGCCTTGTAATAGCGTAGGACATTCTTTTCCGCACTTTAATTTCCGCACCTCTTAACTGCTAATAATTGCATGAAAGAATGAATGGCCCAAATAAAATCAAAGCGTAGCTCACCTAATGCATGACAAGATAAAACATAACTGAAAATGACACACAATTCACACACCACTCCTAGGGTACGCCTCACTGTTGCCTTGCCCCTCGAAACGTGGTCGTCGAGTATAGGACGTTTTAGTAAGTCCTTATGTCCATGAACATGGCATAAGGGTAGCTTCTAAGGTGTCCTACTGTTGCTCTGGTGATCACACTGTTGCCTTGCCCCTCGAAACGTGGTCGTCGAGTATAGGACGTTTTAGTAAGTCCTTATGTCCATGAACATGGCATAAGTGTAGCTTCTAAGGTGTCCTATTGTTGCTCTGGTGATCACACTGTTGCCTTGCCCCTTGAAATGTGGTCGTCGAGTATAGGACGTCTTAGTGAGTCCTTATATTCCATTGATCTAGTTTCCTCGAAACGGTTGCCTCGAAACAAGTTGCCTCGGAATAAAAAGATCAATGGCATAAGGGTAGCTTCTAAGGTATCTTACTATTGCTCGGTGACCACACTGTCCCTAACCCTCGAATTGACCCGAACACCTCCAACGGTAGTGCTACCTACCCCTCAATGGTGGGATAGCACTACCTCAAAGACATTTACACAGACTAATTCCTTAGGGTAGGTAGATGACTCGTAGATACTTGCTCTAATTCAAAACAAATCAAAAAACTTCTTTTCACACCGACACTTTTCAAAAAGCTTTCAAAAACAATTTTTCAAACACTCTTGAGGACTGATACAAGAGTCGATCTGAAACTTTAAACGAAACTTTTTCAAAACCCACTCACAATTGAAAAGCAGATACTTTTGAAAACACAAATGAGCAAGTATCTAAGAGCCCATGGATAACCATGGATAGAAAGGGTGCTAACACCTTCCCATTCTATAAATCTACCTCCCGAACCGAGAACTAATCTCAATAAGGAATTTTTCTGTGCTTTTGTCCTTTCCATGTTGGAGAAAATAAAAGACGGTGGCGACTCTTGCTTACCGCGACATTTCGCGAAACCAGCTTTAAACAGTCAGTTCCAGATCCACCGATCACAGAACTGGCGACTCTGCTGGGGAATCTTAAAGTGAGGTGTACCTTAGGATAGTTCATAAATGTGTTTTCAATTGCTTTGACTTGTTTGCTTTAAATTGTGGGACTGTCTTGGGAGTTTTATAGATCCTAACCCGGATCTGGGGATACCTTCTTAGAAAGTAGCAATAAGGCTGTGAGGGAACTGTGCGGGGTATACCGACATGGTTGAAACAGTCTGCTACGTTGATGTGGCACTTTGGTGTGTACCGGTAACCCTTGAGTTCAGTGAAGGAGAGTACGGGGCCTCCATGTGGTGTCGTGAAGCATCAACTGACCTTAGGAACCTTAATTGAACAATCTTGGCCTCTTTAGGGTAGTGAGATAACTGACTTTGGTGCAGTCCGAGGTTGGTTGATACTCGATACTACACTCAATTGAGGGTTGCTTTCCTGGAATATTTCGGTCGCCAGTTCAGTGGCTAAATCGAAACGATGAACAATGAAAGCAATCCAGTGATATTGGGACCCTTAGAACCCGGTTACTTCTAATAGGACAGGTTGAGCCCACCAACTTCAAGAGGGTAACACCCAGACCCCATGCAGGCCTAAACTCTAAGGGTTGTGGTGTGACTTGTGTGCCTTATCATGTTTTCCTTTGTAAATATTTGTGGTGTGTTTAATCATAACATCATACAGCATCATATGCATTGGCTAACCATTTCAGGGGTTCGAATCTTCATCTTTATTCTTGTTTTGTAGGACATGGAAATTGTTCGTAGAAAGACAATTCAGATCAGCCTTGTAAGGATCCCTCCTCAGCTTAAGGAGCTTATATCCAGGATTCCCGAGAGCTCTTCATTCAGTGAGAGACATGGAAGACTCATCAGCTTGGTCAACACCAACATTGAGGAAGATATGATAAAGGTCCTGTTCCAGTTCTTTGACCCTCTGCATCACTGTTTCACTTTCCTGGATTATCAACTGGTGCCTACATTAGAAGAGTTCTCCCGGCTTCTGAAGATCCTTATCCTTGATCAGATACCCTACAACGGTATGGAAAAGGAACCCAAACTTGAAGAGATTGCTAAGGCCTTACACCTACAACCATCTGACCTCAAGGGACATTGGGAAGCTAGAAGTGGTATCAAAGGGTTCTTAGCCAGGTTTCTGTTTGAAAAGGCCCAGGAATGTTGGAACTCCCTTGACCTACAAGCTTTTGAAGAAGTTGTGGCCCTCCTTGTCTATGGTTTGGTGTTGTTCCCTAACCCAGATCAGCTTATAGATATCAGCGCTGTCCAGATCTTCATGTCCAGAAATCCTATACCTACGTTGCTTGGGGACATCCTTCACTCATGTTACACTCGAACCATGAGAAAAAGAGGTGTTCTTATGTGCTGCACTTCTCTCCTGGGAAGGTGGTTTATTTCGCAACTTCCAAAATCAGTTTTGAAGAATGAGCGGGGTTTGAGATGGTCACAATGATTGATGACTCTTACACATGCAGATATACATTGGTGTTCTCGGTCCAGAGAGGATGTCACTATCATTGATCGTTGCGGGGAGTACCCTAATGTTCCTTTACTTGGAATCAGAGGAGGTATTACTTACAACCCGTGCCTGGCTTGGAGACAGTTTGGTTATGCTCGGAGGGACGGCCCTCATGACATGTTAATTCCTGACATAGTTTTTGACTTCGACAACGATGCAAAAGGACTTCGCCAGAGATTTATCAGAGCTTGGAGGATGCCCAGTAAGATAGACAGCAAAACACTGGGGCACAGGAACTCCATCCTGTTGGAACCTTATCTCAAGTGGGTACGCGCCCGCTCCCAGAAGTTAGAGATGCCTTATCCTCATGTTCTCCCTGTGATCAAAGAGCCGGTATTGGAAGGAGAGGTGTCCTACACCATTCAACATCCTGACATGCCCACATCCTAGGAAGAAATACAGAAGAGCTGGGTCCAGCTTAAGGAAGAATGAAATTCTCTTGAGACCAGTCTACATGCTAGTGAAAAGAAGGTCTTGGAGCTCACCCGCCTACTGCACGAGGAGAAGAATCTCAACACCTACATTGCTCCGAAGAGGATGCGTAGTGTCTTTTGGGATTGATTTTCTTTGTAATGTGTGCCCATGAGGCCTTGATGTACCAAACAATTATTTCCTTAATGATAACGTGTGTTCCTTTTTGTCTACAATGAATTTGAATTTTCGAACCCTTGAATGCATTGCATAAACACATATCATTCATCATGTGCATAGCAGGTACTCTTCTTTTCAGGTTGCTTACTGTTCTTCGCTGTTTATTTCAGCATCATGAACCCTGAATCATCTACCGAGCTGTCTATCAAGGCCCTTCAGGCGCAGAACGCACAATTTCAAGAGATGATCATGGGTCTGGCCCAAGGTCAACAAGAGCTGAAGGCTATGCTTCTGAAGAAGAATAAGAAGAAGAAGAGGACTGTGATATTCAACACTGGGCGCAGACTCGGGAACACGCTGCAAAATGAAGCTGAGAGGACTACTCCATCTGTGGGGGAAGGTAGTCACCAAGGGAGAGAGGTCCCTACTCCTGTGGTCTCTGACACTGAGACAGACTTCAACAACGAACAGTACCCTTCTGCTGAGGACCGGTACAAGCAGCTGGAGGACAGGTTGAATGCCATGGAGATCCAGCGTGTGCCTGGAATGGATTTCGGAGACTTGGGGTTATCTTCTGGGGTGGTAATTCCACACAAGTTCAAGGCGCCTGCCTTTGTGAAGTATGACGGGGCTTCCTGTCCCAAGATGCACCTCCGTTCTTATGTAAGGAAGATCCAGCCTTACACAGTAGACAAGAACTTATGGATCCACTTCTTCCAGGAGAGTCTTTCAGGGACTCACCTCGAATGGTTCTATCAGCTGGATGGAACCAACATTCGTAACTGGGAGGATCTGGCCACTGCTTTTTACAAGCAGTATCAATATAATTCCGACCTCGCTCCTACGCGTACCCAACTCCAGGGTATGTCGCTAGGATCGGGAGAAGGTTTTAAGGAGTACGCACAGAAATGGAGAGATCTGGCTGGCAGGGTGCAGCCACCATTGACGGACCGGGAGCTGGTGGATATGTTCCTGGGGACCCTATCTGGTCCATTTTTCAATCATATCATTGGTAATTCCTCTGCTGGGTTTACTGATCTGATCCTGACTGGTGAGAGGATCGAGGCTGGTATAAAATCGAGGAAGATACAGAAGGTTGCCTCCTCAAGTACTAAAAAGAAGCCCTTCAAGAAAGAGGCAAGTGCTGTGTATGGTCCAAGAAGGCAAGACAAACCTGAACGCCGCCAAGCTGTCAACGCGGTGGTTATTTCTAAGCCTGTTGCTGCTCCACAACAGTACAACCAACCCAGAGCTGAGAGGCCCAAAAGGCAGTATACTCGGCTCAGCATGACTCTCTCTCAGATCCTGCTGCAACTGCTGTCAACTAGCCTGGTAACTGTCAAAGAGGCTCCGAAGATGGTAAACACAGCATCTCTGAAATACAACCCCAACACCCGTTGCGCATATCATCTGATAGCCCGGGACATTCTACTGATGATTGTTGGGCCTTGAGGAATAAGGTTCAGGACCTTATTGATGCCAAGGAGATACAGTTTGAGGCGCCCAAGAGGCCAAATGTTGTGACCGCTCCCATGCCCCAATATGGAGTGAATGCTGTTGAGGAGGATTTGTATGTAGCTTCTGTGGATGATGTTTCTACTCCGCTGCTGACTGTCAAGAGGAACCTGTTGCTAGCCGGTTTATTTCCGGGATGTAGCAAAGGTTGCCCTCTATGTGTTGATTCCCCTGCTGGTTGTTCTTTGCTGAAATCAGGCGTCCAAAACCTGATGGATAGTAAAGAGATAGTGTTCAAGAAGACTACCTTTCCTGCTGTCCCTGTTGAAGAAGTTTCAATTATTACCATTTTCAATAACCCTTCCAAGGCTCCTTCAAAGAAGCCTGTCCAAATTTTGCCTGTTCACAAGATCGCTCCCATCACCATTACTGTTCCGGGGCCCATCCCCTACAAGTCTGATAAAGCTATCCCGTGGCACTATGGGGCAGATGTTTATGTTCTGGGAGTGAAGCAAGAGTTCAATACTGATACTGGTGTCACCAACATCACTGGGCCTGCTAAGGTCACTCGTAGTGGAAGACTGTTCTCACCAGACATTGCTCCTCCAGTAATTCAGAGGCCTTTGATCATCACACCTGCCAGTGTGTCTGTCTCTTCCCCTGATCAAGTTTCTACCCCTGCTGCCGAGTCATCTGACGCTCGGGGCAAGGGGATTGCTGCTGATATGCCTGCCCGGACGGAGGCACCGAAGACCATTGTTGAGGCTTCCAAGCAGGAGATGGAAGAGATCCTCAAGATTATAAAGAAAAGTGATTTCAATGTTGTCGAACTGCTGGGGCACACCCCCTCCAAAATCTCCATGCTGTCACTGCTGTTGTGTTCAGAGGCCCATGCCAAGGCCCTGATTGCTTTCTTGAAGACGGCTCACGTACCCCAAGAAACGTCTGCTGATCAATTCACCGACTGTATGGCCAACCTAACTGCTGATAACGGTATGGGTTTCTCTGATGTTGATCTGACGGTCAAGGGGAAGAATCATAATGATGCCCTGCATGTCTCCATTGAATGCAGGCGCACTACTCTTGCTCACGTGCTGGTTGACACTGGTTCTTCACTAAACGTGCTACCCAAGAAGTCTCTGGACAGGCTGGACTGTGAGGGTCTAGAGCTTAAACCATGTAACATTGTTGTCTGGGCCTTTGATGGGTCCAAGAGAATGGTACATGGTGAGGTTGACATCCCAATCAGGGTTGGGTCATAGGTCTTCGATTCAAAATTCTATGTGATGGACATCCGTCCATCCTATTCTCTTTTGCTGGGTCACCCGTGGATCCACAAGGCTGGAGCTGTGACCTCCATGTTGCATCAGAAGCTCAAGTACCCGGTCAGGGGGAAGATTGTAACAGTGCAAGGGGAAGAGGAGTACATGGTCAGCCACCTCAACTCCTTCAGGTACGTGGAAATGGATAGGGAGTTCATTGAGACCCCCTTTCAACATTTTGAAGAGGTGCCACAAACATTGGCAGCAGCAGAAGCAGTGGTTGAAGAGGTTTCTCCTTTGAAGATGGCCTCCTTAAAGGACGCCCGGGCTGTGATTGAAAAAGGTGAATGTGTAAACTGGGGCAAGCTCCCTGATTTTACTCCTAAGACTAACAAGTTTGGGCTGGGTTTCACTGCAGAGGCTCAGAAGGCTGTGCGCAAGGCAAGGATTGGAAGACCTCCTGTGCTCATCACCAATCCAGGAGTGAATGCTATTGGGGATGAAGACGAAGTAGAAGAATCAGAGGAGTTTGACAGTTGGATCTACCCAACGGCCAACGGTGGACCTAGCAACTGGACCGCAAAAGACTTTACACCCATTACTTTTGTCACCCAGTAATGAACTTCTTTGTTTTGGATATGTAATAAACAGTAATTTGAAACTTTATGGCCCGGTGTCTTACCCGGGGCACCGTGGTTCTATTTGTGAGGGCTTTTGTTTGTCACCTTCATATATCATGAATAAAAGCATTGGACGTTTTTCACATTTCAAATCTTGCGCTCCCTTTCTTTCTTTATATATATTGCAAAACAGCTGTATTTACACACACTCACTCATACAGGTTTCAATCCACTCTGGATCTCACTGGTAACGACTCTGCTACTGCCAGTTATGACTTCGAAAATCCGATCAACTTAGCCGAAGACGAAGGTGAAGATGATTGCGAAGTGCCTGGCGAACTTGCAAGACTGTTACTCCAGGAAGAGAGGGCAATTCAACCACATGAAGAGCCAGTGGAAACAGTAAATCTGGGTACTGAGACAGATAGGAAGGAAGTCAAGATTGGTGCCAATCTAGAACTCAGCGTGAAACAACGGCTGATCCAGATGCTGCATGACTACATGGAAATCTTTGCCTGGTCTTACGAAGACATGCCTGGGTTGGATACCGACATTGTGGTCCATCACTTGCCTACCAAGGAAGACTGCCCTCCAGTTAAGCAAAAGGTCCATCGTATGCGTCCAGAGATGTCTGAGAAGATCAAAGCTGAGGTTATGAAACAATTTGATGCTGGGTTTCTCGCAGTGACTTCTTACCCTTAGTGGGTTGACAACGTGGTTCCAGTGCCAAAGAAAGATGGTAAGGTCAGAATGTGTGTCGACTACAGGGATCTGAACAGGGCCAGCCCCAAGGATGACTTCCCCTACCTCACATTGATGTCCTAGTTGACAATACTGCTCAGCATAAGGTGTTTTCCTTCATGGATGGTTTTTCAGGGTATAATCAGATCAAGATGGCTCCTGAAGACATGGAAAAGACTACCTTTGTTACTCAGTGGGGCACCTTCTGCTACAAAGTCATGCCATTCGGGTTGAAAAATGCTGGGGCAACCTACCAACGTGCCATGGTTGCTTTATTTCATGACATGATCAATCATGAGATAGAAGTGTATGTTGACGTCATGATTGCAAGGTCCCAAACTGAGGAGGAACACCTTGACCATCTGCAGAAGTTGTTTGACCGTCTGAAACTGTACAAGCTGAGGTTGAAGCCGAACAAGTGCACCTTCGGGGTAAGATATGGAAAGCTGCTAGGCTTCGTCGTAAGTGATAAGGGTATTCAAGTGGACCCTGCCAAGGTTAAAGCCATTCAAGAAATGCCGGTTCCCAAGACAGAGAAAGAGGTCAGAGGCTTTTTAGGACGCCTGAATTACATTGCTCGATTCATCTCGCACCTAACCGCTACCTGTGAACCAATCTTCAAGCTGCTGAAGAAAGATCAGGTAGTACGTTGGAATGATGAATGTCAGGCCGCTTTTGACAGAATCAAAGAGTATCTCCAAGAACCACCCATTCTTATGCCACCGGTTGAAGGGAGACCTCTAATATTATACCTGACAGTACTTGACAACTCAATGGGGTGTGTGCTGGGGCAGCATGACGAGTCTAGCCGAAAAGAGCATGCCATTTATTACCTTAGCAAAAAGTTTATCGACTGTGAGACCCGATACTCACTGCTCGAGAAAACTTGCTGCGCTTTGGTATGGGTTGCTCGCCGGCTGAGACAGTATATGCTGACTCACACTACCTTGTTGATTTCAAAGATGGATCCTATAAAATACATATTCGAAAAGCCTGCTCTGTCTGGGAGAATAGCAAGATGGCAAATGATCTTGACAGAATACGACATCCAATACACGAATCAGAAAGCTATCAAGGGAAGTGTATTGGCAGACCACTTGGCACACCAGGCAGTAGACGACTATCAGTCAATGAACTTCGAGTTTCCAGACGAGAGCATCATGATTGTGACTGATTGTGAAGTACCTGGACCGGACGAAGGACCTGAGGAAGGATCCCGATGGTCCATGCACTTCGACGGAGCATCCAACGCTTTAGGTAACGACATCGGCGCTGTGATCATATCCCCTCAAGGCACTTATACTCCACTCACTGCCCGGCTATGTTTCAACTGCACCAACAACATGGCAGAGTATGAGGCATGCATCATGGGTCTTTAAGCTGCGACCGACTTAAGGATCAAGTTTCTGAGTGTCTTCGGAGATTCTGCTCTCGTGATCAATCAGATCAAAGGCGAGTGGGATACGAAACATCCAAATCTTATTCCTTACAAAGAATGTGTGTTGACATTGATCCCCCACTTCACAGAGATAACTTTTGAACACTTCCCAAGAGAGGAGAATCAGTTGGCGGACGCGTTAGCTACGATGTCTTCCATGTTCAAAGTCAAATGGGACAATGAGGCTCCCCGGGTCATCATCAGGAAACTGGACGAACCGGCATACTGTTGTGATCTTGAGACAGAGTTAGTGACTGAAAAGCCATGGTACCATGAGGTGAAGAGATACTTGGAAGCTCAAGAGTATCCTGAAGGCGCCTCTGTCAATGATAAAAAGTTTCTGAGAAGGTTCGCAGCGAAGTTCTTCCTTAGCAACGACATTCTGTACAAGCGAAACCATGATTCGACCTTACTGCGTTGTGTGGATAAGACTGAAGCAGAAAGGATCATGGCAGAACTGCATGAGGGTACCTTTGGAACATATTCCAGTGGACACACTATGGCAAAGAAGATCCTTCGGGCAGGGTATTTCTGGTCCACAATGGAAGCCGACTGCTACCAACACTCTCGGACATGTCATAAATGCCAGATTTATGCAGATAAGGTGCATGTTCCTCCAGTTCCTCTGAACGTCCTGACCGCACCTTGGCCTTTTGCAATGTGGGGCATAGATATGATCGGCGATATTAAACCTACGGAATCCAACGGGCATCGCTTCATCCTAGTAGCGATCGATTACTTTACAAAGTGGGTGGAAGCAACTTCCTACGCCACTGTAACCAAGAACGTTGTGGCACGGTTCATTCGGCATAATCTGATCTGTCGATACGGCGTCCCAGAAAGGATTATTACAGACAACGGTACCAATCTCAATAACAAGATGATCACTGAGCTCTGCGAGCAATTCAAGATACAGCACCACAACTCTTCTCCTTACCGACCGAAGATGAATGGGGCTGTAGAAGCAGCGAATAAGAATATCAAGAAAATTGTGCAGAAGATGACAGTGACCTATAAAGATTGGCACGAGATGTTACTGTTTGCTCTACATTGGTACCGTACTTCAGCAAGGACGTCAACCGGGGCAACTCCTTTCTCCTTGGTCTACGGTATGGAGGCAGTCTTACCAATCGAAGTGCAAATACCCTCTCTCCGAATAATGAAGGATACAGACCTGAGTGAAGATGATTGGATCCAGACACGACTTGATCAGTTAAATCTAATTGATGAAAAGAGACTCACTGCTATTTGTCATGGTCAAACGTACCAAAAACGGATGATCAGGGCATTTAACAAAAAGGTCAGACCGCAAGAGTATCAAGTTGGGGATCTGGTAATCAAGCGTATCATCCTTCCTCAGAGTGATCCAAGGGGCAAATGGACCCCCACATACGAAGGGCCATTTGTGGTTAAACGTGTGTTCTCAGGAGGAGCCATGATTCTAACTACCATGGATGGTGACGACCTTCCTCACCCCGCCAATGCAGACATAGTAAAATGATACTACGCATGACAAAAGACCCGCTAGGTTGACATACCTAGGAAAACATTAGGGCTTCCCGGCGAACCAAAAGGGTTCGGGCAAAATGAAGGGATGAAATGGAAAAAATCTGTACACCCGACAAGTCGAAAACCTGTAAAGGCGGCTTGGGCAAAAATGGGTATCCCGATGGACTGAAAACCCGAAAGGGCGGTCCAGGCAAAAAATAGTGATAAAGCGTAATACTATGTCTCATTGGACCACTTTGCACCCAGAATCCGGTATCAATTGTCAAGTTCAAACGGCATCGATCAATCAGCATCATCTTCAGCTAGGTCATCAAGTGATGAGACACTCAAAGATATAAAGGCGATAGCAGAGTTAAAACCCAGTGGGATCATTCTTTTCACATAGCTGTTTTGTTTTCCCTTTGTACAAATTTGTATAAACTCTTTTATTCGGCGGCGTTCTCCTACCAGGACGTCAGCCTCTTGTACATAAACGCCTATTTACAGGAAAATTCAAAAATCAATACAAATTCACTTTTCAGACAAATGGCCAATTGTTTTTTCCTTTTTCTATTTTGTTTTGCGAAGAACGTCCAAGGTTCAATTTGTGATATATGCATTTGACAATAATTTCTAACTCATAAATATTTTCATACGAAACGAAGGATCAATTACAGGTGACATTAGAAATAGGGGCAATAATGAGTTGTCTAAAGCGATCTAATTTCTATATCCACCAAGGTACCAAGGTAAGTTCAGCTGAAGAACAGAACCAAGATATCTTAATTCCCCAGAGAGTGAGCCAGCAAGTCAATACACTCTCCCCAAGCAAAGTTATACCGTTAACCTCAAGGAAGTTGGGTATCCTCCAGCAGATCTCAACATTCCCCAGCACAATATACGAACATTCTTAACAAGCATCCCCGGCAGTCTTGATCTAAGACTGTTCCCCGGCGGTATACCAGACATTCAGCGGAGCCACTTCCCTAATATATCTCAAAGAGTTCCCCAGGAGAGTCCAGTATAGTTCAAGATTTCCCCAGGAAAGTTTGAATCCATATCCCCAGCAGGAAGCTTATCCCCAGTAGATTCTGGAAGCTTGCCACCCGCAGAGCACGAACGCTCCCCCCGGCTTTATTCAAAGGTTATTTCCCTACCAGGATATAACTGGGTTATCCTCAGCCAAAAGCCACAGAAAGATCGTCCTCGGCGAAGTCTTCTCATCCCCAGCGGAGTCTATTAAACATAACATAGCAAAGGTATCCCCAGCGGAGTTATCATCAACATCCCAGCAGAGTACCTCTCTCCCCACAGAGTATGGTTCCCCAGCAAGATCGCTAGAGTAGTTATTCCCCGCAGAGTAATCTCTTCATCAAGTTTATTCCCCAACGGAGTCATATTCTCCTACCGGTATTCTTGCAATCTTCATCCCCAACGGAAACAACAGAGCTCTACTCTTCCATATCAGCCCAGGATTCAACTTCCCGGCACCCGTCAAGGATTTATTTTCCTAGACGAAAATACATTCATAAACATCGCATCTTCATACATTATAGCATGCATATACGCATCATGAACATATAATCTCATCACGCATGTCATACATCATGACATCACATACAACTAACGTTTTGTCTCTTCAGGACAAAAGTTAATACAAAGATAATTGCTATCAACTGTCGTGATTCCAGATCCGATTCCTGTATCTTTCCAGAGTGTATCTGTTGACGACTACAGTACCAGACTCGATTCCTGTATCCTTCCAGGGCACGTCTGAAGAGTTCGAAGATCCGATTCCTGTATCTTGCCAGGGTGTATCTGTTGACGACTACAGTACCAGACTCGATTCCTGTATCCTGCCAGGGCACGTCTGAAGAGTTCGAAGATCCGATTCCTGTATCTTGCCAGGGTGTACCTGTTGACGACTACAGTACCAGACTCGATTCCTGTATCCTACCAGGGCACGTCTGAAGAGTTCGAAGATCCGATTCCTGTATCCTGCCAGGGTGTATCTGTTGACGACTACATTACCAGACTCGATTCCTGTATCCTGCCAGGGCACATCTGAAGAGTTCGAAGATCCGATTCCTGTATCTTGCCAGGGTGTATCTGTTGACGACTACAGTACCAGACTCGATTCCTATATCCTGCCAGGGCACGTCTGAAGAGTTCGAAGATCCAATTCCTGTATCTTGCCAGGGTGTATCTGTTGACGACTACAGTATGAGACTCGATTCCTGTATCCTGCCAGGGTACGTCTGAAGAGTTCGAAGATCCGATTCCTGTATCTTGCCAGGGTGTATCTGTTGACGACTACAGTACCAGACTCGATTCCTGTATCCTGCCAGGGCACGTCTGAAGAGTTCGAAGATCCGATTCCTGTATCTTGCCAGGGTGTATCTGTTGACGACTACAGTACCAGACTCGATTCCTGTATCCTGCCAGGGCACGTCTGAAGAGTTCGAAGATCCGATTCCTGTATCTTGCCAGGGTGTATCTGTTGACGACTACAGTACCAGACTCGATTCCTGTATCCTGCCAGGGCACGTCTGAAGAGTTCGAAGATCCGATTCTTGTATCTTGCCAGGGTGTATCTGTTGACCACTACATTTCCAGACTCGATTCCTGTATCCAGCCAGGGCACGTCTACATAAAGAGTTTGAAAGTCAACTCCTGTAACAGACCAGGTAATTTTCTTTCTTTCTCAGGTACGCAAGTTCTCGCTAAGGAATCTCTTACGCGATCGACACCTCCCGATGGCATCTATAAGCCCATCTCCACAACTATCCATCACAGTCCCAAATGGCATCTATAAGCCCATTCCCGACATCACACTGCTGATACTCAACTGTGTGAGTGCAAATTTCTGGGCACTCTAGTGTTCAATCATCTTCTACCCTCGTATCACGAAAGGCACACAAGCCAATCTACATCCTCAGGTCTAAGAAGATTGAACAGGGGCAACTGTTGTACCCCAAAATTTGCCCTCCCATAATCTTCAAGGTTGTGCCAAGCATCACCTCAAATGGCTCAAAGTTTACTCAAGGGCTACACAGTCAACCATCCTCCTAAGCCAGTCAAATTAGGGTTTTGATTCCTGCAAGGAAGTTGAGGTTTTCAAGGGCTCAATCAAGTCCCATATGCTCATACACATTGTCAAGCACCTACATGTCAAGTTTCAAGGCTCACAAGGTCAAGTTGCACAGTCAAAAACCCTAATTGCTCCACAGTCAACTGCAGGGGCAAAATGGTCATTTGGCAGTCAAAAGTCAAAATTTTTGGTCAACATCTCATTTTGAAGCCACAATCATCATTTGGTCAAGTCTTGACCATGATTTCACAAGAATGGCTCAAAAATCATCAAGGTGTCAAAAGTTTCTATTTTTGGACAGCTGAAAAGTCAACTGTAACTTGACCAAGGCATAACTTTTTCATGGTTCATCAGAAAAATCCCATCCAATGCTCATCTTGAAGGGGAGGACATTTCCTACAACTCATCTTCACATTCCAAGTCCAATAAATTCTCTCACAAAAAGTTATCAATTTCAACATTATAGGTCATTTTCAAAAGTCAACAAAAAGGGACTTTAAGTCAAAGACCATAACTTGAGATTGGTAAATCAAAATGACATGGGACCAAATACATTGGTTATAGGACTTCAAGACCTTTCCAAAATGTCCAAGAACATGTTCATAACTTCAAAATGGAGCAAGATATGCATTGGAGAAGTTGGGAAATTTTTGTGAAATGGCCAAAATCATTTATCCTTGAAATTTCATTTTTGACAAAAGGGGCCCACTTTTTCCACTTGAATCAGCTTGGCCATGCTTCCCACGTGTCCCACTTTTTATTTCAATATTTAAAATTAATTTTTTCATTTTTATTAGATTTTATTGGATTTAATTCATTTTAAATCCTTTAAAATCAAATAAAAATCAAAAAGGTTAATTAAGGGACATATTTGGCTTTGATTAGCTTTGAATCACCATTATACACATCCCAAATTCGTGCAAAGGGCTAAAGCTAGCAAGAATTCAAATTTGGCTCAAAAATGGAAGGTTTGTTAATGGAGTTTATGTCAAAATCTTAAGCATGAATGCAAGGCATTATTGGCCATAATTCTTATCAAAACTCATTACTTAACCTATATGCAAGCTAACACAGACGAGAACACGACCTAAGAGCTCCAAAAACGGCCATACAAAATTGCAAAATTATCACACAAACTTGAAATCTGAAAACCTCCTTACAGTATGTTTCAAGTCCCCATTCCTATCCAAACACATTGCTGACATCCCAAGGAAGCTCTAGCCATCAAAATGAAGCCCAAACACGCAAAGAACTATTCACACGAAGCCATACGGTTTGACATTTTTTCCAGAAATACATAACATGATTCATGCATTTTTAATGATTTTTATTGTTTGATTTGCACTAATGAGGACTCTCTAAAGCTATTGGTACCATCCAATTGAGTTATAGGCGCCTGTACAGGAATCTACCATGAAAGCTGCTTAGGGTTTCAGAGCTCCAATTTTGGGGTTTCTTTCATCTGGAAAAATTGGACCATGAGACCACTACCATTGAAATCAGGACCTTCCAATGAATAGAAATTAACCATCGCGCCCTTTTTCTTTTTCACTATATGTTGTTCGCTATTTTTTGCAGATGGTGTTTTGGGGGGGTTTAAAACCCCCGCTATCCCTTTTTATTACAGGGACAAACGGAGATGAAGGCTAGCGTGGCTTGTTGTCATTGGATGGTTCATAATTCTGGCGCGTTTTTTTTGTTTGTGTACCACTAATTCTTGTTTTACGTTATATTATTTATTTTCCATTTTATATCCAAAACGCGCTAATAGCTCAATTGGTAGGCAGATGGCTTGGTAAACACTGGGACCTGGGTTTGAATCCGAGGTCCCCTCAAATAATTTATATTGTTTTGCTTCACATACTTCCATGCAGTGTAAGTCCCCAGGGCTCATCATACATCCTCTAGCATTCGTTGGCCACGTAATCTGATTGATCAATCCAATGGTCACAAAAGCAGACCATCATGCACGTTCAGTCAACCACAAGCATGTGATTCAAAAAGTCAACAAAAGGCCTAGCTTGCAGTGGGCCAATTTCCTTGCAATGCACCTCCAAAAAAGGCCAACACCCCCATGGTTTGCATCACATTTTCTTTTTTCATTTTCTTTTATTGTTTTTATTTTAATTGTTTTTTTTCTTTTGTTTTATTTAATTCACCATTTAATATAAAAATCCAAAAAAATCAGAAATCAAGAAAATAAAAATATGTTTTATTTAGTTTTTAATTCATTATTAGTTTTGTAAATAAATCTTAATAAATCAATTAGTTTAATTTTAGGTTTAACTTCAATGTTTTTTTTTCTTAAATAACTAAAATACATAAAAATTAGGTTTTTAGCATTTTACTCTTTTTCTCAATAATTAAATTTTTCTTATTATAATTATTATTATTATTAACTAATTTTGTAAATACTCTTATAATTAAACAATTAGTAAATTAGGTTTAAACTTAAATATTTTGTTTAACAAATTAAAAATAGTGTAGAATTAGGGTTCCTAATAATAATTAATTTTATTTCTTTATTTTCATTAAATACTAAAAAAATATAAAAATAATTTCTTTTCTTTATTTAATCATTAATTAATATGTAATTTCAATTCAATTTCCTTAAAGGGTCCAACACCCTCGCACTCGATTCTTATTTCTTTTCGCACATTTACTTTTATTTCCTTTTTAAATATAATGTATTTTCCCCAAAGCCTTGTAATAGATAATTAGGACATTTACTTTCCGCACTCTTTATTCAAAATCGGGTCTTTGTTAATTTGGCGATGTAGACCCGCGCCTTGTAATAGCGTAGGACCTTCTTTTTGGCACTTTAATTTCCGCACCCCTTAACTGCTAATAATTGCATGAAAGATAGAATGGCCCAAATAAAATCAAATCATAGCTCACCTAATGCATGACAAGATAAAACATAACTGAAAATGACACACAATTCACACACCACTCCTAGGGTACGCCTCACTGTTGCCTTGCCCCTCGAAACGTGGTCGTCGAGTATAGGACGTTTTAGTAAGTCCTTATGTCCATGAACATGGCATAAGGGTAGCTTCTAAGGTGTCCTACTGTTGCTCTGGTGATCACACTGTTGCCTTGCCCCTCGAAACGTGGTCGTCGAGTATAGTATAGGACGTTTTAGTAAGTCCTTATGTCCATGAACATGGCATAAGGGTAGCTTCTAAGGTGTCCTACTGTTGCTCTGGTGATCACACTGTTGCCTTACCCCTCGAAATATGGTCATCGAGTATAGGACGTCTTAGTGAGTCCTTATGTTCCATTGATCTAGTTGCCTCGAAACGGTTGCCTCGAAACAAGTTGCCTCGGAATAAAAAGATCAATGGCATAAGGGTAGCTTCTAAGGTATCTTACTATTGCTCGGTGACCACACTGTCCCTAACCCTCGAATTGACCCGAACACCTCCAACGGTGGTGCTACCTACCCCTCAATGGTGGGATAGCACTACCTCAAAGACATTTACACAGACTAATTCCTTAGGGTAGGTAGATGACTCGTAGATACTTGCTCTAATTCAAAACAAATAAAAAAACTTCTTTTCACACCGACACTTTTCAAAAAGCTTTCAAAAACAATTTTTCAAACACTCTTGAGGACTGATACAAGAGTCGATCTGAAACTTTAAACGGAACTTTTTCAAAACCCACTCATAATTGAAAAGCAGACACTTTTGAAAACACAAATGAGCAAGTATCTAAGAGCCCATGAATAACCATGGATAGAAAGGGTGCTAACACCTTCCCTTTCTATAAATCTACCTCCCGAACCGAGAACTAATCTCAATAAGGAATTTTTCTGTGCTTTTGTCCTTTCCATGTTGGAGAAAATAAAAGACGGTGGCGACTCTTGCTTACCGCGACATTTCGCGAAACCAACTTTAAACAGTCAGTTCCAGATCCACCGATCACAGATAGCATTGTCTAAAGGAAAACGAAAATACTTTTTTCGAGTAGGTAGATAGTTCCTAGGTACTTGCTCAAACAAACAAATTTCACACAAACACTTTCAAAACAATTTTCAAAAACAACTTCGTCACACTCTTGAGAACATATACAAGGGTTATCACGAAGTAAACAAAACTTTTTCAAAACAAACAAACACAAGCAATTTCAAAATGAGCAAGTACCTAAGAGCCCATAGTAAACCACGGATAGAAAGGGTGCTAACACCTTCTCTTTCTATAATCTACCCCTCGTACTCAGAAACATCTCGAAAAAGGTTTTTTTTGTTCTTTTTCCTCTACCTTTGTTGGATGAAATAAAAGTCGATGGCGACTCTTGCTTACCGCGACATTTGCGAATACAAACGCAAAACCAGTATAACAGTGGGTTTTGCCACCGTATCACAGTACCCCCATTATCGAAGCCTTTTAATAGCGTAGGATTTTATTTTTTCTGCACTTATACTTTTATGCTTTGTATATAACTGTTAGAAGTATCTTAATAGAGTTTGTATGGAAAGATTAAAAACAACCGTAGAAAACCCTAATTTCAAGGTAAGAATAACTGAAATACAAATCACTCTTTACACTCGCACATCTAGGGTAACCTCACTTGTTGTCTTCAGAACGAAAGACATTCATATCCCTCGAACGTGAGGATGCTTTAGAATTGTCCCTCAATTAAAAAGATCATAGTCTCTCGATGACCCTCGTAAAGTGCCCCCCATAAGTTGCCTTTATGATTGTACGATGACCCGCGCTTGTCCCTTCACATCCAATAATAGGGCTTCCTACTAACTAATGGTAGGATAAAACTATCTAAAGGAAGAGGAAAACAATGCGAAATACCTCGAGTAAGCATGAAATACTTTTAACCGCTTGCTCACACTTTTCAAAACAAAAACATTTCTCACAATCACACTTTCAAAAATATTTTTAAATAAACACTTTGTACGCATTCTTAAACCAATACAAGAATCATTAAAAAATTTCCTCACTATTGGCATATTTTCAAAATATTTTCAAACACTTACACAAAAGCATTTTCAAAACAAAGTGAGCTAATGATTAACAGCCCGTAGATAATTACGATGAAAAGGGTGCTAACACCTTCCATTTTCATAACCTACCCCCCGAACTCAAAATCTATCAAAGGTCTTTCATGTTCTTTACACCTTTCCTAAATATTGGATAAACGTAAAGTCGGTGGCGACTCTTTTTATCCGTAACATTTGTGAAAAAACGCAAAACCAAAAGTCAGTTCTCCTACTATATTACAGAATTGGTGACTCTGCTAGGGAGAACTAAAAAGGCGGGGTTACCTTAGAGTTAAATCACTTTTAAATGCTTTCCTTGTTTCATTTGTCTGCTTTATTTTTAAAGGATTTGTTGGGTTTATTTCTTGCATAGATCCTATACTGGGATCTAAGGAAAATTTTAGTGCAACACATTGGTTTGTGCTAGTGTCCCTCGAGTCAGTCAGGGGGAATGTCGGGCTGCTGCGTGGTGTCATAAGCACTAACTGACCTCTAAAACCTTAATTGGAATATCTTGGACATTAGAAGGTAGTGAGATAACCGACTTTGGTGCAATCCATAGTTGGTTGATACTCGATACTACATTAATTGAGATTTGAGTTTCAGAATATTTTGGTGGCAAATCAGTTGTCGTACTAAAGTAAACCTGGGAGAAACATCGGTGATATGAGATTCCTAGAACCTGGTTACTATTTTAGGACATGTTGAGCCAACTTAACTTCAATAGAAAAGTGTACTTACCTATAGACCCCATGCAAGCCTTTAAACCTAAGTCCCTTGTGTGATTTTTTTGTATTTTCTATTTGTTTAGACATCACATTAAATCATCATGACATGGCATTTTCACTAACCATTTCAAGGATCTTAGGGACCTTTGGTGCAGGTTTATCATGAACCAGATTCCTATAAAGGGGGAAGAGGATTTATTTTCCTCTTACCAGATGCCGTTAAAGAGCAAAGTATATTCCCTTGAGTCAGAGGCTAGTACCCACTTGATATGGTGAGTTTGATTCTTACAAAAGGATGTTCAAAAGCAAAGAGGCGAAGTTATTCAGACAAAGCTGCAGCCAGATTCAATTTATGACATTTCATTTTGTTTATTCCGCGAGATCCTTGAAAACATTGCATATACATCCACATACCATGCATATCATATCATAACAAGTTTCCAAGACAGGTTTTCTAATCTTCTTGCTGTTTATTTCAGTAAAAGATGGCCCTCGAACAAACCGTCAAAGATCTCCAAGCTCAGAATGCTCAATTCCAAGAGACGCTCTTGAACTTATCCAAGGGAAGGAAGAACTAAAGATACTCATCACTAAATAGAGGAAAAAAGACTAGGAAACTAGTCGGCATTCTCAACATGGGAAAACGGTCCAGAAGTCCTCCCAAGTAAGCTCAAGACTATGATATCCCATCTAATGAAGATGACAACCAAGGTGAACATGGTAAGAGTGTGAAGGCTGAGAAAGGAAAGAAACCTTGGTTTTGGCCAATATTCTGATGAAGAAGACTTTTCAAATGAATAGTGTCCTTCCCCTCATGATAAATACAAACAACTGGAAGATCGTTTAAATGCTATGGAGATCCAAAGAGTGTCTGGGTTGGATTTTGTAGAGCTGGGTCTAATCTCGGGAGTGGTTATTCCTCATAAATTCAAGGTCCCCACTTTTGCAAAGTATGACGGTGTTTCCTGCCCTAAGTTTATTTGAGGTCTTATGTCTAAAAGATTCAACCACATACTGCTAACAGAAAGCTATGGGGTTTATTTCTTTCAAGAGATCCTATTGGGAACATAGTTTGAATGCTTTTATCAACTGGAAGGGACCAATATTTGTACTCCGGAAGACTTGGTTGCTGCTTTCTACAAGAAATACTAGTATAATGCTGGCCTTGCACTAATTCATGTGCAATTACAAAATATGACTATGGGCTCGAATAAAGGTTTCAAATAGTATGCCCAGAAGTGGAGAGATCTGGATGGAAGAGTTCAACCTCCTTTATCTGATATGGAGTTGGTTGATATGTTCATGGGAACTCTGATAGGTCCATTTTTAACCATCTGATTGGAAGTTCCTCATCTGGTTTTACTGTGCTGATTCTAACTAGGGAACATGTCGAAGGTGGTATCAAGAGTGGAAAAATTCAATTGGTTGTGTCTTCGAATGCTCTGAAGAAGACATTCAGTGGTAAGAAGAAATCCCATGTTGTTTATGGCCAAAAGGGCCGTGTTAAAAATGATCGCAATTAGTATGTGGGAGCGGTGTTAATTTCTAATATTGCGCCTGTTCAACAACAAAAATAGGGAAATCAGTGTAGGTCAGGTGCTCTGACGAAGTAGTTTACCAAGATCAGCATGCCGGTAAATTAGGCATTACAATATTTACTGAAAGCGAAACTGATTATATTAAGGGATCCTCCCCAGAATCCCAACACCTCCTCTTCTTGCTATAATCCAAATGTGAAGTGTGATTACCATTCCAACAGTCCTGGGTAGGACACTAATAACTGTTAGGCCCTGAAAAACAAAATTCAGGATATGGATGACAACAAAGAAATTGAGTTTGATCCTCTGGAAACTTCGAATGTAATTACTGCACCAATGGCGAAGCATGATAAAGGTATAAGTTTTATTGATTATGTTCTGTATGTTGCTATTATATGAAAATCGGTTACTCCCCTCCCAATTATCAAAAAGATTGGTTGCAAGCCAGTTTATTTCCTGGTTGTATTGAAAGATGTTACTGTTGTGCAGCCCAACCCAATGGTTGCGAATCACTGAAGGAATGCTTTCAACACCTAATGGACAATCATATGATTCTATTTGAGAAGGTTTCATCTACTGAGAATATATTTCAAGACATATCTGTAATTTGTGGCACACCTATCAGGATCACTTCCAAAGGTCCTGTAAGAATTGCTGCCAATCCAAAAGCTGCTCCTCTAGTCATCACTACACCTGGACCTATCACATATTCTTCGGATAAAGCTATTCCATGGAACTATTGATCCAACGTGTACTAACATGGTGTTAAGCAAGATCTACCCACTACTGAAGATGAAAGTATTGAAGCTACTGATTCCAACATTGACACCTGTTTGAGTTACTGCTACCGAGTCAACTGCTAAGGCCCGGGGTAAAGAGAAAATAATAAAGTCTGCCCATATAGGGGAGCCTAAAGAATTTATAGTTGAAGACACCTCTAGACAAGAGTTGGAAGAGGTTTTATAGATTATCCGCAAGAGCAACTACAAGATTGTTGAACAATTGGGGCAGACCCCATCCAAATCTCTATGTTATCCTTATTATTGTGTTTTGAAGCCCATGCACAAGCTTTACTGAAATTCTTGAAGACTGCTCACGTGCCACAAGAGATTTCTGTCGATCAATTTGAGAACTATGTTTCTAGCTTAACGATTGACAATGGATTAGGTTTTTTTGATGCTGACCTGACACCGGAAGGCATAAATCACAGTAAGGCCCTGTATGTATCCATTGAATGCAGGGGCACTACTTTGGCTCATGTATTGGTTGATACTAGCTCCTCGTTGAATGTTTTATTGAAGGGCGCTCTTGACACACTTGATTGTGAAGGGGTTATACTGAAACCCAATGATATTATAGTCTGAGCCTTTGACGGGTAAAAAAGGATGGTACATGGAGAAGTTGATCTTCTGATCAAGGTAGGCTTGCAGGTCTTTGAGTCTACCTTATATGTAATGGATATCCGGCCTGCTTATTCTTGCTTACTGGGACACACCTAGATCCATGGGGAAGGTGTTGTTACCTTAACCCTGCACCAGAAGTTAAAGTATCTTGTGAACAGAAAGGTTGTTACTGTCTGCGGTGAAGAGGAGTATATAGTAAGCCACTTGAACTCATTCCGGTATGAAGAGATGGACGACGAATTTATCGATACTCCCTGTCAAACTTTTGAGGTGATTCCTCCTGCTACTACTGAAGATGTTTCTGCTATTCCTAAATTTACCATAATTCCACCAAAGATGGCCTCTTTGAAGGATGCTAGAGCTGTTGTGGAAGAAGGTGGTTGTACTACTTGGGGTTAACTTCCCAACATTCCGAATAAATCTAAAAAATTTGGTTTGGGTTTCACTGCAAAGGGTCAAAGGGTTGTTCGTCATGCTCGTGCAGGAAGACCACCATTCTTTCTCAATAACAACGTAGTCAACACTATAGAAGTTGCTGATAGTGAATATGACCGTGACAGCTGGATCTTTCCTACCATCGGCAACAGGCCCAACAACTGGAAGACTCAAGACATTATCTCTTTCTCCTTTAGTCAAGAGTAATAGCTATATTTATGTTTTTATTGCTTTCAAAGTTTCAGTTATGTAATTTTTTTTAAACAATGACTTTAGGCCTTGTGTCATAGCCAGGGCACAATGGTCCAATTATTAAGGGTTGTCATTTCATAAACATATTTTCATTTAATAAAGCATTGGACATTTTGCTTTCAAATTTTTGGCTCTCTGTCTTTCTTTTACTTTTATAACTTTCAAATAGCTATGTGTTCTTACACACACCCACAAAATAAATTGCAGATCCACATCTACTCTGGATCCCGTTGATAATGACTCTGCTATTGCCACTTATGATTTTGAAAATCCGATCTACCAAGCCGAAGATGAAGGTGAGGAATATTATGAGATACCAGAAGAACTTTCCAAACTATTATTGCAAGAGGAAAAGGCTATTCAACCGCATGAAGAGCCGGTCGAAGTTGCAAACTTGGGTTCCAAAACAGACAGGAAAGAAGTTAAGATAGGCGCCAACCTAGAGGACAGTGTCAAGAACAGATTGGTTCAGATGTTGCGTGAATATGTTGAGATCTTCTCTTTGTAATACATGACATGCCAGGGCTCGATACTGATATTGTGGTTCACCGTCTACCGATGAAAGAGGGTTGTCCTCCAATAAAGTGAAAGGTTCATCACATGCGTCCCTAGATACCAGAGAAGATCAAGGCTGAGGTTATGAAACAATTTAACACAGGGCTTTTAGAAGTGACATCATATCCTCAATGGGTTGCAAATGTGGTTCTAGTACCTAAGAAAGAAAGAAATTTACGTACTTGTGTAGACTACAGAGATCTAAATAGGGCAAGCCCCAAAGATGACTTCCCGCTTCCACATATTGATGTTCTGGTTGACAATACCGCTCAACACAAGGTATTCTCCTTCATGGATGGTTTCTCAGGGTATAATCAGATTAAGATGGCACCTGAAGACATGGAGAAAACTACCTTCGTCATACACTAGGCCACTTTCTGCTACAAGGTTATTCCTTTTGGGTTGAAGAATGTCGGCGCGACATACCAGCGTACCATGGTAGCTCTATTCCATGACATGATTCATCATGAGATAGAGGTATATGTCGAAGATATGATAGCCAGATCTCAAACTGAAGAAGAGCATCTTGACCATCTACACAAGCTGTTTGAGAGGATGAAAATGTACTAGCTGAGATTGAATCCGAATAAGTGCACATTTGAGGTGAGATGCGGTAAACTCCTGGGTTTTGTTATTAGCGGCAAAGGTATTGAAGTTGAACCCGACAAATTCAAAACCATTCAATAAATTCTTGCTCCCCGTACTGAGAAGGATGTGAGATTTTTCTTAGATCGACTGAATTACATTGTCAGATTCATTTCTCATTTGACTGCTACTTATGAGCCAATCTTTAAGTTACTAAAGAAATATCAGGTAGTGAAATGGAACGACGACTGCCAAACAACTTTTGACAAAATCAAGGAGTACCTACAAGAACCTCAGATTCTGATGCCACCAGTTGAAGGAAGACCTCTAATCATGTACCTTATAGTGCTAGAGAATTCAATGGGGTGTGTACTGGGCCAATATGATGAGTCTGGTTAAAAAGAGTGTGCAATATACTACCTTAGAAAAAAGTTTACCGACTGTGAAATAAGATATTCACTGCTCGAGAAAACTTGATGCGCTTTGGCATGGGCTACTCTCCGACTAAGACAGTAGAAGTTGACTCATAATACTCTGTTGATCTCTAAAATGGATCCTATCAAATACATATTCGAGAAGCCCGCTCTCTCCGAAAGATTATCCAGATGGAAAATGGTCTTAACAGAATACGATATTCAGTAAACCACTGAGAAAGCAATCAAAGGAAGTGTACTGGAAGACCACTTGGCTCATCAAGCTGTAGACGAGTGCCAGTCTATGAATTTCGAGTTCCCGGACCAGAACATTATGCTAGTTATAGATTATGAAGAACCTGGACCATATGAAGGACTTGAGCTAGGATCCTGATGTACTATGGTTTTCAACGGAGCTTCTGACGCACTTGGAAACAGAATCGTTGTTGTAATTATCTCTCCCTAGGGTTTCCATACACCATTCACCGCCATATAATGCTTTGACTGTACCAACAACTTGGCTGAACGTGAAGCGTGCATCATGGGTATTAAAGCCGCTATTGACCTGAGAATCAAGTCTTGAGCGTATATGGGGACTCAGCCCTGATAATTATCCAGATCAAGGGAGAATTGGATACGAAGCACTTGAATCTGATTCCTTATTAAGAGCACGTAACCTTAATCTCATATTTCGAGGAAATCACTTTCGAGCACATCCTGCGAGAAGAGAATCAGTTAGCGGATGCACTGGATACCATGTCATCCATGTTTAAGGTCATATGGGACAACGAGGCTCCTCGAATTCCCATTGAATGATTAGAAGAACCGGCACACTGCTATGAAGTTAACACTGGCGAAGTAAAAGAGAAGCGTTGGTTTTACAAAGTGAAAATATACCTTGAGGATCGAGAATATCCTTAGGGTGCATCCATCAATAACAAGAAATTCCTAGAGGTTCTCTGCCAAGTTCTTTCTGAGCAACGAGATTCTGTACAAGCGCAATCATGATTCAACTCTGCTTCGTTATATGGACAAGAAGGAAGCTAAGAAAATTATGGAAGATATACACGAAGGTATCTTTGGTACTCATTCCAGTGGACATACAATGGCTAAGTAGATTCTAAGAGTGGGTTACTATTGGTCGACTATGGAAATTGATTGCCATCACCACTCACGAACTTGTCACAAATGCCAGATATATATTGACAAAGTACATGTGCCTCCAGTACCTCTAAGTGTCTTGACTGCTCCTTGGTCATTCGCAATGTGGGGCATTGATATGATCAGAGAAATCAAGCCTACTACTTCTAACGGACATCGTTTCATTCTCATCACCATTGATTACTTCATGAAGTGGGTTGAAGCAACCTCATTTGCCTCTATTACAAAGAATATGGTTGCCCAGTTCATCAAGCATAACCTTATCTGTCGTTATGGCATCCCTGAGGGAATTATCATAGACAATGGTACTAATCTCAATAACACCACAACTCTTCTCTGTATCGACCAAAGATGAATGGCACAGTGGAAGCCGCCAATAAGAATATCAATAAGATTATACAGAAGATGATGGTAACATATAAATATTGGCATGATATGTTACCATTCGCTCTTCATGGTTATCGCACCTCATCTCGAACATTAACTGGGGCAACCCCATCTTCTCTAGTCTATGGTATGAAGGTTGTCCTACTAGTCAAATTTCATGTTCCTTCTCTGAGAATTATGATATAGGAAAATTCATAAAAAAATGAATGGATTTAGACTAGGTTGGACCAGTTGAATTTGATTGACGTGAAGAGGCTTGCCGCTGTTTCTCACAGTCAAATGTATCAAAAGCGTATGATCAAAGCCTTCAACAAGAAAGTCAAGCATATGGTATATCAAGCTGGTGACTTGGTAATAAAGAGCATCATTCTACCACAAGGTGACCCCAGGGGAAAATGGACTCCCACCATCAATGGTGAAGATCTTCCACACCATGTGAACGTGAACATAGTCAAAAGATACTACGCATGAAAACGACCTGCTAGGTTGACTCGCCTAGGCAAAAATAAGAGCATCTCGGCAAACCAAAATGGTTCGGGAAAAAAAAAGGGATATATATATATATATATATATATATATATATATATATATATATATATATATATATATATATATATATATATATATATATATATATAAAGATTGTACACCTGGCAAGTCAAAAACCTGAAAAGGCGGCTTGGGAAAAAAAGGGTATTCCGGTGGACTGAAATCCCGAAAGGGCGGTCTAGGCAAAAGTTATGGATTAAAGTATACGACTATGTCCTGTTGGATCACTTATAGCAAGCTTTATTACCAAATGTCAAGTTCGAAGGGTACAAATCAATTCAGTCAACTTCTTCCGACATCAAGGGATGGGATGCTCGAAGACATAGGGGCAATAACAGAGTTGAAACCCGACGAGATTATTTCCATATAGCTATTTTTATTTGTTTTTACTTTATACTTCAAGACGATCTCCTCTTACTAGGAATTTTGTATCTTTGTACAAAATAGCCTATTTATAGGGAAATTATCAATACAACTATTGTTTCAAAATTCAAATTTTCGTTTTACTTTTTCTTTTCTTTTTTTGCAAAAACGTCCAATGATTAAATTAAATGAACATATCATATGAATATGATTAATGTTAAAAAATATATGCATAAAAATAGGAATACAGTATTTACTCAAGACTCTAGGAGTTGGGATAATGTTCAAGTCATCCACAAATCCCCCCAGAGCAACCTTCATGGGATTACCACCGTAGAGTAAGCTTCACAAGCTCGTCTTCAACAAAGATACATTCCCCCGCAAGTCTAACATGCCTTAAGACAAGAATTGTGCATCTTCCATCAATTAACCCGATCATACTCCCCAACAGACCCCCTAGCGGATAAAGAAGTATCATCATTTCCCCGACAATGTCGCCAACCTACGGAGTCCCGGTCTTCATTAGAGAGTATGTCATCAGCACAATTCATAGGAATTCTCTTCCCCAGCTAAGTTTATTTCTCCAAAACTATAAAAAAAAACCTGCAGAATTCTTTTCTCCCGCAAGGCTCATTTCCTCAATAGAGTATTTCTCCATCAGAGTTTATTTCTCCCGTAGGGTTTCTTTCTCCAACAGGGTTTATTTCCCCAACAGAATTCAGTCTCCCCCGCTTGAGTCTATTTCTATAACAATTAAAAATCCCCGGCAAAAACCCTCTCTTTAGAAAAAGGTAGTCCAGGCTTCTATCCATAGAGAGTTGTTACAGAATTCGAAACCAGACTAGATATCGTTAACCTTATCCTCCCCAAACGAGTCGACATCCATATCGGAAACTCGGCCAGGCAGCACCTCAGAAGGTTATTCATCTCTTTTATCCCCAGTTAGGATATATAAGAATTAAAATCCCCAGTAGAGCGATGAACGACCAATGTTCCTGAACTCTTCTCCCCCAAACAGAAATCAACATTCTCCAGCGGAGCATCCTTAAAATAGAAAGCGCGAATTCCTAGCAGAGACATTCTAAACAAAGGTTGAAGATTACACATATTCTTCATCCCCAGCAACAGTCAGGGATTTATTTTCCCTGCTCATAGATGTTATACGAAGCTACCAATATGCTTCAACGACATTTCACATTCATACATAATTTACAAACATCATAGCATGTACATACGAAACGCATATAGCACACTTTAATTTACTTTGAGAACATCATTATGGAATACATTTCATACATCATGACATTGTATACAACTAACTCTTTATCTTTTCAATTAAAGTCTACAAACAGATGAATATCTTCAACAATTTTCAAACAGATTGTTGATTAATTCCTGAAACAAGATAGGGCAAATATCTTTATGACTAGACACAAATTAATTCCTGAAAGAAGACAGGGCAACTATCTGTGAAAACAAATTGCAGGTCAATTCCCAAAACAGGATGGGGAAACTATCTACATGAACAGGTTGAAGATTAACTTCTTAAATAGGATGGGGAAACTATCTATACAACCAAGCAAATATTAACTCTCGAAACAGGACAGGGCGACTATCTTTATCACCAAGTGGTATAAATTCCCGAAATAAGACGGGTTTACCAACAAAAATAGATTATAGATTAATTCCCGAAACAGGGTGGGGCAGCTATCTACATGACAAAAAATTCCCTTTAGAGAATGTATTCTGAAAAGCATCCTCCTTCAGAGATTTATTTTGAAAAGCATTTCCCTCAGATAGGATCAAATAAATTCATTCTGAAAAGTATTCCTCAGATGCAGTCAAGCGTAGACTCATTCTGATACTTTTATCAAGAGTTACTTTGGATGACATCTATAAGCCCAGCTCCGACGACTCTCTGTCACCTCACTGAATGGCACTTTAATCCCATTAAAGCAATATTATCAACCGCGTTACCGCCTTCACATGCGAGTGCAAATTTCGGGGAACATAAGTGCTCAATCATCTTCTACCTTCATGTCACGAATGACGGACATGTCAATCTAACTCTTTAGGTTTAAGAAGATTGAATAGGGGTAGCTGTTTTACCCCAAAATTTTCCCTCCCATTTCTTCAATGGATTCTCCTAGGGTTCTCAAAATTCTCAAGGATGCTTAAGAGTTGGTCAACAAATTCTTCTCCTAAACAAGGGGTTCATAACTAGGGTTTCACTTTTCACAAGGAGATTTGGGTTTCTAAGATATTAAATGGAATTTATGGATTCTTATATATCTTCAAGAATTATCATACCAAATTTCAAGCCTTGTGTCAAAAGTTTTCTCAGTCAATTGCTCAGATAACTGAAAATCAACTATATTGGGTAAAAAATTCAATTATCGTCAACATGCAGTCAAACTTCAAGATTTTTGGTAAACATCCAGATTTCTAAGTCATATTAATCATTTGATCAAGGTTTGGTCTTGATTCCTCAAAAAAAGCCCTCAAATCATCAAAAGTCAAAAGTTGCTAAATTAGGGTTTCCTTAGGAGAAGTCAACTAAACTTTGACCAAGCATAACTTTCATATGCTTCATTAATTTTACCCCAACAAAAGCTCATTTTGAATAAAATTAAATTATCTACAACTTTATATCTCTAAGATAAAGTCTAAAAAATGCTTCATTTAAGAGATATGATTCAATACATTACAGGTGATTTCAAAAGTCAACAAAAAGACACTTTTTGTCAAGGCAACTTACATCAAGATAAATTCTCCAAATGCAAATATTATAAAAATAAATAATGTAGAGAACATCTTGAGATTTCCAAAATGTCTAAGATAAGCTTCAAAAGATAAAAATTGAGAAAGTTATGACCAGTACAATTTGGGAAATTTTGAGAAAATGCATGAAGTTCAAATTGAGCAAACTTGATATTTTGGGCTATTGGGCCATTGTTTTAAGATCCAAACGTGTATTAAACTCCTCATACAACTCAAATCTTGTTCATACACCCCTTTACCTATTTTTATTTTAATCATTTTAACTATTTTTTATTTATTCATTCATAATGCAAAATAATTAAGATAAAATCATATCTTTTTACACAAGGTCCAAGTCCACAAATATTTGACCTAATTCCACATTATATAATCTCATTCTATTCATACAAGCTAGCCACGAATCCTTGCCTTAAATATTTGTCAAAATATTAAACTGTTTTCAAGAACCCTAGACAATTCAAAAACCTTATCACAAACCCTTTCACTACAAAACAACCATCCCATTCAATCCTAGCAATCATAGGGAGTAATGTTAGATCGATTTTGATGTTCCAAAACATATGAAATGCAATGCTTTCATCTCCGATCCCATAATTTTTCATAAATTTCATATTTTGATTTTTGCTTTGTTTTAAGCCATGCTAATGTCATTATTATGTTTCTGAGATATCTATGCTCAAGTATGGATCATCATGGAGGTCCCATGCAATTGAGACCATGAAACACCAGGGTTACGCCGATTCCATGTAATTTTATCTATAGTGGCCAAACCAGTTAGTTTTATCTCCAAATAATCCTTCCATTTGATTCGCAACCCTTCACTAAGGGGAGTAGAGTGTTTGTCACTTGCTAACTTTTTATATTTTTGCAGGTTGAATAAACAGGCTATCAAAGAAGACAACCGAAGCTAGGGCCCTGACGTCTCTCCGGTCAATACATTCATGTTTTATATTTATTTTATTTGTTTCTTTTAAACTAACTAATGTATCACCTCCTCAGCGATAGAAGTGCACGTCAAGTCATTGGTGTCAAAGGGCTTAGGTTCGATCCAGCCTTTGTCACTTATTTTCCTAACATTTCCATATTTTGCAGGGTTAATTACAAAACACGTTGAACCTGTTTCCTATTACCAAGGGGCGCTTGGCCCAGTGGTGAAGGTGTTGGTTAAAGGTTTCAAGGGCGTGGGTTCAACACCCACCCCTACCCCTTTGGTTATTTTACATAATTCTCTATTCTTATTGCCCTTGCCTTTCCTTTTCCTCATTATTTTCACAAAAATGCAAACATTTTTCACAAACCTTTGATTTTTCTTAACAAACCCTAATTTAATTTTAGGTTTTTTAATTTAATCAACCCTAATTTAACTTTTTAGGTTTTCTTAATTTAATTAAATTCAACTTAGATTTTAGGGTTTTGTTTAATATAATTAACTAACATTTTTTTATTTAATTAAAATCAATTAGGTTTTAGGTTAATCATCAAACTTTTTCATAAAAATGATCACAAAACAATTTTCTCTTTTCTTTTCCTTTTTATCGCTTCGCGTACTTTATTACTTTGGCATTCTTTTTCCAATTATGTATCTGCTTACAGTTTGTAATAGTTTAATTAGGGTTTACTGTTTCCCCATTTTTTACTATTTGTACCCTCATTCCCGAAGCATTGTAATAGCTAAAGATTTTATTTTTTATGCACTTATACTTTTATTCTTTGTATATAACTATTAAATGTATGCTAATAGGGATTGTATGGAAATATTAAAAACAACCATAGAAAACCCTAATGTCAATATAAAAATAATTGAAATACAAATCACTCTTCACACTCGCACCTCTAGGGTAACCTTACTTGTTTCCTTCGAAGTGAAACACAGTCATGTCCCTCGAACGTGAGGACGCTTTAACACTGTCCCTCGATTAAAGAGATCGTAGTCCCTTGATGACCCTCTCGATGCTTCCTTTGATAAACGATCTTAGTCCCTTAATGAAATTGCTAAAGCGCTCCCCACAAGTTTCCTTTATGACTGTACGATGACCCATGTCTGTCCCTTCACTTCCAACGATTGGGCTTCCTACTAACTAATGGTGGGATAACACTATCTAAAGGATGAGGCTAATAATATGAAAGACCTTGAGTAAGGGTAGAATAATTTTAATCGCTTGCTCACGCTTTTCAAAACAAAAACATTTCTCACAATCACACTTTCAAAAATATTTTCAAATAAACACTTTGTACGCATTCTTAAACCGATACAAGAATCATTACAAATTTGCCTCACTATTGGCATATTTTCAAAATATTTTCAAACACATACACAAAACAATTTTCAAAATAAAGTGTGCTAGCAATTAAGAGCCCATAGATAACTATGGCTTAAAAGGGTGCTAACACCTTCCCTTTCATAACCTACCCCCCGAACTCAAAATCTATCAAAAAAATTTCCTGTTCTTTTCACCTTTCCTAAATATTGGATAAAATAAAAGTCGGTGGAGACTATAACTATTCGTAACATTTGCGATAAAACACAAAACCTAAATTCAATTCTCCCACCGTATTAAAAATTCTTTTTGGGAGGCATCCGACTATTTCGACGCGATCCAGCTGTCGAGAAATGCTCACAAAATCAATCCTTGTATGATCACAATGTTGATCTTCCTTTTGGAAGGTTTAACCAACACTATTCAATTCCTCTTTGGGATGCTAAGACCTACTCTCTTCGACGTAGCAGCCATTACTGGCTTGTCTCTCTTGGGAGAGGTTTTTGATCCCACTTTGTCGATGGAGCATACATTCTGCTTCGCCAAAGCTGGTCTTACACAACATGTTGAAGATCATCACGATACTCAAAGTAACGATATCTTTAACGAAGAGCATATTTCTTTTCTCACTCTTTGGCTTTCTTACTATTTATTTTTCCCTGGGTCTCTGCACGTGGCGAAATGCTTTGTCCCTCTAACCATTCAACTCTATGAGGGTCGACAGATTTCTTTGCGTAAGCTCCTGCAGACCTATCTTTACCATACTCTTGGTGATGCTTCTTTCAGGCTCAAGAACCTTTCTGAAAATCCTAAAGGTCCATCCCTCTCAAGATCATTTTGGTTTCTACAACATTGGTTGAATGCTACTTTTGAGCATCGACTAGCTTTTCCTCTATTAGAGGTCATCGAATGCTCTTTGTTGACCAGATCCATCGAGGGGTTAAGGCTATCCTTGCTCACTTATCATGAAGCTTCGACCAGGTATATTTTTATGAAGTATATTAAATAGAAACCACTACATTTTTCGAAGCCATGGAACCTTTTGTGAGGAGTAATGTTGGCCCCCTTGGCTTAAGGATAATTTTCCTAGAGTTAGCCCTAAAGCGAATGCTAAATCAAATTCTATGTGGAGAGCATTCTTAACCCCTACTTTCTTGCCTACTCATATTAACACTAGTTCCAAGGGTTATTCTTTTGTGTCTTATCATCCTAATCTATTTTCTCGACGGTTTGGTTTTATCCAAATGATACCATCATCTTTGGTTTCCCGTATTTAAGACATTATTTGGTTTGGATGTCAATTAAGTGAAGTAGAATACCTAGAATTTCTCTTCTATGTGAAAAATTCTCCATCTCTTGAAGTTCTTGTGTTTCCCTTTAAACCTTCTTTATTTTACACCAAAGAGTTCAACAACTGATGGTTTCAGTAACAGAAGAAGTATTTCTCTACCACTGCCTTTTTGTAGACGTTAATGGATGCCTTTGAGGCTTGGGAAGCAGAGGCTCAAATTGCTCAACAAAATCCCGAGGTTGTCGAAGTCCCACCCCCTAAAGTATCTTAGCTTGCTTTCCATGTTTGAATTTGATCATCCTCATAGGTTTTTGAGGTCTTATTCTACCATTTTCACGGGAGAAAACAAGCTTCGACTGTTAAGACTATTGTTGTTGCACCCTTAAAGAAAGCCAAGGTTTTGACTCCCCAGGTCCATAACACTTCTTTCATACGTGCTTCAATACCACTACAAATCAATATATGAAACTTTTTGTACTATTAGGTTTCTGAAAAAGGTACCACAACCTTCTATCACCCCCAAATACTTTCAGCCATAGTGATGGTTCTCGCATTTTTCTTCCCTCAAAGCTTCGACTCCTACTAAGCCCAAAGGGTCTAAAAGAGTCAAAAGAATCATCCTAAAAACCAAATATTTAGAGGCTAAAAAGTTGGTGCTGAGGTTCTTCCTTCTCCTATTCATGATCAAGAGGAAACTTCAGCTCCTCCACAACCAACCCCAATAATTCCACTTCAAGCTGAACCCAACATCCAACCCAATGAAGAGGTACTTATTTTCTTATACCATTTCTTTGATTCTTGTACTATTTTTAGGCACAAGTTCATGAAGAAATGGTTGGAACTACTCCATACATCGACACAACTTCAAAAAAGGAGCTGACGCATTGGAAACTAGGCATGACCCCTCAATCGACATTGCCTCTGATTCGACTCCACCTGATGATCACCTTCACTTCTCAACTGCATACATCAGTGATGAAAACACTAAAACCAAACAAGATATTGTTACTACTAATGCTCCTCTTCAGGAAAATCCTAACCAACAAGGTTATGTTGATAGGAACTTGGTACACTCTTCTCCTACCAATCCTGAGTCTCACATCTTGCAAGACACAAGCTCTAACCTTTCTCTAAGCCAGTCGGAAATTCTTGCAATGAAGCAGAAGCATCCAGCGGAAACTTTACAGAGGCTCCAAAAACTACGACAAGAAACTGTTGTTATTGTTTTGACAAACTCTGTTGCTGGTGTCGACTCTGATGTGACCCTCAAATTATAGCAGTTAAAAAAGTACCTACTCAATGGTGATTTCCTTTCAGTCGTTGTCGATGAGAATGATTTGGGGGCAGAAATTTTCAAACTATTTGAAGAAATCTCCCAGCATACTATTCCTAAAATTTTGGTTCAATACCTTATTGATTTCAAGGCATTCTTTTGCAAGGCCATTGTTGACCTTTCCTTGAGTAAACAACTCAGTAACTAACCCGAAGCTAGCACTGCCAACATGGAAGCTGAGTGGAATCTCAGTAAAGCTTACGAGGATAAGTTGACTGCCTTTGAATCTGAAAGTCAAGCTCGTGGTGATCAATTTTCCACTTTAGCTCAGTAGATTTCTTCCTACAAAATTCATATATCTGATCTCCATAAGAAACTGCCTGACGATGAAGGCAAGAAGGCCTTGCTAGATTCAGCTGAAGGGCTCTCGAGCCAAAACATGATTAACGGAGTGATTCAAAAAGGAATTGAGCATGTAAAAAAGGCTTTAAACATTAAACACAACATTCATGAGTTGACGACAAAGAAAATGCGTCTCGACAACAAGTTTGTTTTCGAAAGGGCCCTCTTCGAAGATTTAAGTCTCGCTTTCATGTTTGATTGTGCCTTATATTTTGTTGAGATTTATTTACTCTTGGATATGTAAACCTTTTTGGGACAACTTGTGGTTAATTTTTGGAGTTTCTATCGTTTGGCTAGCCTCAGGCCTTCAACTCTCAATTGTATGATCAACTATCTTTCTTATAATGCTTTTTCCAATTTTCGATAATTCCATGTCTGCCAAAGATGATTAATGGCAAAAAAATTTAGAAATTCTCAATTAATCCGAACTTCCGCCATTTTGTCAGAAAGACTTGAAAAACTTAAAAGTTTTTAAATTTTCAAAATTTCTTTATCAATCTTAGTCAATGATCTTTTCCCCACCAGTTGTGGGATTGATCACTCGAACGAATCATCGTTAACTGGTTATAAAACACAAGTCATTGGCGAAAAAACTAATATTAAGATGAACTACAAACATTAACCAGTTCAAAATACATCCTTTAGGCTTAATACATAAGAATTATACATCTAGTTATGTCATATCAAACTACACAATGTTTCTACACCTAATGGTAAGTAGCTTTTACGCCCCAAAGGCTTGTATTCTGCCTATGTCTTTTTGAAGTTGTTGTTTTAGACCTTGTTGACCTCTTGCTTAATGCTTTTTTTTTACAACCATCTTTCAGCTCCTAAAGCCGAATGTTTATGATGCATTCATTTATTGGCCTAATTATGAATTACATTTATCATTTTGCTAGTCATCCTTTTCGGTTACAAACTAACCCGTAGGTGGAATCGAATCCCTAGGCCCTGTTTCTTCTTTAGAATCCCACGTAAAGCAATGATCAGGATCCAAACTGAGAAAACGATTTGAGTTTTCATTGGGAGTGTGATTCTCATCATCACAAGGCGATACATTCACCAAATGTTGGTCGAAAGACTTCTTCCCACCTTTCACATTGTCAACTTCATAGTAGCTCTAGTTATCTTCTATGTTCTCTACTATGCCATCTTTTCCCCAAATGGAAATTCTTTAGTGCAAAGTCGACGAAATTGCACCTATTCCATGAATCCATTCACGACCAAGTAATAGATTAAATTTGGCTTTGGAATTATAACCATGATTAGTTTTGAACTGGTTGTTATTCTGACATCCAATTCGAATTACATGACACCACATATGCTACTTGTTTTTCCTTCATAATTTTATAAAACCATGTTGTGAGGTCAAAGTTCCAACCCACACTTCCCCATTTTCTTAAACAGAGTGTGTGGAATTTGATTTATGGATGCTCCACCATCGACAAACACTTTATTCACTGGAATTCCATCTACCTTCGCCCTTATGAACAAAGGCTTGAGACGATACAACATCCATGGGATTGTCTTTTCAAACACAACCTTATGTTCTTAGACAACACCACTATTCATCACATAGTAGCATAAAGGCTTTTCATCAATAAAACAGGAAGAGGAATCAACCAAAAATATATTTAAAAGTAATAACCACCAAGATAATGCATATATTATTTTATTGAATATATGGCCCATTTTTTCATATAATTTTTTCTCTCTTTCATATCCTTTTTATCTGTAAGTCTGCCTCTTAGTAATATTTTTATCTTAAAAGCATTACTCGCGTACAATTCCGCTTTAGGGCTACCAGTTGAATTTCAAGCTTTCTGGAATAAAGTTTTTATGAAGGGATTGTATCCCGGTAACTATCCCCCTCCCCCCAAACGTTCCCGACATATCTGAAACTCCATCATTTTATTTATTACTTTGTTTTATAATATTCCTTTTGAGTTGTTCCATAGTTTTTTTTAGTCAAGCTTCTAGAACTATAATAAACCTAACTAAGGAAGAAGAAGCAAAAAGAGATTTCTTTTTGGGGAAAAAATATTTTCCCGTGGCCTGCTTCATTTCTCTATTTTTCCTAACTTATAACGGGTTGGCTCTAAATAATGAGTTGAATATTATTTAATGCTTTTTCCATAATATTAGCTTCGGGCTTACTATGACGTTTGAAAGTGGCCATGAGGGGATAAACTTAACAAGTGACTAGCATCGAGATTGTTTGACAAATTGCAATGTGTTATCTCTTACTCTCAGTTACTCTCTATATGCAATTTGTTAAATGTGTTGTTGGATCGATCGATTCTTATAAAATTTCCCTCTGGTTGTTAAATCTTATATTGATTATTTGATTAGCTTATAATCACTTTAATTTTAAGTGGTTTTTCATATCAACAAAGCTCAAATAAAATTCTGAAAAATTGATTGCGCGCCACATGTTCAATAAATAGTCAAGTTATGTTTTTAATATAATTTTAATTGGAAATACGAAACCGTTGTGTTTGATATTAAACTATTAATTTATATATTATTATGTTGATTTATTTTATCATTTTCTTAATTCCATATGGCTTGTTCATATTTGGGTTTCCAATAACTAGGTTCGTTTAGACTACTATTTTGATCTAGGCCAAAAACCTTCAGCTCAACATTGGTTTTTCAAATAATTTTTTAAGTAACCATTTTGAAAGGTAACTTTTAAATGGGGATATATTCATCTCCTCTAGACAAGTCCATCTAGTCTAACAAGTTGTATCAAAGCTCCGGTTAATTTTGTTCTTCCAAAATCTTATTAGAAAATGGCGTACGAACCTAAAGTGGATTACAAAAAAGCGCCAATTTTTTTCTAGGAGAAAACTATGTTATTGTAAAGCTTGTATATATATTAATGTTAATTCATATGAAAAGGTTATGTGTGATTCTATTATTCAATTCTATGCTAATGGTGTTGTCATACCTAAGCAGGAAGCACTATGAAATAATGATGATAAGAAAAATTCATTAAATCTCATTAATTGTTTGAACACACTTGGTAAGCTTATTTCCAATGAAATTGCTACTAAAAATGTTTTGAGATGTCTTACTAGGAATTGGCTACCGAAGGTCACCGCGATCAAGGAAGATAATGATCTTACAACACTGATCTCACTACATTGGTTGGTAAGCTTAATGAACATGAGCAAGAACTTCTTGATTAAACAAACATGGAGGAAATTGAGAAAAAGAAGAAAAAGGAGAAAGACACAGATAAGGAGGAAAGAACAAAGTCTAAAGCTCTTAGGTTGTATGAAAGGCTTTCCCAAATGCAACCAATTTTTTCACTAACCCCTAAGGACCCAATGAAGATTAGGTACCTAGCTTGTCTTATTATTTTTGTAGGAACATTTTCTTGACTCTATGAGGAGAATATGGGTTCTCATTTATGGTGGCTCAAGGCATATGAACATATTGTAATCCTATTGTATATGTGGCAAGAAGCTGGATCATGTAATATAGAAAGCAACAACAAGTTTTGTTTTATTGGTAAAAGATGCATAAATTACTTTTGATGTTGTATTCGAGAATACTCGGAAAAGGTATTTCATTTCATGATGTAGGTGTATCTTCAAGAGACATACTCAATGACGCTGAAGAAGGAATTAATAAATCTGAATCGGTGAAACATGAGAAGGAGAAAGATGACCAACATGAAAAGGATAAACATGAATGTTCAATCAAAATTAATGATCATCAAATCAATGACCTTCTTGGCTTCATCATAAGTTCTACTTTTGGGTACTTTGTCAAATTGAAAATTGGTTAGATCGTGTTTTTCTAAAGTCTTTGAGGCATAATTTGCATTTGGCTCAATGTTCTTTCTATACTTCCTTGTGAAATGCAAGTGCATCATCCGTCATATTGTACTGTGAGGTAGTATTGATTCAATTTTTTCTCTTTTAGTAAGTTCTCTCTTTTACTTGTTTATTTTTCTAAGTACATGACATATTTGGTGTATGATATATATATATATATATATATATATATATATATATATATATATATATATATATATATATATATATATATATATATATATATATATATATATATATATATATATATATATATATATTATGAGTATTCATTTGCAAAATAATTCTTATTTGATAATCATGGTCACTTATAAATTTATATACTTATAATGATCTCATCATACTATATTTTCATGTATTTCATGTTTTACACGCTTATGTGTACATAGTGAAAATCAATGTGCTGATGTTTTCACAAAACGTTTGCAACCAAAATTTTTTTCAACAAGCATGAGGAATTGGGGATTATTCATGTCTCTAATGTTGCTTTATTTATTATGATGCTTGCACTTTTATACTTTTGCTGTAACACTTTGTTTGAGTATTTACATCATGTGAATGCAACTTCCATTCCATCAAGAGTGAGGTAATATTGTCCCAAATTTCTTCTTGAAAGTAATATTTTTCTTAGTAGATGATTTAGTTGATGAAAAATGCTTGCTATGTGTCTCAAATGATGAAAATCATAAATGTTCATTTCTAAAATTTTTGATTGATAATCATTGTGTGTTCTCAATGTATGTGCTTATAATGACTTCATGTATTAATTCTTCCACATTTATATAAGTTTATTCTTGTATGTACAAACATGTGTTTCTATTATTATATCTTGAATTCGTGCATGAGTTGAATGTAAGCATGTTAATTACAGGTACGGTTCTTGTTGTAGTTAGGTCAAATTTTATGACGACATTTTCATTTTGGATTGAGTAGTAACATATTCTTATCACTATGATAGGCATATGTGTGTACGACATCGAGAGTTCCATTATATTGTTTTATGTAATTATGACGTTATAAAATAAACTTGACATATTTGTATTTCACGGTTTTTTTATTCTTTATGTATTACATTACATTGTTGTAGGGTTGATTTCCGACTATTTATTAATTTTGCATCATTACATATATATGGAGATATGTGATTGTTACTCTTCTATGCAAAAACACCTCTGAGTGATATATTAGTATTTGTATTGGACTATGATATTTCTCACAGTTTGCTATTTTTCTTTTTGATATTGTCAAAGGGGGATAACCATATGTGAGAAGAAGTTTGGAAGCAAAAAGTCAGGGGGAGCCTTCGATAACTACATGAATGCATCGCTGTAAGTATTTCCATCGTTAAAAAAGGGGAGTATGTGAGTACAACTTCATCATTAGATGTTTTGCATGATGTTAATACTAGGAAAAGCTAGCATTTATGTATATTAGAGGGTATCTTTATGTCATGTGGCACTCATTTTCATTAGGATTTTTAGGAACCATTAAAACCATTTTGAAATTGATCCAAGTCATGAAAAATAAGTTTCTACAAAAGTTTTCATTGCATGTGTCGACACATACGTTTTTAGATCGAAACATGCAACTCAGCTTTAAAGCTTGTAGCCTCCAGAAGGCTCAGGTTGACACATGCATTGCATGGGTCGACACATTCTGAAGCTTTTCTGAAATTGCAGAAATTATTATTTTATGTGTCGACACGTACAAATTTTAGGTTGACACATTTACTGTTGTTTTAAAGCCGGTAGCCGCTGACTTGCTTCGGTCGACACATACATTCCTTCATGTCGACACATACAACTTAAACTTAACGTATATGTCGACACGTACGATTTATAGGTCGACACATACTGATTATTTTGGGCAATTTTTAAAATCTTTTTAATTCTGAAAAAGTCCTTTTTTCCCTAAACTTCCAAAACTATAAATTTATCTTCCATGCATCATTCCAACTTGATGATACCATAAAAATTTCCAACAATTGTTGTTCACCTTCAACCTTCAACCTATGCATACACACGAACAAATCATCGTAATAATCTTTTATTGGGGTGCCATCTATATGAGGTTCGATAATGTCCAATTAGGTTCTTGTGTAGCCGATAATATTGGGTTGAGATTTGTAGGGGTCTCTATCTAGAAAATCTGCGGGTTTATCCTCCAAGATCATTGGTTGATTTTGGGGTTTTCGTGCAATACATTTAAGAAAGGATTGCGGCCTAGTGAAATCCTTCAGAGATAAAGAGCACAAAGGATCCTTTGGGTATAGATAACGCAAAGGAAGTAGCACGGGAACGAAGAATCAACTTGAAGTATTGTGTTACAATAGGTGAAATTGATGGTGCACGAAATCTTTAGAGATAAAGTATGCAAAAGAGTAGCAAGATCTGAATAATCAATTGGCAGCTATTGTGTCTTGATATTTTTGAAGATCAAAATAATAAAATGGTTTGAATCAATATCAAAGGGTTATGGTTTGTAGGATTTCTCTTGAACACTTCTCTTGTAATCATAATTTTTGCAAAGTAAGAAAGTATCCTAATTCCACATTGGAATTGGGTGCAGCCATACCCACTCACGAGGTTTAAAGTGGGGAACTTTGTAAACAAATCCTTGTGTCACGCTCTATCATCTCTTTACTCATTTTTTATTTCATTAGGTAATTTGTCGAATATCATTGTTTTATCGATTGACTCGTAAGAATTCGTCTGCTAATTGTTTTGTTTAAAGTGGTGCATTGATTAGCTTATAACCATTTTTCTTATAAGTGGTTTTCATATCAACACAACTCAAAGAAAAATTCTGAAAAGTCGAACGCACACCATGTGTTTGACAAATTGTAATGTGCTATCTCTTACTCTCATTTACTCTTTATATGCAATTTGTTGAATGTGTTGTTTGATCGATCGATTCATATAGAATTTCTCTTTGATTGTTAAAGCTTAAATTGCTTTGTTGATTAGCTTATAATCACTTTGATTGTAAGTGTTTTTTTATATCAACAAAGCTCAATGAAAATTCTGCAAAAATTGATTGCACGCCACATGTTCGATAAATTGTCAAGTTATGTTTTTAATATGATTTCATCGGAAATAGGAAACTGTTGTATTTGAAATTAAAATATTAATTGATATATTATTATGTTGATTCGTTTTATCATTATCTTAATTCCGTATGGCTTGTGCATATTCGAGTTTCCAATAACTAGGTTCGTTTATACTACTATTTTGATCTAGGCCAAAAACCTTTCGCTCAACATTGTTTTTTCAAATAAGTTTTTAAGTAACCATTTTGAAAGTTAATTTTTAATTGGTGATCTATTCACTCTCTCTAGATAATTCGTCGTAGTCTAATATAATGAAACATTGAAGTTGGGGAAAATTATAATTCACTAGACCTTGTTGAGAAGAAGAGGACCCAGATTGTTGAGGATGTTTTTGTTGAGAATATGAGGATTGATGTTGAGTGGCCATTGTTGAATAAGTACAATCACCGATACTAGCAGAACCAAGGATTTTAGGGTTTTGAACAAATTTTTGGGGCTTTTAAAAAGAAAAAGTGTAAGAGATATGTAGCGACAGTGTGTGAGGTGGAGTGAGTGGGTTTTAAATAGTTTTTGCAATGATGAAAATAAATTTTGAAAAGTGTGAAAATCTGACAAGAGGTAAAGCAATAAGATTTATCATTAATCTCTAAGATAATATTGTCTCTCAATGTGTCGCATTAAATGTTAGGCGTGGTTAATAAAAGACAGATGTCTTATACTAAATCACTAGCCTTTAATTTTACTTACAACTCCTCTAATGAAGTAAATTCTTCAATTACCAACGGTATATTCTCAAGAGAACATTCTGACCATGGATACTTCAGATATATGAGAACTTCACTAATCTGAGGCATCACATCCTAGATGCCAAGCGATAATAATAATACGTACATTAGACGATCTTAAATTATTCTGGAAGATTTTACATAGAGAGCACTTCTTGTATATTCAAAATTTAATCTCGTCCAGAAGTGCTCCATCAAAATTTGAAGTCTATGTCAGAGACGCTTAAACCCAAAACTAATTCCTCAGAATATGAAGATCAAGATTTATACTTCAACAACTTCTAATTAAGTATCTTTTGAGATAATTACTTCTTTTTCTTTCATGACCATTAGTTATGAAGAATATGATCTTCCCTTCTAACCGTCTATGAAATCCATAATGCGCTCAGGCTTAAGTTCCAGGATTTGGAACATATGCCTTTTCACACCATGTGTTGCAAGCAGGTAGAGTCCAGGTACAATGACAGGTGTTTCAACTGCATTTCTAAGAACATATTCAACATAGATTATTTAGTTCTTGGGTACCCATAACTTCTTGGGTCCTCTCTTGTTAGTTCCCTGTAGCGGTAGAAATGTTTAAGACTGAGCCATTGGATTGACTAGACTTACAAAGATCAAAATAAAAATCGCCACTATGCTTTATTGTTTCCAAAGGAATGGGAAAAGAGCGAGTAACCCAAAAATAGGGGGAAAGATCCTAGGTAAGGGGGTTGTTTATGAAAAGGGAAGGTATTAGCACCCTAAACATCTATGGTACTTCGTAGGAACATCTTTGAAAAATCTGTATATTTTGGCTATAAAATGTTGTATGTAAAATAGATGGTGGAGGTGAGAAAAGAAGTATTTTTTTATGATTTTTGCACCCGCCGCAGTTACGAACCTTTAGTGCCTAGATACCACCTTTCGTGCAATAGGGGATCAGGGTACAAATAGTTCACCTTTAAAAATTTTAAAACACAAGTGTGTTGGTTGATTTTAAGAGATAAGACATCATCATCATTATCCGTGTGAAAAACATACTTACTACCCACAATCATGAGAAAGGAGAATTTGCATCATCTCAAAGTGGAGGACATGTGGAAAATATCTCACTGCACTACATATTATATAAGTATAGTTGTTTGAATCACTACAATGATTGACAAGAGTCTAATATTTTGATAAAAGTTTTAAAGTAAAAGCCAAACTGGAAAAATGGTTTGAAATGAGATTGATTTACTTTTAGTCTTCTCACAAAAAATGTCCAGGTATTATTAAGTTGATTGAAGTTGATTTATGAAAAGGTTTTGAAAATTCATGGACCTAGGTCCAAGTTTATTATGAAAGTGGTTCAAGTTTAAAAAAACAATAATAGTTTTCAAAAGGAGAGAGAAGATTTTTTGAAATTAAAGAAGATGGGAGGAGAAGAAAAGACTATCCTAAAGCATGAGGTAAAAGCTAGGGAGAAGAATCATCTAACAACCAAGAAGCCAATACTTGACATTATGAGTCAAGATAGATTTCCCATTCTTTGGATTGAAATCAAGTAAGCAAAGATACTAGACCTCTTGAGAGAACCAAACTTCAAGTGTATTAAGTCTTCACAAAAATTGAGCAGAGTAACGGCTGTATACGGGTGAATTCCAGATTACAAACAAACTATGTAATCACAATAACCTGCATACAAAACAAACAAATAACCCAATGTCTTTAGGTAATCGTCAATAACTCCAAACAAAATATCAATTAAGGTCACAAGGTCTCCAACATTGGATCAAGGTCTCTAATCCTAAGTCCAAGAAATCTAATACTCCATAATGCCAAGGATAGTAACCAAAGTCCAAGTATCATTAATGTTTTTATGGTTTATATTGATTATTAAGTATCTTCAAAAAGAAAAGAAAAGCTCAAGTGAGCGAAGATAAAAATAGCATGAAATGTAAATGCTAAGGTAAATAGTACAAAAAGCATAAAGTAAAGTCAATTGTTAATAATTAGTGGTTAGTTGGATGACCATCTTGAAACTTTAATTTGGAACTCATTAGAGGATTGGTAGAACCAAATCCTCTCAACAACAAGTTGCATTTGCTTTTTGTCAAGTATATCATCCATTTAAGAATTCTCAAGGCAACCTTTAATGATCAACGATGTTTAAGTGATCCGCGTTGATCAAAATTTATGAAGATCCATTAGAGGATTGGTAAAACCAAAGACTCCACACAATTAATCTCAAGGTTTTTGGATCAAAGGGATCAAATTAACATACTTGGGATTGTAAACATAGGTTTGGACCACGAATGATCATTTATTCAAATCGGGACAAAATTTAGCGCTATGTTAAGCAATTGTAAGTGGACTTATGTAGGAGTCACACTTATTTTGAGGCTGGTAAATAGCCATCTATGTATTTCATGTTTGGATAAATGATATGGAGATCATTATCCCTTAACATGTAATACAATAAGAAATGGGAATAAGATGGAGAAGGAAGGGATTAGAGTTTCAAATATCATCAACATCATTCGTCCATTTTAATGGATTTGTTTTATCAACCTATCAACACCCAAGACCCAATGATGTTTAAGAATTTGCCTCAAGATATGCTCCAACTCAGTACCACATGCTATTTCAAGAATCATGTACAAAAGTTTTCAATTTACAAACATTATTCAAAGGGAAAACCCTAAATACACACCTAAGACAAGAATAGTTTTAAAATATGAACATGACTTGAAAAATGATGAAATTAAACCCCTAAATTCCTAAAGTCCTATAAAAGTCATAAAAAAATATTTGAGTCCCTGGATTGAGGTGGAAATTTGATTTAGAAATTCAAACTTGGAAACTAGTAATTTTAAGCCTTAAACTAGATGGTTTTGGAAAATAATTTGTGAAAAATATTAAGTCACATTGTAAAATTCCAGAAAAATAATTTATATAGCCTCAACATGTTCAAGCACTCCAAACAACTTAATACCTGATTTTATAGGTATTGTAAGTTAGAAATTTAAATCCATTAATGTGCATGATCAAACAAAAACCCTAAAAAGGAAAATAAGTTCAAAAATTAATCAATTAGATCCAAATGTCAAATAAATTTGATGTAAAATAACCTAAATGTTAAAAAAACTATAACGATCAGATGGCATATTTTTCTTGAATTTTATCTCAAAAGGAAAAAAGAAATAGAAATTATTTAAACAAACCATTAAAAAAACAAGGAAAAGATGAACATGTTCAATTAAATGATTTAATTTGTAATTCAAAAAATTTATAAAATAGGACAAAAAATATTTTCGTGTAAGAAGCTCTGAGAGGAGTCCAAAAATATTTTTTATAGATTTTTTACTTAACAGATATAAGAAAATAAAATTCAAGATTTAAAAGAAATATTAAAACCCTAATTAGTCACTTGATGTAATTTAATCAAGAAAAATGATTACAAAAATGAAATAAAAATCAAAATATGGAAATATACTAAAAAAGGAGTTTAAAATATTTTTTTGATAATTTTTGAATTGAAGTAAATATTAAAATAAAATTTAAGAAAACAAAAGAAAAATTAATATATAAAGCCTATTAGACCTGTTATTCTCAATATGCGCTGTAAAAAAATAAATGCATCCATGTTCAATCAGGCAGGGACACATCATCATCCCTACCAACATGCCAAAACCCAAAACGCACGCAAGAATCAGTTCAGCAAGGCAACTTCCAGCTTCAATTTCTCTCTTATTTCTCAACCATTTGAGATGATTCAAAAAGAAAACATGATCACCAAACTTCTAAGAACATCATACATCTTTTATATTTCAAAAACAAGGCAGGATCAAAGTGAAATTGGAGCCCAAAGTCACTGAAAACTAACTTGACCATGATTTACAAAAAATTCAAAACACCATTGAAGCTTGAATAGAGCCAAATGTATACATCATACCTATTGTTTGGCCAGATAACAACATGTATGCAAGATCTCAAGCATTGAATTAAGCTAGCAATCGAGAAATCCAAATCTAAATTTTACCTTTCAAGTGGAAAATAAATCCACTATGCCTCTGAATCCAGTGATGAGAAACCCAGAGAAACTTGTTTCTTAAACTCCAAATATGAAGAAATGAGAGAGAAATGAAGGCTGGAGCAAGAGTGAGAGTTGCTTCGAAGAAGAAAAATTTTGAGATTTTTGAAGAGAGATCAAACTTGCTTTTATGAGAATGAGGATGCGTCCCCTTGAATGAAGTTAAAGGCTTGTTTATATAGAGTGGGAAAATAAGGGTAGTGAGGTCATTAGATCAAACAAATCCGTGGGGGACCATTTTGACAAAATTGGAAAGTTTGGAAATTTTAAAAGGTGGCATGCATTTTATGTTGTTTGCTCAGCAACTTAAGGTCGTTTTGAGCAACAAATGAATAGTGGAAATTGAGTAAGGAAGACATGAGCGATGATCTGGAAGGCTAAAGCTTTGGTTTGGTACGAAAATTCCATGCATTTCCATGCAGGCTTTGCTATTTCATAATCATGCCTTTACCTACTTATATCATCCTCTATGGTGCATGATATGTCACAAAGTTTAAATAAAAAATGGAGAGGACGTTTGATACTCCAACTTTGATGTTCAAAATTTTTCAAAATGAAACTTGGATCAATGAGATATTTGGCTATGAATGTGTGCTTACAAACTGCTTGATAAAATGCCAGGCCTGACTGGGCTTGCTGCCCGTGCGTGAGTCCTGGCTGGGCAAAACATTTCAGTTTCATGATGCCTTCTTCTTTCAATTATATCTCAAAATTTATGAAGAATTTGGAGATACTTTCTGAAGCAAAATTGTTCCTCACATTTAGGGCTTCAACTTTGATGTTGGACATTTTTCAAAATAATTAATATTTCACATAGAAAAGTATTGATGAATGCGCTCCCACAACATGTTTTATGAAATGACTGCCTAGCGCGCGTGACTTGCCTTGTGCTGGGCAAAAATTTAGTTTTCAACTCAAAATCCTAATCACCATATCTTTCTCTAAAATAAACCATTTGAGATGATTCTTGAATTAAAAATGAAGATAAAACTTCAATCTACAACTTTCATGTTTCCAACTTTTTGATTTGAGTACAAATGGTCATTCAAAATTGGACATGAAGAAGTCAAATTATTGCATTTTTAACCAAAATTTCACTAAGTGTCAAAATCTTCCAAGCTTCATAATTTTTTTTTCTTTCATTTTTTAGACTTGTGGCCACTCCTACAAAGTTGGATATTTTTTCATCCTCTTTCTAGGCATATAAAGTTTGCACATTTTCAATACAAATTGAGAAAGTTATAGCCAATCAAAATTCGGCCCTATGGATACTTAGAAAAATTTCAAAACTTCAAATAACTTCCTTGACAAGTTAACTCCAATTCACACTTCCTCTTGATATTTTTGCACTATTGAACATGAAATATGAGAATAGGGATATTGAATTGATGGTTTACTGAAAGTCCCCTTGGTCAACAACTGATTTTGACTATCTTCTGACAAAATGACTATTTTACCCCTTTTCATCAATTGAACCTCTTCAAGCCAAAGTTGATGATCAAACTTCCATTAATAGATGCTCAGGACTATGTAGATAAGTATGGGATCAAGAATTGCCCAAAAATCCAGAGATCTCCTGATTAAACTCCAAACCCTAGTTTTGATCATTTGTGCTAGGAAATGGTGAGATGACTGCAATTGTGCCATGACCTAGAAGATGATATTCCAAGAGACACAATATATACATTTTGAGGTTAGTTAGAAGAATACAAGTACAAGATATACAAATAAAAGAGCTTTAAGGTGGTTGGTGATTCTATAGGCAAACCCTAAGACAGTATGCAGTAGAAGATAAACCCCAAACCCTAATTTGTTATCTGATTGTATTGTGGTGGTATGAGATGATAGAGGGATCTTAGGGGGGGAAATTAGGGTACAATAGCTACCCTTATTTAAGTTTCTTCTATTCGGAGATATGAAGGTTAAAAATCTTTGTGTCAATGTGATCAAAGATACTTATATATAAAACAAACCCTATTTTTGGCCCTAAGATGCCATGCAATGCTTATGAGTATGAATGCATATGAACAACTTCAAAGGGACGTAAAACACCATTGGGGATGTATCAAAGGGTATCAGGATCCAAAGAGAAAACCGAACAGGAAAATAAATCACTGGTGAATCAAAAGACATGACTCTATTGGTGTAAAACCCAAAGAAGAGATAAGGTAGCATCAACTCAGCTAAATAGGAAATAGTACATAATAAAAGTGATTGACAAAAAACTGTGAACTACCAACTCAATACTCGAAGGTAGAAGATCAAAAAGATACTGATTCATAGATGATGGTAAAATATCAAAGGATACACCAACATTCACTGAAGTCGAAACTACTAACGTTCACTGAAGGTATAAAGAGGAAAGAATAACAACACCGACGTTCACCGACGATGAACTACCAACTTTCACTGAAGGAAGAAAAAATATAACACCCACGTTCAGTGAAGGTGAACTACCAACTTTTACTGAAGGTAGTAAAAGAATATCATTGAAGTTCACTGACGATGAACTACCAACTTTCACTGAAGGTAGAAAAAAGATAACACCCACGTTCACTGAAGGTAAACTACCAACTTTCACTGAAGGTAGTAAGAAAATATCATCGACATTCACTAACGATGAACTACCAACTTTCACTAAAGGTAGAGAGAAAATAAATATAGCATCGACGTTCACTGAAGGTGAACTACCAACGTTCACTGAAGGTAGAAAAAAGATAACACCCACGTTCAATGAAGGTGAACTACCAACTTTCACTGAAGGTAGTAAGAGAATAACATCGACGTTACTGACGATGAACTACCAACTTTCACTGAAGGTAGAGAGAAAATAACATAGCACCGGCGTTCACTGACGGTGAACTACCAACGTTCACTGAAGGTAGCAAAAAGATAACACCCATGTTCACTGAAGGTGAACTACCAACTTTCACTGAAGGTAGTAAGAGAATAACATCGACGTTCACTGAAGATGAACTACCAAATTTCACTTAAGGTAGAGAGAAAATAACATAGCACCGACGTTCACTGACGGTGAACTACCAACATTCACTGACGGTAGCTAAAAGATAACAGCCATGTTCGCTAAAGGTGAACTACCAACTTTCACTAAAGGTAGTAAGAGAATAACATCGACGTTCACTGACGATGAACTACCAACTTTCACTGAAGGTAGAGAGAAAATAATATATCACCGACGTTCACTAACGGTGAACTACCAACGTTTACTGAAGGTAGAAAAAAGATAACACCCACGTTCACTGAAGGTGAACTACCAACTTTCACTGAAGGTAATAAGAGAATATCATCGATGTTCACTAATGATGAACTACCAGCTTTCACTGAAGATAGAGAGAAAATAACATAACACCAACGTTCACTGAAGGTAGCAAAAAGATAACACCCACGTTCACTAAAGGTGAACTACCAACTTTCACTGAAGGTAGTAAGAGAATATCATCGATGTTCACTGACGATGAACTACCTACTTTCACTGAAGGTAGAGAGAAAATAAATAGCACCAACGTTCACTGAAGGTGAACTACCAACATTCACTGAAGGTAGGAAAAAGATGACAAGTTTCCCAAAATCATGGCGTTTCACCTAGAACGGGTATCAACTTATTCTTTAACCCAGGCATTCCGCCTGGAAAGGGTAGTATATAAGCTGTCTCAATTAAAGAGATTATTACTTGCAAAGATTTCTCAACGAACTGTCTCTGCCATATTGAAAGACTTGCCATCCGCTGGAGTAATTTGACAAGGAACTGTAAAATATCCACTCCTAAAGAAGATAGCAGAAAAGTAACGTCGACTTTTTACAGGGAAGTATAAGTTGCTCAAATAAAAGGACCTGCAACTTGTTGTTATGAAGGTTTGTAGAAATGACTTCCTGGGGAAAGAAATATGGCTTCCTGGGGAAAGAAATATGACTTCCTTGGGAATGAATCATGGCTTCCTGGGGAATGAAATATAGCTTCCTGGGCAGATGCCAACATATTCCTTCTAAGGAGATAAAAGTCTTATCGTGCCAAAATAAATGCACATTCTCAAACCAATGCTCTAAGCTCGCAGAAATCCAAAGTAATAATGTTGCTGGGTACCAAAGATTCAAACCAGAAATAAACTAGAATGAAACAGTCAACCAAAATACATCCTTTGAGAAATAAACTCAAGAGATAAATCCAAATCATCCAGACAAAGGGCTGTACAGGAAGGCTAAAGGGAAAATCTTCCATGAGGGACAACTCAGTGGGGAAATTGAAAGAATATACACTTTATGCTTAAAGTTGACCCTCTGTTAGAGAGAGAAAAACACTACTCTACAAAATAGGGTAATATGCTAACAAAAATTAATGAGAGCAAATGAGCAATGATTTGCAATATTTAACTATGCATGATGTATGTATGAATGTATGAGTGTTATTATGTATATGCTGACAAAACGTACATATAACACTAGGGATAACCAGACAAAACCAACTCGAGTAACGTCAGTACTTAGCTAAATCACATCCAAGATGAAAATATCCATAAGAAAGTAAGAACCAACTGAGGAAACAGAATCCTATTTTGCGGCTTAACTTCGCTGGGAAGGGACATGATCTGGAAGTAATGAAATCATAGCAACAAATCAGTACAGATACAGGGATATAACATCCTCCTTCAGGCTTCACCGAGGAATAACACACAGACTTCAATGGGAAAAACACATGTTTCATGGTCCGTACTTCTACTGGGGATTGCAATACTGATTTCAGATAAGGAAGATGAAAACCATATTGTCAAAACATCAACTGAGGATATCGTGTTGACTTCATTGGAGAAATATCATACAGACTTCACCAGGGAAGATAGTGCCTCATCATCGAGATATCAATTGGATACCTCGTGTTGAATTCATTGGGGAGGACAACACCACATCGTTGTGGGGAAACCAAAATATAGTTTTCAATATTGAGCGTGAGTTTTGCACCAACTTCTCTCTGGAGAAAGTATGAAACCTTACGGGATAACAACTTGGGGAGTTAAGAAGTCAAACATTACAAAAATAAATAATCTTAGGGGGATTTTAGATCAAACCCAGCACTTGGCGGGTGAAAACCCAAAAAATTGACAAATGCCTCAACACTTCTTAAATAAAACATTGCCCTTGCCTGATTATCGGGCAATCAAACAAAATGCAAGTATTTCCGAAAGGGGGATACTTCACAAATGAGTCCAACTCATCATGCACGGGGAGAAAAGACTTTGATCAAATAAGTGAAGCCTTCAGTGTGGAATCTTGGATAGATTCTTCATATCATGCAAACCTGAGGTTTAAATTAAACAAGACTTGGTTGGGAAAACAGGATCATGAACCCAACACCGAGCCATACATCAATTGGTATCATCTTCAATTATCTGAGCAACACAAGAAGATCATATTTATTCCAACAAAAGTGCACTAGGATAGCCTTCCTGGGGAATCAAGAAGTTAACATTATAGCAAGAGGTCAAACTCACGGGGATTTTAAATCAAACCTAGCACTTGGCGGGTGAAAACCCAAAAGGGTTTACAAATGTATCAACACTTCTTAGAAAATATACTGCCCTGGTCTAGTTTCCTGGGAAATAAATACCAATAATAATGCCAAAACTGCATAAAGAGCGACATTTTGCAAATAGGTCCATCTCAGCACACAAATGGAGAAGGGACTTTTAACATATGAGTGAAGACCGCACTGGGGGAATCTGGGATAGAGGCTTCAGGCCATGAAAACCCAAAATAAAAAATGAACCAAGACTTGACTAGGGACAGTAGGATCACAAACCCAATACCACACCTTACGCCAATTGGTATCATCTTCAATATACAAAAATCACGCGCATACCAGCGAAAACGACCTGAGAAAACCTTCCTGGGGGGAAACAAAACTTCCCAAAATTACTGGAGTTCGTCCATTCCTGGGATCACCACTTTTGTTTTCCTCTTGAATCACAAAATCTAAAGTAAAAGTAAGTTGTAAATTCTTTTTGAAAAACAATTTTGTTATTTAATCTTTTTGCTTTGAAAATTATTATCAATAATAAATGGAGTCTTTGTAAGATGAATAAAATAAGAATTACAAAGAATTGGGTAAAAGCTCAAATTTTATTAATAGAATGGTAGTCTGCAAATGGCGAGACTCCACAGATGATTATAAAGTTCGGAAAATGGTAATATATAATGGAAAAGATACATTGAGATACAATGACCACTATTCCATCTAACAACTTTGAAATTCTGAGCAGCAGCTTCCGTTGAAGTATGGTGAGGATCCAAGAAGATTGTTTCTTTAATGATCAAGTTTTGTCTGATGTAGTTACTTGCCAAGAAAGTCCCTAACTTTTTCCTTAGTTGCCCTTGCGGGTTTTCAACTTAGAGGGAAATTTTATTCTGTTTATGTCTCTAATTTTTTCCTAGACCGCCCTTTTGGGTTTTCGGCCTACCGAGACGCTCCTTTTGCCTAAGCCGCCCTTTCGGGTTTTCAACTTAGCGAGCTGTTCTTTTATTTCTTTAGTCTAAGTATTTCTTGACTGCATCAACATTCATGGGACATGGGAACTGCTCGCCATCCATCTTTAGTCCCCTTGCCCCTAGAATTTACATTAAAAGACATGATCTTCCTGAGCACGAGGTCGCCTTCTCTGAATTCACGAGGTTTTACCTTCTTATCAAAAGCTTTCTTCATTCTCTTCTGATATAACTGCCCATGACACAAAGTCATCATTCTCTTCTCTTCGATCAAATTCAATTGGTCAAACCTGTTCTGGATCCATTTAGCCTCTGACAACTTGGTTTCCATTACCACACACAAAGAGGGAATCTCAACCTCGATTGGGAGCACCGCTTCCATTCCATACACAAGGGAGAACGGGGTTGCTCCTGTTGAAGTGTGGAAAGATGTCTGATATCCATGTAAAGCAAAAGGGAGCATTTCATGCCAATCTTTATAAGTAACCACCATCTTCTGGATGATCTTCTTGATATTATTATTAGCAGCTTCAACAAACCCATTCATCTTCGGCCTGTACATAGATGAATTTTGATGGACAATCTTGAATTCTTCACAAAGTTCTATCCTCATCTTTTTTTTCCAGATTCGAGCCATTATGTTAGAACATAGTTTGATTCTACAACCCTCACTTAGAGTTTTGATAATAACAAAATACAAGATTAAATGAATTATGAGATTTATATAAGACATATATGCTACTCAAAATTATGTTGTGTATTTACAGAAACTCTGATGGAATCAGCATCAGAATATCAGTATCAACATCAGCATCAGAAGATATGTCAGCATCAGAAGATCAATACATGTGCTACGCTGAAGCCTGATAAACAGAATCTGCGCTTAACATAATCTGACTCTGATCAAGATTCTAACCATGTCATCAGCACTCAGAAACGTCAGAATAAGCTAAAGCCAAGAACACTCTGATTATCATTAGCAGAACACTCTGAAGTGTCAACGTTACTATGCATTCAAGACAGATTAATTACCAACGGCTTTATTCCAAGACAAAGATCTTCTAAATAAGGAAAGAACGTTATGAGCATTGAAATGGAATTATGGACAACAACGTATCTATTCCAAGGCTATTTAAACAAGTCAGTGAGAAAATAAATGGCTAATACTCTTTACGCACGCACGCATACGAAATCTCTTTCACTCAAATTGCTAAAGCTTTCAACCACGCCAACTCAATAGCATTAGCAGTATAGTTCTTAATAAGCTTCATATTGTGTATTATCACAGTTGTGATATATAGTTTTTCTAGAAAACATCAAACACACATTTTGTTCATTAATCTGTAAAAGAAATTCCTTGAGATAAACCGGTTTGTGGTTAGACTCAAGAAGGCTTTAACAATTGTTAAAGCAGTTGTGTATTCAGTTGAATATAGTGGATTAAGACCTCGTTGGAAAGAGGCGAAATCACCTTGACGGGTGGACTGGAGTAGTTTGAGATCAAATGAACCAGGATAAAAATAACGTGTTGTCTGCATTTGATTTCAAGTTTTACAATTCAACCCCCATTCTTGTGTTTTTCACTTCTTCAATTGGCATCAGAGTGCCTAGTTCTGAGCTTATAACGCTTAACGGTGTCAGTACAAGATCCAGAGTTAGAAAAACACTATGGCAGGACCACATCAAAACATCAGCAATGACAACAATGAAGAAAGAGACAAATTCAGTGGCAAACCTCCAGTCTTTGATGGAGAGAACTTTGATTACTGGAAAGACAGAATTGAAAGCTTCTTTCTGGCCCACGATGATGATCTGTGGGATATGGTGACTGATGGATACACGCACCCAGTGAATGCAAGTGGTCAGAAGATTGACAGGAAAGCAATGTCTGATCAACAAAAGTGTGATTTCAGAAATCATCACAAAGCCAGAACAATTCTTCTCAATGCCATCTCTTACTCTGAATATGAAAATATATCAAACAGAGACACTTCAAAGAATATGTTTGACTCTCTGAGAATGACGCATGAAGGCAACATTCAAGTTAAAGAAACTAAAGCTCTTGCGCTCATTCAGAAGTATGAGGCATTCAAGATGGAAGAAAGTGAATCAATTGAAACGATGTTCTCAAGATTTCAAATTCTGGTTGCTGGTCTCAAAGTTCTGGATAAAGGGTATTCTACTGCTGATCATGTTAAGAAGATCATCAGAAGCTTGCCAAAATAGTGGAGGCCAATGGTCACAACGCTGAAGCTAGCTAAGGATCTCAACAAAATCTCTCTGGAGGAACTTGTCAGCTCCCTCAGAAGTCACGAGATAGAGCTATAAGCTGATCAACCTCAAAAGAAAGATAAGCCACTAGCTTTAAAATCTAACTCCAAAGTTTTGCAGGTTGTAGAAGAAACCTCTGATGGGTCCTCATCAGAAGAAGATGAAATGTCTCTCCTCTCCAGAAGGGTGAACCAACTGTGGAAGCAGAGGCAAAGAAAGTTCAGGAATACAAGAAGATCAGAGAATCAGAATGAACCCTCCTCTAGATACAGAAGGTCAGAACCCTCCTCTGGATACAGAAGATCTGAAGGCTCTTTAGGAAGCAAAAAGCCAAACAACAAGGACATCATCTACTATGAATGTAACGATCAAGGACACTACAAGAGTGATTGCCCAAAGCTTCAGAGGGAAAAGCCCAAAAAGAAGTTTGGCAAGGAAAAGAAGAAAAGTCCCATGGCTATATGGGATGACTCTGACACATCTGAAGCTGACTCAGAATTAGATGATGAGAGAGAAAACATAGCTCTCATGGCAAACATAACAGAAGACAGTGAAGCTTCTGAATCAGACTCTGAATCAGACACATAAGAGGTATTTCCTGACTTTGCTATTAACTTTACTAAGGCTGAACTAGCTGAAAGCCTTAATGAAATTCTGGAAAGATAGCAGCAGATCAGAGTCAAATTCAGAAACCTGAAAAGGAATCTTGCTTCTGACTCTGATAAAACTGAGAGTCTCAAATTGGAGAATTTTGAGCTAAAAGATAAAGTTTCAAAATTAGAAAATCTATTACAAAACTCTCAGAAGGAAACAATTCTTGAAACTCCCAGTAGTGCTGATGAGATCATCAAGGAGTATGATCACAGCTTTCAGAAGTTTCTAGCTAAAAACATAGATAGAAGAAAAATGGCTTCAATGATCTATGGAGTTAGCATAAATGGCAGAAAAGGAATAGGATACGAAGGTAAGGTACCTACACCAAAGAATTGCATGGATTTAGTGATAAAACGCACTTCTCATGATTCTCACTTTGTGAATGGGCACACACATGACATCAAATTTAGTAGTAGTAATTATTCTGTCAAACCAAAATTCAACCAGAGTTTTGGTAAAACTAAAAAATCAAGACCCAAGAAAATATGGGTACCTAAGGATAAAATAATACATGTTGTAGATATCTTTAGCAGCAAAGTAGAAACACCAGTCATGGTACCTGGACTCTGGATGCTCACGACACATGACGGGAAGAAGGCATATGTTCCAAAGCCTGGAACTTAAGCCTGGAGGCCACGTAGGCTTTGGAGGCAATCAGAGGGGAAATATCATTGGCTCTGGAACAGTAGGTAATGGAAATCTTCCCTCTATAAGTAATGTTTTATTAGTAGATGGATTAATGCATAACATGTTATCCATAAGTCAATTAAATGATAACGGTTATGATATAATCTTTAATCAAAATTCATGTAAAGTTGTTAGTCAGAAAGATGGGACTATCCTATTTAATGGAAAGAGGAGAAACAACATTTATAAAATCAAACTTTCTGAACTAAAAAGTCAGAATGTAAAATGTCTTCTGTCTATTAACAATGAGCAATGGATCTGGCACAGAAGATTGGGGCATGTTAGTATGAGAAAAATATCTCAGATTAACAAACTCAACCTGGTCAGAGGACTTCCTAACCTGAAGTTCAATTCAGATGCTCTGTGTGAAGCATGTCAGAAAGGTAAGTTTGCAAAACCAGCTTTCAAATCTAAAAACGTTGTTTCCATCACTAAGCCATTAGAACTTCTGCACATTGACTTATTTGGACCAGTTAAAACTGCCTCAGTCAGTGGCAAGAAGTATGGGTTAGTAATCGTAGATGACTATAGCAGATGTACATGGGTAAAGTTCTTAAGAAACAAGGACGAGTCACACTCTGTGTTTGTCACCTTCTGCAACCAAGTTCAGAATGAAAAGGATCCTAGAATCGTCAAAGTCAGAAGTGATCATGGTGGAGAGTTTGAAAACTAAGATTTTGAATCATTTTTTAATGACAAAGGCATTCTGCATGATTTCTCTTGTCCTAGAACTCCCCAGCAAAATGGAGTTGTAGAACGAAAGAACAGAACATTGCAAGAAATGGCCATAACCATGATCAACGAGACTAACGTTGCTAAGATCTTCTGGGCAAGGGCAATAAACACAACGTGCTACATTCAGAATAGAATCTCCATAAGACCTATTCTGGAAAAGAATGCATATGAATTGTGGAAGAACAGAAAGCCCAACATTTCTTATTTTCATCCATTTGGATGTACTTGCTTTATTTTGAATACTAAAAATTATTTGAACAAGTTTGACTCTAAAGCACATAAGTGTATTATGTTAGGATACTATGAACGCTCAAGAGGGTACATAGTATACAATACAGAAACACAGATTATGGAAGAATCAATCAGTGTTCGTTTTGATGATAAGCTTGACTCTCAAAAGTCAAAGCAGAATGAATTACTTGCAGTTATGGAAGTTGAATTCATAGGTACTGAAGACAAGTCATCAGAAGCTCTTAACAGAGACACTCCCTCAACATCAGAAAGAGGCACTGCAAGAAATCCAGCACCTTCTGTTGATCAACTTCATAAAAGACCATCCAGAAGCAGCATGGATCACCCTGAAGAAACTATCTTAGGAAGAAAGGAAGATCCAATCAGAACAAGAGCCAGCTTCAAAAACTCTGAAGAATCCCTCATGGGACTTGTTTCTCTGATTGAACCATCCTCAATTGATGAAGCACTTCTGGACAATGACTGGATTCTAGCAATGCAAGAGGAGCTGAATCAATTCACAAGGAATGACGTATGGGATCTAGTTCCTAAACCAAAAGGATTCAACGTCATTGGAACAAAATGGGTGTTCAGAAACAAACTAAATGAACAAGGTGAAGTCATCAGAAACAAAGCACGATTGGTAGCACAAGGTTATAGTCAGCAAGAGGGGATAGACTATACAGAAACCTTTGCTCCAGTCGCCAGGTTAGAATCTATCAGACTTTTAATTTCTTTTACTGTTAATAAAGGCGTCACTCTGTATCAGATGGATGTTAAAAGTGCATTCTTAAATGGCTATATAGAAGAAGACGTATATGTGCACCAACCCCCTGGTTTTAAAAGCTCAAAAAATCCAGAATATGTTTTCAAACTAAAGAAGTCACTGTATGGTCTGAAACAAGCTCCCAGAGCTTGGTATGAAAGACTAAGTAACTTCCTGTTAGAAAAGGAATTCACCAGAGGGAAGGTGGACACAACCTTATTCTGTAAGACAGTTAAGAATGACATTTTAGTCTGTCAGATTTATGTTGATGATATAATATTTGGGTCTACTAAATCTTATCTGGGAAGAGAGTTTGCTAAGTGTATGCAGGCAGAATTTGAGATGAGCCTAATGGGGGAACTAAAATTCTTTCTGGGCATTCAGATCAATCAAACCCCAGAAGTAACTTACATTCATCAGAGCAAATATGTCAGAGAACTTCTGAAGAAATTTGATCTCTCAGAATGTAAGGCATCAAAGATTCCAATACATCCCACGTGCATTCTGGAAAAAGAAGAGGTAAGCAAAAAGGTAGAACAGAAGGTCTACAGAGGTATGATTGGTTCTCTTCTCTATCTGATGGCTTCAAGACCTGATATCTTATTCAGCGTATGTATTTGTGCTGGATTCCAATCAGATCCTAGAGAATCTCACTTAACAGCTGTTAAGCGAATTTTCAAGTATCTGAAAGGTACTACTAATCTGGGTTTGTTTTATAGAAAATCTAGTGATTACAGCTTAGTAGGCTACTGTGATGCTGATTTTGCTGGAGACAGAGTGGAACGTAAAAGTACTTCTGGAAGCTGCCAGTTTCTGGGAGAAAACTGATCTCTTGGTCCAGCAAAAGACAATCCACAATTGCTCTATCAACAGCAGAAACTGAATACATAGCAGCAGCTGGATGCAGCACACAAATGCTTTGGATGAAAAGTCAACTTGAGGACTTCCAGATATATGAGAGTAACATTCTTATCCTCTGTGATAACACCTCTTCTATTTGCTTAAGTAAAAATCCAATTTTGCATTCTAGGGCTAAGCATGTAGAAATAAAACATCATTTTATTAGGGACTATATTCAGAAAGGGATTTTAAATTTTAAATTTATTGACACAGACCATCAATGGGCTGATATTTTCACAAAACAACTTTCTGAAGATAGGTTCAACTTCATTCTGAAACATCTCAGCATGGAGCTCTGTCCAGAATAAAACTGTTTTAATTTTATATATTAACCTTCAGAATTGTGTTTATTTCTCTGTGAACTTCTGATCAATCCTCTTTCAGAATTTTAGAAATGCAGATTGTATCTGAATCTATCCATGAAGATCTGAGCGCTTCAGTTCAAGGATAGTTGTGTTGTTCACTCAAGCAAACAAGTGCCATCTAGTCATCAGTTGTTTCCTGAGGATAAACACGCGTTCACGCTTCCGAAAAGGCAAAGTGCTGATTGGATGCATTGAGACACATGTCATGGGTAACCGTTTAGGTATCTTTCTGAATCCCCTAAAATCAGCTATCATTAAATGCTAATAATCATGATTTATTTCTCTCTCTTAAACGTTTATGTTTTCAAAAACTTTTTAGAAATCTATTTAAACACTCTTCACACCATTCACACACTTTTACCGTCACTTTTGTTCTCTCTCAATATTTCTGATTTCTGATTTCTGTGTTCTTCTTTCTCAAGAAACCCCTTAAAGCTTTTTCAAAAAATCCTCGTGTGAACATGGCTTCTTCTAGCAATCCTTCATCAGGTTCCCAGAAAGATGCATCATCTGAGCAATATGAAGTTCCTCTCAGAACGCTTCTTACTCCTATTAAGAACCTTTAAGTTCTGTCAGAAATTATAGTGGATTTCTCAGAAGGTCAAGATTAATCTAGCTCATCTTCTGTTCAATCATCTCAGAACAAGTGTCAAGGAAACAAGGGAAGAGGAACGTACAAAAAGGGATTGGATACCCTTGGGAAGACTGATATCAGATATTCTGACTGAGAATAGGCTGATTGAACATTTGACAGAGGCACAAGAAATCAGCACCCTGGAACCTTCTGTTGGCAAGCAGCTGAATGCCAAAAATCTGAAGAAAATGAAGCTGATAGAGAACATTAAGAAGGAGCTCAGCATCACTCCTTTTGCTGAAATCTCCAGCAGAAGAGTCCCTCTGGACGACTTCCATATGTTCTCAGAGATTGACTCCAAGCCTCAAATCATTCTGAGATATTTGGATGCTTGTAAAGCTGATGGTACAGCACCTAATCTGAATATTCAAGATCTTCAGCAGAAGGCACCAGAGGTTGTTCTGAAGAAGACGAAGAAGAGAAAAGCTGCTACAGAAGGACCATCCCAACAAACTCCCAAGAAAATAGGTAATCCTGTTTCTGTTACTATTTTAAATTCAATTGCTGTTTCCACATCTATTCCTACTCCCATTCCAACTCCATCTGATATCCCAACACCATAAACCTTTGATGATTTTGACATTGAATTTGACCCTTCTAAGTCATTAACCCTCAGAAGATCCCGCTCCAAACCATAAAATCCAAACTCTGCAACCATACCAGAACTAGAACATGCACAAGTTCTTTCTGATATTGACCAACACTCTTCCGTTCCCAAACCAGAAAATCCAAATCCAAACACAGAAATTCCCATCTCACCATAACCTGACATCCCACTCTCTCCAATACCAGAACCAGAAATTCCACAACCTTCCTCTCCTCAACCAGAAATTAATCCACCCTCTCCACAACCTGAGACTCAAACCTCTGAGGCTCAAACCTATGACTCCCCTGAACCACAACCTTTGGCCATTCAATTGCCCTATGGTACCACTATAAATATGTCTCAACTACCCTCTTCACCAGAAACAACTCCACCAAATACCCCATCAAGTCCAATCGTCATTTCTGACTCTCCCACTCCCTCACCTATGAAAAATTCAGATGACCACAGCAAGACTGCCATTAATCTAACAGTCTTTGAACGCCTTGCTGCAATAAACCAGAAAACAACCATCCCTAAACCGAAACAACCAGATGTTGGTCCCATCATTTTGAACTTTGAAACAGATATGCAGAAGTGGATCACTTCTTTGAAACAAGCAAGTCTGGAAGTGGTTGATCCTGCTGTATCAGACTTCCTCTGTACAAAATTCAGAAGATGGGTTTGTGCTGAAACCTTCAAACTGCAAGACCAGAGCTATGGACAGGCTCAACAAAACTTCAGCAATCTGTTGAAGGAAATGGAAGGTCCAGTTCTGAGCAAGCTGCTGAAGGAAGAAGCTCTCCATCTGGACATTGTGCCTTGGTCTGAAAAGCGTCCAGCTTCTAAAGTTCAACCTGCAGAAGAACAAATATTTCAAGCTGAAGACTTGGGTCAAGCAGAAGAAACTACAGAAAGCTCTGGGAAGCAGCCTGTGTCTGAAGATCCTCAAGCTTCCTCTCTTGACAGGCAGACTCTGGAGGATTTGAAGAGATCTGATATGCTGATGAATGAAAGGATGGACAAGCAGGATATCAAGATTGATTCTATAGCAAACATGGTATCTCAACAACAGGAAACCAAGAATCAAATCAAGAGCATGTTGGAAGCTCTGTTCACACGACTTCCTCCTTCTTCTTAGAATTTTTCCTGTGTTTTCCTTGTTTTCTTTACATGTTTGTCTGTAATATTTTTACTTGTTCTAAACTATCATTGCTTTTTTTTTAATACAAACTTTTTTGCTCTGATCATTTTAACTCTGATTATTTGTGCTTTTTGATAACTAACAAAAAGGGGGAGAAAGAATGATATTTTTCAATAACAGATTACTCAGATAAAAGTCTCAAACATTCTAACATTCTCATATATTTGAATTTCTTTGTTCTGAAAAGCGTACAGGTACAAGAATTTGATGAACTCTGATAAAGTAAAACTCTGATACTCAAAGAAAGTTCAATAAAGTTATGATGCTCAAGGTCTCAAGGAATCAAAGGGAAGTAATCAACTCAGGGGGAGTTTTTCTCTTCATTACTCTGATACTTTGTATTCCTTATCTTCTTATCTCTGATACCTTCTATTTGTTAATTGATTATATCTGATACTTTTTATTCTCTATACTTAAACTCTGATAACTTTCATCATTTTATTTTAATTGAAAAAATATGGTTTTTGTCATCATCAAAAAGGGGGAGATTGTTAGAACATAGTTTGATTCTACAACCCTCAGTTAGAGTTTTGATGATAACAAAATACAAGATTAAATGAATTATGAGATTTATATAAGACATATATGCTACTCAAAATTATGTTGTGTATTTAAAGAAACTCTGATGGAATCAGCATCAGAATATCAGTATCAACATCAACATCAGAAGATATGTCAGCATCAGAAGATCAATACATGTGCTACGCTGAAGCCCGATGAACAGAATCTGCGCTTAACATACTCTGACTCTGATCAAGATTATAACCATGTAATTAGCACTCAGAAACGTCAGAATAAGCTAAAGCCAAGAACATTCTGATTATCATTAGCAGAACACTCTGAAGTGTCAACGTTACTATGAATTCAAGACAGATTAATTACCAACGGCTTTATTCCAAGACAAAGATCTTCTCAATAAGGAAAGAACGTTATGAGCATTGAAATGGAATTATGGACAACAACGTATCTATTCCAAGGCTATTTAAACAAGTCAGTGAGAAAAGTAATGGCTAATACTCTTTACACACGCACGCATACGAAATCTCTTTCACTCAAATTGCTAAAGCTTTCAACCACGCCAACTCAATAGCATTAGCAGTATAGTTCTTAATAAGCTTCATATTGTGTATTATCACAATTGTGATATATAGTTTTTCTAGAAAACATCAAACACACATTTTGTTCATTAATCTGTAAAAGAAATTCCTTGAGATAAACCGGTCTGTGGTTAGACTCAAGAAGGCTTTAACAGTTGTTAAAGAAGTTGTGTATTCAGTTGAATATAGTGGATTAAGACCTCGTTGGAGAGAGGCGAAATCACCTTGACGGGTGGACTGGAGTAGTTTGAGATCAAATGAACCAGGATAAAAATAACGTGTTGTCTGCATTTGATTTCAAGTTTTACAATTCAACCCCCCTTCTTGTGTTTTTGACTTCTTCACATTATCGGTGATAATTTTGCTCGCCACACCATATTGACATATGAGATTATTCTTAATGAAGCACACTACCACCTGCTTAGTAACATTAGCATATGAAGCAGCTTCCACCCATTTTGTGAAGTAATCAATTGCTATCAAGATAAAATGGTGTCCATTCGATGCTTTGGGTTATATCATTCCAATCATGTCAATACCCCACATAGAGAAAGGCCACAGGGAAGAAATAACCTTTAGAAGTGTCAGAGGCACATGAATCTTGTCTGCATAAATCTGACATTTATGGCACTTCTTTGTGAATCTGTAACAGTCAGATTCCATTGTCAGCAAATAGTAACCTGCCCTTAACATCTTTTTAGTCATCGAATGTCCATTAGCATGAGTACCAAATGAACCTTCGTGAATCTCATGCATCAACATGTCTTCTTCGTGTCTATCCACGCATCTGAGCAAGGCCATGTCATAATTTCTCTTGTACAACACATTTTCACTAAGGAAGAAGCTGCCAGCCAATCTTCTCAATGTCTTTCTATCATTATTTGATGCACCAATCGGTTATTCCCGAGTCTGGAGAAAATGCTTGATATCATAATACCATGGTTTCTCATCTGCTACCTCTTCTGTTGTAAACACATGAGCATGCCTATCCAGTTGCCGAACTATAATTCGAGGTATATAATTCCAAGTATTCACTTGATACATAGAAGCGAGAGTTTCCAGAGCAACCTCCATTTTATTTTCATCTATGGGGATGTGATGGAATTCAACTTTATTAAAGAAGGGTAAAAATCTTCTAGCATAATCTTTGTAAGGGATCAAGTCGGGGTGACGAGTATCCCACTCTCCTTTAATCTGATTTATTACCAAAGCTGAATTGCCATACACATCTAGAATTTTAATTCTGAGATCAATAGCTTCCTCGAGACCCATGATGCAAGCCTCATATTCTGCCATATATTAGTATAATCAAATGCCAACCTTGCAGTAAAAGGAATGTGTGATCCATGTGGAGTGACAATCAAAGCACCAATTCCTTCACCATAAGCATTCACAGCTCCATCAAATATCATGCTCCAGCGAGATTCCGAATCAGGACCTTCCTCAGGCAATGGTTCATCACAATCTTTTACCTTCAGAAACATCACATCCTCATCGGGGAAATCATACATCCCATACTGATAATCATCAGCTGGTTGGTGAGCAAGATAATCTGCTAACACGCTGATTTTAATAGCTTTTTGAGTGCGGTATTCGATGTCATATTCAGATAACAGCATCTTCCAGCGGGCAATTCTCTCAGTAAGAGCAGGCTTTTCAAAAATATACTTGATTGGATCCATTTTGGAGATCAACCAAGTAGTGTGATTCAACATATACTGTCGCAAACATTTTGCCACCCATGCCAGAGCACAACATGTCTTTTCCAGCATGGAATACCGCAATTCACAATCACTAAACTTTTTACTGAGATAATAAATGGAGTACTCTTTCTTCCCTGTTTCATCTTGTTGTCCCAGAATACAGCCCATGGAATTATCTAACACTGTCAGATACATAATCAATGGTTTTCCTTCAACAGGAGGGAGAAAGATAGGATGCTCGAGCAGATATTCTTTAATACTTTAAAATTCCCTTTGGAAGTCATCTATCCACACACAACCTTGATCTTTCTTTAACAACTTAAAGATCGATTCACACGTTGCAGTCACGAGGGAAATGAATCTGGAAATATAATTCAAACGCACGAGGAACCCTCTGACTTGCTTTTCAGTCCTCGGTGCTGGCATTTCTTGAATTACTTTGACTTTATCAGGGTCAACTTCAATCCCTCTCTGGCTAACAATTTCCGTGACCGAACATCGAAGGTACATTTATTTGGATTCAAGCGGAGATAATACTTCCTCAAACGCTGAAACAACTTCAACAAATCTTCTACATTCCCTTCTTCAGTCTGGGATTTAGCAATCATGTCATCAACATATACCTCAATTTTCTTGTGCATCAGATCATGGAATAGGGTTGTCATAGCCCTCTGGTACGTTGCACTCGCGTTCTTCAACCTGAAGGGCATCACTCTGTAACAGAATGTTCCCTAGGTTGTGATAAACATTTTTTTCCATGTCCTCAAGAGCCATCCTTATTTGATTATACCCAGAAAATCCGTCCATGAACGAGAAAACTTTGAATTTTTCTATGGTTACCACTAACATATCATTATGTTGCAATAGAAAATCATCTTTTGGACTATCTTTATTTAGATCTCTGTAATCTACGCACATGTGAACTTTTCTGTCTTCCTTTGGTACCAGGACAATATTGGCAATCCACTGAGGGTACACTGATGTCACAAGAAAAACGACATTAATCTTCTTTAGAACTTCTTCTTAGATTTTCACTTCCATATTTGGGTGAGCTCTTTGCAACTTCTGTTTGATTGGCGGGCACTCTGGCTTCAGCGGCAAATGGTGCTCTACTATATTTGTATCTAGACCAGGCATATCTTGGTAAGACCAAGCAAAAATATCCACATACTCTTTCAATATCTCAATCAACCTGCTCTTCACATCAGGATGCATCAATGCTCCAATCTTGAATTCCTTCGGATCTTCTTCTAAACCCAAATTAATTACTTCCAATGGCTCATTATATGGATGAATGGAATTCTCCTTGCGCTCAAGCATCCGTGAGACCTCTTCTGGAATCTCATCATAGTTTTCTTCTTCAGCTCTATACATAGGACATTTAATGTTTGGAGAGGGTGCAGGGTCATTGTATTCAACGGTTTTTTTAATTGATCTGCACATATGATTTATGATTTCTTTTAGAAACTGACACATATAACAAGTGATCATGCAGATTGAATTTCAGTTATTATTTATTTTGAAAGTTTTTTTCTGATTACCATTTTCCAAGAAAAAGCAAAAAAATAAAAACACAATTTGGGAAACAAAGACAACTTTTATTATTGATTTTAAAAATCAAAGCAAACAGATAAGCCCATACAATATCAATACTTTCACCTTGGGTAGAGTGAAAGCTTTTCAAAAAGATTAACAAAAACAAATTACTTTGAAACATGTATGCAAGAGGGAACATCAATGGTGATCCAGTTCTAAACCCTAACTCTGTGCGTCACATAATTTTGCATTTCTGGTTCTGCTTCATCTTCCATAATGACATTAATCCTGGAAATAGTTGGATGAAGATAACCCCCGCTATGAAAGATGTCTTGATACTTTCCTTCAGCAGACTTCGACTTCATGCTCTTACCTTTATCATTCTTCACAGAGAACCCCAAGCCAGCTTTATTCTTGTTTACAGGTGGATCAACAATTTTTCCCCATACTTCATTATGGCCATTACGCATAACCTGCTGAGCATCCTTAAACAAAGCCATAAAATTCTTATTTCCTCTTATATTATCAATGGATAAAGCTTGGAACTGGGTTCCAACAGCAGCTTCATCCGCCTCCACAATGCTGAAAGAGGACAAATGAGATATCAATAATGCATGTTCTCCATTTATAATTATCACTTTTCCTTCACGCACAAACTTCAACTTCTGGTGTAAAGTCGAAGTGATAGCTCATGCCTCATGTATCCACGACCGTCCCAACAAACAACTATAAGCGGGTATAATACCCATGACCTGGAAAGTAATCTGAAACAAATGTGGGCCTATATGAATAGGCAAGTCCACTTTACCAATAACAAATTTCCTTGATCCATAAAAAGATTTCACAATAATTCCACTTGGGCGCATGGGTGTTCCTTGATATTTCAAATTCATAAGTGTGCTCTTTAGTATAACATTCAATGCGGATCCACTATCAATCAGCACAATGGATAATGAATCATTCTTGCAGTTCATAGAGATGTGGAGGGCCAGATTATGATTACTTCCTTCATCGGGAAGTTCATCGTTGCAAAAACTCAGGTTATTAAATGATGTAATGTTCCCTACCACACAACTGAATTGGTCTACCGGCATATCACTTTCATGAAAGCTTGTTCCAATACCCTCATCAAAGATTCTCTATGAGCAACAGAGTTCATCAATAAAGCCAAGATAGATATTTTTGAAGGAGTCTGCAGTAGTTGATCTACAATTTTGTAGTCACTCATCTTGATTATCTTCAAAATATCATCCACCTCTTTTTCTAGCGTAGCTCCACTAAATTCACCTGCAGTCTTCTTGAGTTCAACATCTTTAACAATTTTCTTTCCAGCATTATCATTTCCACGAAAAATTGGTGCAAATACACGACCGTTGTGGGTCACTCTGTTAGTCTCAGCAATACTTCCAACATTAGGCATTGGCTGGATGGGAACTTCCACACCATCCTCTAAAATTGTAGCATTATATTTGTAGGGTACAACCTTGTCTGACTTGTAGGGAATTAGACCCGGTAAGCTAATCACCAATGGAGTAATAGCTGGCTTGCCATGATATTTAAATTCAAAAGGTGTGGGTGCACCAAAACAAGGCACATTAACATTTACTCCCTCTTCAACACATTCAGTCATTACAGAGTCATCTCTAGAAAACATATCTTCATCTGAGGAGAAGAAGTCATCCGTAGAGGCATACTCATCATCTGACTCTTCTTCAGCCAAACAAACCTCAATCTCATTAACCTAATTGTAATCATCCCTTTGGCATGTAACCTTGATAATTCCATTATCCAATAACAACTTAATACCTTTCCTTACAATTGAACATCCTCGGGAATCCAGGCAGCAAATTTGGCAAGATACATATTGATGTTCTACCTGACTAGCCATGTGGCATAAAGTAGCATGCAATTGTACAAGATCCTCATTCATATGTTCTAATTCAAATATTATGAACTCTCCAGGACATCCAGGAACCATTTTTACTTCCTCTTCATACTCTTCCCTAGGCCTGATTATGTGGATGAGGCCCTCATCCATCATCTTCTGCAAATCAGCCTTTATCTTATCACAACCCTATATATATGTGCTGCAAATAGCACAACCAGCATAGTCATGCGTATAATAGCTAAACTCATAGAGGTTTGCATGCATTTTTACCAAATCTCCCCTAACCAATTTAATATCGAAAATCTGAAAGTCGTCTGGACAACCAGCCACCATGTTTACAACATTTTCTCCTCCATGCTTGGGCAAAGGATTAACTTTCACATTAGGGCCAACATCCTTGAAAGATAAGATACCATACCTCACCAATTTTTGTACTTCAATTTTCAAAGGATAGCAGTTCTCAACATTGTTCCCTGCTGCTCTCTGATGAAAAGCACATGTTTGATCTGTCTTATAATACCAAGGCAATGGTGATGGTATAGCGGGAGGTAGTCTAGTCTAAACCAACTTATTTTGAATTAACGCCAGGAGTAATTCTGCATAGCTCATAGGGATATGGTCATAACTCTCCCTTCTCTGATTATACCCTTGATTCCCCTAATGGGATGGTCTCTGATAAGCAACGGTGATGGGAGCTACACCAACAACTGGAGTTACTGAGGCGACTTGTTGATGATGCTGATAATTTCTTCTAGGAGGATTAACCCTCCTCTCTTGCATAACAACATTTTTATATCCTTACTTCTTTTTGGCAAACCCATAGTATGGCTTCTTCGTACTTCCAAAACTTTCACTTTTTGTTAAACGGCCCTCTCTTACAGCCTCTTCCAAACGGATACACATGCCCACCATTTCAATAAAGTCACTTGGCACACTCGTTCACATCCTCTCGTAGTATAAAGCACCCAGAGTCTTCAGGAAAATCTTTGGCATCTCCTTTTCTTCCATGGGAGGAATCACTTGGGCGGTTACCTCACACCATCTCTATGCATATTCTTTGAATGATCCCCTGTCCTTCTGGACCATGGCCCTGAGTTGATCACGGTCAGGTGACATGTCCATGTTGTATTTGTATTGTCTGATAAATGCTTCTCCCAAGTCATTGAAAGTATGGATATTGACGTTGTCCAAACTCATATACATTTTCAACGCAGCACCAGTCAAACTATCCTAAAAAAAGTGAATCAGTAGACGCTGATCATCAGTGTGGATAGACATTCTTCTTATATACATCACAATATGAGCATGGGGGCAATTGTTGCCCTTGTACTTCTTGAATTCTGGGTCTTTAAATTTCGCATGTATCTTGACATTCAGGACCAAGCATAAATCATTCACATTCTACCCGAAAAATTTGTTTCCCCTAAGGGCCTTCATCTCCCTCTGCATCTTATCAAACTGATCTTGAAAATAATCCATTCTATCATAGAGACCCAATCCTTCACTTGGTGGAGAAAAAGGACGATACATATCATCATTAGTAAATGGGACCATATTCATCAAAGGAGGTGCAGCTGGAGTAGCATGCACCACAGGAGGTGTAGGAGTAACAGTAGTCTGAACGACTGGAGTAACTTGAGGACCAAGATTGAGACCTTCAGGCACAAAGTTCTCTGGAATTCCCCATGGATAACCTTGATGCATGTGATTTTGAATAATAGCTGGGGTAGAAGATACAGGAACAGTTGGAGCTTCAGTAGTAACCTTTATCTGTTGAGGTTGAACACTCGGTAGCTGATTCTGAGCAGCCACCAGAGATTCCATTAGAGTAGTGAGATTGGCCATGCTGGCCTTCAGAGCAGAAACTTCCTCGCGCAGCTCGTAATTCTCTTGTTCTAAGTTGTCCATCTTCCTTCTGAAATTAGCTCGAATATTGTAGTGGTGAGACAACTTACTGAACGAAGTAAAGAAGCTTGGTAAGACACCTGGATATGCATAATAAATGCAAGAAATATGTTCAATATGATGCATGATATGCAATGCACATGATTTATTTTATTATTAATATTTCAAGGGACTTAAAGATTTATAGACACATTGTAAATATCAAAGTAATAACACATTTGAAATACTGAAAAGTTTTATTATAATAACTTTAAAATCGATTACAAGTTTCAATAATACCAAGTACAAGATGAAAATAAAGTCTAAAACCCTGAGAAGTAAAGCTGATGAAGGTCACTCTATACGCTGGCACTTTCTTGTAAGCCTGGCAATCTGAGCCTTCAACCTTTGGTTTTCTTTCGCATATCTGGTGGCAACCTCCTTCCAATCACCTGAATTAGGAAGTGAGCAACTAGCCTCTGACTGAGGCTTAGAGGAAAATAAATCCCCTTGCCTCTCCATTGTCTCTACAGCCTGACTCTCAAAAATCTCAATCAAGTCATCTTTCTCCTTCAAGTCTGCTCTATAGGAAATCTCTAAAGTTTGGCACTTATTCTTCCAAGCATCCTTTTTCGGTTGCATCCTGACTAAAGTAAGTTATAGCTCTTCTACATCATCCAATAAGGGGAGGAGTGGTCTTCACAAACAAATCAGGCATAGGTGCTTCCCAATAATACGGCATCTTCAACTGAATAGCTCTCGTTTGGACCAACTAAAGATAACGCTCCAAAGAAACAGCTCCCTAGGTCCCAAGTCTTTCCTACTCTTCCTATGAATGTGACACCATGCCTTCACGATCTGCTCCCTAGCTTCCTTATGGTCTTCTCCCTCCTTCAGGAAGAAACTACTCAAATGAATACTATTTGGTTTATGCCTCATTGGATAACTAAATTATCGTCGTGCAAGAACATGGTTGTAGTTAATTCCTCCCATTGTACCAAAAAGAGGTACATTGGGGAAACTACCACAACTATCGAAAATCTCTACATCATGGTAAGACCGATGATACCAATAAATATTTGAGTGAGTAAGTGCCATGATCTTAGGAGCCCAACGGGGTTCCTTCCTAACACCCCAGAAAGCATCAGACTAAGGCATTTGAGAAATAAATCACTGGTACAACAGAGGCGTGAAATAGATAATCATCCTCCTATGATAAGAATTTCGAAGATGAATAGAGTAATAAGCATCACCCAACAATGTAGGAACTGGGTTTCCAATCATGAAGATCCTGATAGCATCAATGTCAACAAACTTGTCCACGTTAGAAAATAAAAACAACCCGTAAGCAAGTAGAGCAAAGATGGCCTCAAAAGCGATTGTACTCTTCATCCTGGCAAAGTAACGTGCTTTATCCAATAAGAACTGAGCTGGTAATCCTATAATCCCTCCTTTAGTAGTCATATGGGCTTCAACCTCAGACTTCCCCAGATGGATCAAAGCAGCAATCTCGTGTGGTTTTGGCTCACCCTCCAAACTAGTAAAAGTAACATGATCGGTAATAGGTAAATCCAACTGATAATAATACTCCTCTAGTGTAGGCATCAACTGATAGTCAGGGAAAGTAAAGCAATGATACATTGGATCATAGAACTGGACCAAGGTCAAGAGAATACCCTATTTCATCCTAAGCTTCATGAGAGGAATGATGGATCCATACTTGCTTCGAAAAATTGCAGAATATTCAATCTCGGGAATTAGACTGGTCAACTCATCTATCTTGGGATCTTTAAAACTTTATTTTCCGGTTTTCCTTTTTCCCGAATCCATGGTCAAAAGGTGCTTGAGATATTTACAAATGGTCAACTTTCAAGTCCCTTGAAATAAAATTTCTTCAAAAGATGCTTATGAGTACATGGATGCATGACGCAACAATCACACACAAGATCAAAAACATAGAGTTCATAGGTTCAACGTTATGAGCATGAGGTATAAGGTACTACCCATAAGGTATGGTCTAAAATTTATCACCTGCCGAACAAGGTTCTAGGTGTTCCCAGAGTCTACATCCTTCCTTTACCAACTTCCCGATTAACTCAGTAATTAGTAATATTCTTAAAAAAAACTCGTTCGAGCATAGTATCGCGTTACAACTATTTTCGTATTACTCCGTCATAGCTTCCGCACTACACCTAAAAAACCAAGATGGGTTAGGTATTCTACGGTCCTCAGCTTCAACAGGCTCCCAGGTCAAAAGCAGCACGTCTTCCTGATTACTCAGTAAACGACACTACAGTCAAAGGGGCCTCCACTGAGTGAGGGATCTCATGCCTCCTTTTTTGGGATTACTCCCTCAAAGTTGACATGACTATATTGTCTGTCCTATCTTAAAGTTTGCCCAAGTCCGGGTATAGGACTCATAAGTAATCACCAAGCACCCTTAAAACTAGAAAAGTTCAGGCAAGCATATATATAGCATATAATATATAACAAACAGTAGAACATATACAGATATAAACAAAGATAGGTTTAACCCACTTAGGGATGGACCAGCAAGAAGTCAATCTTTCCCCAATGAAGTCTCCATTTTTTTCTGTAGTGGTAGAAATGTTTAAGACTAAGCAATTGGATTGACTAGACTTACACAGATCAAAATAAAAATCGCCACCATGCTTTATTGTTTCCAAAGGAATGGGAAAAGAGTGAGTAACCCAAAAAGAGGGGGAAAGATCCTAGGTAAGGGGGTTGGTTATGAAAAGGGAAGGTATTAGCACACTAAACATATACGGTACTCCGCAGGAAACTCTTTGAAAAATATGTATATTTTGGCTATAAAATGTTGTATGTAAAATAGATGGTGGAGGTGAGAAAAGAAGTATTTTTTATGATTTTTGCACCCGCCGCGGTTGCAAACGTTTAGGGCCTAGGTACCACCTTTCATCCAATAGGGGATCAGGGTACACGTAGTTCACCTCTAAAAATTATAAAACACAAGTGTATTGGTTGATTTTAAGAGATAAGACATCATCGTCATTGTCCGTGTGGAAAACATACTTACTACCCACAATCATGAGAAAGGAGAATTTGCATCATCGCAAAGTGGAGGATATGACTTGAATTTTAAAATCAACAATTTCTCACTCAACACCCAAGTGGAAAATATCTCGCTTCACTGCATATTGTAGAAGTATAGTTGTTTGCATCACTACAAGGATTGACAAGAGTCCAATCTTTTGAGAGAAGTTTTAAAGTAAAATCCAAAGTGGAAAAATGGTTTGAAATGAGATTGATTTACTTTTAGTCTTCTCACAAAATGTCCAGGTATTATTAAATTGATTGAAGTTGATTTATGAAAAGGTTTTGAAAATGCATGGACCTAGGTCCAAGTTTATTATGAAAGTGGTTCAAGGTTAAAAAAACAATAATAGTTTTCAAAAGGAGAGAGAAGATTTTTTTGAAATTAAAGAAGATGGGAGGAGAAGAAGAGATTATCCTAAAGCATGAGGTAAAAGCTAGGGAGAAGAACCATCTAACCAACAAGAAGCTAATACTTGACATTATGAGTCAATATATAATTCCAATTATTTGGATTGAAACCAAGCAAGCAAAGATACTAGACCTCTTGAGAGACCCAAACTTCAAGTGTATTAAGTCTTCACAAAACTTGGACAGCGTAACGGTTGTATACGGGTGAATTCTAGATTACAAACAAAGTATGTAATCACAATAACCTGCACGCAAAACAAACAAACAACCCAATATCTTGAGGTAATCCTCAAGAACTCTAGAAAAAATATCAATTAAGGTCACAAGGTCTCCAATATATGATGAAGGTCTCTAATTCTAAGTCCAATACTCCATAATGCCAAGGATAGTGTAGCGTTACAAATGTTAAGACTAAGCCATTGGATTGACTTGACTCGCACAGATAAAAATAAAAATCGCCACCGTGATTTATTGTTTCCAAAGGAATGGGAAAAGAGAGAATAACCCAAAAGAGGGGGAAAGATTCATGGTAAGGGGGTTGGTTATGCAAAGGGAAGTTATTAGCACCCCTAAACATCTACAGTACTCCGCAGGAACCTCTTTGAAAAATATTTATATTTTGGCTATAAAATGTTGTATAAAAAATAGATGGTGCAGGTGAGAAAAGAAGTATTTTATGATTTTTTGCACCCACCGTGGTTGCGAAGCTTTAGTGCCTATGTACCACCTTTCGTACAATAGGGGATCAGGGTACATGTATCTTACCTTTTAAAAAATTTAAAACACAAATGTGTTGGTTAATTTTATCAGATAAACCATCATCACCATTGTCCGTGTGGAAAACATACTTACTACCCAAAATCATGAGAAAGGAGAATTTGCATCATCTCAAAGTTGAGGATATGGCTTGGATTTTAAAATCAACAATGCCTCACTCAACACCCACGTGGAAAATATCTCTCTTCACTATATATTGAAGAAGTATAGTTGTTTGCATCACTACAAGGATTGACAAGAGTGTAATATTTTGAGAAAGGTTTTAAGCCAAAATGGCAAAATGGTTTGAAATGAGATTGGTTGACTTTTAGTCTTCTCACAAAAAATGTCAAGGTATTATTAAATTGATTGACGTTTATTTATGAAAATGATTTTTTTTGAAAATACATGGACCTAAGTCCAATTTTATTATGAAAGTGGTTTAATTTTAGAAATAATAAGAGTTTTTAAAAGGAGGAGGAAGATTTTTGAAATTAAAGAAGATGGAAGGATAAGAAGGGACTATCCTAAAGCATAAGGTAAAAGCTAGGGATAAGAACCATCTAACCAACAAGAAGCCAATACTTGACATTATGAGTCAAGATAGAATTATCATTCTTTGGATTGACATTAAACAAGCAAAGATACTAGATCTCTTGAGAGAACCAACTTAAAATGTATTAAGTCTTCTAAAAAATTAGGCAGAGTGACGGTTGTATACGGGTGAATTCCAAATTACAAACAAATTATGTAATCACAATAACCTGCACACAAAACAAACAAACAAACAAACCAATGTCTTGAGGTAAACCTCAAGAACTCCAGACAAAACATTAATTAAGATCACAAGGTCTCCATCATAGGCCAAGGTTTCTAATCCTAAGTCCAAGAAGTCCAATACTCCATAATGCCAAGGATAGTAACCAAATAGTCCAAATATCATTAAAGCTTTTTATGGTTCATGTTGATTATTAGGTGTCTTAGAAGAGAAAAGAAAAGCTCAAGTGAGCAAAAATGAAAATGACAAGTAAATGCTCAAGTGAGCAAAATAAAAATGACATGAAATGTAATGCTTAAAGTAAATGGTACATAAAGCATAAAAACTAAAAGCATAAAATAAAAACAATTTAATAATTAGTGGTTTGTTGGATGACCATCTTGAAACTTGCATTTGGAACTCATTAGAGGATTGGTAGAACCAAAGCCTCCACACAACAAGTTGCATTTGCTTTTTGTCAAGTATATCATCCATTTGGAATCCTCAAAAGTAACATGTAATGATCAACGATGTTTTAGTGATCCGCGTTGACCAAAAGTGTTGTAGATCCATTAGAGGATTGGTAGAACCAAATCCTCCACACAATGAATCTCAAGGTTATGGAATCAAAGAGATCAAATTAACATACTTGGGCTTGCAAACATAGGTCTGGGCCATGAATGATCATTTATTAAAGTGGACTTATATAGAAGTCGCACCTATTTTGAGGACGGTCAATAGCAATCTATGCACCATTTGTTTTGAGACGTGATATAGAGATCATGCTTCAATAACATCTAGTGCAATAAGAAAGGGACAAGATGAAAAGGGGTGGGAAAAAATACACCAACCACATTTGAATTAAATTTTAATCAAACTATTATTAAAATCATTCATCCATTTTTATGGAGTTAGACTCAACCCCGTGGATCTAATGATGTTAATAAATTTCATGATCAAAATTCAACCCAAGTTCAGCCAGAAAATAATCACAAAATGATATTGCATTTAATATATACATTAAAAAAAATTTAAATGTTTTAAAATAGAAATAAAAGAGAAAAATATCAACTATATTCAAATTAATAAATAAATAAAAAGTGAGACCATAGAAAAATCAGAAAAGGACTCAAATATTTTTATAAAATTTTTTGGTAATTTTTTAAAGTCAGAAATTATTTTTAAAATTAAAAGAAATGAGTAAAATAAATCAAAAATGATTAAAAAAATACCAAAGTCAAGAATAAAAAATAAATGAGGTCACCAATATTTGTCACAATATTATTGGATCGTTCCATAAATTTTTCAGAATTTAAAAATGTATAAAAGTATTTTTAAACAATTAAAACAATTCAAATGAAGTGAAAATTTATAAAAAATATCAAAACACAAAATAAAATTGTGAAAAACAAAAAATCAGAAGGAGAAAAATCAAAAATATTTTCCATAATTTTTTCGGATTTTTTGAAATTTAAAATAATTAAATATAAAAATCAGAAAAGAAAATAAAAACCAAAAAGATGTGGACCAATGGATGAGAGTCAAAACGCGTTAGTAATCAGTCCAAGAGATCTGGCGCGTTGTGCATATCATGGTCATTACTAAATATCACACCGGATCCAACATTTTTAAAATAAAACAACTTAAAATATGGCGTGTTGGATGGAGTCTGACTCACAAAAGTAATCAGATCCAAGGGCTCCTGAGGCACGCGCATGGTAAGGAAAGCATATTGTATCTATTTCTTAAAAATAACGTGGCCTCATGTTATTGGTTGAAGACGGGCATGTCATCGTCTTCAACCTCCAGGCATCCCCAAATTGGATCCTTCAAACTATAAAATTAGCAAACCAGGCCGGGTACCATTAGATTTGTCTCTTCAAGGCGATTCTAATGGTACCATCGCGCCAAATCTATATAAATTGTGCAAGGATGTGTTTGAAGAAAACAAAAAAAAAATAGCGAGCACGAAAATCTGGGATATCTCACTCAATTCTCAATGAAATTGAAAACTATAAAGAGCACGAGGATCAGAAGAATACAAGGAGTGGATTAGTCTTTTATTTGAATCAATTTGGCCAAGAAATCTACCTGAACAAAGTAGTGAGAAGTTGCTCTGAAACTGGACTTCTACAGATCAATATAGGTCACAATTCTTGAAAGTAACCGTATGGTTAGCTTCAGAGAAGTTCAATGAAGCTAACTGAATGGAGCTTTTGGTGTTTGAAGGTGAGAATGTAAGAAATCAGAATTTCAAATTCAAAGTTCGTGTGGGATCTGAATCGGGGTCAATTGGCTATCAAAATATTGCCCAAATGAGTGAAGGGTGATCCTTATCTATAGCTCATCATGATACAAAGCTCAAGCATATGAATTGGAGGCAAAATCAATGAAATCGTGTGGACCTGCTAAGTGTGAAAAGTGTGACTTCACATGGCTCAAAACGCATCAAAATGAATAGTTTAATGGTCGTTTCTTGTTATGGAAAGTTCTTAAACATGATTAGACACGGAATTGATCTTTAAACAGACTTGTAATTGGATTTAAACCAATTTTCAAATTTGACTGAACTTGGAATTTTCATTTCATGATGATACTTTCATAACCATGGTGTCAACAATGTGGGGCACCATATAATGTGATTTTTGAAGCATTTGAAAGATGAAGTCACGAGCTTTACAATGTGCAAGGAGTGAGATCAATTGGATGTTTGAGCAATAATTTGTGTTGAGTCAAAGTTGGAAGAAAAGGGTTGACTTTCAATACTTAGAAATATTTCAAGTTTTTTCTTCAAAAATGACCTATAATATTTTGCATCCAAACATGGCCTTCCTCTTGGAATTTTCTATTGACCAAAAAAGATGGAATGAAATAGACCTCTTGGATTACATTTTGAAACTTTAAGCATTCAAAATATCCAAAAATTTAGAGAGTTATGAATTGTTGAAGTTGGCAAAAAATCATGAAATGACCTATAATCTTTTGAATCCTTAGGGAATCTTCCATCCATTTTATCACTTTGCAGATAAAAGAAGGAATAAAGTTCACATCCTCAAGATAGTTTTGGAAAAAGAGTGGGCTCAAGGTGATAAAAATTGACCAAGTTATGATCATTTGAAGTAACACATGGAAAATTGGGGGTTCATCTGAAGGACGTGTAATATTTCTTCATAATCAAGCTTCTTCTACATGAAAACTCCTTGAAACTTTTGAATTTATTTGTTAATAACCCTTTGAAAAGAAGGATGACTTTGGAATAACTCAAAAATACCAAAATATGAGCAAGATACACTTCTTTGAAGTTCAAAACCCTAGCTCCTAGATCAAGAAAATGCTTTCAGGAACTTTGACTATATTAAGCAACCTTCTTGTACCAACACTTTTGCTTTGTAGATAGGAGTTGTTGATATTGATAATGAGAACTCATAGCAACCAAAACCACTTCCATATCTTGATAATTGAGAGAAATATGCACTTGTGACCAATGGGAACAAGACCTTGTCCAACCATGATAGCTTCTTCAATCAACCCCTTGTACTTTTGAATCAATCTTGATAACTTCTAAATATGGTGAACCAAAATTAACCTTTCCATGTGATTTATTCAAAAATAAATTCAATGGTGAGGTTTGAATTTATCAAGCTTTATTGACTACGGCATGGAAATAAACTCATGAACCCATGGATCAACTAGCTAAGCCTCATTGCCTTTACCTACATTATTAACAAGTAAGACAAACCAACATTGCATTTTATTAATTAAAAGGAAAGTCAAAACAAATCATGCATGATCACAAAATAAAAACAAGTCAAGGTGCTTGGTGATTCCTCAAAGAGAAAAGCTAAAGATAGGGAGGAGAACTAAAAGCCCTAATGTGACCTTGTTGTGATTGAATCAATATGGTATGATGAAGGGATCTTAGGGGGGGGGGGGGGGGGGAAATTGGGGTACAACAAATAGTAACCAAATAGTCCAAGTATAATTAAAGTTTTTTATGGTTTATGTTGATTATTAAGTATCTTCAAAAATAAAATAAAAGCTCAAGTGAGAAAAGATGAAAATAGCATGAAATATAAATGCTAAGGTAAATAGTACAAAAAGCATAAAAATAAAAGCATAAAGTAAAGTCAATTTTTAATAATTAGTGGTTAGTTGGATGGAGATATTTAAACTTGCATTTGGAACTCATTAGAGGATTGGTAGAACCAAAGCCTCTCAACAACAAGTTGCATTTGCTTTTTGTCAAGTATATCATCCATTTAAGAATTCTCAAGGCAACATTTAATAATCAACAATGTTTAAGTGATCTGCGTTGACCAAAATTTATGAAGATCCATTAGAGTATTGGTAGAACCAAATCCTCCACACAATGAATCTCAAGTTTATTAGATCAAAGGGATCAAGTTAACATACTTGGGCTCTCAACCATAGGTTTGTGCCATGAATGATCATTTGTTCGAATCAGGACAAAATTTAGCGCTATGTTAAGCAATCGTAAGTGGAATTATGTAGAAGTCGCACCTATTTTGAGGCCGGTCAAAAGCAATATATGTATTTCATGTTTGGATAAATGATATAGAGATCATTATCCCATAACATGTAATACAATAAGAAAGGGGAATAAGATGAAGAGGGAAGGGATTAGAGTTTCAAATATCATCAATATCATTCGTCCATTTTAATGGATTTGGTTTATCAACCTATCAACACCTAAGACCCAATGATGTTGAAGAATTTTCCTCAAGATATGCTTCAAGTCAGTACCACATGCTATTTCAAGAATCAAACAAGAATCATGTACAAATGTTTTCAATTTACAAACATTGTTCAAAGGGAAAACCCTAAATACACACCTAAGACAAGAATAATTTTAAAATATGAACATGACTTGAAAAATTATGAAATTAAAACCCTAACTTCCTAAAGTTCTATAAAAGTAAGAAACAAATTTGGAGTCCCTGGATTGAGGTGGAAATTATCTTTAGAAATGAAAACTTGGAAAGTAATAAGTTTTAAGCCTTAAACTAGATGGTTTTGGAAAATAATTTATGAAAAATATGAAGTCACATTGTAAAATTCTAGAAAAATGATTTTTATGTCCTCAACATGTTCAAGCACTCCAAACAACTTCATATCTGATTTTATAGGTATAGGAAGTTAGAAATTTAAATCCACTAATGTGCATGATCAAGCAAAATCCCTAAAAAAGGAAAATAAGTTCAAAAATTAATCAATTAGATCCAAAGGTCAAATAAATTTGATGTAAAATAACCTATATGTTAAGAAAACTCTAAGGATCAGAAAGCATATTTTTCTTAAATTTTATCTCAAAAGGAAAAAAGAAATAGAAATTTTTAAACAAGCCATTATAAAAACAAGGAAAAGATGAACATGTTCAATTAAATGATTTAATTTGTAATACAAATATTTTATAAAATAGGACAAAAAATATTTTCATGTAATAAGCTCAGAGAGGAGTCCAAAAATATTTTTTATGGATTTTTTACTTAATATATATAAGAAAATAAAATTCAAGATTTAAAATAAATATTAAAAACCTAATTATTCACATGATTTTATTTAATCAAGAAAAATGATTTACAAAATGAAATAAAAATAAAAATATGGAAATATAATGAAAAAGGAGTTTAAAATATTTTTTTGATAATTTTTGAAAAGAAGAAAATATTAAAATAAAATTTAAGAAAAAAAAAGAAATATTAATATATAAAGCCTATTACACTTGTTATTCTCAATATGCGCTGTAAAAAAATAAATGCATCCATGTTCAATCAGGTAGGGACACGTCATCGTCCCTGACACATGCCAAAACCCAAAACGCACGCAAGAATCAGTTCCGCAAGGCAACTTCCAACTTCAATTTTTCTCTTATTTCTCAACCATTTGAGATGATTCAAAAAGAAAACATGATCACCAAACTTCTAAGAACATGACACATCTTTTAGATTTCAAAAGCCAGGCAGGATCAAAGAGAAATTGGAGCTCAAAGTCAATGAAATCAAACTTGAGCATGATTTACAGAAAACTCAAAACACCATTGAAGCTTGAATCGAGCCAAATGTATACATCGACCTATTGTCTGGCCAACTAATAACATGCATGCAAGATCTCAAGCATTGAATTAAGCTAGCAATCGAGAAATCCAAATCTGAATTTCACCTTTCAAGTGGAAAATAAATCCACTATGCCTCTAAATCCAGTGATGAGAAACCCAGAGAAATTTGTTTCTTAAACTCCAAATATGATGAAATGAGAGAGAAATGAAGGCTAGAGCAAGAGTCAGAGTTGCTTCGAAAAAGAGAAATTTTGAGAATTTTGAAGAGAGATCAAACTTGCTTTTGTGAGAATGAGGATGCATCCCCCTGAATGAAGGCAAATACTTGTTTATATAGAGTGATAAAATAAGGGTATTGAGATCATTGGATCAAACAAATCTGTGGGGGGACCTTTTTGACAAAATTGGAAAGTTTGGAAATTTTAAAACGTGGCATGCATTTTGTGTTGTTTGTTGAGCAACTTAAGGTCGTTTTGAGAAACAAATGAATAATGGAAATTGAGTAAGGAGGCATGAGGGATAAGCTGGCAGGCTAAAGCTTTGGTTTGGCACGAAAATTCCATGCATTTCCATGCAGACTTTGCTATTTCATGATCATGCCTTTACCTCCTTATATCTTCCTCTATGGTGCATGATATGTCACAAAGTTTGAATAAAAAATGGAGAGGACATTTCATACTCCAACTTTGATGTTAAATTTTTTTCAAAATGAAGCTTGGATCAATGAGATATTTGTCTATGAATATATGCTTACAAACTGCTTGATAAAATGCCTGGCCTGACTGGGCTTGCTGCGTGCGCGGTAGGCCTGGTTGGGAAAAACATTTCAGCTTGCATGATGCCTTCTTCTTTCAATTATATCTCAAAATTTATGGAGAATTTGGAGAAAATTTCTGAAACAAAATTGTTCCTCACATTTAGGGATTCAACTTTGATGTTGGACATTTTTCAAAATAATGAATATTTCACATAGAAAAGTATTGATGAATTCACGCCCACAACATGTTGGATGAAATGACTGCCTAGCGCGCGTGACTTGCCTTGTGCTGGGGAAAATTTTAGTTTTCAACTCAAAATTACAATCACCATATATATCTCTACACTTAACCATTTGAGATGATTTTTTAATGAAACATGAAGAGAAAACTCCAATCTACAACTTTTACTTTGCCAACTTTTTTATTTGGGTCCAAATGGTCATTCGAAAATGGACATGAAGAAGTCAAATTTTTGCATTTTTAACCAAAATTTCACTAAGTGTCAAAATCTTCCAAGCTTCATAACTTTTTTTCTTTCATTTTTTGAACTTGTGGCCACTCCTAAAAAGTTGGAGAAATTTTCCTCCTCTTTCTAGGCATATAAAGTTTGCACATTTTCAATAAAAATTAAGAAAGTTATAGCCAGTCAAAATTCAGCCCTATGGATACTTAGAAAGATTTCAAAACTTCAAATAACTTCCTTGACAAGTTAACTCCAATTCACACTTCCTCTTGATATTTTTGAACTATTGACCATGAAATATGAGAATGGCGATATTGAATTGATGGTTAACCAAAATTCCACTTGGTCAACAACTGATTTTTACTGTCTTCTGACAAAATGACCATTTTACCCCTTTTCATCAATTGAACCCCTTCAAGCCAAAGTTGATGATCAAACTTCCAATGATAGACGCTCATGACTGCGTAGAGAATTATGGGATCAAGAATTTCCCAAAAATCCAGAGATCTCCTAATTAAACTCCAAACCCTAGTTTTGATCATCTGTTCTAGGAGATCGTCAGATGACTGCAATTGTGCCATGACCTACAAGATGATATTCTAAGAGACAAAATATACACATTTTGACGTTAGTTATAAGCATACAATTACAAGATATACAAATAAAATTTATTCAAGGTGTATGGTGATTCCATAGGGAAACCCTAAGACAAGATGCAGTAGAAGATAAACCCCAAACCCTAATTTGTGATCTGATTGCGTTGTGATGCTATGAGATGATAGAGGAATCTTAGGGGCAAAAATTAGGGTACAACATTCCCCCATAGATTTTAACAAATTTAGGTTTAACAACAGAATAATCATATTTACAGGAATTAAAATAAGAAGGTTTTGCCAAAGGTTTTGCTTTAGGTTTAGAAACAAATTTCTCTTTTTCTTTTCCCTTATCTTTAGGCACAAATCTAGTAGAGACAAAATGGGAATTAAGGGTATTAGATTTATCTTCCTTATCATAATTAGATTTGTTATACGAGTTATAACCAATACCATTCGTCCCATTTCTTCTCACGCTATATATCATAGAAGCCATCATGCTTATCTTTATGCTTCTGGCTAGGAACTTCTGGAAGGATTTGTCATATTTCTTAATGACGTCATCAGTACACTAAAAAGCTTCTGGAAGAGTTCTCGTGCCTTTGAAGGAAAAGTTATCATCTTTAATAAAAAAGTTTTCTTCATTTAAAATGGAGAGGTCTTCCTTAAGCTTGTTGTTTTCTGAAGATATGAATTCATTGGACATTTTAAGCACCTTGAATTCAATCTTGAGTAACTCATATTTTTTACAGAATTTCAAGTAAATAGGAAGATAATTCAAAATGAGTAAGGTCAAAAAATACCTCTTTGGAGAATACCTATTTTGTGTGTGATTTATATTCTGCTTCATCCTTTGGAGGGATCTTTTCAAAAGACGTTCTAACTTGAGCTATCAGTGCCATGTTAGCATGTTCTTCTTCTGTGTTGTCTACTGTAGATTCAGAATCATCCCTGATTTCCATCAACCATTTCTTCTTGCTCTTTAGACATTTCTTCTTGGGCTTTTCCTTCTTAAGTTTAGGACAATCATTCATGTAATGTCCTGGCTCATTGCACTCATAACAAGTGACTTATTTGCCACTATACTTCCTTTGACCAGAAGTAGACTCGAAGCGACCACCATACCTTCTAGTACTTGTGAAACCTTTGACTTGATTTCTCTTCCAGAGATGGGTAACCCTTCTGGACAACAGAGATAACTCATCTTCATCTTCATCAAAATCTTCTTATGAATCCTCAATCTCTTTAGCTTGAAGAGCTTAGGACTTCTCAGATCTTATGATGGACTTGAGAGCAATAGATTTCCCTCACTGGTTCTTTTGGAGAAGTATTGTTCAGATACTTTGCAAGCTTGAGCATAGTTACCATAGGCCTCCATTTAGATAGCAAGCTTCTGATAATATTCTTCATATGATCTGACATAGAATAACCTTTGTTTAAAACTCTCAGTCCTGCAACTAAGGTTTGAAACCTTGAGAACATTGTCTCAACTATTCCATCATCCTCTATCTTTAAGGCTTCATACTTTTGAATCAAGGCCATAGCCTTGATTTCCTTGACTTGATCATTCCCTTCATGAGTCATTCTGAGGGAGTCAAATATAGACTTAATTGAGTCTCTATTTGTGATCTTCTCATACTCATCATAAGAAATTACATTCAACAAGATGGTTATTGCTTTATGATGATTCTTATAATCCTTTTTATGTTGATCAGTCATAGCTTTCCTTTCAAGCTGCTTTGCATTTGCTTTTGTAGGATGTTTGTAGCCATAAGCTATTATATCCCAAAGATCAACATCATGACCTAGAAAGAAAATGGCTAGCCGATCTTTCCAGTACTCAAAATTTTCACCACAAAAAATTGGAGGTTTATCATTTTAGTTATATTTATCATAAACTGGAGCCGGTGGTGGTGGAGTAGGATTAACTATAGTGTTTCTAAAACTTGTCTTGATCTTTAATTGACACGGTTAAGTGTTTGATAGAAATCAATACCAGAACAGGAACTCTGATGCCAATTAAAGGTGCAAGAAACACAATAAAGATTGGTTTGAATTGGTTTGCACCCAATATAATATTTTTACAACTCAAATACAAAGCTTAACAAGTGAATAAAAACAAATGAAGATGATTATTTTTATCCTGGTTCAGTGTTAACAAAGTTACTGCAGTCCACCCTGCAAGGTGATTTGCCTTATACACGAGGACTTAATCCACTATAATCAATCAAATTACAGACAACCACAATAATTCTGATCAACCTTACTGACACCCCCAATAAGTCTGTTGATCCTTATTACAAATCCATTATGACCATAATCAAAGTCTTCTTGATAATCCAGACTCACAAAGCCTCTCAAGGAACCTATCAACAATCGTTGATTTACAATGATGTGTATACAAAGATGCTTCTACAGTAGCAAATTACACAATGTTTAAGTACAACAACATAAAAGTGTTGATAGTAAGATACGAACAAAAGAACTTTGCTTATTTACAAAAATATATAAAGAATTTCTCTATAGAGTTTATGTAGCGGTTTGGTGCGATTTTGTAGAACTTATTTGTTGGTTTTAAATTCTTCCAAGTCCTCCTTTTATAGATGAAAAAGAGATCCATTGGAGGGTAGAATAGGAAACATAAATACAGTTGTTTTGTTCCCAAAGGTCATGTTTTGCAACCGGTTTTTAGAAATGAGAGTTGCCACCCTTAATTTTTATCTTTAGGAAGGGAGTGTAAAGGATAACCCTAATTTGATCAGAGGTTCTCAGTTGTTGACTCGTTTTTAGATGAAGGGAAGGTGTTAGGCACCCCTCATCTACCTTGTTCATAAGGATACTAGGGTTTAGAATTGCAATTTTTAGGAAATAGGGTTTAATTTTTATTAGGGGGACTCGCCACGATTTTAGTCATATGCGTACGTATCATATTATAAGGAATATGAGTCCTGATTCGTAGTTCGCTGTTTGTTGGTGTTTTTTATGGATTATGAAGATATTTTAAATTTCCCTTGAACTAAGCATGAGTGCGTGAATAGTGGAATTATTAGACGAAGTCCGTAGTCGATTAAAAGTATCTCCATAATCCTTTTTGGAAATTTTATTGGATTTAATTGAGTTAGTAAGAAAAATTTTGATGTTGGTTAAGTATTTTTTAAATATATTATTATATAAAAAATCTTTTTAATGCATGAGGAAAAATAATTTTAATGCAATTTTTTAAAAGTAATTAAAAAATGAGTTAGTAGATTTTTTTTTTGAATTTTATAATAATAAAATAATTTCAAAATTTATAAATATAAAAATATTAATTATAATATAAAATAAATTTTAATTGAAAAAACGCAGGAGGTGTATTTTGTTTGTGTTAAGTAATTCATGGGGGTGTAGAAAGTAAGGGCCCTGAATTCAGATATTGAATTCAGGCCCAAGAACATAGAGGGGTATAATTTCTAACGTGATAGCAAATCTGGGGGGTACATGAAGTAAGGGGCCCAAGTTCAGATGTTTAACTGGGCCCAGTAGCGCTAGGGGGTATAGTTTTGAATGGAGGAAGTAATTTGGGGTGTGTGTTTAGCACTAGGCTTGGCCCATACAGTTTTTCCGATCCATTGTCAATTTGTGGGGAGGCTCAAAGGCTTATGATGTGCTGAGCATTTATGGATTGTTTGATCCAAATCACATGGCCATGCGAGAAAGCATCCAAAGCCTTTGATCAAAAATAGGGTCATCGTGGGGGTAAGAGTCGAGGTTGACTAGGGAGTATGCTACGCGTGGAACATAGAGGATTTGGGAGGTCTATATATCTAATTCCCATACAGATTTCCTATTTTTCGCTTATGTCTCTCTCTATCTCTATCCCATCCTCTCTAGACTCGTTGTCCACCGGAAATCGCCTTGGTCATGTCGGCCACTGTGAATCTACCCAAAGCCACCGTAAAACCCAAGTTCCCGGTTGAAGCTCAACCGGAACCTTTAAATATTCAACCAAAACTTAAGAACCATAGGGTTCTCACATGAACCCTAACCCTTATAACAATCAAGAAACACAAACCTTTAGAACCCTATCCTTCAAGCGAAGAACCCTAACCCTAGATGAAGAACCCTAACCCTAGTTTGATGAACCTTAACCCTAAGTCTATAGAACCCTAACCCTAAGTGTTAACCTCAATTTTTCAAAATTTCAAACCAAACATAAATCATAGATTCAAACAAAACCCTAAGCATAGTATTAGGCTTACCTCTCTGTAGTGAATCTTGTCGTATCAACTCCTTTTTTTTCTTTCTGGTCCGCCTTCCTAATCTTCCTTTTCTTCTCTCTGTTTTTCAGGTATGATGAATGACGATGGCGAAGATACGACCACGAGGATAAAGGTGCGGAGGCAGTAGAAGACAGATCTCAGGGTTTTAGAAATTGAAACACAGGATCTATGCGGCAAGAAAGCTTCAAGGGGACAAGTTCTTCATTTCTTCTTCTTTCTGTACTCGTCCCCCGCTCTTGGAAATTTCTAGGTTAATTTATAGTTTTTAGAATCAAATATTTAAGGAAATTTCTATGATTGTCGTTAGAATTTGATTGATTAGGGTAGAAATTAGTGTATTGAATTAGATATTATACTTGATTTTTTTTATAATAGATTCGGATTTGATTCTATTTTAAACATTTGGATGATTTTTTATATGTAATTGATATGATTTGATTTTGTAAAAATTGGATTTGTTTTAGCTTACAAATGCATTTTTTCTTCTTTTGAATTTGTACATGGAATGTTTGTTAGGCTTTGGGCTTGTAGCATAGTTTATAAAGAAGAACAACAGGGCGTCGCTGGGACTAATTAGGGTTCCAAACCCTTTTTGTTTTAATTTTGACTTTTTAGTCAACACGTACAAAAAATAAAATAATATCTGATTTTTTATAACAAAAATTAATTAATAATTATTATTATCATGTAAATAATAGCATTAATAATCATACAAATAATGATGATATATAAAAACAAAAATGGGCTCAAGAAGAAAAATGGGTCAACTACTTTAATAATTCTCCAAAAAAAGTGCAAGAAATGCAAATGGGCCTTACCTCTTTAATGGGCTTAAGAATTAAATACACCTCCCCTTTAATTGTAAGGCAAAACTAATGGATTATCAAATTTACTTCGACCATTCTTATTTAGAAAGCCCATAAACCCCTTTATAAAAATCCACCCCCTCTTTAAGGTTTAAACTCCCTAATGAATTTATCAATAGTAATCTAGACTTTATAAAGAAAATAGTAATAATAAAAAATAATTTAGTTAAAAATCAATAGGGAAATTTTGGTGTATGACAACTGCCCCTATTTAATTACTTTTCGATTGAATAGTGTTAGAATATGTAGGTATTGTACGTTCGAATAAAAGGTTATTAAATAATGGAAGACCCAAAATTTGTCTGAATGATTATAAGGATACGCTATACAACATTCCCAAGAGTATTTAAAAAAACAAGCGTAGATGACGATGTATCATCTTACCAGAGTTTGAATAGAAAAGCTTTGGTTTGATTATGACGACGCGGATAACTCATCAATATCTAAAAGAGATCATGGATCTTTACATATTTACCATAACCTAGGAGGTAAGTAACACGGGTTTGAAAATTGACTTACTAATCCTTTGAGACTAATATAGTAAGTTTATAATGCATATTTTGTCTATTCATCCCAGTCTAGGGGATGAATAAAACAGAGCTCGATAACACATTGTCGCATGGATACTGACGCAATGAATCGCACCATAAATTTCATTATGTTTACTATAACCTAGAGAGTAAATAATACGAGGATGAATCTGTGCATTTATCACGACCTAGAAGATAAATGACACTGGGATAGACTTACGTATTCATCGCGGCCTAGAGGGTGAACAGTATAACCTTGATTATTCACATACCTATCACAACTTAGGGGATAGATATTTGAAGAATTTGAGCATTTACCACGACCTAGAGGATAAATGGAATGAAGATAGATTCACATATTCATTACAACCTAGGGAATTAATAATATGAACCCGATAATTCACACACCTACCACAACCTAGGGGATAGATGATTGAAAATTTTTGTGTGTTTATTATGACCTAGAGGATAAACAACACAAGAGTAATCTTACGTACATATCACTACCTAGCTGATAAATAACATAATCCTGAAAATTCGCATATCTACCACAATCTAAAGGATAGATACTTGAAGAGTTTTTTTGCTAATTGAATCTTAGATAACCAGATTCACGATACGATCGGAGTTCACCATTTATGTATGTGCTCAACCAAGGTATTTTTTAGTTTTGTGGACCAGTTAATCCAATGATGGGCCCCGAGAATGTTCGTAGTTTTAACCAAAGTTGTGTTCGAAAAAATATGTGTGTAGTTGTAGAAAAGTTGAGACTAAGCCATTGGGTTGACTTAACTCTCAAAGATCAAATAAAAATCACCACTGTGCTTTATTATTTTCAGAGGAATGGTAAAAGAGCGAATAACCCAAAAAGATGGGGAGAGAATCTAAGTTTGGGGGTTGGTTTTGCAAAGGGAAGGTATTAGAACCCTAAACATCTACGGTACTCCGCAGGAACCTCTTGGAAAATTTGTGTATTTTGGATATAAATGTTGTATATGAAAATAGATTGTGAGGATAAGAAAAGAAGTATTTTTTATAATTTTTGGACTATCCGCGGTTGCAAACCTGTAGTGCCTACGTACCACCTTCCGTACAATAGGGGATCAGGGTACTCGTAGTTCACCCTTTAAAAATTTTAAAAAAACACAAGTGTGTTTATTAATTTTAATAGATGAGACATCATTGTCTTATTCGAGTGGAAAACATACTTACCACCCACGATTATGAAAAAGGAGAATTTGCATCATCTCAAAGTGGAGGATATGGCTTGGATTTTAAAATCAACAAAGCCTCGCTCAACAACCAACTGGAAAATATCTCGCTTCACTATATATCATAGAAGTATAGTAGTTCGAATCACTATACGAATTGACAAGATTCTAATCTTTTAAGAAAATTTTAAGGTAAAAAGTCAAAGTGGCAAAATGGTTTGAATGAGGTTAATTGACTTTTAGACTTCTCACAAAAAATGTCAAAGTATGATTAATTTGTTTAAAGTTTGATTAAAAATAGTGTTTTTGAAAATTCATGGACCTAAGTCCAAGTTTATTGTGAAAGTGGTTTAAGTTTAAAACCAAGAATAGTTTTAAAAAGGATGGAGAATATTTTTGAAATTAAATAAGATGGGAGGAGATGAAGGGACTATTCTAAAGCATAAAGTAAAAGCTAGGGAAAAGAGTCGTCTAACCAACAAGAAGCCAACACTTGACATAATGAGTCAATGTAGAATCGCTGTCCTCTAGATTTGAAACCAAACAAGCAAAGATAAGAAACTTCTTAAGAAAACTAAACTTTAAATGCATTAAGTCTTCACAAAAAATTGTGCAGGGTAACAGCTATATACAGATGAATTCCCGATTACAGACAAAGCATGTAATCAAAATAACCTGCAAGCAAAGAAAATAAACAACCCAATGTCTCAAGGTAAACCCTAATAACTCCAGACAAAATGATAATAAAAGTCACAAAGTCTCAAGGTAGGTCAAGATCTCTAATCCTAAGTCCAAAAAGTCCATAACTCCAAAATGCCAAGGATAGTAACCAAATAGTCCAAGTAACATTAAAGTTTTTTTTATGGTTCAAGTTGATTATTAGGTATCTTCAAAAAGGAATGAAAAGCTTAAGTGAGCAAAATAAAAATGACAGAAAGTTAAATGCTCAAGTGAGAAAAGATGAAAGTAGCATGAAATGGAAATTCTAAAGTAAATGTGCTCAAAATAAAAATCATAAAGTAAAAGCATAAAATAAAGTCAATTGTTAGGAATTAGAGGTTATTTGAATAACCATCTTAAAACTTGCATTTGAAAACTCATTAGAAGATTGATAAAATCAAAGCCTCTTAACAACAAGTTTCATTTGCTTTTTGTCAACGTTGTTTAAATGATTCACTTAGTCCAAAATTTATGATGATTCATTAGAGGATTCATAAGTCCAAAGCCTCCTAACAATGAACCTCAAGGTTATTAGATCAAAGGTTTCAAATTAAACATACTTGGGCTTGTAAACAAAATTTTGGGCCACGAATGATCATTTCTCGAATCTGGATAAAATTTAGTGCTATGTTAAGCAATCTGAGGGCTTATATAGAATTCGCACCTATTTTGAGGTCAGTCAAAAGCAATCTATGTTCCATATGTTTGGAGAGATGATATGTAGATTATCCTCTAACAACATGTAACACAAGTAAGAAAGGGATTAGATGAAGAGGGAAGGGATGCAAGGTAGGAAATTAGGGTTTCAAATCTCATCAACATCATTCATCCATTTTGGTAGATTTGGTTTCTCATCCTATCAACACCCAAGATCTAATGCAGTTGAAGAATTTATCACCAAATAATGCCCAAGTCAGAATCAAATAAAACAATAAAAATAAAATTCAATAAAATAATATTTAAAAATTTTATTAAAAGGAAAATAAAAGGTAAAAATACACAAGGTATATTAAAACACTAAATAAATATCCTTAAAAAATGTAACAGATCAAATATGATTTAATAAAGGTTGACAAATTTTTTAGAATTTTTTAAAGTTGGAAACTAATTTTAAAAATTAAAGAAATAAGTAAAACAAACAAAAAATGGTAAAAAATAGAAAAATCAGAAATAAAAATAAAACAAGGTTATCAAAAAATTGCTAAAAAGGCCAAAGGACCTTTCCATAATTTTTCAGAATTTAAAAATTAAGAAAAATATTTTTAATCAATGAAAACAAGTAAATTAAAAGTGAGAAATTATAAAAAATATCAAATCATGAAATAAAATTGTGAAAAAATAAAAATCAGAAAGACAAAAATTTAAAATATTTTTAGGAATTTTTTCATATTTTTTGAGTCATAAATGAATTTTTAATGAATTTTTGAAGTTTAAATCAATTAAAATATAAAGTCAGAAAATAAAAATAAAACCAAAAAGATGTAGACCATTGGATCAATGTCAAAACACATTAGTAATCAAATCCAAGGGATATGGACATTAGTGAATAAACCACCAGATCATTTATTTAAATCAGATTTTGAAAAAATAAATGGCGCTTTATCATTGGTTGATAGATGACACATTGGTCATCTTCAACCTCTAGCCACGCGAATTGCAGGTCTCTCAAACTGTAAAATTAGGAGCTCAGACCTATGCCACTGGCTTTGTCTCATCAAGACGAAGAAAATTGTACCCTCGCGAACAATTTATATAAGTTTTAGCTCAGTCGATTTGAAGAAAACCAGAAGAAAAAAGTAGAATAGGGATTTGAAAATTCATGATCAAAACTTAATTCCATTTGAAAATAAATGTTGCGACTAGTATCAGAATGATGAGAGCTTCATTGTGGTAACAAATTTTGAGAGAATTGATGAAGGAATCTACCTATTGAAGTTCAATTTCAGAGCTCTGAAACTTGACTTGGCTAGCACAATTTAGGATGATTTAGGGCTTGGTTCTTCTTCTGTTAGCTTCAGTGAAGTTCAAGGATGAAGAATTGACAAAGAAAATGGATTAGGGAAGGCCGTAAAACCAAATTCGAAGTTACAGAAATATGGGTTAAGGAAAGAGTTAGGCAAGGTGATTCTGGGTGTCTATGCTTGATAAAATAAATGAGGTATGACTCTTTATTTATAGGGAAGCAAATAGAATGCTTAAGCGTGTGGAATGATAAAGGTTGGAGGGAAATCGTGTGAAATTGCAAGAATGAAAAGTGTGACTTCTATTTGGCTCAAAACTCAACCAAAACTTCTGTTTCAAGGTGCTAATCACTTATGAAAGATTGTTAAACATGATTAGAAGTAAAAACACGCATAAATTTAGTGATTAGAAGCTAAATTGTGCATTTCAAATTCTAACTTGGAGGCAAAAGTCAGTTTCAAGGTACCAACTTTGAATCAATGGCATTCATAGCTCAAAGGGTCTTAGGGCATGATTCTTGAAGCAATTGAAAGATAAGGTAACAATCTTTACAATGTGAAAATAATAGAATCAAATGGATGCTAGAGCTAAAAGTTGTGATGAGTCAAAGTTGAGAAGAAGATGCTGACTTTTTGTACTTAGAAAAATTCATAGTTTTTCTTCAAAAATTATCTATAATGTCTTGCATCCAAACATGGTCTTCCACTCAAAATTTGATTTTGACCAAAAGAGATAGCATGAAGTAGATCTCTTAAATGAAATTTTGATATTTTAACCACTTAAAAATTCCAAGAATTAAGAAAGTTGTTACTTTGTGAAGTTGGTGAAAATTCACGAGGTGGCCTATAATCTTTTTCATTCCTAGGGCATCTTACATCCATTTTCAAGCTTTGCACATAAAAGAAGAGTTGAATTTAACATCCTTAAGATCATTGTGGAAAAATAATGGGCTAAAGGATATATAAATTGACCAATTTATGATCTTTTGAAGTCACGTAAGGGAATAGGAGGGCTTATCTTGAGAACTAGTAATCTTTCTTCATCATTAGACATCTTCCACATAAAATCTTCTTGAAAATTTTGAAGTGATTAGTTGATAACCCTTTAAAGAGAAGCATGCCTTTGGAATTGCTCAAAAATCTTAAAATATGGGCAAGGTATAGCCTTTAGAAGTTCAAAACCCTTGCTCCTAGAGCAACAAAATGCCTTGGGAACCCCTTCAATTTTGACAACATTCTTGAAAAAATACGTTTTCCATGTGAATAGAACTTGTTGTGAATCATAATAAGAACCCATGGCAACAAAAACCACCTACAAATATTGAGAATTGAGAGAGTTATGCACTTGTGATCAAGAAATCAATAACTTGTACAATTAGGTCAAACTTCTTTAATCAACTCTTGCATCTTTTGATTTTCTTTGACAAATTGAGGCATGATGATTCATAGTAGACCTTTCCATGATATCATTTCTAAGTATCTTAAATTATGAAGCTTGAATATCAATGAATCTTTGTTGAAGAAGGCATGGAAATAAACTCATGAACCTATAGATCAACCTGATGAAATGTGTTGTGATTTCACCTAGAGCATCATCAATTAGAGCAAACTTCATTGAATTTGTTAGTTAAAAGTTAATCAATACAAAACATATACGATTCAAGGTGCTTGGTTATTCCTCATGAGCAAACCTAAACATAAGGAGAAGAACCAAACCCTAGTGTGATCTTGTTGTGATTGATTTGATATGAGATGATAGAGGAATCTTAGGGGAAAAAATTAGGGTACAACAACTGCCGTTATTTAAGTGTCTTCTATCCGGAGATACGAAGGTTAAAAATCTTCGTGTCGACGCGATTGAAGATACTTAAATACAAAACATACCTTATTTTTAGCCCTAAGAGGCCATGCAATGTTTATGATTGCGCATGCAAGTAAACAAATCCAAAAGGTGACACGGGACACCACTGGGGAAAAAAGAAATTACAAGATCAAAAGAAAAATAGACCAGGAAAATAAATCACTTGTGAATGGAAGAATCGACTCTATTGGGGTAAATCCTAAGGAGGAGACAGAGTAATATTAACTCAAACACTGAGGAGAGAAAATAAAGGATAATAGTGATCAACAGATAACCACAAACTATCCATTCACTAAGAAGATAGCAAAAAAGGTAATGTCGACCCATAGGGGGGAAAGAAGTGGTAGGATAACATCAACAAACATCAATACTAGGGTATGTCACAAATTACCATCAATAGTACTCATGACTGGAAAAAAACAGACTTCTTCATAGCAATGTGAATCTCAATGAAGAACTATCTCCCATAATGACGAGACTACCATTCATCGGAGTAACAAATCTCAACAACGAACTATCTCCCAGAAAGACGAGACTACCATTCATCGGAGTAAAAAATATAAACAATGAACTATCTCCCATAATTACGAGACTACCAACCATCGGAGTAACAAATCTCAAAAATGAACTATCTCCGATAATGATTAGACTACCAGTCATCGGAGTAACAAATCTCAACAACGAACTATCTCCCATAATGATGAGACTACCATCCATCGGAGTAACAAATCTCAACAACGAACTATCTCCTATAATGACGAGACTACCATCCATCAGAGTAACAAATCTCAACAACGAATTATCTCCCATAATGACGGGACTACCATCCATCGGAGTAACTAATCTCAATAACGAACTATCTCCCATAATGACGAGACTACCATTCATCGTAGTAACAAATCTCAACAACAAACTATCTCCCATAATGAGAGACTACCATCCATCGGAGTAACAAATCTCAACAATGAACTATCTCCCATAATGACGACACTACCATTCATTACAGTACAAATCTCAAAGACAAACTATCTCCCATAATAACGAAACTAACATCCATTGGAGTAACAAAAGCTCAACAACGAAATATCTCCCACTATGGCGAGACTACCATCCATTTGAGTAACAAATCTCAACAACATACTATCTCCCATAATGACGAGACTACCATTCATCGGAGTAAAAAATCATGAATCTTCTTTGGGAGCTAACAGACTTGCTGGGGAAGTACAAGTTGCTCAAATAAAGATACTTGCCATATGCTGCTATGAGAAGGAGTTGCATTAACTCAGTGGGGAAATTGAAATGATATACATTTTCTGCTTAAGGTTGATAATCTATTGAAGAGAGGGTAACATAACTTTGTAAATAGGGTAATATGCCAACAAAATATTATAATAAATGCAAATGAGCAATGAATTTTAATTCAGCTATGCATGATGTATGTATGAATGTTATCATGTATATGCTGACAACACAGACACACAACAATGGGAATAACCAGACAAAACCAACTTGGGTAAAGTCGATACTCGGCTAAATCACATCCAGGATGAAAATGTATAAGAAAGTAAGCACCAACTGAGGAAACAAAGTCATGTCCCACGACTTAACTTCACTGAGAAGAAACACAATCTGAAAGTAATCAAATAAAAATAATAAAATCAGTGCAAATACAGGGATCCAACATCCTTCTCCAGGCTTCATCAGGGAACGTCACATAGACTTCAATGAGGAAAACAAATGTCTCACTATTTAGACTTCCACTGGAGATTATGATACTGACTTCATTAGGGCAGATGAAAATTATATCATCGAGATATGAACTCGGGATCTTGTACTGACTTCATTGGGAAGGGAAACACCACATCATTGAGGGGAGCCAAAAATATATACTTTACTACCAAGAGTGATGATTACACAAACTTCCCTAGGGAGAAATTATGAAATCACATGGGGATAACAACTTTCAGAGAAAACATTATATCAGCTTTTCTTGGGGATCTAAGAAGTTAAACAATACTGCAACAAATCAAAATTATGGGGATTTTAAATCAACCCCAGCACTTGGCGGAAGGAAACCCAAAAAGTTGATAACTATTTCAACACTTCTTAGAAAAGATATTGCCCTTGTTTAGTTTCCTGGGAAACAAACTACAACAATAATTCCAACACTACAAAAGGGCCACGTTTTACAAATGATTCCACCTCAGCATGCAAAGGGAGAAGGGACTTTTGTCATATGACCGAAGACCTTACTGGGGAATCTAGTATGGAGGCTTCAGACTATGAACCAAGACTTGACTGGAGAAAATGGGATCATAAACCCAACACTGCACCATACATAAATTAGTATCATCTCCAACTATCTGAGAAACACACAAAGATGATATGGATACTAGCAAAATTAACCAGAGGGAACTTTCCTAGGGAAAACAAACTTCTGAAATTTCAGATTTAGTCCATCCTTGGAATCACCATTTTTATTTTTCTTGAGTCACAAAATCTAAAGTAAAAAGTAATTTGTAAATTCTTTTCAAAAAACAATTTTGTTATTTAATCTTTCTGTTTTGAAAATTACTATTAATAATAAATGGAGTCTTTGTAAGTAGAATAAAATAAGAATTGCAAAGAATTGGATAAAAGCTCAAACTTTATTAATAGAATGATAGTCTGCGAATGGCGAGACACCATAGATGATTACAAAGTTTAGAAAATGGTAATATATTAAAAAAGATACAATGAAATACAATGACCACTATTCTCCCTAACAACTTTGAATTCCTGAGCAGCGACTTCTGTTGAAGTATGGTGAGGATCCAAGAAGATTGTTGCTTCAATGATCAAGTCTTGTCTGATGTAGTTACTTGCCAAGAAATCCCTAACTTTTGCCTAGATTGCCCTTGCGGGTTCTCAACCTACCGGGAAAATTTATTTTGTTTATGCCTCTAATTTTTTCCTAGACCTCCCTTTTGAGTTTTCAGCCTACCGAGATCCTCTTTTTGGCCTAAGCCGCCCTTTCGAGTTTTCGACTTAGCAAGGTGTTCTTTTATTTCTTTAGGAAAAGTATTTCTTGACTACATCAACATTTATAGGACGTGGAAACTCCTCGCCATACATAGTTTCAAGAATCATGCATCGCCAGAGAAGGCTTTCTTGACAACATATGGGCCTTCGAAATTAGGAGTCCACTTGCCCTTAGAATCAACGTTAGAAGACATGATTTTCCTGAGCACGAGGTCGCCTTCTCTAAATTCACGAGGCTTGACCTTCTTGTCAAATGCTTTATTCATCCTCTTCTGGTATAACTGGACATGACACAAGGCCGCCATTCTCTTTTTTTCAATCAAATTCAATTGGTAAAACCTATTCTGGACCCATTCAGCCTCTGACAACTTGGTTTCCATTATCACACGTAAGGAGGGAATCTCAACCTCAAAGGGAGCATTGATTCCATACCATACACAAGAGAGAACGCGGTTTCCCCTGATGAAGTGCGGCGGGATGTACGATATCCAGGAAAATCAAAAGGGAGAATCTCATGCCAATCTTTATAGGTAACAACCATTTTTTGGATGATCTTCTTAATGTTTTTATTTGTAGCTTCAACATCCTCATCCATATTTGGCCTGTAAGGAAATGAACTGTGATGGATAATCCTGAATTCCTAACAAAGTTATGTCGTCATCTTATTATTCATATTTGATCCATTTTCGGTGATAATCCTCCTTGGCATGTCATATTCACATATAAGATTGTTCTTGATAAAACGTACTACCACCTTCTTAGTAACATTAGCATATGAAGTTGCTTCTACCCATTTGGTGAAGTTGTCAGTTGCTACTAAGATAAAATGATGTCCATTCGATGCCTTGGGTTCAATCATTCGAATCATGTCAATACCCCCACATAGAGAAAGTCCACGGGGAAGAATAACATTGACGAGTGTCGGAGGCACACAAATTTTATCAGCCTAAATATGGCATTTATGGCACTTCTTTGCAAATTTGTAACAGTCAGAATCCATTTCCAGCCAATAGTAACCTTCCCTAAGCATCTTCTTTGCCATTTAATGCCCATTGGCATGAGTGCCAAAGGAACCCTCATGGATCTCATGCATCAACATGTTTGTTTCGTGTCTATCCATGCATCTGAGCAAGACCATGTCATAATTTCTCTTGTACAACACATCCTCATTAAGGAAGAAGTTGTTTGTCAACCTTGTCAACGTCTTTCTATCTTTGTTTGACGCACCAACTGGGTATTCCTGAGTCTGGAGAAAATTCCTGATATCATAATACCAAGGTTTTTCGTCTGACGTTTCCTCTATTGCAAACACATGAGCTGGTATATCCAAAAGTCGCACTATGATACGAGGCACATTGTTCCAATTATTCACTTGATACATAGAAGCCAAAGTGGCCAAAGCATCCGACATCTGATTTTCATCTCTGCGAATATGATGGGATTCAAATTTATTAAAGAAATATAATAATCTTCTAGCATAATATTTGTAAGGAATCAAGCCAAGGTGACGAGAATCCCATTCTCCTTTTATCTGATTTATTACCAAAGCTGAATCACCATACACATCTAGGATTTTGATTCTGAGATCAATAGCCTCCTCGAGACCCATGATACAAGCTTCATACTCAGTCATGTTATTGGTGCAATCAAAGGTCTACCTTATAGTAAATGGGATATGTGATCCATGAGGAGTGATAATCACAACACTAATTCCTTTCCCATAAGCATTTGCAGCTCCATCAAACACCATCCCCCAACGAGATTCAGGATCAGGAACTTCCTCAGGAAACGGTTCATCATAATCTTTCACTTTCAGAAACATAACATCCTTATCAGGGAAATCATATTTAACAGACTGATAACCACCAACCAATTTGTGAATAAGATAATCTACCAACACACTGCCTTTTATAGCCTTCTGAGTACGGTATTCAATATCATATTTAGACAACAACACCTGCCAATAGGAAATTCTCCCAGTAAGAGCAGGTTTTTCAAAAATATACTTAATTGGATCTATCTTAGAAATCAACCAAGTAGTATGATTCAACATATATTTTCGCAACCTCTTTGTCATCTAGTCTAGAGCACAACATGTCTTTTCCAGCAAAGAATACCGTGACTTACAATCAGTAAACTTTTTGCTGAGATTATAAATGGCATATTCCTTCTTCCCTGTTTCATCTTGTTGTCCTAAAATACAGCTCATAGAGTTATCTAACACTGTCAGATACATAATCAATGGTCTTCCTTCAATGAGTGAGAGCAAGATAGGAGGTTCAAGTAGATACTCTTTAATAATTTCAAATGCCCTTTGGCAATCATCTGTCCATACACAACCCTGATCTTTCTTTAAAAACTTAATGATCGGCTCATACGTTGCAGTCATATGGGAAATAAATCTAGAAATGCAATTCAAACACCCAAGGAAACCTCTAACTTGCTTTTCAGTTCTTGGCGCTGGCATTTCTTGAATTTCTTTGACTTTATCAGGGTCAACTTAAATCCATGTTTGGCTGACAATGAAACCTAATAATTTCCCATATCGAACACCAAAGGTGCATCTATTTGGATTCAAACAGAGACGATACTTCCTCAAACGCTGAAACAATTTCAACAAATCTTCTATATGCTCTTCTTTAGTCTAGGACTTAGAAATTATATCATCAACATATACCTTAATTTCCTTGTGCATCAGATCATGGAATAGGGTTGTCATAGCCCTATGGTACGTTGCACCAGTGTTCTTCAACCCGATGGGAATCACTCTGACAGAATGTTTCCCAGGGTGTGATAAACGTTTTTTTTCATGTCCTCAGGAGCCATTCTGATTTGATTATATTCGGAAAATCCTTCCTTGAATGAGAATTATTTGAATTTTTTTGTACTATCAACCAACATATCAATATGTGCTAATGGAAAATCATCTTTTGAACCAGTGTTCTTCAACCCGAAGGGAATCACTCTGACAGGATGTTTCCCAGGATGTGATAAACGTTTTTTTTTCATGTCCTCAGGAGCCATTCTGATTTGATTATATTCGGAAAATCCTTCCTTGAATGAGAATTATTTGAATTTTTTTGTACTATCAACCAACATATCAATATGTGCTAATGGAAAATCATCTTTTGAACTAGCTTTGTGTGAATCTCTATAATCAACACACATGAGAACTTTTCCGTCTTTCTTTAGTACTGGGACAACATTGGCAATCCACTGAGGGTACACTGATGTCACAAGAAAATCGGCATTAATCTGCTTTAAAACTTCTTCTTTAATTTTCACTGCCATATCAAGGTGATTTCTTCGTAATTTCTTCTTGGTTGGCGGGCATTCTAGATTTAGCGGCAAATGATGTTCCATATATCAGTATCCAAACCAGGCATGTCTTGGTATGAACAATAAAATATGTCCAAATACTCTTTCAACAATTCAATCAACCTGCTTTTTACGTCGGGATGCAGCAATGCTCCAATCTTGACTTTCTTTGGATCTTCCTCTGAACCCAAATTGATCATCTCCAACGGCTCTTTATATCGTTGAATGGCACTTTTCTCGCGCTCAAGCAACTGTGAAACCTCTTCTAGAATTTCATCATATTCTTCTTCTTCGGCCACATACGCAGGATATTCAAAGTTGGGAGAGGGTGCAGGGTCATTGTATTCAACAGGTTTTTTAATTAATCTGCACATATGATTTATGATTGCTTTAAGAAACTGACACATATAGCAAGTGATTATGCTGATTCAATTACAGTTATTATTCATTTTGAAAGGTTTTTTGTCTAATTACCATTTTCAAAGAAAAAGCAGAAAATAAAGACATAATTTGGGAATCAAATACAACTTTTATTATTGATTTTAAAGATCAAAGCAACAAATAAGCTCATACAACATCAATACTTTCACCTTGGGCTGAGTGAAAGATTTTTGAAAAGATTAACAAAAAAACAAATTACTTTGAGATATGAATGCAAGATGGAACATCAATGGTGATCCAATTTTGGACTCTAACTCCACGCATCATGCAGTTCGGCATCTTCTTCTCTGCTTCATCTTCCACAATAGCATTGATCCTAGGAGTAGTTGGATGATGATGATGACCTATGCTATGAAAGATATCTTGATATTTTCCCAAAGCAGACTTCGGCTTCATGTCCTTACCTTTGTCGTTCTTCACAGAGAATCTCAAACCAGTTATATTCTTATTCACAGGAAGATACACAATTTTCCCCCTTACATTACAAGGGCCATTACAAACTACCTGTTGAGCATCCTTAAACTAAGCTATAGATTTCTAATTTTCCCTTATATTATCAATGGATAAAGCTTGGAACTGAGTTACAACATTAGCTTCATCCATTTCCACAACACTGAAAGAGGATAAATGAGATATTATCAATGCATATTCTTCATTTATGATGACCACTTTTCCTTTACGCACAAACTTCAGCTTCTGGTGCAAAGTTGAAGTAACAGCCCCTGCCTCGTGTATCCATGGTCATCCCAATAAACAGTTGTAAGTGGGCAGGATATCCATAACCTGTAAAGTAATCTGAAATATGTGCGAGCCTATATGAATAGGAAAATCTACTTCCCTGATGACAGACTTCCTTGATCCATCGAAACTTTCACAATTATGCCACTTGGGCGCATGAGAATTCCTTGGTACTTCAGCTTCATAAGCGTGCTCCTCGGTATGACATTTAAAGCGGACCTATTGTCACTCGACACATTTGATAATGAATCATTATTGTAGTTCATCGAGATATGGAGAGTCAAGTTATGATTCCTTCCTTCATCGGGCAATTCGTCATCATAGAAACTCAAGTTATTACAGGATGTAATATTCCCTACCACACTGCTGAATTGTTCGAAAGGCATATCACTTTCCATGAATTCTTGATCCAATAATCTCATCAAAGATTCTCTATAGGTAGAAGAGTTCATTAGCAAGGATAGAATAAATATCTTTGATGGAGTCTGCAACAATTGATCTACGGTCGTGTAGTCGCTCATCTTGATAATCTTCAATATATCATCCACATATTTTTCCAAAGTAGTACCACTAGATTCCCCCACAGCTTTCTTGGTTTTAATACTTTAAATGACCTTTTTGTCAGCATTAACACTCCCTCGAGTGACAGGTGCGAAAACACGACCACTGTAGGTCAAGATCTCTAATCCTAAGTCCAAAAAGTCCATAACTCCAAAATGCCAAGGATAGTAACCAAATAGTCCAAGTAACATTAAAGTTTTTTTTATGGTTCAAGATGATTATTAGGTATCTTCAAAAAGGAATGAAAAGCTTAAGTGAGCAAAATAAAAATGACAGAAAGATAAATTCTCAAGTGAGCAAAGATGAAAGTAGCATGAAATGAAAATTCTAAAGTAAATGTGCTCAAAATAAAAATCATAAAGTAAAAGCATAAAATAAAGTCAATTGTTAGGAATCAGAGGTTATTTGAATAACCATCTTGAAACTTGCATTTGAAAACTCACTAGAAGATTGATAAAATCAAAGCCTCTTAACAACAAGTTTCATTTGCTTTTTGTCAACGATGTTTAAATGATTCACTTAGTCCAAAATTTATGATGATTCATTAGAGGATTCATAAGACCAAAGCCTCCTAATAATGAACCTCAAGGTTATTAGATCAAAGGTTTCAAATTAAACATACTTGGGCTTGCAAACAAAAGTTTGGGCCACGAATGATCATTTCTCGAATAGGGATAAAATTTAGCGCTATATTAAGCAATTGTAATTGGCTTATATAGAAGTCGCACCTATTTTGAGGCCAGTCAATAGCAATCTATGTACCATATGTTTGGAGAGATGATATGTAGATTATCCTCTAACAACATGTAACGCAAGTAAGAAAGGGATTAGATGAAGAGGGAAGGGATGCAAGGTAGGAAATTAGGGTTTCAAATATCATCAACATCATTCATCCATTTTGGTGGATTTGGTTTCTCATCCTATCAACACCCAAGATCTAATGCAGTTGAAGAATTTGTCACCAAATAATGCCCAAGTCAGAATCAAATAAAATAATAAAAATAAAATTTAATAAAATAATATTTAAAAAGTTTATTAAAAGGAAAATAAATGGTAAAAATACACAAGGTATATTAAAACACTAAATAAATATCCTTAAAAAAAGTTAGAGATCAAATATGATTTAATAAAGGTTGACAAATTTTTTAGAATTTTTTAAAGTCAGAAACTAATTTTAAAAATTAAAGAAATAAGTAAAACAAACAAAAAATGGTAAAAAATAGTAAAATCAGAAATAAAAATAAAACAAGGTTTTCAAAAAATTGCCAAAAAGGCCAAAGGACCTTTCCATAATTTTTCAGAATTTTAAAATTAAGAAAAATATTTTTAATCAATGAAAACAAGTAAACTAAAAGTGAAAAATTATAAAAAATATCAAATCATTAAATAAAATTGTGAAAAAATAAAAATCAGAAAGACAAAAATTTAAAATATTTTTAGGAATTTTTCAGATTTTTTGAGTCATAAATGAATTTTTAATGAATTTTTGAAGTTTAAATCAATTAAAATATAAAGTCAGAAAATTAATTATAAAACCAAAAAGATGTAGACCATTGGATCAATGTCAAAACACGTTAGTAATCAAATCCAAGGGATATGGCATGATGTGCATGATATGGACATTAGTGAACAAACCACCAAATCATTTATTTAAATCAGATTTTGAAAAAATAAATGGCACTTTATCATTGGTTGATAGATGACACGTTGGTCATCTTCAACCTCTAGCCACGCGAATTGCAGGTCTCTCAAACTGTAAAATTAGGAGCTCGGACCTATGCCACTGGCTTTGTCTTATCAAGACGAAGAAAATTGTACCCTTGCGAACAATTTATATAAGTTTTAGCTCAGTCGATTTAAAGAAAACCAGAAGAAAAAAGTTGAATAGGGATTTGAAAGTTCATGATCAAAACTTAATTACATTCGAAAATAAATGTTGCGACTAGTATCAGAATGATGAGAGCTTCATTGTGGTAACAAATTTTGAGAGAATTGATGAAGGAATCTACCTATTGAAGTTCAATTTCAGAGCTCTGAAACTTGACTTGGCTAGCACAATTTAGGATGATTTAGGGCTTGGTTCTTCTTCTGTTAGCTTCAGTAAAGTTCAAGGATGAAGAATTGACAAAGAAAATGGATTAGGGAAGGTGGTAAAACCAAATTCGAAGTTGTAGAAATATGGGTTAAGGAAAGAGTTAGGCAAGGTGATTCTGGGTGTCTATGCTTGATAAAATAAATAAGGTATGACTCTTTATTTATAGGGAAGCAAATAGAATGCTCAAGCGTGTGGAATGATGAAGGTTGGAGGTAAATAGTGTGAAATTGCAAGAATGAAAAGTGTGACTTCTATTTGGCTCAAAACTCAACCAAAACTTCCGTTTCAAGGTGATAATCACTTATGAAATATTGTTAAACATGATTAGAAGTAAAAACACGCATAAATTTAGTGATTAGAAGCTAAATTGTGCATTTCAAATTCTAACTTGGAGGCAAAAGTCAGTTTCAAGGTACCAACTTTGAATCAATGGCATTCATAGCTCAAAGGGTCTTAGGGCATGATTCTTGAAGCAATTAAAAGATAAGGTAACAATCTTTACAATGTGCAAAGAATAGAATCAAATGGATGCTATAGCTAAAAGTTGTGATGTGTCAAAGTTGAGAAAAAGATGCTGTCTTTTTGTACTTAGAAAAATTCTGAGTTTTTCTTCAAAAATTATCTATAACGTCTTGCATCCAAACATGGCCTTCCACTCAAAATTTGCTTTTGACCAAAAGAGATAGCATGAAGTAGATCTCTTAAATTACATTTTGATATTTTAACCACTTAAAAATTCAAAGAATTAAGAAAGTTGTTACTTTGTGAAGTTGGTGAAAATTCACGAGGTGGCCTATAACCTTTTTCATTCCTATGGCATCTTACATCCATTTTCAAGCTTTGCACATAAAAGAAGAGTTGAATTTAACATCCTTAAGATCATTGTGGAAAAATAATGGGCTAAAGGATATATAAATTGACCAATTTATGATCTTTTGAAGTCACGTAAAGGAATTGGAGGGCCTATCTTGAGGACTAGTAATCTTTCTTCGTCATTAGACATCTTCCACATAAAATCTTCTTGAAAATTTTAAAGTGATTAGTTGATTACCCTTTAAAGAGAAGCATGCCTTTGGAATTGCTCAAAAATCTCAAAATATGGGCAAGGTATAGCCCTTAGAAGTTCAAAACCCTTGCTCCTAGAGCAACAAAATGCCTTGGGAACCCCTTTCAATTTTGACAACATTCTTGAAAAAATACGTTTTCCATGTGAATAGAACTTGTTGTGGATGATAATAAGAACCCATAGCAACAAAAACCACCTACAAATATTGAGAATTGAGAGAGTTATTCACTTGTGATCAAGAAATCAATAAGTTGTACAATTAGGTCAAACTTCTTCAATCAACTCTTGCATCTTTTGATTTTCTTTGACAAATTGAGGCATGATGATTCATAGTAGACCTTTCCATGATATCATTTCGAAGTATCTTAAATTATGAATCTTGAATATCAATGAATCTTTGTTGAAGAAGGCATGGAAATAAACTCATGAACCTATAGATCAACCTGATGAAATATGTTGTGATTTCACCTAGAGCATCATCAATTAGAGAAAACTTCATTGAATTTGTTAGTTAAAAGTTAATCAATACAAAACATATACGATTCAAGGTGCTTGGTTATTCCTCATGAGCAAACCTAAACATACGGAGAAGAACCAAACCCTAGTGTGATCTTGTTGTGATTGATTTGATATGAGATGATAGAGAAATCTTAGGTGCAAAAATTAGGGTATAACAATTGCCGTTATTTAAGTGTCTTCTATCCGGAGATACGAAGGTTAAAAATCTTCGTGTCGACGCGATTGAAGATACTTAAATACAAAACATACCTTATTTTTAGCCCTAAGAGGCCATGCAATGCTTATGATTGCGCATGCAAGTAAACAAATCCAAAAGGTGACACGGGACACCACTGGGGAAAAAAGAAATTACAAGATCAAAAGAAAAATAGACCAGGAAAATAAATCACTGGTGAATGGAAGAATCGACTCTATTGGGGTAAATCCTAAGGAGGAGACAAAGTAATATTAACTCAAACACTGAGGAGAGAAAATAAAGGATAATAGTGATCGACAGATAACCACAAACTATCCATTCACTAAGAAGATAGCAAAAAAGGTAATGTCGACCCATAGGGGGGAAAGAAGTGGTAGGATAACATCAACAAACATCAATACTAGGGTAACTCACAAATGACCATAAATAGTACTCATGACTGGAAAAAAACAGACTTCTTCAGAGCAATGTGAATCTCAATGAAGAACTATCTCCCATAATGACGAGACTACCATTCGTCGGAGTAACAAATCTCAACAACGAACTATCTCCCAGAAAGACGAGACTACCATTCATCGGAGTAAAAAATATAAAAAATGAACTATCTCCCATAATTACGAGACTACCATCCATCGGAGTAACAAATCTCAACAATGAACTATCTCCGATAATGATTAGACTACCAGTCATCGGAGTAACAAATCTCAACAACGAACTATCTCCCATAATGATGAGACTACCATCCATCGGAGTAACAAATCTCAACAACGAACCATCTCCCATAATGACGAGACTACCATCCATCAGAGTAACAAATCTCAATAACGAATTATCTCCCATAATGACGGGACTACCATCCATCGGAGTAACAAATCTCAATAACGAACTATCTCCCATAATGACGAGACTACCATTCATCGTAGTAACAAATCTCAACAACAAACTATCTCCCATAATGAGAGACTACCATCCATCGGAGTAACAAATCTCAACAATGAACTATCTCCCATAATGACGAGACTACCATTCATTAGAGTACAAATCTCAAAGACAAACTATCTCCCATAATAACGAAACTAACATCCATTGGAGTAACAAAAGCTCAACAACGAAATATCTCCCACAATGGCGAGACGACCATCCATTTGAGTAACAAATCTCAACAACAAACTATCTCCCATAATGACGAGACTACCATTCATCGGAGTAAAAAATCATGAATCTTCTTTGGGAGCTAACAGACTTGCTGGGGAAGTACAAGTTGCTCAAATAAAGATACTTGCCATATGCTGTTATGAGAAGGAGTTGCATTAACTCAGTGGGGAAATTGAAATGATATACATTTTCTGCTTAAGGTTGATAATCTATTGAAGAGAGGGTAACATAACTTTGTAAATAGGGTAATATGCCAACAAAATATTATAATAAATGCAAATGAGCAATGAATTTTAATTCAAATATGCATGATGTATGTATGAATGTTATCATGTATATGCTGACAACACAGACACACAACACTGGGAATAACCAGACAAAACCAACTTGGGTAAAGTCAATACTAGGCTAAATCACATCCAGGATGAAAATGTATAAGAAAGTAAGCACCAACTGAGGAAACAAAGTCCTATCCCACGACTTAACTTCACTGAGAAAAAACACAATCCGAAAGTAATCAAATAAAAATAATAAAATCAGTGCAAATATAGGGATCCAACATCCTTCTCAAGGCTTCATCGGGGAACATCACACAAACTTCAATGGGGAAAACAAATGTCTCACTATTTAGACTTCCACTAGAGATTATGATACTGACTTCATTAGGGCAGATGAAAATTATATCATCGAGATATGAACTAGGGATCTTGTACTGACTTCATTAGGGAGGGAAACACCACATCATTGAGGGGAGCCAAAAATATATACTTTACTACCAAGAGTGATGATTACACAAACTTCCCTAGGGAGAAATTATGAAATCACATGGGGATAACAACTTTCAGAGAAAACATTATATCAACTTTTCTTGGGGATCTAAGAAGTTAAACAATACTGCAAAAAATCAAAATTATGGGGATTTTAAATCAACCCCAGCACTTGGCGGAAGGAAACCCAAAAAGTTGACAACTATTTCAACACTTCTTAGAAAAGATATTGCCCTTGTTTAGTTGCATGGGAAACAAACTACAACAATAATGCCAACACTACAAAAGGGCCACATTTTACAAATGATTCCACCTCAGCATGCAAAGGGAGAAGGGACTTTCGTCATATGACCAAAGACCTTACTGGGGAATCTAGTATGGAGGCTTCAGACTATGAACCAAGACTTGACTGGAGAAAATGGGATCATAAACCCAACACTGCATCATACATAAATTAGTATCATCTCCAACTATCTGAGAAACACACAAAGATGATATGGATACTAGCAAAATTAACCAGAGGGAACTTTCCTAGGGAAAACAAACTTCTGAAATTTCAGATTTAGTCCATCCTTGGAATCACCATTTTTGTTTTTCTTGAGTCACAGAATCTAAAGTAAAAAGTAATTTGTAAATTCTTTTCAAAAAACAATTTGGTTATTTAATCTTTCTGTTTTGAAAATTACTATTAATAATAAATGGAGTCTTTGTAAGTAGAATAAAATAAGAATTGCAAAGAATTGGATAAAAGCTCAAACTTTATTAATAGAATGATAGTCTGCGAATGGCGAGACACCATAGATGATTACAAAGTTTAGAAAATGGTAATATATTAAAAAAGATACATTGAAATACAATGACCACTATTCTCCCTAACAACTTTGAATTCCTGAGTAGCGACTTCTGTTGAAGTATGGTGAGGATCCAAGAAGATTGTTGCTTCAATGATCAAGTCTTGTATGATGTAGTTACTTGCCAAGAAATCCCTAACTTTTGCCTAGATTGCCCTTGCGGGTTCTCAACCTACCGGGAAAATTTATTCTGTTTATGCCTCTAATTTTTTCCTAGACCGCCCTTTCGAGTTTTCAGCCTACCGAGATCCTCTTTTTGGCCTAAGCCGCCCTTTCGGGTTTTCGACTTAGCAAGGTGTTCTTTTATTTCTTTAGGAAAAGTATTTCTTGACTACATCAACATTCATAGGACGTGGAAACTCCTCGCCATACATAGTTTCAAGAATCATGCACCGCCAGAGAAGGCTTTCTTGACAACATACGGGCCTTCGAAATTAGGAGTCCACTTGCCCCTAGAATCAACGTTAGAAGACATGATTTTCCTGAGCACGAGGTCGCCTTCTCTAAATTCACGAAGCTTGACCTTCTTGTCAAATGCTTTATTCATCCTCTTCTGGTATAACTGGACATGACACAAGGCTACCATTCTCTTTTCTTCAATCGAATTCAATTGGTAAAACCTATTCTGGACCCATTCAGCCTCTGACAACTTGGTTTCCATTATCACACGTAAGGAGGGAATCTCAACCTCAAAGGGAGCATTGATTCCATACCATACACAAGAGAGAACGCGGTTTCCCCTGTTGAAGTGCAGCGGGATGTACGATATCCATGCAAATCAAAAGGGAGAATCTCATGCCAATCTTTATAGGTAACAACCATTTTTTAGATGATCTTCTTAATGTTTTTATTTGCAGCTTCAACATCCTCATCCATATTTGGCCTGTAAGGAGATGAATTGTGATGGTTAATCCTAAATTCTTAACAAAGTTATGTCATCATCTTATTATTCATATTTGATCCATTTTCGGTGATAATCCTCCTTGGCATGTCATATTCACATATAAGATTGTTCTTGATAAAACGTACTACCACCTGCTTAGTAACATTAGCATATGAAGTTGCTTCTACCCATTTGGTGAAGTTGTCAGTTTCTACTAAGATAAAACGATGTCCATTCGACACCTTGGGTTCAATCATTACAATCATGTCAATACCCCCACATAGAGAAAGTCCACGGGGAAGAATAACATTGACGAGTGTCGGAGGCACACGAATTTTATCAGCCTAAATATGGCATTTATGGCACTTCTTTGCAAATTTGTAACAGTCAGAATCCATTGCCAGCCAATAGTAACCTTCGCTAAGCATCTTCTTTGCCATTTAATGCCCATTGGCATGAGTGCCAAAGGAACCCTCATGGATCTCATGCATCAACATGTTTGTTTCGTGTCTATCGATGCATCTGAGCAAGACCATGTCATAATTTCTCTTGTACAACACGTCCTCATTAAGGAAGAAGTTGTTTGTCAACCTTGTCAACGTCTTTCTATCTTTGTTTGACGCACCAACTGGGTATTCCTGAGTCTGGAGAAAATTCCTGATATCATAATACCAAGGTTTTTCGTCTGACGTTTCCTCTATTGCAAACACATGAGCTGGTATATCCAAAAGTCGCACTATGATACGAGGCACATTGTTCCAAGTATTCACTTGATACATAGAAGCCAAAGTGGCCAAAGCATCCGACATTTGATTTTCATCTCTGCGAATATGATGGGATTCAAATTTATTAAAGAAATATAATAATCTTCTAGCATAATATTTGTAAGGAATCAAGCCAAGTTGACGAGAATCCCATTCTCCTTTTATCTGATTTATTACCAAAGCTGAATCACCATACACATCTAGGATTTTGATTCTGAGATCAATAGCCTCCTCGAGACCCATGATACAAGCTTCATACTCAGTCATGTTATTGGTGCAATCAAAGGTCTACCTTATAGTAAATGGGATATGTGATCCATGAGGAGTGATAATCACAACACTAATTCCTTTCCCATAAGCATTTGCAGCTCCATCAAACAACATCCCCCAACGAGATTCAGGATCAGGAACTTCCTCAGGAAACGGTTCATCATAATCTTTCACTTTCAGAAACATAACATCCTCATCAGGGAAATCATATTTAACAGACTGATAACCATCAACCAATTTGTAAATAAGATAATCTGCCAACACACTGCCTTTTATAGCCTTCTGAGTACGGTATTCAATATGATATTTAGACAAGAACACCTGCCAACAGGAAATTCTCCCAGTAAGAGCAGGTTTTTCAAAAATATACTTAATTGGATCTATCTTAGAAATCAACCAAGTAGTATGATTCAACATATATTGTCGCAACCTCTTTGTCGTCTAGGCCAGAGCACAACATGTCTTTTCCAGCAAAGAATACCGTGACTTACAATCAGTAAACTTTTTGCTGAGATGATAAATGGCATATTCCTTCTTCCCTATTTCATCTTGTTGTCCTAAAATACAGCTCATAGAGTTATCTAACACTGTCAGATACATAATAAATGGTCTTTCTTCAATGGGTGAGAGCAAGATAGGAGGTTCAAGTAGATACTCTTTAATAATTTCAAATGCCCTTTGGCAATCATCTGTCCATACACAACCCTGATCTTTCTTTAAAAACTTAAAGATCGGCTCATACGTTGCAGTCATATGGGAAATAAATCTAGAAATGCAATTCAAACACCCAAGGAAACCTCTAACTTGCTTTTCAGTTCTTGGCGCTGGCATTTCTTGATTTTCTTTAACTTTATCAGGGTCAACTTAAATCCACGTTTGGCTGACAATGAAACCTAATAATTTCCCATATCGAACACCAAAGGTGCATCTATTTGGATTCAAACAGAGACGATACTTCCTCAAACGCTGAAACAATTTCAACAAATCTTCTATATGCCCTTCTTTAGTCTAGGACTTAGAAATTATATCATCAACATATACCTCAATTTCCTTGTGCATCAGATCATGGAATAGGGTTGTCATAGCCCTCTGGTACGTTGCACTAGTGTTCTTCAACCCGAAGGGCATCACTCTGACAGAATGTTCCCCAGGGTGTGATAAACGTTTTTTTCATTCCTCAGAAGCCATTCTGATTTGATTATATCCGGAAAATCCTTCCATGAATGAGAATTCTTTGAATTTTTTTGTACTATCAACCAACATATCAATATGTGGTAATGGGAAATCATCTTTTGAACTAGCTTTGTTTGAATCTCTATAATCAACACACATGAGAACTTTTCCGTCTTTCTTTAGTACTGGGACAACATTGGCAATCCACTGAGGGTACACCGATGTCACAAGAAAATCGGCATTAATCTGCTTTAAAACTTCTTCTTTAATTTTCACTGCCATATCAAGGTGATTTCTTTGTAATTTCTTCTTGGTTGGCGGGCATTCTGGATTTAGCGGCAAATGATGTTCCATATATCAGTATCCAAACCAGGCATGTCTTGGTATGAGCAATAAAATATGTCCAAATACTCTTTCAATAATTCAATCAACCTGCTTTTTACGTCGGGATGCAGCAATGCTCCAATCTTGACTTTCTTTGGATCTTCCTCTGAACCCAAATTGATCATCTCCAACGGCTCTTTATATCGCTGAATGGCACTTTTCTCGCGCTCAAGCAACTGTGAAACCTTTTCTAGAATTTCATAATATTCTTCTTCTTCGGCCATATACGCAGGATATTCAAATTTGGGAGAGGGTGCAGGGTCATTGCATTCAACAGGTTTTTTAATTAATCTGCACATATGATTTATGATTGCTTTAAGAAACTGACACATATAGCAAGTGATTATGCCGATTCAATTACAGTTATTATTCATTTTGAAAGGTTTTTTTGTCTAATTACCATTTTCAAAGAAAAAGCAGAAAATAAAGACACAATTTGGGAATCAAAGACAACTTTTATTATTGATTTTAAAGATCAAAGCAACAAATAAGCTCATACAACATCAATACTTTCACCTTGGGCTGAGTGAAAGATTTTTGAAAAGATTAACAAAAAAACAAATTACTTTGAGATATGAATGCAAGAGGGAACATCAATGGTGATCCAATTTTGGACTCTAACTCCATGCATCATGCAGTTCGGCATCTTCTTCTCTGCTTCATCTTCCACAATAGCATTGATCCTAGGAGTAGTTGGATGATGATGATGACCTATGCTATGAAAGATATCTTGATATTTTCCCAAAGCAGACTTCGGCTTCATATCCTTACCTTTGTCATTCTTCACATAGAATCTCAAACCAGTTATATTCTTATTCACAGGAAGATACACAATCTGCCCCCTTACCTTACAAGGGCCATTACAAACTACCTGTTGAGCATCCTTAAACTAAGCTATAGATTTCTAATTTTCCCTTATATTATCAATGGATAAATCTTGGAACTGAGTTACAACATTAGCTTCATCCATTTCCACAACACTGAAAGAGGATAAATGAGATATTATCAATGCATATTCTTCATTTATGATGACCATTTTTCCTTTACGCACAAACTTCAGCTTCTGGTGGAAAGTTGAAGTAACAGCCCCTGCCTCGTGTATCCATGGTCATCCCAATAAATAGTTGTAAGTGGGCAGGATATCCATAACCTGGAAAGTAATCTGAAATATGTGCGAGCCTATATGAATAGGAAAATCTACTTCCCTGATGACAGACTTCCTTGATCCATCGAAACTTTCACAATTATGCCACTTGGGCGCATGAGAATTCCTTGGTACTTCAGCTTCATAAGCGTGCTCCTCGGTATGAAATTTAAAGAGGACCCATTGTCACTCGACACATTTGATAATGAATCATTATTGCAGTTCATGGAGATATGGAGAGTCAAGTTATGATTCCTTCCTTCATCGGGCAATTCGTCATCATAGAAACTCAAGTTATTACAGCATGTAATGTTCCCTACCACACTGCTGAATTGTTCGAAAGGCATATCACTTTCCATGAATTCTTGATCCAATAATCTCATCAAAGATTCCCTATAGGTAGAAGAGTTCATTAGCAAGGATAGAATAAATATCTTTGATGGAGTCTGCAACAATTGATCTACGGTCGTGTAGTCGCTCATCTTGATAATCTTCAATATATCATCCACATATTTTTCCAAAGTAGTACCACTAGATTCCCCCACAGCTTTCTTGGTTTCAATACTTTAAATGACCTTTTTGTCAGCATTAACACTCCCTCGAGTGACAGGTGCGAAAACACGACCACTGTAGGTCAAGATCTCTAATCCTAAGTCCAAAAAGTCCATAACTCCAAAATGCCAATGATAGTAACCAAATAGTCCAAGTAACATTTAAGTTTTTTTTATGGTTCAAGTTGATTATTAGGTATCTTCAAAAAGGAATGAAAAGCTTAAGTGAGCAAAATAAAAATGACAGAAAGATAAATTCTCAAGTGAGCAAAGATGAAAGTAGCATGAAATGAAAATTCTAAAGTAAATGTGCTCAAAATAAAAATCATAAAGTAAAAGCATAAAATAAAGTCAATTGTTAGGAATCAGAGGTTATTTGAATAACCATCTTGAAACTTGCATTTGAAAACTCATTAGAAGATTGATAAAATCAAAGCCTCTTAACAACAAGTTTCATTTTCTTTTTGTCAACGATGTTTAAATGATTCACTTAGTCCAAAATTTATGATGATTCATTAGAGGATTCATAAGACCAAAGCCTCCTAACAATGAACCTGAAGGTTATTAGATCAAAGGTTTCAAATTAAACATACTTGGGCTTGCAAACAAAAGTTTGGGCCACGAATGATCATTTCTCGAATAGGAATAAAATTTAGCGCTATGTTAAGCAATTGTAATTGGCTTATATAGAAGTCGCACCTATTTTGAGGTCAGTCAATAGCAATCTATGTACCATATGTTTGGAGAGATGATATGTAGATTATCCTCTAACAACATGTAACGCAAGTAAGAAAGGGATTAGATGAAGAGGGAAGGGATGCAAGGTAGGAAATTAGGGTTTCAAATATCATCAACATCATTCATCCATTTTGGTGGATTTGGTTTCTCATCCTATCAACACCCAAGATCTAATGCAGTTGAAGAATTTGTCACCAAATAATGCCCAAGTCAGAATCAAATAAAATAATAAAAATAAAATTCAATAAAATAATATTTAAAACGTTTATTAAAAGGAAAATAATTGGTAAAAATACACAAGGTATATTAAAACGCTAAATAAATATCCTTAAAAAAAGTCAGAGATCAAATATGATTTAATAAAGGTTGACAAATTTTTTAGAATTTTTTAAAGTCAGAAACAAATTTTAAAAATTAAAGAAATAAGTAAAACAAACAAAAAATGGTAAAAAAATAGTAAAATCATAAATATAAAAAAAACAAGGTTTTCAAAAAATTGCCAAAAAGGCCAAAGGACCTTTCCATAATTATTCAGAATTTAAAAATTAAGAAAAATATTTTTAATCAATGAAAACAAGTAAACTAAAAGTGAAAATTTATAAAAAATATCAAATCATTAAATAAAATTGTGAAAAAATAAAAATCAGAAAGACAAAAATTTAAAATATTTTTAGGAATTTTTCATATTTTTTGAGTCATAAATGAATTTTTAATGAATTTTTGAAGTTTAAATCAATTAAAATATAAGTCAGAAAATTAATTATAAAACCAAAAAGATGTAGACCATTGGATCAATGTCAAAACACGTTAGTAATCAAATACAAGGGATATGGCATGGTGTGCATGATATGGACATTAGTGAACAAACCACCAGATCATTTATTTAAATCAGATTTTGAAAAAATAAATGGCACTTTATCATTGGTTGATAGATGACACGTTGGTCATCTTCAACCTCTAGCCACGCGAATTGCAGGTCTCTCAAAATGTAAAATTAGGAGCTTGGACCTATGCCACTGGCTTTGTCTTATCAAGACGAAGAAAATTGTACCCTCGTGAACAATTTATATAAGTTTTAGCTCAGTCGATTTGAAGAAAACCAGAAGAAAAAAGTTGAATAGGGATTTGAAAGTTCATGATCAAAACTTTATTCCATTTGAAAATAAATGTTGCGACTAGTATCAGAATGATGAGAGCTTCATTGTGGTAACAAATTTTGAGAGAATTGATGAAGGAATCTACCTATTGAAGTTCCATTTTAGAGCTCTGAAACTTGACTTGGCTAGCACAATTTAGGATGATTTAGGGCTTGGTTCTTCTTCTGTTAGCTTCAGTGAAGTTCAAGGATGAAGAATTGACAAAGAAAATGGATTTTGGAAGGCGGTAAAACCAAATTCGAAGTTGTAGAAATATGGGTTAAGGAAAGAGTTAGGCAAGGTGATTCTGGGTGTCTATGCTTGATAAAATAAATAAGGTATGACTCTTTATTTATAGGGAAGCAAATAGAATGCTCAAGCGTGTGGAATGATGAAGGTTGGAGGGAAATTGTGTGAAATTGCAAGAATGAAAAGTGTGACTTCTATTTGGCTCAAAACTCAACCAAAACTTCCGTTTCAAGGTGCTAATCACTTATGAAAGATTGTTAAACATGATTAGAAGTAAAAACACGCATAAATTTAATGATTAGAAGCTAAATTGTGCATTTCAAATTCTAACTTGGAGGCAAAAGTCAGTTTCAAGGTACCAACTTTGAATCAATGGCATTCATATCTCAAAGGGTCTTAGGGCATGATTCTTGAAGCAATTGAAAGATAAGGTAAAAATCTTTACAATGTGAAAAGAATAGAATCAAATGGATGCTAGAGCTAAAAGTTGTGATGAGCCAAAGTTGAGAAAAAGATGCTGACTTTTTGTACTTAGAAAAATTCTTAGTTTTTCTTCAAAAATTATCTATAATGTCTTGCATCCAAACATGGCCTTCCACTCAAAATTTGCTTTTGACCAAAAGTGATAGCATGAAGTAGATCTCTTAAATGACATTTTGATATTTTAACCACTTAAAAATTCCAAGAATTAAGAAAGTTGTTACTTTGTGAAGTTGGTGAAAATTCACGAGGTGGCCTATAATCTTTTTCATTCCTAGGGCATCTTACATCCATTTTCAAGCTTTGCACATAAAAGAAGAGTTGAATTTAACATCCTTAAGATAATTGTGGAAAAATAATGGGCTAAAGGATATATAAATTGACAAATTTATGATCTTTTGAAGTCACGTAAGGGAATTTGAGGGCCTATCTTGAGGACTAGTAATCTTTCTTCATCATTAGACATCTTCCACATAAAATATTCTTGAAAATTTTGAAGTGATTAGTTGATAACCCTTTAAAGATAAGCATGCCTTTGGAATTGCTCAAAAATCTCAAAATATGGGAAAGGTATAGCCCTTAGAAGTTCAAAACCCTTGCTCCTAGAGCATCAAAATGCCTTGGGAACCCCTTTCAATTTTGACAACATTCTTGAAAAAATATGTTTTCCATGTGAATAGAACTTGTCGTGGATGATAATAAGAACCCATAGCAACAAAAACCACCTACAAATATTGTGAATTGAGAGAGTTATGCACTTTTGATCAAGAAATCAATAACTTGTACAATTAGGTCAAACTTCTTCAATCAACTCTTGCATCTTTTGATTTTCTTTGACAAATTGAGGCATGATGTTTCATAGTAAACCTTTCCATGATATCATTTCTAAGTATCTTAAATTATGAAGCTTGAATATCAATGAATCTTTGTTGAAGAAGGCATGGAAATAAACTCATGAACCTATAGATCAACCTGATGATATGTGTTGTGATTTCACCTAGAGCATCATCAATTAGAGCAAACTTCATTGAATTTGTTAGTTAAAAGTTAATCAATACAAAACATATACTATTCAAGGTGCTTGGTTATTCCTCATGAGCAAACATAAACATAAGGAGAAGAACCAAACCCTAGTGTGATCTTGTTGTGATTGATTTGATATGAGATGATAGAGGAATCTTAGGGGTAAAAATTAGGGTACAACAACTGCCGTTATTTAAGTGTCTTCTATCCGGAGATACGAAGGTTAAAAATCTTCGTGTCGACGCGATTGAAGATACTTAAATACAAAACATACCTTATTTTTGGCCCTAAGAGGCCATGCAATGCTTATGATTGCGCATGCAAGTAAACAAATCCAAAAGGTGACACGGAACACCACTAGGGAAAAAAGAAATTACAAGATCAAAAGAAAAATAGACCAGGAAAATAAATCATTGGTGAATGGAAGAATCGACTCTATTGGGGTAAATCCTAAGGAGGAGACAAAGTAATATTAACTCAAACACTGAGGAGAGAAAATAAAGGATAATAGTGATCGACAGATAACCACAAACTATCCATTCACTAAGAAGATAGCAAAAAAGGTAATGTTGACCCATAGGGGGGAAAGAAGTGGTAGGATAACATCAACAAACATCAATACTAGGGTAAGTCACAAATGACCATCAATAGTACTCATGACTGGAAAAAAACAGACTTTTTTAGAGCAATGTGAATCTCAATGAAGAACTATCTCCCATAATGACGAGACTACCATTCATCGGAGTAACAAATCTCAAAAACGAACTATCTCCCAGAAAGACGAGACTACCATTCATCGGAGTAAAAAATATAAACAATGAACTATCTCCCATAATTACGAGACTACCATCCATCAGAGTAACAAATCTCAACAATGAATTATCTCCGATAATGATTAGACTACCAGTCATCAGAGTAACAAATCTCAACAACGAACTATCTCCCATAATGATGAGACTACCATCCATCGGAGTAACAAATCTCAACAACGAACTATCTCCTATAATGAAGAGACTACCATCCATCAGAGTAACAAATCTCAACAACGAATTATCTCCCATAATGACGGGACTACCATCCATCGGAGTAACAAATCTCAATAACGAACTATCTCCCATAATGATGAGACTACCATTCATCGTAGTAACAAATCTCAACAACAAACTATCTCCCATAATGAGAGACTACCATCCATCGGAGTAACAAATCTCAACAATGAACTATCTCCCATAATGACGAGACTACAATTCATTAGAGTACAAATCTCAAAGACAAACTATCTCCCATAATAACGAAACTAACATCCATTGGAGTAACAAAAGCTCAACAACGAAATATCTCCCACAATGGCGAGACTACCATCCATTTGAGTAACAAATCTCAACAACAAACTATATCCCAGAATGACGAGACTACCATTCATCGGAGTAAAAAATCATGAATCTTCTTTGGGAGCTAACAGACTTGCTGGGGAAGTACAAGTTGCTCAAATAAAGATACTTGCCATATGCTGCTATGAGAAGGAGTTGCATTAATGCTGCTGGGAAAAGAATTATGACTTCCTGGGGAAATGCCAATATATTCCTGCTGAGTAGGTAAAGTTTTCTTGTGCAAAATAAATTCACATTCTCAAACTCGGGCCTAAAGCCTGCAGAAAAGAGAATAACAATGTTGCCGAGAGCTACAGATCCAAACCAGAAATAAACGTGAGTGAAACAGTCAACCAAGATAGCACCTGATGAGAAATAAACTCAAAAGGGAAAAATGGATATAACCAGACAATAAGCTGAAATAGGAAGGTTGAAGAAAAATTCTTCCACAAGGGGTAACTCAGTGGGCAAATTGAAATGATATACATTTTCTGCTTAAGGTTGATAATCTATTGAAGAGAGGGTAACATAACTTTGTAAATAGGGTAATATGCCAACAAAATATTATAATAAATGAAAATGAGCAATGAATTTTAATTCAGCTACGCATGATGTATGTATGAATTTTATCATGTATATGCTGACAACACAGACACACAACACTTGGAATAACCAGACAAAACCAACTTGGGTAAAGTCGATACTCGGCTATATCACATCCAGGATGAAAATGTATAAGAAAGTAAGCACCAACTGAAGAAACAAAGTCCTGTCCCACGACTTAACTTCACTAAGAAGAAACACAATCCAAAATTAATCAAATAAAAATAATAAAATCAGTGCAAATACAGGGATCCAACATCCTTCTCCAGGCTTCATCGGGGAACATCACACAAACTTCAATGGGGAAAACAAATGTCTCACTATTTAGACTTCCACTGGAGATTATGATACTGACTTCATTAGGGCAGATAAAATTGTATCATCGAGATATGAACTGGGGATCTTGTACTGACTTCATTATGGAGAGAAACACCACATCATTGAGGGGAGCCAAAAATATATAATTTACTACCAAGATTAATGATTACACAAACTTCCCTAGGGAGAAATTATGAAATCACATGGGGATAACAACTTTCAGAGAAAACATTATATCAGCTTTTCTTGGGGATCTAAGAAATTAAACAATACTGCAACAAATCAAAATTATGGGGATTTTAAATCAACCCCAGCACTTGGCGGAAGGAAACCCAAAAAGTTGACAACTATTTCAACACTTCTTAGAAAAGATATTGCCCTTGTTTAGTTGCCTGGGAAACAAACTACAACAATAATGCCAACACTACAAAAGGGCCATGTTTTACAAATGATTCCACCTCAGCATGCAAAGGGAGAAGGAACTTTCGTCATATGACCGAAGACCTTACTGGGGAATCTAGTATGGAGGCTTCAGACTATGAACCAAGACTTGACCAGAGAAAATGGGATCACAAACCCAACACCGCACCATACATAAATTGGTATCATCTCCAACTATCTGAGAAACACACAAAGATGATATGGATACTAGCAAAATTAACCAGAGGGAACTTTCCATTGGGAAAACAAACTTGTGAAATTTCAGAGTTCAGCCATCCTTGGAATCACCATTTTTGTTTTTCTTGAGTCATAAAATCTAAAGTAAAAAGTAATTTGTAAATTCTTTTCAAAAAACAATTTTGTTATTTAATCTTTCTGTTTTGAAAATTACTATTAATAATAAATGGAGTCTTTGTAAGTAGAATAAAATAAGAATTGCAAAGAATTGGATAAAAACTCAAACTTTATTAATAGAATGATAGTCTGCGAATGGCGGGACACCATAGATGATTACAAAGTTTAGAAAATGGTAATATATTAAAAAAGATACATTGAAATACAATGACCACTATTCTCCCTAACAACTTTGAATTCCTGAGCAGCGACTTCTGTTGAAGTATGGTGAGGATCCAAGAAGATTGTTGCTTCAATGATCAAGTCTTGTCTGATGTAGTTACTTGCCAAGAAATCCCTAACTTTTGCCTAGATTACCCTTGCAGGTTCTCAACCTACCGGGAAAATTTATTCTGTTTATGCCTCTAATTTTTTCCTAGATCGCCCTTTCGAGTTTTCAGCCTACCGAGACGCTCTTTTTGGCCTAAGCCGCCCTTTCGGGTTTTCGACTTAGCGAGCTGTTCTTTTATTTCTTTAGGCGAAGTATTTCTTGACTGCATCAACATTCATAGGACGTGGGAACTCTTCGCCATACATAGTTTCAAGAAACATGCACCGCCAGAGAAGGCTTTCTTGACAACATATGGGCATTCAAAATTAAGAGTTCACTTTCCCCTAGAATCAACATTAAAAGACATGATTTTCCTGAGCACGAGGTCGCCTTCTCTGAATTCACGAGGCTTGACCTTCTTTTCAAATGCTTTATTCATCCTCTTCTGGTATAACTGGACATGACACAAGGCCTCCATTCTCTTTTCTTCAATCAAATTCAATTCGTAAAACCTATTCTGGACCCATTCAGCCTCTGACAACTTGGTTTCCATTATCACACATAAGAAGCGAATCTCAACCTCAACGATAGCACTGCTTCCATACCATACAAAAGAGAGAACGCGGTTTCCCCTGTTGAAGTGCGGAGGGATGTATTATATCTATGCAAATCAAAAGGGAGAATCTCATGCCAATCTTTATAGGTAACAACCATTTTTTAGATGATCTTCTTCATGTTTTTATTTGCAGCTTCAACATCCTCATCCATATTTGGCCTGTAAGGAGATGAATTGTGATGGTTAATCCTAAATTCTTAACAAAGTTATGTCATCATCTTATTATTCATATTTGATCCATTTTCGGTGATAATCCTCCTTGGCATGTCATATTCACATATAAGATTGTTCTTGATAAAACGTACTACCACCTGCTTAGTAACATTAGCATATGAAGTTGCTTCTACCCATTTGGTGAAGTTGTCAGTTGCTACTAAGATAAAACGATGTCCATTCGATGCCTTGGGTTCAATCATTCGAATCATGTCAATACCCCCACATAGAGAAAGTCCACGGGGAAGAATAACATTGACGAGTGTCGGAGGCACACGAATTTTATCAGCCTAAATATGGCATTTATGGCACTTCTTTGCAAATTTGTAACATTCAGATTCCATTGTCAGCCAATAGTAACCTTCCCTAAGCATCTTCTTTAACATTGAATTCCCATTGGCATGAGTGCCAAAGGAACCCTCATGGATCTCATGCATCAACATGTCTGTTTCGTGTCTATCCATGCATTCGAGCAAGACCATGTCATAATTTCTCTTGTACAACACATCCTCATTAAGGAAGAAGCTGTTTGTCAACCTTCTCAATGTCTTTCTATCTTTGTTTGACGCACCAACTGGGTATTCCTGAGTCTGGAGAAAATGCCTGATATCATAATACCAAGGATTTTCGTCTGACATTTCCTCTATTGCAAACACATGAGCTGGTATATCCAAATGTCACACTATGATACGAGGCACATCGTTCCAAGTATTCACTTGATACATAGAAGTCAAAGTGGCCAAAGCATCTGACATCTGATTTTCATCTCTGCGAATATGATGGGATTCAAATTTATTAAAGAAATACAATAATCTTCTAGCATAATCTTTGTAAGGAATCAAGCCAAGGTGATGAGAATCCCATTCTCCTTTAATCTAATTTATTACCAAAGCTGAATCACCATACACATCTAGGATTTTGATTTTGAGATCAATAGCCTCCTCGAGACCCATGATACAAGCTTCATACTCAGTCTTGTTATTGGTGAAATCAAAGGTCAACCTTATAGTAAATGGGATATGTGATCCATGAGGAGTGATAATCACAACACTAATTCCTTTCCCATAAGCATTTGCAGCTTCATCAAACACCATGCCCCAACGAGATTCAGGATCAGGAACTTCCTCAGGAAACGGTTCATCATAATCTTTCACTTTCAAAAACATAACATCCTCACCAGGGAAATCATATTTAATAGACTGATAACCATCAGTCAATTTGTGAATAAGATAATCTGCCAACACACTGCCTTTTATAGCCTTATGAGTACGGTATTCAATATCATATTTAGACAACAGCATCTGCCAACAGGAAATTCTCCCAGTAAGGGCAGGTTTTTCAAAAGTATACTTAATTGGATCTATCTTAGAAATCAACCAAGTAGTATGATTCAACATATATTGTCGCAACCGCTTTGTCTCCTAGGCCAGAGCACAACATGTCTTTTCCAGCATAGAATACCGTGGCTCACAATCAGTAAACTTTTTACTGAGATGATAAATGGCATAATCCTTCTTCCCTGTTTCATCTTGTTGTCCTAAAATACAGCTCATAGAGTTATCTAACAAAGTCATATACATAATCAATGGTCTTCCTTCAACGGGTGAGAGCAAGATAGGAGGTTCAAGTAGATACTCTTTAATAATTTCAAATGCCATTTGGCAATCATCTGTCCATACACAACCCTGATCTTTATTTAAAAACTTAAAGATCGACTCATACGTTGCAGTCATATGGGAAATAAATCTGGAAATGCAATTCAAACACCCAAGGAAACCTCTAACTTGCTTTTCAGTTCTTTGCACTGGCATTTCTTGAATTTCTTTGACTTTATCAGGGTCAAATTCAATCCATTTTTGGCTGACAATGAAACCTAATAATTTCCCATATCGAACACCAAAGGTGCATCTATTTGGATTCAAACAGAGACGATACTTCCTCAAACGCTGAAATAATTTCAACAAATCTTCTATATGCCCTTCTTTAGTCTAAGACTTAGAAATTATATCATCAACATATACCTCAATTTCCTTGTGCATCAGATCATGGAATAGGGTTGTCATAGCCCTCTAGTACGTTGCACCAGTGTTCTTCAACCCGAAGGGCATCACTCTGATAGAATGTTCCCCAGGGTGTGATAAACATTTTTTTTCATGTCCTCAGGAGCCATTATGATTTGATTATATCTGGAAAATCCATCCATGAACGAGAATTCTTTGAATTTTGTTGTACTATCAACCAACATATCAATATGTGGTAATGGAAAATCATCTTTTGGACTAGCTTTGTTTGAATCTCTATAATCAACGCACATGCGAACTTTTCCGTCTTTCTTTGGTACTGGGACAACATTGGCAATCCACTGAGGGTACACCGATGTCACAAGAAAATTGGCATTAATCTGCTTTAAAACTTCTTCTTTAATTTTCACTGCCATATCAGGGTGATTTCTTCGTAATTTCTTTTTGATTGGCGGGCATTCTGTTATTAGCGGCAAATGATGTTCCACAATATCAGTATCCAAACCAAGCATGTCTTGGTATGAACAAGAAAATATGTCCAAATACTCTTTCAACAATTCAATCAACCTGATTTTTACGTCGGGATGCAGCAATGCTCCAATCTTGACTTCCTTTAGATCTTCCTCTGAACCCAAATTGATCGTCTCCAATGGCTCTTTATATGGCTGAATGGCACTTTCCTCACGCTCAAGCAACTGTGAAACCTCTTCTAGAATTTCATCATATTCTTCTTCTTCGGCCACATACGCTGGATATTCAAAGTTGGGAGAGGGTGCAGGGTCATTGTATTCAACAGGTTTTTTAATTAATCTGCACATATGATTTATGATTGCTTTAAGAAACTGACACATATAGCAAGTGATTATGCCGATTCAGTTACAGTTATTATTCATTTTGAAAGGTTTTTTGTTTAATTACCATTTTCCAAGAAAAAGCAGAAAATAAAGACACAACTTGGGAATTAAAGACAACTTTTATTATTGATTTTAAAGATCAAAGCAACAAATAAGCTCATACAACATCAATACTTTCACATTGGGCTGAGTGAAAGATTTTTGAAAAGATTAACAAAAAAACAAATTACTTTGAGACATGAATGCAAGAGGGAACATCAATGGTGATCCAATTTTGGACTCTAACTCCATGCATCATGCAGTTCGGCATCTTCTGCTCTGCTTCATCTTCCACAATAGCATTGATCCTAGGAGTAGTTGGATGATGATGATGATAACCTCTTCTATAAAATATATCTTGATATTTTCCCAAGGCAGACTTCGGCTTCATGTCCTTACCTTTATCATTCTTCACAGAGAATCTCAAACCAGTTATATTCTTATTCACGGGAAGATCCACAATCTGCCCCCTTACCTTACTAGGGCCATTACAAACTACCTGTTGAGCATCCTTAAACTAAGCTATAGATTTCTAATTTTACCTTATATTATCAATGCATAAAGCTTGGAACTGAGTTACAACATTAGCTCCATCCATTTCCACAACACTGAAAGAGGATAAATGAGATATTAACAATGCCTATTCTTCATTTATGATGACCACTTTTCCTTCACGCACAAACTTCAGCTTCTGGTGCAAAGTTGAAGTAACAGCCCCTGCCTCGTGTATCCATGGTCGTCCCAATAAATAGTTGTAAGTGGGCAGGATATCCATAACCTGGAAAGTAATCTGAAATAAGTGCGAGCCTATATGAATAGGCAAATCTACTTCCTCGATGACAGACTTCCTTGATCCATCGAAAGCTTTCACAATTATGCCACTTGGGCGCATGAGAATTCCTTGGTACTTCAGCTTCATAAGCGTGCTCCTTGGTATGACATTTAAAGCGGACCCATTGTCGCTCGGAACATTTTATAATGAATTATTCTTGCAGTTCATGGAGATATGGAGAGTCAAGTTATGATTCCTTTCTTCATCGGGCAATTCGTCATCATAGAAACTCAAGTTATTACAGGATGTAATATTCCCTACCACACTGCTGAATTGTTCGAAAGGCATATCACTTTCCATGAATTCTTGATCCAATAATCTTATCAAAGATTCCATGTAGGTAGAAGAGTTCATTAGCAAGGCTAGAATAGATATCTTTGATGGAGTCTGCAACAATTGATCTAGGGTCGTGTAGTCGCTCATCTTGATAATATTCAATATATCATCCACATATTTTTCCAGAGTAGTACCACTAGATTCCCCCACAGGTTTCGTGGTTTCAATACTTTAAACGACCTTTTTGTCAGCATTAACACTCCCTCGAGTGACAGGTGCGAAAACACGGCCACTGTGGGTCACTCGGCTGGCTTCACCAATATTGTTGACATCAGACAAAAGTTGGATGGGAACTTCCACACCATTCTCTAGGATTGTAGCATTGTATTTGTATGGCACGACTTTGTCTGATTCGTAAGGAACAGGACCCGGCAAGCAAATCACCACTGGAGAAACAGTTGGCTTGCTATGATACTCAATCTCTATGGGGGGCGGGAACACCAAAACAAGGTACAATAACATTTACCCCCTCTTCAGAATATTTAGACAGCACATAATCATTGATGGAGAACATATCTTCATTTGAGGAAAAGAATTCTTCTGCAGAAGCATACTCATCATCTGACGCAGTCTCAGCCAAGCAATCTTCAATCACATTAATCCCATTGTAATCATCATTATTGCCTGAAACTTTGATAATACCATTATCTAATAACAACTGAATACCCCTTCTCACAATGGAACAACTTCGAGAATCTCTACAGCAGATATAACAAGACCCATAATGGTGTTCTTCTTGACCATCCATGTGATAAAAGGTAGCGTGCAACTGCACCAAATCATCATTCATATGATCCACATCAAAAATCCGGAATTCTCCAAGACATCTAAAGACCATATTCACATCTTCTTTGTACTCTGCTCTAGGCCTGATTATATGAATGAGGCCTTCGTCCATCGTTTCCTGAAGATCAGCTTTTATCTTATCACATCCTTGGATATATGTACTACAAATAGTACAACCAGCATGGTCATGCGTATAGTAATTAAATTCATAGAGGTTAGAATGGATCTTTACTAAATCTCCTCTAACCAAGTTAATATCAAAAATCTTGAAGTCGCCAAGACAACCGGCAACCATGTTTACAACATTTGCTCTTCCATGCTTTGGCAAAAGATTATCTTTCACGTTAGGGCCAACATATTTAAAGGATAAAAGGCCAGATCTCACCATCTTTTGTACTTCAAATTTTAAAGGATAACAGTTCTTAATATTATGCCCTAGTGCTCCTTGATGAAAATCACATGTATGGTCTGCCTTATAACCAAGGTAGAGGTGATGGTATAGCAGGGGGTGGCTTGGTCTGAATTAACTTCTTCTAAATCAAAGCTGGAAGTAACTTTATGCAGCTCATTGGAATAGAGTCAAAAGCCTCTCTCTCTTCTGACTCTGCCCTTGATTTCCATGTGGGTATGGTTCTGATAGGCAAATGTGGTTGGAGCTACATTGAAGACTGGAGTCACAGAAGCAACTTGTTGTTGGTACCGTTGATTCCTTTTAGTTAGTCTAATCTTCCTTGAAATTCTGGTATTAGATATGTTTTATTGAAGGAGATTTCACGACACAAATTTCTGAGGACAATATAAATTGCAACAATATTAAAAGCAGTAAAAACACAAAGGATTGTTAACCCAGTTCGGTGTACAACAACACCTACTCTGGGGGCTACCAAGCCAGGGACAAGTCCACTAAATAGTATCAATTCATAGACCCTTAGTAAATAACCAGTTTACAATCTAATCACTTAATCTATATGGGTTATACTTCTACCTAAGACACACCTAGGTATGCGGCCCTCCTTAAATCCCTTCAATCACTAACAGTGAAGAACAACATAATTATTAAGTTTTAAAGACTTCAATTATTCAATACTTAAAAGCTTATGAATGATGCATAATTAACAACTCAATTTACAACTCAAGTATTAAACCAATACTTAGAGGGTATCACAATTAAAAAGACTTAGACTTCTAAAACAGAAAGAATATATTCTTCTTCAAAAGTTGCAGTCAAATGAATAAGGATACAAGTCCTTATAAAGGAGCAACAATGGGCTTAGACTGGAAAAACAAATATTCCAATCCCTTGAATATTTCCATGAAAATAGGCCAAGATTTAATCCATAATGATAATGCAAATAGAAAAATATTCCTCCATATTTTTCACAAACTATGAGTCACAAATCCTAAATAATGGCGTACATAAAAACAGGAAACAAAATATGAAGTCACATCCAGATCAGGAGGCAGATGTCAAGAAATCTGCTTTGACATCATTCAAGACCAGTTTTCTTCAAATGTTAAGATATTTAGTAAAACATTATCAAGACAATGTTTTACCAAAATTGCTGCCAACAAACACTTACATTCCGTTCTCCAATAACAACATTCATTTCGCTTTCTTTCTTCCGAGAAAACTTGTATGATGACTTCTTAGTCCCTTCATCTTTTGTCAAACGCCCCTCTCTGATAGCCTCTTCCAAACGAACACCCATGCTTACCATTTTGGTAAAATCACTCGGTACACGGACGACCACCCTTTCATAATAAAATGATCCAAGGGTTTTCAAGAAGACCTTGGTCATTTCTTGTTCTCCCATAAGTGACACCACCTGGGCAGCTATCTCGCGCCATCTGTGTGCATATTCTTTGAATGACTTCTTATCTCTTTGAGCCATTGCCCTTAACTAGTCATGGTCAGGCGCCATGAACATATTGTACTTATACTGCTTGATGAAGGCTTCTCCCAGATCATTTAAGGTATGAATACTACTACTTTCCAGACTCATATACCACTTTAGAGCTGCACCAATTAAACTATCTTGAAAGAAATGAATGAGAGAACGTTGATCATCGGTATGGGTAGACATTTTCCTGATATAAATCACAAGGTTGTCACGAGGACAAGAGTTTCCCTTATTCCTCTCAAAATCCGGCACTTTAAACTTCGACGGGACCTTTACATTAGGAACTAGGCAGATTTCACTGACGTTCTGTCCGAACAATTATTTTCCTCGAAGGGACTTCATTTACTTCAGCATCTTATTGAACTAGTCTTGAAAGTCATCTAAACAGTCATAGAAACCCATACTTTCGCTCGATGGATGATCAAGGTGATAAAATTCATCGTTCACAAATGGCATAGCATTCACCGAAGGAGGTGTAATATAATGGATCTCTTTTATAGACATAGGAGTAACATGCACTATAGGAGGTCCAGAAACAACAACAGTTTGAGCAAATGAAGCGACTTTAGTATTAAGATTATAACCTTCTAGCATAAAGTTCTCTGGCATTCCCCACGAATAAACCTGAGGCATACAATTCTGAACAACAATGACTAGAGGAACAAAAACGAGAACTGTCGGAGCTTCGGAAGCAATCGTTGTCTGTTAAGGCTGAGCAAGTGGTGGCTGATTTTGAGCAGCCACCAATGATTCCATCAAAGCAATTAGATTGGCCATACCGTCCTTCAAATCAGTAACTTCTTCGCGCACCTCGCGATTCTCTTGTTCAAGATTCTCCATTTTCTTCCTAGAATTAACCCAAGCATTGTACCGGTGAGACAACTTGCTGAATGAAGTAGAGAAATTCAGTAAGACACCTGGGTATGAACAAAAACGCAAGAAAAATGTACCAAATGGTTCATGGGATGCAATGCACGTGATTTATTTTATTATTAATATTTCAAGGGAATCAAAGAATTATAGACAATTTTGCAAAAATTAAAGTACTAACACATTTCGAAATACTGAAAATCTCATTATAATAACTTCAAAATGGATTACAACTTTTACTACTACTTTCAACAATCCCAAGTACAAAAGAAGATAAAACCTAAAATCCTAAAAAACAAAGCTGATGAAGATCACTCCACACACTGGCGCTTTCTTGTGAGCCTTTTAATCGGAACCTTCGACTGCTTGTTCTCTCCTACATACCTATTGTGAAGTGAATGACTAAGTCCTGATTGAGATCTAAAGGAAAATAAATCCACTTACTTCTCCATCATTTCTACAGCACGACTCTCAAGAATCTAAATTAGGTCATCCTTCTCCTTCAAGTCTACTCGGTAAGACATCTCTAAAGTCTGACACTTATTCTTCCAAGCCTCTTTCTCCTGCTGCATTCTGACTAGGGAAAGCTGAAGCTCTTCCACATCATCTAAAAGGTGTGGAGTGGTCTTCACAAACATATCAGGCATAGGTGCTTCATGGTAATACAACATCTTCAGCTGAATTTCCCTTGCATGTACCCACCGGAGATAAGGCTCCAAAGAAACAGCTCCTCTAGGTCCCAAATCCTTTCAACTCTTCCTGTGAATATGGCACCAAGCGTTTGCAATATCCTTTTTATATTTCTTATGATCCTTTCCCTCTTTGAGAAAGAAATCACTCAGATGAATACTATTTTGCTTATCTCTCATCGGATATCCAAGTTTTCGTCATGGAAGAACATGATTGTAGTTAATTCCTCTCTTTGTACCAAGAAGAGGAACATTGGGGAAATTAGTATAGGGACATGATTGTAGTTAATCTCCTAATAATATAGGGACTGGATTCCGTATCAAAAAAGATCCTGATGGAAATTAGTAATATTCTCAAGAAAAACTCGTTTGAGTGTAGTATCACGTGACAACCATTTTCAGATTACTCCTTCATAGTTTCTGCACTACACCTAAAAAGCCAAGATGGGTTAACTGTTCTACAGTCCTCAGTTTTAGTAGGCTCCCAGGTTGAAAGCAGCACGTCTTCCCGATTACTCGGTAAACGACAATCAAAGGGGCCTCTACTGAGTGGGGGATCTCATGCCTCCTTTTTTAGGATTACTCCCTCAAAGTTAACATGCCTATACAGCTCGTTCTATCTTAATTTTTCCCAAGTCCGGGTAGAGGACTTATGAGAAATCACCAAGCACACTAAAAACACCGAAAATCCAGACAAACATATATACAACATATAACATATAAACAAAAATAGCACATACATAAATAAACAAAGATAGGTTCAACCCACTTAGGGATGAACCAGCAATTGGTCGATCTTTCCCAAGCAGAGTCGCCATTTTTTATGTGGCGGTAGAAATGTTGAGACTAAGCCATTGGGTTGATTTAACTCACACAGATCAAATAAAAATCGCCACCGCGCTTTACTATTTCCAAAGGAATGGAAAAAGAGAAAATAAACCAAAAAGAGGGGGATAGAATTTAAGTTCGGGGGTTGGTTATGCAAAGGGAAGGTACTATCACTCAAAACATCTATGGTACTCTGCAGGAACCTCTTTGAAAATCTGTGTATTTTGGCTATAAATGTTGTATATGAAAATAGATTGTGGGGATAAAAAAAGAAGTATTTTTTATAATTTTTGCACACACCGCGGTTGCGAACCTTTAGTGCCTACGTACCACCTTCTGTGTAATTGGGGATCAGGGTACTCGTAGTTCTCCCTTTAAAAATTAAAAATAAACACAAGTGTGTTGGTTAATTTTAAGAGATGAGATATCATCGTCTTATCCAAGTGGAAAACATACTTACTACCCACAATTATGGGAAAGGATAATTTGCCACATCTCAAAATGGAGGATATGGCTTAGATTTTAAAATCAACAAATCCTCACTCAACACCCAAGTGGAAAATATCTCGCTTCACTATATATTGTAGAAGTATTGTAGTTCGCGTCACTACAAGGACTGACAAGAGTATAATCTTTTGAGAAAATTTTAAAGTAAAAAGCCAAAGTGGCAAAATGGTTTGAATGAGGTTAATTGACTTTTAGTCTCCTCACAAAAAATGTCAAAGTATGATTAATTTGTTTAAATATTGATTAAGAAGAGTGTCTTTGAAAATTCATGAATCTAAGTCCAAGTTATTCTGAAAGTGGTTCAAGTTTAAAAACAATAATAGTTTTGAAAAGGAGGGAGAAGATTTTTGAAATTAAAGAAGATGGGAGGAGGTGAAGGGAATATCCTAAATCATAAAATAAAAGCTAGGGAAAAGAACTGTCTAACCAACAAGAAGCCAAAACTTGACATAATGAGTTAATGTAGAATCCTCATCCTCTAGATTTGAAACCAAACAAGAAAAGATGATAAACTTCTTAAGAAAACCAAGCTTCAAATGCATTAAGTATTCATAAAAAATTGGGCAGAGTAACGACTGTATACAGATGAGTTCCCGATTATAGACAAAGCATGTAATCAAAATAACTTGAAAGCAAAGAAAACAAACAACCCAATGTCTCGGGGTAAACTCCAAAAACTCCAGACAAAATGATAATAAAAGTCACAAAGTCTCAAGGTAGGTCAAGATCTTTAATCCTAATTCCAAAAAGTCCATAACTCCAAAATGCCAAGGATAGTAACCAAATAGTCCAAGTAACATTAAAGTTTTTTTTATGGTTCAAGTTGATTATTAGGTATCCTGAAAAAGTAATGAAAAGCTCAAGTGATCAAAATAAAAATGACATAAAGATAAATGCTCAAATGAGAAAAGATGAAAGTAACATGAAATGAAAATGCTAAATTAAATGTTCTCAAAATAAAAAGCATAAAGTAAAAGCATAAAATAAAGTCAATTGTTAGGAATTAGAGGTTAGTTGAATGGCCATATTTAAACTTGCATTTCAAAACTCATTTGAAGATTGATAAAATCAAAGCCTCTCAACAATAAGTTTCATTTTTTTTGTCAAGTATATAATTCATTTCAAAATCTCAAGGCAACAATAAATAATTAACGATGTTTAAATGATTCACTTAGTCCAAAATTTATGATGATTCATTAGAGGATTGATAAGACCAAATCCTTTTAACAATGACCATCAAGGTTATTAGATCAAAGGTTTCAAATTAAACATACTTGGGCTTGCAAACATAATTTTGGGCCACGAATGATTATTTCTCAAATCGGGACAAAATTTAGCGCTATGTTAAGCAATCGTAAGTGGACTTATATAAAGGTCACATATATTTTGAGAACGATCAATAGCAATCTATGTGCCATATGTTTGGAGAGATGATATGTAGATCATCTTCTAACAACCTGTAACACAAGTAAGAAAGGGATTAGATGAAGAGGGAAGGGGTGCAAGGTATGAAGTTAGGGTTTCAAATATCATCAACATCATTCATCCGTTTTGGTGGATTTGGTTTCTCAACCTATCAACACCTAAGATCCAATGAGGTTGAAGAATTTGTCACCAAATAATGCCCAAGTCAGAATCAAATAAAATAATAAAAGTAAAATTCAATAAAATAATATTTAGAAGGTTAATTAAAAGGAAAATAAATGGTAAAAATACACAAGGTATATTAAAACACTAAATAAAAATCCTAAAAAAAAGTCAAAGTTTAAATATGATTTAATAAAGGTTGAAAAAAATTTTAGAATTTTTTAAACTCAGAAACTAATTTTAAAAATAAAAGAAATAAGTAAAACAAACCGAAAATGGTAAAAAATAGTAAAATCAGAAATAAGAATAAAACAAGGTTATAAAAAATTGCCAAAAAGGCCAAAAGACCTTTCCATAATTTTTTAGAATTTTAATAATTAAGAAAAATAAATTTAATCAATTAAAAATAGTTAATTAAAAGTGAAAAATTATTTAAAAAATATAAAATCATGAAATAGTATTGTCAAAAAATAAAATCAGAAAGAGAAAAATCCAATATATTTTTAAGAATGTTTTCAGATTTTTGAGACAAAAATGAATTTTTATTTTTATAAATCTTTGAAGTTTAAATCAATTAAAATACAAAATCAAAAAATAAAAATAAAACCAAAAAGATGTATACCATTGGATCAATGTCAAAATGCATTAGTAATCAAATTCAAGGGATCTGGTGTGTTGTGCATGATATGGACATTAGTGAATAAACCACCAGATGATTTATTTAAATCAGATTTTGAAAAAGCAATTGGCGCTTTGTCATTGGTTGATAGATGACACGTTGGTCATCTTCAAGCTCCATTCGCTTTGTCTCATCAAGACAAAAAGTTGTACCCTCGCGAAAAATTTATATATGTTGTAGCTCAGTTAATTTGAAGATAATCATAAGAAAAAAGTTGAATAGGGATTGGAAAATTCATGATCAAAACTTAATTCCAATTGAAAATAAATTTTACAACTAGTATCAGAATGATGAGATCTTCATTATGGTAACAAATTTTGAGAGAATTGATGAAGGAGTTTACTTATTGAAGTTCAAATTCAGAGCTCTGAAACTTGACTTGGCTAGCACGATTTAGGATGCTTTAGGGCTTGGTTCTTCTTCTGTTAGCTTCAGTGAAGTTCAAGGATGAAGAATTAACAAAGAAAATGGATTGAGGAAGGCTGTAAAACCAAATTCAAAGTTGCAGAAATATGGGTTAAGGAAAGAGTTGGGCGGGGTGATTCTGGATGTCTAAGCTTGAGAAAATGAATGAGGTATGACCCTCTATTTATAATTTATCAAATGGAATACTCAAGCGTGTTGAAAGATGAATATTGTAGGGAAATCGTGTGAAGTTGCAAGTATAAAAAGTGTGACTTCTATTTTTCTCAAAACTCAACCAAAACTTGTGTTTCAAGGGGCTAATCACTTCTTGAATATTGTTAGACATGATTAGAAGTAAAAACACGCAGAAATTTAGTGATAAGAAGCTGAATTGTGCATTTCAAAATCTTGCTTGGAGGCAAAAATCAATTTCAAGGTACCAACTTTGAACGAATGGCATTCATAGCTCAAGGGGTCTTAGGGAATGATTCTTGAAGAAATTTAAAGATAAGGTTACAACATTTACAATGTGAAAATAATTTAATCAAATGGATGCTTAAGCTAAAAGTTCTGATGAGTCAAAGTTGAGAAAAAGATTCTGACTTTTTGTACTTAGAAAAATTCTAAGTTTTTCTTCAAAAATGATCTATAATGTCTTGCATCCAAACATGGCCTTCCACTAAAAAGTTTCTTTTGACCAAAAAAAGATAGCATAAAGTAGATATTTTAAATTATATTTTGAGATTTGAACCACTTAAAAACTCTAGGAATTGAGAAAGTTATGACTTTGTAAAGTTGGTGAAAATTAATGAGGTGACCTATAATCTTTTGCATTCTTAGGGCATCTTCCATCCATTTTCATGATTTGCACATAAAATAAGAGTTGAAGTTCACATCCTTAGTATCATTGTGGAAAAGTAATGGGTTCAAGGAGATAAGAATTTACCAAGTTAAGATCTTTTGAAGTCACATAAGGGAATTGGATGGCCTATCTATAGAACTTGTAATCTTTCTTCATCATTAGAAATATTCTACATAAAATCTTTCTGAAATTTTGAAGTGATTAGTTTATATCACTTTAAAGAGAAGCATGCCTTTATAATTACTCAAAAATCTCAAAATATGGGCAAGGTATAACCCTTAGAAGTTCAAAACTCTAGCTCCTAGAGAAACAAAATGCCTTGGGAACCCCTTTCAATTTTGACAAACTTTCTTGAACAAATACTTTTTCCATGTGAATAGAAGTTTATGTGGATGATAATAAGAACCCATAGAAATGAAAGCCACCTCTAAATATTTATAATTGAGAGAGTTATGCACTTGTGATCAAGAAATAAAGAACTTGTCCAATTAGGTCAAACTTCTTCAATCAACTTTTGCATCTTTTGATTTTCTTTGACAAATTGAGGCATCATGAATCATAGTAGACCTTGTCATGATATCACTTTAAATCATCTTCAATGATGAATCTTTAATCTCAATGAATCTTTGTTGAAGAAGACATGGAAATAAACTCATGAACCTATAGATCTACCTGATGAAATGTGTTGTGGTTTCACCTATAGCACCATTAATTAGAGCAAACATTCATTGCATTTGTTATTTAAAAGTTAATAAATACAAACCTATATGATTCAAGGTGCTTGGTGATTCCTCATGAGCAAACCTAAAGATCGGGAGAAGAACTAAACCCTAGTGTGATCTTATTGTGATTGATTTGATATGAGATGATATAGGAATCTTAGGGGTAAAAATTGGGGTACAACACCGTGCATAATTCCCTAAGATAATACAGAACCCAAAATGTATATACACCGAGTATTTTATATATGCCCCTGTTTACTGTGGAAAATGGTAAACAACTGCTGGTCCTCTCAAAGTCCTAAAACTAAGGGTAACTCGCAAGATCGACCAGTTGATCTTAAGACATGTGCTAAGAGTTTTATTATTATACTTATTCTATCGAAATCCTTATCCAGGGAAACGGTTTTGCGTGACTAAGGGAACAAGTATAACGGCTTTCCACACTATGAATCGATCGACTGACTGGTGACTCGTGACTGACAGAAGGTTCTCATATGAAAATAAGATTCAATAAACTAACTGATTGGTGAATCGTGACCGATAGAGAGAGTTGAATTGTTTATGCGAAGTAGAAAATAACGTAAAGACTTTGTTTGGTAGTACATAGAAAGCAAATAAAGTATTCGAAAGAGATAATTTAAAAATAAAGTATTTGCATTGAAATAAAAGTGGTGATTCACGTACGTCAAGCACTTCTTCACTCTTTGTTTCCTGACGCTCGGAATGACAGAGTTATGACAAGTTATTTGAGCATACATATGAACACCCCAAAAAACTACACTAAATCTGCTTATTTATAATATTTACAATGTAACTGTCTAGATGAAATCTACGGATAATATTAAAATCTTGAGACAATCGCTTCATTGGATGTCGCCACCTATTTGGAACTTAAACAAATTTTAAACCTCTAGCAACTGTTGATGACTTTGAAATTTAAATCTTCCCGCTCCTAGCTTCTGAAAGTAAACAACTTATGGCTCGCTTCGACACTTTCCCTTTGGCAAGATTTAAAAATCAACAACAATTCCTCTAAGTCCATAAACCCTTTTGGTTGACAAAAACCAATTTTGACCATTTTCCTTGTCTTTCACCCTTTGGTCGACTAAACCAATTTCGACCAGTTCTTAACATATATTATTTTATTTCATTTTGGTCGACCTGGCTCAGTTTCGACAGTTTGGCATGATATTCCCTTTAACATTAAATCTAATTTAATAAACCAAAGTTTCAAACACTTTGGCTCCAATTTCCCAAAAAACCCTACTTTAGAGGATGACCCTTAGCTTATGAGAATATCCTCATTTGATACACGTGCTTGAATACCTTAGGATTTTTCAAGGTAACAGCCCCAAATGTTATGTTTGTATATGCCCCAAATGTTTGTGTATGCACCAAATGTTTGAAAAATTATTTTCTATGTTCTCTCCTTTTAAACTATTGGTTTTGCATCATCGACTCTCCAATGGTGTATGTTTTATTTTCGTGGTATTTTGAACTGATTTGAACAAGATGAATGGTGTTAGCAGGATTTTTATATTTGTATGCAGGCGCATGCGTAGGCGTGGACGTAGACATAGACGTGGATGTAGGCGTGGATTTTCTTTTAATGTTTTTCTAACCAGAATGCTTTTTGATGTTATATCAAATGTTTTTATTTGTCAAATCCCCAAAATGATTTCAATGCAGTATTTGCAAAAAATAATTATAGTATTTTGCAAACAAGTCTGAAAAGAAAAAAAATCAATTGAAAGATTTGAAAAATTAAATATTTTATTGATAAATATGCCTCTAAATAGGTGAGAGTACAAGATGCAACTTCTTGAAAGAGGTAATTACAGAAAGTTTAACAAAAATTGAAAATGGCAATGGAAAATGATAACTGCTACTATTATTTCTCCAATATCCTTTTGATAGCTTCTATCTCTTTTGCTTCCGAGTCAAATGATTTGGATCAATCGCTTTCCTTCATCATATTATTGTTCAAATTAGACTCGTTATCTGTAACGATCCTGCTAGGGACCTCATATCTTCATATAATATTTTGCTTGATGAACTGAGTAACCACTTGTCTTGTAAGATTTGTGTAGGATGCGGCTTCCACCCACTTGGTGAAGTAATAAATGGCAACTAGTATGAACTGGTGATTGTTGGAGGCTTTTGGTTCGATCATTCTTATCATATCAATTCCCCATATCGAAAATGGCCAAGCAGAACTCAAGACGTTCACAGGAGTCTGCGGCACATGCATTTTTTTGGCATAGATTTGGCATTTTTGACTTTTCTTCGTATAATGGTAGAAGTCAGCCTCCATTGTCAACCAATAATAACCTACTCTCAAGATCTTTATGGCCATGGCATGTCCATTTGTATGAGTTCCGAAAGTACCTTCATGGATTTCTCTCATAAGTGTATCTACTTCATGTTTATCCATGTACCTGAGTAACACCATATCGTAGTTTATTGTGTACAATACATCACCATTTAATAAATAACTTTGAAGCTAGCTTCTGTAGACTTCGTTTGTCAATGACATGCATTTTTTGGATATTCTTGTTTCTCAAGATACCTATTGATTCCATAGAACCAAGGCTTGTTATCTGGTCTTTTTTAAAAAGAAAGGCAATGTCCAGGTTCTTCAAAATGTCTAATTATAATGCGTGGTTCGTGGTTTGGCCAAGTTAATTTGAACATGGATTATAAATTTTCCAAGGTGTCTGCCATCTGATTTTGTTTTTGTATAATATGACTGGAGGTAATCTCTATAAACTCCACTACAAGCTTTAAAACATGATCCCGATATGGAATCAATCTGGGATGTTTAGTGTCCCATTCATCGTTGACTTGGAACATGAATAGCGTTGAGTCTTCAAATACTTTGATATGTTTGTTTCTTAGATTGATAATAGCTTCTAGACCAAAGATACAAGTTCATATTCAGCGATATTGTTGGTGCAGTTAAAACATAGCCTTGCAGTATAAGGCTTGTGAAAATTCTTCAGAGATTTCAAAACTGCCCCAATACCAAGCCCTATTGCATTTGATGCTCCATCAAATTTGAGTGTCTAACGTGCCCCTGGTTCAGGACCTTCGTTAGGCCCTGGTATTTCATAGTCACCTATAACTATGACATCTTCATTCGGAAAGTAGAACTTCATTGGTTGATATTTTGGTAATGGTTGATGAGCTAGATGGTCGGCTAGTACACTACCCTTGATGGCCATTTGAGTAACGTATTGGATGTCATACTCCAACAGTAACATATTCCATCAGGAAATCCTTCCTGTAAGATCTGGTTTTTTGAACACATGCTTTAAAGGATCCATTCTTGCTATTAACCATGTGGTGTGAGTTAACATGTATTGCCTCAATCTTTCGGTAGACCAAGCCAATGCACAACAAGTATTCTCGAGAAGTGAGTAGTTGGTTTCACAGTCGATGAATTTCTTGCTGAGGTAGTAGATTGGATGCTCTTTTCTACCAGTTTCATCATGTTGTCCTAATTCATATCTCATTGACCCTTCAATCACTGTTAGATACATTATGAGCGGTCATCCGAGAACTGGTAGCATCAAGAATGGTGGTTCTTGTAAATATTTCTTTATTGTCTTGAAGGATGTCTGATAATCATCATTCCACACTAATGTCTGATCTTTTCGAAGTAATTTGAATATAGGCTCGCACGTAGAGGTTAGGTGCAATATGAACCTTGAAATGTAACTCAATCGTCCTAAGAAACTGTGAACCTCTTTTTTTGTCCTCGGAGCTGGCATTTCTTGTATGGCTTTTACCTTGTCCAGTCTACCTTAATACCATGTTGACTTACAATAAAACCTAGCAACTTGCCTAACGTGACACCAAATGTACACTTGTTTGGATTCAATCTCAATTTTAACTTTCACATATACTCGAATAACTTTTGTAAATGTATGAGGTGATCCTCCTATGTATGAGATTTGGAAATCATATCATATTCGTACACCTCAACTTCTTTGTGAATCATATCATGGAATAGTGTGACCATATCTCGTTGATAAATTGCCCCTGCATTCTTTAAACCGGAAGGCATCACCTTGTAACAAAAAGTGCTCGAAGGTGTCATGAAAGTAGTCTTTTCCATATCCCCGGGTGCCATTTTGATTTGATTATAACCTGAGAAACCATCCATGAATGAGAACACTGAAGCTTGTGATGTATTATCCACCAAAACATTAATGTCAGGTAACGGGAAATAGTCTTTGGGATTTGTTTTGTTCAGATCCTGATAATCTACGCACATACGTATTTTGCCATCCTTCTAAGGTACTGGGACGATGTTAGCTATCCAAGGTGGATAATCTACCACTGCTAAGAACCCTGCACCAAATTATTTAAGGACCTATTCTCTAATCGTGTTAGACATATATGGACGAGTCCTTCTTAACTTATGTCTAACTGGAGAACAACCTTTCTTGAGAAGTAATTTATGCACCACAATATATGTATCTAATCTTGGCATGTCTCGGTAAGACCAGGCAAATATATCCACATATTCATGTAATAGCTTGATCATTCTTTCCTTGATGATTTCCTCCAATATTACCCCTAGCTTGATCTCTTTCAGATCTTCTTCTATGCCAAGGTTAATGGTCTCAATAGATTCTTGGTATGGTTGTATGCTATCAACTTTTTGCTCTATCTCCCTCGCTAATTCTTCAGAAAGTTCAAGATCTTCATCATCTTCCTCCTCTGCATGGTTGATGGGCGTGTCAAAATTATATCGGATAGCAGCAGTAACATTATTGGTGATTTTAGGCATGGATCTACACATTTATCATGTTTTTGTGTCGTTTTAGTATGTGAATATCAAAATGCATATGAAGAAAAGTATTGCCGTTTTTTAAAAACATAGGAAATAAATGCAAAAGAAAGACAAGGATCTTAATTAATTGTGAAATATAACTCTTATTAATTACGAATATTGTCTGAAATAAATTGGGGGACCCTTAAAAGCTACCCCTATGCCTCAGGTTTGACATAAGTTATTTTTAAAACAATAAAAATTACTTTGGAATAGAAACTATCTCTTTAATCTCCACAGTTGTCCAATTCTTGAGCTCTTCGTATGGAGTACACTCTCGGATGAAATCAGATGCTCTTATGGTGTTGATCTTGTTGGATATCATTGCCACTTGTCCACCATGCTCTACTCCTTTGTTGACGAAGGTCTCCTGGATGGGAGGAAACTTCCTTTTTCCTTACAGAGTATCCTTTGTGATTTGTAGGCCAAACCAAAATGATACTTCTTCTCAGGTATGTCTAGGAGTTTGCACTAACCTTTTGAGGCACCATTTTCCAGAGTTGTTTATAAGTATCTCCACGAAGTCACAAAAGGTTTTTTGATTTTCTCCACTAGTAGTGTTACCATTGAAGCAACCTCTAAGACTTAAAATGGTGCTGTTATGTAGTCTTCATCCATACTGATATATCTGTAGGACTCTATATGACTTACAAAGATGTCCTCTTCACTGTCGATTATAGCCAATCTTCCTTCAATGAGGAACTTCAATTTCTGATGTAAAGTTTAAGTTACTACCCCTGGTGCATGAATCCAAGGTTGTCCGAGTAAATATGTGTATACTGGTTCTATATCCATGACTTGAAAAGTGATATAAAACATATGCGGCCCGATCCTGACAGGAAGATCCACTTCTCCAGATACTGAACTTTTAGAACCATCAAAAGCTTTAATTATCGTAGAACTTGGTCTTATAACAACACCATCTAGTGTTAACTTCATCAAACTAGATTTTGGTAGCACATTGAGGGCAGAATCAGTATCAGTGAGTACCCTGGACAGGCTTATAGTACCTATCTGAATAGATATGTGCAACACTTTGTTGTGAGATCTTCCTTGTGGAAGCAACTCACTGTCATTAAAACCTAGATATGATCCAGGTGTTAGATTTGCCACAACATTGTCAAACTGATTTACTGTAATCTCTTCTACGACATGAGCAGAACTCAGAACCTTCATTAGAGAGTCTCGATGCGCCACTGAGTTGAGGAGCAACAAGAGTATTGAAATCTTGGCTAGGGTTTGATGAATCTAATCCACCACCCTATAATCACTTCTCTTGATTATTTTCAAGAATTCTTCCGCCTCTTGGTTAGTAAAATTCTTGCTTGGAGGTTTTTTTCTTGACTTTCCTCTACCACTGCTTTTCCTTTATCCTTTACCAAAGTATCATTCTTATTATTTACCATAGCATGATACTTCTTTTGTTATTCGGAGCCAAAGATTCAACTACTACATGTCATGCCCCCTATTCCTTCTATATTTGAGATTGTAGGTCATTGACTTATCGATATCTCATATTATTTCTTTAAACCATTGACTTATATAGTAGAATCATAACTCCATGGTACTGTTTTGTCACTTTCGTAAGGGGTGGGAGATGGTCCCCCAATCACCATTGTAGTCTTTAGAACCACTAGCATCCTCGGAATTTGTTTTGGTATCATCATTGCTACTTCTATTGGTTCTCCCCATGGAATCACAAGAGTCTTCTTATTAAGGTTTGGCCCTTGGCATGGGATTACCAATGGCTTCTTTGTATTTCCATCAATTACAGCTACATATTCTTCTTTAGGGTATTGCTCGAATTGGATTGCCCTCTGATCTACCAATTTTTTTAATGTCTTCTGAAAAGACTCATTATGTTCCAAGAGGAACCCATACTACAACAAATATTCTTTCAAATAATTCATTGGGGCATTCACTTGTCTGGCTACCCCAAAGTCAGTGACCACTTCAATTACATTTACCACCAGTCCACCATGTGGAGGCATGGGATTTGTCTTGATATTCGATTTATCAAAAGTGATATCTTGGGAATCCAACAAATCTTGAACCTTATGTCTGAAGGCCCAACATTTTTCTATAGTACCTTGGTAGGAGTGCATCGATTGGAGGAGCTAGAGGTTTTAGCTCTACCAAAGATGCCTTGAATAAGTGTTTAAATAATTGATTGTGCGACATGGGGAGCGGATCAAAAATTCTTGGTGTCTTTTCAAACCTATTATGTTGTTGTTCTCGTGGAATTATTAATGGTTGTTGTGCCCTTGGATGTGAGGCTACAACATTAATTTCTCCCTTCTTCTTTTTTGAGAAGTTAGGAACATGTCTTTTTGCATTATAAGGGGTACTAGATGATTCCCCTTGTATCTTCCCGCTCTTTATTCCAGCCTCAATTCAGTCACCAATAGTTACCAAATTAGAAAATTCGGAAGAGATGCTTCCTACCATCTTATCATAATAAAACCCTTGTAAGGTACACATGAACATATCAACCAATTCTTTATCCATAAGTGGTGGTTGTACTCGGGCTGCCATTTCTCTCCACCTTGGACCATATTCCTTGAAAGACTCCTCATTTTTCTGAGATAACTTTTGGAGTTGCATGCGGTTAGGCGCCATGTCCAAGTTGTACTTTTACTATCTCAGGAAAGCGTTAGTAAGATATGTCCATGTCTGGAAATGAACCTGCTCCAACTTCATGTACAAATCTAAGGATGCCTCACTCAAATTTTCCTAGAAACAATGGATCATCAGCTTCTGGTCTTGGGCATAGGCATGCATCTTCTTGCAATATATGCGTAGGTGGTTCCTTGGACATGTGAGCCCATTGTATTTTCAGAATTTAGGTACTATGAATGTTAGAGGGATTACTACATCAAGAACTAGACCCATTTCGAGGGCGTCGACATCAAAAGCATTGTAACCCTTCACAACCTTCAATCTTTCCTCAAGAACTTTGTATTGGCTGAGCTCCAGGGGATTTTCAACAACATGTTTGTGGGTTGTCCCTTTGGGTGCTTGGTTGACATCTTCTAAGTCTTGGTCTCCATACTGAAAATTTATGTAGTTATCTGCATTGTTGATTGGAATCTGCAAGGTATGAAATGCCCTTACCATTGGTGGAGGTGGGACAAACCCTTCAGTATCAGCTTGTCTTACTTCTTGTTGAGCCGTAGTTAACTTTTGGGGTCCTGACTTTGGTTCTCTTCTTGGTTGGTGACCGCAGATGCACCAATAGTTTGAGCTACTTATTCGAAGGCTACCCTAGGGATTTGTTCTAGCCTCTCGATGATGTTCTTTAAGTCTAGCAGAACTTGACTCATGTCTCCTTTCATCGAGTCAATGTTACCCTTGACTTGCTCAAGATCCTCCTTGAATGCAACTTGATTTTCTTCAATTTGTTCCATCACTTTTTGTTGGTGGGATCTTGTTTGATATGGTGGTCGGAGAGGTGGTGCTTTTCTAGCTCTTCTACCAATGGTTTAACTAGAGAATGTTTTTTTGAAAAATGATGAGTTTTTTTATGAATTTATGAAAAGCAAATGTTCGTGAATGCATGAATGCATATGAATATGCTAAGAGTTTTGTTTTTGAATGTCTTATTCACTTGGATATACATATTTTATCATATATATATTTTTCTTAGGTTTTTTTTTACTGGTGAGAACCTTAAATATAAATACACAAATGAGATACGGAAACAAAAGCCTTTATTTAAATAATAATTATTTTTAAAAAGAATACAATTTAGATACTGAAAAATAATCAAACTTAAAACATTAAAAGTTTCTGAAAGAAATAATTAAAGGGAAACAAAAGTATTCTAAGTGCGTCTTTGGATTTCTGCTCTGAAGCCATCGACCATTGTCCTACAAATTTTGTGGAAGTCTTTGACGTATTTCAGAAGAGGGACCATCACATTTTTTTCATCTCTCAAACTCCTGGGGATATCGCCGATAAGATTGTTGTCTAAGAAGGCGTGTCTTGCATGCTTGTCTTTGTAGAACCAGTATTCTTGGTAGAGGTCAGGAATTATCTTATGATTATCTTCTCCTGCTTTATAGATCTTTACATAGTGCTCCTCCCATTATAATTTTTCAACCCTCGTCTCTGAATAAAGTTTTCATTGTATTAGTAAATCCTATTCGAGGCCTTCTAACTCCATACACACTTGTTCGTATTCATCAGTCTTTTGGGCGAGAAATATTTCTTCCATCATACTTTTGAGGCATTTCCCTACCTCCGATTCTTGGCTATCTTGGAGTCTTTTGGTAAGATACTTCATGTAAGTACGAAGTGTGCCTAAGAGGGGGGTGAATTAGGTACTTTAAAACTTCTGGTTTTAAGTGATGATGGTTCTTATTTTTCTGGTTATAAGTGAGTTTAGGAAAGCTTAAGAATGCAGAAAAATAAAGAGACACGGGCGATATATCCTAGTTTCCCTCACAGTCCGAGAGTACTCCAGTCCCCTTTCAACATGAAAGAGATTTCCTTATTGTGGCAAACTTAAACAAGAACTACCAACCAAACCAAGAACAATCCTCTTGGACCAAGAACAATCCTCTTGTATTTTCACTAAGTTACCTATGAGAACAATCCTCTAAATGTAACTACACTTGTATCCAATAACTTGGAAAGACAAGATTTCAACAAAAACACTTACACTTAATTCCAACAATCCTGGAAAATAAGTAAGTAAATAACAATTTGTGAGTTTGAGTGAGTAGAGTAATATTGATCACTTAGAGTGATTTAACAATGTATAATCTTTTTCTTTCAATAATAATATTGTACAAAGACTCAAGATATATTTGTTCAAAGTTTTCTGTTTGTTAATGTATGAAAATGTGAAGAAAACTTATGCAAGAAAATGAAGAATGCTTGAATTTTGTATTTAAAATTTCAGAAAATATTTATGGAAGAAGGTGTTAGATCTAGATTTGAAATTGAACATTTATATGTTCATAACACCCTTTTGAAACATCATGAAGATTTGGAAATGTATCATGAACAAATGCCAAGTTTGAGTGAAAAGATGTAATGAAAAGGCATGATGAAAAGGCATGAACAAAGCTGTTATTTTACAAATTCGTGCAGTATGCAATCGATTGCACCTTTGGTGTAACTCGATTGCACAAGGTTTATAACAGTTATTTTTTCAAAATCTTTCAGAGTGCAATCGATTGCACTAACAATGTAATCGATTGCATGCAAAGTCAGTAGCAAAAAGTAACTGAGTGCAATCGATTGCACTTGCAATGTAAATCGATTGCATGGGAAACGGAAGCAAACGTTTTGAAAATTTTAAGTATGCAATCGAATGCATAGGTAATGTAAATCGATTGAACATAGAAACAGAGGCAAAAGATCTGAAATTTTGAAGTGTGCAATCGATTGCACTAAGATGTAAATCGATTGCATGCAGAAGAAAAATGAAATTTTATCTTTGAAAAGCTTGAGTAATGATTCTTAAACATTTCTTTTTCATTTTTGAGCATCTATATCTTAAGATCAAAATAGATAATATTATTATACCTTTAAAGTTGTTGAGAGCTTTGAATGAAGATATTATCCTTAGATGCTTAGATGCTTGATCATAAATCTTTGCCTTCTTTGTTAGCCATGGTTTGTCTTCATCAAAACAAAAGCTTATTTGTGAAGCTTGATTTTACATTCTCCCCCTTTTTGATGATGACAAACAATCTTGCTTTATGCGATGTACTTTCCGGAAGAGCTTATCCCCCTAAGATGCAAAACTCCCCCTATGTATGAGAGGGTTGGAATCCTTTCAATTCTTCATCTTGATTAGAGAGTACCTTGAAAGTTAAGACACGGGAAATACAAGCATAAAGTACCATACATATTTATCTCCCTTTTACATTATCAAAAAGAAGGGAAAGATGCCTGAAGCAAATAATAATAGAGCAATATATTGACAAAAATTATAGAATTTAAAACAGTAACACAAATTGTTTAAGAGTTAAACAGAAAATTGAACAAACGAAACATTGAAATAGCAAGACAATAACATAACAGGAAAAAAAACAGTCGTCCAGAACATTAAGGGTGATGTATGTCTGGATGGTTGTTAGACCTTGAGCCTTGGTTCGGGAATTATTGTTGAAGTGGAGGTTCTGTATAATGTGGAGGAGGTGCAGCTGGGTTATTTGGGTCGTATGGTGGGATATGAAGGTGAGAATAAAGGTACGAGAATTGTTGGTTCACATCCGAGCGAAAATCATTTATCCGGGTTGTAGTGGAGTCATTGATTGCACTCCATTGATTGTTGATGTTGGTGTTCATAGAAGCAAACTGTTGAGACATGTAGTCCATGAGCTCTTAATTGCTTGGACCAGATGGGGCAGTAGGAGGAGGAGGCACAGCTTCGCCGCCTTCAACTTCTTGGTCATTATCTTCATTTCCAACAACATCTTAACCAATGTAGGTGATGGTCTTTATCTCTGGATTAAAATGTACACCCATTCTTGAATCAACATTCTTAATTGAAATTTTGTTTAGATTAGGATCCATATTCACCTTTTTAAAACCACGAAAATCCACACCAAATTCCTCCATAATCAAAGTGAAAAAATAACCATATGGAAGGAATTTATACTTTTCATCCACTCTCAGCATATGCATCATGATCATTCTTGCCCAGTTTACATTTACTCCTTTCTTCCTTGCATAAATAAGCTACATCTCGAAGTCGGTAACCGTGCAATGGTTTTAATCTCTTGGAAACAGTATATAGACCAAAAAATAATGATATAAGAGATCGTCTATATGGAGGTTACCTGCACTCCAGGAGTCTCTGGATGGAATTACTCCGCCAAGACCACGAATCCGTTTGACGCGAAATTCAGCTTCACTTAACCACCCAATGCTGTAAAAGAATCCCTTTTTCTGATAGCCATCCCATATCTCGTTTTCAGGATCATATAGGGAGCTTCCAGTGAAAGTAATATGCAAGATCTCACCAACAACCTGAGGAGTTAGAGAGATACGAGTGCCCAGTACATATGTGACTATTTTTTCTTTGTGGGGTGTTAGATTACTGAAAAATATTCTTACCAAATCCGGGTAGTATGGATCGTACGAAGAAATCAAGGGTTCCATACCATAAGCAGATAGATCATTCTGAAAGGAAAAACATTCTTGAGGAAAGGAGGAGAGTATACCATACTTGTGGTTGGATACAATTTTGCTTTCAAAGTCTGATAAATCTGGCTTCTTGCTCTTCGGTGAGAGTTGAAAGCAGTGGATTGGATGTTGAATCAACCTTCTTTTTCCCTTTATCTGAAACTGAAGCCTTTCTCTTTGTTCTTGAAGCCATGGATATGGAGTTTTAGGGTTTTGGGTTTTTATGTTTTGTGAGAGAGAAAGATTTTGTGAGCTGAGATTTGGAAGTGACTTGGGTAGGTAGGGAATGAGTTATTAGAATTGAAGTGTATTTGGCTTGGGAATATGAGAGAGGAATTCTGACCAACATTAATTTTCTGTCATAAAAGCTAATTTCAGTACGTGCAATCGATTGACATACCATGTGCAATCGATTTGCACACAAACATAATCAAAAATTAAGCAAAAATGCACATAGTGCAATCGATTGCATTAAAGGTGAAATCAATTTGCACATGAAACAGAATGGACAGAATTGAAAAAACTCTTTATGCAATCGATTGACACTCTTTGTGCAATCGATTTGCATCAACAAAAATTGTCCAAAACCAAATTTTTCTTGAAAATTTAAATATCACATAATATAGATTCATATATAGCATGTATAAAACATATAAAAAAGATATATCAAGGGTAGAATGCACCTTATAAGTCGCGTTCGTCAAGTATGCCGAGCTCTCGATGAATTTTGTAGAAAGGTTCTTTTGCCAAAGGATTGGTGAAGATATCGGCAAGCTGATTATGAGTATCTACAAAGGTTACCTCGACATCTCCTTGAAGAACATGATCACAGAGAAAATGATATCGAATGTCTATATGTTTAGTCCTTGAATGCATGGCGGGATTCTTTGTAATGTTAATTGCACTGGTGTTGTCGTATCTTAGAGGAATGCACCCTAGATCGAGTCCGTAGTCACGAAGTTGTTGTTTTAGCCACAGAATTTGAGCGCAACTACTGCCCGCTGAAATATATTCAGCTTCGGTCGTGCTTAGAGAAACACATGCTTGTTTCTTGCAGGCCCATGATACTAATGCATTACCAAGAATGTGACAAGTGCCACTTCTGCTCTTTCTATCTGTTTTACATCCTGCATAATCCGCGTCAGAATAACCAATTAAGTTGCAGACACTACCTTTAGGATACCACAATCCAACATTTGTTGTTCCTTTGAGATACTTCATGATCCTCTTTACCGCCATGAGATGAGATTCCTTTGGGTTAGCTCGAAAACGGGCACATAGACAAACACTAAACACTATGTCTAGACGGCTTGCCGTCAAATATAATAAGGAGCCAATCATACCTTGATATTTAGTGATGTCGATTGAAACACCTAAGTCATCTTGATCAACATAAGAACCAGAACCCATTGGTGTAGACATTTCCTTATAGTTATCCATGTCAAACCTTTTCAAGAGTTCCTTGCAATATTTGGATTGGTTGATAAAGATGCCATCTTTTAGTTGTTTGATTTGAAGTCCAAGAAAATAGTTCATTTTAACCATCATGGACATTTCAAATTCTCCTTGCATCATTGATGAGAATTCTTCACACATTTCTTTATTTGAAGAACCGAAGATGATGTCGTCAACATAGACTTGTGCTAGCAAAAAGTCGTCTTTTATTTTCTTGATAAATAGAGTCTTGTCAACTTTGCCTTTTTCGAAACCTTGTTCGCATAAGAAGTTGCTTAAACGATCATACCATGCCCTTGGTGCTTGTTTCAGTCCATAGAGAGCTTTTCTTAATTTAAATACATGATATGGATTCTTGAAGTCTTCGAAACCTGGGGGTTGCTTAATGTATACTTCTTCAGTGATATATCCACTCAAGAATGCGCTTTTGACATCCATTTGGAAAAGCTGGAAATTTAATGAACAAGTATAGGCAAGTAAGAGACGAATAGCTTCTAACCTTGCAACTGGAGCGAAAGTTTCTTCAAAGTCTATTCCTTCTTCTTGATTATAGCCTCGTGCTACCAATCTTTCTTTGTTGCGAACAATTATTCCATTCTCGTCAAGTTTGTTTTTGAACACCCATCTTGTTCCAATAATGTGTTTGTTGCTTGGCCTAGGAACGAGTTCCCAAACTTGATTCCTTTCAAATTGATTCAATTATTCTTGCATAGCTATGATCCATTGGTCATCTCCTAAAGCTTCATCAACTTTAGAAGGTTCAATTTGAGACACAAACGCCATGTTTAGGCAAGCATCCTTGAGATTTAATCTTGTAGACACGCCTTGACTTATATCACCAATCACTTTATCAATAGGATGATCTCTATGAGTTCTCCATTCTTTTGGTAGATCATTGCGATTCAATTCTTGTTGAGGTGATTCTTCTAGTTGAATGGGTTGATCCTTGGAAGAATTTTCTCGAGGACCTTCTAAAATTTCATCATCATTATCACAAACAATATTATCCTCCTTGGAGGGGTTAGTTTAATCAAAAGAAACATGCATAGATTCTTCAATAGTCAAAGTTTTTTTGTTGTATATTCTATATGCTTTACTAGAGAGTGAGTAACCAAGAAATATACCTTCATCATATTTCTCATCAAACTTACCCAAATTATATTTGTCATTGTTTACGACAAAGCATTTGCACCCGAAGATATGAAAGAAAGCAATGTTTGTTTTTCTCCCTTTGAGAAGTTCATATGGAGTTTTCTTTAAGATTGTTCTAATGTTAACTCTATTGCTAACAAACCATGTCGTGCTCACCGCATCCGCCCAAAAGTATTTTGGAAGGTTTGAGTCGCTAAGCATTGTTCTAGAAAGTTCCACAAGAGACCTATTCTTTCTTTCAACCACTCCATTTTGTTGTGGAGTCCTCAGTGCGGAGAAGTTGTGAGATATTCCATGTTCTCCACAGAATTTTTTAAATAGAGAATTTTGGAATTCTCCTCCATGGTCACTTCTTATTGAGGCAATTTTTAGAGACTTCTCATTTTGAATTTGTTTAGCATACTTCTTGAACGCCTTGAATGCATCACTTTTCTACACTAAAAAGAATGTCCAAGTATATCTAGAGAAATCGTCAACAATAACCAAAGCATATACATTACCTCTAAAACTCCTTGTTCTCGATGGACCAAATAGATCCATATGTAACAATTGTAGTGGCCTTGTAGTGGACACCACATTCTTATATTTGAAAGTTGATCTAGTTTGTTTCCCTTTTTGACAAGCATCGCATAGTCTATCTTTGATGAAATTTCTCTTAGGCAATCCAATGACAAGATCATGCTTGATTAATTTATTCAAGTGTTACATATGAATATGAGCAATTCTTTTGTTCCAAAGCCATGAGTCATCATTGTTCGACATGAGACATTTAACCTTTAAAGATGGATCATCAAGGGAAATCATGAATATATTATTGATTCTTTTACCTTTAAGTATAACCTCATGAGTGACTTCATCTTCTATTAAACATTCATCCTTGGTGAACTTGATTTTGAAGCCTTTGTCACAAAGTTGGCTAATACTTAGAAGATTGTGCTTTAGTCCTTCAACATAAAGAACATCTTCAATGGATGTGAAAGGTGGAGCACCAACTTTTCCTTTGCCTAGGATTCTTCCCTTATTATTGTCTCCATGAGTGACAAAACCCTTGGCCTTTAGCGCTAGATTTGAAAATTGGTTTGTGTCTCCTGTCATATGCTTCGAACGACCACTATCAAGATACCAAAGATTGCATGTGGTCTTCAAGCATACCTGCAAACAAATTAGGTTTTGTTAGGTACCCAAGTTGCTTTGGGTCCTTCATAATTAGTGCATTTCTTTACCCATACATAATGCCCACTTGCCACAGTGAAGTTTCTAACATAGCAAGCATTAGGTGTATGTCCTTTAATACCACAATAAAAACAAGTAGGTTCAAAGTTACTTCTATATCTAGAAGGATAAGATTTCTTCTTATAAAATGTTTTCTTTTTAGGATAGTGACGAACTATTTTAGTTTTGTTCACTTTCTCTTTGGAATATTGATCACTTTCCTTAACAAAGATAGTTTTGTTAGAACTTGGTTTTGAAAACTTTGAATATCCAAGTCCACTTTTATCATTGGAGTATCTTTGTTGGCTAATAACACCTTCCAATCCAATTTTCCCTTTTCCATATCTTTCAATGACTCTTTTTAATTGGACAATTTGGAAAGAGAGTGAATCACAATTTTTGCATACAAAATTCTGTTTTTGTTCATCACTTGATTTTTGTTTTTCTTCTTTGAGATCTTTTTCCATTGAAACATAATTTTCTTCTAAGGATGAGATTTGTTTCTTTTGTGATGAAATGGTTTTATACAGAATTTTGCATTCATTCAATAGTTCATCTATAGCACCTTGTGCATCACTATTAAAAAGAGAAAATTCATTACTAACCTCATTGTCTTCATCATCGAAATGGTGTGAGGCCATCAATGCTAGATTTGCACTTTCATCACTATCGGAATCGGATGAGGAACTTATTTCATTGTCCTCCTGTAGCGGTGAAAATCGGAGATCAAGCTATTAATTAACTTGACTCACAAAAAGCAAGAGTCGCCACCGCGCTTTATTATTTCCAAGGGAAAAGGGAAAAGAGCGAAATAAAACCCTAAAATATGCAATGTATAATAATACTTAAAAGTAATGAAAATACAATGTGTTTTGAAAAGAGATCGAGAGTTCTGGGGTTGGTTATACAATGGGAAGGTATTAGCACCCAATGCATCTGCGGTACTCCGCTGGAACCTTTTGAAATATCTGTTTTTTTTGTTAAAATTGTTTGTTTGATTAAAATGGTTCATTTAGCTAAAAGATGGGTATGGACGAGATTTTTGGAGATACGACGACCTAGTGTCGAAGTTTTGACTTAAAAGGTGTGAGTTTGAAAATGGGGTCTTTTGGGAAAATTATCTTAGGTTTATCAAAATAGTATACAAAAAAATGAAAAAGAGGGTATTCGCACGATCGGATGGGATGTATTTGATGACGTGAAGTCAACAAATTTAAAATATTTCCCTTGGAATTAAAACCACAGACGGATAAATAAGCTAAGAGTATATCAAACCTTAGGTGAAAATAAATCACAAGCCGACAGCATCATCGAAAAAAACCTAATGTGAGATAATACTCCAAGCATCAGATAAAGCACAAAGGCGGTGGAAAAAGCTCACGGTGTCAGATAAGAATCCCTGCATCACAAGAGATATACCGACAAAATCTAACAGCACGAGAAACTCATGTGCGTCCGCGCAATTTTCATAAGTTAGTTGGAATTAAAAATAAAATCACAATGCAATGAAAATAATATCTACATAGACGGAATTTATTTACCAATGAAATGAGTAAAATATACAGTAAAAAATATTGTGTACAAGTATATATTTACAATACCAAATATTAAATCAAAAATAGTAAGGTGAAAAGGGAATAAAGAAAAATTATAAATGCGCTATGCGAGAACGAACGCTTGAAACAGTTCTTGGAAACCTTCACAGTAAACAAACTTGTTAGTAGCATAAGTGGTATAAAAATGAAATGAATGAAATTGCAATAATTAACATGTATTAGTGATCTTTCACAATTAAAATCACCAAACAAACATAACCAAACAAAAAGATGAATCGAATCAAAAATTGAAATCAACTTAGATTAACAAAGAAGTAGTGAAATAATTGGCGACCAAGAGTTCACGACACACATTTAAACCACATTATGAATACAATTTCTCATTCTAAAAAAACAAAATTAAAATTCACAAAGAACTAAACTCAAGGTATATACAAATTAAACTTAAAAAGAGCAAAACAAGAATTGAGTCAATGCTTTTTTAAACTATTTATAAACTCCGGGAAGAAACCAACACCTATCCAAGGAGGCTCAATAATTCCATCTTAACATGTTTGATAACCCGACACATCCAACAAACTTTATTCGAAACTAATTCTATCAATGTGGTGTCGACATCGACTTTACAAACAACACCATAATTATCAATAGTAACCCCACTCAAATCAAATGGTATTATCAAAAAGTCTCAATCAAATTAAATCAAACAATAAACATGTTGTCTAATGCCAAAGTTCATGATATTTCAACAATAAGTAAAACACCACCATTCAATTTTTAAACAAAAAGAAAGGGTATCGATATTAGAAACTTTATTCAAATTAAACTATATGGCATTGACATTAAAATTAATATAGACAAACAACACTTCAAACAACAACATGTTCTTTAAGGAATTTAACACAACTAATCACTATCCAAAATTCAATATAAAATTAAACACAATCATGAAACATATTTACCAAAATAAATAACACATAGTGAACATAATTTAAATAATACAGAATAACACAATCATTTGGCTTCAACAAAATAAAACCCATACCGGTATCGAAATGAAGCTGGACAGAGAGAGTATTGGACCGTGTGGGTTTATGATGGTTGTTGATACCTTAAGCAAGTTCAAAACTTTGGAAACACCGCCTTCACCAATTAACCTCAACCTCTGGTTAAGATCCACACAATGCATCAAAACGACAGCTTCCACATAAACATCAACCTCATCACAATCATTGATCTCAACCGAATGCGACATTTCATTCCGATTCCCATTCCCAGCGTCAGAGTGAAGCTTCTCCGCGAAGAATCTACTCTTATCAGCCAAAAATCTCTTCTGAACCTCCATCGAAACCTTCAACCCTTCCTTCCCAACCACCTTCAGCTTCACATCACCGCCGCTGAACGATGCTTCTTCCAGCAGCTTCTTGATCCGATCTTGCATTTTCCAGCGCTTTTCGTCGGAGAGCTTTGCGTTGAGGTTCTGATCCTCTGACATCATGTCGAAGAGTAACTGAGTTCGGGGTTGAGTTTCAAAGAGCCTGAGTTGTGCGGAAACTAGTGTGTGAAGTGAAAGTTGTTGTCTGAAAAGTTGTTTGTGGGTGGCTGTTGAACAGAGCAGGTAGCGGATGGAGGTCTTGTAGTTGTTGTGTTCTGGGTACGAAAGGGAAACTGAGTTGTGGATATGGAAGGTGTAACGCACGCGGAGGGAAATGGGTTTGATTTTGGATGTTGGGTTGACGTGTGAGACAGAGGAAGATGGTGGTTTCGGCGATGAAAAGAATGTGTTTGTGTGGATTGCATAGAGGTTTGTGTTTGGTTGGTGAGGATGAGTGGGTGTGTTGTGTCACGAACAGAAGGAAGTATGGTGCAGCGTGGGTTGTTTCGCGTGGATCTGATATTCTGGTTTTGACAGAAAGAAGCAGAACAAGGTTGGACCAAAAATGGTGATAGGAAGTGATGCATGGAGGGTAGAGGGTTGGATGCACAGAGAGATCACCATCAATGTTCTTCTTTCTCTGATTTCTACTTTTCCTATAAAATAAAACACCACAAACAAAAAAAAAGCAAACAAAACAGTGATAATGGTGTTCTCAGAATTTGACTTCTTTGAATGTTGGCTCCTAGAAGTTGTAGGTTGTTGTTGTGGTATTTCCTGAATCAAACTATTTACAAAGTTTATGAAAAAAAAAGGTTTAGAAATTGTTTTTGTTTTATGGAGTAGAGAAAGAGATGGAGGGAGAGAAGATTACTGTATTGCTTTTTGTGTTGTTCCCCCCTTACAAAGAAAAGAAAGAAGTGTTTATATAGACAGATCAAGAGGAAAATTTAACTTCTGTTTTGCAATTCATTGCTATTTTTCTGGATCGATCCATTACTCTCTCTAACAACCAATCAAAATAAAGCACAGTTTAACAAATAATTTTTTCTGACCAAAAAGCCCCCGAATGACAAAAATAAAATAAAACCTGAAAGTATAAAAAATAACTCAATTTAAAATGATTTTTTTGAATTTTTTATGAATTAAACATAAAGACACAAAATGACCGAAAACGATAAAAAACTGACGAAAATTTATCCAATAAAATAAAATGAACACATTAAAATAAACTACATGTCACGAAGATTAAAGAAAAAATATTCAAGAAGTCAAAAATCAAAAATAAAATAATAATAAAAATATCAGACTAAACAGACGTTTAAGGTTAAAACGAGACTTCAAACTGTACCGAAAAAATAAAGCGAGCATACCGTCATAATCTATGCGAGATGCAGATTCATAAAATGATCGGTAAAAGGTGAAAACTTGAAATATTTTTCTCGCTAATTTTTCGCACATTGTTGAATCGCTTTTAACAGTTTGTCTATAAAACCAAAATATTTTTATTATCGACACATAAACAACTTGGAGCAATGCAAGAAACGAGTAAAGGGATAAAAATGCATGAAGTGAAATGTCAGGTATTTTACAACTGAAAGACGATGCAAACTTTGATTTAAACTGACTTTTTCTGATCAACTTAAATACGACTAATGATGCAAAATGTGATGAATGAAGATATTTACTAATGATCGTGACCAAATAACAAAATATGATCTGAAAGTGCGACTAAAACATATTAGGGGCGAAATCAAGGGTGCGACGGTGTGCCTGGATGAATCAGTCTTCGAGAATCCACAATCAATCGTACTTCTAGCTTGGGAGACTCAAAACCTTAATTGAGGCGCGACACCTGATGCTCTTGATTCAGACTTGTCTCTGCACATGAAACAAAATAAAACATGAACATACACCTTTGTATGCGATTAGAAATTAGTGATACATATGCTAAAAATGTTCAAAACACTTGAAAATCTTCGCATAGTCAAAGCTCGAAGGTGAGACGTTAAAACCGACCGTATTTCGTGACCTTGACTTATCTTAAAAAATGCAAAAATAAAAATGGGATCTTAGGTCAAAAATTGGGGTACAACACCTCCCATGCGACATAAGCCTTTTTGTTCTTGAATCCCTTCTTGCTTTTGAAGCCACCTTTCTTGGAGAGTTTTGGACAATCCGGCTTGATATGACCTTGCTTACCACATTCATAACATGTGATTTCATGTGTTGATGTGGAGCCTTCCTTTTTCTGAAAATGTTTCTTTCCTTTTGAATGAGAAAAAGGTTTGTCATTTATATCGAAGAACTTACCAAGCCTTTTAACAAGAAGCATGAAGTTTTCATATTCTTCTGCATTGTTTTCCTTTTCAACTTCCTTGGAGTCTATCTTTAAAACAATATTCTTGGATTTCTTCTCTTGATTTTCATGCTTTTCGAGTCTTCCGAGTTCCGTTTCGTATTCTTGAAGTTTTCCAAATAATGTTGTGGATGTCATGTTGGATAGACTTTTCTTTTCTGATATTGTTGTTACCTTTGGTTGCCATTCCCTAGTTAAGGACCTAAGTACTTTTAGATTCAATTCATCATTCGTCAAAGTTTTACCAAGAGCACTTAGATGATTTGTCAAGTGTACAAATCTCTTTTGTAAGTCAAGAATGGTTTCTCCGGGCTGCATTCGAAATAATTAGTATTCTTGACTTAGGGTATTTAGTCTTGATCTTTTTACTTCAACCGTTCCTTCATGAGTTTGTACCAAGGTATCCCATATTTCTTTTGTTGTTTTGCATGCCGAGACACAGAAGAATTCGTCCACGCTAAATGCACCTTAAAGAAGGTTTATTGCCTTTTTGTCATAGAGAACTTTCTTCTTATCATCATCGTCCCATGCAGTTTTAGGCTTTGATGAGCCGACACCATTGATTACCGTTATAGGGATAAATGGACCATTTTCGACGGTATCCCATATTTCTTCTCCTTGTGCTTCTAGATGCGCCTTCATGCGTATTTTCCAAAAGTCAAAATATTCACCATAAAATAGGGGAGGCTTGTTGTTACTACCACCATCTCTAAAAACGGGATTATGATTTGCGGAAGCCATTCTGGATCTTTTAAGAGCAGGTTACCTATAACCTTCTCTAATACCAATTGTAAGTACGAAGTGCGCCTAAGAGGGGGGTGAATTAGGTACTTTAAAAATTCTGGTTTTTAGTGATGATGGTTCTTATTTTTCTGGTTATAAGTGAGTTTAGGAAAGCTTAAAAATGTAGAAAAATAAAGAGACACAAGCGATATATCCTGGTTCCCCTCACAGTCCGAGAGTACTCCAGTCCTCTTTCAACATGATTGAGATTTCCTTATTGTGGCAAACTTAAACAAGAACTACCAACCAAACCAAGAACAATCCTCTTAGACCAAGAACAATCCTCTTGGATTTTCACTAAGTTACCTATGAGAACAATCCTCTAAATGTAACTACACTTGTATCCAACAACTTGGAAAGACAAGATTTCAACAAAAACACTTAAACTTAATTCTAACAATCCTGGAAAATAAGTAAGTAAATATCAATTTATGAGTTTGAGTGACTAGAGTAATATTGATCACTTAGAGTGATTTGACTCAAGATAATAATATAGTACAAAGACTCAAGATATATTTTCTCAAAGTTTTCTGTTTGTTAATGTATGAAAATGTGTAGAAAACTTATGCATGAAAATGAAGAATGCTTGAGTTTTGTATTTAAAATTTCAGAAAATATTTATGGAAGAAGGTGTTAGATCTGGATTTGAAATTGAATATTTATATGTTCATAACACCATTTTGAAACATCGTGAAGATCTGGAAATGTATCATGAACAAATGCCAAGTTTGAGTGAAAAGATGTAATGAAAAGGCATGATGAAAAGGCATGATGAAAAGGCATGAACAAAGCTTCTATTTTTCAAATTCGTGCAATATGAAATCGATTGCACCCTTGGTGTAACTCGATTGCACAAGGTTTTTAACAGTTAATTTTTCAAAATCTTTAAGAGTGCAATTGATTGCACTAACAATGTAATCGATTGCATGCAAAGTCAGTAGCAAAAAGTAACTGATTGCAATCGATTGCATGGGAAACAGAAGCAAATGTTTTGAAAAATTTAAGTATGCAATCGATTGCATAGGTAATGTAAATCGATTGCACATAGAAACAGAGGCAAAAGATTTGAAATTTTGAAGTGTGCAATTGATTGCACTAAGATTAAAATCGATTGCATGCAGAAGAAAAATGAAATTTTATCTTTGAAAAGCTTGAGTAATGATTCTTAAAAATTTTCTTTTTCATTTTTAAGCATCTATATCTTAAGATCAAAGTAGATCATATTACTATACCTTTAAAGTTGTTGAGAGCTTTGAATGAAGATATTATCCTTAGATGCTTAGATGCTTGATCATAAATCTTTTCCTTCTTTGTTAGCCATGGTTTGTCTTCATAAAAACAAAAGCTTATTTGTGAAGCTTGATTTTACACTTCATTTGTTCTTCCTGATCTAAAGATGCTTGCGCCAAACTTTGGATTTGAGCCCTTAAATCTTCTTCCATTACCTTTTTATCTTGCATTGCCTTTTCGTACCACCTATTTAGTTTCCCGATCTTGCTAGTAGCATCCTCAGACCATTGGTTGTGGGAATCCAAATTGAAATTAGCGCTTAACAACTCTTCAGTAGAACACATCTACTTAAGACTCTCCTTCTCAAATGCCTCACGTTCTTTCTGAATTTGTTGATCTTTTGATTCAAGTATGTGTTGCATTTGTCTTTTCTCCTTAGTTATGTTATGAAGGTTAAGCTCCAATTCTTCTTTCTCCTTTTAAGGTTGTTTCAAATCCTTTTTCAAATTGTTTATTTCTTCTAAGGACATGGGTGGAGAATCTGGAACATCTGGCTTGTACTCGGAATCAATGTCAAATGGTAACTTAACAAATTACTCCATATCCAAAACCCATCGAGTGTAAGGCTCTTTCACCATAACATTCTTCCTTTTGTACTTTCTTTTATTAACCCTACTCCAAGCTCGGATGATCTTGTTTAGTCGTTTTTCCCCATGTCATGAAAGATCAACAATCGAAGTTGTTCATTTGTGGGTTTATCCTCCAAAAGGTACCCTAGTTGCCGCAAAGCCAAGGTAGGGTTATAGTTGATACAACCACAGGATCCAATCAATGGAACATTTGGAAAGTCTCCACAACTATAAATGATATCTCTGATGTCTAGCTTCCTTGCATACCATAACATAGAATTAGCAGTAAGAGACCTTAATTTTTTAGGCCACTCATATCTCGTCAGATTTGGAATCTTATAATCTTCTTTGTAGAGATGAGACATAAACCAAGAATGTAGGAGTGGGATACAATACTTCAGAGTACCCCTCTCTTTTTCGTAACGAATGTGAAGAGCATAGTAAATGTCAGCAAGCAGAGCAGGAGTTGGGTCTGCATTCAAAGCTTTTGCACCCCAAAATATACAAATAGCTACAGGGTCAATATAGTCTAAAGTCCGCAGAAAATAAATTACACCAAAGATAAGTAACCCTAAACAATCAATGCAAGATTCCCATTCTTTATTATGATCAAAAGAAAAGACTTTAGCCTCTAAATATTACCTTTTAACCCATTCTACATCACCTTCTCTTTTGTAATTAAGTGAAAATTCAGGATAAGGGACTCCTAAACCATTTTCTAAGTCCTTAACATCAATGGTCTGTCCAATTCCCACATATGCTTTTCCCTTGGAGAAATTCAAAAGTCTATCAAACTCTTCCAAAGTCGGTGCTAGCTGAAAGTCTTGGAAGGTAAAACACCTCAATGGAGGGTTGTAGAACTGAATTAAGGCATAAACAACATACAATTGTACCTCCACTTTTGTTAATTCAAGGGTATCCCCATACCAGAGAGTAAACATCTTCAAAGATATTTCAGAAACTTTACCCTTGATTGTCTTGATCTTCGTTATATATGGCTTTACGGTATTAATACAGACAAGTTGTTTCCTTTAGCGGTAGAAATGTTGAGACTAGGCCATTGGATTGACTTGACTCACACAGACCAAATAAAAATCACTATCGGGCTTTATTGTTTCCAGAGGAATGGGAAAAGACCATATAATCCAAAAAAGAGGGGGAGAGAATCTATGTTTGGGGGTTGGTTGTGCAAAGGGAAGGTATTAGCACCCTAAACATCTACAGTACTCTGCAGGAACCTCTTTGAAAATTTGTGTATTTTGGCTATAAATTTTGTATACAAAAATAGATTGTGGAGATGAGAGAAGAAATATTTTTTACAATTTTTGCACTCGCAGCGGTTGCGAACCTTTAGTGCCTACATACCACCTTTCATGCAATAGGGGATCAAGGTACTCGTAGTTCACCTTTTAAAATTTTAAAACACAAGTGTGTTGGTTAACTTTAAGAGTCGAGACACCATCGTCTTATCCGAGTGGAAGAACATAATTACCACCCACGATTATGAGAAAGGAGAATTTGCGTCATCTCAAAGTGGAGGATATAACTTGAACTTCAAAATCAACAAAGCTTCACTCAACACCCAAGTGGAAAATGTCTCACTTCACTATATATCATAGAAGTATAATAGTTTGCATCACTACAAGGATTGACAAGAGTCTAACCTATTAAGAAAATTTTAAAATTAAAATCCAAAATGGCAAAAATGGTTTGAATGAGATTGATTGACTTTTAGTCTTCTTACAAAAAATGTCAAGGTATTATTAAGTTGATTAAAGTTTGATAAAGAAAATATTTTGAAAATTCATGGACCTAAGTCCAAGTTTCTTGTGAAAGCAGTTCAAGTTTAAAAACAAGAAGAATTTTCAAAAGAAGGGAGAAGATTTTTGAAATTAAAGAATATGGGAGGGGATGAAGGGACTATCCTAAAGCATAAGGTAAAAGCTAGGGAAAAGAAACGTCTAACCAACAAGAAGCCAACACTTGACATAATGAGTCAATGTAGAATTCCCATCCTTTGGATTAAATACATACAACCAAATATATTAAACCTATTAAGAAAACCAAGCTTCAAATGCATTAAGTCTTCAAAAAAATTGGGTAGAGTAACAGTTTTATACAGATGAATTCACGATCAAAGACAAAGCACATAATCAGAATAACCTGCACACAAAGAAACCAAACAACCCAATGTCTCGGGGTAAACCCCAAGAACTCCAGACAAAACAACAATAGAAGTCACCGAGGTCTCAAGGTAGGTCAAGGTCTCTACTCCTAAGTCCAAGAAGTCCACAACTCCATTACGCTAGGGATAGTAACCAAATAGTCAAAGTAAAATTAAAGTTTTTTGTTGTTCAAGTTGGTTATTAGGTATCTTCAAAAAGAAAATGAAAGCTCAAATGAAAAAAATAAAAATGAAATAAAGATAAATGCCCAAGTGAGAAAAGATGAAAATAGCATGAAATGAAAATGCCAAAATAAATGGTGCTTAAAGTAAAAACATAAAGTAAAAGCGTAAAAATAAAAGTCAATTGTTAATGAGTTAGAAATTAGAGGTTAGTTGAATGACCATCTTGAAACTTTCATTTGAAAACTCATTAAAAGATTGATAAAATCAAGGCCTCTCAACATTAATTCTCATTTTCTTTTTGTCAAGTATATCATTCATTTCAAATTCTTAAGACAATAACAAATGATCAGCGATGCTTAAATGATTCACTTAGTCTAAAATTTATGAAGATTAATTAGAGGATTGATAAGACCAAAGCCTTATAATAATGAACCTCAAGGTTATTGGATCGAAGGTTTCAAATTAAACATACTTGGGCTTGCAAATATAGGTTTGGGCCACGAATGATCATTTCTTGAATCAGGATAAAATTTTGCGCTGTGTTAAGCAATCGTAAGTGGACTTATATAGAAGTCGCCCCTCTTTTGAGGCCGATGAATAGAAATCTATGTGCCATATGTTTGGAGAGATGATATGTAGATCATCTTCTAACATCATGTAGCACATGCAAAAAAAGGATAAAATGAAGAGGGAGAGGAAATATTTAAACCAAAGATTTTGATCAAACTATCATTAAAACCATCCATCCATTTTGATGGAGTTAAACTCAACATCCAAGATTCAATGATGTTATTGAAGTCCATGATCAACAATCACATAGTCAGAATATCTTAATAAAATAAATTGCATTTAAAGACCAAAATAAAAAGAAAAAATAATTTTTAAATTGGTTTTTAATGGAAATAAAAGGCAAAATAGCTAATTACATTCAAAGTATCAAAGAAAAATTAAAAGAGACTATAGAAAAGTCAGAAATAATCCAAAATATTTTTATTAATTTTTTTGGTAATTTTTTTAACAGAAAAAACATTTTTAAATTAATTAAAATCATTCAAATAACTGGAAAAAGGATAAAAAATAGTAGAAGTCAAAATAAAATTCTAGAAAAATTTCAGAAAGTCGGAAATAAGGAAAATGATTTTTATAAAAAAATTTAAAAATTTAAAAATATCAAAAAGTATTTTTTTATATAATTAGAAACAAGTCAAAATAAGGGAAAAATTATAAAAAATATCAAATCTGAAAATAAAATCATGAAAAAATAAAAATCAGAAAGAGAATATTTAAAAATATTTTTCTGGATTTTTTCATAATTTTTTAGTCATAAATGAATTTTCTATGATTTTTTTAAAGTTTAAAACAATAAAAACAAAAAATCAGAAAATAAAATAAAAAACCAAAAAAATATGGATTATCTGATCATTGTAACAACTCGTTAGTAAACGGATCTAGTGGATCTGGCGCGCTATGCATGTCATGGACTTTATTGGATATCACACTTGATCTTTTTTTATTAAATAAAAACAGCTTAAAATGTGGCACGTTGGATGGAGTCTGACTCACTAAAGTAATCAGATCCAAGGGCTCATAACATGCGTGCATGGTAAAGCGAAACACCAAATCTATTACAAAAAAAAATAATGTGGCTAAGTTTCATTGGTTGAAGACGGACATGTCTTAGTCTTCAACCTCCAGCCAACCTCAAATCGAATTCCACAAACTGTAAAATTAGAAAACCAGAGTCTTACCATTAGATTCGTCTCTTCAAGACGATTCTAATGGTACCATCACCCCAAATATATATAAACTGAGCAAGGATTGAATTGAGAAAAGGCATAAATAATAACGAGCACGAAATTCTGGAATATCTCACTCAAATCTTAATGAAATTGCAATTTATAAAAAGCATGAGAATCAGAAGGATGCATAGAGTAGATTAGTCTTTTATTTGGATTGATTTGACCAAGAAATATACCTGAGCGAAGTGGTAAAAAGTAACTTTGAAACTAGACTTCTGTAGATCAATATAGGTCACAATTCTTGAAGGTAAGAGTATGGTTAGCTTCAGAGAAGTTCAATGAAGCAAATTGAATGGAGCTTTTGGTTTTTAGAGTGAGAACACAAGAAATTAGAAATTCAAATTCAGAGTTCGTGTGGGATCTGAACAGGGGTCAATTGGCTATCAAAAGCTTGTGAAAATAGGTGGAATATGCATCTTATTTATAGGAGAGGATGAGGCAATTCTTAAGTGTGCAAATGAGAGTGTAATTGAGTGAATTCGCAAGAACCTGGAGCGTGAAAAATGTGTGACTTGTTTAGCATCAAAACTCATCCAAATTCTGCATTTTATGATGCTAAATGCTTTTGGAATGTTGTTAAACATGATTAGAAGCAAAAACGCGTGTAAACTTTGTGTTTAGAGGGCACAATATGGATTTTAAATTCTGTATTGGAAGGAAAACTCAACTTCAAGTAGCTGACTTTAAATTCTTGGTGTGCATGATATAGGGAACCTTAGGATCTGATTCTTGATGCATTTGAAAGATAAGGTCTCCATATTTTCTATGTTCCAAGAATGAGTTATAATACGGTGGGAGAACTAACTTGAGGGTTTTGCGTTTTATCACAAAATGTTGCGGATAACAAGAGTCTCCACCGAATTTTCTTTTATCCAATAAAGGAAAGGGTGAAAAGAACAGGAAAGACCTTTTGAGACTTTTCTTGAGTTCGGCGGGGTACGTTATGAAAAAGGGAGGTGTTAGCATCCTTTTCATCCATAGTTATCTACGTGCTATTAATTGCTATCTCACTTTGACATACATAATGTATTTGTATGTTTGCAAATATTTTGAAAATGCCTAAGTGCGGCAATTTTGTAATGATTCTCGTATCATTGAGAATATATACAAAATGTTTGTTTTAAAAATATTTGTTAAAAGGAAGTGTTGTTTTTGAAAGTGATTTGGAAATGCCAATGTAAGTAAATTTTGTAATGACTCTCTTATCGTTGAGAATGTATACAAAATATTTGTTTTGAAAAGTGTTTTGAAATTGTGAGGTGTAGCGATTGTTTTAGTTTGTGAGCAAGCGATTACGAGTGATCAACCTACTCAAAAAAGTATATGTTCTTTTCCTACTCCTTTAAATAGTGATATCCTACCGTTAGTTATTAGAAAGCCCTATCATTGGATGTGAGGGACAGACGTGGGTCATCGTACAGTCATAGAAGGCAACTTGTAAGAAACTTTAGCAATTGTCGTAAGGGACTAAGATCGTTTATCGAAGACAACATCAAATGTTCATCGAGGGACTAAGATCTTTTAATTGAGGGTCTTTTTCTAAAGTGTCCCGCATTCGAGAGACATGAATATTTTTATCTGAGGAAATAAGTGAGGTTAACCCTAGAGGTGCATATGTGCAGTTTGTGTTCAATTCAATTATTTGTCTTGGATTAGGGTTTTTTCTATTTTTTCTTTTAGTATTGTCTTACAAACCCTAATTACTAACAATAATAAGGAAAGAAGTAAATTGCGGAAATTAAATGTCCTACGCTATTACAATGCTTTGGGGATGGGGGTACAAGTTTATAAATGGGGAAGGAAAGCAATAAACCCTAATTTGTCTATTACAAGTGCTTGAGCAATTTCAATAATTGGGGAATAAAGATGAAAGATAAAATGTGTGAAGATAGTAAGAAAAGGAGAATGTTTTAAGAAACCCTAAAACTATTTCTAGGTATTAAGAAAATAAGTTATTATTTTTATTGTTTAGAAAGTAATTTGAGACGTGAGATAAAAATTAGACCTAATTCTATTATACAAATTAATTATTTATAAAAAAATAAGATGTGATTAAATAAACCCTTATTATCAAAATTAAATTAATTAAAGTAAAACCTAAAGATATCTAAATAATTTATAAAATGTTTTTGGTGTTTTATTTAGGAAAGAAATTTTATAATACAAACCCTAATTCTAATTAAATAAAAAAATCAAAGTGATTTAATTAAAGTTCATTTGTCAAAAATTTAATTAATGGATTATAAACCTAAATCTAATTTTTATATATATTGTTTTATATTTTTTTAGTTAAATAAAAATAATTTTAAATGTAGGTGTTAGCAAGCAAAAACAAAAAGCACAAAACTACAATGTCCAGGCACTGCCTGATTCAATGTAGCTAGCCTTTGATGGCTCATGGTGGACAGGAGCACTTAAAGCATTGGATTTGTCTACAAGATGATCTGATGGTTGTAACATGAGGATGTACCACGTGTGCGTTTACCTTGCTTGCACCTGATTAACAAAGGAAATGTTGAAAAACAAAATTCCAGAGGCAGGGATCAAACCCCTGCCCTGGCAAACTAACACCTTACACATACACATTTGCCACTGGGGTGGCTGTTTCATCCGGTTATAAAACAGCCACCAATCAATATAATATAAACTTGTTTTCAAAAATTTTAAAATCCCACTTCTTCTTCTTCCTCACGCCAGACCTCAACATCACCATTCTTGATTTTTCAAACTCTTCCATTTGTCAATCATTTTTAAAAATGTAAACATGAAAGTTGCTTTTTTTCCACCATGAATCCAACCATGCCATTAGCATAAGCTAACACTCAAAGATTAAAGTGAATCTAGTAGCAAACTAAACCCTAATATTTCAGAAATTTCAAATCTAAAATTCTCATCACTCAGGCAAGATAAATGAAATGTAAGCACATGGTTAGCTTCAGGGAAATGATGTCTACATTTTTTATTCAGAAAGTAAACATTAATGATGCTTGTACAGAAAGTTCAAAGTTTAGAAAACTTACCTCAACAATGAGAATTCTGTTTTAAGTCGGAGCACTCCTGGAGGTGTTGTGATGATCTAGATAGCTTCACTGAACTCCCAGGAATCTATTGCAATGCTTACTTTGGATTGAGAGTGTCTGGATTCTTATGGACAAGTCAAGTTGCAGAGCTTTGTGTTTGAAAATGGAGAATGATGAAGATGATGTTACAGTGGTATAACAGGTGTTTGAATAGCTTCTATATGAGTTATAGAAGCTTTGTGGATGATTTAGAATGAAAACACACGAGTGGATTAGGTGTTTGAAGTTTAAGGTCAGAATTTGCAAACAATGGATGTTATGTAAGCAATTCTGACTTGGGAGAGTTTAAGAGGGTTAGAGGGCTTATTAAACTCGTGTATTAGCTTGCAAATACTTCCTCTATTTATAGAGAAAATATTTTAGAGGCTGAGAGGGCTTCATTTACAAAATCACATGTTATGGCTAGGTTAGATTGTACATGAAGAAAACTTGAAAAACATGGTTCCAATGTGAAGTACAGGGAAATATAAACGGGTTAGGCACTTTAAACATGTTGCTTCTGGATTTTGTGTGGAGTTTGTGCAAAGGGAGCAAGTGATAGGCTCAATGCATTGACTTTGTAATTAAAGCTAGCTTTACAAGAATGGAAATGTAACCTTTCTCCCAAAAATGGCAAAATGATTTGGACAATGCTTAAATTAAATGGACCATAGCTCAAAATTTTGTGTATACATTTAATTAGGGAGTTATTTGGAAGTTAAGACGCCTCAAAAGCAAGATTATGCAGCATGGCATGAGGATTTGTTCTTGAGCTCTTCACAAATATATCCTAAAATTCAATAATCAATGCCCAACTTCATCTCTTTGAATCTCTTAGCTCAAGCATGATAAAAATGTGTTCTTGGAAATTATGTAAATCTTGAAACATTGTCTACAACTTTCATGTTGACCACTTTGGTTAAATCAACTTGGAACTTGGTGAAAAATTGCCAAGAAGTTGGGACAAAAATTTGACCAAACTTGTTGAAAATTTCGCAAAGTGTTAGATAAAAATGCCATGACTTCATGTGCATATATCTCCTAATCCAAGCATTTTTTGGAGATCATTCATCAAGGACAAAGTTGTAGAATTCATCATGCTCTACAACTTTTATGTTGAAAGTTTTCCTTGAACCATCTTGTATCTTAGTGAAAAATGGTCATGAAATAGTGAATTTATTAAGGACAAAACACTTAGAGTTTTTATAAGTATTGGTAATTTTGAATTTTTGTTGACTTATTGATTCTTGTTGATCAGGCTTGACAGATTTGGATGTTTTGATGATTCTTGACCTTTGAAGTTCAAAGTTGACCAAAAAGTCAAAGTTTGACTTTTATGTGACAGTTGACTTTTCATCAGTTGATCTCAATTCTTCAACTATCAATATCTTGCACCTTTGGAAATGTCTTGAACCATATAATTAGGTCAAGATGTTTTGTTTGATTCCTTAACATCATGCTTCAAGTCATTAGGTCATGTACTAGGTCAAAAGTCAATGATCAGTCATTCTCAATCAAAACCTTAATTTGGTCAATTTTTCCCCTTTGATTATTTGAATGCTTTCCTTGAAGAATTATGATCAAACCTTGATCAAATGGTAAATATCACTTCAAAATTTTGATGTCGACAAAACATATTGAAGTTTGACTGTATATTGACCACAATTGACTTTATGTCCAATACAGTTGATTTTCAGTCATCTGAGCAATTGACTGGGCAAATATTTGTGATGAAAGACTTAAAAACTTGGTATGAGAAGTCTTGGAGACTTATGATGAACCATGAAAGTCACCTGGGGCATTAGAAGTCTAATTTTCCTTGAGAAAACCAAAACACCTAGTTGTGGACCCAGTGCTTAGGAGGTGAGCTTGTCTAATCAACTCTTGAGTATCCTTGAGCATTTGAGAACTTTTGTGAGAAATTTCTTGAAGAAAAAGGTAGGGAAACTTTTGGGGTACAACAACTTCCCCTTTTCAATATTCTTAAACATAAATAGTTAGATTGTCATGTTTGCCATTCGTGACTTGAAGGTGGAAGATGACTGAACACTTAAGTGCCTAGAAATTTGCACTCGTTTGTGCACGAAGTGATGTTGTTGGTTGACTATGCCGAAAATGGGCTTAAAGATGCCATTTGGAGAGATAATAAAGAGTTGTCAGAGATGGTCTTATAGATTACATCCAAAGTAACTGTTGATAGATAAATTAGACTAAGTCTACGCTAGACTTTAACTGGGAGAAGTATCAGAATAAATCTTTGGTCAATTTAATCTGATCCAGAAAAGGTCTACTAGAAGAAGTATCTAAATAAATCTTTGGTCGATTTAATATGAGCCAGGAAAGATCTACTGGAAAGAAGTATCAGAATAAATCTTTGGTCGATTTAATCTGAGCCAGGAAACGTTTATGCCTGTCTTTATTTGGAAGAAGTATCAGAATAAATCTTTGGTCGATTTAATCTGAGCCAGAAGATGTTTGCATCCGTCTTTAACTAGAAGAAGTATAAGAATAAATCTTTGGTCGATTTAATTTGAACCAGAAAATGTCTACTAGAAAAAGTATTAGAATAACTCTTTGGTCTATTTAATATGAGCTAGAAAAATTCTACTGGAAAGTATTGGATTAAATCTGATCCAGAAGATGACTATTGGAAGAAGCATCAAAATAAATCTTTGGTCGATTTAATCTGAGCCAGAAGATGTCTGAAGGAAGTATTCATCATGTAGATAGTCGCCCCGTATTGTTTTGGGAATTAATCTACAATCTGTTTTGAGAATTGTTGATGATATTCGTCTGTTGATTGATAATTCATGAAAAGGTAAAGATTTAGCTGTATGCAATGTTATGATGTATGAAATGCATTGCATAATGATGTTCTCAAAATAAATGAGACTGCGCTACATGCGTTTTGTATGCATATCATATGACGTATGAATGTGAAATATTGTGACGTGTATTTGTAAGCTCGTACTATATTATGTCTAGGAAAATAAATCCTGACTATTGCTGGGGATGAAGAGTATTTGTATCTTCAATCTTGTCTATAATACTTCCACTGAGGATTCTTGTCTTTTGTTTGAGGAAACTCCATTGGGGAATGTTGACTTCTACTTTGGGGAGAAGAGTTTTAGGAACATCGGTTGTTCATTGCTCTAATGGGGATTTTAATTCTTATATACCCTGACTAGGGATAAAAGAGATGGATAACCTTCTGATGCATCTGGGGAAATGTTAATTGTTATTCAGTCCGATTCTAAGTTTCGTAGTGATTCTTCAAGGATAGTGGTTGCCTCACTGAGGAGAGGAATTTTTTCAGTGATTCATAGAAATTTAAGGAATAGACTCAAACTAAGGAGACTGTAATCTGTTGGGGAAATAAACCATGTTGACGGAGAAGTATTCTGCTTAGGGAATAAACTCTCCTTGGGAAATTGGCTTTACAGTTTTCAAACTCAGTTGGGGAAGAGAATTTCTATGAACTATACTGATTGGACTTCCGTAAGTTGGGGAAAATGTGGGGAATGTATCCTTATTGGGGATGAATTTATGAAGATTACTCTGTGGGGATGATCTTATAGAAATGGCTCTGTGGGGATTCATGGACAGCTTGAACGTCATCCCAAACCCTAGAATCTTGAGTAAATGCTTATTTTTGTTCTTACGCATATACTTTTTAACGGTTAATCATGTTCAAATGCACATGTTCATTCAATTTTAGTCATTGGACGTTTTTGCAAGCAAAATAGAAAAAAATAAAAAGTTTGAACCTTCAGGTGTATTTGTATTGATAATTTTCCCATAAACAGGCGATTTTGTACAAAGTGAAAGCAAAATATATAGCTATGTGGAAATGATCTCATTGGGTTCCAACTCTACTATTTCCCATATGTCTTCGAATATCTCATCCCTTGCTGTTAGAAGAAGTTGATTGAATTGGTTGGCACCGTTTGAACTTGACGTTGGTAATAAAGCTTGTTGTAAGTGATCCAACGGGACATAATCGTACGCTTTTAATCCCTAACTTTTTCCTGAACCGCCCTTTCCAGTTTTCAGTCCACCGGGATACCCCTTTTTGCACAAGCTGCCTTTTCAGGTTTTCAACTTGCCGGGTGTAGAATCTTTTATATATATCCCTAATTTTTTCCTGAACCTTTTTGGTTCGCCAGGATGCCCTTATTTATGCCTAGGTCAGTCAACCCGAGCGGGTCATTTTTATGCATAGTATCTTTTGACTATGTCCACGTTCACAGGGTGTGGGAAATCTTCACAGTCCATGGTGGTAAGTATCATAGAACCGCCCAAAAATACTTTTTTGACAACAAACCATCCATTATGGTAGAACGATGTGCTTTACTACCAAATCACCAGCCTAATATACCTGATGCTTGATTTTCTTGTTGAATTCCTTGATCATACATTTCTTATACATCTGACCATGACAGATAGCCGCAAGCCTTTTCTCGTCAATCAAATTCAACTGATCTAACTTAGTTAGAATCCACTCGTCTTTGTCTAAGTCTGCATATTTCATAATCCTTAGAGAAGGAATTTGAACTTCAACAGGCAGGACAACTTCCATGCCATAGACCAAAGAGAATGGGGATGCCCTAGATGATGTTTGCGCTGAAGTGCGATAGCCATGAAGAGTAAATGGTAACATCTCGTGCCAGTATTTGTAAGTCACAACCATCTTTTGCATAATCTTCTTTATGTTCTTGTTGGCGGCTTCCAACCCGCCATTCATCTTTGGTCTGTATGGAGAACATTTGTGGTGTTTGATTTTGAACCGCATGTAGATTTTAGTGATCATAGTGTTGTTAAGGTCCGCACCATTGTTTATGATGATTCTCTCAGGGATGCCATACCGACGGATGAGGTTATGCTTAATGAAATGAGCCACAACACTCTTGGTAACAGAGGCGAACGAAGTCACTTCAACCCATTTTGTGAAGTAGTCAATGGCGACGAGAATAAAGTGATATCTGTTAGAAGCATTAGGTTTGATTTCTCCGATCATATCAATGCTCCATATTGGGAATGGCCAAGGAGTAGTCATGATGTTCAAAGGAACTAGAGGCACATGAACCTTATCAGCATAGATTTGACATTTATGACAAGTTCTCGAGTGGTGGTGACAGTCAGTTTCCATGGTCGACCAATAGTAACCTGCTCTCAAGATTTTCTTAGCCATAATATGCTCGCTGGAGTGAGTACCAAAGATGCCTTCCTGCATATCCTCCATATTTTTCTATGCTTCCTTCTTGTCCATACAACGAAAAAGAATTGAATCGTGGTTGCGCCTGTACAGAATTCCATTGCTCGAGAAGAACTTAACTGATAACCTCCATAGGAATTTCTTGTCATTGATTTATGCTTCTTCAGGGTATTCTTGAGCCTCAAGATACCTTTTTACTTCATGAAACCAAGGCTTCTCTCATACTCCATCAGTATCAATTTCGTAGCAGTGTGCAGGTTCATAAAATCTTTCAATGGTAATTATGGAAACCTCGTTGTCCCATCTAAGCTTGAACATGGATGACATGGTAGCTAAGGTATCCTCCAATTGATTCTCTTCCCTTAGGGTGTGCTCAAAGGTAATCTATTCAAAGTACGAAACCAAGGTTAGCACATGATCTAGGTGAGGAATAAGATTCAGATGTTTCATGTCCCATTCTCCCTTAACCTGACTGATTACCAATGCTGAATCCCCATATACGCTCAGGAATTTGATTCTTAAGTCAATAGCAGCTTTAAGGCCCAAGATGCACGCTTCGTACTCATCCATATTGTTGGTGTAGTCAAAGTAAAGTATGGAAATCAAAGGGGTATGGAAACCTGTGGGGGAAGTGATCACATCACCTATGTCAATCCCAAGTGCATTTGAAGCTCCTTAAAAAACCATAGTCCATCGGGATCATATCTTAAATCCTTCATACGGTACAGGTTCTTCAAAATTTGTAACTAGCATAATATCCTCGTTCGAGAATTCGAAGTTCATAGATTGATAGTTGTCTATAGCTTGATGTGCCAAATGATCAACTAGTACACTCCCTTTGATTTCTTTTTGAGTGGTTTACTGAATGTCTTACTCTGTTAAGATCACTTGCCATCAGGTTATTCTTCCGGGGAGAGTTGGCTTCTTAAATATGTACTTGATGGGATCCATTTTAGAGATCAAAAGAGTAGTATGAGTTAACATATATTGTCTTAGTCGGCGTGCAGCCCATGTCAAAGCGCAGTAAGTTTTCTCGAGAAGTGAATATCTTGTTTCACAGTTGGTAAACTTTTTGCTAAGGTAGTATATTGCATGCTCTTTTCGACCAGACTCGTCATGTTTCCCCAGCACACACCCCATTGAATTTTCTAGCACTTTTAGGTACATGATTAGAGATCTTCCTTCAACTGGTGGCATCAAAATTGGAGGTTCTTGTAAGTACTCCTTGATTTTATCAAAATCCATTTGAAAATCGTCGTTCCATCTGAATACTTGATCTTTCTTCAGCAGCTTGTGATTGGATCACAAGTAGCAGTCAAATGAGAGATGAATCGGGAAATTTAGTTTAGTCGTCCTAAGAAACCTCTGACTTCTTTCTTGGTACGAGGAGTCGGTATTTCTTGAATAGCTTTGAATTTTGCAGGGTCAACTTCAATACCTTTACCACTGACGACGAAACCTAGTATTTTTCCAGACCTCACCCCAAAGGTTCATTTTTTGGATTCAGCCTTAGCTGTTACTTTTTCATCCTTTCAAATACCTTGTGCAGATGACCAAGATATTTTTCCTCGGTTTGTGATATGGCTATCATGTCGTCCACGTAGACTTCTCTCTCATGGTGAATCATGTCATGAAATAATTCTACCATGGCACGTTAATAAGTTGACCCTGTGTTCTTCAACCCAAAAGGCATGACCTTGTAACAGAATGTGCCCCACTGTGTGATGAAAGTAGTTTTCTCCATGTCTTCAAGCACCATCTTGATCCAATTATAGCCCGAAAAACCATCCATGAAGGAGAATACCTTGTGCTGAGCAGTGTTATCAACCAAGACGTCAATATATGGAAGTGGAAAGTCATCTTTGGGGATTTCCCTATTTATATCCCTGTAATTTACACACATACGTACCTTACTGTCCTTCTTTGGCACTGGAGCAACATTGGCAACCCAATGAGGATATGATGTCACTACTAATAACCCTGCATTGAACTGTTTCATGACCTCGACTTTGATCTTTTCGAACATCCCGGGACGCATTCGACGAACTTTATGTTTAATTGGAGAACAACCCTCTTTCATTGGCAGATGGTGAACCACAATATTTGTATCGAGTCCTGGCATGTCTTCGTCTGACCAAGAAAATAACTCAACATATTTATGCAACATCTGAATCAATCTTCTCTTAACACTGTCTTCCAGGTTGGCGCCAATCTTGACCTCCTTCCTATCTGTCTCAAAACCCAAGTTTACCTCCTCGACCAGCTCTTCATGTGGTTGGATAGCATTTTCTTCTTGCATTAAGAGTCTAGAAAGTTCTCTGGGTTTCTCACAATCTTCCTCCCATTCGTCTTTGGTTTGGTAGATTGGATTTTCAAAGTCATAAACGATAATAGCAGAATTGTTATCAACGAGATCCAGAGTGGATGGGGATCTGCAATGTAGTGTGTGGGTGTGTGTAAGAACACTTATCTATTTAAAAGTGCAAATAAAGTAAAAGAAAGAAAGAGAACACAAAATTTGAATGCAAAACATCCAATGTTTTCATTAAATGAAAATATGACATATGAAATGACAACCCTTAACACATGGACCATTGTGCCCCGGGAAAAACACAAGGTTTAAAGTCATTGTTTAAAGAGAAGTTACATAACAAAATTTATTAAAGTGATAAAAACATAAATAGCTATTACTCTTGGCTGAAGGAGATTGGTATAAAGTCTTTAGTCTACTAGTTGTTGAGTCCACCGCCAATGGTAGGGAATATCCAGTTTTCCAAGTCACCATCAATATCAGTGTCTTCCAGAGAATTGACTTCATTATTGCTAATACGGAAAGGTGGTCCTCTAGCACGAAAACGTTGAACCTCCTTCTAAGCCTTTGAGGAGAAACCGAATCCAAATTTTTCAGATTTGTAGGGGATATCAGGAAGCTACCCCCAAACAGTACAATCACCTTCTTCTATCACATCCCTAGCATTCTTTAGAGAAGACATTCTTGGTGCGTCTTTGGTAATCTTGGGAGTAGCTTTAGAAATGGAAATCGTTGGAGGGATTAATTCAAATGTCTGACAGGGAGTTTCAATGAATTCACCATCCATTTCAACATATTTGAAAGAATTCAAATGACTGACCATATATTCTTCTTCTTCGCAGACTGTAACGATCTTCCCTTTTACCGGGTACTTCAATTTTTGATGTAGGGTGGAGGTAACAGCGCTTGGCCCATGAATCCAGGGGAGTCCTAGCAAACAGGAATAAGTCGGGCGAATATCTATTACATAAAAAGTGGAGTTGAAAACCTGAGATCCCACCTTGATTGGAAGATTAACTTCTCCGAGCACCATCCTTTTTGACCCATCAAAGGCTCTTACCAAAATAACGTTGGGTTTTAGCACCAGCCATTTGCAGCCCAATCTATCCAGAGCACCTTTTGGTGATGCATTCATAGAAGAACCTGTATCGACTAACACATACGCCAAAGTAGTGCCCTTACACTCAATAGAGATGTGAAAGGCCTTGCTATGATTCTTCCCCATTCGAGTTAAGTCAGCATTAGAAAAGCCTAAACCATTATCAGCTGTTAAGCTTGCAACATAATCCTCAAATTGATCAGCACAGTTCTTTTGTGGTACAGGAGCATTCTTCAGAAACATTAACAAAGCTTGAGGATGGGCTTCAGAGCATAATAAGAAGGACAACATGGATATCTTGGAGGGTGTCTACCCCCAATTGTTCAAATATTTTGTGGTCACTTTTACGAATGATCTTCAGTATCTCTTAGATCTCTTGTCTAGAGGAGTCTTCAATTGTAACATCTTTTGAGGGTGCCTCTGTCTGGGTAGGCTCAATCACTTTTTCTTTGCCCTGGGCTTCATCAGTTGACCCAGCATCAGGAATATGAACAGGTATTGTGTTGGTTTTTGGAGGAGAGATCTTCGGGGAGAAAACTCTTCCTATTCGGGTAACTTTACTAGTTCTGACAATATTTTCAACATTGAGATTGATAACTTCAGAATCTTCATCTTCGGTAATCCATGGCTCTTTCTTGACACAATGATAATAAACTTCTGCCCCATAGTTCCAAGGAACAACCTTGTTAGAGGAATAGGGGACTGGCCCCGGTGCGGTGATGATCAGGGGAGCCACTCTTGGCTCAGTAGGAATCCTCATAGGGCCTCTAGAGGTGATCTTTATAGGAGTATTGGAAATTGTGATCATAGAAACATCTTTAAGTCTCAGCTCTTGAGATATACTTTCATGAAAAATATTCATGGATGGAGTTTTCTTGAACAGAATTTCATGGCTATCAATCAAGCGTTGATTACCCTTTTTTAGCCACACACAACCATTAGTTTAGGAAGCACAATGATAACAATTTTTAGGATAACCCGGAAATAAACTGGCTCGTAACAGATTCTTCTTAACGGTCATCAAGGGAGTGGTCAAGTCACTTATAGTGGAGACATAGGAAACATCATCAATAGCATTAACACCCTTACCATGACTGGGCATGGGCACAGTAATCAAATTAGGGGTTTCGGGAGGATCAAATTCAATTTCCTTTTCATCAATCATGTCTTGGATTTTTCTTTTTAGGGCCCAGCAATTATTGGTGTCGTGCCCAGGACTATTAGAATGGAATGCACACCTTGCATTTGGGTTATACTTTGGAGATGATGTGTTGGGATTCTGAGGAGGATCCCGCAGTGTTATCAATTTTGCTTTCAACAGATGTTGTAATGCTTTAGCCAATGGCATATTAATCCTTATGAACTACCTCCTCGGAGCATATGACCTATATTGATTGCCCAATTGTTGTGGTCAAACAGATGTTTGATTAGAGATTAACACAGCCCCTACAGACTGATGACAAGCATTCTTACTACGACTCCTCTGGCCATAGAAAGCATTGGTTTCTTTCTTTCCAATGAATGGTTTCTTCACAGTACTAGAGGATTCTCCCATCTGAATATGCCTGCTCTTGATACGATTTTCAACCCGCTCACCAGTCAAAATCAACTCAGTAAATCCTGATGAAGAACTCCCGATCAGGAAATTAAAGAATGGACTCGTCAGAGTGCCCATGAACATGTCTTCCAATTCCTCGTTAGTCAGAGGAGGTTGCACCCTTCCAACCATATCCCTCCATTTTTTAGCATACTCCTTAAAGCCTTTGTTCGACCCCATAGTCATACTTTGTAATTGCACATGAGTTGGTGCAAGGTCAGCATTGTATTGCTATGGTTTGTAGAAGGAAGCAACCAAGTCCTCCCAAGAACAGATATTAGTCCCTTCTAGTTGATAGAACCATTTCAGCTGAGTACCGATCAAACTTTCTTAAAAGAAGTGGACCCACAGTTTTTGGTCAGTGGTATGGGGTTGAATCTTTCGGACATATGACCTCAAATGGAGTTTGGGACAAGAGGCCCCATCATATCTAGCAAATACAATGACCTTGAACTTATGGGGGCTTGACTACCCCTGGGATCACGCCTAAGTCCCCAAAGTCCAATCTGGTCACTTTTTGAATTTCCACGGCTTTGAGCCGGTCTTCTAACTGCTTATATTTGTCATCCGCGAGAGGGTACTGGTCGTCGGAGTAGTCTTCATCCTCAGATATATAGTTATTTCCACCCCTAGCCCTAGTTATTCTAACACCCTCTTCTTGAATGTCTTCTTCTTCAGAGGAAACCTCTTCTACTTGAGCCAGTTGGGTAGGACCTTTAAAGCTTCTCCCCCATGTTGAGGATAACATCCCACTTCTTAGTCTTCTTTTTCGTGACGAGGAGCGCCTTCATCTCTTGTTTCCCTTTGGCTAGTTTCAGGAGAGTCTCTTGAAACTGTGCATGTTGAGTTTGCATATATTTTACAGTTTGCTTGAGAGCCATCTTATAATAAAATAAACAGTAAATAGATGAGGAAACCTGTATCAAAAAACCTACTTATGAAATGATGCATGGTATTTGGATGCAATGTTTTCAAGGACCTTAGAAGATTTAAATTTGCTAGCCAAAAAAGGAAACAGAAACAAAGATTGCATTAATAAGTTCAAAAATTACAGTTACCCATTGGGCTTACAACGAAAAAGGAAAAGGGTCTCAAAGAGACAACAAAATGAACTCCTAAACCTAAGACTCAAGTCTCCCACGGACGCTTCCTCATCGTGTCGATGTATGCATTAAGGGTTTTCTCCTTGTGAAGTCGCTTTGTGAGCTCTAACACATTCTTCTCGCTTTCATAGAATTGAGCGTCAAAAGGTGTCTCGTTCTCCCTTGAGTTGAATCCAGGAATTCTATAACTCTTCGAGGTCAGTAGGCATGTCTGGATGGAGAATGTTATAAGGAATATCCCCTTCGACAATGGGCTTTATAATCACTAGTAGGATAGCGGGATATGGCATCATGAGGTTTTGGGCGCGAGCTCGTACCCATTTGAGATAAGGCTCCATAGGAATGGAATTATTATTTCCCAAAGTATTGCTATCAATCTTGTTTACCATGGCATAAGCTCGTACAAACCTTTAATGATAAGATTGAAAATTGTTCTCATAGTCGAACATATTACCCTGGATAAGGGCGTCATGAGGACCATCTCTTCGAGCGTAACCAAACTGACTAAGAGCAAGATAAGGGTTGTAAGTAATACCTCCCCTAATGCCAAGGAGAGGAACATTATGGAATTCCCCATAGCTATTTATGATAGTAACATCTTTCAGAGATCGGGAACACCATTAAATATCTGAATGAGAGACCGACATTATCCTTTGAGACCACCTCAAACCTTGTTCATTCTTCAACACTGATCGGGGAAGGTGCAAAATAAACCACCTAGATAGAAACGGTATGCAACACATAATATCCCATCTCTTCCTCATAGTACGAGTCTGAAGAGAATGCAGAATATCTCCAAGCAAAGTAGGCACAGGGTTAAGATAAAGGAAAATTTTAACAACATTCACATCAATGAGTTGGTCTGGATTAGGGAATAGCACCAAACCATAGATCAATAAAGCCAAGATTTCTTCGAAATCTTGAAAACTCATAGCCTCCAAAACTAGTCGAGCCTTCTCTAACAGAAATTTAGCTAGAAAACCCTTGACTCCACTCCTTGTTTTCCAATTAGCTACAATGTCAGACCGCTTTAGATATATGACTGTTGCAATTTCTTCAGGTTGTGGATTTCTCTCTCTCTAAACCAGTGAAAGGTATTTGATTGAGAATAGGTATTTCCAGTAATTGAGAAAACTCCTCCATTGCGGGTACCAACTGATAATCGGGAAAGGTGAAACAGTGATGTACTGGATCAAAGAACTGGAATAGAACGCTCATCATATCTTCTTTAAAACCCAAGGTAACCAAACTGAGTAGTCAACCACGCCTTTGATGAATGGAGAACTTTTGGGAACCCTTGAGACTAACTTCTTAAGTTGAAAAGGTATCTTCACAAAATTGATTCGGATAGTGTTTTTGCAAGCGGAAGCCATAACCTACAAAACAGAACATTGATAAATCCCTAGGTCCTTGAAATGGTTAGTGAAAATGATATGACATGAAATCATGATGTTATGATGTCATGTTCGAACAATTAATCATACACAAACAAAGCACATAAGGTCTTAGGTTAAAGCTTGCATGGAGTTTACAGGTATGTACCCTCTTGAAGTTTTAGTTGGCTCAACCTATCCTAAAAGAAGTAACCAGGTTCTAGGAGCCTCAATATCACTGATCTTTCTTCTTGGGCATTGTTTCAGCACAAGCATCATAACTGCGACTGAAATATCTCGATAGTTCGATCTCAATGAGTGTATTATCGAGTATTAACCAAATTTAGTCTACACCAAAACCAGCTATCTCACTACTTTTTAATGGCTAAGTTATTCAACTAAGGTTCTATAGTCAGTTAGTGCTTTATGACACCATACAGTGGCCCCATATTCTCCTTGGTTTAACTCAAGGGACACCGGTACCAACAAATGTTTCACACTAATGTAGCCATCGCTTCAACCATATTGGTCTACACCGTACAGTTTTCACGATCTATTGCTACTTACATAAAATTCCCCAAATCCGAGTATAGGATCTATACAAGAAATAAACCCAAGCAAGATCCCAAAATGTAAAGAAAACAAGGCAAACAAGTAAAGCAATAAAGGTGATCTAGCTTTTAAGGTAACCCCACTTTTATTAAATTCCCCAGCAGAGTCGCCAGTTCTGTAATACGGTGGGAGAACTGACTTGAGGGTTTTGCATTTTATTGCAAAATATTGTAGATAGAAAGAGTCATCACTGACTTTTCTTTTATCCAATAAAGGAAATGGTGAAAAGAACATGAAAGACCTTTTGAGACTTTTCTTGAGTTCGAAGGGTAGGTTATGAAAAGGGAAGGTGTTAGCACATTTTTCATCAGTAGTTATCTATGGGCTCTTAATTTCTAGCTCACTTTGAAATTCTTTGTGTATGTGTATGTTTGAAAATATTTTGAAAATACCTAAGTGGGGAAATTTTGTAATGATTCTCGTATTGTTGTGAATGTATACAAAATGTTTGTTTTGAAAGTATTTGTAGAAAGGAAGTGTTTTTTAAAGTGCTTTGGAAATGCCAATGTAAGGCAATTTTGTAATGACTCTCGTATCGTTGACAATGTATACAAAATATTTGTTTTGAAAAGTGTTTTGAAAATGTGTGGTGTAACGATTGTTTTTGTTTATGAGCAAATGATTACGAGTGATCTACCTACTCAAAAAAGTCTTAGTTGTGTTTCCTCCTCCTTTAGATAGTGATGTCCTACCATTAGTTAGTAGAAAGCCCTATCATTTAATGTGAGGGATAGGCGTGGGTCATCGTACAGTCATAGAAGGAAACTTGTAAGACACTTTAGCAATTGTCGTAAGGGACTAAGATCGTTTATCGAAGGCAACATCGAGGGACTATGATCTTTTAATCAAGGGTCTTTTTCTAAAGCATCCCACGTTCGAGAGACATGACTATTTCTATCTGAGAAAATAAGTGAGGTTAACCCTAGAGGTGCATATGTGCAAAGTGTGTTCAATTTAATTATTTGTCTTGGATTAGGGTTTTTGCTATTTTTGGTTTTAGTCTTGTCATACAAACCCTAATTACTAACAATAATAAGGAAATCGATAAATTATGGAAATTAAATGTCCTATGCTATTACAATGCTTCGGGGATGGGGGTATACGTTTATGAATGGAGAAGGAAAGCAATAAACCCTAATTTGTCTATTACAAGTGCTTGAGCAATTTCAATAATTGGGGAATAAAGACGAAAGATAAAATGTGTAAAGATAGTAAGAAAAGGAGAATGTTTTAAGAAACCCTAAAAACATTTCTAGGTATTTAGAAAATAAATTTTTTTTTATTGTTTAGAAAGTTATTTGAGACGTGAGATAAAAATTAGACCTAATTCTATTATACAAATTAATTATTTATAAGAAAATAAGATGTGATTAAATAAACCCTTATAATCAAAATTAATTTAATTAAAGTAAACCCTAATGAAATCTAAATAATTTATAAAATGTTTTTGGTGTTTTATTTAGGAAAGAAATTTTATAATACAAACCTTAATTATAATTAATTAAAAAAATCAAAGTGATTGAAATAAAGTTCATTTGTCAAGAATTAAATTAATGGATTAGAAACCTAAATCTAATTTTTATATTGTTCTAATTAAATAAAAATAATTTTAAAAGAGAAAAAGTTAATAATGAACAAAAAGAAATAAAATGGGCCTGAACTTTAAAAGTAAAAAGGGGGTGTTATCAAGCAAAAACAAAAATCCCATAACTACAAAGTCCAGGCGCTTCCTGATTCAATGTAGCTAGCCTTTGATGGATCATGGTGGACAGGCGCGATTGAAGCATTGGATTTGTCTGCATGATGATCTGATGGTTGTAGCATTAGGATGTACCACGCGCACACTTACCTTTCTTGCACCTGATTAACAAAGGAAATGTTGAAAAATAAAATGCCAGAAGCAGGGATCGAACCACTTCCCTGGCACACTAACACCTTACACATACACACGCTTCCCACTGGGGTGGCTGTTTCTTCCGGTTATGAAACATCCACCAATCAATATAATATAAACTTGTTTTCAAATTTTTGAAAAGCCCACTTCTTCTTCTTCCTCGCGCCAGACCTCAACATCACCATTCTTGATTTTTCAAACTCTGCCATTTCTCAATCATTTTTAAAAATGTAAACACAAAAGTTACTTGTTTTTCACCACGAATCCAACCATGCCATTAACATAAGCTAACACTCAAATATTGATGTGACTTTTTATGGTACCAAACAGAACCCTAATATTTCAGAAATTTAAAATCCAAAATTCGCATCACTCAGGAAAGATAAATGAAATGTAAGCACATGGTTAGCTTCAGGGCAATGATGTCTACATTTTTTATTCAGAAAGTAAACATTAATGATACTTGTGTAGAAAGTTCAAACTTTAGAAAACTTACCTCAAAAGTGAGAATCATGTTTGATGTTGGAGCACTCATGAAGGTGTTATGATGATCTGGATAGCTTTACTAAACTCCCAGGAAGCTATTGCAATGCTTACTTTGGATTGAGAGTGCTTGGATTCTTCTGGACAAGTCAAGTTGCAGAGCTCTGTTTTTGAAAATGGAGTATCATGAAGTTGATGTTACAGTGGTATAACAGGTGTTTGAATAGCTTCTATATGAGTTATAGAAGCTTTGTGGATGATTTAGAATGGAAACTCACGAGTAGATTAGGTGTTTGAAGTTCAAGGTCAGAATTTGCGAACAATAGAGGTTTTGTGTACAATTCTGACTTGGGAGAGTTTGAGATGGTTAGAGGGCTTATTGAACTTCTGTCTTAGATGGAAAATACTTCCTCTATTTATAGAGAAAAGTTTTTAGAGGCTGAGAGGGCTTGGTTTACAAAATCATATGTTATGGCTAGGTTGGGTTGTACATGAAGCAAACTTGAAGAACATGGTTCCAATGTGAAGTACATGGAAATCTAAAGTGGTTAGGTACTTTAAACATGTTACTTCTGGCTTTTGTGTTGGGTGTGTGTAGACGGAGTAAGTGAGAGGTTCAATGCATTGACTTTGTGATTAAAGCTTGCTTTACAAGAATGGAAATGTAACCTTTCTCCCAAAAATGGCAAAATGGTTTGGACATTGTTTAAATCAAATGGACCATAGCTCAAACGTTTGTGTAAACATTTAATTATGGAGTGATTTAAACGTTAAGAGGCCTTGAAAGCAATATTATGCATCATGGCATGAGGATTTTTTCTTGAGCTCTTCACAAATATGATCTATAATTCAAGAATAGACGTCTAATTCATCTCTTTGAATCTCTTAGTTCAAGCATGATAAAAATGTTTTCTTGGACATTTTGGAAAGCTTGAAATATTTTCTACAACTTTCATGCTGACCACTTTGGCTAAATCAACTTGGAACGTGGTGAAAAATTGCCAAGAAGTTGGGACAAAAATATGACCAAACTTGTTAAAAATTTCTCTAAGTGTTAGATAAAAGTGTCATGACTTCATGGGCCTATATCTCCTAATCCATGCATTTTTGGGACATCATTACTCAAGGAAAAAGTTGTAGGATTCGTCATGCTCTACAACTTTCATGTTGAAATTTTTTCCTTGAATCATCTTGTATCTTAGTGAAAAATGGTCATGAAGTAGGGAATTTATTAAGGGCAAAACACTTTAAAATTTTCAAAGTATTGGAAATTTTGAAATTTTGTTAACTTTGTGATTCTTGTAGATCAAGCTTGACAAATTTGAATGTTTTAATGATTCTTGACCTTTGAAGTTCAAAGTTGACCAAAAAGTCAAAGTTTGACTTTTGTGTGACCGTTGACTTTTCATCAATTGATCTCAATTCTTCAACTATCAATCTCTTGCACCTTTGGAAATGTCTTGAACCATGTAATTATGTCAAGATGTTGTGTTTGAGTTCTTAATATCATGATTCAAATCATTAGGTCATGTACTAGGTCAAAAGTCAATGATCAGTCATTCTCAGTCAAAACCCTAATTTGGTCAATTTTGCCCCCTTGATGATTTGAATGCTTTCCTTGAGGAATTATGATCAAACCTTAATAAAATGGTGGATATCACTTCAAAATTTTGATGTTGACAAAAAATCTTGAAGTTTGACCGTATATTGACCATAGTTTATTTCCAGTCATCTGAGCAATTGACTGGGAAAATTTGTGATGCGAGAATTAAAACTTGGTATGAGAATTCTTGGAGACTTATGATGAACCATGAAAGTCACTTGGGGCATTATAATTCCAATTTTACTTGAGAAAACCAAAACCCTAATTGTGGACCCAGTGCTTAGGATGTGAGCTTGTTTGATCAACTCTTAGGTATCCTTAAGCATATGAGAAATTTTGTGAAAATGTCTTGAAGAAAAAAGGAGGGCAAATTTTAGGGTACAACAGCTGCCCCTGTTCATTCTTCTTAAACCTGAAGAGTTAGATTGACATGTCTGCCATTCGTGACTTAAAGGTGGAAGATGATTGAACACTTAAGTGCCCAAAAAATTTCACTCGCTTGTGCACAAAGTATTGTTGTTGGTTGACTATGCCGATAACGGGCTTAAAGATGCCATTTAGAGAGGTAATGAAGAGTTGTCGCAGATGGGCTTATAGATGCCATTCAAAGTAATTGTTGATAGAGAAATTAGACTAAGCCTACACTAGACTTTAAATAGGAGAAGTATCAGAATAAATCTTTGGTCAATTTAATTTGAGCCAGAAAAGGTCTACTGGGAGAAGTATCAGATTAAATCTTCGGCCAATTTAATATGAGCCAGGAAAATGTCTATTGGAAGAAGCATCAGAATAAATCTTTGGTCAATTTAATCTGAGCCAAAAAATGTCTATTGGAAGAAGTATCAGGATAAATCTTTGGTTGACTTAATATGAGCCAGGAAAGGTCTACTGGAAGAAGTATCAGAATAAATCTTTGGTTAATTTAATATGAGCCAGAAGATTTTTGTGTCCGTCTTTAAATGGAATAATTATTAGAATAAATCTTTGGTGGATTTAATCTGAGCCAGAAAATGTCTACTGGAAGAAGTATCAGAATAAATCTTTGGTCGATTTAATATGAGCCAGAAAATGTCTACTGAAAGAAGTATTGGAATAAATCTTTGGTCGATTTAATTTGATCCAGAAGATGTCTAATGGAAGAAGTATCAAAATAAATCTTTGGTTGATTTAATCTGAGCCAGAAGATGTCTGTAGGAAGTATTCATCATGTAGATAGTCACGCCGTCTTGTTTTGGGAATTAATCTACAATCTGTTTTGAGAATTGTTGATGATATTCGTTTGTAGATTGATCCTTCATAAAAAGGTAAAGAGTTAGTTGTATGTAATGTTATTATGTATGAAATGCATTGCATAATGATGTTCTAAAAATAAAAGAGATTGTGCCACATGCTTTTCGTATGCATATGATATGACGTATGAATGTGAAATATTGTGAAGTGTATTTATAAGCTAGTGTTGAATTTTGTCTGGGAAAATAAATCTCTGACTATTGCTAGGGATGAAGAGTATATGTATCTTCAATCTTGTATAGAATGCTTCCACTAAGGATTATTGTCTTTTGCTTGAGGAAACTCCACTGGGGAATGTTGACGTCTGCTTTGGGGAGAAGAGTTTTAGGAACACTGGTTGTTCCTTGCTCTACTGGGGAATTTAATTCTTATATACCATGACTGGGGATAAAAGAAATGGATAACCTTCTAACGCGTCTGGAGAGAATAATGTTAACTGGTATTTGGTTCCGTTCCAGGTTTCATAGCGATTCACCAGGGATAGTGGTGGCTTCACTGAGGAGGGGAATTTTGTCGGTGATTCGTAGAAATTTGAGGAGTAGACTCAAACTTAGGAGACTGTAATCTGTTGGGGAAATAAACCCTGTTGATGGAGAAGTATTTCGCTGAGGAAAAAAACTCTCTTGGGGAAACTAGCTTTACAGTTTTCAAACTCAGTTGGGGAATAGAATTTCCATGAACTGTATTGATTGGAATTCCGTAGGTTGCGGAAAATGCGAGGAATGTATCCTTATTGGGGATTAATTTGTGAAGATTACTCTATGGGGATGATCTTATAGAAGTGGCTCTATGGGGATTCATGGACAGCTTAAACATCATCCCAACCCCTAGAATCTTGAGTAAATGCTTATTTATGTTCTTACACATATATTTGTTAACAGTTAATCATGTTCATATACATATGTTCATTCAATTTTAGTCATTGGTAGTTCTTGCAAGCAAAACAGAAAAACAAAAAGTTTGAACCTTAAGGTGTATTTGTATTGATAATTTGCCCATAAACAGGCGATTTTGTACAAAGAGACGGAAATCCCAGTAAGAGGAAGTCGTCTTGAAATAAAAGAGTACAAATTAAAAGAAAAATATATAGCTATGTGGAAATGGTTGCGTTGGGTTCCAACTCTCCTATTGTCCTTATGTCTTCGAACATCCCATACCTTGTTGTCAGAAGAAGTTGATTGAATCTATTTGCACTGTTTGAACTTGACGTTGGTAATAAAGCTTGTTGTAAGTGATCCAACAGGACATAATCGTACTCTTTTAATCCCTAACTTTTGCCTCGACCGCCCTTTCGGGTTTTCAGTCCACCGGGTTACCCCTTTTTTCCTAAGCCGCCTTTTTAGATTTTCGACTTGACTGGTGTACAATCTTTTATATATATATTCCTAATTTTTGCCCGAACCATTTTGGTTCGCCAGGATGCCCTTATTTTTTCCTAGGCCAGTCAACCTAGTGGGTCGTTTTTATGCGTAGTATCTTTTGACTATTTCCGCGTTCACAGGGTGTGGGAAATCTTCACCGTCCATGGTGGTTAGTCTCATAGCACCGCCCGAAAATACATTTTTTGACAACAAATGGCCCTTCGTAAGTGGGAGTCCATTTTTCCCCTTGCATCACCTTATGGTAGAATAATGCGCTTTACTACCAAATCACCAGCCTGATATACCCGATGCTTGATCTTCTTATTGAATGCCTTGATCATACGTTTCTGATACATCTGACCGTGACAAACAGCCGCAAGCCTTTTCTCGTCAGTCACATCCAACTGATCCAACCTAGTATTAATCCACTCGTCTTCGTATAAGTCTATATCTTTCATAATCCTCGGAGAAATACTTATAATGTTTTGAGTTCAAACAAGGCTTTCTTAGAAAATCAAGCTCTGATTATTGATGCTAGCTTTAAGTAGACTTCCCAAAGAGCATTGCGAGACCTGAATCACTCAAAAATACCAAGTATTGAAAAAGTTATGGCCTTGTGAAGTTGGTGAAAATTCATGAGGTGACCTATAATATTTTGAATTCTTAGGGAATCTTCCACTCATTTTCAAGCTATTTACCAAGTTATGATCTTTTGAAGTCACATAAGGAAATTTGATGGCCTCTTTAGAGGACTTGTGATCTTTCTTCATCATTAGGCATCTTCCACACAAAATTTTCTTGAAACTCTTAAAGTGATTAGTTAATAACCCTTTAAAGAGAAGCATATATTTGGAATCACTCAAAAATATCAAAATATGAATAAGATATAACCCTTAGAAGTTCAAAATCCTAGCTCCTCCAGCACCAAAATGACTTGGAAACCCCTTTCAATTTTGACAAACTTTCTTGCATAATTACTTTTTCCATGTGAATAGAAGTTATTGTGGATGACAACAAGAACCCGTAGCAACAATAACCACTTCCAAATGTTAAGAATTTATAGAGTTGTGCACTTGTGATCAAGGAATCAAAAAATTGTCCAATTAGGTCAAACTTCTTCAATCAAACCTTGCATCTTTTGACTTTCTTTGACAAATTAAGGCATGATGAATCATAGTAGACCTTATCATGATATTAATTTAAAGCATCTTCAATGATGAAACTTTAATCTCACTTAAGTTTTATTCAAGAAGGCATGGAAACAAACTCATGAACCTATGAATCAACTAGAGGAAATGTATTGTGCCCTCGCCTATAGTGTCATCAATTAGAGCAAACATTCATTGCATTTGTTAGTTAAAAGTTAACCAATACCAAACATATATGATCATAATATACAAATCAAGGTACTTAGTAATTTCTCATGAGCAAACCTATAGGTAGGGAGAAGAGACAAACCCTAGTGTGATCTTGTTGTGATTGAGTTGACATGAGATGATAGAGGAATCTTAGGGGCAAGAATTGGGGTATAACATCTGCCCTTATTTAAGTGTCTTCTATCCGGAGATACGAAGGTTAAAATCTTTGTGTCGATGCGATTAAAGATACTTAAATATATAAAAACCATATTTTTGGCCCTAAGAGACCATGCAATGTTTATGATTGTGCATGCAAACAAACAGATCCAAAGGTGACACGGGACACCACAAGGGAAACAGAAAATAAAATAAAGGATCAAAAGGAAAATTAGACCAGGAAAATAAATCACTGGTGAACAAAAGACTTGACTCTATTGGGATAAAGCCCAAGGAGGAGATAAAGCAACATCAACTCAAATATTATGGAGAGAAAGTAAAGGATAACCGTGATCGACAGATAACTGTAAACTATCCACTCACTGAGAAGATAGCAAAAAAAGTAACGTCGACTCACAGGGAATGGTAAGATAATACTGATAAACACCGATATTAGGGTAGGTCACGAATGACCAGCATCAATACTTATGACTGGAAACATACAAATTCTTCAGATCAAAGTGAGTCTCAATGACGAACTATCTCCCATAATTACGAGACTACCATTCATCAGAGTAACAAATATCAACAACGAACTATCTACCATAATGAAGAGACTACCATTCATTGGAGTAACAAAAATCAATAACGAACTATCTCCCATAATGACGAGATTACCATTAATTGGAGTAACAAAATCTCAACAACGAACTATCTCCCATAATGAAGAGACTACCATTCATCGGAGTAAAAAATCTCAACAATGAACTATCTCCCATAATGAAGAGACTACCATCCATTGCAGTAACAAATCTCAATAATGAACTATCTCCCATAATGACGAGACTACCATCCATTGGCGTAACAAATCTCAACAAAAAACTATCTCCCATAATGACGAGACTACCATCCATTGGAGTAACAAATCTCAACAATGAACTATCTCCCATAATGACGAGACTACCATCCATTGGAGTAACAAATCTCAAAAACAAACTATCTCCCATAATGACGAGACTACCATCCTTGGAGTAACAAATCTCAACAATGAATTATCTCCCATAATGACAAGACTACCATCCATTGGAGTAACAAATCTCAATAATGAACTATCTCCCATAATTAAGAGACTACCTTTCATTGGAGTAACAAATCTCAAAAATGAACTATCTTCCATAATGACGATACTACCATTCACCGGAGTAACAAATCTCAACAACAAACTATCTCCCATAATGACGAGACTACCATTCATCAGAGTAAACATGAATCTTCTATGGGGACTAACAGACTTACTGGGGAAGTACAAGTTGCTCAAATAAAGAGACCAACCACTAATTGTAATAAGAAACCTTTTGGGAAAAGAATCTTGATTTCTTTGGAGAAATGTCAATATATTCCTGCTGAGGAGATAAATTCTTCTCGTGCCAAAATAAATGCACATTTTTAAACCAGGGCTCGAAGCCTGTAGAAAAAAGAATAATAATATTGCCTGGAACCACAAATCCAAACCAGAAATAAACCGGAGCGAAATAGTTAACCAAGATGGCACCTGATGAGAAACAAACTCAAAAGGGAAACATTGATCTAACCAGACAGTGAGATGAATAGGAAGGCTAAAGCAATATTCTTCCATGATGACAGACTTCCTCGATCCATCAAAAGCTTTCACAATTATGCCACCCGGGCGCATGGGAGTTCCTTGGTACTTCAGCTTCATAAGGGTGCTCCTCAGTATGACATTTAAAGTAGACCCATTGTCAATCAGCATGTTGGACAACGAGTCATTCTTACAATTCATGGAGATATGGAGAGTTGGGTTGTGATTCCTTCCTTCATGGGCCAATTCATCATCATAGAAACTCAGGTTATCACATGATGTAATATTCCTTACAAAACTAGTGAATTGGTCCAGAGACATATCACTTTCCATGAAAGCTTGATCCAATACTCTCATCAAAGATTCCCTATGGAAAGAAGAGTTCATTAGCAAGGCTAGAATAGATATCTTAGATAGAGTCTGCAACAATTGATCTTCAATATTTTAGTCACTCATCTTGATAATCTTCAATATGTCATCCACATCTTTTTCCAGAGTAGAACCACTAGATTCCCCTAATGCTTTCTTAGGTTCAGTACTTTCAACAACCTTTTTATCAGCATTAACATTCCCTTGAATGAGAGGTGCAAAAAAACATCCACAGCGGGTCACTCGACTGGCTTCAGCAATATTCTTGACATCAGACAAAGATTGTATTGGAACATCCACGCCGTCCTCCAAGATTGTAGCGTTTTATTTATTTGGCACGACCTTGTCTGATTCGTAAGGAACAGGACCCGGCAAGCAAATCACCACTGGAGAAACAACTGGCTTGCTATTGTACTCAATCTTTGTAGGGGAGGGAACACCAAAATAAGGCACAATAACATTCACCCCTTCTTCAGTATACTTAGACATCACAAAATCATTGTTGGAGAACATATCTTCATCAGAAGAAAAGAACTCATCTACAGAAGCATACTCATCATCTGACATAACCTCGGTCGAGCAGTCTTCAATCATGTTAATTCTATTGTAATCATCTTTATTTCCCGAAACTTTGATAGTTCCATTTTCCAATAACAACTGAACACCATTTCTCACAATGGAACAACCACGAGAATATCTTCATCAGATCTGGAAAGACTCATAATGGTGTTCTCCTTGACCATTCATGTGACAGAAGATAGCGTGTAATTGCACCAAATCATCATTCATATGATTCACGTCAAAAATTTGGAATTCTCCAGGACATTTGTAGACCATATTCACATTTCTTTGTACTCTTCCCTAGGCCTGATTACATGAATGAGGCCTTCGTCCATCATTTCCTGAGGATTAGCTTTTATCTTATCACATCCCTGGATATCTGTACTACAAATACTACAACCAGCATGGTCTTGCGTATAGTAGCTGAATTCACATAGGTCAGCATGCATCTTCACCAGATCCCCTCTAACTGGGTTGATATCAAAAATCTAGAAGTCCTCAGGACAACTAGCAACCATGTGTATAACATTTGCTCCTCCATGTTTTGGAAAAGGATTATCTTTCACGTTAGGGCCAACATCTTTAAAGGATATGAGGCCAGATCTCACCATCTTTTGTACTTCGGATTTCAAAGGATAATAGTTCTAGGTGTTGGGCCCTGGGGATCTTTGATGAAAAGCGTATATCCGGTATGCCTTATAATACCAGGGTAAAGGTGAAGGTTTACCAGGGGGAAGCCTGGTCTGAACCAACTTCTTCTAAATCAACACCAAGAATAACTCTGGATAGAAATTTGGAATAGAGTCAAAAGCCTCTCTCTTCTGACTTTTCCCTTGATTTCCCTGAGGTGATGTTCTCTGATAGGAAACAATGGTTGGAGCTACATTGACAACTGGAGTCACAGAAGCAACCTGTTGTTGGTACCGATGATGTTTTCTAGGTGGCTTAATCTTCATTTCCCCAATAACAGCATTCGTTTCACTTTCTTTCTTTCGAGAGAGCCCGTATGACGACTTCTTTGTCCCTTCATATTTTTTCAAGCGCCCCTCTCTGACAGCCTCTTCTAAACAAACACCCATGCTCACCATTTCGGTGAAATCACGTGGCGCACTGGCAACCATCCTTTCATAATAAAATGATCCCATGGTTTTCAGGAATACCTTGGTCATTTCTTGTTCTCCCATAGGTGGCACCCCCTAGGCGGCTATCTAGTGCCGACATTGCGCATATTCTTTAAATGAATCCTTGTCTCTCTGAGTCATTGCCCTTAACTGGCCATGGTTAGGTTCCATGAACATATTGTACTTATATTACTTGATAAAGGCTTCCCCTAGATCATTGAAGGTGCGGATACTGCTACTGTCCAGACTCATATACCACTTCAGAGTAGCACCAGATAAACCATCTTAGAAGAAATGAATGAGCAAATGCTGATCATCGGTATGGGTGGACATTTTCCTGATGTACATCACGAGGTGGTCATGAGGACAAGATTTTCGCTTGTACCTCTCAAATTCTGGAACTTTGAACTTCGCTCGCACCTTTACATTAGGAACTAGGCAGAGTTCACTGATGTTCTATCCAAATAATTCTTTTCCTCTAAGGGCCTTCATTTCCTTCTGCATCTCATCGAAATGGTCTTGAAAGTCATCCAAACGGTCATAGAAACCCACCCTTTCACTCGGTGGAGGAACAGGACGATAAACTTCATCATTAACAAATGGCATAACATTCACCGAAAGAGGTGCAGTATAATGGATCTCATTTATGGCCATATGAGTAACATGCACCACAGGAGGTGCGAGAGTAGCAGAATCTTGAACAACTGGAGCAACTTGAGTATCAAGATTATACCCTTCTGGCATGAAATTTTCAAGCATCCCCCACGGGTAATCCTGAGGCATACGATTCTGTGCAGCAGTAACTGGAGTAACATAATCGGGAACTAATGGACCTTTAGAAGAAATCGTTGTTTGTTGTGGTTGAGCAGAAGGAGGAACAAGTGGTGGCTGATTCTGAGCATCCACCGGGGATTCCATCAAAATAGTCAAATTATCCATACCGGCCTTCAAAGCAGTAACCTCTTCGCGTAGCTCTCGATTCTCTTGTTCAAGATTCTCCATTTTTTTCCTAGAATTAGCCCGAGTATTATACTCGTGAGAAATCTTGATGAACGAAGTAGAGAAACACAGTAAGACACCTAGATATGAATAGAAATGCAAGAAATATGTGCAAGATGATGCATGATATGCAATGTACATGATTTATTTATTATTATTAATATTTCAACGGACTCAAAGAATTATAGACAATTTGCAAATACTAAAGTACTAACACATTTTGAAATACTAAAAATCTCATTATAATAACTTGAAAATAGATTAAAGCTTTTCAGTACAAGTTTAGATAATCCTAAGTAAAAGATAAGATAGAATCTAAAATCTTATGAAGGCAAAGTTGATGAATATATCTCCTCACACTGACGCTTTCCCGTAAGTCTTGCAATCTGAGCCTTCAACTGCTTGTTCTCTTCTGCATCTTTGTCGGAGACCTCTTTCCAATCACCAGAGTCAGGAAGTGAGCAACTAGGTCCTGACTGAGATCTAGAGGAAAATAAATCATCTTGCCTCTCCATCATCTCTATAATACGACTCTCAAGAATCTCGATCACGTCATCCATCTCTTTCAAGTCTGCTTGGTAGGACATCTCTAAAATCTGACACTTATTCTTCCAGGCCTCCTTCTCCTGCTGCATCCAAAAGGGGAGGAGTGGTATTTACAAACATATCAGACATGGGTTCTTCACGAGAATACATCATCTTCAACTGAATTTCCCTTGCTTATACCCACCGGAGATAAGGCTCCAAAGAAAAAGCTCCTCTAGGTCCCAAGTCCTTTCTACTCTTCCTATGAATATGGCGCCAAGCCTTTGCAATCTCCTCTTTAGCTTCCTTATTATTCTCTCCTTCTTTAAGAAAGAAACCAGATAGATGAATACTATTTAGCTTATCTCTCATCAGATATTCGAGATGACGTCGTGCAAGAACGGGATTATAGTTAATTCTTCCCTTTGTACCAAGAAGAGGTACATTAGGGAAACTACAACATCTATAGACAATCTCCACATCATAGTAAGCATGATGATACCAAACAATATTTGAATGAGTGAGATCCATAATCTTTGTAGCCCAACAAGGTTCCTTCTTGACATCCCAAAAAGCATCAGAATTAGGTAAGTGAGAAATAAACCACTGATACAACAAAGGTGTGTAATAAATGATCATCCCTCCATGATAAGAATCCTAAATATGAATGGAGTAATAAGCATATCCTAATAATGTAGGTACTGGATTCCTAATCAAAAAGATCCTGATGGCATTAATATCCACAAATTTTCGATGTTAGGAAAAAGGAACAACCTGTAGGAAAGTAGAGCAAAGATGGCCTCAAAAGCAATTGTACTCTTCATCCTAGAAAAGTAGCGAGCTTTATCCAATAAAAACTGAGCGGGTAATCCTTTGATTCCACCTTTGGTAGTCATCTGGGACTCAATCTCATACTTCCCCAAATCAACCCTAGTAGCTATCTTATGAGACTTGGGCTCTCCCTCCAAACCATTGAATGGAACACAATCAGTAACAGGTAAACCCAATAGGCAAGAATACTCCTCCAATGTAGGCATCAACTGATAATCATGGAAAGTAAAACATCGATACATCGGATCATAGAACTGGAACAAAGTCGAGAGAATACCCTCCTTCATCCTAAGCTTCATAAGAGACACGATGGATCCATACTTCTTCCGAAAATAAGCAGAACTCTCTATCTCGGGAATCAGACTCATCAATTTATCTATCTTAGGATCCTTGAAACTATACTTATGAGTCTTTATTTTTCCAGAATCCATGGTCAAAAGTACCTGAGATATTTGTAAAAAGTAAACTTTAAGTCCCTTGAAACAAATGTTTTAAAGGATGCTCATGGGTGCATGAATGCATGATGCAACAATCACACACAAGATTACAAACATGGGGGGTTCATAGGTTCGACGTCGTGAGCATGAGGTCAAAGGTACTACCCATAAGGTATGGTCTAAAAGTTTATCACCTGCCGAACAAGGTTCTAAGAGGTTCCCAGAGTCCACATCCTTCCTTCGGATGTTACCAATGTTCCAATTGACTCAGTGATTACTAATATTCTAAAGAAAAACTCGTCTGAGTGTAGTATTGTGTGACAACCATTTTCAGATTACTCTATCATAGTTTCCGCACTACGCCTAAAAGTCCAAGATGGGTTAAGGGTTCTACGATCCTCAATTTAAGCAGGCTCCTAGGTAAAAACTAGCACGTCTTCCCGATTACTCGGTAAACGACACTACAGTCAAAAGGGCATCCACTAAGTGGGGGATCTCATGCCTCCTTTTTTGGGATTACTCCCTCAAAGTTAACATGACTATACCGCCCGTCCTATCTTAAGTTTACCTAAGACCGTGTATAGGACTTATGAGAAATCACCAAGCACCCTGAAAACCATGAAAATCCAAACAAACATATATACATCACATAATATACAACAAACAATAGAACATACACAGATAAGCAAAGATAGGCTCAACCCACTTAGGGATGGACCAACAATTGGTCGATCTTTCCCCAGTAGAGTCACCATTTTTTCTGTAGCGGTAGAAATGTTGAGACTAAGCCATTGGATTGACTTGACTTGCACAGATCAAATAAAAATCTCTACCGTGCTTTATTGTTTCCAGAGGAATGGGAAAAGAGCGAATAACCCAAAAAAAGAGGGGGAAAGAATCTAAGTTCGAGGATTGGTTATGCAAAGGGATGGTATTAGCACCCTAAACATCTGCGGTACTCCACAGGAACCTCTTTGAAAATTTGTCTATTTTGGCTATAAATATTGTATACAAAAATAGATTGTGGAGATGAGAGAAGAAATATTTTTTACAATTTTTTCACCTGCTGCGGTTGCGAACCTTTAGTGCCTACGTACCACCTTCCGTGCAATAGGGGATCAGGGTACTCGTAGTTCACCTTTTAAAATTTTAAAACACAACTGTGTTGGTTAATTTTAAGAGTCGAGACATCATCATCTTATCCTAGTGGAAGAATATAGTTACCACCCACGATTATGAGAAAGGAGAATTTGCGTCATCTCAAAGTGGGAGATATATCAAAATCAACAAAGCTTCACTCAACACCAAAGTGAAAAATGTCTCACTTCACTATATATCATAAAAGTATAATAGTTCGCATCACTACAAGGATTCACAAAAGTCTAACCTTTTAAGAAAATTTTAAAATAAAAAGCCAAAATGGCAAAAATGGTTTGAATGAGATTGATTCACTTTTAGTCTTCTCACAAAAAATGTCAAGGTATTATTAAGTTGATTAAAGTTTGATTAAGAAAATATTTTGAAATTTCATGGACCTAAGTCCAAGGTTCTTGTGAAAGCGGTTCAAGTTTAAAAACAAGAAGAGTTTTCAAAAGGAGAGAGAAGATTTTTGAAATTAAAGAAGATGAGAGGAGATGAAGGGATTATCCTAAAGCAAAAGGTAAAAGCTAGGGAAAAGAACCGTCTAACCAACAAGAAGCCAACACTTGACACAATGAGTCAATGTAGAATTCCCATACTTTGGATTAAAACCATACAACCAAAGATATTAAACCTCTTAAGAAAACCAAGATTCAAATGCATTAAGTCTTCAAAAAAATTGGGCATAGTAACAGCTGTATACAGATGAATTCCCGATCAAAGACAAAGCACATCATCAAAATAACCTGCACACAAAGAAAACAAAAAACCCAATGTCTCGGGGTAAACCCCAAGAACTCCAGACAAAACAACAATAGAAGTCACCAAGGTCTCAAGGTAGGTTAAGGTCTCTACTCCTAAGTCCAATAAGTCCACAACTCCATTATGCTAGGGATAGTAACTAAATAGTCCAAGTAACATCAAATTTTTTTATTGTTCAAGTTGGTTATTAGGTATCTTCAAAAATAAAATGAAAGCTCAAGTGAAAAAAATAAAAATGACATAAAGATAAATGCTCAAGTGAGCAAAGATAAAAATAGCATGAAATGAAAATGCTAAAATAAATGGTGATTAAAGTAAGAACATAAAGTAAAAGCATAAAAATAAAAGTCAATTGTTAATGAGTTAGAAATTAGAGGTTAGTTGAATGAGCATCTTGAAACTTGAATTTGAAAACTCATTAGAAGATTGATAAAATCAAAGCCTCTCAATAACAAGTTTCATTTACTTTTTGTCAAGTATATAATTCATTTCAAATTCTCAAGGCAACAACAAATGATCAACAATGCTTAAATTATTCACTTAGTCCAAAATTTATGAAGATTCATTAGAGGATTGATAAGAATAAAGCCTCCTAACAATGAACCTCAAGGTTATTGGATCAGAGGTTTCAAATTAAACATACTTGGATTTGCAAACATAGGTTTGGGCCACGAATGGTCATTTCTCGAATCGGGACAAAATTTAGCATTATGTTAAGCAATCGTAAGTGGACTTATATAGAAGTCGCACCTATTTTAAGGTCGATAAATAGCAATTTATGTGCCATATGTTTGGAGAGATTATATGTAGATCATCTTATAACAACATGTAGCACATGTAAGAAAAGGATAAGATAAAGAGGGAGGGGAAATATTTGAACCAAAGATTTCGATCAAACTATCATTGAAATCATCCATCCATTTTGGTGGAGTTAAACTCACCACCCAAGATCAAATGATGTTAATGAAATTCATGATCAACAATCACATAGTCAGAATATATTAAAATAAATAAATTGCATTTAATGAACAAAATAAAAAGAAAAATGGTTTTTAAATTGTTTTTTATAGAAATAGAAGGAAAAATAGATAACTATATTCAAAGCATCAAAGAAAAATTAAAAGAGACTATAGAAAAGTCAGGAATGATCTAAAATATTTTTTATAATTTTTTTGGTAATTTTTTAAACAGAAAAAATATTTTTAAATTAATTAAAATCATTCAAAAAAATGGAAAAAGGATAAAAAATAGTAGAAGTCAAAACAAAATTCTAGAAAAATTTCAGAAAATCCGAAATAAGGAAAATGATTTTTATAAAAAAAATTAAAATTTAAAAATATCAAAAAGTATTTTTAAATAATTAGATACAAGTCAAAATGAGGGAAAATTATTTAAAAAAATATCAAATCTGAAAATAAAATCATCAAAAAATAAAAATCAAAAATAGAATATTTGAAAATATTTTGGTGAATTTTTTCATAATGTTTGAGTCCTAGATGAATTTTTTATAATTTTTTAAAGTTTAAAATAATTAAAACAAAAAATCAAAAAATAAAATAAAAATCAAAAAAATATGGACCATCTGATCATTATCAAAACGTGTTAGTAAACAAATCTAGTGGATCTGGCGCGCTATGCATGTCATGGACTTTATTGGATATCACACTTCATCATTTTTTATTAAATAAAAACAGATTAAAATGTGGCACGTTGGATGGAGTCTGACTAACTAAAGTAATCAGATCCAAGAGCTCATAACACGCGCGCATGGTAAAGCGAAACACCAAATATATTTCAAAAATATCATGTGGCTAAATTTCATTGGTTGAAGACGGACATGTCATCGTCTTCAACCTCCAGCCAACCTCAAATTGAATTCCACAAACTCTAAAATTAGCAAACCAGACCCGTACCATTAGATTCGTCTCTTCAAAATGATTCTAATGGTACCATCGTGCCAAATTTATATAAACTGAGCAAGGCTTGAATTGATAAAAAGCAAAAATAATAGCGACCATGAAATTCTGGAATATCTCACTCAAATCTCAATGAAATTGCAAATTATAAAAAGCATGAGAATCAGAAGGATGTGGAGAGTAGATTAGTCTTTTATTTGGATTGATTTGACCAAGAAATATACCTAAACGAAGTGGAAAAAAGTGGCTCTGAAATTTAATTTCTAAAGATCAATATAGGTCACAATTCTTGAAGGTAAGAGTATGGCTAGCTTCAGAGAAGTTCAATGAAGCTAACTGAATGGAGCTTTTGGTGTTTTGGAGTGAGAATGTAAGAAATCAGAAATTCAAATTCAGAGTTCGTGTAGGATCTGAACAGGGGTCAATTGGCTACCAAAAGCATGTGAAAATAGGTGGAATATGCATCTTATTTATAGGAGAGGATGAGGCAATGCTTAAACGTGTTAATGAGAGTGTAATTGAGTGAATTCGTGTGAACCTGAAGCATGAGAAATGTGTGACTTGTTTAGCATCAAAACTTAGCCAAATCCTGTGTTTTATGATCCTAAATGATTTTGGAATGTTTTTAAACATGATTAGAAGCAAAAACGCGTGTAAACTTTGTGTTTAGAGGGCACAATATGGATTTCAAATTCTGACTTGGAAGGAAAACTCAACTCCAAGTAGCTAACTTTGAGTTCATGGTGTGGATGATTTAGGGAACCTTAGGATTTGATTCTTGATGCGTTTGAAAGATAAGGTCACCATCTTTGAAATGTTCCAGGAATGAGATCAAATGGATGCTTGAGCTAATATTTGTGATGAGTCAAAGTTGAGAAAAAGATGTTGACATTTTGTACAGAAAAATTCTAAGTTTTTCTTCAAAAGTGATTTATAATTTTTTGAGTTCAAACAGGGCCTTCTTCCGAAATTGAGCTTTGATCATTGATGTTATCTTGAATTATACTTCCCAAAAATCATTGTGAGACTTGAATCACTCAAAATACCAAGTATTGAACAAGTTATGGCCTTGTGAAGTTGGTGAAAATTCATGAGGTGACCTATAATATTTTGAATTCTTAGGGAAACTTCCACTCATTTTCAAGCTTTGCACATAAAATAAGAGTTGAAGTTCATATCCTTAAGATCAATATGGAAATATAATGATCTCAAGGAGATAAAAATTGACCAAGTTATGATCTTTTGAAGTCACATAAGGAAATTTTATGGCCTCTCTAGAGGACTTGTGATCTTTCTTCATCATTAGGCATCTTCCACACAATATTTTCTTGAAACTCTTGAATTGATTAGTTGATAACCCTTTAAAGAGAAGAATATCTTTTGAATCACTCAAAAATCTCAAAAGATGAACAAGATATAACCCTTAGAAGTTCAAAACACTAGCACCTCAATGAATCCTTGCATCTTTTGACTTCCTTTGACAAATTGAGGCATGATGAATCATAGTAGACCTTGTCATGGTATTACTTTAAATAATCTTCAATGATGAAACTTGAATCTCAATGTAGTTTTGTTGAAGAAGGCATGGAAATAAACTCATGAACCTATGAATTAACTGATGAAATGTGTTGTACCATCACCTATAGTATCATCAATTAGAGCAAACATTCATTGTATTTGTTAGTTAAAAAGTTAATCAATACCAAACATATATGATCACAATATACAAATCAATGTGCTTGGTGATTCCTCATGAGCAAACCTAAAGGTAGGGAGAAGAGCCAAACCCTATTATGATCTTGTTGTGATTGAGTTGACATGAGATGATAGAAGAATCATAGGGGCAAAAATTGGGGTACAACATTTCCCTCTGGCATTCATTTTTAAGACACTTCACAAAAAACCTTTGATTATTTTTTTTTATCCTGTGAATAAGAAAGACAAAAGTAAATGTAGGGTAATGAATATATGAAATGCAAGATGTATGAATGCATGATTGTGTGGCATAGTAACGTGATTTCATGAAAGGTATCCTTAGATGGTAGGCTCCTAGTTTTGGCCTACGTGTATTCTACCATCCCCATAAGGTAGTTCCCTTAAGGGCATCATGGATAAGACTAGAGGGAAAAGGCATAAGGGCCTCCCTTAAGTGGAGCCTCTTTGTAGACTGAAACTTTCGTCTCTAGATCATGAAAGGTCTCACCATGAGATTTTGGTTTAAGGGTTATAGAAAGAGTCATAGGTTTCATTCTAAAGTCATACCCCCCAAGAGGATGTCTCTTTAGACGTATTCCTTTTTTGGAATTCCACCAACTCTAGACGTAGTCCTCACAAAAACTCATAGGGATGATGTATCCCCTTGGCCAATAGAAAAACCTTCTTTATAAGGGTTTTTGAAAACAATTTTTGAAATAATAAAATCTCACCACGAACAAATATAATATGATAAAAAGTAAATAAAAATAAATAAACCAAAATAATAAATAATGTAAAGAAGTAAAAAAAATAGGAAAACTCCTAAAACCCTAAATCCCAAATAAAAAGCTTATAAACCTAGGGTTGATTCCCCAGCAGAGTCGCCAACAGTTGTAATAGGTTTTTAAAAATGGCAGTCGCCACCCTTTACTTTTATCTTTAGGAAGGGAGTATAAAGGATAATCCTAAGTTGATAAGAGATTCTAGTTTGTTGAATCGTTTTTAGACGAAAGGAAGGTGTTAGGCACCCTTCATCTACCTTGCTAACAAGGATACTAGGGATTAGAATTGCAATTTTTAGGAAATAGGAATTAATTTTTATTAGGGGAACTGGCCACAATTTTAGTCGTATGCCTACTTATCCTCATATGAGAAATCAGAGTTCGAATTTGTAGTTCGTAGTTGGTTGGTGTTTTTTATGGATTACGAAGATATTTTGAATTTACCTTCAACTAAGCATGAGCGTGTGAATAGCGGAGGCTTAGACAGTGTTTCCAGTCCATTGGCAATTTATGGGAAGGCTCAGAGGCTTATGATGTGTTGAGCGTTTATGGATCATTTGATCCAAATTACATGGCCATGCAGAAAAGCATCATGAGCCTTTGATCAAAAATAGGGTCATCATGGGGGTAAGAATCAAGGTAGACTGGGGAGTATACTACACGTGGAACGTAGAGGATTTGGGAGGTCTATATATTCAATTCCCACACAGATTTCCCATTTTTTCGCTTATGTGTCTCTCTCTATCCCATTCTCTCACTCCATAACAATAACCTTAGAGAGACAAGCTCTGGCTTCTCTCTAGACTCGTTGTCCACTGGAAATCGCCTTGGCCGTGCTGGCTGTTTTGAATCAACCCAAAGCCACCGTAAAACCCAAGTTCCCGGTTGAAGCTCATTCGGAACCTTCAAATCTTCAACCAAAACCTAAGAACCCTAGGAATATCACATGAACCCTAACCCTTATACCAACCTAGAAACGTAAACCATATAACCCTAACCCCCAAGCGAAGAACCATAACCCTAGATGAAGAAACATAACCCTAGTTTGATGAACCCTAACCCTAAGTCTCTAGAACCCTAACCCTAAGTATTAACTTCAAATTTTTAAAATTTAAAACCAAACATAAATCATAGATTCAAACAAAACCCTAAGCAAAGTATTAGGCTTACCTCTCCGCATTGAATCTTGTCATATCAACTCCTCTTCTATCTTTCTGGTTCTCCTTCCTAATCTTCCTCTTCTTCCCTCTATTTTGCAGGAATAACAGATGACGATGGAGAAGATGCGGCTACGAGGATGAAGGTGTGGCGGCAGCGGAAGACAAATCTTAGGGTTTCATAAACTTAAACCCTAGATCTATGCGGCAAGAAAGCTTCAAGGATACCAGTTCTTCATGTCTTCTTCTTTCTGTATTCGTCCCCCACTCTTAGAATTTTCTAAGTTAATTTATAGTTTTTAGAATTAGAAATTTAGGAATTTTCTATGATTGTCGTTAGAATTTGGTTGATTAAGGTAGAAATTAGTGTGATTGAATTAGATACTAGACTTTATTCTGTTTATAATTGATTCTGATTTGATTTTGTATTAAAGATTTGGACGGTTTTTTATATATAATTGATATGATTTGATTATGTAAAGATTGGATTTGTTTTAGCTTAAAAATTCATTTTTTTCTTCTTTTGATTTTGTACAATGAATGTTTGTTGGGCTTTGGGCTTCTAACATAGTTGATGAAGAAGAATAACAGGGCACTGCTGGTACTAATTAGGGTTCCAAACCCTTTTTGTTTTAATTTTGACTTTTTAGTTAACACGTACAAAAAATAAAATAATATCTGACTTTTTGTAACAAAAATTAATTAATAATAATGATAATCATGTAAATAATAGCATTAATTATTAGACAAATAATGATGATATATAAAAACAATAATGGGCTCAAGAAGAAAAATGGGCCAACACCCTTAATGATTCTCCAAAAAACATGCAAGAAATGCAAATGGGCCTTGCCCTTTTAATGGGATTAAGAAATAAATGCACATCCTCTTTAATTGTAAGGCTAGCTGAATGGATTATCAAATTTATATGGGCCTTTCTAATTTAGAAAGCCCATAAACCCCTTTATAAAAACCCACCCCTTCTTTAAAGTTTAAACACCCCAATAAATTTATCAATAGTAATCTAAACTTTATAAATAAAATGGTAATAATAAAAAATGATTTAGTTAAAAATCAATAGAGAAAATTTGGGGTATGACATCATGGTTGGAATGGAAGATAACAAGTACAAAAGGTATGTCCTGACGCCACCCTATTAGAGTAGGTGCCACAGATTACTTTGTACTTTTATACTCACCATCACACTGAATCCCTTTGTCTTGATCTTTAACTTCTGCATATTTAGAGGCTTCTAAGATGTATGTTGATAAATAATGTTGTAGAAGGATCAAAACTTTCTATCTTTAAAACCTAATTGATTGAGCCTTCAGAGCTTGTCCAGAGAACCTTTTCCTTCAGAGTCTTTAGCACTTGGTCTTCAAAAGAATGTCTTCATATCTTTAGAACTAATTCAATAGAATATTTTCTTCAGTATCTTCAGAACTTGGAACAACAGAAGTAAAGCTTTAGAAGGCCTTTAAAGCTTCCTTGCATAAGTAACGATCAGAGTTCTTGTACTAACATTCCTTAGAGTCGTACCATAAGAAGCATTCTAGAATCTTGACTTAAATTGTAACACACTAAAGGTATTATTCCAGAGTTTTTCAGAACTTGATGATGTCACACTCCTTCTTACCGGAGTCAGAACGTGTTTATAAAAATCTACACACTAGACAAAAACCATTAAAGTACACAATTATTCTCTAAGATAACATGTAAAGTTATCATCAAAACATAAGTCCAGATGTAGAACCAATCTTGTTCTTACAACAACTAGTTAAACTAACAAAGAAATAATATCAAGGATCAAACACTGTTATTAAATGAGTAAGGAAGGTTCTTAGTGATAAAACAACATAATATCCAAAACAATTGCAATATGAATGAAAAATAAACAAAGTACAAGCACATGATTATAGAACCTGATTAAAAATATGCAAGTTGTAATACAGTGGCAGAATCAAATGTATACGAGTTTTACGTTTGTATTCGTAGATGTTGCAGTAAACAAGAGTCGCGGTCGACTTTTCTTCTATACAACAAAGTAAAGGGTGAAAAGAACCAAAAAAAAGACCTTTCGGGATTATTTCTGAGTAAGGGGTAGATTATGGAAAGGGAAAGTGTTAGCACCCTTTCCATCCGTAGTTATCTACGGGCTCTTAGATGCTAGCTCATTTGAAAAAAAATACATTGTGCTTTGTGTGTTTGATAAGTGTTTTTAAAGAAAGCACCTTAGTACGGAGAACTTTGTAATGTTTCTCGGATTGGTAGGGAACGTATACAAAGTGTTTTTGAAAATATTTTTGGAAAGAGTTTTGTGTATGTGAGAAAAAAATGGTTTTTATTTTAAGGAAGCATATATGAACTATCTACTTTACTTGAAAGGTTGTTCTTTTCCTGTTTTCCTTTAGACAGTGTTATTCTACTATAAGTGAGTAGGTAACCCTAGTCGTTGGATATTTGAGGGACAATCAAAGGGACGTTGTTACAGTCACAAAGGAAATTGGGCAAGAAACCTTATTAGCTACCCTAGGGTTCTAAGATCATACCGAGGCAGCATCGAGAGGGTCATTTTTTATCTTTTAAACCATAGGGTAGCCACTAAAGTCTCTCACATTTCGAGAGTTGTGATTGTTTTCCGAAGGTAACCAAAGTGGAAATATCCTAGAGGTGTATATGTGCAATTGTGTTTGTATTTAGTTATTTGTCTTGTGTTAGGTTTTCTAGATTTTTTTTGTTTTTTATGTTCTTGCCATACAATCCTATTAGTCATGCATCTAGATAGTTAATAGTGTGCATGAATTTAAAGTGCGGAAATATAAAATCCTAGCTATTACAAGGCTTCGGGGAGGGGGGTTAATTACATGTCCAAAATGGGGAATAAAGCAGTAAAATAAAGTCCTAGTTATAGTTATTACATCCAGTAGACAGATACAATAATTTGAAAACAGAATAGAAAATGTTAAACGCGCGCGAAACATAAAAGAACGTCTAAACCCTAAGATTTCTAAATAAAAGAAAATTCCTTTTGTTACTTTTTGATTTTATTTTAAAAAAAATAGTTGAATTAAAAATAATTAATCTAGATCTATATTTAAAGGAAAATATTTAATTATAAAAGAAAAAAATGAAATTAAAGAAAAGAAATTAATTTCTATGTTTTTTGGGGTATTTTTAATATGAAAAGAAAATGAATTAAAATCCTAAGTCAATTTAGTTTTAAACTAAAAAAGATGGTTTAAATAATTATTAATTAATTTTCAAAATTAATTTAATTGAGAAAAATGCTAACCTAATATTTTTATGGTTTTTATCTGATTTTTATGTTGTTTAAAAAAACAAACTGAAATAAATAAATAAAAACAAAATAAACAAATATAAATGGGTCAGGAACTAAATGGAAAACTGTGGGTGTAAGTTTGAAAAATGTAGGCCCAAGTTGAAGGAGCCCAGCTCTGCCTTGTGATCCAGTGAGGACAGCCTCTGAGTGCCCATGGTGATCTGTGCGCTTGGATGCATTGATCTGGATCAGATGAGATCTCCTGGTGTTGACCATGTGGTGCATGGTGCACGCATGAAATCTGCAAGCACTGGATCTGCAAGATAATTGTTAGAAAAACAAAATGCATGACATGGGTGTCGAACCCAGGTCCTTCCCCTTTTGCACGCGTCTACTTCACCAACTGAGCTATCTTGTAATTCGTTTATATAAACCAAACTATAATATTATATTAGAAACATCAATAAAAAATAAAACACGCGCTGGCCAGCTTGGCCCAATATGAGAGAGACGCCTGGATGATCGGGGTCAGCCCACTGGAGTTAACTCTCTGGTTGTCTTCTCCGGTGGGCTCAAAAATCTAACCTGCAAAAATAGAAAATTACAAAGATCCAAACCTACCCTACCCCCCTAATTCGAACCCCCTAAGTCTGAATCTGAGCTTTGTTTGGTATGAAACGCCCTGGATTTTGATATTTGAAGGAATGCTCAGATCGTGCCCTAACAATGGCACGATATTATCCCTGCATTTTAGCTTGCATGTACCACGTTAAATCAACCACAAACATCATCAATAACATGGATACATGATTAATATGGATTTAAATTGCATATTTAACGAGTTTGAGATCAAAGAAAAGTTACCAAATGAAGGGATTGTGTGAGTGATGCTCCTGCATGCGTCGGACCTGTCTAATGCTTGGAAACGTCTCCTGGAACCTTCAGGGAGTGAGTGGAGTGCTTTTTTTGGATTGAGGAGGCATGGATATGGCAGAACAATTTTGCACCTTTGTTGAAATTTTGGAATTTTTTCTCTTGGTTTGGAGGCAGCCTTCACGTCTATTTTAGGTATGGATTTGTTATGCATATAAGAGAGTGAGCTTTAGGTCAACAAATATGGCAAGGAGATTGTGTAATCATGATTTTATTTTGATTTCAAAAATAATTTCCAATCTTCCATTATTTAAATATTTGTTTCCTTGTATGCTTCCACGATTTGCTAGCTGCCCATGAGCTTTATGGGTCTCAGAATCTGATCAAAACAAAGGTCCATACACCTTGGCCCATTATCCTTCATTATCCTTTGGACTTAATTCAAATTTAAATGAATAAAATTTGAAAAAATAAGAATAAAATTTATAATATTTAATGGATAAATTTAGGGGTCCCTAGATAGGTCTTGAACATGTTTGGGCCCTAAAAGTTAGGCCCATTAACTTGAAAAAGTGCTTTTGCCCAAAGTTGACTTCATGCATTTCCTTGAAAATTACCCAACTTGTGCAAGCCATAACTTACTCAATTTTTATCCAATTAAACTGATCTTTGACTTTTTGGAAATCCCGAGATGTCTTATTCAATATCTCTTTTGATCAATTTTGTATTTGGAGATTTTACCTTGATGTAAATGGTCTTGGAAAAAAATGTCTTTTGTTGACCTTTTGAAAATGACCTATAATTTATGAGCTTGTATCTTCCAAATGATGCATTTATTGAACTTGAGGATAAAAGAGAAGTTTTAGGGAATTGGATTCTATTTAAAATTATCTTTGGTTGGGGCAAAATGGATGAAGTATGTGAAAGTTATGTCTGGTCAAAGTTTAGTTGACTTCTCCTATAGAAACCCTAATTTTGCAATTCTTGACTTTTGATAAATTAAGAGCATTCCTTGAGGAATCATGGTCAACCGTTGATCAAATGTTGATTATCACTTCAAAATGTTGATGTTGACAAAAAATCTTGAAGTTTGACTGTATATTGGCCACGGTTGACTTTTGACCAAGTATAGTTGATTTTCAAACACTTGAGCAGTTGACTAAGCAAACTTGTAGTGTAAGGCATGAAATTTGGCATGGACAATCTTTAAGACATATTAGGGACCGTGGAAATCATTTGATGTCTTTTCAACCCAAAAATATTTGTGATAAGTGAAACCCTAGTTGGAGGTTCATTGCTTAGGAGGAGAATTTGTCTGATCAATTCTTTGGTCAACCTTGAGCAATTGAGGACCTTAGTGAACATGTCTTGAGTAAAAGTGGGAGGGAAAATTTTGGGGTACAACACAAGTACTAAAACATCTATATAAAATTGACAAAAACATCAAAACAAACAAGCGATACCATACGATACCGTAACTACACTTTTAGGAACAATGAAAAATAGGGGGATTTCACATTCGATGGGGAGGTCAAGGCGGTAAGCAACGTTGTCGATTTTATCTAAGACTTTGAAATGCCCATAGAAATGCTTGGAGAGCTTAGTATACAAATAATTTTTAGTGATTTTATGGTGATAGGGTCTGAGGCGGACATACACTAGTGAACCTGCATTAAAATTAATGGCACGACGATGTTGATCAACATAGTGTTTCATTGTAGCTGGCGCTTTGAGCAGCTGCTAGCGTAACTTGAGGAGAAATTGTTGTTTGTTAGCCAAAAGAGAATGAACAGCTTAAATTTAATATTGTCCTTATATTTAATATGGGACTGATGGTGGTTCTTTACTAAAGGTAATTTGGAATGGGGTAAGGCCTGTGGAAGAATGGATGGATATTTATGAGAACATTCAACAAGTGAGAGGAATTTGGACCATTGAGAGGGCTTGTAATGCACAAAATAATTAAGTTGTTATTCCAAGGCTCATTTGTAAACTTCAGTTTGTCCATTAATTTTCAAGATAATATGCGGTGCTCATGTAGAGTTTGTTACCATAAAGAATGAATAATTCATGCAAGAACTTACTGATAAACAATGGATCACAATCAGAGACGATGTTGTGAGGAATGTCATGTAATTTGCAAACAGTATCAAAGAAAAGTAAAGCCATTTTGTGTGCAATAAAGTGTAGGGTCAGTGCAGGTAAGTGGACACCTTTAGATAGACCATCCACCACAAGTATTATAGAAGTATGTGCATCAGAGAGGGGTAGGTCTGTGATGAAATCAAGGGCAAGATCTTCACAAATTGCATGAGGGATGAGGAGAGATTCCAATAAGCCTAGATTTTATTGGTTTCATATTTGAATTGTTGATAGGTTGAGCAGTTAATGATAAATTACTTGACTTAGTTTCACATACACTCTCACCAAAAATTGGCTTGGATTCATGCAAGTTTTTTGGCTAATCCCATGTGGCCAGTAGCAGGGGAATTGTGGTATTATTATAATATGGTTTTATAGAATGGGAAGGAGTGGTATAGCCAATGTAGTCATCATACAAGATGAGGCCTTAGTGTATTTTGTACTTGATAAATATGTTGGGATTTTAGGATATCTGGTTAAAGAGGTAGGTGTATGTGGTGCTAGTAGCCAATCTAGTTTAAGTTTCTCTAGAAAAATAAAATTAAGAATGAAGAGAGTGTGTATCTGAGGGTGTATCTAGAATTGTGTAGTCATAGCCTATGAGTTTAGTTAGGTATATATGTTATTATACTTTTTGGATTAATTTAGTGAGTAATTCCTTGAGGGTTTTATGATCATTGTACATTTATCTCCAAAGGATTACTTGCATTCTTTATCTCAAAAGGACTTCACTTGGCCACAATCACCTTTTGAATATCTTGCATGAAAACCCCCAAATCAACCAATGATCTTGGAGGACAAACCTGTGATTTTTCCAGATGAAGACCCCTGTAAATCTCAACCCAATATTCTCGGCTACACAAGAACCTAATCGGACGTTATCAAACCTCGTCTAGATAGCACCCCAACAAAAGATCTTTACAATGCAATGTTAGTGTGTATGATAGATTAGCGGTTGAATATGAAGAGCAAATGTAGGCTAATTTTATGGTTTTATCAAGTTGTAATGATGCATGAATGATGTATTTATAGTTTTGGAAATTTAGGGCAAAAAAGGACTTTTTTGGAATTAAAAAGATTTGAAAAATTGAAAAAAACAATGAGTATGTGTCGACCTATAAATCGTATGTGTCGACACACCCGTTAAGTTTAAGTTGTATGTGTCGATCTGAAAGAAGGTATGTGTCGACCGAAGCAAGTAAGAGGTTACAGACTCTAAAACAACAGTAAATGTGTCGACCTGAAATTCATATGTATCGACACATAAAATAAAAATTTCTATAATTTCAGAAATGCTTCGGTATGTGTCGACCTATGTAATGCATGTGTCACCTGAGCCTTCCAGAGGCTACAAGCTTCAAAACTGAGTTGCATGTGTCGATCTGAAAATCATGTGTCGACACATGCAATGAAAATTTATGCAAAAACTTATGTTTCATGACTTGACTAAATTTCAAAATGATTTTTAATGATTCCTAAGAACCCTAATGCAAAGGAGTGCTACAAGACCTAGAGATATCGTCCAATATATAAAAATGCTAGCTTTTCCCAGTTTTAACAACATGTAAAATCTCTAATGATGGAATTTATACTCACATACTCCCTCTTTTTGGTAATGGAAAAACTTGCGACGTTGCATTTCATGTAGTTGTTGAAGCTCCCCCGGACTTTGTGTTGCCATACTTCGTCTCGCAAATGCTTCTCCCTCTTTGATAACATCAAAAAGAAAGATAGAAAACCATGAGAAGTATCATAATCCAATACAAATACAAATATATCACTCAGATCTGTTTTTGCATAGAAGAGCAACAGTCACATATACCCATATATATGTAATGATGTGAAATTGATAAATAAATGACAATCAACATTAAAACAAATGTAATGTAATGCATAAAGAATAAACATGCAGTGAAATAGAAAAATTATTCAAGTTGCTTTTATAGCGTCACGATAATGTAACACATCATAATGAAACTCTCGATGCTGCACACACATGTGCCTAGCATAGAGACAAGAATGTGTCACTACTAAAACAAAAATGAAAAATTATGGCATACCATGTAGCTAACACAACAAGAAAACACATATTGCAAATAACACACATACAATAAGCTCAAGTACAAATGTAAGAATTAATTAATAAACAAAACACATGCTTGTACAATAAGAACAAACTTATACAAATTTGAAAGAATTAATGCATGGAGTCATTTTAAGCATGTAGATTAAGAACACACAATGGTTATCAATAAAAAAATTGGATATGAACATTCATGGTTTTCATCGTTTGTGAGAATATCAAGCATTTTTGGAAATATACAAGTAACACGCATTAAGGAAAATCTTACTTTTAAGGAGAAATTGAAACGATGTTACCTCACTTTTGAAGGAATTGAAGTTGCACTCACATGATGTAAAATACTCATACAAAGGGTTAGAGTAAAGATATAAAGTGAAAGTAACAAGATAGAATTAAACAACATTAGAGATATCAATTATTATCAATTCCCCATGTATGTTGATAAAAGGTTTGGTTGCGAGAGGTTTAGTGAAAATATAGCCAAGTTTATTTTTAATGTCAACATACTCAAATAGAACATCCCCTTTTTCAACATGGTCGCGAACAAAGTGGTGACGTATCTCGTTATGTTTAGTGTGAGAATGTAGTACAAGATTTTTGGTTAGATTAATAGCACTATTATTGTCGCACATGATAGGAATACATGAAATTTTAATGTCAAAATCAAGTAGTTGTTACTTAAGCCACAAAATTTGGGCACAACAACTACCGGCTACCCCATATTCCGCTTCGGTCATTGACAAAGCAACAAAAACTTACTTTTTACTATGCTAACTAACTAAGAATTTTGAAAACATGTGACAAGTTCCACTAGTACTTTTCCTATCCAATTTGCAACCGGAAAAATTGAAATCAGAGTAACCAACTAATCTATAATTGTTTCCCTTGGAATACCAAAGCCCAAACTTAGATGTACCAATAAGGTGTCTATTAAGGCGCTTAACGGATTTTAAGTGTGATTCCTTAGGAACTGATTGATAATGTGCATATATACAAACACTAAACATAATATCAGACCTAGATACGGTAAGATAAAGAAAAGATCCAATCATTCCTCTATAACTTTTGGACTCTACATTCTTACCTTTTTCATCTTTATCCAAGTTACCGTTTGTTGCCATAGGTGTGTCAATTTCGTTTGCACCGTCCATACTGAATCTTTTAAGTAATTTGAGACAATACTTGGTTTTACATACAAATTTTCCTTCATGAAGTTGCTTAATTTGTAGTCCAAGAAAGTAGTTCAACTTTCCCGTTAGACTCATTTCAAACTCTTCTTGCATAAGCTTAGACGACTCCTCCATAAGATGCATGTTAGTTGATCCAAAAATGATATCACCAATATATATTTGAATGAGTAAAGTATGTTTTCCTTGACGTTTAATAAAGAGTGTAGTGTCTACCTTCCCTCTAGAGTATCCTTGTTCTAGAAAAAACTTGCTAAGTCGGTCATGCCATACCCTAGGGGCTTGTTTAAGACCACACAAAGCGCGTTTTAGTTTAAAAACATGATTGGGAAACTCATAATTTTCAAAATCGGGAGGTTGTGAAACATACACTTCTTCACTTATGTATCTGTTAAGGAACACACTTTTAACATCCATTTGATATAATTTGAAGTTCTTAGAGCATGTGTATGCTAATAAAAGGCGTATAGCCTTGAGTAGGGCAACTGGAGCATAATTCTCCTCATAATCAATGCCTTCCTCTTGGTTATACCGTTGAGCCACAAGACGGGCTTTATTTCTTTTCATGACACCATGTTCGTCAAGTATATTCCTAAATACCCAACCAGTTCTTATAACTTGACAATTTTGTAGACGATGGACGAGGTCCCTAACATCATTTATTTCAAATTGATTTAATTCTTCCGGTATTGCTATAAGCCAATGCTCATCAAGTAAGTCACCATTAGCATTTTTAGTTTTAACTTGTAATACATATGTGTCGTGATAACAAAAATTACTTATATTAGAGCGCGTTGTTATCCCTTTTGTGATATCACCAATAATGTCCTCGATAGGATGATCCTTAGAGGTTCTCCACTCCAATGTAAAACCATCATCTTCTTGTTTACTTTGGTCATCATCCTTCTTTTCTTGGTTATCATCTTCCTTCTTCTCAATTCCCACGACTTAGGTTGATCAAGTTCTTTATCAGTGTCTTTGAGTATGTCTTTCGTAGATGCACCTACACCATGAAAAGAAATACCTTTCCCAGCCTTATTTAGGCAAGTCTCATCAAAAGTAACATGAATCGACTCTTTAACAATAAGTAATCTTATGTTATAAACTTTATATGCTTTACTAGATTGAGAGTATGCAATAAAGATACATTCATCGGCTTTTGCGTCAAATTTTCCAAGATTATCTTTTCCATTATTTAAAATAAAACATTTACATCCAAAGACATGAAGATGCGATAAATTTGGATTTCTACCTTTTAAAAATTCATAACGAGTTTTGTCAAGTATAAGACAAATAACTATCCTTTTCAAGACATACCAAGTCATGCTAATAGCATCAGCCCAAAAGTATTTTGGTAAACCATAATCATTGAGCATTTTTCTTGCCAATTCCTCTATAACACGATTTTTCCGTTCCACAACACCATTTTGTTGTGGAGTTCTAGGAGCTGAAAAGATGTGTTCAATTTCAAATTTATCACAATATTCTTCAAATAGGTGGTTTTTAATTCACCTCCATGATCACTTCAAATTGCAACAGTTTTTGAAATCGGCAAAACATGTAAAAGCTGAGAATGTTTCATCTTTACTACGTAAGAAAATAGTCCAACAAAATTTTGAGTAATCGTCTAGAATAACAAAACCATATTAATTACCACCTATGTTTTTGGTCTGTGAAGGTCTAAACAAATCCATGTGAAGGAGCTCATGAGGTCTCGTTGTTGAAACAAAATTTTTAGATTTAAAAGAGACTCTTGTTTGCTTACCCTTTTGACATGCATCACGTAGATGGTTTTTTGAAAAATTCATTTTAGGTAGACCAATTACTAAATATTTTGCAACTATTTTATTAAGTAGATCAAAGTTGATATATGTCAAATGTCTATGCCAAAGCCAATAGTTTTCACTCTTGGGGACAAGACATTGGGCATCATTCAAAGAAACTTCTTTTAAGTCTAGCATATAAATATTATTAACCCTCACACCATTAAACATACAACCCTTATTTTTATTATGTTCTATTATGCAACAATCTTTGGAAAAAGTCACCTTATACTCATTGTCACACAATTGACTAATGCTAAGACGGCTATGTCTAAGGCCTTCAACTAACATAATATTTGAGATAGTAATAGTTGAGGAACTACATATACTACCTTTTCTAAGTATTGCACCTTTATTATGATCACATTAGGATACAAACCCTTTTTATTTGCCACAAAGTCAGAGAATATAGATATGTCTCCCGTCATGTGTCTTGAACATCCACTATCGAGAATCCATTTTCCCGTCATAGCGTCAAGACACTCAACCTACAAAAATCAAACAAAGGTGGTAGGTACCAAATTCTCATTGGGTCCTTAGGAGTGAGTGAAATAATTGTTGAATTTGGGAAACCATTAGAAATTGTCTTTAGGAACTAGAAAGCACCTAAATTTGTATTTTTCAATAGTATGGCCTTTCTTGCAACAATAGTGACAAAATAATCCATGATGAGATTTATTTTTGCTATTAGACTCCTTATTGATCAAATTATATATTTTATGAGGCTTTTCAACCTTTGAAGGGTTAATGGAAAAAACATTATGAGGTTGTGATGCCTTGTCCACTTTGGTTTTAAGAGTACTCAATTCTTTTTACCAAATTTGACAAGTTTTATAACCAAACCGACTAGGTTCCTCATCCTCGTCTTTATGTTTTTGAGCATCCACTAAAGAACATTTTAATGCTTCAAGTTGGTTATTGGTTTCTTCAACCTTTGCTTCCAAGGATGTAAAAAAAAATTCATTGGAAGTAAGTTTCTTAGAAGCACACGATATTTCTTTTTGTAGATTATCAAAAACAATTTTCAACTCTATAAAAGACAACTTATCAATATTAGCATATTTAGAATTACTTACATTATTTTTCATGCCTTGACGTTGATTAGCCATCAAATAATAGTTTCCCTCTTCATCAGTTTCACTTGAGCTTTCATTACTTGAGACATCGCTATCACTATCCCAAGAAACATAGGCTTTTCTAGAGTTCCTAGAATTGTTTCTTTGGACCTTTCCTTTCTTATTAACAAGATATGCATACTCCGGTCTATAATGACTCGATTTTCCGCATTCATAACATATACCTTTTCCCTTATCCTTTTTTTGTCTTCATATTTTGAGGATGTGGATTGTCTTCTAAACTTCACAAGATAATTTTCGGAGTGTTTGACAACACTCTTTTTAATGTATCAATTGTATCTCCTCACAAATAATCCCATTTTTTCATCATCGGAATTTTCTTCATCACTAGAGTCACTATCATTAGTTTTCTCCTACTTTGAGGACTTTGAACTAGAAGCCTTGAGAGCTTTAGACTTTAACACTTCCTCTTTGTAGGTGTATTTACCATTTTTCTTCTTTTTCTCAAACTTCTTTTCATGTTTTTCCAAGCAATTGAGTTCTTGCTCGTGTTCCTCTAACTTTCCAAACAAGGCGGTGAGATCAATTGTTGCAAGATTATTGGCTTCCTTGATCATGGTGACCTTTGGTTGTTGATGCGTCTGCAAGTGCACAGAAATATCGAAGTAATATAAAAGATTATCGAACCCACATATACTAATATCAACCTACTGTAATCTATCGTACGCTTTGTAAAGCTAAGGCTAATTAATAATTGATTTAGGGGAAACTAAGAACTAAAACAAAGACAAAAATAATATTAAAGAAATATATTAAAAAAAAGAGGCCGGAATATGGATTCCCCGTATCTTGGGGACTTTGTAACTTGTTGGATTTTAATTAAACTAAAGATGTATTTCATAGAAAATGTTAATTTAAAGATAATACCTCACACTCTCGTGGTTTTGAATAAATTCAAGTTCCTTAACAGTAGTATTTTTCTCTCGCTCACTCACTTGAATCGAGGAACGCGTTTTGAAAACTAAATAATTTCTAATCAATCCTAAAGCGCTCTAGTTGTATTTAGAATCAATTCATATTTTCTACTATCTGGTTCGATCCCCGCGCTCTTGCAGTGCCAGCTTGAACCTTAGTTAATTTCCCACTCTCGTGGCAAAATCATGTTAAGTAACCTCTCACTCTCATGACAAGGCTATTTAAATTAGGTTTAAAAACAAAGACCAAAACATGATTTTTGAAACAAATAATTAAGCCAACTTTGTTACTAAGTCCCTCCAGAGACAACGGTCCTCACATACCAGACTCAAGACAATTTAGCTAAACATTGAATTAAGTAAAAACAAATTAAACATAACAACTGTAATTAAAAACAACACAGTAATTAAATTTTACAAGCGAAGCAATAATGATAAATAACAATAGTAATAATAATAATAATAATAATAATAATAATAATAATAATAATAATAATAATAATAATAATAATAATAATCAATACGATAAAGAACCTTTAAAAGACTTAAAAATAAATGCAAACTGGAAATAACTTCAATAATGACGGCAAGATTGTTGATCCAAGCAAGTTACACAAAAGAGTCCTAGTACTAGTGGTGTGGTGGTTCCCTGATGTGAGAAACTACTATTTTTACAAAAGTAATTTCTGCCAAAAACTAGGAACAGTGCTTCCGTGCACAAACTTGGATGTCCAAACAATTAATTATATTTCCTTTATATAGTGAGAAATGTTGAAAGTTATCACGTGAGTGTAGCGGTAAAAAATGTTGAGACTAAGTCATTGGATTGACTTAACTCGCACAGATCAAATAAAAATTGTCACCGCACTTTATTGTTTCCAAAGGAATGGGAAAAGAGTGAATAACCCAAAAAAGGGGGGAGAGAATCTAAGTTCGGGGGTTGGTTATGCAAAGGGAATGTATTAGCACCCTAAACATCTACAGTACTCCGCAGGAATCTCTTTTTAAATCTATGTATTTTGGCTATAAAAGTTGTATACAAAAATAGATTGTGGAGATGAGAAAAGAAGTATTTTTTTTTACAATTTTTGCATCCGTCGTGGTTGCGATTCTTTAGTGCCTATGTACCACCTTCCGTGCAATAGGAGATCAGGATACTCGTAGTTCACCTTTAAGAATTTTAAAACACATGTGTGTTAGTTAATTTTAAGAGACGAGACATCATCGTCTTATCCGAGTGGAAGAACATACTTACTACCCACAATTATGAGAAAGGATAATTTGATTCATCTCAAAACGGAGGATATGGCTTGGATTTTAAAATCAACAAAGTCTCGCTCAACACCTAAGTGGAAAATATCTCACTTCACTATACATCATGAAAGTATAGTAGTTTGCATCACTACAAGGATTGACAAGAGTCTAATCTTTTGAGAAAATTTTAAAGTAAAAAAAAACCAAAATGGAAAAAATAATTTGAATGAGATTGATTGACTTTTAGTCTTATCAAAAAAAAATCTCAAAGTATGATTAAGTTGTTTAAAATTTTATTAAGAAAATATTTTGAAAATGCATGGGCCTAAGTCCAAGTTTATTGTGAAAGCGGTTCAAGTTTAAAACAGGAATAGTTTTGAAAATGAGGGAGAAGATTTTTGAAATTAAAGAAGATGGTAAGAGATGAAAGGACTATCCTGAAGCATAAGGTAAAAGCTAGGGAAAAGAATCATCTAACCAACAAGAAGCCAACACTTGACAAAATAAGTCAATGTAGAATTCACATCCTTCGGATTTGAAACCAAACAAGCAAAGATAATAAATATCTTAAGAAAACCAAGATTAAAAGTCATTAAGTCTTCACAAAAATTGGGCAGAGTAAAGGTTGTATACAGATGAATTCTCAATCACAAACAAAGCACATAATCAGAAAAACTTGCCCACAAAGAAAACAAACAACCCAATGTCTTGGGGTAAACCCCAAGAACTCCATACAAAATAACAATAGAAGTCACAAGGTCTCAAGGTAGTTCAAGGTCTCTACTCCTAGGTCCAAGAAGTCCACAACTCTAAAATGCCAAGGATAGTAAATAAATAGTCCAAGTAACGTTAGAGTTTTTTATGGTTCAAGTTGATTATTATGTATCTTTAAAAGAGAAATGAAAAGCTCAAGTGAGCAAAGATGAAAATAGCATGAAATAAAAATGCTAAAATAAATGTGCTTAAAGTAAAAAGCATAAAGTAAAAGCATAAAATAAAGTCAATTGTTAGAAATTAGGGGTTAGTTGAATGACCATCTTGAAACTTGTATTTGAAAATTTATTAGAAGATTGATAAAATCAAAGCCTCTCAACAACATGTTTCATTTGCTTTTTGTCAAGTATATCATTTATTTCAAAATCCTAAGGCAACAATAAATGATCAACGATGTTTAAATGATTCACTTAGTTCCAAAATTTATGAAGATTCATTAGAGGATTGATAAGACCAAAGCCTCCTAACAATGAACCTCAAGATTATTGGATCACCGGTTTCAAATTAAATATGCTTGGGCTTGCAAACAAAGGTTTGGGCCACGGATGATCATTTCTCGAATCAGGACAAAATTTAGTGCTATGTTAAGCAATTGTAAGTGGACTTATATAGAAGTCGCACCTATTTTGAGGCCGGTCAATAGAAATCTATGTTCTATATGTTTGGAGTAATGATATATAGATCATCCTCTAACAACATGTAGCACAAAAGAGAAGAGGATAAGATGAAGAGGAAGGGGATACATTTGAATCAAGAAATTTAATCAAACTATCATAAAATCATTCATCCATTTTAGTAAAGTTAAACTCAACACTCAATATCCAATGATGTTAATGAAGTTTATGATCAATAATCACATAGCCAGAATATATTTAAAAAATAAATTGCATTTAATGATCAAAGTAAAATGGAAAAATGATTTTTAAAATGAAAATCAAAGGTAAAAATAGTAAGCTACGTTCAAAGTATAAAAGAAAATTTTAAAAAGACCATGGAAAATCAGAGTTGGCCTCAAATATTTTTATAATTTTTTTGGTAATTTTTTAAAACATGAAAGTATTATTAAACTAATTAAAATAACTCAAATAAGTGGAAAAAAATAGTAAACGTCAAAATGAAATTCTAGAAAAAATTTAGAAAAGTCAAGAGTGAGTAAAATGATTTTTATAAATTTTTTTAGAATTTAAAAACATCAAGTATTTTAAATAATTAAAAACAAGTCAAGATAAGGGAAAAATTAATAAAATACCAAATCTGAAGAAAAAATAATGAAAAAAAAATAGAAAGAGAATATTTAAAAATATTTTTGTGAACTTTTTCAGAATTTTTGAGTCAAATGAATTTTCTATGATTTTTTGAAGTTTGGTGTAAAAAAATAAAATAAAATAAAGTTTAAAAATGTGGACCATTGGATGAGAGTCAAAAGATGCTAGTAATCAGATCCAAAGGATCAGCCACACTGTGCATATCATGGTCCTCTTTGGAAATTGCAACCGGATCACCTTTTAAATATTAAAAATAACTAAAATTTCGGCGCGTTGGATGGAGTCCGACTAATGAAAGTAATCAGATCCAAGGGCTCTCAAAGCGCGCGTATGATAGAGCAAACACACTGGATTGAATTCAAAAAATTACATGTCACGCCTTTATTGATTAAAGCACGACACGTAGGTCGTCTTCAACATCCTGACGCCCTTGATTGGGGTTCCTCAAACTATAAAATTAGAGGACCAGACCGGTACCATTAGATTTGTCTCTTCAAGACAATTCTAATGGTACCCTCGCACCAAATTTATATAAACTGACAAGGCTTGAATTGAGAAAATTCGGAAATAATAGCGAGCACGAAATTCTGGAATATCTCACTGAAATCTCAATGAAATCACAAATTGTAAAAAGCATGAGATCAGAAGGATGCAGAGAGTAGATTAGTCTTTTATTTTGATCGATTTGGCCAAGGAATCTACCTGAACTAAGTAGCACAAGGTGGATCTGAAACTGGACTTCTGTAGATTAGTATAGGTTACAATTCTTGAAGGTAGGAGTATGGTTAGCTTCAGAGAAGTTTAATGAAGCTAAGTGAATTGAGCTTTTGGTGTTTTGGAGTGAGAAAGAAAGAAATCATAAATTTAAATTCAGAGTTCGTGTGGGATCTGAACAGGGGTCAATTGGCTATCAAAAGCTTGAGAAAAAGAGTGAGATATAACCCTCTATTTATAGGGAAGTAAATGGGATGCTCAAGTGTGTGGAATGATGAAGTTTGGAGGGAATTCGTGTGATATTGCAAGCATGAAAACTATACTCGTATTTTGCTTAAAACTCAACAAAAACTTGTGTTTGAAGGTGATAATCACTTCTGGAAGATTGTTAAACATGATTAGAAGTAAAAACGCGTAAAAATTTAGTGATTAGAAGCTGAATTGTGCATTTCAAATTATGACTTAGAGGAAAAAGTCAATTTCAAGGTACCAACTTTGAATCAATGGTATTCACAACTCAAGGAGTCTTAGGGCATGATTCTTGAAGAAATTAAAAGATAAGGTAACAAATTTACAATTTGCAAAGAATGGGATCAAATGGATGCTTGAGCTAAGAGTTGTGATAAGTCAAAGTTGAGAAAAAGATGCTGACTTTTTGTACTTCGAAAAATTCTAAGTTTTTTTTCAAAAGTGACTTATAATATTTTGAGTTCAAACAAAGCCTTCCTCCAAATTTGAGCTTTGATAAATGATACTAGATTGAAGTAGACTTCCCAAAGAGCATTGTGAAACTTGAATCACTTAAAAATACCAAGTATTGAAAAATTTATGGTCTTGCAAAATTGGTTAAAATTCATGATATGACCTATAATCTTTTGCATTCTTAGGGCATCTTCCATCCATTTTCATGATTTGCACATAAAGGAAGAGTTGAAGTTCACATCTTAAGATCATTGTGGAAAAATAATGGGCTCAAGGAAATAAAAATTGACAAAGTTATGATCTTTTGAAGTCACATAATAGAATTTGATGGCATATCTAGAGGACATGTAATCTTTCTCCATCATTAGGAATCTTCCACATGAAATTCTCTTGAAACTTTTGAAGTGATTGATTTATATCTCTTTAAATAGAAGCATGTCTTTGGAATCACTCAAAAATACCAAAAGATGAGCAAGATATAGCCTTTAGTAGTTTAAAACCCTTGCTCCTAGAGCAGCAAAATGACTTGGAAAGCCCTTTAAATCTTGAGAAAACTCCTTGCACAATAACTCTTGCCATGTGAATAGAAGTTGTTGTGGATGATAATAAGAAACCATAGCAACAAAAACCAACTCCAAATATTAATAATTGAGAGAGTTATGCACTTGTGACCAAGAAATCAAGAACTTGTCCAATTAGGTCAAACTTCTTCAATCAACTCTTGCATCTTTTGATTTTCTTTGACAAATTGAGGCTTGATAAATCATAGTATACCTTGTCATGATAATACTTCAAAGTGTCTTCAATGATGAAGCTTTAATCTAAGTGAAACTTTGTTGAAGAAGGCATAGAAATAAACTCATGAACCTATAAATCAAATTGATGAAATGTGTTGTGCCCTTACCTATAATGTCATCAATTAGAGAAAATATTCATTGTATTTATTAGTTAAAAGTTAATCAATATAAAGCATAGATGATCACAATATATAAATCAAGGTGCTTGGTGATTCCTCATGGGAAAACTTAAATATAGGGAGAAGAACAAAACCCTAGTGTGATCTTGTTATGATTGAGTTGATATGAGATGATAGAGGAATCTTAGGGGCAAAAATTGGGGTACAACAGCTGCCCTTTTTTAAGTGTATTATATCTGGAGATATGAAGGTTAAAATATTTGTGTCGACGTGATTGAAGATACTTAAATATAAAACAAACTCTATTTTTGACCCTAATATGTCATGCAATGCTTATGATTGTGCATGCAAGCGAATAGATCCAAAGGTGACATGGGACACCACTAGGGAAACATAAAATAAAAGTACAAAAGAAAATTAGACCAGGAAAATAAATCATAGGTGAACAAAATATTCGACTCTATTGGGGTAAAGCCCAAGGAGGAGACAAAGTAACATCAACTCAAATACTGAGGAGAGAAAATAAAGGATAGCAGTGGTCAACAGATAACTGTAAACTATCTACTCACTGAGAAGATTGCGAAAAAAGTATTATCGACCCACAGGGGGAAAGAAATGGTATAATAATACCAGCAAACACCAATATTAGGGTAAGCCACAAATGACCAGTATCAGTACTTATGACTGGAAATAAACAAACTTCTTCATAGCAAAGTGAATCTCAACGACAAACTATCTCCCATAATTAAGAGACTACCATTCATCGGAGTAACAAATCTCAACAACGAACTATCTCCCATAATGACAAGACTACCATTCGTTGGAGTAACAAATCTCAATAACAAACTATCTCCTATAATGACGAGACTACCATCCATTGGAGTAAAGAAATCTCAACAACGAACTATCTCCCATAATGACGAGACTACCATTCATTGGAGTAACAAATCTCAATAATGAACTATCTCCCATAATGACGAGACTACCATTTATTGGAGTAACAAATCATGAATCTTCTCTGGGAACTAATAGACTTGTAGGGGAAGTATAATAATGGCTTCATTATGGCAGATGAAAACCGTATCATCAAGATATCAACTAGGGATCTCATGCTAACTTCATTGAGGGGAGCCCAAAATACATTCTTCAATACCAAGTGTGAAGATTACACAAACCTCCTTGGGGAGAAATTATGAAACCACATGGGGATAACAACTTGCAGTGAGAAACATTATCTCAGCCTTACTTGGGGATCTAAGAAGTTTAAACAATACAGCAAGAAATCAAAATTATGGGGATTTTAAATCAAACCCATCGCTTGGAAGGAGAAAATCCAAAAAGTTGACAGTTGTTTCAACACTTCTTAGAAAAGATATTTCCCTTGTCTAGTTGCCTGGAAAACAAACAACAACAATAATGCTAACACTGCAAAGGGAGACGTTTTGCAAATGAATCCGCCTCAGCACACAAAGTGAGAAGGGACTTTCGTCAAATGATCGAAGACCTTACTGGGGAATCTGGGATAGAGGCTTCAGACCATGCAAACTTGAAATCAAAATGAACCAAGACTTGACTGGGGAAAATGGGATCACAAACCAAATACTGCACCATACATCAATTGGTATCATCTCTAACTTATTTGAGAAACACAAGAAGATCATATGCATACCAGCAAAAGTGACCTGGGAGAACCTTCCTGAGGAATACATACTTCCAAAATTTTAGAGTTCGTCCATCCTTGGAATCACCATTTTTGTTTTTCTTCAGACAAAAAATCTAAAGTAAAAAGTAATTTGTAAATTATTTTCAAAAAACGATTTTGTTATTTAATCTTTTTGTTTTGAAAATTAATATCAATAATAAATGGAGTCTTTGTAATCAAAGTAAAATAAGAATTGCAAAGAATTGGATAAAATCTCAAAATTTATTAATAGAATGTTAGTTTGCGAATGGTGAAACTTCATAGATGATTACAAAGTTTGGAAAATGGTAATATATTGGAAAAGATACATTGAAATACAATGACCACTATTCTCCCTAACAACTTTGAATTCCTGAGCAGCAACTTCTGTTGAAGTATGGTGATAATCCGAGAAGATTGTTGCTCCAATGATCAAGTCTCGTCGACGCAGTTACTTGCCAAGAAATCCCTAACTTTTTCCTAGGTTTCCCTTGCGAGTTTTCAACCTAACGGGAAGAATATATTATGTTTATGTCTCTAATTTTTTCCTAGACCGCCCTTTCGGGTTTTCATCCTACCGAGACGCTCTTTTTTTCCTAAGCCTCCCTTTTGGGTTTTTAACTTAGCGAGTTGTTCTTTTATTTTCTTAGGCGGAGTATTTCTTGACTTCATCAGCATCCATAGGACGTGGGAATCCTCACCATCCATAGTTTCAAAAATCAATGCGCCGCTAGAGAAGGCTTTCTTGACAACATATGAGCCTTCAAATTTTGGACTCCACTTGCCCCTAGAATCAGAGTTAAAAGACATGATCTTCCTGAGCACGAGGTCGCCTTCTCTGAATTCACGAGGCTTGACCTTCTTATCAAAAGCTTTCTTCATTATCTTCTGTTATAACTTGACATGACACAAGGCCGTCATTCTCTTTTCTTCGATCAAATTCAATTGGCCAATCTTGTTCTGGACCCATTCAGCCTCTGACAACTTGGTTTCCATTATCACACGTAAAGAGGAAATCTCAACCTCGACGGGGAGCACTGCTTCCATACCATAAACAAGAGAGAACGGGGTTGCCCCTATTGAAGTGCAGACAGATGTACGGTACCCATGCAAAGCAAAAGGGAGCATCTCGTGCCAATCTTTATAAGTAACAACCATTTTCTAGATGATCTTCTTAATGTTTTTATTAGCAGCTTCAACAGCCCCATTCATCTTTTGCCTGTAAGGAGATGAATTGTGATGGACAATCTTGAATTCTTAACAAAGTTCTATCATCATCTTATTATTTGTATCCGAGCCATTTTCAGTGATGATCCTACTTGGCACACCATATCGACATATAAGATTATTCTTGATAAAGCGTACTACCACCTACTTAGAAACATTAGTATATGAAGCTGCTTCTACCCATTTGGTGAAGTAGTTTATCACTACCAAGATAAAACGATGTATGTTCGATGCCTTGGGTTCAATAATTTCAATCATGTCAATAGCCCCACATAGAGAAAGGCCACAGGGAAGAAATAACATTGAGAAGCGTCGGAGGCACATGAATTTTGTCAGCATAAATATGGCATTTATGGCACTTCTTTGCAAATTTGTAACAGTCAGATTCCATTGTCAGCCAATAGTAACCTGCCCTAAGCATCTTTTTTGCCATCGAATGTCCATTGGCATGAGTGCCAAAGGAGCCTTTATGAATTTCATGCATCAATATGTCTGCTTCATGTATATCCACGCATCTGAGCACGACCATGTCATAATTTCTTTTGTATAGCACATCTTCATTGAGGAAGAAGCATCCTGCAAACCTTCTCAATGTCTTTCTATCTTTGTTTGACGCACCAAACAGGTATTCCTGAGTCTGGAGAAAATGCTTGATAGCATAATACCAAGGTTTTTCATCTGACATTTCTTTTGTTGCAAACACATGAGCTGGTCTATCCAAGTGTCGTACTTTGACACGAGGCAAATCATTCCAAGTATTTACTTGATACATAGAAGCCAGAGTGGCCAAAGCATCTGCCATCTGATTTTCATCTCCGGGGATATGATGGAATTCAACTTTATTAAAAAAGGTAACATTATTCTAGCATAATCTTTGTAGGGGATCAAGCCAGGGTGACGAGTATCCCATTCTCCTTTAATCTGATTTATTACCAAAGTTGAATCACCATACACATCTAGAATTTTGATTCTGAGATCAATAGCCTTTTTGAGTCCCATGATACAAGCTTCATACTCTTCCATGTTATTGGTTCAATCAAATACCAACCTTGCAGTAAATGGGATATGCGATCCATGAGGAGTGAAAATCACAACACCAATTCCTTTCCCATAAGCATTCATAACTCCATCAAACACCATGCCCCAATGAGATTCAGGATCAGGACCTTCCTCAAGCAACATCTAATCACAATCTTTTACTTTCAAAAACATAACATCCTCATCAGGGAAATCATATTTATCATACTGATAATCATCAACCGGTTGGTGAGCAAGATAATCCGCCAACACATTGCTTTTTATAACCTTCTGAGTACGGTATTCAATATCATATTTGGACAACAGCATCTGCCAACAGGCAATTCTCCCAGTAAGAGCAGGCTTTTCAAAAATACACTTAATTGGATCCATTTTGGAAATCAACTAAGTAGTATGATTCAACATATATTGTTGCAACCATTTTGCTTCCTAGGCCATAACACAACAAGTTTTTTCCAGCATAGAATATCGTGACTCACAGTCAGTAAATTTCTTGATAAGATGATAAATGGCATATTCCTTCTTCCCTGTTTCATCTTGTTGTCCCAAAATACAGCCCATAGAATTATCTAACACTGTCAGGTACATAATAAATGGTCTTCCTTCAACAGGAGGGAGCATGATAGGAGGTTCAAGTAGATACTCTTTAATACTTTCAAATTCCCTTTGGCAATCATCTGTCCATACACAACCTTGATCTTTCTTTAACAACTTAAAGATCGGCTCACATGTTACAGTCATATGGAAAATAAATCTGGAAATGTAATTCAAACGCCCAAGGAAGACTCTAACTTGCTTTTCAGTTCTTGGCGCTAGCATTTCTTGAATTGCTTTGACTTTATCAGGGTCAATTTCAATTCCTTTTTGGCTGACAATGAAACCTAACAATTTTCCTGATCGAACACCAAAGGTGCATTTATTAGAAATCAAGCGGAGACGATACTTCCTCAAACACTAAAACAATTTCAACAAATCCTTTATATGCCTTTTTTCGGTCTGGGACTTAGAAATCATATCATCAACGTATACCTCAATTTCCTTGAGCATCATATCATGGAATAGGTTTTTCATATCCCTCTGGTACATTGCACCAACGTTCTTCAACCCGAAGGGCATCACTCTGTAACATAATGTTCCCCAGGGTATGATAAACATTGTTTTTTCCATGTCCTCAGGAGCCATTCTGATTAGGTTATATCCGGAAAATCCATCCTTGAACAAGAATACTTTGAATTTTGTTGTACTATCAACCAACATATCTATATGTGGCAATGGAAAATCATCTTTTAGACTAGGTTTGTTTAAATCTCTATAATCCACGCATATGCGAACTTTTCTGTCTTTCTTCGGTACTGGGAAAATATTGGCAATCCACTGAGGGTACACTGATGTCACAAGAAAACTGGTATTTATCTTCTTTAAAACTTCTTCTTTAATTTTCACTGCTATATCAGGGAGAGTTCTTCGCAATTTCTGCTTGACCTGCAGGCATTCTGGCTTTAGCGGCTAATGATGTTCCACAATAGCAATATCAAACCCCGGCATATCTTGGTAAGACCAAGAAAATATATCCACATACTCTTTCAACAATTCAATTAACCTGCTCTTAACATCGGGATACAGCAATGCTCCAATCTTGACTTCCTTTGGATCTTCTTCTGAACCCAAATTGATTGTCTCCAACGACTCTTTATACGGCTGAATGGCACTTTCCTCGCGCTCAAGCAACTGTGAAACCTCTTCTGGTATTTCATCATATTCTTCTTCTTCGGCCACATACGCAGGATATTCAAAGTTGGGAGAGGGTGCAGGGTCATTGTACTCAACGGGTTTTTTAATTAATCTGCACATATGATTTATGATTGCTTTTAAAAACCGACCCATATAGTCAGTGATTATGCAGATTACATTTATTATTTATTTTGAAAGGGATTTTTCTGATTACCATTTTCCAATAAAAATCAGAAAATAAAGACACGATTTGGGAATCAAAGACAACTTTTATTATTGATTTTAAAGATCAAAGCAACATATATGCCCATACAATATCAATACTTTCACCTTGGGCAGAGTGAAGATTTTTTGAAATGATTAACAAATAACAAATTACTTTGAGACATGAATGCAAGAGGGAACATCAATAGTGATCGAATTTTGGACTCTAACTCCATGCGTCATGTAGTTCGGCATCTCCTGCTCTACTTCACCTTCCACAATAGCATTGATCCTAGGAACAGTTGGATGAAGATAACCTCTGCTGTGAAAGATATCTTGATATTTGCCCAAAGCAGACTTTGGCTTCATGTTCTCACATTTACCACTCTTCATAGAGAATCCCAAACCAGCTTTATTCTTATTAACATGTGGATCAACAATCTTCTTACACACTTTACTAGGGTCATTACGCACTACCTGCTGAGCATCTTTAAACGAAGATATAGAATTATCATTTTCCCTTATATTCTCAATGGATAAAGCTTGGAACTGAGTTCCAATGGAAGCTTCATCTTCTTCCACAACACTGAAAGAGGATAAATGAGATATTAATAAAGCATGTTCTCCATTTATGATGACCACCTTTCCTTCCTGAACAAACTTCAGCTTCTGGTGTAAAGTTGAAGTAACAGCTCCTGCCTCATGTATCCATGGTAGTCCCAGTAAATAGTTGTAGGTGGGAACTATATCCATAACCTGGAAAGTAATTTGAAATCGTTGTGGGCCTATGTAAATAGGTAAATCTACTTCCCTGGTGACAGACTTCCTCGATCCATCAAAAGCTTTCACAATTATGCCACTCGGGCATATGGGAGTTCCTTGATACTTCAACTTCATGAGCGTGCTCCTAGGTATGACATTTAAAGCGGATCCATTGTGAATCATCACATTTGACAATGAATTGTTCTTACAGTTCATGGAGATATGGAGAGCCAGGTTATGATTCCTTCCTTCGTCGGGCAGCTCGTCATCACAGAAACTCAAGTTATTACAAGAGGTAATATTCCCAACAACACTACTGAATTGGTCCAAAGGCATATCACTTTCCATAAAATCTTGATCCAATACTCTCATCAAAGATTCCCTGTGGATAGAAGAGACCACTAGCAAGGCTAGAATAGATATCTTTGATGGATTCTGCAACAATTGATCTACGATCCTATGGTCGCTCATCTTGATAATCTTCAATATATCATCCACATCTTTTTTCCAGAGTAGTGCCACTAGATTCCTCCACTGCTTTCTTAGGTTCAATACTTTCAACAACCTCTTTATCAGCATTAACATTCCCTCGAATGACAGGTGCAAAAACACGGCCACTGCGGGTCACTTGGCTGGCTTCATTAATATTCTTGACATCATACAAAGGTTGGATGGGAACTTCCACACCATCCTCCAAGATTGTCACATTGTATTTATATGGCACGGCTTTGTCTAATCCATAAGGAACAGGACCCGACAAGTAAATCACCACTAGAAAAACAGTTGGCTTGCTATGGTACTCAATCTCTATAGGGGCAGGAACACCAAAACAAGTCACAATAATATTCACCCCATCTGTAGAATACTTAGACATCAAAGAATCATTGTTGGAAAACATATCTTCATCAGCAAAAAAGAATTCATCTGCAGAAGCATACTCATCATCTGACATAGTTTCAACCGAACAATCTTAAATCACATTAATCCTACGGTAATTATCTCTATTGCCTGAAATCTTTCTCCAATAACAATTGAACACCCTTCTTCACTATGGAGCAACCACGAGAATCTTTGCAGCAGATCCGGAAACACTCATAATGGTGTTCTTATTGACCATCCATGTGACAGAAGGTAGCGTGCAACTGCACCAAATCATCATTCATATGATTCACGTCAAAATGCGGAATTCTCCAGGAAATCCAAAGAACATATTCACATCTTCTTCGTACTCTGCCCTAGGCCTGATTATATGAATGAGGCCTTCATCCATCATTTCCTAAATATCAGCTTTTATCTTATCACATCCTTGGATATTTATACTACAAATACCATAACCAGCATGGTCATGCGTATAGTAACTACACTCGTAGAGGTCAGCATGAATCTTTACCAAATCCCCTCTAACCAGGTTGATATCAAAAGTACGGAAGCCTCCAAGATAACCAGCAACCATGTTTACAGCATTTTCTCCTACATTCTTTGGCAAAGGATTATCTTTCACGTTAGGGCCAACATCTTTAAAAGATAAAAGGCCAGATCTTACCATCTTTTGTACTTCAGATTTCAAAGGATATCAATTCTCAATATTGTTCCCTAGTTCTCCCTGATGAAAAGCACACGTATGGTCTGCCTTATAATACCAAGGTAAAGGTGATGGTATAGCAGGGGTGGCCTGGTTTGAACCAAATTCTTCTGAATCAGCGTTGGGAGTAACTCTGTATAGCTCATTGGAATAGAGTCAAAGGCCCCTCTCTTCTAACTTTTCCCTTAATTCCCCTAGGGAGGTGGTCTCTGATAAGCAATTGTGGTTGGAGCTACATTGACGACTGGAGTCACAAAAGCAACCTGTTGCCGGTACCATTGATGCCTTCTAGTTGGTATAATCTTGCTTTCTCCAATAACAACATTCGTTTCACTTTCTTTCGAGAGAAAATGTATGATGAATCATTTGTCCTTTCATCTCTTATCAAAGGCCTATCCCTAATAGCCTCTTCCAAAGGAACACCCATGCTTACCATTTTGTAAAATCACTCGGTGCATTCACGACCATCCTTTCATAATAAAATAATCTAAGGGTTTTTAGGAAGACCTTGGTCATTTCTTGTTCTCCCATAGGTGGTACCACCTGGGCAGATATCTCGCGCCATCTCTGTGCATTTTCTTTAAATGAGTCCTTGTCTCTCTGAGCCATTGCCCTTAACTGGTCACGTCATATGCCATAAACATGTTGTACTTGTAATGTTTTATGAAGGCTTCTCCCATATCATTGAAGGTACGGATACTACTACTGTCCAGACTCATATACCACTTCAGAGCAGCACCAGTTAAACTATCTTGGAAGAAATGAATAAGCAATCGCTGATCATCAGTATGGGTAGACATTTTCCTGATATACATCACAAGGTGGTCACGAAGGCAATAGTTTCCCTTATACCTCTCAAATTCCGGTCCTTTAAACTTGGTTGGCACCTTTACATTAGGAACCAGGCAGAGCTCAGTGAGGTTTTGTCCAAACAATTATTTTCCTCGAAGGGCCTTCATTTCCTTTTAAATCTCATTTAACTTGTCTTAGAAGTCACCTAACCAGTCATATAAACCCACACTTTCACTCGGTGGAGGAACAGGATGATAAACTTCATCATTAACAAATGGCATAGCATTCACCAAAGGAGGTGAAGTATAGTGGATATAATTTTTAGCAGCGGGAGTAATATGCACCATAGGAGGTGCGAGAGTAGCAGTAGCTTTCACAATTGGAGCAAATTGAGTATCAAGATTAAAACCTTTTGGCATGAATTTTTCAGGCATTCTCCATGGGTAACCCTGAGGCATACATTTCTGAGCAACAGTTACTAAGGTAATAGAAACATGAATTGATGGAGCTTCAGAAGCATTTGTTGTTTGTTGAGACTGGGCAAGTGGTTCCTGATTCTGAGCAGCCACCAATGAGTCCATCAAAGCAGTCTGATTAGCTATACCGTCCTTCAAAGCAGTGACTTATTCATGCATCTCGCGATTCTCTTGTTCAAGATTCTCCATTTTCCTTCTGGAATTAGCTCAAGTATTGTACATGTGAGACAACTTGCTGAACAAAGTAGAGAAATTCAGTAAGACGGCTATGTATGAACATAAATGCAAGAAATATGTACCAGATGATGCATGATATGCGATGCACATAATTTATTGATTATTATTAATATTTCAAGGGACTCAAAGAATTATAGACAATTTTGAAAATATTAAAGTACTAACACATTTTTAAATACTGAAAATCTCATTATAATTACTTCAAAATGAATTATAACTTTTATTACAAGTTTCAACAATCCCAAGTACAAGAAGATATAGAATCTAAAATCCTAAAATAGAAAAGCTGATGAAGATAACTCCACACACTAACGCTTTCCTGTGAGTCTTGTAATCTGAGCCTTCAACTGCTTGTTCTCTTCTGCATACTTGTCGGCAACAACTTTCCAATCACCAGAGTCAGGAAGTGAATGACTAAGTCCTGACTGAGCTCTAGAGGAAAATAAATCCTCTTGCCTATCCATTATCTCTACAGCATGACTCTCAAGAATCTCGATCAATTCATCCTTCTCCTTCAAGTCTACTCGGTGGGACATCTCTAAAGTCTAACACTTATTCTTCCAAGCCTCTTTCTCTTGTTGCATCCTGACTAGGGAAAGCTGAATCTCTTCCACATTATCTAAAAGGGGAGGAGTGGTCTTCACAAACATATCAGGAATAGGTACTTCACGGGAATACGGTATCTTCAACTGAATTTCCCTTGCATGTACCCATCAGGGATAAGGCTCTAAAGAAACAGCTCCTCTAGGTCCCAAGTCCTTTCTACTCTTCCTGTGAATATGGGGCCAAGCCTTTGCAATTTCCTCCTTAGCTTCCTTATGATCCTCGGCCTCTTTGAGAAAGAAACCACTCATATGGATACTATTTGGCTTATCTCTCATCGGATATCCAAGCTATCATTGTGTAAGAACGGGATTTAGTTAATTCCTCCCTTTGTACCAAGAAGAGGTACATTGGGGAAACTACCACAACTATTGACAATATCTACATCATGGTAAACCTGGTGATACTAAATATTATCTGAATGAGTGAGGCCCATAATCTTTGGAGCCCAACAAGGTTCCTTCTTGACATCCCAGAAAGTATCGGACTGGGGTAAGTGATAAATAAACCACTAAGACAACAAAGGCGTGCAGTAAATGATCATCCCTCCATGATAAGAATCCCGAAGATGAATAAAGTAATAAGTATCTCCTAATAATGTAGGTACTGGATTCCCTATCAAAGAGATCATGATGGCATCGATATATACAAAGTTGTCGGTGTTTGGAAATAAGAACAACCCATAAGCAAGAAGAGAAAAGATAGCTTCAAAAGCAATTGTACTCTTCATCCTAGAAAAGTAACGAGCTTTCTCCAATAAAAATTGAGTGGGTAATCCTATTATTCCTCCTTTGGTAGTAATGTGGGCCTCAATCTCAGACTTTCCCAAATGAACCATAGCAGCAATCTCTTGAGACTTTGGCTCCTCCTCTAAACCGGTGAAAGGAACACGGTCGGTAATAGGTAAAACCAGTAGATAAGAATACTCCTCTAATGTAGGCATCAACTGATAAACAGGGAAAGTGAAACATTATTACAACGGATCATAGAACTGGACCAAAGTCGAGAGAATACCCTCCTTCATCCTAAGCTTTAGGAGAGACACAATTGATCCATACTTATTCCGAAAATCTATAGAACTCTCAATCTCGGAAATCAGACTCATCAAATCATCTATCTTAAGATTCTTGAAATTGTACTTCTGAGTCTTTCTTTTTCCAAAATTCATGGTCAAAAGTACCTGAGATATTCTCAAAAAGTCAACTTTAAGTCCCTTTAACCAAAATGTTTTAAAAGATGTACATGGGTGTATGAATGCATGATGCAACAATCACACACGAGAACACAAACATGTAGGGTTTATAGGTTCGACGTCACGAGCATGAAGTCAAAGGTACTACCCACAAGGTATGATCTAATAGTTTATCACCTGCGGAACAAGGTTCTAAGAGGTTCCCAGAGTCTACATCCTTCCTTTGGATGTTACCAACGTTCCAATTGACTCAGTGATTACTAATATTCTAAAGAAAAACTCGTCTGAGTATAGTATCACGTGACAACAATTTCGGGATTACTCCGTCATAGTTTATGCACTACACCTAAAAGGCCAAGATGGGTTAAAGGTTATACGGTCCTCAATTTCAGCAGGCTCCCAAGTTAAAAGCAACACGTCTTCCCGATTACTTGGTAAATGACACTACAGTCAAAGGGGCCTCCAATAAGTGGGGGATATCATGCCTCCTTTTTTGGGATTACTCCCTCAAAGTTAACATGACTATACCGCCCGTCATATCTTAAGTTTTCCCAAGTCCGGGTAGAGGACTTATGAGAAATCACCAAACACCTTGAAAACCAGGAAAATCCAGACAAACATATATACAATATATAACATACAAACAACAATAGCACATACACAAATAAACAAAGATAGGATCAATCCACTTAGGGATGGACCAGCAACTGGTCGATCTTTCCCCAGTGAAGTCTTCTTTTTTTTCTGTAGTGGTAGAAATGTTGAGACTAAGCCATTCGATTGATTTAACTCGCATAAATCAAATAAAAATTGCCACCGCGCTTTATTGTTTCCAAAGGAATAGGAAAAGAGTGAATAACCCAAAAAAGGGGGGAGAGAATCTAAGTTCGGGGGTTGGTTATGCAAATGGAAGGTATTAACACCCTAAACACCTATGGTACTCCACAGGAACCTCTTTGTAAATCTGTGTATTTTGGCTATAAAAGTTGTATACAAAAATATATTGTGGGGATGAGAAAAGAAGTATTTTTTATACAATGTTTGCACCCGCCACGGTTGCGAACCTTTAGTGCATACGTACCACATCCAGTGTAATAGGGGATCACGGTACTCATAGTTCACCTTTAAAAAATTTAAAACACAAGTGTGTTGTTAATTTTAAGAGACGAGACATCATTGTCTTATCCGAGTAGAAGAACATACTTACTACCCATAATTATGAGAAAGGAGAATTTGCGTCATCTCAAAGCGGAGGATATGACTTGGATTTTAAAATCAACAAAGCCTCGCTCAATACTCAAGTGGAAAATATCTCGCTTCACTACACATCATAGAAGTATAGTAGTTCGCATCACTACAAGGATTGACAAGAGTCTAATCTTTTGAGAAAATTTCAAAGTAAAAAAAAATTCAAAATGGAAAAAATGGTTTGAATGAGATTGATTTAATTTTAGTCTTCTCACAAAAAAAATTCAAAGTATGACCAACTTTATTGTGAAAGCGGTTCAAGTTTAAAAACAGGAATAGTTTTGAAAAGGAGGGAGAAGATTTTTGTAATTAAAGAAGATGAGAGGAGATGAAGGGACTATCGTAAAGCATAAGGTAAAAGCTAGAGAAAAGAACCATCTAACCAACAAGAAGCCAATACTTGACAAAATGAGTCAATGTATAATTCCCATCCTTTGGATTTGAAACCAAATAAGAAAATCTAACAAACCTCTTATAAAAACCAAGCTTCAAAGACATTAAGTCTTCACAAAAATTGGACAGAGTAAAGGTTGTATACAGATGAATTCCCAATCACAGACAAAGCACATAATCAGAATAACCTACACACAAAGAAAACAAACAACCCAATGTCTTGGGGTAAACCCCAAGAACTCCAGAAAAAATAACAATAGAAGGCACAAGGTCACAAGGTAGGTCAAGGTCTCTACTCCTAGGTCCAAGAAGTCCACAACTCCAAAATGCCAACGATAGTAACTAAATAGTCCAAGTAACATTAGAGTTTTTTTATGGTTTAAGTTGATTATTAGGTATCTTTAAAAAAGAAATGAAAAGATCAAGTGAGCAAAATAAAAATGACATAAAGATAACTGCTAAAGTGAGCAAAGATGAAAATAGCATAAAATGAAAATGCTAAAATAAATGTGCTTAAATTAAAAAGCATAAAGTAAAAGCATAAAATAAAGTCAATTGTTAGAAATTAGAGGTTAGTTGAATGACCATCTTGAAAATTGCATTTGAAAACTCATTAGAAGATTGAAAAATTAAAAGCCTCTCAACAACAAGTTTCATTTGCTCTTGTCAAGTATATCATTCATTTCAAAATCTCAAGGCAACAATAAATGATCAACAATGTTTAAATTATTCAGTTAGTTCTAAAATTTATGAAGATTCATTAGAGGATTGATAAGACCAAAGCCTCCTAACAATGAACCTCAAGATTATTGGATCAAAGGTTTCAAATTAAATATGCTTGGGCTTGCAAACATAGGTTTGGGCCACGAATGATCATTTCTCGAATTGGGACAAAATATAGTGTTATGTTAAGCAATCGTAAGTGGACTTATATAGAAGTCGCAATTATTTTGAGGTCGGTCAATAGCAATCTATGAGCCATATGTTTGGAGTGATGATATATAAATCATCCACTAACAACATGTACCAAAAAGGAGAAGAGGGTGAGATGAAGAGGGAGGGGATACATTTGAATCAAGAAATTTAATCAAACTATCATTAAAATCATCCATCCATTTTAGTGGAGTTAAACTCAACACTCAAGATCCAATGATGTTATTGAAGTTTATGATCAACAATCACATAGCCAGAATATATTAAAAAAATAAATTACATTTCATGAATAAAGTAAAAAGAAAAAATGATTTTTAAATTGTTTTTAAAATATAAATAAAAGGTAAAAGTAGTAAACTATGTTCAAAGTATCAAAGAAAAAATTTAAAAGACCACGCAAAAATTAGAGCTGACCTCAAATATTTTTATAATTTTTTTGGTAATTTTTTAAAACAGGAAATTATTTTTAAACTAACTAAAATCACTCAAATAAGTGAAAAAAAATATCAAAAATAGTAAAATTCATAATGAAATTCTAGAAAAAATTCAGAAAAGTCAGAAATGAGTAAAATGATTTTTATAAATTTTTTTAGAATTTAAAAACATCGAAAAGTATTTTAAATAATTAAAAACAAGTCAAGATAAGGGGAAAATTATATAAAATACCAAATTTAAAAATAAATTTATGAAAAAATAAAAATCAGAAAGAGAATATTTGAAAATAGTTTTGTGAATTTCTTTCATAATTTTTGAGTCATACATGAATTTTCTATGATTTTTTGAAGTTTGGTGTAAAAAAACAGAAGGAAAAAAACTTACTAGTAATCAGATCCAAAGGATCGAGAACAATGTACATATCATGGTTAGCTTTGGAAATTGCACCGAATAACCTTTTAAATATTAAAAGCAACTAAAATTCTGGCGCGTTGGATGGAGTCTGACTAATGAAAATAATTAGATCCAAGGGCTCTCAAAGCGCGCATATGATAAAGCAAACACACTGGGTTGAATTCAAAAAATTACATGTCACGCCTTCATTGGTTGAAGCACGACACATAGGTCATCTTCAACCTCCAGACGCCCTAGATTGGGGTTCCTCAAACTGTAAAATTAGAGGACCAGTTCAAGACGATTCTAATGGTACCCTCACGCCAAATTTATATAAACTGAGCAATGCTTAAATTGAGAAAATGCGGAAAATAATAGCGAGCACGAAATTCTAGAATGTCTCACTCAAATCTCAATGAAATCACAAATTGTAAAAAGAATGAGAATCATAAGGATGCAGAGAGTAGATTAGTCTTTTATTTTGATCGATTTTACCAAGGAATCTACATGAACGAAATAGCACAAGGTGGCTCTGAAACTGGACTTCTGTAGATTAGTATAGGTTACAATTCTTGAAGGTAGGAGTATGGTTAGCTTCATAGAAGTTCAATGAAGCTAAGTGAATTGAGCTTTTGGTGTTTTGGAGTGAGAAAGCAAGAAATCATAAATTCAAATTCAGAGTTCGTGTGGGATATGAACAGGGGTCAATTGGCTATCAATAGCTTGAGAAAATGAGTGAGATATAATCCTCTATTTATAGGGAAGAAAATGGGATGCTCAAGTGTATGGAATAATGAAGTTTGGAGGGAATTCGTGTGAAGTTGCAAGCATGAAATGTGTGACTCGTATTTTTCTCAAAACTATACTAAAATTTGTATTTCAAGGTTCTAATCACTTCTAGAAGATTGTTAAACATGCTTAGAAGTAAAAACGCCTAAAAATTTAGTGATTAGAAGCTGAATTGTGCATTTCAAATTCTGACTTGGAGGAAAAACTCAATTTTAAGGTACCAACTTTGAATCAATGGTATTTATAACTCAAGGAGTCTTAGGTCATGATTCTTCAAGCAATTGAAACATAAGGTCTCAAATTTCACAATGCGTAAAGAATGGGATCAAATGGATGCTTGAGCTAAGAATTGTGATGAGTCAAAGTTGAGAAAAATATGTTGACTTTTTATACTTAGAAAAATTCTAAGTTTTTATTTAAAAGTGACTTATAATGTTTTGAGTTCAAACAAATCCTTCCTCCAAATTTTAGCTTTGATCAATGATACTAGCTTGAAGTAGACTTCCCAAAGAGCATTGTGAAACTTGAATCACTCAAAAATACCAAGTATTGAAAAAGTTATGGTCTTGTAAAATTGGTGAAAATTCATGAGATGACCTATAATCTTTTGCATTCTTAGGGCATCATCCATCCATTTTCAAGCTTTGCACATAAAAGAAGAGTTGAAGTTTGTTAGAACATAGTTTGATTTTACAACCCTCGTAAGAGTTTTGATGATAACAAACACAAAGAACATATATGCACTCTAAAATTATGTTCTATTTTGTACAGAAGTTCTGAACGGAAATGGATCAGAAGTTAAGCTTCAAAGGTGTTCATGCTGCATACGTAGACTGATCTCAGAATGTTCTGATTAATGAAGATCAGAACTTACGCTAAGAGAAAGACATCTTAACTCTAAACTAAATTCTAACGCTACAAACAAGACCTTATGATTCTAACCTTCCAAGTTCTGAAGCAAAGAAGCAAGGAGATTCCTTATGTTCTGAAGCTTTACTATTCCATCAAAGTTGTATCAATTGTAACGGCTACAAACAGACAAGGTTCTTCAAAATAAGGAAAGTTTATTAACTTCCAATTATCAAGTTTCCTTTTGCACAAGATTGTTGCTCCTATTTAAACAAGCAATAAGGTTAAATCGTTCATGATTTACAACACTACTATCATACAATCTCTCAAAGCTTCAACTCAATATTCAAATTATTCTCTAAATTGTGTAATACATCACAAGTTTGTGATACCATTTTTATACTCAAGAAGACTTTAGCAGTTGTCAAAGTAGTTTTGTAATCAGTTTGATTAGTGAATTAAGTCCTCGTTGGAGAGAGGCGAAATCACCTTGGAGGGTGGACTGGAGTAGTTTGAGATCAAATGAACCAGGATAAAGATCATTTTTTTTATTTGAATTTGATTTTAAGATTCCAATTCAACCCCCCCCCCCCCCCCCCCCCCGCTTCTTGTGTTTTTTTCTTCTTCAATTGGCATCAGAGCGCCTGGTTCTGAGTTCAATTACTTTACCGTGTCAGTACAAGATCCAAGCTTAGAAAAACACTATGGTGGGACTAAGTCAGAACATCAGTAATGACTACCACAATGATAAAGACAGAATCAGCGGCAAACCTCCAGTCTTTGATAGAGAAAACTTTGACTACTGGAAAGACAGAATTGAAAGCTTCTTTCTGGCCAATGATGTTGATCTCTGGGGTATGGTAATTTATGGGTATATGCATCCTGTGGATGAAAGTGGTCAAAATATTGATAGAAAAGGAATGTCTGATCAGCAAAAGCATGACTTCAGAAATCATCACAAGGCCAGAATGATTCTCCTGAGTGCCATCTCATATTCAGAGTATGAGAAGATTATAAACAGAGAGACAGCTAAAAACATGTTTGATTCTCTGAGAATGACGCATGAAGGCAACATGCAAGTTAAAGAAACCAATGCCCTTGTGCTCATTTAGAATTACGAAACCTTCAAGATGGAAAAAAGTGAATCCATTGAAGTAATGTTCTCAAGATTCCAGATTCTAGTTGCTGGGCTGAGAGTTCTAGGTAAAGGGTATTCAACTGCTGATCATGTAAAGAAGATCATCAGAAGTTTACCTAAGCAATGGAGGCTCATGGTCACTTCTCTCAAGCTGGAAAAAGATCTTAACAAGATATCACTATAAGAACTTGTCAGCTCACTCAGAAGTCATGAGATAGAGCTCAAAGATGACGAGCCTCAGTAGCAAGGTAAGCCTTTAGCACTAGAATCTAACAAAAAATATAATTCTAAAGTTTTGCAGGATATGGAAGAAACCTCTGATGGATCCTCATCAGAAGAAGACGAATTGTATCTTCTCTCCAGAAGAGTCAATCAGTTGTGGAAGCAGAGGCAAAGAAAATTCAAAAACTCCAGAAGAACTGGGAATCAGAATGAATCATCCTGTGGATATAGAAAGTCTGAATCCTCCTCGAGACATAGAAGGTCTGAATCTTCTTCTGGTCACAGAAAGTCAAGCAACAGGGACATCGTATGCTATGAGTGCAATGAACAAGGGCACTACAAAAGCGATTATCCAAGGCTTCAGAAGGAGAACCCCAAAAAAGAAGTTCGTCAAGGAGAAGAAGAAAAGTCTCATGGCCACATGGGATGACTCAGATACTTCTGACACAGACACAGAGTCAGAAGATGAAAGATCCAACATTTCTCTTATGGACAACGTAACAGAAGATAGTGAATCATCTGGGTCAGAATCAGAATCAAACACATAAGAGGTATTTCCTGACTTTACTGTTAACTTTACTAAAGCTGAATTAGGAGAAAGTCTGAGTGAAATTCTGGAAAGATATTAGCAGCTTCGAGTCAAATTCAAGAACCTGAAAAAGGATCTAGTTTCTGACTCTGAAGAAACTGAGAATCTGAGATTAGAAAATTCTGAGTTAAAAGAAAAGATTTCAAAACTTGAAAATGATTTACAAAACTCTCAGAAGGAAACAATCTCAGAGGTTCCCAGTAATGCTGATAAGATCATAAAGGAATATGATCATAGCTTTCAGAAGTTTCTGGCTAAAAACATAGAAAGAAGCAAGATGACTTCAATGATCTATGGAGTTAGAAAAAATGGCAGAAAAGGTATAAGATACACAGGTAAAGTATCCCAACCTAAGAAAGTCATGGACTTAGTTATTAAACGCACACCTTTAAAATCTCACTTTACTTATGGGCACACACATGACTTGAAATACACCAGTAATGATTATTCTACTAAACCAAAATTCAAATAGAATTTTGGTAAAACTAACAAACAAGGACCCAAAAAGATATGGGTACCTAAGGACAAAATTATACATGTAGAAGATATCTTTGACAGAAAGACTAAAACACCAGTCATGGTACCTGGACTCTGGATGCTCTCGATACATGACAGGAAGAAAGCATATGTTCCAAAGTCTGGAACTTAAATCTGGACGCTACGTGGGTTTTGGAGGCAATCAGAAAGGGAAGATCATTGGCTCTGGAACAGTAGGTAACGGTAACCTCCCTTCTATTAATAATATTTTATTAGTAGATGGATTAATGCATAGCATGTTATCCATAAGTCAATTAAGTGATAACGGTTATGATATAATCTTTAATCAAAAATCATGTAAAGTTGTTATTAAGAAAGATGGAACTATCATGTTTAATGGAAAGAGGAAAAACGACATTTACAAGATAAAACTTTCTAAAATAAAGAGTCAGAATGCAAAATGCCTTTTGCCTGTTAACAACGAGTAATGGGTCTGGCACGGAAGATTAGGGCATCTTAGTATGAGAAGAATATCTCAGATTAACAAACTTAATATGGTCAAAGGACTTCCTAATCTGAAGTTCAGCTCAGATGCTCTGTGTGAAGTATGTCATAAAGGAAAATTAGAAAAACCTTCTTTTAAAGCAAAAAATGTTGTTTCTACCTCTAGACCATTAGAACTTCTGCACATAGATCTATTTGGACCAGTGAAAACTGCACCCATTAGTGGCAAGAAGTATGGGTTAGTGATCATACATGACTATAGCAGATGGACATGGGTAAAGTTCTTAAGAGACAAGGACAAATCACACTCTATGTTCGTTGCTTTCTGTAACCAAGTTCAGAATGAGAAAGATCTTAGAATTGTCAAAGTCAGAAGTGATCATGGTGGAGAATTTGAAAACAAAAAATTTGAAATATTTTTTAATGAAAATGGCATTTCTCATGATTTCTCTTGTCCTAAAACTCCCCAACAAAATGGAGTTGTAGAACGAAAGAACAAAACTTTACAAGAAATGGCCAGAACCATGATCAACGAGACTAACATTGCTAAGATCTTCTGGGCAGAAGCAATTAACACAGCATGTTACATTCATAATAGAATCTCCATAAGACCTATTTTGGATAAGACTCCATATGAACTGTGGAAGAACAGAAAGCCCAACATTTCTTATTTCCATCCTTTTTGATGTACTTGTTTTATGCTTAACACTAAAGAACATCTGAACAAGTTTGACTCTAAAGTATAGAAGTGTATTATGTTAGGATACTCTTCATGCTCAAGAGGCTACAGAGTATATAATACAGAAACACAGATTGTAGAAGAGTCAATCAGTGTTAGATTTGATTATAAGCTTGGTCCTCAAAAGTCAAAGCAGAGTGAATCTCTTGCAGATATAGAAGTTGAATTCACAGGTACTGAAGGAAATTCATCAGAAGTTCCTAACAAAGACGCTCCAACAACATCAGAAGGAAATGTCACAAGAACTACAACAACTTATGTAGAACATCCCCAGAAAAGACCATCCAGAAGCAGCTTAGCACACCCTGAAGACAAGATTTTGGGAAAGAAGGAAGATCCAATCAGAACAAGATCAACGTTCAGAAATTCTGAAGAATCCCTCATGGGATTAGTATCTATGATTGAGCCAACCACCATTTATGAAGCTCTTCTTGACAACGACGTGGTTTTGGATATGCAGGAGGAGTTAAATCAATTCACCAGAAATGACGTATGGGATCTGGTTCCCAAACCAAAAGGATTCAACGTCATTGGAACAAAGTGGGTGTTCAGAAACAAACTGAATAACCAAGGAGAAGTCATCAGAAACAAGGCACAACTGGTTACATAAGGTTATAGTCAGCAAGAGGGAACAGTCTATACATGAACCTTTGCTCCAGTCACCAGGTTAGAATCTATCAGACTCTTAATCTCTTTTGATGTGAATAATGGCATCACTCTGTATCAGATGGATGTCAAAATTGCATTCTTAAATGGTTACATTGATGAAGAGGTTTATGTGCACAAACCCCCTGGGTTTGAAAATTCCAAACATCCAGAATATGTTTTCAAACTAAAGAGATCACTTTATGGTCTGAAACAAGCTCCCAAAGCTTGGTATGAAAGACTAAGTAACATTCTGTTAGAAAAGGAATTTACCAGAGGGAAAGTGGACACAACCATGTTCTATAAGACATTTAAGAATGACATTTTATTTTGTCAAATTTATGTAGATGATATAATATTTGGATCTACTAAACCTTCTTTGGGAAGAGAATTTGCTAAGTCTGTATAGGCAGAGTTTGAAATGAGCTTGATGGGAGAACTCAAATTCTTTCTGGGCATTCAGATCAATAAAACTCCAGAAGGAACCTACATACACCAGAGCAAATACGTCAGAGAACTTCTGAAGAAATTTGACCTATCAGAGTGTAAGCCATCAAAGACTTCAATGCATCCCACATGCATTCTGGAAAGGAAGAGGTAAGTAAAAAGGTAGAACAGAAGATCTACAGAGGTATGATTGGTTCTCTCTTATATCTTACAGCTTCAAGGCCTGACATTTCATACAGTGTTTGCTTATGTGCCAGATTCCAATTAGATCCTAGAGAGTCTCACTTAAAAGCTGTTAAGCGAATTTTCAAGTATCTGAAAGGTACTACTAACCTGGGTTTGTTTTATAGAAAAACCAGTGAATATAATTTAGTAGGGTACTGTGATGCTGACTTCACTGGAGACAGAGTAGAACGAAAAAGTACTTCTGGAAGCTGCCAGTTTATGGGAGATAATATGATCTCATGGACCAGCAAGAGGCAGTCCACAATTACGTTATCAACAGCTGGAGCTGAATATATAGAAGCTGCTGGATGCAGCACACAGATTCTCTGGATGAAAAGTCAGCTTGAAGACTTCAACATATTTGAGAGTAACATCCCTATATTCTGTGATAATACTTCTGTAATATGTTTATCTAGAAATCCAATTTTGCATTCTAGGGCTAAGCATATAGAAATAAAACATCATTTTATTAAGGACTATATTTAAAAAGGAATCCTTACTTTAAAATTTATTGACACGGGCCATCAATGGGTTGATGATTTTACGAAACCACTTTCTGAAGATAGGTTTAATTTCATTCTGAAACATCTCGGCATGAAATTATGTCCAGAATAAGAGTTTTATTTATATATTCATTAACCCTCAGAACTTTATATTTTCTTTGTGAACATCTGATCAATAAGTCTTCAGAAGTTAGAAGAACAGTTGCATCATAATCTATCTAAGAAGATCTGAACCTTTCATTTCAAAAATAGAGGCGTGCAGTTCACACTATCAACATATGTCATCCTCTAACAAGCTATCTTCTAAGGCTAAACACGCGTTCAAATTCTGAAGAGTCTAAGGCTTTGGTTGGGTGCATTGAGACGCGTGTCACTGGTAACTGTTTATTATCTCCACGCAAACCCCTATTTTCAGGTTTCATTATTGCAGTGTAATCATTAATCATTTTTTTCCCTTTCTTACTGATTAAGTTTTCAAATTGATTATAAATTCACAATCACTATCACATTCACTTCTTCTCGCTTCCATTACTCTCTCTAGTTTTTGTTTGGCAAAAACCCTTTTCTCAGAAATCTCAAACAAACAGGGTGAACAATGGCATCTTCCTCAAGCGTCAAAAATCTTCAGAGTGCTCCTGATTTATCATCAACAGCAGAACAGTACGAAGAACCAATAATAACATTTCTCACTCCAGTTGATTCTCTTGAAGTTCTCTGTGAGCTTATCATCGATTTTGAGAGCTTGAAAGAGAATGGATTTGATCTTTTTGAAGATATAACTGCTCAAGGATGGAACAGGTATTTCGATCGTCTTCTAGGTCCAATGTTCCTAATTCTGGTAAAGGAAATCTGGATTCATGCAACTTCCTCCTATCATCAAGTTACGTCTTATGTAATGGGGAAGAAGATTGTAATTACTGAAAGATTTGATTGGAAAGTTGATTGGGTATAATGGTGGCGGAATTAGGTGCAGCGACATGGCTGAGAAATGTTATGACCTAAAAGCCATAGCAAGAGTTATCTTCACTTATGGACAGCCATCCAACAAAATTAGGGATTTGAAGGATTACTACAGAATCTGGGCTAAGATCGTTCTGGGATGTATAAACCACAGGAAGCCAACAAGCTCTCCTAACTACATCAATATTGATCAACAGTTTCTGCTTTATTTCAATTCAAAGAAGACAAGAATAAACCTTCCTCACTTACTTTTCAATCATCTAAGAACAAGCGTGAAGGAAACAAGGGAAGAAGAAATGACCAAGAGGGATTGGATACCTCTGGGAAAATTAATTTCTGATATTTTGACTGAGAACAGGTTGATAGAGCATCTGATAGAAGTTCAGCAGATTAGCACACTGGAGGCATGTGTTGGAAAACCCCTTAATGCCAAGAATCTGAAAAAGATGAAGATTATTGACAGCATTAAGAAGGAGCCAACAATTGCTTCTCATCAAGTCATCGCGTCAAGGAGAATCCCTCTGAAATATTTTCCTTTATTTTCTGAGATTGATGCTTCACCAGAAATTGTGGTCAGATACTTAGAAGCGTGCAAGGAGTATGGAACTGCTCCAAAACTTAATATTTGTGATCTACATAAGCAAGCTCCAGATGTTGTGTTAAAGAAGTCCAGAAAGAGAAAAGCAGCAAGAGAAAGATCTTCTCAGAGGACTCCAAAAGCTGCTAAAAAGAAAGGTAAGACTTCCTTTGTTTCTATTGTAGAATCAATAGTTTTTCCAACATCTGAAACACTCTCCTCTCAACCAACAGAAGATCCCTCACCTTAAACTTTTGAAGATTTTGACATAGAGTTTGATCCTTTTGTAACTCTAGGAAACTTCCTAAATGAACCTCACTTTCCCAATCCAAATCTAGAACAAAATCAGCCAGAACTTGCTAGAGTTCTTTCTGATATTGATCTATTTGATCAAGACTTTCAAATGCCTATCCTAGAAAATCCAAAATTTCACACTCCTCAACCAGAAAATCCAAACCTTCATACTCCCCAAACAGAAAATCCAAACTTTGAAACCACTTAACCAGAAAACCCAAACGCTACCACAAACCAACCAGAAGATTCTTTCAGGCTCTGATACCACACCAATTCCTGGAATCACATAACCTCTAATGGTTCGTCAACCTCTCTCCATTCTAGACATTCCAGAAATACCATCACCTTATCATTCCACTCCACCAAACACACCTTGCTCACCAATCATCATCTCTTATTCTCCTACTCCCTCTCCCATTAATCGTCCAGATGATCACCTCAAAACAATCATTGACTTAGAAGCGTTGGACCGCCTAGCTTCAACCTATCACAAAATTGCCATTCCCAAACCAAAACCAACAATAACTAAAACAAATGTTGGTAAGAACTTATTGATATTTGAAACAGAATTAATGGAATGTTTAACTCCTTGAAGCAAGCAAGTCTAGAAAATTCAAATCTGGCTGCTTCTGATTCTAAATGGAATCGGTTCAGAAGATGGTTCAATTCAGAATCCCAGAGGCTGAAAGAATTAAGTTATGAACTGGCTCAACAGAATTTCAGTGATCAGCTAAAAGCTTTCAAAGATCAAGTTCTGATTCATTGGGAAAAGAAATCGATTCTTCTGCTGGACAATTCTCCCTGGAAAGAGCACCAACCTTCAAAAGTTATTGAACCATGCTCTGACAGTCTTCCTCCGGCTATTATTCAAGAAAAGGAAAGGGCAACTAAAGAAGTAACTGAATCAGAAAATGATGCAGAGTGTTCTGAAAGAATTGCATCCTCTAAGGATACACAAGCTCCATCTTTCGTCATGCAAACTCTAGAAGAGTTAAAGAAGGAGAATCCTATAATCAACGAATGATTGGATAAGCAAGAAGACACGAGCAAAGAAATTAAGGAAATGTTGGGAAAGCAAGAGGAATCAAGCACTCAGATTAAGAGCTTGTTGGAAGCATTGTTCACATGACTTCCCCCTCCATCTTAGATTTTTTTAACTTGTTTTCTGCATTCATTATCTTGTTTCATCAGGCTCTGCAAATGTTCTTGAAATCTGTTTTAATATAAATCATCCTTTTTTACTCTAAAATTTGTGATTATATTGCTTTTTGATTCCTGGAAAAAAGGGGGAGAACGTAAGATATTTTAAATAACAGTATACCGGGACAAGGTCTCAAACATTCTGAATATCTTAACTTCTCATTTTTTCTTAAAGCATAACAGGAACAAAACTATGAAAAAGACAGAAGGAGATGCATCAAAAGCTCTGATTAGAATGAACTTCAGGGAAGTAATTCATCTCTATCTGAGTACTCAACTCAGGGGGAGACTCTCTAAAGCTTTATGTTTTGTCTACTTTTATTGAAAAATCCTAGTTCTCGTCATCATCAAAAAGGGGGAGATTGTTAGAACATAGTTTGATTCTACAACCCTCGTAAGAGTTTTGATGATAACAAACACAAAGAACAAATATGCACTCTAAGATTATGTTCTATTTTGTACATAAGTTCTGAATGGAAGTGGATCAGAAGTTATGCTTCAAAGGTGTTCACGCTGTATACATAGACTGATCTCAGAATGTTCTGAAGAATGATGATTAGAACTTGCACTAAGAGAAAGACATCTTAACTCTGAACGAAAGTCTAACGCTACAAACAGGACCTTATGATTCTGACCTTCCATGTTCTGAAGCAAAGCAGCAAGCAGATTCCTTATGTTCTGAAGCGTTACTATTCCATCAAAGTTGTATCAATTGCAACGGCTACAAACAGACAAGGATCTTCAAATTAAGGAAAGTGCATTAACTGCCAATTATCAAGTTTCCTTTTGCACAAGATTGTTGCGCCTATTTAAACAAGCAACAAGGTTAAATCTTTCACGATTTACAACACTACTATCATAAAATCTCTCAAAGCTGCAACTTAATATTCAAATTATTCTCTAAATTGTGTAATACATCACAAGTTTGTGATACCGTTTTTGTAACGAAAAACATCATGTACACAGATTAATTCTTACTTTTGTTAGTGAATTTCCTTGAGATAAATCGGGTTGTGGTTTTACTCAAGAAGACTTTGGCAGTTGTCAAAGTAGTTTTGTAATCAGTTTGATTAGTGAATTAAGTTTTTTTTAGAGAGAGGCGAAATCACCTTGGCGGGTGGACTGGAGCAGTTTGAGATCAAGCGAACCAGGATAAAAATCATCGTGTCATTTGCATTTGATTTTAAGATTCCAATTAACCCCCCTTCCTCTTGTGTTTTTCACTTCTTCAAAGTTCGCATCCTTAAGATAATTGTGGAAAAAGAATAGGCTCAAGTAGATAAAAATTGACCAAGTTATGATCCTTTGAAGTCATATAAGAGAATTTGATGGAATATCTAGAGGACATGTAATCTTTCTCCATAATTAGGAATCTTCAACATAAAATTCTCTTGAAACTTTTGAAGTGATTGGTTGATAACTCTTTTAATAGAAGCATGTCTTTGGGATCACTCTAAAATACCAAAAGATGAGCAAGATATAGCCTTTAGAAGTTCAAAACCCTAGCTCCTAGAGCACCAACATGACTTGGAAAACCCTTTCTTTTTTGAAAAAACTCCTTGCATAATAACTATTGCCATGTGAATAGAAGTTGTTGTGGATGATAATAATAACCCATAGCAATAAAAACCAACTCCAAATATTAATAATTTATAGAGCTATGCACTTGTGACCAAGAAATCAAGAACTTTTCCAATTAGGTCAAACTTCTTCAATCAACTCTTGCATCTTTTGATTTTCTTTGACAAATTGAGGCATGATAAATAATAGTAGACATTGTAATGATATTACTTAAAAGTATCTTCAATGATGAAGCTTGAATCTCAATGAAAATTTGTTGAAGAAGGCATGGAAATAAACTCATGAACCTATAAATCAAATTGATGAATTATGATGTGCCCTTACATGTAATATCATCAATTAGAGCAAACATTCATTATATTTATTAGTTAAAAGTTAATCAATAAAAATCATAGATGATCATAATATATAAATCAAGGTGCTTGGTGATTCCTCATGAGTAAACTAAAAGATAGGGAGAAGAACCAAACCCTAGTGTAATCTTGTTATGATTGAGTTGATATGAGATGATAGAGGAATCTTAGGGGCTAAAATTGGGGTACAATAGTGAGAACTAGTGGAGATAATGGAGATCATGGTTGGAGAAGTTGAGAAAATTATGGGGTGAGTGGGTGAAGTGGAGAAAACAAGTATGTGGTCTGTAGGAATGAGTTGTGGCGAGGGCCACACTTTGTGTGGCAAGGGCCACGCTTTCTTGGCTCCTGTGGCGAGGGGCATGCCTTGTGTGCTATGGGGCATAAAAACTTTCAAATTATGGCGACTGTAACATCATGTGTGTCGAGGGGCACACATTTTTTCAAGGCGTGGCGACTGACATAAAGACTATGACGATTGTCACAGTCTTCTGTCATGCATTTTCCTGCTATTTTTCTACTACAATGTGATTTTCAACTCATTTCTTTGCCATTTCTTCCTATTTTATCATGCAAGCCTTATGGAATATAAATACCTGAAATGAAATAGAAATACTGACATAACAAGATAAAAATGAATTTAAAAAATATAAAAGTGCATGTGAATCAAGTCGAATATTGTTGTTGGAGGTCAAAATTTTAAAAATTCGGGGAAATTCAATAACAATTGAAAAACAGGCATGCAGACTTGACATCACATGCAATGAAACGACCAAATATTGGAAATAGATAAAATCTTTAAAACATAAAATAAACTAGAAAATAATAAATCAAAATAAGAAGCAATAAATGGAAAGCGGTAAACTTCCTCCCCCACACTCAATGTTTCAGTAAAAAGTGGGAAAAGGAATAAGAACTTGATCAATGCTCACCTCGATAGTTGCCTACATGCAACTTATAGATGTTAAGCAATTAACATCTTTATCTTATCCAAACTCAAACAAAAGAAAAAACAATAAATTGAAACTTTTGGGTTTCCTCCGATGCAACGCTTCTTTTAACGCCGGTAGTTCGATGACTCAAGAGTATTAGCACTCATGGTGATTCTCTCGAGAATGACTCCTCGATCTAATTTTAAATCGTCTTTGGTTTCTATGGCCACTTATAAATCCATCTCACATATCACTCACCTTTTCTTTTCTTTCTTCTGTGGGGTGGTTCATTCTTTTGAACTGTGGCGGTGGTTCTAGATCTATTTTGAGTATCAGCTTTTCAAGTTTGGGCTTAGTTATTTCATCCACCACCTCAAAGGCTAACCTTCCCCTCCTAGAACTGTTGATTTCCCTAGTTTCATGGTCCTTAAATTTTATTTTTTTATGCAGGACCTCAGGCAAAGGTGCATTGATGTGGATATTTTTCAATACCTTCACATACGTTTTGGATTGGGAATATATCTTGGCTTCCACAAGTCTTTGCAGGAAATGAATTAGTGAGGTATAGAGAGGAGGAACAACAATAGTTGTTTCCTTCTCTACCTCCTCGACAACCTCCCTTTTGGATGGCGTCGGTGCATTTTTCTAAATCTCTACTCTTTTCTCGTCAAAACTCTTCTCAACCTTATTTTTATTTTCTTCAACCTTATTATCACTCTCCTTAGGATTTTAGAATTTTTTCACCACTGGTTGTTACAATATCCACATGCTCCTCGGGGAAAGGTCCTAGAGGTTTTTGTTTAAACAAGGAGATTTGAATCTCCAAGGCCATGTTGTGAGTCACGAGGGACTCAACCTCATTGTTCAGCTTCATAAGGGTTCCATTATTATGGAGACTTTGTTTTCTAAACTCTTCATTTTGGACAGTTTGTGTCTCTATATAGTGCTCTATCATAGATTCTAGCCTAGAGTGAGTCAGTGTTGCATTGAAATCCTCCATTGATGTTTCTAGATTTAAATTATGGGATTCCTGCGGTTCCTCAATGTAAGTTAACATTGCATTTTGGGTCTCCACATAGCATTCCATCATCATAGATTCTATCCTAGAGCGAGTTAGTGTCGCAGTGAGATCCTCTATTAATGTGTCGAGAGTGGAATTTTGGGATTCTCGCGACTCCTCAAAATATTGAGCGTGGTGATTGTAGAGGAAATTTGGTTGAGGATAAGTTAACGTCATATTGTAATCCTCAAGTAATGTTTCGAGATCAGATTTATGGGATTCTTGCGACTCCTCAAAAAGTTGGGATTGGTAGTTGTATAGGTAATTTAGTTGAGAGTGAGTTAGTGATGCATTGAAATCCTCCCTTAGTATTTCAAGGTCGGATTTATGGGATTCTTGTGATTCCTCGAAATATTGAGAATGGGATTTGTAGAAAAAATTTGGGTGATACATAGTAATTAAGTTTAGAGTGCCTTATTCTATACGTACAACAATGGAAATAACAATATTGATTGTTGGTCCCCGGAAACGGTACCAAAAACTTGATGCATCTGCAAGTGCACGGAAATATCAAAGTAATATAAAAGATTATCGAACCCACGGAAACCAATATCAACCTACTGTAATCTATTGGCACTTTGTAAAGATAAGACTAATGAATAATTGATTTAGGGGAAACTAAGAACTAAAACAAAGACTAAAATAATATTAAATAAATATATAATAAAAGAGAGGCCGGAATGTGGATTCCGCGTATCTCGGGGACTTTGTAACTTGTTGGTTTTTGATTAAACTAAAGATGTATTTCGTAGAAAATATTAATTTAAAGACAATACATCACACTCTCGTGGTTTTGAATAAAGTCATGTTCCTTAACCGTAGGATTTTTCTCTCGCTCGCCCACTTGAACCAAGGAATGCATTTTGAAAACTGAATAATTTCTAATCAATCCTAAAGCGCTCTCAGTGTGTTTAGAATTAATGCCTATTTTCTACTATTTGGTTCGACCCCCACGCTCTCGCAGTGTCGGCTTGAAACTTGGTTAATTTCCCACTCTCGTGGCAAAATCATGTTAAGTAACTTCTCACTCTCGTGACAAGGCTATTTAAATTAAGTTTAAAAACAAAGACCAAAACATGATTTTTGAAACAAATAATTAAGCCAACTTCGTTACCGAGTCCCGTCAGAGATGACGATCGTCAAATACCATACTCAAGATAGTTTAGCTAAACATAGAATTAAGTAAAAACAAATTAAACATAACAACTGCAACTAAAACCAACAAGGTAATTAAATTTGACAAATGAAGCAATAATGATAAATAATAGTAGTAGTAGTAGTAGTAGTAGTAATGATAATAATAATAATAATAATAATAATAATAATAAGAACAACAATAATAATAATAATAATAATAATAATAATAATAATAATAATAATAATAATAATAATAATAATGATAATAATAATAATAAGAAATACGATAAAGAACTTGTAAAAGACTTGAAAATAAATGCAAACTGGAAATAACTTCAATAATGACGGCAAGATTGTTGATCTAAGCAAGTTACACAAAAGAGTCCTAGTACTAGTGGTGTGGTAGTTCCTTGATGTGAGAAAATACCACTTTTACAAAAGTAATTTCTGCCAAAAACTAGGAATTGTGCTTCTACGCACAAACTTAGATGTCCAAATAACTAATGATAGATCCTTTATATAGTGAGAAATGCTGGAAGTTATCACGTGAGAAGTAGTGAAGATAATGGAGATCATGGTCAGAGAAGTTGAGAAAATCATGGGGTGAGTGGGTGAAGTTGAGAAAACAAGTATGTGGTCTGCAGGAGTGATCTGTGGCAAGGGTCATGCTTTGTGTGGCTAGGGCCACGCTTGCTTGGCTCATATGGAGAGGGGAATGTCTTATGTGTTATGGGGCACACAAACTTTTAAACTGTGGCAACTGTAACATCATGTGTGCCAAGGGGCACACGTATTTTCAAGGCGTGACGACCGACATAAAGGCTGTGACGACCATCATTGTCTTCTGTCATGCAGTTTCCTGCTATTTTTCTGCTACAATGTGATTTTCAACTAATTTCTTTGCCATTTCTTCCTATTTTCTCATGAAAGCTTTGTGGAATATAAATACCTAAAATGAAATACAAATACCGACATAACAAGATAAAAATGAATGAAAAACAATATAAAAGTGCATGTGAAACAAGTCGAATATGCGATATAATTTCACGTTATCAGTTTCCAATTCCTAATAAGACATCTCAAAACCTTGTTAGTAACAATAGCATTGGAAATAAGATTATCTAGCAAGTTTAAAGGATTAATAAGATGTGAGAACCGCTTTTGCATTTGAGAAACCCTTTAACCATTCTTCTTTTGAAAGAGTTCAAACTCTTGATTAAGTGTATTAATCATAGCTTGTTTTACCTCATTAGTTCCCTCATAGGTAAATTTTAGAGCCTCCCACATAACTTTAGCGGTTTGACAGTGGGAAATGCGATAAAACTCATCAACACCAAGAGCGAATATGATAATTTTTTCACTTTCCAATCGCGTGACCACTTCTTATTATCTTCCTAATCCCATAAGTTTTTCGGTTTTGGTACGATAGCATCCTAAACAACATATGTCACTGGTATTGGACCATTTAGAATGGCTTCCCACACACCTTTGTCATATGAGTTGATATCAATTTGCATATAAGCTTTCCAATAACTATAATTTTCTCTCGTGAAAAGTAGGGCTCTTTTATAATCTCCTTTAGGTTCGTACGCCATATTCTAATAAGTTTCGAAACTGGAATGAACCGGGCTCTTGATGCCACTTGTTAGACAATGACAACGTATCTAGAGGGGGTGAATGGATACCCCCAATTAAAAATCCAAAAAGTTCTGGTTTTGAAAGTTTATATATATCAAATAGTTTGAGCGGAAGTGTTTTTGAAAATAAGTCGTATGTACGAACAGTTATTGGAACCTCCGATATGAAAATGTAATTAATTTAATATGGAATGGGATTGACAATTTGAATTAATAGCTTGAATCAATTTATAGCGTGTTTAACGTTTCTATCAAGTTACTAGTAATTCTATTTCCAATGACAACTAATCAAAAAGCAGAAAAACATTTGTCGAACATCTGGTGTGCAATTAAGTTTTCAGAATTTTCCTTTAAGTTGTGTTGATACAAAAAAGCACTTATAATCAAAAGTGATTATAAGCAATATCAAGCACTTGAATAAGATCAAAAACAGTGTGGAAAAATTCTTACGAATTAATTGATAACATGATGTTATTAGACAAATCGATTTATGAAAATTAAAGCAAGTAAAAGTAATAAGAAAATAGACATGAGGATTTGTCTTCACAACTCCCCACTTTCTTCCTCGCGTGTGTGTACGTCTGTGCCTAATGCCAATGGAATTAAGATAATTCTTACTATGCAAAAGTATATACAAGAGAAGTGTTTTCAAGAGCAACTCCACAAAGTCAAATGCTTGTTGTTGATTCAACCCCTTCTCTTTTTTTTATCTTGAGAAAGACCAAGAAATAATAGATCCCAATTGAGTTGTCGATATTGCTACTCCTTTGCATTCTTTATCTCCAAGGCTTCCGCACACGAATGATCAATTGTACCTATTGCAACACAAGACTTCAATTGTGATCCGCCGTTCTCTCGTTACTTCCTTTGTGTTCTTTATTTCCAAATGATCCCTTACGTTCTTTATCTCCAAAGGACTTCACTTTGCTGCAATCACCTTTTGAATGTCTTGCACGAAAACCCCCAAATCAACCAATGATCTTGGAGGATAAAACCGTGGTTTTTCCATATGAAGACCCCTACAAATCTCAACCCAATATTCTCGGCTACACAAGAACCTAATCAGATGTTTTTAAACCTCGTCTAGATGGCACCCAACAAAATATTATTAAAATGGAATGTTAGTGTGTATGAATAGATTGGAGGTTGAAGATGAAGAGAAAATGTATGGTATCATCAAGTTGTAATGATGCATGAATGATGTATTTATAGTTTTGGAAATTTAGTGTAAAAAAGGACTTTTTCAGAATTAAAAAGATTTGAAAAATTAACCAAAACAATCAGTATGTGTCGACCTATAAATCGTATGTGTCGACTCATACATTAAGTTTAATATGTATGTGTCGACTTGAAAGAAGGTATGTGTCGAGCAAAGCAAGTCAGAGTTAGAATTAGGTTTAAGGGTGATGTGATGATCAATGGAATGTTGGGAAAGGAGGTTGTAACACCCCAAATTATTTATCTAATTTTAATTGAATTTATATTAGTTTATTTTATTTTATTTAATTAGATATTAGAAATATTAATAAAATTAGAGATATTTTAGAAGTGAGAGAAAATAGAATTTTATTTAAAATTAGAGAGAAAGAGGTGTTTTGAGTCAAGAGTTGAGGGTGTGGTGAGATTTAGTGAGAATAATAAAATTATAATTTTAATTGAGATAATTGAGTTATTAGGATAATTAGATAATTATTATTTTAATTAATTTAGAGTATTATTTGAATTAAAAATAAATAATAGAAATAAATATTTAATGAGGGTGTGAGAAAAGTTGAGGGGTGAGAGGAGTAACTAGGATATTAGGTTAGAATAAATAGATAAAGTTTGGAGACTTTTATATTGTACGTGCAAAAGTTGGAAAAGAGGCAGAGAGATTCAAATCTAGGAGGAATTTAGAGAGCGAGGAAAAATCTCAAAAGTTCAAAGATTTTCATCGACTGGAAAATTTTGAGATAAAGGGAAAAACTTTTTACTATGGGTATTTAGGAAGTCAGATAGTGGGTGATCATTACCCTTTTATCTTCTTTTCCTTTTGTGTTTGTGATAGCATGTTTATGGCCTAAGAATTTGCTTTAACTCTTTTGATTTGAATTCTTGAGTATTATTTTATTGTTAAGGTTTGAATTTGTTGAATGTCTTGTTGTTGTATGATGATCTGTGGTTACACCTTTTGGCAAAAGTATAAAAATTGAATAAATAGTATATGTTTTGTTTATGGTTGTTTTTATGTTATTTGAGGTTTTATTTAAATTCGAATATATGATTTAAACATGTTGAAATATCTATATGAAGGTTAAATTTCTTTTTGGTCCTCCTAAATGTCTCATATTTAACTTTTAGTCTCTCTAAAATTTTCCTTCAAAGAATGGTCCTCCTAAAAATTTTAATTTTAACTTTTAGTCCCTCCTTTAATTTAGTAACAGTTTATATAACTTAGCGACATAATTAATGATAGTTTTAGAAACTGTTTTTATTTAGCGACAGAATTAGCGACTATTTTAGTGACGGTTTTGGCATGAGGGACCAAAAGTTAAAATTAAAACATTTAGGAGGACCATACTTTGAAGGTAATTTTTAGAGGGACTAAAAGTAAATATGAGATATTTAGGAGGACCAAAAATATATTTAACCCTTTATATGATGATATAATCAAAATTATATGTTCTTGTTCTATTAAAGGGTTAAATATAAAAACACCCCCTGTAATATTAGCGAATTCGGGTTTTAGCCCCTCGTAAAGTTTTTTTAATTCCCCCTTGTGTTATGTAGATTCCCTCAAATCACCCCCCACTGGACAGATTTCATGGAATCTTGAGTGACATGTAGACTTATTTTCCACGTCCCAGTTCCAATGTAGCCACATGGCATTTTCATTCAATCATCCCCTTTCCTAGTTGTTAATTACGTTTTATATTCGTTATACCCCCTGCAATATTAGGTTTTTGTGAGAAGTCTACGTTGCGTAGAATATTAGTCATTATGGTCCATTTTCCATTGAAGCAATTAGGGTCCAGTCCACTGTTGATAGCAATTCCTTTGAAGCTTTTGTCGTCTACAGGCGTCCGGTCGTCATGGGTGGAAGTAAGTGTTCTTCAACAAGTAAGGGTTTGCCAAGATGTGGCTGCATCGAAACCATGAAGTTATGGTTGTCTAACACCGTCGAAAATCCAAGCAGAAAATTCTGGAAATGCAGAAATTCCATGGTGAGTTGTTTATAAGGTTATAATTCCTCTTATATGAACCTTCTCATTTGTTTATGTTTTAATATTGGGGAAAAATGCAGAATGGTTGCGGTTTGTTTCTCTGGGATAAGATGGTTAGTGAGGCTGAAGGGAATTCATATAGATATTGCGAATGTGACATGAGCAAGGGTTATTTTCGAAGGAGATCGTTGAGGAAAGATCAAACAAGGTGGAAAAACTGAAGAGAAAGGTTACATTGGAGAAGACAAAGAATTTCTGGATGATGACTGCAATTGTTCTGTCTTGGATGTTTTTTGCAGTTGTGTATTTTAAGTAGTTGATATGGTTTGTAATTGGATCTTGGTTTGTCATGGTTTGTAAGACAGACAAGTTTGTGTTGAATTAAAATCTAATTTTTGGTGTCCATTTTAAGACAAACTAGGTTTTGTTGAATGAAATTTTAAGTTTTGTGTAATTTAGTTAAAGTTACATTCGTTGACAGTGAATATCTATGGCACCAAAGTTACATTCATATAAAGTTTAAGTTTTGTTGAATAAAATTTTGATAGCATAGTTGAATAAAAGTTCAACAGCAAAGTTACAAAAGCACACTTGGTGCATATGTCTATTACAGCATTACCAAAAGGCACACTTTGTGCATATGTCTATTGCAATATTACCAAAAGGCACACTTGGTGTATATGTCTATTACAACATTACCAAAAGGCACACTTGATTCATATGTCAAACACAATAATAATACAAGCAAATAAAAGGCACACTTGGTGCATATGTCAAACCCTTAGGTCTATTAAAGGTAACATAAAACTTAGTCTCTAATTTTTTTTATCCCCCATTGTTGTACCCCAAAACTTTCCCTCTCTTTTCTCAAGAAATTTCTCACAAAGATTTTTAAAAGCTCAAGTTTGCACAAGTACAATTGTACTTTTAATACCCCATATAGTTTCCATGGATCATATTAGACTTTCAAGCATCACGTCGAAGATGGAACTTCTAAATCTTCGAAAGGAGGAAGAGGAAAATGTCGAAAAGGCAAAGAAGATAATAAAAAAAATGTGTGCAGTTGCAGATAACCATGTCGAATTCAAAATCTAGTTCAGGTTGTTCAAACCACATGACTGATCGAAAGGAGTGATTGGCGGATTACAAGTCTATCTTCATGCTTGCTTCGATCCCCAAGCTTCGACTGGGCAATGGCTTCCTTTGAGAAACCTACTTTGATCCACCTATAAACCCTTCAACACACATAGTTTCGACACTATCGATTACAAGTCTATCTTCATGCTTGCTTCGACCTAAGCTTCGACTGGGTAATGGCTTCCTTCGAGCAACCTACTTCGATCCACCTATAAACCCTTCGACACACATAGTTTCGACATTGTGATACGGTGGAAGAACTGACTGTTTTTGGAATACTGGTTTGCGTTTTGCGTTTATTTTCGCAAAATGTCGCGGTAAGCAAGAGTCGCTACCGTCTTTTATTTTATCCAACTAGGAAAGAAAAAAGCACAGAAAAATTCCTTTTTCGAGATATTTCTAGGTACGGGGGGTAGATTTATAGAAAGGGAAGGTATTAGCACCCTTTCTATCCGTAGTTATCTACGGGCTCTTAGGTACTTGCTCATCATTTTCAAAATTGTTTTCTTTGTGTTTGTGGGTTTTGAAAAAAGTTTTTGTTTTAACTTCGATTTAACTCTTGTGTCTGTCCTCAAGAGTGTAATGAAGTGTTTTTGAAAAACTTGTTTGTAAAAGAGTTTAAGTGTGAAAAAAGTTTTGTTTTGGATGAGCAAGTATTTAAGAACTAATATGCCTACTCGAAAAAAAGAATCGTTCTATGCTTATTTCCTTTAGACAATGCTATCCCACTATTAGTGAGTAGGTAGCTTCGTCGTTGGAGTTTGAGGGTCAATTCAAAAGGGACATACGGTCACTAAAGCAACGTTAGGACGTCTTAGCGGTAACCCTAATGTCTTAGATCATTTATCCAAGGAAACGATATCCGAGGCAACCTTTCTGAGGCAACTTATGATCTTTTAGACAAGAGGGAGACCTCTAAAACAACCTATACTCAATGACCGTTTACAAAGGCAACCAAGTGGGATGTACCCTAGGAGTGCGCATGTGCGAGTGTGTTAATTTCGGATTATTTATCTTTGCACATGTTTAGGGTGATCTAACTGTTTTAAATTTAGTCATTCATTCTTGTCATGCAAACCCTATTATCGAACATCTAGCAGTTAAATAATTTGCAGAATTAAAATGCGGAATTTAAACTAAACTATTACAAGGCTTCGGGTATTTACATAGCAAAAAACAAACCCTTTGAAAATAAAAGGGTTAAAAGTAAATAAATGTCCTAATTTAATTATTACAAACCGGGAGCAGATACAGTAATTGGATAAAAATAAAATGCGCGAGAAAATTAAATCGAATGCGAAACTAGGGTTTTGACCCTTCTATCTTAATTAAAAGAGGAAATTGTTTTTGTTGTTTTTTTTTTTAATATTTTTAAAAGAAAAGAGATTAGGTTTTAAAAATAAATGCTAAATTAATTAGTTATTAAATTAATTAATGAAAAATAATTAAATGACATATTTTTTGGATTTTTGTTAATTTAGGAAAGAAATAAAAATAATTAAATTAGTAATAAAAACCTATTGATTCTAATTGATTTTAATTATTTACAAAAGGAAATTAAAATTGTCTAATTAACCAAACCTAATTAAATTAATTAATTTATTGATGAAAAATAAAATTCTAAAATTTAATTGGACATGAAATGCTTTTTAGTGATTTTTGGTAAAAAGAAAATTATTTTTGGGTTAGTAAATAAATAATTAAATAATTAAATGAAATATAAACAAAATATAAAAGAGAGAGATGGGCCTGAAATTAGGGGGTGTGCATAGTCAGAATTATGGCCCATTTGTGCTAATCCATATTGACTTTTGCAATCCAGTGCGTTGCGTTTGACTGGCCTATGGTGCACCCTCAATTATGACCACCAGATTTGGCTATCTGGCCATCTGGTGCGTTGGATGATGAGGGAGTATGATGGACGTTAAGCTCAAGCGCGCATGGGATCCTGAAAAGAAAAATATTATAGAGAATTTGGGGGGACATGGGATTCGAACCCAGGCCCCAAGGGGAATTTCATGCCACGCTTACCACTGGACCACTTGCTGCTTGTTGTTATAATATTACAAGATAATAATAAAATACAAAAACAAATGTTAGTGGACAAATTCGGAAAAACGCGCGCCAACGTTTGAACAGACCAGTAGGGGAGTGACACTTCATCGTCTCCTTCCTCTCTCTGTGGCTAAAAACTAAAGGACCTATACCCACGGACAGCATCCGTTGCTACAAGCCATGCTCATTCCAAAATCTTCTACAGGCCACATAAATGGAATCTAACATCATGGTTAGATTCGTCTCGTCCTCCTGATCACAACCATACCCATTACCAAGGCCAATTGTTCCTGAAATCAAAAACCCTAAAAAACTCCAAAAAAACCTAACAATGGTGATTCACGATTCAGTCCATTAAAATGCAATTGGCTATTGTAGAAAGTTTGCAAGCATCATGGTGATCAAGAATGTATAATTATTTTACACTATGGATGCAAGAATAAAGCTATTTTAATTCAAGAAGATGGTGATATCGTTACAGACTTACAGTGCATGGGAGGGCTTGAAAACGCTTGGTTTCGGTTGCTTTAGGTTCCTGAGAGTTCCAGGAAACGATTGGGACCGATAACAACCCTTGAGGATGCCTCTAAGTGGGATTTCGATCTCACACTTTTTCCTTGATTTTTCAAATTCTATTCTTGCTCTGCGCCTGATTTCCAACCCCTTTTTTGATCTGCCTCGCCTCCTTATGTATCAAACAATGCATTAGGGTTGATTATTGAGTCTAAATCTTCCTTCTTCAATGCTTTTGATATTTTATTTGATTCCCTTTAAAATCCTTCCAAATTTGGCTTCTTTTCAATCTTTTTGTGCACTCTAAGGCTTGGCACGAATTTGAATGATGCTAGTTATATAATGAAGCCTGAAGCAATCACAAAATCCTTGGTTATCAATGTTTTGGATTTTTATTTGATTTATTTTGATTTAAATCAAATTAATTCAAATAAAAATCAAAACAATTAATAAAAATATTATATGGACAAGTGGAAAAGGCTAGATCACGTGGGCTATGATTCCAACTCAAAACAAGTGAAAAATATTGGGCCCATTTGGCAAAATTTGAAGTTTTGGGGATAGTTGACTTTTGGCAATTTTGCAAAAAAGGTCAACTTCAACATGGCATAACTTCCTCAATTTTGACTCTTTTGAGGTGTTCTTGGACTTTTTAGAAATCTTGAGATGTCCTCTAATCAACCCTTTTGGTCTCATATCAATTTGATAATCCATGCTCAAGTATTAAGCTTTGATAAAAAAGGTGTTTTTGTTGACTTTTAAAAATGACCTATAATGTCCAAATTCATAACTTCTTGTGAGTGCATATTTTGAACTTGGGAGATGAAGATGGATTGTAGGAAATTGCATCCTCTTAAAAATTATCTTTGGATGGGTCATTTCTCATAAAGTATGAGAAAGTTATACTTGGTCAAAGTTGAGTTGACTTTTCCTACAAAACCCTAATTTAGCAACTTTTGAATATTGATGAATTATGAGCAATCCTTGATGAATCATGATAAACCCTTTATAAAATGATGAAATATACTTCAAAATGAGTATGTTGACCAAAATTCTTGAAGTTTGACTGTATGGGGGTCACAGTTGACTTTTGCCCTAGCATTGTCGATTTTTGGACCTTTGAGTAATTGACTGAGCAAACTTCCTATGCAACGCTTGGAACTTGACATGGATGATCTTGAGAACATATTAGGACAATGTTGAGCCTTTGGGACCACTTGGACTCAAGTATCTTGATGCAACATGAAACCCTAATTTGAAATAGACTGCCTTAGGAGAGAGCTTGTCTGGCCAACCCTTGGGCTACTTTGAGTAACTTGGGGATCTTTCTTGCAATGTTTTGAGAAATATGGGAGGGTAAATTTTGGGGTAAAATAGATGCCCATGTTCAATTTTCTTAAACCTGAGGATGTAGATTGGCTTTCGTGCTTTCGTGATCCGAAGGTGGAAGATGATTAAACACTAGAGTGCCCAGAAATTTGCACTCGCATGAAGTGGTAATTGTCTTGCAATATCGGAATGGGCTTACAGATGCCATTTGGAAATTGCTGACGAGGGGATGGGCTTAAAGATGCCATCTGAAAGAGTGTCGATCGCATAAGAGATTCCTTAGCGAGAGCTTGTATACCTGTCATTGAGGAAGATTTCGCTGGGGAAGGTTGATCTTTGTTGAGAGAAGTAGAATTTTAGGAGTTTTGGTCGTCCATTATTCTGTTACTGAGTCGTCTCTGTTGATATTTAGAAACTTCGATCGTCCGTACTCAATTGAGGAATCATCTTTGTTGATATTTAGGAACTTCGATTGTCCGTACTCAACTGAGGAAACATCTTTGTTGAGATTTAGGAAACTCGTCCGTAATTCAACTAAGGAGACATCTTTGCTGAGATTTAGGAAACTCGTTTGTAATTCAACTAAGGAGATATCTTTGCTGAGATTTAAGAGCTTGTCCGTAATTCAACTGAGGAAACATCTCTGCTGAGATTTAGGAGCTCGTTCGTAATTCAACTGAGGAAACATTTTTGCTGAGATTTAGGAACTCGTCCATAATTCAACTGAGGAAATATCTTTGCTGAGATTTAGGAACTTGTCCGTAATTCAACTGAGGAAACATCTCTGCTGAGATTTAGGAGCTCGTCCGTAATTCAACTGAGGAAACATCTCTGCTGAGATTTAGGAGCTCGTCCGTAATTCAACTGAGGAAACATTTTTGCTGAGATTTAGGAACTCATCCGTAATTCATCTGAGGAAACATCTCTGCTGAGATTTAGGAACTCGTCCGTAATTCAATTGAGGAAATATCTTTGCTGAGATTTAGGAACTCGTCCGTAATTCAACTGAGGAAATATCTTTGCTGAGATTTAGGAACTCGTCTGTAATTCAACTAAGGAAACAACTTTTGCTGAGATTTAGGAGCTCGTCCGTAATTCAACCGAGGAAACCTCTCTGCTGAGATTTAGGAGCTCGTTCGTAATTCAACTAAGGAAACATCTATGCTGAGATTTAGGAACTCCTCTGTAACTCAACTGTGGAAACATCTCTGCTGAGATTTAGGAACTCGTCCGTAATTAAACTGAGGAAACATCTCTACTGAGATTTAGGAACTCGTCCGTAATTCAGCTGAGGTAAAAGCTTCAAAGCTTGAATTTTGTGAGAATTTGATTGTATCTTTCCTGAAAGGTAAAGGTTAGCTGTATGTAATGCATGATATGTATCAAGCAATGATGTTCTCAAAATAAATGCGATTGTGTTGTATGATGCGTATGCATGTCATGATGTATGGAAATGTGATGTTTTTAGCTGGCGAAAATAAATCTCGGGTTGCTGCTGGAGAAAAGAATTAATCTCAGAATGTTCTGATTAATGAAGATCAGAACTTACGCTAAGAGAAAGACATCTTAACTCTAAACTAAATTCTAACGCTACAAACAAGACCTTATGATTCTAACCTTCCAAGTTCTGAAGCAAAGAAGCAAGGAGATTCCTTATGTTCTGAAGCTTTACTATTCCATCAAAGTTGTATCAATTGTAACGGCTACAAACAGACAAGGTTCTTCAAAATAAGGAAAGTTTATTAACTTCCAATTATCAAGTTTCCTTTTGCACAAGATTGTTGCTCCTATTTAAACAAGCAATAAGGTTAAATCGTTCATGATTTACAACACTACTATCATACAATCTCTCAAAGCTTCAACTCAATATTCAAATTATTCTCTAAATTGTGTAATACATCACAAGTTTGTGATACCATTTTTATACTCAAGAAGACTTTAGCAGTTGTCAAAGTAGTTTTGTAATCAGTTTGATTAGTGAATTAAGTCCTCGTTGGAGAGAGGCGAAATCACCTTGGAGGGTGGACTGGAGTAGTTTGAGATCAAATGAACCAGGATAAAGATCATTTTTTTTTATTTGAATTTGATTTTAAGATTCCAATTCAACCCCCCCCCCCCCCCCCCCCCCCCGCTTCTTGTGTTTTTTACTTCTTCAATTGGCATCAGAGCGCCTGGTTCTGAGTTCAATTACTTTACCGTGTCAGTACAAGATCCAAGCTTAGAAAAACACTATGGTGGGACTAAGTCAGAACATCAGTAATGACTACCACAATGATAAAGACAGAATCAGCGGCAAACCTCCAGTCTTTGATAGAGAAAACTTTGACTACTGGAAAGACAGAATTGAAAGCTTCTTTCTGGCCAATGATGTTGATCTCTGGGGTATGGTAATTTATGGGTATATGCATCCTGTGGATGAAAGTGGTCAAAATATTGATAGAAAAGGAATGTCTGATCAGCAAAAGCATGACTTCAGAAATCATCACAAGGCCAGAATGATTCTCCTGAGTGCCATCTCATATTCAGAGTATGAGAAGATTATAAACAGAGAGACAGCTAAAAACATGTTTGATTCTCTGAGAATGGCGCATGAAGGCAACATGCAAGTTAAAGAAACCAATGCCCTTGTGCTCATTTAGAATTACGAAACCTTCAAGATGGAAAAAAGTGAATCCATTGAAGTAATGTTCTCAAGATTCCAGATTCTAGTTGCTGGGCTGAGAGTTCTAGGTAAAGGGTATTCAACTGCTGATCATGTAAAGAAGATCATCAGAAGTTTACCTAAGCAATGGAGGCTCATGGTCACTTCTCTCAAGCTGGAAAAAGATCTTAACAAGATATCACTATAAGAACTTGTCAGCTCACTCAGAAGTCATGAGATAGAGCTCAAAGATGACGAGCCTCAGTAGCAAGGTAAGCCTTTAGCACTAGAATCTAACAAAAAATATAATTCTAAAGTTTTGCAGGATATGGAAGAAACCTCTGATGGATCCTCATCAGAAGAAGACGAATTGTATCTTCTCTCCAGAAGAGTCAATCAGTTGTGGAAGCAGAGGCAAAGAAAATTCAAAAACTCCAGAAGAACTGGGAATCAGAATGAATCATCCTGTGGATATAGAAAGTCTGAATCCTCCTCGAGACATAGAAGGTCTGAATCTTCTTCTGGTCACAGAAAGTCAAGCAACAGGGACATCGTATGCTATGAGTGCAATGAACAAGGGCACTACAAAAGCGATTATCCAAGGCTTCAGAAGGAGAACCCCAAAAAAGAAGTTCGTCAAGGAGAAGAAGAAAAGTCTCATGGCCACATGGGATGACTCAGATACTTCTGACACAGACACAGAGTCAGAAGATGAAAGATCCAACATTTCTCTTATGGACAACGTAACAGAAGATAGTGAATCATCTGGGTCAGAATCAGAATCAAACACATAAGAGGTATTTCCTGACTTTACTGTTAACTTTACTAAAGCTGAATTAGGAGAAAGTCTGAGTGAAATTCTGGAAAGATATTAGCAGCTTCGAGTCAAATTCAAGAACCTGAAAAAGGATCTAGTTTCTGACTCTGAAGAAACTGAGAATCTGAGATTAGAAAATTCTGAGTTAAAAGAAAAGATTTCAAAACTTGAAAATGATTTACAAAACTCTCAGAAGGAAACAATCTCAGAGGTTCCCAGTAATGCTGATAAGATCATAAAGGAATATGATCATAGCTTTCAGAAGTTTCTGGCTAAAAACATAGAAAGAAGCAAGATGACTTCAATGATCTATGGAGTTAGAAAAAATGGCAGAAAAGGTATAAGATACACAGGTAAAGTATCCCAACCTAAGAAAGTCATGGACTTAGTTATTAAACGCACACCTTTAAAATCTCACTTTACTTATGGGCACACACATGACTTGAAATACACCAGTAATGATTATTCTACTAAACCAAAATTCAAATAGAATTTTGGTAAAACTAACAAACAAGGACCCAAAAAGATATGGGTACCTAAGGACAAAATTATACATGTAGAAGATATCTTTGACAGAAAGACTAAAACACCAGTCATGGTACCTGGACTCTGGATGCTCTCGATACATGACAGGAAGAAAGCATATGTTCCAAAGTCTGGAACTTAAATCTGGACGCTACGTGGGTTTTGGAGGCAATCAGAAAGGGAAGATCATTGGCTCTGGAACAGTAGGTAACGGTAACCTCCCTTCTATTAATAATATTTTATTAGTAGATGGATTAATGCATAGCATGTTATCCATAAGTCAATTAAGTGATAACGGTTATGATATAATCTTTAATCAAAAATCATGTAAAGTTGTTATTAAGAAAGATGGAACTATCATGTTTAATGGAAAGAGGAAAAACGACATTTACAAGATAAAACTTTCTAAAATAAAGAGTCAGAATGTAAAATGCCTTTTGCCTGTTAACAACGAGTAATGGGTCTGGCACGGAAGATTAGGGCATCTTAGTATGAGAAGAATATCTCAGATTAACAAACTCAATATGGTCAAAGGACTTCCTAATCTGAAGTTCAGCTCAGATGCTCTGTGTGAAGTATGTCATAAAGGAAAATTAGAAAAACCTTCTTTTAAAGCAAAAAATGTTGTTTCTACCTCTAGACCATTAGAACTTCTGCACATAGATCTATTTGGACCAGTGAAAACTGCACCCATTAGTGGCAAGAAGTATGGGTTAGTGATCATACATGACTATAGCAGATGGACATGGGTAAAGTTCTTAAGAGACAAGGACAAATCACACTCTATGTTCGTTGCTTTCTGTAACCAAGTTCAGAATGAGAAAGATCTTAGAATTGTCAAAGTCAGAAGTGATCATGGTGGAGAATTTGAAAACAAAAAATTTGAAATATTTTTTAATGAAAATGGCATTTCTCATGATTTCTCTTGTCCTAAAACTCCCCAACAAAATGGAGTTGTAGAACGAAAGAACAAAACTTTACAAGAAATGGCCAGAACCATGATCAACGAGACTAACATTGCTAAGATCTTCTGGGCAGAAGCAATTAACACAGCATGTTACATTCATAATAGAATCTCCATAAGACCTATTTTGGATAAGACTCCATATGAACTGTGGAAGAACAGAAAGCCCAACATTTCTTATTTCCATCCTTTTTGATGTACTTGTTTTATGCTTAACACTAAAGAACATCTGAACAAGTTTGACTCTAAAGTATAGAAGTGTATTATGTTAGGATACTCTGAATGCTCAAGAGGCTACAGAGTATATAATACAGAAACACAGATTGTAGAAGAGTCAATCAGTGTTAGATTTGATTATAAGCTTGGTCCTCAAAAGTCAAAGCAGAGTGAATCTCTTGCACATATAGAAGTTGAATTCACAGGTACTGAAGGAAATTCATCAGAAGTTCCTAACAAAGACGCTCCAACAACATCAGAAGGAAATGTCACAAGAACTACAACAACTTATGTAGAACATCCCCAGAAAAGACCATCCAGAAGCAGCTTAGCACACCCTGAAGACAAGATTTTGGGAAAGAAGGAAGATCCAATCAGAACAAGATCAACGTTCAGAAATTCTGAAGAATCCCTCATGGGATTAGTATCTATGATTGAGCCAACCACCATTTATGAAGCTCTTCTTGACAACGACGTGGTTTTGGATATGCAGGAGGAGTTAAATCAATTCACCAGAAATGACGTATGGGATCTGGTTCCCAAACCAAAAGGATTCAACGTCATTGGAACAAAGTGGGTGTTCAGAAACAAACTGAATAACCAAGGAGAAGTCATCAGAAACAAGGCACAACTGGTTACATAAGGTTATAGTCAGCAAGAGGGAACAGTCTATACATGAACCTTTGCTCCAGTCACCAGGTTAGAATCTATCAGACTCTTAATCTCTTTTGATGTGAATAATGGCATCACTCTGTATCAGATGGATGTCAAAATTGCATTCTTAAATGGTTACATTGATGAAGAGGTTTATGTGCACAAACCCCCTGGGTTTGAAAATTCCAAACATCCAGAATATGTTTTCAAACTAAAGAGATCACTTTATGGTCTGAAACAAGCTCCCAAAGCTTGGTATGAAAGACTAAGTAACATTCTGTTAGAAAAGGAATTTACCAGAGGGAAAGTGGACACAACCATGTTCTATAAGACATTTAAGAATGACATTTTATTTTGTCAAATTTATGTAGATGATATAATATTTGGATCTACTAAACCTTCTTTGGGAAGAGAATTTGCTAAGTCTGTGTAGGCAGAGTTTGAAATGAGCTTGATGGGAGAACTCAAATTCTTTCTGGGCATTCAGATCAATAAAACTCCAGAAGGAACCTACATACACCAGAGCAAATACGTCAGAGAACTTCTGAAGAAATTTGACCTATCAGAGTGTAAGCCATCAAAGACTTCAATGCATCCCACATGCATTCTGGAAAGGAAGAGGTAAGTAAAAAGGTAGAACAGAAGATCTACAGAGGTATGATTGGTTCTCTCTTATATCTTACAGCTTCAAGGCCTGACATTTCATACAGTGTTTGCTTATGTGCCAGATTCCAATTAGATCCTAGAGAGTCTCACTTAAAAGCTGTTAAGCGAATTTTCAAGTATCTGAAAGGTACTACTAACCTGGGTTTGTTTTATAGAAAAACCAGTGAATATAATTTAGTAGGGTACTGTGATGCTGACTTCACTGGAGACAGAGTAGAACGAAAAAGTACTTCTGGAAGCTGCCAGTTTATGGGAGATAATATGATCTCATGGACCAGCAAGAGGCAGTCCACAATTACGTTATCAACAGCTGGAGCTGAATATATAGAAGCTGCTGGATGCAGCACACAGATTCTCTGGATGAAAAGTCAGCTTGAAGACTTCAACATATTTGAGAGTAACATCCCTATATTCTGTGATAATACTTCTGTAATATGTTTATCTAGAAATCCAATTTTGCATTCTAGGGCTAAGCATATAGAAATAAAACATCATTTTATTAAGGACTATATTTAAAAAGGAATCCTTACTTTAAAATTTATTGACACGGGCCATCAATGGGTTGATGATTTTACGAAACCACTTTCTGAAGATAGGTTTAATTTCATTCTGAAACATCTCGGCATGAAATTATGTCCAGAATAAGAGTTTTATTTATATATTCATTAACCCTCAGAACTTTATATTTTCTTTGTGAACATCTGATCAATAAGTCTTCAGAAGTTAGAAGAACAGTTGCATCATAATCTATCTAAGAAGATCTGAACCTTTCATTTCAAAAATAGAGGCGTGCAGTTCACACTATCAACATATGTCATCCTCTAACAAGCTATCTTCTAAGGCTAAACACGCGTTCAAATTCTGAAGAGTCTAAGGCTTTGGTTGGGTGCATTGAGACGCGTGTCACTGGTAACTGTTTATTATCTCCACGCAAACCCCTATTTTCAGGTTTCATTATTGCAGTGTAATCATTAATCATTTTTTTCCCTTTCTTACTGATTAAGTTTTCAAATTGATTATAAATTCACAATCACTATCACATTCACTTCTTCTCGCTTCCATTACTCTCTCTAGTTTTTGTTTGGCAAAAACCCTTTTCTCAGAAATCTCAAACAAACAGGGTGAACAATGGCATCTTCCTCAAGCGTCAAAAATCTTCAGAGTGCTCCTGATTTATCATCAACAGCAGAACAGTACGAAGAACCAATAATAACATTTCTCACTCCAGTTGATTCTCTTGAATTTCTCTGTGAGCTTATCATCGATTTTGAGAGCTTGAAAGAGAATGGATTTGATCTTTTTGAAGATATAACTGCTCAAGGATGGAACAGGTATTTCGATCGTCTTCTAGGTCCAATGTTCCTAATTCTGGTAAAGGAAATCTGGATTCATGCAACTTCCTCCTATCATCAAGTTACGTCTTATGTAATGGGGAAGAAGATTGTAATTACTGAAAGATTTGATTGGAAAGTTGATTGGGTATAATGGTGGCGGAATTAGGTGCAGCGACATGGCTGAGAAATGTTATGACCTAAAAGCCATAGCAAGAGTTATCTTCACTTATGGACAGCCATCCAACAAAATTAGGGATTTGAAGGATTACTACAGAATCTGGGCTAAGATCGTTCTGGGATGTATAAACCACAGGAAGCCAACAAGCTCTCCTAACTACATCAATATTGATCAACAGTTTCTGCTTTATTTCAATTCAAAGAAGACAAGAATAAACCTTCCTCACTTACTTTTCAATCATCTAAGAACAAGCGTGAAGGAAACAAGGGAAGAAGAAATGACCAAGAGGGATTGGATACCTCTGGGAAAATTAATTTCTGATATTTTGACTGAGAACAGGTTGATAGAGCATCTGATAGAAGTTCAGCAGATTAGCACACTGGAGGCATGTGCTGGAAAACCCCTTAATGCCAAGAATCTGAAAAAGATGAAGATTATTGACAGCATTAAGAAGGAGCCAACAATTGCTTCTCATCAAGTCATCGCGTCAAGGAGAATCCCTCTGAAATATTTTCCTTTATTTTCTGAGATTGATGCTTCACCAGAAATTGTGGTCAGATACTTAGAAGCGTGCAAGGAGTATGGAACTGCTCCAAAACTTAATATTTGTGATCTACATAAGCAAGCTCCAGATGTTGTGTTAAAGAAGTCCAGAAAGAGAAAAGCAGCAAGAGAAAGATCTTCTCAGAGGACTCCAAAAGCTGCTAAAAAGAAAGGTAAGACTTCCTTTGTTTCTATTGTAGAATCAATAGTTTTTCCAACATCTGAAACACTCTCCTCTCAACCAACAGAAGATCCCTCACCTTAAACTTTTGAAGATTTTGACATAGAGTTTGATCCTTTTGTAACTCTAGGAAACTTCCTAAATGAACCTCACTTTCCCAATCCAAATCTAGAACAAAATCAGCCAGAACTTGCTAGAGTTCTTTCTGATATTGATCTATTTGATCAAGACTTTCAAATGCCTATCCTAGAAAATCCAAAATTTCACACTCCTCAACCAGAAAATCCAAACCTTCATACTCCCCAAACAGAAAATCCAAACTTTGAAACCACTTAACCAGAAAACCCAAACGCTACCACAAACCAACCAGAAGATTCTTTCAGGCTCTGATACCACACCAATTCCTGGAATCACATAACCTCTAATGGTTCGTCAACCTCTCTCCATTCTAGACATTCCAGAAATACCATCACCTTATCATTCCACTCCACCAAACACACCTTGCTCACCAATCATCATCTCTTATTCTCCTACTCCCTCTCCCATTAATCGTCCAGATGATCACCTCAAAACAATCATTGACTTAGAAGCGTTGGACCGCCTAGCTTCAACCTATCACAAAATTGCCATTCCCAAACCAAAACCAACAATAACTAAAACAAATGTTGGTAAGAACTTATTGATATTTGAAACAGAATTAATGGAATGTTTAACTCCTTGAAGCAAGCAAGTCTAGAAAATTCAAATCCGGCTGCTTCTGATTCTAAATGGAATCGGTTCAGAAGATGGTTCAATTCAGAATCCCAGAGGCTGAAAGAATTAAGTTATGAACTGGCTCAACAGAATTTCAGTGATCAGCTAAAAGCTTTCAAAGATCAAGTTCTGATTCATTGGGAAAAGAAATCGATTCTTCTGCTGGACAATTCTCCCTGGAAAGAGCACCAACCTTCAAAAGTTATTGAACCATGCTCTGACAGTCTTCCTCCGGCTATTATTCAAGAAAAGGAAAGGGCAACTGAAGAAGTAACTGAATCAGAAAATGATGCAGAGTGTTCTGAAAGAATTGCATCCTCTAAGGATACACAAGCTCCATCTTTCGTCATGCAAACTCTGGAAGAGTTAAAGAAGGAGAATCCTATAATCAACGAATGATTGGATAAGCAAGAAGACACGAGCAAAGAAATTAAGGAAATGTTGGGAAAGCAAGAGGAATCAAGCACTCAGATTAAGAGCTTGTTGGAAGCATTGTTCACATGACTTCCCCCTCCATCTTAGATTTTTTTAACTTGTTTTCTGCATTCATTATCTTGTTTCATCAGGCTCTGCAAATGTTCTTGAAATCTGTTTTAATATAAATCATCCTTTTTTACTCTAAAATTTGTGATTATATTGCTTTTTGATTCCTGGAAAAAAGGGGGAGAAAGTAAGATATTTTAAATAACAGTATACCGGGACAAGGTCTCAAACATTCTGAATATCTTAACTTCTCATTTTTTCTTAAAGCATAACAGGAACAAAACTATGAAAAAGACAGAAGGAGATGCATCAAAAGCTCTGATTAGAATGAACTTCAGGGAAGTAATTCATCTCTATCTGATTTCTCAACTCAGGGGGAGACTCTCTAAAGCTTTATGTTTTGTCTACTTTTATTGAAAAATCCTAGTTCTCGTCATCATCAAAAAGGGGGAGATTGTTAGAACATAGTTTGATTCTACAACCCTCGTAAGAGTTTTGATGATAACAAACACAAAGAACAAATATGCACTCTAAGATTATGTTCTATTTTGTACATAAGTTCTGAATGGAAGTGGATCAGAAGTTATGCTTCAAAGGTGTTCACGCTGTATACATAGACTGATCTCAGAATGTTCTGAAGAATGATGATTAGAACTTGCACTAAGAGAAAGACATCTTAACTCTGAACGAAAGTCTAACGCTACAAACAGGACCTTATGATTCTGACCTTCCATGTTCTGAAGCAAAGCAGCAAGCAGATTCCTTATGTTCTGAAGCGTTACTATTCCATCAAAGTTGTATCAATTGCAACGGCTACAAACAGACAAGGATCTTCAAATTAAGGAAAGTGCATTAACTGCCAATTATCAAGTTTCCTTTTGCACAAGATTGTTGCGCCTATTTAAACAAGCAACAAGGTTAAATCTTTCACGATTTACAACACTACTATCATAAAATCTCTCAAAGCTGCAACTTAATATTCAAATTATTCTCTAAATTGTGTAATACATCACAAGTTTGTGATACCGTTTTTGTAACGAAAAACATCATGTACACAGATTAATTCTTACTTTTGTTAGTGAATTTCCTTGAGATAAATCGGGTTGTGGTTTTACTCAAGAAGACTTTGGCAGTTGTCAAAGTAGTTTTGTAATCAGTTTGATTAGTGAATTAAGTTTTTTTTAGAGAGAGGCGAAATCACCTTGGCGGGTGGACTGGAGCAGTTTGAGATCAAGCGAACCAGGATAAAAATCATCGTGTCATTTGCATTTGATTTTAAGATTCCAATTAACCCCCCTTCCTCTTGTGTTTTTCACTTCTTCAAAGTTCGCATCCTTAAGATAATTGTGGAAAAAGAATAGGCTCAAGTAGATAAAAATTGACCAAGTTATGATCCTTTGAAGTCATATAAGAGAATTTGATGGAATATCTAGAGGACATGTAATCTTTCTCCATAATTAGGAATCTTCAACATAAAATTCTCTTGAAACTTTTGAAGTGATTGGTTGATAACTCTTTTAATAGAAGCATGTCTTTGGGATCACTCTAAAATACCAAAAGATGAGCAAGATATAGCCTTTAGAAGTTCAAAACCCTAGCTCCTAGAGCACCAACATGACTTGGAAAACCCTTTCTTTTTTGAAAAAACTCCTTGCATAATAACTATTGCCATGTGAATAGAAGTTGTTGTGGATGATAATAATAACCCATAGCAATAAAAACCAACTCCAAATATTAATAATTTATAGAGCTATGCACTTGTGACCAAGAAATCAAGAACTTTTCCAATTAGGTCAAACTTCTTCAATCAACTCTTGCATCTTTTGATTTTCTTTGACAAATTGAGGCATGATAAATAATAGTAGACATTGTAATGATATTACTTAAAAGTATCTTCAATGATGAAGCTTGAATATCAATGAAAATTTGTTGAAGAAGGCATGGAAATAAACTCATGAACCTATAAATCAAATTGATGAATTATGATGTGCCCTTACATGTAATATCATCAATTAGAGCAAACATTCATTATATTTATTAGTTAAAAGTTAATCAATAAAAATCATAGATGATCATAATATATAAATCAAGGTGCTTGGTGATTCCTCATGAGTAAACTAAAAGATAGGGAGAAGAACCAAACCCTAGTGTAATCTTGTTATGATTGAGTTGATATGAGATGATAGAGGAATCTTAGGGGCTAAAATTGGGGTACAATAGTGAGAACTAGTGGAGATAATGGAGATCATGGTTGGAGAAGTTGAGAAAATTATGGGGTGAGTGGGTGAAGTGGAGAAAACAAGTATGTGGTCTGTAGGAATGAGTTGTGGCGAGGGCCACACTTTGTGTGGCAAGGGCCACGCTTTCTTGGCTCCTGTGGCGAGGGGCATGCCTTGTGTGCTATGGGGCATAAAAACTTTCAAATTATGGCGACTGTAACATCATGTGTGTCGAGGGGCACACATTTTTTCAAGGCGTGGCGACTGACATAAAGACTATGACGATTGTCACAGTCTTCTGTCATGCATTTTCCTGCTATTTTTCTACTACAATGTGATTTTCAACTCATTTCTTTGCCATTTCTTCCTATTTTATCATGCAAGCCTTATGGAATATAAATACCTGAAATGAAATAGAAATACTGACATAACAAGATAAAAATGAATTTAAAAAATATAAAAGTGCATGTGAATCAAGTCGAATATTGTTGTTGGAGGTCAAAATTTTAAAAATTCGGGGAAATTCAATAACAATTGAAAAACAGGCATGCAGACTTGACATCACATGCAATGAAACGACCAAATATTGGAAATAGATAAAATCTTTAAAACATAAAATAAACTAGAAAATAATAAATCAAAATAAGAAGCAATAAATGGAAAGCGGTAAACTTCCTCCCCCACACTCAATGTTTCAGTAAAAAGTGGGAAAAGGAATAAGAACTTGATCAATGCTCACCTCGATAGTTGCCTACATGCAACTTATAGATGTTAAGCAATTAACATCTTTATCTTATCCAAACTCAAACAAAAGAAAAAACAATAAATTGAAACTTTTGGGTTTCCTCCGATGCAACGCTTCTTTTAACGCCGGTAGTTCGATGACTCAAGAGTATTAGCACTCATGGTGATTCTCTCGAGAATGACTCCTCGATCTAATTTTAAATCGTCTTTGGTTTCTATGGCCACTTATAAATCCATCTCACATATCACTCACCTTTTCTTTTCTTTCTTCTGTGGGGTGGTTCATTCTTTTGAACTGTGGCGGTGGTTCTAGATCTATTTTGAGTATCAGCTTTTCAAGTTTGGGCTTAGTTATTTCATCCACCACCTCAAAGGCTAACCTTCCCCTCCTAGAACTGTTGATTTCCCTAGTTTCATGGTCCTTAAATTTTATTTTTTTATGCAGGACCTCAGGCAAAGGTGCATTGATGTGGATATTTTTCAATACCTTCACATACGTTTTGGATTGGGAATATATCTTGGCTTCCACAAGTCTTTGCAGGAAATGAATTAGTGAGGTATAGAGAGGAGGAACAACAATAGTTGTTTCCTTCTCTACCTCCTCGACAACCTCCCTTTTGGATGGCGTCGGTGCATTTTTCTAAATCTCTACTCTTTTCTCGTCAAAACTCTTCTCAACCTTATTTTTATTTTCTTCAACCTTATTATCACTCTCCTTAGGATTTTAGAATTTTTTCACCACTGGTTGTTACAATATCCACATGCTCCTCGGGGAAAGGTCCTAGAGGTTTTTGTTTAAACAAGGAGATTTGAATCTCCAAGGCCATGTTGTGAGTCACGAGGGACTCAACCTCATTGTTCAGCTTCATAAGGGTTCCATTATTATGGAGACTTTGTTTTCTAAACTCTTCATTTTGGACAGTTTGTGTCTCTATATAGTGCTCTATCATAGATTCTAGCCTAGAGTGAGTCAGTGTTGCATTGAAATCCTCCATTGATGTTTCTAGATTTAAATTATGGGATTCCTGCGGTTCCTCAATGTAAGTTAACATTGCATTTTGGGTCTCCACATAGCATTCCATCATCATAGATTCTATCCTAGAGCGAGTTAGTGTCGCAGTGAGATCCTCTATTAATGTGTCGAGAGTGGAATTTTGGGATTCTCGCGACTCCTCAAAATATTGAGCGTGGTGATTGTAGAGGAAATTTGGTTGAGGATAAGTTAACGTCATATTGTAATCCTCAAGTAATGTTTCGAGATCAGATTTATGGGATTCTTGCGACTCCTCAAAAAGTTGGGATTGGTAGTTGTATAGGTAATTTAGTTGAGAGTGAGTTAGTGATGCATTGAAATCCTCCCTTAGTATTTCAAGGTCGGATTTATGGGATTCTTGTGATTCCTCGAAATATTGAGAATGGGATTTGTAGAAAAAATTTGGGTGATACATAGTAATTAAGTTTAGAGTGCCTTATTCTATACGTACAACAATGGAAATAACAATATTGATTGTTGGTCCCCGGAAACGGTACCAAAAACTTGATGCATCTGCAAGTGCACGGAAATATCAAAGTAATATAAAAGATTATCGAACCCACGGAAACCAATATCAACCTACTGTAATCTATTGGCACTTTGTAAAGATAAGACTAATGAATAATTGATTTAGGGGAAACTAAGAACTAAAACAAAGACTAAAATAATATTAAATAAATATATAATAAAAGAGAGGCCGGAATGTGGATTCCGCGTATCTCGGGGACTTTGTAACTTGTTGGTTTTTGATTAAACTAAAGATGTATTTCGTAGAAAATATTAATTTAAAGACAATACATCACACTCTCGTGGTTTTGAATAAAGTCATGTTCCTTAACCGTAGGATTTTTCTCTCGCTCGCCCACTTGAACCAAGGAATGCATTTTGAAAACTGAATAATTTCTAATCAATCCTAAAGCGCTCTCAGTGTGTTTAGAATTAATGCCTATTTTCTACTATTTGGTTCGACCCCCACGCTCTCGCAGTGTCGGCTTGAAACTTGGTTAATTTCCCACTCTCGTGGCAAAATCATGTTAAGTAACTTCTCACTCTCGTGACAAGGCTATTTAAATTAAGTTTAAAAACAAAGACCAAAACATGATTTTTGAAACAAATAATTAAGCCAACTTCGTTACCGAGTCCCGTCAGAGATGACGATCGTCAAATACCATACTCAAGATAGTTTAGCTAAACATAGAATTAAGTAAAAACAAATTAAACATAACAACTGCAACTAAAACCAACAAGGTAATTAAATTTGACAAATGAAGCAATAATGATAAATAATAGTAGTAGTAGTAGTAGTAGTAGTAATGATAATAATAATAATAATAATAATAATAATAATAATAATAAGAACAACAATAATAATAATAATAATAATAATAATAATAATAATAATAATAATAATAATAATAATAATGATAATAATAATAATAAGAAATACGATAAAGAACTTGTAAAAGACTTGAAAATAAATGCAAACTGGAAATAACTTCAATAATGACGGCAAGATTGTTGATCTAAGCAAGTTACACAAAAGAGTCCTAGTACTAGTGGTGTGGTAGTTCCTTGATGTGAGAAAATACCACTTTTACAAAAGTAATTTCTGCCAAAAACTAGGAATTGTGCTTCTACGCACAAACTTAGATGTCCAAATAACTAATGATAGATCCTTTATATAGTGAGAAATGCTGGAAGTTATCACGTGAGAAGTAGTGAAGATAATGGAGATCATGGTCAGAGAAGTTGAGAAAATCATGGGGTGAGTGGGTGAAGTTGAGAAAACAAGTATGTGGTCTGCAGGAGTGATCTGTGGCAAGGGTCATGCTTTGTGTGGCTAGGGCCACGCTTGCTTGGCTCATATGGAGAGGGGAATGTCTTATGTGTTATGGGGCACACAAACTTTTAAACTGTGGCAACTGTAACATCATGTGTGCCAAGGGGCACACGTATTTTCAAGGCGTGACGACCGACATAAAGGCTGTGACGACCATCATTGTCTTCTGTCATGCAGTTTCCTGCTATTTTTCTGCTACAATGTGATTTTCAACTAATTTCTTTGCCATTTCTTCCTATTTTCTCATGAAAGCTTTGTGGAATATAAATACCTAAAATGAAATACAAATACCGACATAACAAGATAAAAATGAATGAAAAACAATATAAAAGTGCATGTGAAACAAGTCGAATATGCGATATAATTTCACGTTATCAGTTTCCAATTCCTAATAAGACATCTCAAAACCTTGTTAGTAACAATAGCATTGGAAATAAGATTATCTAGCAAGTTTAAAGGATTAATAAGATGTGAGAACCACTTTTGCATTTGAGAAACCCTTTAACCATTCTTCTTTTGAAAGAGTTCAAACTCTTGATTAAGTGTATTAATCATAGCTTGTTTTACCTCATTAGTTCCCTCATAGGTAAATTTTAGAGCCTCCCACATAACTTTAGCGGTTTGACAGTGGGAAATGCGATAAAACTCATCAACACCAAGAGCGAATATGATAATTTTTTCACTTTCCAATCGCGTGACCACTTCTTATTATCTTCCTAATCCCATAAGTTTTTCGGTTTTGGTACGATAGCATCCTAAACAACATATGTCACTGGTATTGGACCATTTAGAATGGCTTCCCACACACCTTTGTCATATGAGTTGATATCAATTTGCATATAAGCTTTCCAATAACTATAATTTTCTCTCGTGAAAAGTAGGGCTCTTTTATAATCTCCTTTAGGTTCGTACGCCATATTCTAATAAGTTTCGAAACTGGAATGAACCGGGCTCTTGATGCCACTTGTTAGACAATGACAACGTATCTAGAGGGGGTGAATGGATACCCCCAATTAAAAATCCAAAAAGTTCTGGTTTTGAAAGTTTATATATATCAAATAGTTTGAGCGGAAGTGTTTTTGAAAATAAGTCGTATGTACGAACAGTTATTGGAACCTCCGATATGAAAATGTAATTAATTTAATATGGAATGGGATTGACAATTTGAATTAATAGCTTGAATCAATTTATAGCGTGTTTAACGTTTCTATCAAGTTACTAGTAATTCTATTTCCAATGACAACTAATCAAAAAGCAGAAAAACATTTGTCGAACATCTGGTGTGCAATTAAGTTTTCAGAATTTTCCTTTAAGTTGTGTTGATACAAAAAAGCACTTATAATCAAAAGTGATTATAAGCAATATCAAGCACTTGAATAAGATCAAAAACAGTGTGGAAAAATTCTTACGAATTAATTGATAACATGATGTTATTAGACAAATCGATTTATGAAAATTAAAGCAAGTAAAAGTAATAAGAAAATAGACATGAGGATTTGTCTTCACAACTCCCCACTTTCTTCCTCGCGTGTGTGTACGTCTGTGCCTAATGCCAATGGAATTAAGATAATTCTTACTATGCAAAAGTATATACAAGAGAAGTGTTTTCAAGAGCAACTCCACAAAGTCAAATGCTTGTTGTTGATTCAACCCCTTCTCTTTTTTTTATCTTGAGAAAGACCAAGAAATAATAGATCCCAATTGAGTTGTCGATATTGCTACTCCTTTGCATTCTTTATCTCCAAGGCTTCCGCACACGAATGATCAATTGTACCTATTGCAACACAAGACTTCAATTGTGATCCGCCGTTCTCTCGTTACTTCCTTTGTGTTCTTTATTTCCAAATGATCCCTTACGTTCTTTATCTCCAAAGGACTTCACTTTGCTGCAATCACCTTTTGAATGTCTTGCACGAAAACCCCCAAATCAACCAATGATCTTGGAGGATAAAACCGTGGTTTTTCCATATGAAGACCCCTACAAATCTCAACCCAATATTCTCGGCTACACAAGAACCTAATCAGATGTTTTTAAACCTCGTCTAGATGGCACCCAACAAAATATTATTAAAATGGAATGTTAGTGTGTATGCATAGATTGGAGGTTGAAGATGAAGAGAAAATGTATGGTATCATCAAGTTGTAATGATGCATGAATGATGTATTTATAGTTTTGGAAATTTAGTGTAAAAAAGGACTTTTTCAGAATTAAAAAGATTTGAAAAATTAACCAAAACAATCAGTATGTGTCGACCTATAAATCGTATGTGTCGACTCATACATTAAGTTTAATATGTATGTGTCGACTTGAAAGAAGGTATGTGTCGAGCAAAGCAAGTCAGAGTTAGAATTAGGTTTAAGGGTGATGTGATGATCAATGGAATGTTGGGAAAGGAGGTTGTAACACCCCAAATTATTTATCTAATTTTAATTGAATTTATATTAGTTTATTTTATTTTATTTAATTAGATATTAGAAATATTAATAAAATTAGAGATATTTTAGAAGTGAGAGAAAATAGAATTTTATTTAAAATTAGAGAGAAAGAGGTGTTTTGAGTCAAGAGTTGAGGGTGTGGTGAGATTTAGTGAGAATAATAAAATTATAATTTTAATTGAGATAATTGAGTTATTAGGATAATTAGATAATTATTATTTTAATTAATTTAGAGTATTATTTGAATTAAAAATAAATAATAGAAATAAATATTTAATGAGGGTGTGAGAAAAGTTGAGGGGTGAGAGGAGTAACTAGGATATTAGGTTAGAATAAATAGATAAAGTTTGGAGACTTTTATATTGTACGTGCAAAAGTTGGAAAAGAGGCAGAGAGATTCAAATCTAGGAGGAATTTAGAGAGCGAGGAAAAATCTCAAAAGTTCAAAGATTTTCATCGACTGGAAAATTTTGAGATAAAGGGAAAAACTTTTTACTATGGGTATTTAGGAAGTCAGATAGTGGGTGATCATTACCCTTTTATCTTCTTTTCCTTTTGTGTTTGTGATAGCATGTTTATGGCCTAAGAATTTGCTTTAACTCTTTTGATTTGAATTCTTGAGTATTATTTTATTGTTAAGGTTTGAATTTGTTGAATGTCTTGTTGTTGTATGATGATCTGTGGTTACACCTTTTGGCAAAAGTATAAAAATTGAATAAATAGTATATGTTTTGTTTATGGTTGTTTTTATGTTATTTGAGGTTTTATTTAAATTCGAATATATGATTTAAACATGTTGAAATATCTATATGAAGGTTAAATTTCTTTTTGGTCCTCCTAAATGTCTCATATTTAACTTTTAGTCTCTCTAAAATTTTCCTTCAAAGAATGGTCCTCCTAAAAATTTTAATTTTAACTTTTAGTCCCTCCTTTAATTTAGTAACAGTTTATATAACTTAGCGACATAATTAATGATAGTTTTAGAAACTGTTTTTATTTAGCGACAGAATTAGCGACTATTTTAGTGACGGTTTTGGCATGAGGGACCAAAAGTTAAAATTAAAACATTTAGGAGGACCATACTTTGAAGGTAATTTTTAGAGGGACTAAAAGTAAATATGAGATATTTAGGAGGACCAAAAATATATTTAACCCTTTATATGATGATATAATCAAAATTATATGTTCTTGTTCTATTAAAGGGTTAAATATAAAAACACCCCCTGTAATATTAGCGAATTCGGGTTTTAGCCCCTCGTAAAGTTTTTTTAATTCCCCCTTGTGTTATGTAGATTCCCTCAAATCACCCCCCACTGGACAGATTTCATGGAATCTTGAGTGACATGTAGACTTATTTTCCACGTCCCAGTTCCAATGTAGCCACATGGCATTTTCATTCAATCATCCCCTTTCCTAGTTGTTAATTACGTTTTATATTCGTTATACCCCCTGCAATATTAGGTTTTTGTGAGAAGTCTACGTTGCGTAGAATATTAGTCATTATGGTCCATTTTCCATTGAAGCAATTAGGGTCCAGTCCACTGTTGATAGCAATTCCTTTGAAGCTTTTGTCGTCTACAGGCGTCCGGTCGTCATGGGTGGAAGTAAGTGTTCTTCAACAAGTAAGGGTTTGCCAAGATGTGGCTGCATCGAAACCATGAAGTTATGGTTGTCTAACACCGTCGAAAATCCAAGCAGAAAATTCTGGAAATGCAGAAATTCCATGGTGAGTTGTTTATAAGGTTATAATTCCTCTTATATGAACCTTCTCATTTGTTTATGTTTTAATATTGGGGAAAAATGCAGAATGGTTGCGGTTTGTTTCTCTGGGATAAGATGGTTAGTGAGGCTGAAGGGAATTCATATAGATATTGCGAATGTGACATGAGCAAGGGTTATTTTCGAAGGAGATCGTTGAGGAAAGATCAAACAAGGTGGAAAAACTGAAGAGAAAGGTTACATTGGAGAAGACAAAGAATTTCTGGATGATGACTGCAATTGTTCTGTCTTGGATGTTTTTTGCAGTTGTGTATTTTAAGTAGTTGATATGGTTTGTAATTGGATCTTGGTTTGTCATGGTTTGTAAGACAGACAAGTTTGTGTTGAATTAAAATCTAATTTTTGGTGTCCATTTTAAGACAAACTAGGTTTTGTTGAATGAAATTTTAAGTTTTGTGTAATTTAGTTAAAGTTACATTCGTTGACAGTGAATATCTATGGCACCAAAGTTACATTCATATAAAGTTTAAGTTTTGTTGAATAAAATTTTGATAGCATAGTTGAATAAAAGTTCAACAGCAAAGTTACAAAAGCACACTTGGTGCATATGTCTATTACAGCATTACCAAAAGGCACACTTTGTGCATATGTCTATTGCAATATTACCAAAAGGCACACTTGGTGTATATGTCTATTACAACATTACCAAAAGGCACACTTGATTCATATGTCAAACACAATAATAATACAAGCAAATAAAAGGCACACTTGGTGCATATGTCAAACCCTTAGGTCTATTAAAGGTAACATAAAACTTAGTCTCTAATTTTTTTTATCCCCCATTGTTGTACCCCAAAACTTTCCCTCTCTTTTCTCAAGAAATTTCTCACAAAGATTTTTAAAAGCTCAAGTTTGCACAAGTACAATTGTACTTTTAATACCCCATATAGTTTCCATGGATCATATTAGACTTTCAAGCATCACGTCGAAGATGGAACTTCTAAATCTTCGAAAGGAGGAAGAGGAAAATGTCGAAAAGGCAAAGAAGATAATAAAAAAAATGTGTGCAGTTGCAGATAACCATGTCGAATTCAAAATCTAGTTCAGGTTGTTCAAACCACATGACTGATCGAAAGGAGTGATTGGCGGATTACAAGTCTATCTTCATGCTTGCTTCGATCCCCAAGCTTCGACTGGGCAATGGCTTCCTTTGAGAAACCTACTTTGATCCACCTATAAACCCTTCAACACACATAGTTTCGACACTATCGATTACAAGTCTATCTTCATGCTTGCTTCGACCTAAGCTTCGACTGGGTAATGGCTTCCTTCGAGCAACCTACTTCGATCCACCTATAAACCCTTCGACACACATAGTTTCGACATTGTGATACGGTGGAAGAACTGACTGTTTTTGGAATACTGGTTTGCGTTTTGCGTTTATTTTCGCAAAATGTCGCGGTAAGCAAGAGTCGCCACCGTCTTTTATTTTATCCAACTAGGAAAGAAAAAAGCACAGAAAAATTCCTTTTTCGAGATATTTCTAGGTACGGGGGGTAGATTTATAGAAAGGGAAGGTATTAGCACCCTTTCTATCCGTAGTTATCTACGGGCTCTTAGGTACTTGCTCATCATTTTCAAAATTGTTTTCTTTGTGTTTGTGGGTTTTGAAAAAAGTTTTTGTTTTAACTTCGATTTAACTCTTGTGTCTGTCCTCAAGAGTGTAATGAAGTGTTTTTGAAAAACTTGTTTGTAAAAGAGTTTAAGTGTGAAAAAAGTTTTGTTTTGGATGAGCAAGTATTTAAGAACTAATATGCCTACTCGAAAAAAAGAATCGTTCTATGCTTATTTCCTTTAGACAATGCTATCCCACTATTAGTGAGTAGGTAGCTTCGTCGTTGGAGTTTGAGGGTCAATTCAAAAGGGACATACGGTCACTAAAGCAACGTTAGGACGTCTTAGCGGTAACCCTAATGTCTTAGATCATTTATCCAAGGAAACGATATCCGAGGCAACCTTTCTGAGGCAACTTATGATCTTTTAGACAAGAGGGAGACCTCTAAAACAACCTATACTCAATGACCGTTTACAAAGGCAACCAAGTGGGATGTACCCTAGGAGTGCGCATGTGCGAGTGTGTTAATTTCGGATTATTTATCTTTGCACATGTTTAGGGTGATCTAACTGTTTTAAATTTAGTCATTCATTCTTGTCATGCAAACCCTATTATCGAACATCTAGCAGTTAAATAATTTGCAGAATTAAAATGCGGAATTTAAACTAAACTATTACAAGGCTTCGGGTATTTACATAGCAAAAAACAAACCCTTTGAAAATAAAAGGGTTAAAAGTAAATAAATGTCCTAATTTAATTATTACAAACCGGGAGCAGATACAGTAATTGGATAAAAATAAAATGCGCGAGAAAATTAAATCGAATGCGAAACTAGGGTTTTGACCCTTCTATCTTAATTAAAAGAGGAAATTGTTTTTGTTGTTTTTTTTTTTAATATTTTTAAAAGAAAAGAGATTAGGTTTTAAAAATAAATGCTAAATTAATTAGTTATTAAATTAATTAATGAAAAATAATTAAATGACATATTTTTTGGATTTTTGTTAATTTAGGAAAGAAATAAAAATAATTAAATTAGTAATAAAAACCTATTGATTCTAATTGATTTTAATTATTTACAAAAGGAAATTAAAATTGTCTAATTAACCAAACCTAATTAAATTAATTAATTTATTGATGAAAAATAAAATTCTAAAATTTAATTGGACATGAAATGCTTTTTAGTGATTTTTGGTAAAAAGAAAATTATTTTTGGGTTAGTAAATAAATAATTAAATAATTAAATGAAATATAAACAAAATATAAAAGAGAGAGATGGGCCTGAAATTAGGGGGTGTGCATAGTCAGAATTATGGCCCATTTGTGCTAATCCATATTGACTTTTGCAATCCAGTGCGTTGCGTTTGACTGGCCTATGGTGCACCCTCAATTATGACCACCAGATTTGGCTATCTGGCCATCTGGTGCGTTGGATGATGAGGGAGTATGATGGACGTTAAGCTCAAGCGCGCATGGGATCCTGAAAAGAAAAATATTATAGAGAATTTGGGGGGACCTGGGATTCGAACCCAGGCCCCAAGGGGAATTTCATGCCACGCTTACCACTGGACCACTTGCTGCTTGTTGTTATAATATTACAAGATAATAATAAAATACAAAAACAAATGTTAGTGGACAAATTCGGAAAAACGCGCGCCAACGTTTGAACAGACCAGTAGGGGAGTGACACTTCATCGTCTCCTTCCTCTCTCTGTGGCTAAAAACTAAAGGACCTATACCCACGGACAGCATCCGTTGCTACAAGCCATGCTCATTCCAAAATCTTCTACAGGCCACATAAATGGAATCTAACATCATGGTTAGATTCGTCTCGTCCTCCTGATCACAACCATACCCATTACCAAGGCCAATTGTTCCTGAAATCAAAAACCCTAAAAAACTCCAAAAAAACCTAACAATGGTGATTCACGATTCAGTCCATTAAAATGCAATTGGCTATTGTAGAAAGTTTGCAAGCATCATGGTGATCAAGAATGTATAATTATTTTACACTATGGATGCAAGAATAAAGCTATTCTAATTCAAGAAGATGGTGATATCGTTACAGACTTACAGTGCATGGGAGGGCTTGAAAACGCTTGGTTTCGGTTGCTAAAGGTTCCTGAGAGTGCCAGGAAACGATTGGGACCGATAACAACCCTTGAGGATGCCTCTAAGTGGGATTTCGATCTCACACTTTTTCCTTGATTTTTCAAATTCTATTCTTGCTCTGCGCCTGATTTCCAACCCCTTTTTTGATCTGCCTCGCCTCCTTATGTATCAAACAATGCATTAGGGTTGATTATTGAGTCTAAATCTTCCTTCTTCAATGCTTTTGATATTTTATTTGATTCCCTTTAAAATCCTTCCAAATTTGGCTTCTTTTCAATCTTTTTGTGCACTCTAAGGCTTGGCACGAATTTGAATGATGCTAGTTATATAATGAAGCCTGAAGCAATCACAAAATCCTTGGTTATCAATGTTTTGGATTTTTATTTGATTTATTTTGATTTAAATCAAATTAATTCAAATAAAAATCAAAACAATTAATAAAAATATTATATGGACAAGTGGAAAAGGCTAGATCACGTGGGCTATGATTCCAACTCAAAACAAGTGAAAAATATTGGGCCCATTTGGCAAAATTTGAAGTTTTGGGGATAGTTGACTTTTGGCAATTTTGCAAAAAAGGTCAACTTCAACATGGCATAACTTCCTCAATTTTGACTCTTTTGAGGTGTTCTTGGACTTTTTAGAAATCTTGAGATGTCCTATAATCAACCCTTTTGGTCTCATATCAATTTGATAATCCATGCTCAAGTATTAAGCTTTGATAAAAAAGGTGTTTTTGTTGACTTTTAAAAATGACCTATAATGTCCAAATTCATAACTTCTTGTGAGTGCATATTTTGAACTTGGGAGATGAAGATGGATTGTAGGAAATTGCATCCTCTTAAAAATTATCTTTGGATGGGTCATTTCTCATAAAGTATGAGAAAGTTATACTTGGTCAAAGTTGAGTTGACTTTTCCTACAAAACCCTAATTTAGCAACTTTTGAATATTGATGAATTATGAGCAATCCTTGATGAATCATGATAAACCCTTTATAAAATGATGAAATATACTTCAAAATGAGTATGTTGACCAAAATTCTTGAAGTTTGACTGTATGGGGGTCACAGTTGACTTTTGCCCTAGCATTGTCGATTTTTGGACCTTTGAGTAATTGACTGAGCAAACTTCCTATGCAACGCTTGGAACTTGACATGGATGATCTTGAGAACATATTAGGACAATGTTGAGCCTTTGGGACCACTTGGACTCAAGTATCTTGATGCAACATGAAACCCTAATTTGAAATAGACTGCCTTAGGAGAGAGCTTGTCTGGCCAACCCTTGGGCTACTTTGAGTAACTTGGGGATCTTTCTTGCAATGTTTTGAGAAATATGGGAGGGTAAATTTTGGGGTAAAATAGCTGCCCATGTTCAATTTTCTTAAACCTGAGGATGTAGATTGGCTTTCGTGCTTTCGTGATCCGAAGGTGGAAGATGATTAAACACTAGAGTGCCCAGAAATTTGCACTCGCATGAAGTGGTAATTGTCTTGCAATATCGGAATGGGCTTACAGATGCCATTTGGAAATTGCTGACGAGGGGATGGGCTTAAAGATGCCATCTGAAAGAGTGTCGATCGCATAAGAGATTCCTTAGCGAGAGCTTGTATACCTGTCATTGAGGAAGATTTCGCTGGGGAAGGTTGATCTTTGTTGAGAGAAGTAGAATTTTAGGAGTTTTGGTCGTCCATTATTCTGTTACTGAGTCGTCTCTGTTGATATTTAGAAACTTCGATCGTCCGTACTCAACTGAGGAATCATCTTTGTTGATATTTAGGAACTTCGATTGTCCGTACTCAACTGAGGAAACATCTTTGTTGAGATTTAGGAAACTCGTCCGTAATTCAACTAAGGAGACATCTTTGCTGAGATTTAGGAAACTCGTTTGTAATTCAACTAAGGAGATATCTTTGCTGAGATTTAAGAGCTTGTCCGTAATTCAACTGAGGAAACATCTCTGCTGAGATTTAGGAGCTCGTTCGTAATTCAACTGAGGAAACATTTTTGCTGAGATTTAGGAACTCGTCCATAATTCAACTGAGGAAATATCTTTGCTGAGATTTAGGAACTTGTCCGTAATTCAACTGAGGAAACATCTCTGCTGAGATTTAGGAGCTCGTCCGTAATTCAACTGAGGAAACATCTCTGCTGAGATTTAGGAGCTCGTCCGTAATTCAACTGAGGAAACATTTTTGCTGAGATTTAGGAACTCATCCGTAATTCATCTGAGGAAACATCTCTGCTGAGATTTAGGAACTCGTCCGTAATTCAATTGAGGAAATATCTTTACTGAGATTTAGGAACTCGTCCGTAATTCAACTGAGGAAATATCTTTGCTGAGATTTAGGAACTCGTCTGTAATTCAACTAAGGAAACAACTTTTGCTGAGATTTAGGAGCTCGTCCGTAATTCAACCGAGGAAACCTCTCTGCTGAGATTTAGGAGCTCGTTCGTAATTCAACTAAGGAAACATCTATGCTGAGATTTAGGAACTCCTCTGTAACTCAACTGTGGAAACATCTCTGCTGAGATTTAGGAACTCGTCCGTAATTCAACTGAGGAAACATCTCTACTGAGATTTAGGAACTCGTCCGTAATTCAGCTGAGGTAAAAGCTTCAAAGCTTGAATTTTGTGAGAATTTGATTGTATCTTTCCTGAAAGGTAAAGGTTAGCTGTATGTAATGCATGATATGTATCAAGCAATGATGTTCTCAAAATAAATGCGATTGTGTTGTATGATGCGTATGCATGTCATGATGTATGGAAATGTGATGTTTTTAGCTGGCGAAAATAAATCTCGGGTTGCTGCTGGAGAAAAGAATTGAATCCTTCGTTTCTGCTGGAGATAGTGGATGAAGATGATTGTGAGAATAAACCTGCAGGAGAGGATAACTCTGTTGGGGAATAAACTGATGAGAGAATGACTCTGTGGGGAAGAGATGCTCTGCCGAAGGATTCCGTTGATAAATTCAGCTGGGGATGAATTACCGTTGGTGGTGATAATGAACCTTTTTGGGGATTGAATTCCTGTTTTGTGAAAGGAAAGAACTCTGCTGGGGATGAATTTCCAGTTGCAACTTCGCGGGGAATAATCTTTTAGACTCTACTGGGGATAATCTTCCAGAGTCTATTGGGGATAATTCTTCAAACTCCACTGGGGATATTTTTTATACTCCATTGAGGATGATAAGACTTTTTAGTACTGATGGTAGAAAAACTCTGCTTGGGGGGAATATTATCGATTCCTTCATAGCTGCGAGTCTCAGCTGGGGAGAGTTAACACCACTATCTTTCTCTTACTCTGCGGGGAATGAATGTACTTTCAATCATTTCCTCCAGCTAGGTCTATCCCTATACCTGGTGGACAGAGCAACTGTACGGTTTGGACATTTCTCGTTTTCCCCTTGTTCCTGATATTACAAGTAATCTTCTTTTGTTTCGCATGTAAATATTTATTAGCAGCAATTAATGTCAAATGCATATATCAAAAACGAACATTGGACGTTCTTTGCAAAACAAAACAGAAAAAAGAAAATTTTATTTGTGAAAATGAATTGTGTTGATTTTGAAGTTTGGCCTGTAAATAGGCGTTTTTGTACAAGAGGCTGACGTCCTAGTAAGAGAACGCCGCCGCACAAATAGAATTTATACAATTTGTGAAAAACAAAGAAAAACAGCTATGTGAACAATCCCACTGGGTTCCAACTCTGATATTGCCTTTATGTCCCCGAGCATCTCATCACTTTGCTACTTGGTTGAAGGTGGATCAGACTGATTGGTGTCGTCTGAGCTTGGTAGTCGATACTGAAGTATGGTTGCAAGGTGATCCAATGAGACATAGTGTTACGCTTTAATCCATAATTTTTGCCTGGACTTCCCTTTCTGGCTTTCAGTCCACCGGGATACCCTTTTTTGCCCAAGCCGCCTTTTCAGGTTTTCGACTTGCCGGGTGTACAGATTTTTTCATTTTCATCCCTGATTTTTGCCTGAACCCTTTTGGTTCGCCGGGAAGCCCTTATTTTTTTCCTAGGCCAGTCAACCTAGCGGGTCTTTGATTATGCGTAGTATTTTTTCACTATGTTCGCATTGACGGGGTGAGGAAGGTCGTCACCATCCATGGTGGTTAGAATCATAGCTCCTCCTGAGAAAATGTTCTTAACCACAAATGGTCCTTCGTAAGTAGGGGTCCATTTGCCCCTGGGATCACTTTGAGGTAGGATGATGCGCTTAATCACTAGATCCCCAACTTGATACTCTTGTCGTCTAACCTTCTTGTTAAATGCCTTGATCATCCATTTTTGATACGTTTGACCTTGACAAATAGCAGTAAGCCGCTTTTCGTCGATTAAATTTAGGTGATCAAGCCGGGTCTGAATCCAGTCATCTTCTCTCAAACCTGCGTCCTTCATAATCCAAAGAGAGGGTATCTGAACTTCAATGGGCAAGACCGCCTCCATACCATATACCAAGGAATAGGGTGTTGCCCCTGTTGACGTCCGCGTTGAGGTACGGTACCCATGAAGAGAAAAAGCTAACATCTCGTGCCAATCTTTGTACGTCACCGTTATCTTCTGCATAATCTTCTTTATGTTCTTATTAGCCGCTTCAACAGCCCCATTCATCTTCGGCCGGTAAGGAGAAGAGTTGTGATGCTGTATCTTGAACTGCTTGCAGAGCTCGGTGATCATCTTATTATTGAGATTTATACCATTGTCCGTAATGATCCTCTCTGGTACACCATACCGACAGATCAGATTGTGCCGAATAAACCGTGCCACGACGTTCTTGGTTACAGTAGCAAAGGAAGCTGCTTCAACCCACTTCGTAAAGTAATCAATAGCCACCATAATGAAACGATGCTCGTTGGACGCTGTAGGTCTGATCTCGCCGATCATGTTGATACCCCACATCGCAAAAGGCCAAGGAGTTGTCAAACCATTCAAAGGTACTGGAGGTATATGCACCTTATCAGCATAGACTTGGCACTTGTGACAGGTCCGAGAATGCTGATAACAGTCGGCTTCCATTATGGACCAATAATATCCTGCCGGTAGGATTTTGTTCGCCATGGTGTGTCCACTGGAATGAGTTCCGAAAGTACATTCATGCAACTCTACCATAATTCTTTCTGCTTCGTTCTTATCCACACATTGCAACAAGGTTGAGTCATGATTACGCTTGTAAAGAATGTCATTTCTGATGAAGAATTTCGCCGCGAACCTCCTCAGAAACTTCTTATCATTAACAGACGCACCCTCGGGGTATTCTTGAGCCTCAAGATACGTTTTCACCTCATGAAACCAGGGTTTATCTGCTACCTCTTCAGTCTCAATGTCACGGCAATGTGCAGGTTCTTCCAATCTCTCAATGGTAATCTGGGGAGCTTCATTGTCCCAACTGACTTTGAACATAGAAGACATTGTAGCTAGCGCGTCCGCCAACTGATTCTCCTCTGTATGGAAGTGTTCAAAGGTTATCTCCTCGAAGTGTGGAAGCATCGTCAATACATACTCCTTGTAAGGAATAAGATTAGGGTGTTTCGTATCCCACTCGCCTTTAATCTGGTTGATCACGAGAGCGGAATCTCCGAAAACACTTAGAAACTTAATCCTTAGGTCAATAGCTGCTCGAAGACCCATAATACATGCTTCATAATCTGCCATGTTGTTGGTGCAGTTAAAACATAGTTGGGCGGTGAATGGAGTATGAGAGCCTTCAGGAGATATGATCACGGCGCCAATGCCATTACCCAAAGCGTTTGAATCTCCATAAAAGTACATAGACCATCGGGAACCCTCCTCAGGTCCTTCATCCGGTCCAGGTGTCTCACAGTCAGTTACCAACATGATGTTCTCATCAGGGAATTCGAAGTTCATAGACTGGTAATCATCCACTGCCTGATGTGCCAGATGATCTGCTAACACACTTCCCTTGATTTCCTTTTGGGTCGTGTATTAGATGTCATACTCAGTCAAAATCATTTGCCATCTCGCTATCCTTCCAGACAAGGCAGGCTTCTTGAAGATATACTTGATTGGATCCATCTTTGATATCAATAGAGTAGTGTGATTCAGCATATATTGTCTCAGTCAGCGAGCAGCCCATGCCAAAGTGCAGCAAGTTTTCTCAAGCAACGAGTATCGGGTCTCGCAGTCGGTAAACTTTTTGCTAAGGTAATAAATAGCATGCTCTTTTCGGCCATACTCGTCATGCTTCCCCAGCATACACCCCATCGAATTATCGAGTACTGTTAAGTATAAGATCAAAGGTCTCCCTTCAACTGGAGGCATCAGAATAGGTGGCTCTTGGAGATATTCTTTAATCCTTTTGAAAGCGGCCTGGCATTCATCGTTCCATCTTACCACTTGATCTTTCTTCAGTAACTTGAAGATTGGCTCACAAGTAGTAGTTAGGTGTAAGATGAATCGGGCAATGTAGTTCAGACGTCCCAGAAAGCCTCTGACTTCTTTTTCTGTTCGGGGAGCTGGCATTTCCTGTATAGCCTTCACCTTTGCAGGATCCACTTGAATACCTTTATCACTTATGACGAAACCCAGCAGCTTACCAGATCTCACTCCGAAGGTGCACTTGTTCGGGTTTAACCTCAGCTTTTACAACTTCAACCTGTCATATAACTTCTGAAGATGGTCCAGATGTTCTTCCTCAGTCTGGGATCTTGCAATCATGTCGTCAACGTATACCTCAATCTCATGATGAATTATGTCGTGGAACAAAGCGACCATGGCGCGCTGATACGTTGCCCCAACATTCTTCAATCCAAACGGCATGACCTTGTAGAAAAAGGTACCCTATTGAGTAACAAAGATTGTCTTCTCCATATCCTCGGGAGCCATTTTAATCTGATTGTAACCGGAGAAACCATCCATAAAGGAGAAGACCTTATGTTGTGCGGTGTTGTCAACCAGAACATCGATATGAGGCAGAGGGAAATCATCCTTGGGGCTTGCCCGGTTCAGATCCCTATAGTCAACACACATTCGAACCTTAACATCCTTCTTCGGCACCGGAACCACGTTGGCCACCCACTGTGGGTAAGAAGTAACTGCTAGAAAACTGGCATCAAACTGCTTCATTACTTCAGCCTTGATTTTCTCAGACATCTCAGGGCGCATTCGGCAAACTTTTTGTTTCACTGGAGGACAGTCTTCCTTGGTGGGCAAGCGGTGAACCACAATATCGGTATCCAACCCAGGCATGTCTTCATAAGACCAGGAAAAGATCTCAACATAGTCACGCAGCATCTGAATCAACCGTTGCTTAACACTATGCTCCAGATTTGCACCGATCTTGACCTCTTTCTTGTCTACCTCTGTACCCAGATTTACTGTTTCCACTGGCTCTTCATGTGGCTGTATGGCCCTCTCTTCTTGAAGTAACAATCTAGCAAGTTCACCAGGCACTTCACAATCATCCTCACCTTCATCCTCGGCTTGGTTGATCGGACTTTCAAAGTCATAATCGGCAGTAGCAGAGTCGTTATCAGTGGGATCTAGAGTGGATGTAGACTTGTATATGTGAGTGTGTGTAAAATAGCTGTTTTGCAAGATAGAAAAGAAAAAAAAAAGAGCGCAAAATTTGTAATGCAAGAAAACTTCCAATGCTTTTATTAATGATATATGGAGATGATAAATATAAAGCCCTCACAAACAAAGCCACGGTGTCTCGGGTAAGGCACCGGGCCGTAAAGTTTAAAAATTGTCTGTTACAAATTCAAAACAAAAGTCTATTACTGTGTGATAAAAGAAATTGGCACGAAATCCTTTACCGTCCAATTTCTTAGTCCGCCGTCGGTAGTCGGGTAAATCTAGATGTCAAACTCAGACTCTTCATCATTGTCTTCAATCATATTCACTTCAGGATTAGTAATACGCGGAGGAGGTCTTCCAATCCGCGCGCTCCGAACGGCCCTTTGAGCTTCTGCAGTGAAACCCAAACCAAACTTGTCAGTCTTATGTGCAAAGTCAGGGAGTTGGCCCCAATTCGCACACCCACCTTTCTCAATAACAGCCTGGGCATCCTTTAGGGAAGCCATCTTCATTGGAGGATCTTCAGTAACAGTTTTAGTTGATGCTAGCGTCTGGGGGATTTCTTCAAAATGTTGACACGGGGTCTCAATGAACTCCCCGTCCATCTCCACATACCGGAAAGAGTTGAGGTGGCTCACCATGTACTCCTCTTCTCCTCGTACTGTAACGATTTTCCCCTTCACTGGGTATTTCAGCATCTGGTGGAGCGTAAAAGTTACTGCCCCAGCTTTATGGATCCATGGACGACCCAGCAAACAAGAATAAGATGGTCGAATGTCCATCACATAGAATGTAGACGCGAAAATCTGAGAACCAACCTTAACTGGAATATCCACCTCTCCATGTACCATCCTTTTGGACCCATCAAAGGCCATAACAACAATATTACTTGGCTTTAGCACCAACCCTTCATAGTCTAACCGGTCTAACGCTTTCTTGGGTATAACATTCAACGAGGACCCAGTATCCACCAATACGTGAGCTATGGTAGTGCCCCTGCACTCGATTGAAACGTGCAGAGCGTCATTGTGATTCTTCCCCTTAGCAGTCAAATATGCGTCGGAGAAACCCAACCCGTTATCCGCTGTCAAAGTAGCCATACAATCTTTGAAATGGTAGGCAGATGTTTCCTAGGGCACGTGCGCAGTTTTCAGGAAAGCAATCAGAGCCTTAGCATGGGCCTCTGAGCACAGCAATAAAGACAACATAGAGATCTTCGATGGGGTTTTCCCCAGCTGTTCGACTACATTGTAGTCGCATTTCTTGATGATCTTTAGAATTTCCTCTATCTCCCGTCTAGAGGCTTCAACGGTAATCTTCCTCGGTGCCTCCATCCGGGCAGGCTCACCGGTGATCCCTTTGCCCCGAGTGTCAGATGACTCGGCGACAGGGGTAATGATTGGAACATGAACAGGGACAGTAGCATATGTATTGGCAGGTGTAATAACAACAGGCTTCTGAATAATTGGTGGAGAGATCTCAGGGGAGAAAGTCTTCTGCTTCGGGTGACTTTACTAGATCCAACAATATTGCTGACATCAGTATCAGCCTCTTCATCCTTCAAGTCTTGTTTAACCCCGTGATAATACACATCGGCCCCATAATGCCATGGGACAGCTTTATCCGACATGTAAGGGATAGGTCCGGGAACAGTAATGATCAATGGAGCAATTCTCGGAACAGATGTAATTCTAACAGGCTTTCTCGAGGAAGCCTTGGAAGAATTAGCGAAAATGGTGATTATGGAAACTTCTTCAACAGGAACCAATGGAACAAAAGTTTTCTCAAACAAGATTTCTTTGTTATCCATCAGGTGTTGGACACCTGACTTTAATAGATGGCAACCAGTAGGTAGGACGGAACACAGATGGAAACCTTCGCCACAGCCCGGAAATAAACTGGCTAACATAAGGCTCTTCTTCACGGTCAACAACGGGGTAGAAATGTCTTCTACAGAAGTTACAAACACAATATCATCCACAGCATTTACTCCATGATTTGGCATAGGAGCAGTCACGACATTAGGCTTTTCCGGCGCTTCGAACTCAATCTCCTTAGCATCAATTAGATCATGCACTTTATTCTTCAAAGCCCAGCAGTTATTGGTATCATGCCCTGGGCTATCAGAGTGATAAGCACAGCGGGCATTCGGATTATACAGCAGTGATGCGGTGTTGGCATTTTTTGGAGCTTCCCTCGGAGTTACCAAATTGGTCTTCAACAATTGCGGCAGAATTTGAGATAGAGTCATATTGAGCCGAGAAAATTGTCTCTGAGGCCTCTCTGCTCTTTGATGATTGTTGCGTTGTGGGGCAACAGTTGGTCTTGAAATAACTACCGCATTAACTGCTTGGCGGCGCTCAGGTCGGTTCTGGCTCCTCGAGTTGTAAACTACACTAGACTCCTTCTTGAAGGGATTCTTCTTGGTACTTGACGAAGCACCTTTCTGTATCTTGCCGCTCTTAATACCGGCTTCAACTCTCTCCCCAGTCATAATCAATTCGGTGAAACCAGACGATGAACTTCCGATCAAATGGTTGAAATACGGACCAGACAAGGTCCCCAGAAACATATCCACCAACTCCCTATCAGCCAGAGGGGGTTGTACTCTTCCTGCAAGATCTCTCCACTTCTGAGCGTAATCCTTAAAACCTTCACTCGCACCCATAGACATACCCTGCAGTTGGGTACGCGCGGGAGCCAGGTCGGTATTATATTGGTACTGCTTGTAAAAATCAGCAGCAAGGTCCTCCCAGTTATGGACGTTAGCTCCTTCGAGTTGATAGAACCATTCAAGTTGAGTCCCTGAAAGACTATCTTGAAAGAAATGAATCCAGAGGTTCCTGTCAGCAGTATATGGTTGAATCTTTCTAACATACAAGCGGAGGTGTAACTTTGGGCAGGAGACCCCGTCGTACTTAGCAAAGATAGGCGCTTTAAACTTATGGGGAATCACCACCCCAAATGCCAAACCCAAATCTCCAAAGTCCAACCCAGGTATCTTCTGGATCTCCATCGCACTTAACCGGTCTTCGAGCTGCTTATACCTGTCCTCAGCAGGAGGATACTGTTCTTTGTCAAAGTCAGTCTCATTGTCAGAAACAATAGGGCTAGGAGCCCTTCTTTCTTCTTGATTCTCTCCCCCTCCAGATGAGTGGGACAAATCAACTTCTTCCCGCAACCTGTTTCTAAACCTGTGACCCATATTCAGGAGGACCATCTTCTTCTTCTTCTTCTTATCCTTCAAGATACTTGTCTTCAAGTCTTGTTGACCCTTGGCCAAGTTCATGAACATTTCCTGGAACTGAGCATTCTGAGCTTGTAGAGCCTTAATAGCTTGATCAGTGGATGTTTCAGAAGACATGATGTGCTGAAATAAACAGCGACGAAGATGAGAAACCTATAAGGGTACCTGTAATGAGGTGCATGGAAATGGAATGCGTATGATATGATTTCAAAGACTTTAGGGAGATTCAAATTCGTAAACCAAAATGAAACACACTTTTATTAGATTAAAAACTTGAAACAATGTTTGACAAATGCCTTTAAGGCGTTACAAAGAAAAACTTAAAAGTAAATCAAAACATAGAAATAGCAAAAGACATCAGCGCTCCCATGGTCGTCTTCCTCCCGTGCTGACATAGTCGTTGATGACCTTCTCATTCTCCAGCTGCCTTGTAAGCTTTAGGATCTTCCGTTCCTGCTCATGATACTTCTCTCTGTAAGTATCCTGCTCTTATCTTAGCTGGATCCAAGACCTCTTTAATGCCCCAATGTCAGTAGGCATGTATGGATGGAGGACAGTATGAGGAACCCCTTCTTCATCAGTACTCTCAACAATTACTGGCAAGACCGCTTCGTATGGCATCCCCAGCTTTTGAGCACGGGCTCGAACCCACCGGAGATACGGTTCCATTGGAAGAGAAGTCTTCAGTCCTACCTCATGTGGATCAGACTTGTTAACCCTATTCCAAGCTCGTATGAACCTGCGGCGATGTCCTTCAACATCCCCTTGGAAGTCAAAGACAATGCTCGGAATCAGCAACTCATGAGGACCGTCCTTTCGAGCTCGCCCAAACTGTCGTAAGGCCAGACAAGGATTATAGTTTATTCCTCCCCTAATTCCAAGCAAAGGAACATTGGGGTCGCACCGGTCGATAACAGCTACTTCTTCCATGTCTTTAGTGCTCTAGATGATGTCCGTATGAGCAAGGGACATAATTCTGTAGGCCCAACCCATACCTTCCTTGTTCTTCAAAACAGATTTGGGGAGGTTAGAAATAAACCACCTCGCTAGGAATGGTTCACAGCACATAAGGGTTCCCCGTTTCCGAGCAGTACGGGCATAAAGAGCATGCAGAATTTCACTTAAGAGAGTGGGCACTGGATTACGGGACATGAAAATCTTGACTGCATTCACGTTGATGAAAGAATCTGAATTAGGAAACAGAACCAAACCATAGATGAGAAGTGCCTGGATGTTTTCAAATGCTTGAAAGTCCAAACTGTCCCAAAACTATTGAGCCTGATCAAACAAAAACTTAGCCAGGAAGACTCTTACCCCACTCCGAGTCTCCCAGTTAGACATTACATCAGCCTTTTTCAGATGTAGGGCTGTAGCAACATCCTCTGGCCTAGGAGCTATCTCCCAACCTGTAAATGGCGTCTTCTCTAGAATATAAATACCAAGTAAATCAGAGAACTCCTCCAAAGTAGGGACCAACTGATAGTCCGGGAAGGTGAAACAGTGATGTAGCGGGTCAAAGAACTGGAACAAGACGCTCATCATTTGCTTATCCATCTTAGAAGTGACCAAACCAAGGAGGTGACCATGTCTTCTGACAAAGGAAGAATTATCAGGCACTTTGGAAACCAAATCTCTAAGCTGAACAGGGATTTGTACGAAGTTGATCCGAATGGTATTTCTGCGCATAGATGCCATGACCTACAAAACAGAACAAAGATGAATCCCCTCGGTCTTTGAAATGGGTTAGTCTAATGAAATATGCATGCGATGTCATGATGCATGATGTCATGATAGAAACACACCACAAGTATTCACAGATAGTAAACAAGGTAAGGGCAAACAAGTCACACAGTAGCCCTTAGATTTCAAGCTGGCATGGAGTTTAGGTATTACCCTCTTTCAGATTAGTTGGTTCAACCTATCCTAGTAATAGTAATCGGGTTCTAGAGGATCTCAATATCACTGACCACCCTCGATCGGTTGTAACTCCAGTTTAGCAACCTTTTCTTGCGGTCGGAATCATCGCGAGAGTTTGGTCTCTATGAGTGTAGCATACTGCTACTTTTTATGGCCAAGTTGGTAAATTATAGGTTTCTAAGGTCAGTTGGTGCTTAATGACCCCTTAGCAGCCCCGTATTCTCCTTGTTTCTCCACAAGAGATATCAGTACAAACTAAAGTGTCACACCAACGTAGTTACTGCTTCAACCATATCGGTTTACGTCGTACAGTTCCCTCGCAGTCTATTGCTACTTACCTAAAAGGTATCCCCAGATCCGGGTTAGGATCTATAGTAACTCCGATTCAAACCCACAAAGATAAAGCATACAGATCAAGCAATTGAAAACATTATGATGAACTAATCCTAAGGTACACCCCACTTATTAATTCCCCAGCAGAGTCGCCAGTTCTGTGATATGGTGGAAGAACTGACTGTTTTTGGAATGTTGGTTTGCATTTTGCGTTTGTTTTCGCAAAATATCGCGGTAAGAAAGAGTCGCCACCGTCTTTTATTTTATCCAACTAGGAAAGGAAAAAAGCACAGAAAAATTCCTTTTTCGAGATATTTCTAGGTACGGGGGGTAGATTTATAGAAAGGAAAGGTATTAGCACCCTTTCTAGTTATCTACGGGCTCTTAGGTACTTGCCCATCATTTTCAAAATTGTTTTCTTTGTGTTTGTGGGTTTTGAAAAAAGTTTTTGTTTTAACTTTGATTTAACTCTTGCGTCTGTCCTCAAGAGTGTAATGAAGTGTTTTTGAAAAACTTGTTTGTAAAAGAGTTTAAGTGTGAAAAAAGTTTTGTTTTAGATGAGCAAGTATCTGAGAACTAATCTACCTACTCGAAAAAAAGAATCGTTCTATGCTTATTTCCTTTAGACAATGCTATCTCACTATTAGTGAGTAGGTAGCACCGTCGTTGGAGTTTGAGGGTCAATTCGAAAGGGACATACGGTCACTAAAGCAACGTTAGGACGTCTTAGCGGTAATCCTAATGTCTTAGATCATTTATTCGAGGCAACGATATCCGAGGTAACCTTTCTGAGGCAACTTATGATCTTTTATACAAGAGGGCGACCTCTAAAACAACCTATACTCAATGACCGTTTACGAAGGCAACCAAGTGGGATTTACCCTAGGAGTGCGCATGTGCGAGTGTGTTAATTTCGGATTATTTATCTTTGCACGTGTTTAGGGTGATCTAACTGTTTTAAATTTAGTCATTCATTCTTGTCATGCAAACCCTATTATCGAACATCTAGCAGTTAAATAATTTGCAGAATTAAAATGCGGAATTTAAACTAAACTATTACAAGGCTTCAGGTATTTACATAGCCAAAAACAAACCCTTTGAAAATAAAAGTGGTAAAAGTAAATAAATGTCCTAATTTAATTATTACAAACCGGGAGCAGATACAGTAATTGGATAAAAAATAAAATGCACGAGAAAATTAAATCGAATGCGAAACTAGGGTTTTGACCCTTCTATCTTAATTAAAAGAGGAAATTGTTTTTGTTGTTTTTTTTTAATATTTTTAAAAGAAAAGAGATTAGGTTTTAAAAATAAATGCTAAATTAATTAGTTATTAAATTAATTAATGAAAAATAATTAAATGACATATTTTTTGGATTTTTGTTAATTTAGGAAAGAAATAAAAATAATTAAATTAGTAATAAAAACCTATTGATTCTAATTGATTTTAATTATTTACAAAAGGAAATTAAAATTGTCTAATTAACCAAACCTAATTAAATTAATTAATTTATTGATGAAAAATAAAATTCTAAAATTTAATTGGACATGAAATGCTTTTTGGTGATTTTTGGTAAAAAGAAAATTATTTTTGGGTTAGTAAATAAATAAATAAATAAATAAATAAATGAAATATAAACAAAATATAAAAGAGAGAGATGGGCCTGAAATTAGGGGGTGTGCATAGTTAGATTTCTGGCCCATTTGTGCTGATCCATATTGACTTTTGCAATCCAGTGCGTTGCGTTTGACTGGCCTATGGTGCACCCTCAATGATGACCACCAGATTTGGCCATCTGGCCATCTGGTGCATTGGATGATGAGGTAGTATGATAGACGTTAAGCTCAAGCGTGCATGGGATCCTGAAAAGAAAAACATTATAGAGAATTTGGGGGGACCTGGGATTCGAACTCAGGCCCCAAGGGGAATTTCATTCCACGCTTACCACTGGACCACTTGCTGCTTGTTGTTATAATATTACAAGATAATAATAAAATACAAAAACAAATGTTAGTGGACAAATTCAGAAAAACGCGCGCCAACGTTTGAACAGGCCAGTAGGGGAGCGACACTTCATCGTCTCCTTCCTCTCTCCGTGGCTAAAAACTAAATGACCTATAGCCACGGACAGCATCTGTTGCTACAAGCCATGCTCGTTCCAAAATCTTCTACATGCCACATAAATGGAATCTAACACCATGGTAAGATTCGTCTCATCCTCCTTATCACAACTATACCCATTACCAAGGCCAATTGTTCCTGAAATCAAAAACCCTAAAAAACTCCAAAAAAACCTAACAATGGTGATTCACGACTCAGTCCATTAAAATGCAATTGGCTATTGTAGAAAGTTTGCAAGCATCATGGTGATCAAAAATGTACCATTATTTTACACTATAGATGCAAGAATAAAGCTATTCGAATTCAAGAATATGGTGATACCGTTACGGACTTACAGTGCATGGGAGGGCTTGAAAACGCTTGGTTTCTATTGCTTTAGGTTCGTGAGAGTGCCAGGAAATGATTGGGATCGATAACAAACCTTGAGGATGACTCTAAGTTGGATTTCGATCTCACACTTTTTCCTTAATTTTTCAAATTCTGTTCTTGCTCTGCGCCTGATTTCCATCCCCTTTTTTGATCTGCCTCGCCTCCTTATGTATCAAACAATGCATCAGGGTTGATTATTGAATCCAAATCTTCCTTCTTCATAGCTTTTGATATTTGATTTGATTCCCTTTAAAAACCTTCCAAATTTGGCTTTTTTTCAATCTTTGTGTGCACTCTAAGGCTTGGCACGAATTTGAATGATGCTAGCTGTATAATGAAGCCTGAAATAATCACAAAATCCTTGGTTATCAATGTTTTGGATTTTTATTTGATTTATTTTGATTTAAATAAAATTAATTCAAATAAAAATCAAAATAATTAATAAAAATATGATATGGACAAGTGGTAAAGGCTAGAGCACGTGGGCTATGATGCCAACTCAAAACAAGTGAAAAAGATTGGGCCCATTTGGCAAAATTTGAAGATTTGGGGATAGTTGACTTTTGGCAATTTTGCAAAAAAGTTCAACTTCAACAATACATAACTTCCTCAATCTTGAGATGTCCTCTAATCAACCCTTTTTGTCTCATCTCAATTTGATATTCCATGCTCAAGTATGAAGCTTTGACAAAAAAGGTGTTTTTGTTGACTTTTCAAAATGACCTATAATGTCCAAATTCATAACTTCTTGTGAGTGCATATTTTGAACTTGGGAGATGAAGATGGATTGTAGGAAATTGCATCCTCTTCAAAATGAGCTTTGGATGTGTCATTTATCATAAAGTATGAGAAAGTTATGCTTGGTCAAAGTTAAGTTGACTTTTCCTACAAAACCCTAATTTAGTAACTTTTGAATCTTGATGAATTATGAGCAATCCTTGATGAATCATGATCAACCCTTGATCAAATGATGAAATATACTTCAAAATGAGTATGTTTACCTAAAATATTGAAGTTTGACTTTAAGGGGGTCACAGTTGACTTTTACCCTAGCACAATCAATTTTTGGACCTTTGAGCAATTGACTGAGCAAACTTCCTCTGCAGGGATTGAAACTTGACATGGATGATCTTGAGAACCTATTAGGACAATGTTGAGCCTTTGGGACCACTTGGACTCAAGTATCTTTATGCAACATGAAACCCTAATTTGAAGTAGACTGCCTTAGGAGAGAGCTTGTTTGGCCAACCCTTGGGCTACTTTGAGTAACTTGGGGATCTTTCTTGCAATGTTTTGAGAAATATGGGAGGGAAAATTTTGGGGTACAACAGACACTATGGATTACAACTCTATCTTCATGCTTGCTTCGATCCCCAAGCTTTGACTGGGTAATGGCTTATTTCGAGCAACCTGCTTCGATCCACCTTTAAACCCTTCGACACACATAGTTTTGACGCTATGGATTACAAGACAATCTTCATGCTTGCTTTGATCCACAAGCTTCGACTGGGCAATGGCTTCCTTCGAGAAACTTTCTTCGATCCACCTCTAAACCCTTCGACACACATTGTTTCTACACTATGAATTACAATTTGAGGTTTGGACATTTGAACTTTCGACCACTTAATCAACTGATGGTTACTGGTAGGAAAGCAATCCAGAAATTATTTCATTTCGCCTATGCCAATGAGATCATCTTGCATACTCAAAGTGGTACATTCAGATGAATGTGGTCCATTCGAAGAACATGCAATTGGTGGAAACAAATATTGTTTCGTCTGTTGATGAGTTTGGTCAAAGGTTGTGGATCTATGTGATCAAAATGAAAGGATGAAGTAAGTGGTACATTCAGATGAATGTGGCCCATTCGAAGAACATACAATTGGTGGAAACAAATATTATTTTGTCTGTTGATGAGTTTGGTTGAAGGTTGTGGATCTATGTATTAAAACGAAAGGACGAAGTATTCGACATCATTAAGAGATTCAAGATGCTTGTTGAACAAAGTCATATATACTTCCAACCCCAAGCTTGTTGTACTATCCACATAACAGCCTAAAACCATGTCAAAAAATAGTTTGTTGTACTGCTATGAAACATCCCAGCACCAACCTACCACAACACTCCAAAACTGCTGCAAAACAGTCCTGCTATGCTGCTCCTAAACCAGTCCAAGCATGTATTATCTCAGTCCCATATTTGCACCAAATTAGCATATAAGAGCTGCACCTAAAAAACTATGAAAAGGGCATACCCAAACAGTTCAAATTTTATTTGCTTTTCCCCCCAAAACCCCAGCAAGACTCTTCAAATAAGTTGTTTCACAACACACAAAGGGGGGGCTTTTGGCAAGGAAAAAGGAGAAGAAAAAAAAGAGAGGAGAGAACATGAATGTTGAAGCCTTAAAACACTCTTAAACCTAGAACCCAAAAAAACAACACCTATGTTCTTTTCTTTGAACTCAAGAACATTCAAGGCAGCAACTCAAGTTCGAAACACAAATTCCAACTTCAAGGTAAGTCTTCTTAACTTTAAACCCTTTATTTAAAGCATCATTGATGATTCATATATGAAGATAACATGTAATAACAATTGCCTTTGAAGCTCACCTTTCGTTTATCTTCCTTTCTTGTCAATTATATTTTAAGAACTAACCTGTACATACTATAAAACAATATTGGAGTGAAAAATTACAGCATGGTTCGATACAAAGCCTTATGCTTCAACAAATACTCCTTTACAGGCCCAATTAGAAGGGAAATGGTTGTGTGATTCGAAACATAACTGTGATATGGTGGGAGAACTGGCTTGAAGGTTTTGCGTTTGATCGCAAACGTTGCGGTTAGCAAGAGTCGCCACCGACTTTTCTTTTATCCTAAAGGAAAGGTGAAAAAGCACAGGAAAGACCTTTGAGATTATTTCTTGAGTTCGGGGGTAGATTATGAAAAGGGAGGGTATTATCACCCTTTTCATCCATGGTTTTCCATGGGCTCTTAGTTACTTGCTAGATCACTTTCTTTTTGTTTGAAAATTGTGCTTTATATGGTTTTTGAAAGTATTTTGTAAAAGAGACCATTGTTTAGGCAATCTTTGTAATGATTCTTGTTCGTAAGAATGTATACAAAGATGTTGATCTTTTGAAAATGTTTTCAAGTTTTGTAAGATGTTTTGAAAGTGTAAGTGTTTGTTTTTGAAAATAGCAAGGATGTTTGTTTTGAGATGGAGCAAGTAATTAGGAGTAATCTACCTACTCAAATGTCTTTCTTGTTCATTTTCTTTTCCTTTGACGTCGTTGTCTTACCATTGATTTGGTAAGCAACCCTATCTTTGGATTTAAATGGGACGGGCATGGGTCATCGTATAACCATGATTAGCAATGTTGCAAGGTATCTTAGCATTATTTGTGAGGGACTAAGATAATTTGTAAGGCAACTTAGATAGCGTCGTCGAGGGACTATGATCTTGTATTTGCTTGTTTTTGCTAAGATGCCTGACATGCGTAATATGGCCATTTTGTAAAGGCAACCAAGTGGATTTACCCTAGGGGTTCTTGTGTGCAAGTGTATCATCTTCATGCTTGTTTTGGTCTTGAATTAGAGTTTTCTAAGTATTTAGTCTTTCCATACAAATCCTAATTACTAGCATGTTATATAAAAGCGATAAATTGCGAAATTTAAAGTTACTACGCTATTACAACATTTGTGGGGGGTGTACAAATTCATGAATGGGGATTACAAGAATTTAAAACTAATTAGTCTATTACAACCATATTGAAATTGAACAAATATTCAAAAATAAAGATAAAATGCAAGAATATGAATGTAAAGAAATATGATTTTTGTTTTTTTTAAGGGTTTTGACCTAATTAAGTGAGATGATTAATGAAAAAATAAACAAAATCTAAAAGCTAAATTAATTAGGAGGGAAATTAAGTTTAAAATGTTTTTTAAGGTTTTTATGAAAAGATTTTAAGTTAAATAAAAGTAATATGAAAATTAATTAATCAAAATAATCCTAAGTTCTAAATTAATCTTAACTAAGAAAATAGATAATTAAACCTATGTCTAAATATTTATTAACAAAAAGGAAATTAATTTATTTAAGAAAGTATTTTTAGTCCTTTTGTTTTTTATAAGAAAAATAAAATAAAATATATAAGTGTAAATAATAAATAAAAATATTTTTGGATTTTTATTAATAAAAATAATAATAATAATAATAATAGTTAAAATAATAAAAGAAAATATGAAATGAAAATAAAATAAAAAAAGAAAATGAAATAAAGAAAATAATTGGCTAGGGGGTGCAAAAGTGAAACTGGGGTTAGGAGTCAGCAAAAATGGAAGGCCCGGCATAAGAGCCCAGGCGCTGCAAAAAAAGGTATAAAAATGTCAAAAAATAAGTCCAAAAAATGCAAAAGGTCACGTTGGGGCTTGAACTCAGGACCTAAGGGTGACAGGCGCGCGCTTTAACCACTGGGGTGGTGATACATCCGTTAATTTGTGTGAAAGGATAAATACATAACATAAAAGGCGCCCTGATTACACTTCATCTTCAACCTCCAACCAAAGGATCTGTAACTTGCTCATTTCTCAACCATTTGCAAAAATGTAAACATGAAAATTGCTCCATTTTGTCACACGAATTCAACCATATAAATATCATAAGCTATAAATTAAAGATGAATGAGAATTTCTAAAAGTACCAAATTCTGACCTAACTATTTCAGAAAGTTCAAACTGAAAATTCTCCTAGCTCAATCAAAATAAATGAAATCTATGGACATGTATAGTTTCAGGGCAATGATGTCTACATTTTATCTTCACAAATGCAAGCCTAACAATGCCTAAATATGAAGATAGAAGTTCAAGAAAAATACCTCAAAACTAGAAATCGTGAAATGGATTTGAGCTTGTTTTAGGTAGTGTTGATGATCAGGTTAGCTTCCTTGGACCTCTAGGAAGCTAATGCAATGGCTGGCTTGAGCTGAGGGTGGCTGGAATGGTCTGGAGAAGTCCAGCTGTGATGCTCTGTTTTTGAACTTGGAAATAGATGAAGATGGTGTTACAGTCGTGTAACAGGGATAGGGGTGGCTTATGTATGATGTTTGGAAGCTTTTGGAGGCAAAAGGCCAAGAAACGCACGAGTGAAATGGAAGTTTGAAGTTCTTGGTCAGAATATGCAACAATGGTGGTTTGTGATCAGTTCTGAGTTTTAGAATTTTTCAGGGCTTGTCTCTTCGTGTGTTATCTTGCAAATAGTGTATGTATTTATAGGAAATAGGTCTTATGTCTTATAACAAGTCAGAATTTAAAAATCAAATGTTGTAGCATCTTTCTTGTTTTTGAAGCAAAGTTGAAACATCTTATTTCAAAGCAAAGTACAGGGCAGCATAGAGTGGTTATTACTTTGGACATGCTTGCTTTTGGTTTATAGGGTTTGCGTATGCAGAAAGAACAAGTTCAATGCTCAAGAAGAGTGGACTTTGTGATTAAAGCCACTTTTCAAGAATAGCAATGGTGTATTTCTTCCAAAAATGGAAATGCAACTTGGATAATGGTTCAAATGCTTGGGCAATGGCTCCATATGTTGTGTAAACATTTAATTATGGAGTGAAAAACAAGTTTGAGTCCTGCAAAGCAAAGATTATGCAGCCTGGCATGGATTTGGTTCAAGTGTTCATCAAAAATGACTTGTAATTCAAGTGACAAAACCCTAAATTCATCTCTTCGATTCTCCCTACTCAAGAATGATCTCAAGGAGTTCTTGGACATTTTGTAAAGCTTGCAATGTTCTCTACAACCCATCTTTGAATTTCTTTTGAATATCCCCTTAGAACTATATGAAAAATTTCCATGAAGTTGGGTCAAAATCCTAACCAAATTAGGGCAAAATTTTACTAAGTGTTTAGTTTCATGACCACATGTTCATAAAATTATAACTTGAGATCCAAGAATTTTTGGAAGGAGTTGTGTAAAGAAAAGTTGTAGATTTCATGGGGATCTACAACTTTCATGTTGGAAGTTTATCTTGAATCATCTTGCATCATGGTGAAAATTTTGTTCAAAGTTATGAAAAAACATGAAATTTCCATTACTTAGAAAATTTCTAAGTTTAGAAATTTTGACTTTTCAAAATGAAATCTTGAGTTTTTGATTTCTTGATGAATGAGTTTCATATTTTGACATATTTTGATGAATTATGATCTTTGGCACTTGAATTTGACCAAAAAGTCAAATTTTGACTTTTCAGTATACAGTTGACTTTTGATCAATTGACTGAAAAATTCATTTGTCAATCAAATGGACTTGCAATGTTTTGAACCATGCCATTAGGTTAAAATTATGCAATTGGACTCTTGAGATCATGCCTTAAACCAATTGACCATTTGCTAGGTCAAAAATCAGAAGTTGCCTTTTCCTAGTCAAAACCCTAATTTTGACCATTTTGCCCTTTTGGAGATTTGATCAAATTTCTTGAGGAGTTGTAGTCCAAACTTGATAAAATGATACATATAATTTTAAAATGTTGGTATGGATCAAAAATTATGAAGTTTGACTGTAAATTGACCATGGTTGACTTTTTTCCCCAATACAGCTGATTTTTAGGTCAATTGCTCAATTGACTGAGCAAAAATGTGATTCAAAGCTTGAAACTTGACATGAGTAATCTTGAGGGTCCATAATGATACATGAAGGTCATATGGGGCATTTGAAGCTCAAATATCCTTGTGCAAACTCAAACCCTAATTTTGGTCATCAGTGCCTAAGGAGGTGTCTTGAGTTGATCAAACCCTAGTGCAGTCTTGGGTCAAGGGAGATCTTGTGAGCAAATTCTTGATAAGTGAGAGGGCAAATTTTGGGGTACAACAGTTGCCCCTGTTCAATCTTCTTAATCCTGAAGAGTTATATTGGCATGTTTTGCCATTCGTGACTCGAAGGTGGAAGATGATTGGACACTAAAGTGCCCAGAAATTTTCACTCGGCGATGTGATGGTAAAAGGAATGGGCTTAAAGATTCCATTTGGAGGAGTGATAGAAAGTTGTTGGAGATGAGCTTGTAGATGCCATCCAAAAGTGATTGTTGAATGGTAATTTGTAAGCTAAAAGAATGAGTATCAGAATGGCATTCCTGTCTGGGGCGTATCTGCATTGTATCTGAGAGTTGAATCTGAATGAGTGTTAGGATGGCATCCGTGTTTGGAGCGTATCTGAACTGTATCTGAAAGTTGGATCTGAATGAGTATCAGAATGGCATCCGTGTCTGGAGCATATCTGAACTGTATATGAAAGTTGAATGAGTTTCAGGATGGCATCCGTGTCTGAAGCGTATCTAAACTGTATCTGAAGATTGAATGAGTTTCAGGATGGCATCCGTGTCTGGAGCGTATCTGAATTGTATCTGAAGATCGAACCTGAATGAGTATCAGGATGGCATTCGTGTCTGGAGTGTATCTGAATTGTATCTGAAAGCTGAATCTGAATGAGTATCAGGATGACATATATATCTGGAGCGTATCTGAACTGTATCTGAAATTTGAATCCGAATGAGTATCAGGACGGCATCCGTATATGGAGCGTATCTGAACTGTATCTGAAATCTGAATCTGAATGAGTATTAGGATGGCATCTGTATCTGAAGCGTATATGAACTGTATCTGAAATATAAACATTGTTAATGGTAGCTGTTTGATTAATCTTATCCTGAAAAAGGTAAAATGTTAGCTAATATGCAATGTTATGTTGTATGAAATGCGTAGTATGATGCATTTGTGTTATTAATGTTTATGATATATGGATGTGATGTATGCGTATGTGAGCTAATCTGTTGCACTACTGCTGGACTTGGGGAAAATAAATCCCTAACTGCTGCTGAGGATATGGAGTATAAGTCTCCATGTTATGGAGTTGAAGTGTTGATGAATTTCCCTTTAAATAAATAAACTCTGTTGTAAGGGAAATGTCGTGTACTGTTTAAAAAAATCATGGTTGGGGAATTCTGAGAAATTTGGCGACTTCTACAGGGGATTGATAAACTGGAAGCTTTGTTCTGCTGGGGATTAAACTGCACACTGTGGGAAACTTTATGGAGATAAAATTAGAGAGATTTCCCTATCTCTTAAAGCCATCAGCGATTGTCTTTTATTTTGTTTATTTGTAAACAGTAATTATGTTCAAATGCATATGTTCAACAATGAATCATTGGATGTTTTTGTAAACAAAACACAAGCGTAAAGAAAAACAGATAGTTTTTGCAATTTCAAAGGGATATCTTTGTATTGACTTTGAGTAAGTATTTTTTACAATGAGACGAACATTCAAGTAAGAGAATTCCGTCGTAAAAAAATGAAAATTTTGATACAAAGAAAAGATAGCTATGTGCAACAATCCCATGGGGGTCCCATTCTGCTATAGCCTTCGTATCTCCGAGCATCTTGTCTATTTGTTGCCTCGTCCGAAGATGATTGAATTGATCAGAACCTCTGAGTTTTCCAGTTGAAGCCAAAGGTTGTCTGTAAGGTGATCCAACGGGACAGTCATACGCTTTAATTCCCTAACTTTTTCCTAGACCGCCCTTTTGGGTTTTCAGTCCACTGGGATACCCTTTTTTGCCCAAGCCGCCCTTTCCGGTTTTCAACTTGCGGGGTGTAAAGATTCTTTTTTTGTTTTATCCCTAATTTTTCCCGAACCTTTTTGGTTCGCCGAGATGCCCTTGTTTTTCCTATGTGTGTCAACCTAGGAGGTCTCTTATGTGTAGTATCTTTTGACTATGTCTGCGTTTGCTGGGTGCGGCAGGTTGTCGCCATCCATGGTGGTTAAGATCATTGCCCCTCCATAGAATATGTTTTTGATTACAAATGGTCCTTCGTATGTAGGAGTCCATTTGCCCCTGGGATCACCTTGCGGTAATATGATGCGCTTGATCACCAGATCTCCAACTTGATATACTTGTCGTCTGACCTTTTTGTTGAAAGCCTTAATCATCCATTTTTGATACATTTGACCATGACAGAAAGCAGTAAGCCTTTTCTCATTAATCAAGTTTAGTTGATCAAGTCGAGTCTGGATCCAATCGTCTTCATTCAACCCTGCATCCTTCATGATTATTAGAGAGGGGATCTGGACCTCAATAGGCAAAACAGCTTCCATGTCATAAACCAGAGAAAAGGGTGTTTCCCCAGTTTATGTGCGAGTTGTGGTACGATATCCATGGAGAGCGAATGGTAGCATCTCGTGCGAATCTTTGTATATGACTGTCATTTTCTGTATGATCTTTTTAATGTTCTTATTCGCGGCTTCGACAGCACCATTCATCTTTGGCCGATAAGGGGAAGAATTGTGATATTGGATATTGAATTGCTCGCACAAGGAGGTGATCATAGTATTATTCAAGTTTGTACCATTGTCTGTAATGATCCTCTCCTGGATACCGTAACGACAAATGAGATTCTGCTTGATGAACCGGGCAACAACATTCTTGGTAACGAAAGCGAAAGAAGCTGCCTCCACCCATTTTGTAAAATAGTCAATGTCCACTAGGATGAAGTGGTGTCCATTGGAGGTTGTTGGCTTGATTTCCCCAATCATATCAATCCCCCACATAGAAAAGGGCCAAAGAGCCGTTAAGACATTCAGAGGAACCAGAGGTACGTGCACCTTGTCAGCATAAATCTGACACTTGTGGCAGGTTCGAGAGTGTTGATAGCAATCTGCTTCCATGGTAGACCAGTAATAGCCTGTCTGTAGGATCTTCTTTGCCATTGTATGCCCACTGGAATGAGTTCTAAAAGTTCCTTCATGTAACTCTTCCATGATCCTTTCAGCTTCAACCTTGTCTACTCACCGAAGTAATATGGAGTCATGGTTGTGTTTGTAAAGAATGTCATTACTAAGGAAGAAGTTAGCAGAGAATCTCCTTAAGAACTTCTTATCATTGAGTGAAGCTCCTTCAGGATATTCTTGGGTTTCGAGATACCTCTTAACTTCGTGAAACCAAGGTTGGTCCACTACTTCTTCAGTATTAATCTCGTGACAGTGTGCTGGTTCATCCCTTCGTTCAATGGTGATCTGGGGAGCCTCGTTATCCCATTGAAGTTTAAACATAGATGGCATTGTGGCTAGTGCGTCTGCTAGCTGATTTTCTTCTCGCTAGAAATGCTTTAAGGTAATCTTTTCAAAATGTGGGAGTAATGTCAAAACATGTTCTTTGTAAGGGATAAGGTTAGGGTGTTTGGTATCCCACCCCCCTTTGATCTGGCTGATAACCAAAGCTGAATCTCTGAATACATTCAAAGATTTGATCCCCAAGTCTATGGCAGCTTTGAGGCTAAAGATGCACGCTTTGTATTCTGCCATGTTATTTGTTCAATTGAAGCATAGTCTTGCAGTAAATGGGGTATGACACCCTTCATGAGATATGAGTACTGCACCAATACCATTGTCGAGTGCGTTAGATGCCCCATCAAAAACCAGGGTCCATAAGGGTCCTTGTTCAGGTCCGTCATATGGCTTGAATTCTTCACAGTTGTTTACCATCATGATGTCTTCATCTGGGAATTCAAACTTCATGGACTGGTAGTCTTCCACAGCTTGGTGAGCAAGGTGATCGGCTAGTACACTGCCCTTTATTGCCTTTTGGGTAGTATATTGTATGTCATATTCTGTTAGGATCATCTGCCATCTCGCTATTCTCCCAGAGAGAGCAGTTTTCTCAAAGATGTATTTTATTGGATCCATTTTAGATATCAACAAGGTAGTATGGGTCAGCATATACTGTCTTAGCTGGCGAGCAGCCCGTGCCAGAGCGCAACAAGTTTTCTCGAGCAGTGAATATCTTGTTTCACGGTCGGTAAACTATAGAAGAATTCTCTCAACTCTTGGGAATTCCTATTCTTGATCAATTACCTTTAAACGGTATTGAAAGAGATCCGAGACCTGAGGAGATTGCTCGAGCTCTACATTTGTAACGATCCGACGTCGTGGCTAATTGGGAAACAAGAAGTGGTGTCAAAGGGTTTCTAGCTAAGTTTTTGTTGGAGAAGGCTCAAGATTGTTGGGATACTTTAGATTTACAAGCCTTTGAAGAAGTTTTGGATCTTCTCATCTATGGGATGGTACTGTTTCCCAATCCTGACCAACTTATAGATGTGAACACAGTCAAAAAAATTCTATGTCGCAATTTGGTGCCTACTTTGCTTGGGGACAACTTGCATTCTTTTCACTCTCGCACCATGAAGAGAAAGGGACCCTCATGTGTTGCACTCCTTTGTTGGCTAGGTGGTTTATTTCTCACATACCTTGATCTGTTTTGAAAAATTAGCAAGGCATGAGATGGTCTAATAGGTTGATGTCACTCAGTCATTCGAATATTCATTGGTGTTCTCGATCTTTGGAGGACATTACTATTATCGACCGTTACGGGGAATTCCTTAATGTCCCTCTACTTGGAATTAGGGGAGGTATTACCTACAATCCTTGTTTGTCTTTGCGACAGTTTGGCTAGGATCGAAGATATTGCCCTCATGATACACTTGTCTAAGGAATTGCATTTGACTATGAGAACGATGTCCAAGGTTATCGTCAGAGATTCATACGAGCTTGGGGCATGGTAAACAAAGTTGATAGCAAGACATTGGGACATAAGAATTCCATACCCGTTGAGCCTTACCTTAAGTGGGTACAAACTCATGCTCAAAGTCTCGTGATGCCTTACTCTGCCATCTTACTAATCATCATGGAGCCTCTTGCCAAAGGAGATTTTCCATATACTGTCTTTTATACTGATATGCCTACTTCTCTTGAATATTTTCAAAGAGCTCGGATTTAGCTAAAGGGGGAGCGAGACACCTTTGAAGCCCAGTTCTACGCAAGCGAGAAGAAGGTTCTAGAGCTCAAGAGACAACTCCATGAAGAGCAGAGTTTGAATTCCTACATTGCACCGAAGAGGATGCGCTCGTGGGAAGCTTGATTTATTTTTGTTTTAGAAAGTGTATTTTGTATTATTTTTGTTTCTTCCAATGTAAGCCCAAGAGGCATGTTGTAAGAAATTTTAACTTATTAATACAATTAATGTTTGTTCCGTTTTGTTTAAACAAATTTAAATCTTCGAAGTCCTTGAAATCATTTGCATACGCATGTTCATGCATCATAACATAAACAGGTTTTCCACAACAGGTTTCCTTATCTTTCTACTGTTTATTTCAGTAATATGGATATCAAACAAACATTGAAGGATCTTCAAGCACAAAATTCTCAATTCCAACAGATGTTCCTGGCTCTGGCTAAAGGGCAAGAGGACCTGAAGGCTCTCATGATCAAATACAAGAAGAAAAAGACAAAGAAACCAGTGGGTGTCCTGAATATGGGAAGGAGATTCAGAGAACCAGCAAAGCGAGCTTTAGAATTCGCAACTCCGTCAAATTAGGGGACAATTTGGAAGAGAAGACAAAAGAAGGGGACCACAGTCTAGGGTCTGATTAAGAAGAGGCTGACTATGTTGAAGAACAATATCCTCCTGCTGATGACAAATATAAACAGCTGGAGGATCATCTCAACCTTATGGAAATTAAGAGAGTAGCTGGTCTGGATTTTGAAGAATTAGGTTTGGTTTCTGGAGTGGTCATTCCACTGAAGTTCAAGGTTCTCGCATTTTCTAAATATGATGGATTTTCATGTCCTGAGCTGCATCTGAGGTCTTATGTCAGGAAGATCCAACCTCACACCGCTGATAGGAAATTTGTGGGTGCATTTCATCCAGGAAAGTTTACTGGGGACTCAATTGGAATGGTTCTATCAGCTGGAGGGAACCAATATCTGCAACTGGGAGGATATGGCTGTTGTTTTCTACAAGTAGTACCAATACAATACTGACCTCTCTCCAACCCTTACACAACTTCAAAGCATGTCTATGGGTTCCAGTGAGGACTTCAAAGATTATGCCCAGAAACTGAGAGATCTTGCAGGAAGAGTCCAACCTCCTCTGTCTGATAGAGAGTTGGTAGGTATGTTCTTGGGTACTTTGTCAGGCCCATTCTTCAAACATCTGATCGGGAGCTCTTCAGTTGGGTTCACCAAGTTGATATTGATAGGTGAAAGAGTAGAAGCTAGTATCAAGAGCGGTAATATTCAGAGAGATGCATCTTCAAGTACAGTAAAGAAACCATTCTCTGGGAAGAAAGAAGTAAGTGTTGCCTACGATCAAAAGAATCAAAGCAAAGTTGAACGTCGTCCAACGGTGGGAGCTGTAATGATCTCCAACCATGTATCAACTGAACGACAAAACAATCATCGCAGGCAGGATGCGCCTAGAAGACAGTTCACCTGGCTTAACATGTCCTTATCCCAGGTTTTGCCACACTTGTTGAAGTCTAATTTGGTCACACTGAAGGAGCCTCCTCAAAATCCAAACACTACATCTCCCTATTATAATCCAAATGCTTGGTATGCCTACCACTCCAATAGTCCGGGGCATGATACAAATGATTGTTAGGCTCTGAAGAATAAAGTTAAGGATCTTATTGAGCAAAGGATATTGAATTTGACCCTCCCGAGACCCCTAATGTGATAACTGCACCAATTCCTAAGCATGGTCAGAGTGTTAATACCGTTGATAACGACCTGTTTGTTTCTTCTGTTGACGAACTAGTTACTCCTCTGCCAGTTGTTAATAATAATATCTTACAAGTCAGTTTATTTCCGGGTTGTGGTGAAGATTTCCACCTGTGTGTGTCTCTGCCCAATGGTTGTTTGTTGTTGAAGATAGGTGTCCAACGCTTGATGAACAACAAGGAAGTTCTATTTTAGAGAACTCCCTCTATGAAAAATCTATGTGAAGATGCAAGATGTGAATGGGTGTCAATTATTACCATTTCCGACAATCCTCCCAGGGTCTCCTCCAAAAGTCCTGTCAGGATTACATCCACTCATAAGGTTGCTCCTTTAATTATCACTTTTCCTTGGCTGATACCATATTCCTATGATAAGGTTGTTCCTTGGAACTATGGAGCTGGCGTCTACTACCATGGCGTCAAGCAAGACCTATTGGCTATCAAAGATGAAGTTGTTAAAGATATTGATCCTAACATCGACAACATTGTTGGGACCAGTAAAATTACTAGAAGCGGAAGGATATTCTCTCCTAAGATCTCTTCGAGAACTATTGCCACTCCTTTGGTTATTCCTGCTAATGTTCCTATTGTTACTCTTGTTTCTACTCCTACTATCACTCCTATTGTTATTCCTGCTACTGAGTCAGCTGAGACTCAGGGCAAAGAAGTACTGGTTGAGCCTGCCCGGACAGAGGCACCTAAAGAAACCATTCTTGAAGCCTCTAAAAAAGAAATGGAGGAGATACTGAAAATCATACGGAAAAGTGAATACAATGCTATGGAACAATTGGGGCAGGCACCCTCAAATATTTCAATGTTGGCCTTGTTATTATGCTCCGAAGCCCATGCTAAGGCTTTGGTGAAATTCCTCAAATCTGCTCATGTGCCACAAGAGACTTCTGCTGACCAATTCGAGAACTGTGTTGCTAGTCTGACCGCTGACAATAGACTTAGTTTCTCCGGTGCCGATTTGACGTCTAAAGGAAGAAAGCATAATGATACCCTGCATGTCTCTATTGAGTGCAGGGTAACTACCCTGGCTCATGTTCTAGTTGATACGGGTTCATCGCTAAATGTTCTACCCAAGGGTGCTTTAGACATATTGGACAGTGAAGGACTGACTTTGAAGCCCATTAATATTGTGGTGAGGGATTTTGATGGTTCTAAGAGAATGGTACACGGGGAGATGGACATTACTATTAAAGTTGGTTCCCAAACTTTTGGCTCCACTTTCTATGTGATGGACATTCTCCCATCTTACTCTTGTTTGTTGGGATGCCCTTGGATTCATGGGGTCGGTGTTGTCACTTCCATTTTGCATCAGATGTTAAAGTATTCGGTTAATGGAAATATTGTTATAGACCATGGCGAAGAAGAGTATATGGTGATCCACCTGAACTCTCTCTGATATGTCAAGATAGACGGCGAGTTCATCGAGACCCCCTGCCAGAATTTTGAAGAGGTTCCTCAGACAATTGTTGTTACCAAAGCTGCCACTGCTGTTCTAGAAATTACCAAACCTCCACTGAAGATGGCTTCTCTAAAGGATGTCAGGGCTGTAATTGAAGAAGGTGGGTACACTATTTGGGACCAACTGCCTGAAATCCCCTATAAGTCTGACAAGTTTGGTTTGGGTTTCACTTCAGGAGCTCAAAAAGCCATTTGTCGTGCTCGCGCCAGAGGACCACCATTACGCATCAGCAACTATGGAGTCAACGTTGTAGAAGACACTGACAGTGACTGTGACCTGGACAATTGGATCTTCCTTACTACCAACGGTGAACTCAGCAATTGGATAACTAGAGACTTTGTTCCCATTACGTTTATCCAGGAGTAATTGTCTTTTTTGTTTTCTTGGGATATGTAATATTTGAACAATTTAAACTCTAAAACCTTGTGTATTACCCGAGGCACAATGGTTTATTTGTGAGGGTTATCATTTCACTTTCATATGTCATAAATAAACCATCGGAAGTTTTGCATACAAATTTTTCGCTCTTTGTCTTTCTTTTTTGCTTTTACTTTATCAAAATAGCTATGCTCTCTTACACACACCCACATATCAAACTGAAAATCCACATCCACTTTGGATCCCATTGATAACAGTTATGCTATTTCCAGTTATGACTTTGAAAATCCAATCTACCAAGATGAGAACGAAGGTGAGGAAGATTGTGAAGTACCAGGAGAACTTGCTAGACTGTTACAACAGGAGGAAAGAGCAATACAGCCTCATGAAGAGTTAGTCGAGACGGTAAACTTAGCTACTGAAGAGGATAAAAAGGAAGTCAAGATAGGTGCCAACCTAGAGCATAGCATCCAGGAGCGGTTAATCCAGATGTTACATGAATGCAATGAGATATTTGCTTGGTTATACGAAGACATGTCGGGGCTGGACACTGATATTGTGGTTCATCGTCTACCAACGAAAGAAGATTGTCCTCCAGTGAAGTAGAAGGTTCATCGTATGCGGCCTGAAATATCAGAAAAGATCAAGGCTGAAGTTATGAAACAATTTAACATCAGGTTCTTAGCTGTGACTTCTTATCCACAGTGGGTTGCAAACATGGTACCGGTACCCAAAAAGGACGGCAAGGTGCGAATGTGTGTGGATTACAGATATTTGAATAGGGCGAGCCCCAAGGATGACTTTCCGCTTCCCCATATTGATGTTCTGGTTGACAACATCGCGTAACATAAGGTGTTCTCCTTCATGGATGGTTTCTTCGGGTATAACCAGATTAAAATGGCGTCTAAAGATATAGAGAAAACAACTTTCGTCACACAGTGGGGCACCTTTTGCTACAAAGTTATTCCATTTGGATTGAAAAACATCGGGGTAACCTATCAGTGTGCTATGGTAGCCTTATTTCACGATATGATCCATCACGAGATAGAGGTCTACATTGACGATATGCTAGCTAGGTCTCAACTGAAGAAGAGCACCTTGACCACCTGAAAAAGTTGTTTGAAAGACTGAAGAAATACAAGTTAAGACTGAATCCGAACAAGTGCACCTTTGGAGTAAGATCTGGTAAGCTACTAGGTTTCGTTGTCAGTGGCAAAGGTATCAAAGTAGATCCTGTGAAGGTTAGAGTTATTCAAGAGATGCCAGCTCCCCGCATCGAGAAGGAGGTTAGGGGATTCTTATAAGGTCTAAACTACATTGCCAGATTCATTTCCCACCTAACCGCTACTTGTGAGCCAATCTTTAAACTACTAAAGAAAGATCAAGTAGTGAAGTTGAATGACGACTGCCAGTCTGCCTTTGACAGAGTCAAGGAGTATCTTTAAGAACCTCCACTTTTGATGTCGCCAGTTGAAGGAAGACCTATAATCATGTACTTAACAGTATTAGAAAACTCAATGGGGTGTGTGATGGGGAAGCATGACGAGTCTGGTTGAAAAGAGCATGCAATATACTACCTTAGCAAAAAGTTTACCGACTGTGAAATAAGATACTCACTGCTCTAGAAAACTTGTTACGCTTTGGCATGGGCTTATTACCGACTAAGACAGTATATGTTGACCCACCCCACTTTATTGATATCTAAAATGGATCCTATCAAATACATATTCGAGAAGCCCGCTCTCTCTAGAAGAATAGCATGATGGAAAATGGTCCTTACCGAATATGACATTCAATACACTACCCAAAAAGCAATAAAAGGAAGTGTACTAGCTGATCATTTAGCTCATCGGGCTGTGGACGGCTATCAATCCATGAATTTTGAGTTACCAGACGAGGACATCATGTTAGTGACTGATTGTGAAGAACTTGGACCGGATGAAGGACCTGAAAAAAGGTTCCCGATGGACTATGGTTTTTGATGGAGCTTCCAACGCACTTGGCAATGACATCGGTGTTGTGATCATATCTCCTGAAGGCTGTCATACTCCTTTCACTGCCAGGCTATGTTTCAACTGTACCAACAATATGGCTAAATATGAAGCATGCATTATGGGTCTCAAAGCTGCTATCGACTTGAGAATCAAATTCTTGAATGTATTTGGAGATTTAGCCTTAGTAATATGTCAAATAAAAGGAGAATGGGACACGAAGCATCCTAATCTCATACCTTACCGAGAGCATGTGTTGACACTGATTCCACACTTTGAAGAAGTTACCTTTGAGCATTTTCCACGAGAAGAAAATCAATTAGCAGACGCGCTAGCTACTATGTCATCCATGTTTAAAGTCAGATGGGATAATGAAGCTCCTCAAATCACTATTGAGAGATTGGACGAATCAGCATACTGTTATGAGGTGGATACTTAAGAAGTTGTGGACAAACCTTGGTTCCATGAAGTGAAAAGATACATCGATGCCCAAGAGTATCCTGAGGGAGCTTCTGTTAATGATAATAAGTTCCTAAGAAGGTTCTATGCCAAGTTTTTCCTCAGTAACGGAATCCTCTACAAGCGCAACCACGATTCTACTTTGCTTCGGTGTGTAGACAAGCGTGAAGCAGAGAAGATTATGGCAGATATGCACGAAGGTGCCTTTGGCACCCATTCTAGTGGGCACACAATGGCTAAAAAGATTCTAAGGATAGGGTACTACTGGTCCACTATTGAAGCAGACTGTTATCAGCATTCTCGAACATGTCACAAGTGTCAGATCTATGCTGATATAGTACATGTGCCTTCGGTTCCCTTGAACGTCCTAACTGCCCCCTGGCCTTTCGCAATGTGGGGCATTGATATGATCGGAGAGATTAGACCTACCGCTTCTAATGGGAATTGCTTCATCCTGGTTGACATTGATTACTTCATAAAGTGGGTTGAGGTAGCCTCATTTGCTTTTGTTACCAAGAACACCGTGGCCCGGTTCATCAGACATAACCTTATCTGTCGGTATGGTACTCTAGAAAGAATCATCACAGATAATGGTACCAATCTCAATAATACTATGATCATCGAGCTCTGCATACAATTCAAGATTCAACATCATAATTCTTCTCCTTACCGACCAAAGATGAATGGCGTTATAGAGGCCGCCAATAAAAACATCAAGAAGATCATACAGAAGATGACGATGACATATAAAGACTGGAACGAGATGTTACCATTCGCTCTTCATGGTTACCATACCTCATTGTATATGTCGACAGGGGCAACTCTTTTCTCTCTGGTATACGGTATGGAATTTGTCCTACCCATCGATGTCTAGATCCCTTCCTTAAGAATCATGAAGGACGCGGGTTTGAATGAAGACGATTGGATTCAAACTCGACTTGACCAATTGAACCTTATTGATGAGAAAAGTCTTGCGGCTGTCTGTCATGGTCAGGTGTACCAGAAACGTATGATCAAAGCTTTTAACAAAAAGGTCAGACGTTAGGAATATCAAGTTGGTGACCTAGTAATCAAGCATATTATCCAGCCACGAATTGATCCCAGGGGTAAATGGACTCCCACATACGAAAGACCATTTGTCATCAAGAACATATTTTCTGGTGGAGCCATGATATTAACCGCTATGGACGGTGATGACCTTCCACATCCTGTAAACACGAATATAGTTAAAAGATACTACGCATAAACAGAGACCCGCTAGGTTGACTGACCTAGGAAAAAATAAGTGCATCCCAGCGAACCAAAAGGGTTCGGGCAAAAGTTAAGGATACATATATGAAAAATATGTACACCCGGCAAGTCGAAAACCTGAAAAGGCGACTTAGGAAAAAAAAGGGTACCCCGGTGGACTAAAAACCCGAAAGGGAGGTCTAGGAAAAAGTTAGAGATTAAAAGCGTACAACTATGTCTCGTTAGATCACCCCGCAGACAGACTTCAGTATCAAGTGTCAAATTCAAATGGTATTAACCAATCCAGTCAGCTTTGATCAAGCAGCAAAGTGATGAGACGCTCAAAGATATAAAGGCAATAGCAGAATGGGAATCCAATGGGATCATTTCACATAGTTGTTTTTTATTTGTATACTGCTTTGTATAGTTTTCATTTTTCCGACGGCATTATCTTACTAGAATGTCTGTCTCCTTGTACAAAAATGCTTGTTATAGGCAGACTTCTTCAGATTAATACAAAAAATACCTCTTTGAAAGTGCATAAACTATTTATTTCATTTTCCTATTTTGTTTTACAAAATATGTCCAGTGATTATTTTTAACATATGCATTTGAATATAATCACCATTTACGAATACATGCATAAAAACAGAAAGATAGTTACTAATGGCTTTAAGAAATGGGACAATGTCTAAAAAGGCCATCTGCAAATCCCTACGGATACATCCCACAATAGATACAGAGACGTCCTCCTGCGAAGTCACTGCCATCTCCTCAGCATACAGCCTATTGATGTCAGAGGTTCTGACATCCCCTGCAAAGCAAGAGTCTCCAATCATCTCCCCAGCATCTTGAAGAATTCCACAATATGGTTCATAAACTTCTTTGGTTCCCCCAACAAGGCTTCATAAAAATCCCCAAGCAGTTTACAAAGTTTTCTTTCCCTGATAGAGTTTTACTTCTCTAACCACGAAAATCCATCTCCCAACAATTCAACTTCAACAAATAATGAAGAATCATATTATTCATCCCCAACAACAGTCAGGGATTTATTTTCCCTCAATGCAACAACGCTACAAAGAACAACTGATCAGTTCATATATTGCATTCATACATTATTTTACAAACATCATAGCATATGAATACAAAATATATATAGCACAATATTATTTATTTTGAGAACATCATGCATCATGACATTGCATACAGCTAAAATCTTTACATTTTCAGGAAAGATCAACAAACAAATATCATCATCAATTTTCAACAAGTTCCAGATTAATACCTGAAACAAGACAGGACAACTATCTGTGAACGATTGATTGTAGATTAATATCTGAAACGAGACAGGGCAACTATCTACATGAGCAGATTGAATATTAAATCCTAAAACAGGACGGGGAAACTATCTTTCTTTCTCTAAAGTTCCAAATTAATACTTGAAATAAGACAGAACAACTATCTGTGAACAACTGATTATAGATTAATACTTGAAACAAGACAGGACAACTATCTACATGATCAGATTGAAGATTAACTCCTGAAACAGGACGGGAAAACTATCTTTCTTTCTCTAAGGTCGGAGATTAATTCCTGAAACAAGCCAGGGTAACTATCTCTACGACCACCAAAAAACAAGTTACAGATTAATACCTTAAATAAGACAGGACAACTATCTGCGAACAACTGATTGTAGATTAATACCTAAAACAAGACAGGACAACTATCTACATGAGCAGATTGAAGATTAACTCCCGAAATAGGACGGCGAAACTATCTTTCTTTCTTTTTTGGTTAGGTAAAGATCAATTCTCGAAACAGGACGGGGCGACTATCTTTATCACCAATGGTATTAACTCCCGAAATAGATTGGTTTTACCAAAAAATTGATTGTAGATCAATTCCCGAAACAAGATGGGGAAACTATCTACATGATAAACACTTCCTTCAAGACATCTATTGTTTCAGTATAAATCGACCAAAGATTTATTCTGATACTTCGTCCAATTTCTACCAACAGTCACTCTGGATGGCATCTGTAAGCCCATCTCCGACAAACTCTATATCACCTCCCCAAATGGCATCTTTAAGCCCATTCCCGACACAATCAACCACCACATCATCGAGTTCAAGTTTCTGGGAACTCTAGTGTTCAATCATCTTCCACCTTCAAGTCACGAATGGCGGACTCGCCAATCTAACTCTTCAAGTTTAAGTAGATTGAACAGGGGCAGTTGTTGTACCCCAAAATTTGCCCTCTCTTTTCTCAAGACATTTCTCACAAAGATTTTTAAAAGCTCAAGTTTGCACAAGTACAATTGGACTTTTAATGCCCCATATAGTTTCCATGGATCATATTGGACTTTCAAGAATCAGGTCGAAGATGGAACTTATGAATCTTTGAAAGGAGGAAGAGGAAACTGTCAAAAGGACAAAGAAGATAATAAAAAAATGTGTGCAGTTGCAAATAACCGTGTCGAATTCAAAATTTGGTTCAGGTTGCTCGAACCACATGACTGATCAAAAGGAGTGATTGGAGGATTACAAGTCTATCTTCATGCTTGCTTCGATCCCTATGCTTCGATAGGAAATGGCTTCCTTCGAGCAACCTGCTTCGATCCACATCTAAACCCTTTGACACACATAGTTTCGACACTATGGATTACAAGTCTATCTTCATGCTTGCTTCGATCCCCAAGCTTCGACTGGGTAATGGCTTCCTTCGAGAAACCTGCTTTGATCCACCTCTAAACCCTTCGACACACATAGTTTTGACACTATAGATTACAAGTCTATCTTTATGCTTTCTTTGATCCCCAAGCTTCGACTGGGTAATGGCTTCCTTCGAGCAACCTGCTTCGATCCACCTCTAAACCCTTCGACACATACAGTTTCGACATTATGGATTACAAGTCTACCTTCATGCTTGCTTCGATCCACAAGCTTCGATTGGGCAATGGCTTCCTTCGAGCAACTTGCTTCGATCCACCTCTAAATCCTTCGACACGCATAGTTTTTACACTATGAATTACAATTTGAGGTTTGGACATTTGAAATTTCGACCACTTAATCAACTGATGGTTACTGGTAGGAAAGCAATCTAAAAATTGTTTCATTTCGCCTATGCCAATGAGATCATCTTGCATACTCAAAGTGGTACATTCAGATGAATATGGTCCATTCGAAGAACATACAAATGGTGGAAACAAATATTGTTTCGTCTATTGATGAGTTTGGTAGAAGGTTGTGGATCTATGTGATCAAAATGAAAGGATGGAGTAAATGGTACATTCGGATGAATGTGGCCCATTCGAAGAACATACAATTGGTGGTAACAAATATTGTTTTGTATGTTGATGAGTTTGGTCAAAGGTTATGGATCTATGTGATTAAAATGAAAGGACGAAGTATTTGATATCTTTAAGAGATTCAAGATGCTTGCTGAACAAAGTACTATATACTGCCAAGCCCAAGCTTGTTGTACTGTCCACATAACAGCCTAAAACCATGTCAAAAAACAGTCTGATGTACTACTATGAAAAACCATGCACCAATCTGCCACAACACTCTAAAACTACTGCAAAAGAATCCTGCTATGTTGCTCCTAAACCAGTCCAAGCCTGTATTATCTCAGTGCCATATTTGCACTAAATTAGCATATAAGAGCTGCACCTCAAAAACTATTAAAAGGGCATACCCAAACAGTTCAAATTTTATTTTCTTTTCCCCTCAAAACCCCAGCAAGACTCTTCTATAAATAAGTTGTTTCACAACACACAAAGGGGGGGATTTTGGCAAGCAAAAAGGAGATGAAAAAAAAGAGAGAGGAGAGAACACGAATGTTGAAGTCTTAAAACACTCTTAAACCCAGAACCAAAAAAAACACCTCTGTTCTTTTCTTCGAACTCAAGAACATTCAAGGCAGCAACTCAAGTTCGAAATATAAATTCTAGCTTCAAGGTAAGTCTTCTTAACTTTAAACCCTTCATTTCAAGCATCATTGATGATTCATCTACGAAGACAACATGTAATAACCATTGCCTTCGAAGCTAAACTTTCATTTGTCTTCCTTTCTTGTCAATTATATGTTAAGAACAAACCTGTACAGACCATAAAACAATGTTGGAGTGAAAAATTACAGCATGGTTTGACACAAAGTCTTAGGCTTCGACACATACTGCTTTACAGACCCAAATAGAAGGGAAAAGGGTGTGTGATTCGACACATAACATTATGCTTTGACTCATACTGAGTTCGATTTGGAATTACAGGGTCGAAAGAAGGATATGTTCGATGCATATAAGCATACTTCGACACATGCTTCGACACATGACGTTTTTTTCTCTCTTTTGCGCTGTTTTTTTACATATTTCATATATTTGCTTCATAGCTATTCAATATGGTTTGTAATAGATAATTAGGTTTAATTTCTTGCAATCCCTATTTGTACACTTGTATCCCTCATCCCCCAAATGATGTAATAGAGTAGATCATTTATTTTTTGCAATTTTATTGCTTTCATAAATGTTAGTAATTACGGTGTGTGTGGCAAGATAAAAAATCAACCTTAGAAAATCCTAATCCAAGACAATACAATGCATGTAAAAATAAACACTTGCACACTTACACCTCTAGGGTTAACTCCACTTGTTGCCTTGAGAAAAATAGTCATGATGTGCATGCGGGCCATCTTAGCAAAAATAATCAAAATACAAGATCATAGTCCCTCGATGACGCTACGAATGTTACCTTACAAATGATCTTAGTCCCTTAAGAGAAATGCTAATATATCTCACAATATTGCCATTCATGACTATACGATGACCCACGCTTGTCCCCCCACATCCAACGATAAGGCTTCTTACCAAAACAATGGTAAGATAGCAATATCTAAAGGAGGAGGAAAAAATATAGATCTTTTGAGTAGGTAGGACGCTCGTAGTTGCTTGCTCGCAAACTAAAACCATTCCCACACTTACACTTTCAAAATATCTTCAAAAACAAACATCTCTTTGAACTATTTTTAAAACCAACACTTTGTATACATTCTTATAGAGACGAGAATCATTACAAAGTTTGCCGAAACAAAGGCGTTTTCAAAATATTTTCAAACTTGCACCCATCACAAAACACATTTTCAAACAAAGAAAATTTCCAAGTGATTTAGAAAGCAACTAAGAGCCCGTAGATAACTACGGATGAAAAAGGTACTAACACCTTCCCTTTTCATAACCTACCCCCCCGAAGTTAAGAAAATATCTCAAAGGTCTTTCCTGTTCTTTTCACCCTTTCCTTTATTGGATAAAAGAAAAGTCGATGGAGACTCTTGCTATCCGCAACAATTCCGACAAAACACAAAACACCCAAGTCAGTTCTCCCACCATATTACACCCATGTCTTCATAAACCTTGTTTTCACTCCTAGTTTGGAGTCTTTTGAACCTGACTTCTCTACAACTTCTATTATGGTGATTGGCTGCTCACTAGATCCTAGGCTTATAATTGGTTTCTTAAACCAACTCAACTTGATCCTTTCACTTTGCCTTCTTTTGGTAACTAGCTTCTTTCCTTTCTGTTTCTTTGAGTTAGCCACAGCAGATACAGTCTGAGAATCATTTGGAACATCAGCTGGAATAGACTTCTCCCCAGCACTCTGATATGCATTATGTACATCAGTTAGAATAGACTTCTCCCCATCAATTGGATCTGCATTTTGTACATTAGTTGGAACAGATTTCTCCCTAGCATTTTGATCTGCACTTTGTGCATCAGTTGGAACTGTGCATCACTTTATGTTGCCATTTTTCTAGTTTGGTGGCAGGTGTAGACAACCTATTCATAAGTTATTTCCTTATCCACTCACACATAGTCAGTATGGGTTTATCCCTAGCAGCTAGTATTGTAGCATTGAAGGATTCAGATATGTTATTCATCAAAACATTGCATTTAGGGTAAAAGGTGAAGGCATGCTTACACTAACTCTTAGTAGGGATTGCCATCAACCAAGTCCAAGCATTTTGATCCACTTTCTTCAATTCATTAATCTTCTGGGACCATGCTTGCTGGTATGTAGTTTTAGCAGCCCCCGTCATTAAATCCCTTATGAGGGATCCACCGCCAAATTTTTTTTGAAATTCGCATATAAACGTATGAGATACAGCTTGTGTTCTATCCTGTCAAACATCTCCTCAAAGACAGCAACTAGTCCCTAAAGCAGAAACATTTGCACATTCAATACAGAACCAACAAGTTAATAATTGTTAATCAATACACTACTAACAGTTAAGGATACACATAGTTCTGTTGATCAGAGATGAATACATATCTTCTCTCTTGACCAATTTCTTCCATCAATAGTTGTATGAACCACCTCCAGATCTCCTTAGTTTTTGTCTCAACCACTACAAATTCCAATGGAAAGTATTTATCATTAGCATCTCTCCCCAAAGCAATTAGTAGTTTTCCACCATACTCTGTCTTCAAGTTTGTCTGTGGGCCACAAGCAATTAGTAGCACATGTGTGGGTATCCACAAGTATTTTTAGTGCAAAAGTGTGTTTGTGGGCCACTTTGGAGCATAAGACCAAAAATACACATCTAGCCTTACATTGTACTATAACCCTGTGGCTTTCATTTTTAACAAAGGTAATTTCCCTCCCATTAAGGACTAACCACTCACGGATAGCCTCCCTAAATTCCACAAGTGAATTAAATTCCATACCCATCTTACTTATAGTCCTTGTTGAGGTGATCTTTTCTAAACCTTTCATACTTGGGCCTTTCATCATCACAAGAATCATCTGGGTCATTACTATTTAACTCATCACTAAGGTATTCATCCTCATTTGTGGTCTTCTTGGGCCTACCAAAAATCCCACTAAGACTTACATCTTTATTCAATGGCAATGTAACATCGATTCCTTCAAATCCATCAAGAAGAGCAGTAGCTCTCTCATCTTCACTGTCATCTAAACCTTCAACCATCTCCTCTTCCAACCCATCCATTTCATTCACCCCATTAACACAATTAGGTTCCGTATCATCAGCATTCAATCCTCCCTGATAAAGTTCCACAAATAAATGTCCAACGATATTCATTGCAATAAAGAGTGATGCAAAATCATATGCATCATCATCCTTTTTATCAAAATATATCCTTCTCGAATCTCTAAAACTTTCGTCCATAAATGAAAAGTCCACTTCTTATACCCCCACCCACGTAAGAACTTCATAATATGATCCATTGTCCACTTAGTAACTTCAAGGCCATTTACAGTAGAATTAGCCCCCTTTGTAAATAATTCCAGTCGTATTAACCCTAATAAATTCACCTCCATGGTGAAAAGTAATAGTAAAAGGTTGGAAATTATGTGAATGCATCAAACTCAGTTATCATAAAATTTCCACCGTATTACACTTTAACTATATTAAAGTTTCAAAATCAACATACCTTAGACATTGAAAGCTTCGTCTTTATCTTCGTCGTCAACTGATACCTCGTATTGCTTCATCTTGCTTCGTCGCCTACGGAATCATCGTCTTCACAGCTTAGTCTTCTTCATATAAACCCTAATTTGGCAAGGGGGTGTAACGAATAGGAAAAAATTACAAACTCGTTTGTCTGATGCTTGAATGAAAACTCCATGTGGCTAAATTGGAAATAGGATGTGGCAAATATTTCTACATGTCATTCAAGATTCTATGACATCTGGCCAGTGGGGGTGATCTGATGGAATCTACATAACACAAGGGGGGAATTAAAAAAAACTTTACGGGGACTAAAATCTGAATTTGCTAATATTGCAGGGGTGTTTTTATATTTAACCCTTTATTAAAATAAGTTTAATCACAGTTGAAGTGGGTTCAATATAATTTTGACTGATACAAGTGATTTTCTTATCATGTTAGTGTTGGGAAAAATCGGCATAGAGAAAATAAAAGAACATAATCACAACACAAGGACATAACGTGAAAACTCCAAAATCAAAGAAAAAACCACGGTCGTTGTCAATAAACAACTAGAGAATAACACTATGTGAAAATTGTTACAACATATAATTTACCCTCAACTAACTCAGGCCCCCAATACACCCACACCCTCCAAAATAAATATTTAACTAAATCTCACAACACTTTAATACAAGATTATAAGAGAACAAAGAAAGTCAAATATAAGTCTAAAGTGCTTTTGACTAGTACATCTTGTAAAGTAAAACTTGAATCCTATATATAGTCTTGGATTCTCTCTTCCATCACTAAACTAAGCAATGTGGGACTTCAAAGAACTTGTATTCTATATATAGCCTTGAACTTCCTCTTCATTCATAAAACTAAGCGATGTGGGACTTCAACAACATGTATATTTTTAACCAATCCCAACAATCTCCACCTTGATTGAAAATAATACATTAACTTTCATTTTCTTCACCGACAAACATACTCTATCATAAAAAGTATCAACATGTATATTTTCAATCAATCTCAATAATCTCCATCTTGATTGAAAATAATACATCAATTTTCAGTATCTTTACCGACAATCATACTCAACCATAAAGAGTATAGTCACTTTAAGCTATACCACTCCAAGAATTCACATTGTCTTCAAAGGCAATCATAGTTAAAAAAACTATCATACTCTCTCATGAAATACATATTTTACTTAAAGATAAAACACTTCAAGAATTTCACATTGTCATCATCGACAATCATATACTTTATCAGGAAGAATAAATTTCACTTGAAGCTAAACCACTCCAAGGATTTCACATGTCAAAAACTAGGTTGAAAACTTATGGTGCAACTTCCTTGTTGGAAGGAAACTCTTCAACCACCAACGTAATCTTTCACCTTGTGTAATCTTGATTATATCAATACGTCTTTAACTTGAATTTTCCACAAGTCAAAATCAATTCTTCCATCAATTTTCTCTAGCCCAAACTGCCCAGTGTAATTTGTGACTACAACTCAGTAACTCTTTCACAACACTACCCTTCTTTTCTGATGTGTAAGATTAGACAAAACTGCAACCACAGAGCATATTAAGAACTCCTATCACGGATCGAACCAAAAACCTTGATACCAGTTGTTAGGAAAAAACAAAACATAGAGAAAAAAGAACAAAATAACAACACAAGGACATAACGTGGAAACTCCAAAACTAGAGAAAAACTCATGATCATTGTCAATTGAAAACTTAAGAATAAAACTATGTGAAAATTATTATAACACATAATATATCCTCAACTAACTCAGACCCCCAATACACCCACACCCTCCAAACACAAATATTTAACTAAATCTCACAATTCTCTAATACAAGAGTATAAGAGAGCAAAGAAAGTCAAATACAAGTTTAAAGTACTTTTTACTGGTGCATCTTGTAAATAAAAATTTAAATCATATATATAGCATTGGATTCACTCTTCCATCACTAAACTAAGCGATGTGGGACTTCAAATAACTTGTCTTTTATATATAGCCTTGGACTCCCTCTTTATTCACAAAACTAAGCAATGTGGTACTTCAACAACATGTATATTTTCAATCAACTCCAACAATCAGAGTTGTCCATATAGTTGTTAGAGTTGTTTTCTAATTGTTTAAAGTTAAATCTTGTGTGCTTTATTTTATTTTATAATAATAATTTAATATTATTAATTATAAAATTTTAGAGTTGAGTTGAAGATATTTATTATTTAGAGTTATTTGACTAATTTAAGTGATTTTTTTATCATGTCATAGTTGTCAATAGATATATTAGAGTTGTCACTATAGTTGTTAGAGTTATCAATATAGTATTAGAGTTATTATAGAGTTGTTGTCGAGGTGTTTAGAATTAAATCTAATGAGTTTTATTTTTTTAATAACAATAATAATAATAATAATAATAATAATAATAATAATAATAATAATAATAATAATAATAATAATAATAATAATAATAATAATAATAATAATAATAATTTAATATTATTAATTATAATAGTTTAGACTTGAGTTTGAGATATTTATTATTTAGAGTTATTTGGTTAATTTAAGTGATTTTTTATCATGTCTGAGTTGTAAATATAGCAGTTAGAGTTGTCAATAGAGTTGTTAAAATTGTTATAGAGTTGTTTTCAAATTGTTTAGAGTTAAATCTGATGAGCTTTAGAGTTAAAATTGAGATATTTGACTCTTTAGAGTTGTTTTGTGTTATATTATTACTTGAGTAAGACCGTCAACCAATAAAGTTAATTTGAGTTGTTGAGAATTTTTAGAGTAGGAATTATGATTTGTTAGATTTAAAATTGAGCAACTCTGACATGTTTAGAGTTGCGTTGATATGTCTCTGAGTAATTGTTCTATTACCCTGTTGTTGGGCTGAAATAAATAATAATATATTTTTTCTCTATTAATGAGTATTTATGAATAATAATATAATTATTGAGTTGTAATTATATGATGTATTCAGTTGAGTAATTTAGAGAGAAACTACGGTGTTGGTTTTACATTGACAAAATGGTGGATTCAGAGAGGAACCTTATCGAGTATGAGATACGAGTATTATTTGTTGTTGAATATGATTTATGAATTTATTTTTTATTGAGTATGATTTGAGATAATGTTTGTTGTTTGAATATGAGTAGTGAATGTTATTACTATGATTCATGCATTCATGTATATCGGAGATAGGTAACGAGGTTACGATTCAGAGAGAAACCAATGATTGTGTCAGGTTCAGAGAGAAACACTATTCAAAGAGGAACCAGAGACATGGATAATTTAGTAATATAACTCTGGCATCCCAAAACTTGGTATCACATACATCTTGGAGGAGAAGCGTATTGCATTATATATTTACATTGTGATTGTTGTTGTCATTGTTGTAAATTATTGTGTGAGAATAATAATTGTTGTTATTGCTATTTGAAAAATAATCCTTGCTATTTTATATACCATTAACATCTGTGAAGTTATTCTCATCCATGTTTATTTGTTTGTGGTATTTTATACTCTTCTGGAGTACGGATAATCTGGTAGAGGAGTATCTGCTATTAAGCTGGAGGATGGCATTGAGGCCTCTTCATCTATTTACTATTTTCTCGCGTTATTTAGTTGTTGATGGTGCTCTGATCTTTAACACTGGGATCATTACTGTTATGATGTCGCTGTTTTAGATTATTTATTTAATCAAATATTTTATTTCATTGAGACAATTTTAAAGTATGTTTGAAGTTAAGTTCTGATGCATGTTTTACATTTTATTTTGAAAGAGTATATTTGTTGAGCATGTGTAACACCTGTTTTAGAAAAATAATTGTTTATCTTTTATAAAAATGTTTTTGGGGCTTTAGGGTATTACAAAGGTGAGTTGGTGTGTTGAATATGGTGGTGAAATGTAGAAGGAGAGACTGAATTGTAGGTATTGGGCGAGTGGGTGTTGGATCGGTTTTAGGGTCCAAAGAAGAGGTAGTACTTTGATGAGAAAATTTTCAATTATGGAATGGGTTTAGATCAATCTTTTGACTTGGTGGTCTGAAGCAGGTTTGGGTTGGGCTCTATATGCACTTTCAGTGTGATGTTTTGGCTTTGGCGGGTGAATGAAAGACTGAGAGAGGTGTAATCCATAAGAACATGCCCAATGGATCTAAGCCATGGGGAGCTCAACACTATATTTTCTCCATACAATGTGAGGACATACAAATCAATGATAAAAGCCTCATATTAAAGTAAGAGTGGTATACCAGTACAAAATTTATTGCAATCAAGAGTATTACCATTTCCAACCATAACTTTGAGAGTGTTGGTATGGACTGAAGAAAACTCCAAAAATTGGTGATGTGATCTTGTACAAAGTTACGTGTACTGCTGCCATCTATGAGTATGGTGATAAGTTGACTAGAGATCTTGTACAAAGTTGTGTGTACTGCCACCATTTAGGACACAACCTAGAAGTATACATTGATGACATGATCATGAAGACGGAAGAAGTGAGAAATCACACAGCAGACTTGGAAGATAACCTAGGATACACCATTGATTACACCATGCTCCTTAACCCAGCCAAGTTTTCATTTGGTGTATAGGAGGGAAAGTTATTGGGTTTCATGCTCACCAAGCCTGACATAGAGGTGAATCTAGATAAATGTAAAGCCATCATAAAATGATAATTCTCTCAAATGTCAAGGAGGTTCAACAACTGATCGGGCACTTAGTTGCCTTTTCTCATTTTATTTTTGTTCTGGTGACAAGTTTTTCCACTTTTTTCCATGATAAAAAAGAAGGATAGGTTTGAGTGGACTGGCGAATGTGAGCAGACATTTTCTAGGCTGAAGGCTTTCTTAGCGTCACCGTCCATTTTAACACGCCTAACAATAAGCTATATGTTATATTCTACTTATTTGTCACTGATTAGGCGTTGAGTTAGTACTTGTACAGGAAACATATAAGGTACAAAAAGTTGTCTATTTTGTAAGCTAGGTGTTCAGAGGCGTATAGGTCCTCTATAAAAATATAGAAAGACTAGCATTGACGGTAGTGGTGACCACGAGGAAGCTTAGGCGTTATTTTAAAGAACATTGAATATTGGTGAAGATAGACTATCCTATACGCCATTTTTTGAAGAATCTAGATCTAGCTAGAAGAATAGTATCATAGGCAATCAAGCTATCAAAATGTGACATTTAATGTATCCCAACGGGCAACACCAAATCCCATGTATTGGCGGAGTTTTTGGATGAGTTTAGCACACCCATGGACGAAGAGGTTTCCCCCGCCTGGATCTTATCAGCGAATAGAGCCTTTAACACCAAAGGAAGTGGATCCATAATTGTATTAAAGGACCAGAGGATTTGATGACCGAGTAATCATTAAAGTTCGAGTTCGAGGCTAGTAACAACCAAGCTGAATATGAAGCCCTCATAGCCGGCATGACACTCATATTAGAATTAGATGCCTCAGCTATGCAGGCAAAAAACGATTCTCAATTGGTGGAGAGACAAGTCTCTGACGAGTATCATACGAAGGAAACTCAATATTTAGGTATTTAAAGTAGGTACGTGGCTTTTCTAAATACTTCAAAAAGTTTGATATACAATACGTACCTAGTGAGCAAAATTTTAGGACATATATGTTGTCTAAGAAGGCTAGTTCAATGAAAGCTGATTCAACTACACTAGGATACATGAAACACTCGCCATTTCTATCATAAAATCAGAAGAGGTGAATTCAATTGAAGCCTCCCTAACGAGTGGATGGATGCTCCCATAACCCGCTATCTACAATCAGGCGAGTTACCTAGGACAAGATGGAAGCAGAACAAATTCGTAAGCATGCGACAAAGTATTCCTATATGTACGGAAAAATCTATAAAATGGGAAGAGTCACTCTCATGCTAAGATGTTTGGGGGAATAGGAAACCACTGAAGGTGTGAAAAACAAAACAAATGGGGGTGGTTTGAATTTGGTTTTTAAAACAAAAACTTTTCTTTAAAAATATTCCCCTTTAAGTTAAAATCCTTTTTCCTTCACTCTTGATAATAAGAATAAGTAAGAACAATATATGTTTATACTAGTTCACTTGAAAATTATTAAGCTAATCTAGTCCACCCGCCAAGGTTATTTTTCCTCACTCAATCGAGGACTTAATTCACTATAACCAAATTGATTACAATTTGCACAAGCTACCCGCAAGTGACTAACAACCTCTAAGACTCGCAAGTCCTAGAATTCTTAAGGATATAGACCTACCCAGTCCCTTAAAGAATATCAAACAATAATCAACCAGATTATTACAATGCACAAGCTACCCGCAAATTACTAACAACCTCTAAAACTTACAAGTCCTAAACTTCTTAAGGATACAGACCTACTCGGTCCCTTAACGAAAATAAAACAACTGTTTAAATACAAGTTTTGTTTACAAAGGTATTGCTTCTACACAAGTTGAATATGTAAACTATTTTAAGAATAATGACTAAAGAATATAAAAGCTATGAACATTGTTTGCGCGTGATTATTCAGTGAATTGGCAGCTTTCTCTCTTAGCCTTCAAGCCTTTATATAGCCAATAAAATAATATATTTGTTGAGAGATACTCTTGGGATTTTCATAAATATTGGTAGCTTGAAGAGTAACGTGGGAGACAAGATTGTGCGGTGCCTCCGACCTTTCATGGTAGTGGAATGAAACTTTGATTGTACCATGTACTATTTGTACCATGTTAACGTTATCTTCTTTCCTTATGCACTTGAGAGGCTTCTGTGAGCATGAGTTTATAAGCTAGAACATAACACAAGGTCATCTTAACTTCAAGTCTTTAGAGTGTTCAGAACTACGTCTTCAGAGTCTTCAGCACTTGGTTGTGAGAACCTTTTCTTGGAGCCTTGGATCTTTAGAACTTCAAGTATTTAGCATCTTTAGAACTTCTGTCTTCAGAGTCTTCAGCACTTGGTCATTAGAACCCTTATATTTAGAACCTTGGGTCTTTAGAAACTTTAGTCTTTAGCATCTGGACTTGAGTAGAAACTTTTGTCTTCAGATCTTCTGGCTATTTCTTTAGAACCCGTTGTCTTCAGACACATGAGTCTTCAGCATCTGGACCTAAGTAGCAACTTTTGTCTTCATATCTTTTGATTGGTTTCTTTAGACAAACATCAGAGCTTACACTTCAGAGCCTTCTGGAGTGTCTTGCTACTGTTCAACAGAAATTGTGTAGCACAGAAGCAGAACCAATTCTCTTCTAATGTCTTGGCCACGCCATCCATCAGAAGCATAACCTGTTTGTTAAGTACTCAACAATAACAAACATTAGAGTATCGAAATTGTTCATACAAACATACTCATTTGTTATCATCAAAACTCAGAGATGAAATTGCAGAACCAAATCTTGTTCTTACAATGTCCCCCTTTTTATGATGACAAAACTATGTATTTTGATGACACAATTTTGTTCATATAATCAGGAAAAGTGAAAATAGAAAGGTAAGGAATACTTATCCTTTTTATGATACTCCCCCTGAGTCAATGACTTAATGAAGATTGAATATCCTGACTCGGAATCATTTGAGTAAAACTCCCCCTGGTTCCAATAGATTAGATATCGAGATCTTGAGAGTCTTGACTTTGGATACCAATGGAAAAATTGAGATCTTGATGCCAATAGAAAATTTGAGATCTTGATTTCTTAGAACTTCTTCTTATTGAATCTTGACTTTAGATGTCAATGAGAATGAAATCAAATTGAAATCTTTGAAACTTTAATGTCACTAAGACAGCTTCCAAATTCTCAATTCTTGGAGTCTGATTCTAGATTTAACTTCTTAGAGTCTGATTATGAATTGAAAAACATCTTTAGAGTCTGAAGTCGATAGGTTACACATAAGCCTGCATAATGCTTTCAGATCTTTGTCTTTAATCAGAGTTCTCATTTCCTGAAAAAGAAAAACAATTCTAACAGAAACAGAAGTTTAACTGGGTTAGAATGTAAGCAGCTCTTTTCAGAGAACATTTTCCAGAACTTTATTATTGAAATCAAAATTAGTTTCATTTAATTACTCCCCCTTTTTGTCATAATCAAAAAGGTAATTATGTGTGAAAAACATAAAAACCAGAAGAAATAACCAAAAAAGATAAGAAGTTTCATTGATATTCGAAGGAGATTACAACAGAATGAACATAGACAAGGAAATCTATCTAAAGTTCAAACACATCACAACTCTCATCAAATATAGCATTGCCTCTGATGAATAGATTTCTTTGAACAGTTTTAATTATACCTGCTAACTCAAACAGTTCAGACAATACACGTCCATACAAAATGAATGATTTTTGAGAGTTCCTAGATGCTAGGATTGATAGCTTTAAATGATTGAATATTATTTCCAAAAGATGAATTGGAATACTCTTGTGAAGGCAATAAAAAAGACATATATCCCTAGGAAAATCTTTATCAATATCTTCTCCTCTGTGTTAGAACATAGTTTGATTCTATAACCCTTGGTTAGAGTTTTGATGATAACAAATACAAAGAATAAATAAATACAAAGAACAAATATGCACCTTAAAAATATGTTTTATGTATGCAGAAGTTCTGATCAAATCAGCATCAGAAGATAAGCCATAAATGCTACACGCTGAAGCAATCAGAACATACGCTGAAGATTGATGACCAGAACCTGCGCTTAATCAAAGTAAACTCTGGCTCTGAACAAGAACATATCAAACCAAGTCATCAATATTTTGAAGCGTCATCAGTAGTAAGGAGAAAAGATTCTGAAGTGTTACTGAACATTCAAGACAGCATCAATTCCAACGGCTTCCTTCAGACAGGATCTTCTCCAAAAGGAAAGTGTGTTAATGACATTAAACATGCTTTATGATCAACGTCATTACACTGCCTATATAAACAAGTCAGCTTTCAAAATGATGTAAAAAACGTACATGCAATGATTTTGCTAGATCACCACTCACGCATATTCAAGCTGCAAGCAATTTCATTCTACCTCTTTAAGCTATAAACCTGTGTAATTTATCACAGTTGTGATAAACCATTTTTGTTAGAAAAATAACAACACATGTTGTATTATCATATTGAAAAAGAGATCCTTGAGATTAACTGGATTGTGGTTGTACTCAAGAAGACTTTAACAATTATTAAAGTAGCTTTTGTAATCTTGTTGAGATTAGTGGATTAAGACCTCGTTGGAGAGAGGAGAAATCACCTTGACGGGTGGACTGGAGTAGTTTGAGATCAAACGAACCAGGATAAAAATATTGTGTCATTAAGCTTTTTAGATTCAAGTTTTAATTCAACCCCTCCCCCCCCCCCCCCCCCCTTCTTGTGTTTTTCACATCTTCACTCTGGGATGAAGATTTTTCAACAGGAACTGAAACCAGATTTTTGCAAGTTGTTTTGAATCATCTGAATTAACGGTCTCATATCCAATTGAAGAGTTAGTAACATTTGGAAACATGTCAACATTCATGCAAGAGTTGGGTAAAGGTGTATTCTTGATGGCTTGGTCAATGGAGGAGCGAGTGATGGTAATCGGAAGGCCAAAGATGTAAGAATGAATGACATTTTCATCCGTACTGACAGAAACATAAAGGTAGAAGTTCTTTAAGAGGTTAGGATAAATAAGACCTCTTAGAATTGTTGCATACCCAGACCATCCTTGATTTTTAATAAACCCGTTGATGAAACCATCGTCGGATACATAGTTGGGTCTTTTCTCTTTGATTACCTCGAGAAGATTTTCATCTCCTTGAAAGGTTCTAACAGCCATGGTATGCAGACAAGCTTGAAGAGAAGATACGGTTGAAGATGATACAAGGATAAGGACTTAATGAATGACTATAGATGGGAAGAGATATAAATAGTCAGTCAAGCAGTTCACGAAGTAAGACGATTGAAACACTCAAATGACATCACGGACTGCTAAAAGAAGGAAATTAAAGAAGAAGTAGACCAAACATTAAGGTGAAAGAACACAAAAATATTTAATTGGAACACGACAAGGAATATCAGACAAAGACATTAAACGGCTGTTCCCAAGACATAGTGAAAAGGAGTAGTTAAATAAATGTAATCATGATTAACCAATTTCAAGAAAAATAACTGCTTGTGCATGACCTAGGTAGAGTGTGATAAACACTAAGTCTATTTAGGTAATGCGTTTGATATTCTCAACATCTGGAAAAACATGAATATTTTCATCTGATCAGGAACATTTCTGACTGAAACATCTTCTGATGACTGAGATAAAACAAATTATAAGTCTTTTGTTTAAGTCAGAATTTTATCCCTTCAGACTACGACTAAAACATGTTTAATTCTAATGACATCTTACTCTGGACATAGACCCATTTTCATATTCTTTAGAATAAACAGAAATTTATCTTCAGCTAAGGGTTTTGTAAACGTATCATCCCACTGATGGTCTGTATCTATAAAAATTTAAAGATGGGATCCCTTTTTGAACATAATCTCTAATAAAATGATGTTTGATTTCTATGTGTTTAGCCCTAGAGTGTAGGGTAGGAGTATTACTCAAGCAAATAGCAGCAGTATTATCACTGGAGATAGGAATATTACTCTCATATATCTGGTAATCTTCCAGTTGATTCTCCATCCATAGTATCTGAGTACTACAGTGTTGTTGAAATGTCCTCTGCTTCTACTGTTGAAAGAGCAATTGTTGATTGCCTCTTGCTTGACCATGAGATCAGATTCTTGCCTAGAAACTGACAATTTCCAAAAATAATCTTCCTCTTTAGTCGATCTCCAATGTAGTCTGCATCACAGAAACCAGAAAGAGAATACTCTGGTGTTTTTTCATACATCAATCCAAGGTTATGGGTTCCTTTTAGGTACCTTAGAATCCTCTTAACAGTAGTTAAATGAGATTCCTTAGGATCAGATTGGAATCTAGTGCAAAGATGAACACTGAATAAGATATCAGGTCTAGATGCAGTTAGATATGGAAGAGAGTCTATCATACCATGATAGAGCTTATGACAAACCTTTCCACTTACCTCTTCTTCATCCAAAATACATATTGGATGCACTAGAGTCTTTGCTACAATGCAGTATGTCATGTTAAATTTCTTCAGAAGTTCTTTGGTGTACTTACTTTAATGTATGTAAGTAGCCTCTGGTTTTTGATCAATTTGGATTCCCAGAAAGAACTTCAGTTCTCCCATCATGCTCATTTCAAATTCAGCCTGCATTAACTTAGAGAATTCTTCACAAAAGGATTGATTAGTAGAACCAAAAATAATATCATCAACATAAATTTGAACAATTAGAATATCATTTTTGAATGTTTTACAGAAGAGTGTAGTGTCAACCTTTCCACTAGTAAACTTATTTATTAAAAGAAAATTGCTCAATTTGTCATACCAAGCTCTGGGAGCTTGTTTCAAGCCATAAAGAGATTTATTTAGTTTAAAACAAAGTCTGATTTCTCAGAGTTTTCAAATCCAGAAGGTTGTTTGACATACACTTCTTCTGAAATATAACCATTCATAAATGCACTCTTAACATCATCTGATAAAGGATGATGTTATGATTTACAGAAAAAGAAACTAACAATCGAATAGCTTCTAATCTAGAGACTGGTGCAAAGGTTTTTGTATAGTCTATTCCTTGTTGACTATAACCTTGTGCAACCATTCGTGCTTTGTTTCTGACAACTTCACCCTTCTCATTGAGCTTGTTTTTGAACACTCATATGGTTCCAATGGCGTGGACACTTTTAGGTTTCTGAACAAGATCTCATACATCATTATTTGAGAATTGGTTCAGTTCTTCTTACATAGCCAAAATCCAATCCTTATATAGAAGGTCTTACTTAATAGATGTAGGTTCTATCAAATAAACTAAACCCATAAGCACTTCAGCAGAAGGTTTGAGAGTTGATCTTGTTCTTACTAGAGCATCTTTACTTCCAAGCATGAGATCTTTAGGATGAGGGGATGTAATTACATTCTTTCTTAGTTTAGGTTGAGATAAGGATTATCAACAACATCAGAAGAAGGAGCTTCTGATTCTTTATCTTCTTTAATCTTCTCCTTTGATTTAGTGAATATTATAGCCACGTCTGCAAGCTTTTCACGCAGCTTTAACTTTTCATGGTCAAGCTTATCATCAAATCTAACATGGATTGATTCTTCCATAATTTTTGATTTTGTGTTATATATTTTGAAGCCTTTAGAGCGTTCAGATTATCCTAATAGCAGACACTTTTGTGCCTTGGAATCAAACTTACCCAGATTCTCTTTAGTGTTTAACATATAACAAGTACATCCAAATGGATAGAAATAGGAAATGTTGGGCTTTCTATTCTTTCACAAATCATAAGGAGTCTTACTCAAAATAGGTTTGATGGAGATTCTATTTTGAATATAACACGCTGTATTCACTGCTTATGCCTAGAAGTGCTTAGCCATATGAGTTTCTTGGATCATGGTATGAGCCATTTCTTGCAGTGCTCTATTTTTCCTTTATACATCCCTATTTTGTTGTGGAGTTCTAGGACAAGAAAAATCATGTACTATGCCATTTGAATCAAAAAGTTTTTTAAAATCTTTATTTTCAAATTCTCCACCATGATCTCTTCGAACTCTGACTATTTTGCAATCTTTTTCATTTTTCACTTGGGAACAGAAGGGAGCAAATATAGAGTATGACTCATCCTTGTGTTTCAAGAATTTTACCCATGTCCATCTGCTATAATCATCAATGATGACAAGTCCATATTTCTTACCATTGACAGAAGCAATTTTCACTAGTCCAAATAAGTCAATGTGAAGAAGTTTTAATGGCCTAGAAGTAGAAACAAACTTTTTAGCTTTGAAAGAGGTTTTTTTTAAACTTTCCTTTCTGACAAACTTCACAAAGGACATCTGAAGTATACTTCAGATTGGGCAAGCCTCTGACTAATCCAAGTTTATTTAGTTGAGAAATATTTCTCACGCTAACATGACACGGGCGTCGATGCCAGACCCATTTCTCTTCTTGAATAGTCAGAAGACATTTTACATTTTTATTTTTCAAATATGATAATCTTATTTTGTAAATATTGTTCTTCCTCTTGCCATTGAACAGAATTGAGCCATCCTTCTAACTAACAACTTTACAGGATGTTTGATTAAAAATGATGTCATAACCATTGTCACTAAGTTGACTTATTGACAATAAGTTATGCATCAGACCCTCGACTAAAAGAACATTGTTAATATAAGGGAATTTACCATTACCAATCGTTCCAGAGCCGATGATATTTTCCTTCTTATTGCCTCCAAACCCAACAATGCCTCCAGACTTAAGTTCCAAGTCTTGGAACATATGCCTTTCGCATGTCATGCGTCGCGAGCATACATTGTCCAGGTACCATGACTGGTGTTTCAGTGGCGCCATCAAGGAAATCTTCATTGTAGATTGTTTGATCCTTAGGTATCCACTTTTTAGGTCCTCTTTTGTTAGAAGTTCCAGTGGTTCTGAAACCTTTGGACTTTTGTGCAACAGGATAATCATGTGAAATTTGTGCATGATACTTTGGTTTAGAAGTTCCCTTCTGTGTTTGTGTTTGTGCTACAGTAGTATCAGAACCTTCTTGTTCTGGACATTTCAAATTTGTGCCAGCAAGCACGGAATGTTCAGAAAGAGATTTTGGTTTGACATTCAGAGTCTCGTCAATTTTCTTTGATGGTCCTGAATATCCCAAACCTATGATTCCATTTCTACTAACATCATAGATCATTGAAGCCATTTTGCTTCTATCTATGCTTTTAGAAAGGAAGTGTTGAAAAGCTCTATCATATTTGATTACTTCGTCAGTAACAGACGTGTTAGATAAAATCTCTTCTTCTAATCTAGTCACTTTACTTTTCAGAGCAATGTTTGATTTTTTAAAACAAATAGTTTTTCATTTAATTCATAAATATTTTGCTCATCTATAGTAGAGTTCTCAAAAGTAGCTACAAAACTCTTTTTCAAAGTTTTATGTTTACTTAGAAGAGATTGATACCTTTTCATTAATTCAGATAAACCAATTTCAAGTTCGGAATGAGATAAGGAAGAAAGTACCTTTTTGTCATCATCAGAGCCTGACTCATAGTTAAGTGTCAATTCATCTTCTGATGCTGCTTCTCCCTTGCTGGTCCTGGCCATGAATGTCATGTTTACATGCTCGTCATCAGAATCTTCATCTTTTAATTATGAATCATCCCATGTTTCCAGGAGACCCTTCTTAGCTTTGTAAGCCTTCTTAGGCTTCTTGTCTTTCTTAAGCTTTGGACAATCATTTTTATAATGTCTAGGCTCGTTGCATTCAAAACAAGTAACTTCTTTTCCATAAGCATTCCTCTGACTTAAAGTGGATTCACCTCTTCCATATGTCCTTCGTTGACCTTTGAACTTGCTTTGTCTGTGCTTCCATATTTGACTTATTCTTCTGGATATCAGAGAAAGTTCATCATCATATGAATCTTCTTCAGATTCTTCCGATTCTTCCTTAGCTTGACAAGCCTTGGTTTTCCCAGAAGTAGACTTTAGAGCAACTGATTTTACCCTCTTCTGAGGGTTCATTTTGTTCTAGATCTATTTCATGACTTCTTAAAGAGTTAATCAGCTCCTCAAGAGAGGTATTGTTCAGATCCTTTTCCAATTTTAAAGTAGTTACCATTGGTCTCCATTTGACAGGCAGACTTTTGATAATCTTTTTAACATGATCTGTAGTGGAGTAACCTTTATTTAGAACCTTAAGTCCTGCCACAAGAGTCTGAAATCTTGAAAACATCGTTTTCACATATTTGTCGTCTTCCATTTTGAAGGCTTCATATTTTTGAATTAAGGCCAGAGCCTTTGTTTCTTTTACTTGTGTGTTGCCTTCATGTTTCATCTGAAGAGAATCAAAGATAGACTTTGTAGTCTCTCTATCTGTGATTTTCTCATATTCATTATATGAAATAACATTTAGAAGAATAGTTCTTGCTTTCTAGTAATTTCTACATAATTTCTTATGTGCTTTTATCATTGCACTTCTTGCATCTTATGACCTTTATCGTCTACTGAGTGAGTGTAGCCATCAACTACCAAGTCTCATATATCCAATTCATATGCCAGAAAATAACTTTATATTCTATCCTTCTAATAGTCAAATTTATCCCCATCAAACATAGGAGGTTTTGAACTATAATGATCTCTATCATTATCCCTATTATCAACAGTAGAAGTAGGTGTAGCCATTGGTTTTTCACACATGCTGGACCAGTACTGGACACTGTTAAGTGTTGATAAAAAATTTAAACTTTTAATCTCCTCAGAACCGAAGCTCTGATGCCAATTGAAGGTGTGAAAAACGCAAGAAAGGAGGGCTTGAATTGGGTTTTTAAAACAAATTTTTTTCTTTAAAAATATTCCCCTTTAAGTTAAAATCATATTTCCTTCACTCTTGATAATAAGAATAAGTAAGAATAGGAAGTAAAGAAAAATGTATGTTTATACTAGTTCACTTGAACATTATCAAGCTAGTCTAGTCCATCCGCCAAGGTAACTTTACCTCACTCAATCGAGGACTTAATTCACTATAACCAAACTGACTACAATTTGCACAAGTCACCCGCAAGTGACTAACAACCTCTAAGACTCGCAAGTCCTAGACTTCTTAATGATACATACCTACCAGGTTCCTTAAGGAATATCAAACAATAATCAACCTGATTATTACAATGCATAAGCTATTCGTAAGTGACTAACAACCTCTAAAACTCACAAGTCCTGGACTTCTTAAGGATACAGACCTACCCGGTCTCTTAAGGAAAATCAAACAACAGTTTGAATACAAGTTTTGTTTACAAAGGTATTGCTTCTACACAAGATGAATGTGTAAACTATTTTAAGAATAATGACTAATGACTATGAAAGCTATGAAAAATGTTTTTGCATGATTATACAGTGAATTGGCAGCTTTCTCTCTTAGTCTTCAAGCCTTTATATAGCCAATAAAATAATATATCCATTGAGGGGTACTCTTGGGCTTTCCAGAAACATTGGCAGCTTGAACAGTAACGTGGGGGACAAGACTGTGCGACGCATCCATCCTTTCAGGGTAGTGGAATGAAACGTTGATTGTACCATGTACTATTTGCATCAGATTAACGTTATCTTCTTTCCTTCTGCACTTCATAGGCTTCTGCGAGCATGAGTTTAGAAGCGAGAACATAACACAAGGTAATCAGAACTTCAAATCTTCAGAGTCTTCAGAACTACGTCTTTAGAGTCTTGAGAACTTGGTTGTGAGAACCTTTTCTTGGAGCCTTGGGTCTTTAGAACTTTAAGTTTTTAGAATCTTTAGAACTTCTGTCTTTAGAGTCTTCAACACTTGGTCTTTAGAACCCTTATCTTTAGAACCTTGGGTCTTTAGAAACTTGAGTCTTTAGCATCTGGACTTGAGTAGAAACTTTTGTCTTCAGATCTTTTGACTGTTTCTTTAGTACTTGTTGTCTTCAGAAACATGAGTCTTCAGCATCTAGACTTAACTAACAACTTTTGTCTTCAGATCTTCTGACTGGTTTCTTTAGACAAACATCAGAGCTTATACTTCAGAGTCTTCTGGAGTGTCTTGCTATTGTTCAACAGAAATTGTGTAGCACAGAAGCCGAACTAATTATCTTCTAATGTCTTGGCCAGGCCATCCATTAGAAGCAAAATCTATTTGTTAAGTATTCAACAATAACAAATATTATAGTATCAAAATTATTCGTACAAACATACTCATTTGTTATCATCAAAACTCAGATAATATTGCAGAACCAAATCTTATTCTTACAACCACCTCGATTTTAGCCAAAGTTCATCAAGAAGCTCATGGAAGATATATTAGGGGATGAGCCTTATTCAGAAAATAAATGGACAATGTATGGTCTCATTCAGACCAACATGAGTTATAAATCCATAATATAAAAAGAGGTAGTGCATATTTGATATACATATTTCCATAGAAAATAGGATATTCAAAGTAAACGGCAACTCCAATCTCAGACTCTTCATGTAGCAGGTAAGTACGCACTATCATTGTAATACAGTCATATTGTTAATTATTTGCATTCACTCGTATTTGTTTTGTTTCTGTTCAGTTTTATGATGTTGTTATTTTTGTTACACGGAAATAAATAAACATGCTTTAGTTGCAAAATGAAACATAGTTAAGAAGTATTTTTATAGAATGCATTTCTCTGATAAAGGAAGTATACATGATATGTACTTGTTGTTGCAGTGATTTCAAAGTTGAAATGAAAGTTATTACGTCAATAATTTCCAGGCTATAGGATGAGATAGACCCACCACCACCCGTTGTTGAACCTTTGAATCTTTTTCTCAAAATAAATTAGCATGAGCATAATGAAGTTCAAACACCTGATGAATTTTATTAGGAGACCAAGGTAACTCAAGCGAGTAAGAAGGGAAAACATGTCATGGTATAAAGTTTTAAGTGCAGTTAAATTGTCAATGTATTAGCGTATATAATTTGATTTAGTCTAAAATTTACATTAGGTTTGAGTGTAACATTCTCCATGTCTTATATCAAATGAATGTTTACATATGGATCAAACTGAAATAACCTTGATTGATGTTGAAACTGAGAAATGCTACGAATTGAAGTCCTCAAAGCCAACAAAAACTACATGAAAAAATATACTGGATATGGATGGTATGACTATGCAAAAGAAAAGAAGTTGAGAGTTGATGATGTTTTGTGTTTTACGATCTGCAATCATTCATGAATCTTGTATGTGACTGTAAAAAGACATTAAAGAGGATACGAATATGGATAACAGTGATGTAAAGAACTTCTTTAAAAATGTTTGTTTGATTATTTTTAACACTAAGACTCATTATTCTAATCATTCTTATATAAACATGTTTAAAATTAAATAATTTTATTATTAATTTATTTTTAATACAAATCATTTCATATAATTAACTAATTTAAAATTAACTTGTATCACCACATAGACAACTAAACAATAAATTGATCTCAAAAAGTTTTTTTTTAAAAAACTGCCTTTACAACTCTCAAATAAAAAGAATTATTTTTCTATATTAGAAAATTAAAGTAGATAGATACCTTAAAATCTATATGATATATGCGTTATAGCCAATGTTAAGAACCTCACAAACAAATCAAAACACTCATAACTTACAAGAAGTTGACATCATTTTCAACAAGAAAGCCAAAACTCGACGCCGAAGCTAGCCGTATATTTTGGCTTTACTGCTAGCTGTTTGTGCTTGGTGGACACCAAAGAGATACGCACCTACACAAGAAGCAAATCACAGCTTTATTTGTAGGCCATATACTAGTATTAAATTTTGAATACTTAAAATAATCCTCTTCTCTTGATTCCTTCTCCTTCATTGTACGTCTCTTTGCTTTCCCCAAAAGTCATTTACCACTTCGTGGCGCTAGCAACATTCTAGTACAAATAAGCCAACTTGTTTCTATATTACACTAAACAAAACAAAAATGCTCATGTTTGTTTTAGTAATATTTTACCGTTGGTTGTTCCAAGTTCACAACTAGTTGTAGCTGTGTGTGTCCTACTTGTATGACGTCAATTATTCTTAATTTTTAATCCATAACAGTTCACCCAATTAAAATATTGCATAAGAAGGGAAAACATGTCTGAAATAAATTATTTTTATCGAATAATTTAGTGTCTGAAATTCACCTTTAAGGTAAATTCACACCGATGCAAAATTGTTGTGAAAATGATATCGAAATAATAACTATAATCAATTTTTTGATTGACAAGAAACCGACAAGATAGAAAAGAAGGAAACAAGAAAAACACAATAAAATTGATTATAAACGGTTATTCTTTATTTTCTTTTTGAAACAATATTATAAGTGTTACAGAATAACAAATAACATTTTTCTCGCCCTAATTAGAATTTGCAGTGTTGCAATGATAAAATACTAGTATGTTATTTAAAAGAAAAGCAACACACTAAACTAATGAGTTTTTACACACAAACCTATTACACAAGTTAATTTAGAGAACAAACTAACTTAAATAATTGGATTTAACAAACAGGCTCAATTCGACATGCTAACACTCCTAGCATGCTTCGACTTCGACTATAAAATGTGAACAAACTTCAACGGCATATGCTAAGATCTTGTCAAACTGTCGAACCAAGAACCTACTATTCGACCATACTAGAGTTCGATCCAATATCTCACAAATCTACACATTAGAACAAACTTTATAACATCAAAAGAACAAACTAGCTTTCTTCGTGCAGTTTTATCAACTGCATGCAGTAGAAAAACTTGCAACTTGACAATGTCTTTGTGATCATATCAGCAACATTGTGTTATGTCGAAACCTTCAGCACTTGGACTTATCCATCTCGATTATCCCTCTGACGAAATATAGCCTCACATCGATGTTCTTGATTCGCTCATGATAGGATGAATTCTTCGACATGTGTATTGCACTTTGACTATCACATTTAATAGTGATGACTTTGAAGTTTCAGCTCCTTAGCAAAACCTTCAAGCCACGATGCTTCTTTCACAGCTTCGGTGAGGGCGATATATTTTGCTTCAGTGGTTGATAAGGCTACAATCTTCTGAAGTGTCAATTTTCAACTGATTGTTATGCCAAACATAGTGAACACATATCAAAAATAGATTTCCTATAATCCATACAACCTGCATAATCAGAGTCGACATATCCTTCAATTACTACTTTACTATCTTCACCACATGCTCCACCATAAATTAGGACCCTGTTCGGAGACCTATTTATGTACCTTAGAATCCACTTCAATGCTTGCCAGTGAGCCTTTCCAGGATTTGCCATGTACCTGCTTACAAGACTTACTGCATGTGTTATATCAAGTCTAGTACATACCATAACATACATCAAATAACCTATTATGTTAGTATATGTGATGTTATTCATATAAGCTTTTTCGACCTCAGTATTGAGACACTGGTCTATACTCATATTTAATTGAGGGTTTGTCAGAGTCACAATAGGCTTTGAATTTGACATACCAAACTTGTCGAGAATATTCTGTAGGTATGTCTCTTGAGATAAGCATAATTTTGACTGCTTTCTATCTCTTTGAATGTCAATCTGAAAAATCTTGGATGCAACACCCAGATCTTTCATGTCGAACTCTTTATTGAGTTCAACCTTCACCTTCATTACATCTTCGACATTGTTTCTTTCTATGAGAATATCATCCACATAAAGAAACAAAATAAAAAATGAATTTCCAGGTTGAAGTATGAAGTAAACACAATGGTCAAACTGACTTCTAATGAAACCTATGTGTGCCATGAACTTGTCGAATCTCCTATTCCACTGCGAAACCTATGTGTGCCATGAACTTGTCGAATCTCCTATTCCACTGCCGAGGAGATTGTTTCAGTCCATATAAAGATCTATTCAGCTTACACACTTAATTTTCCTTTCCCTTTTTTGCATATCCTTCAGGTTGCCTCATCAGGATTGTTTCATCTAGATCTCTATACAAGAAAGCAGTCTTCATGTCCATTTGTCCCATTTCTAGGTTGAACTGTGACACCATGGCAAGTAACATTCGAATGGACTTATGCTTTACAATAAGAGAGAACACATCGTTGAAGTGGACATCTTCTTTTTGAGTGAAACCCCTTGCGACCAATCTTGCCTTGTATCTCTTTGACGTCACTCATTCGATTCCTTCCTTAAGTTTGAAAATCCACTTACAGCTGACTAACCTGGCTCCAGCAGGTTTCTTGATCAGTTTCCAAATGTGGTTATCATGAAGATATTTCATCTCATCATTCATGGCCTTTAGTCATTCAATCTTATTTTGACTCATCATAACTTCATTATAGTCTCTAGGTTCTTCATCTAGAACCTCACTTGTAGAGATTAAGGCATAAGCTATGAAATATGCATACTCAAGTTTCTGAGGAGGTTTGATTACTCTTCTCACCTTATCTCTTGTTAACAGGTAGTCATCGACAGTTTCCTCAACTTCCTCAGTATCTTCAGCATCTTGTTCTTCTTCTTTGACTTGATCTGAGATACGCAATTCAACATAGACATGCTCCACCTCAACAGGAATATCTCATGTTCCAGCTCTTCTTCAGATATCTATGTACTTCGACCAACGTCATTAGTTTTCTTGAAAGCCATCTCAGCTTCATTAAAAACTACATCTCGACTGGTAATACACCTCATGTGACCTGCTCTACGAACCATATCCTATAAGCTTTGACTTCTTCATGGTATCCCATGAACATACATCTCAGAACTCTAGGTTCGACCTTGTCTTGCCTAATGTGAGCATGGGCTACGTAAATAAATACTCTAAGTTTGTCGAAATCTAGTGGATGTCTTGATCAAACTGTAAGAACAAGAAGTGTTTCTACATTTGGCCTTGAGATTTTGATGATAACTTTACATGTTATCTTAGAGAACAATTGTATATACTAATGGTTTTGTCTAGTGTGTAGTTGTTGCTATAATGTTTTGACTCTGGTACAAGGCATGTGACGTCATCCGGTTCTGAACATACACTCTGGAAAAAAACATGTGGTTACATGTTTGAGTAAAGTCAAGGTTCTGAACTGATCTTCTGTAACGTGTCTAAGAAACGTTAGTACAAGAAGTTCTTATCGTGACTTTGTGGTTTAGCTTTGGAGGCATTCTAAAGCTTTACTTATGTGTTATAAGTTCTGAATATTATGAAGACAGGGTTTTGTTGAACAAGTTCTGATGATCTGAAGAAAAGAAAGTTCTTACAACCAAGTGTTGAAGACTCTAAAGACAAAGTTCCATGGGACAAATTTTGAAGACTCTAAGACTTAGGTTCTAAGGCTTATAGAAAGATTCTTCTACAAAAATCTTCAACATTCAATATTCAAATATTTGAAGCCTCTGAAGATAAGAAGAAAAGTTCAAATAGTCAACGTGTGATGTTATGCGAAATGTACATAAAGTGTATGTGGCCTCTACCCTCTAGGATAGCGTAAGGAGAATCCTTTATATTGTATTGACAACCACTCTCATTATGACCGTTGAGAACAAACAACTGGATTTACAACTATCTTTCTTTACTGGACGGATCTTTGTTTACAAGCTTAATAGAAAAATATTATTCAGAGGAAAAGGATGAAAGCTATGATTGAATAGTGACAGGATACAAAAATATTATTTTATACTATTTAAACTCTTACACCTTATTCTATCTGATGGGAACTAACTGTTTGTGCAGAAAAAGTTTGTTTTATCCTCACAACGTCTCTCTCTGTCAAAGGCTATAAAAGAAGATCAAACTTCAAAGATAAATTGCTGGAAGCCGGTTGAAATAGTTGTTTTCCATTAGCCATCAAGCTTCATCCTATGGAAGGAAAGAACTGGATTATGAAGATGTTAAAGTTGCAATTCTATACATTCTGAAGACCACTTAAGAAGAGAGAAAAGAAAGAAAGAATATTTCAACAAGATGCCAACCAACTATCATCATATGCATCTTAATGAAACAGAAGAAGCAAGGAGTTGTTGCTCATAACTTGATCAAAGAAAAAGAACACTACAAGATGTTATTCTACTTTCAATCACATACATCTTGAGAGATCTCAGAAGAAGCAAGGAGTTGTTGCTCATAGCTTGCTCAACAAGAAGATGAAGAAGAACACTACAAGATGATACTCAACTTTTGATCATGTACATCTTTGTAGAACATTGTTTCTCATAGCTTACACTAATTATTTTCCTTGCAATACCAAAGGCTGCACAAAAACTGTCAAACGCCTCATTGCAAAATTTAAGGTCATTGTTGGTTCTCAACCTCTTGAACTTTCTGCCAGTCTGTTTTTTGACCAGAGTCTTCCAACTTTTGAAATTCTCAAAAGTTTCATGCTTAGTCTTCTGGATAAATACCCATAACTTTCTGGAATATTCATCAACTATGGATAGAAAATACCTTGCTTCTGAATATGATGGACACCTTGTTGGCCCCCAAAGATCAGCATGGATGTAATCAAGAGATCCATGTGTTCTTTGTTTTCCTTTATTGAACTTCACTCTACAAGATTTTCCAAGTACTCAGGGTTCACAAAACTTCAACTTTTCGAATTTGTCTCCACCAAGCATTTTTTTTCTCAGTTCAATCAGACCCCTTTCACTAACATGGCCTAATCTCATGTGCCAAATTTCTATCTTCGATAAAGGTTTCCTGAATGCAACATTTGCAGAACCACTTACAATTTTAACCTCAAGGGTATACAAATCTTGTTTCTTCACGCCTCTCAATACTTCCTTCGACCCCTTCATGACTCTTAGGATACTTTTCTCTCCTTGGAAAATATATCCTTTCTTGTCGAATTCACCAAGAGAAATCAAATTTCTCTTCAAATCAGATACATAACTGACTTCAGTCAACAACCTTATTGACTCATCATGGAGCTTGAATCTCACAGATTTAATACATGCAACCTTGAAATCTTTGTTGTTTCCAAATAATAAAGATCCATCATCTTGATCACATAGTTCCTCGAACAAGTCTTTGTTTAGAGTCATGTGCCAAGTGCAACATGAATCCATAATCCACTCTTTACTTGAGTCGCTACTTGAAACCACAAGATCATCAGATGAGCCAAAATCATCTTGAACAACAGTTGCATTACAATTATCCTTACCTCCATGATCTTTCATGCGTTCAGGACACACTTTTTTTGTATGACCATCCTTCCTACAGTGATAACATCAAATACCTGATGCATCACCACTATAAGACTTTTGCTGACTTTTACCCTTCTTCTTGTCGAACTTGCCATCTCTCTTTGTGAATTTCGCCTTAATCGATACACCTTCACCTGTCAAAGGTGGATTGGACTTTTTTCATTCTTTCAAATCCTTATAATACATGGATGATTGAACTTCTTCAAAGTTCAGGGACTTTCTTCCATACAAGAGAGTTTATTTGAAGTGAGCATGTGATGTGGGAAAAGCACACAACAACAACAACAACGCTTGATCTTCATCCTCGATATTGACATCAATATTTTCAAGAGAAATAATTAGTTTGTTGAACATATCCAATTGCTCAGCCAGGATTTTGTCTTCACTCATCTTGAATGACTACAAAGCTTGCTTTAGGTAGAGACAATTGACCAACAAGTTGGTTATGTACAAACTTCCGAGTTTCACCCATAAACCCGACGATGTCGTCTCCTTCGAAACATGTCATAGAACCTTATCACCAAGGTTCAATAAGATGGTGATGTGGGATTTCTCTATCATAGTCATTTTTTCTTAATCCTTTAACGTAGGGTCCACAAATGCGGCTCCCTTCAATGCTTCTAAACAACCTTGTTGAACCAGTAGGGCTTTCATCTTCAAGTGACACATACCAAAATCCTTCACCCCAGTGAACTTTTCAATCTCATACTTCGTTGACACCATATTTTCCACGCTCATCACACCAATTTGTTGTGAAAACGATGCAAGAATAACAAAGTATAATCGGTTTCTTCATTGGTAAAAAAACCCACAAGGATAAAAAATAGGGAAGCAAGAAGAACACAATGAAATTGGTTATAAACTGATATTTTGTACTTTATCTTTGAAACAAGATGACAACTATTACAGAATAAAAAATAACCTCTCTCTCACCCTAATCAAGATTTACAGTGTTGCAATGATGAGAGAGTAGTATATTATTTAAAAGAAAACTAATACATTAAACTAATGGACTTTTACACACAAACCCATTACACAAGCTAACTTAAGAAACAAGTTAACCTAAGTAATTGAGTTTAATAAACAGGCCCGATTAGACATGCTAACACTCCTATCATACTTCGACTTCGACTACAACATGTGAACAAACTTCGACGACATGTTAAGATTTTGTCGAACCAAGAAGCTATCCTTCGACCATACTAGAGTTCAATCCAATATCTCGCACATATGATGTTCTTACATAATGTAACTGAGTTGAATATTAATAACATTATATGAATAATTGATTATTTAACATTATATGAATAACTGATTATTTGTCATTAATTATTGTGAGTGTTTCATTTAATATATACCAAATAAAAGACCAAATAAAAACAACTTATTATTTATTGTTTGGATTGATGGAATCAGATGGAACGGAGCAGAATGAGATGAAATAGAATGCTATTTTAATGTTTGGATTATTTAAAATCAGATGGAGGGATTATAACGAAGTGGTATGAATTTCATTCCATTTTATCAGTTACCACCATATTTCTTCCCCCTTCGATTTGAACAGAATGAACAACTTGTCAAATTTCAAACAATAGAATGGCATCTTTGTTCAGTTCCACTCCATTTCGCTCAATTCCACTCAACTATGTGTATTTTATAATATTCAAACATAGTCTTAGGTGAAATTGATTACTTAAATTATATGTAGGCATGTCAATGGGGCGGTTTGGGGACGGTTTTTTCCTCCCTGAAACCCAAATTCCCAAACAATCTCTATTCCCCGCCCCAAACACAAACAGGGATGGAAAATTAAAATCAAAACCCGTCTCTGCCACCATCCATTTAGTAAAATCAATTTTTTTAATAAAAATATTTATTTTTTTCAAAATCAAATTACATTATAAATAATAAAATAAAATAAAACAATCTTAAAAAATTTCATAGATACATTTTAAATATTTTAAATAATATCTACAAATCAAATGATCAAAACATTTCTCACATATTTAATATTCTAAATTATCAAAAATAAATAATAATGTACATAATGAAACAAACATGACAAGTTTATGAAGGGTACTAGTGTCTCCATTATCCGACCTGTACCCATATTTTGTAATTAAAGAAAACTTAAACTTGAATCTAAATTCAGTCAAATCGAGATTTCTCTATCAATTTCAAAATGGATTCAAATGGATACCTGCGAATACAAATTTTGTTGCCCTTTCTAATTATATGAGATACTTTTTTGGTGACAAATATGAGGTTTAAAACAATTATAATTTCAGCCACAAAAATTAATTAAATATAAGAGCATAAATAAGTGTTAATAATTTTAATTTATAAATCCAGCTTCAATGAATTATATTGAGAAAAACTCAAAACAAATCAAGCCTCATATATTTTACAAATCCGATATTATGAATCATGCTGAGAGCTTTGATATTTATTATATATATTTTTAATTTTTTAATCTATGAAGTTATACACAAAATGATATTCAATATAAAAGTATATTATATTGAAAGCTAAAATCTCATTTTAGATATCAATTTCTTTTCAATATGAAGAAGAAGAAAAAAGTAGCTATAAAAACTCATACTCCAAACTCTAAAATTCTATTCAAATTTAAGATAAATTTACTTAATCTGACACTATTGTAACTTGATAAAAAAATTAATTTAATTTAGTATGGCATCAAAATTAGATTTTACGGTAGAGTTCGTTTATATAAATCAGAATTATAAGGTGATGGCGTATTTTTTTTTTTCAAACTCTAGGACTTTATCTTTTACATAGGATTTGAATATTTCTCAAAAGAACATTTAACTTCATTTTGAAGAAAACATGTGATTAAATTGGCCATGAATTGAACAAAATCGCCACACCTAGTTGGTAAATTCCAAACAGACACATAGTTGGTGTAGGGTAGTGGCGGAACTCAGAGTTCATTCAGACCCACCTATCCAATTTCAACAACTCAATGCTTAATGCTTATCCAACTCAAAGACTCATAAATGTTTCACTAAATATAAAAAGTGATGATTAAATAAATAAAACTACTGTTTATTTTTATTTCATTTAATTTAATATTAATATTCCACGGTTACAGGTTTACATGTCTCATATTTGCTAGAAAATAAAATAAAAACAAAAAAGACAGTAAAAAAACAAAGATCACCGACGAACCATCATTTTTCTCTCCGGAGAAATCCTGAACCGGTAACTCACGTCGAACTACAAAACCGTTTTATCCCTTTCCACCACAATGAGTATTGTAAGCAAAACAAAGGAACGCGCACGTGAGTAACACACGCAACACAAACAAAGAGAGTCCTCATATGAAAAGGTTGAGAACTTTCCTATCACCACCGTGAGTCCACTGTTCACCGATCCCAGTCTCCAAGCACGCCGTCGTAGTCACGGATTCCTCCGACGTCAACGACGGCGATCCAGGCTGGCGGTTGTCCACTCCTTTCGGCGTTAATCGTAGCTCAAGGTTAATCGCCGCCGGAATCTTCACAAAATCCTCCGATCGCCTGCGTTTCACACCAGAAGAAACCTTATTGTTAGATCTCGAGGTCGGTAACCGAAAATTTGGATTCGGATCTCGCGTTCTCCAAATGGCGTCTGTCCCAGCGTCTTCGGCCTCCGATGCTTCATCAGACGCGATAGGAGGCGCGTTCATACCTATCATCTCCGGTAAAGGCCTAAGCGTGCCGCCGCGAAGAACAGTCTCAACCGCCGCCTGACACACGTGCCAGTTTCCAGTCCAGAGAAGTCCCACGGCACCGTTTACAGGATTAACGGTTCTTCCACACGCTTCAAATAGTAAAGACTGAAACAAAGCTGAAAAGAGAAGAAAGCAAATAATCATTGTTTTATTATTACCTTAGAATATTCTACGGAAAGTAAATTGAATTGAATTTATTATTTACCTGGTCTTTGTGGTTCAGGGACGTTGGAAATGAAGTTCATAAGACCAGCGCGGCCGAAGAATTTGGCTACGAAAACAGTGGCGTGACCTTGAGCTTCTGGAGTTTCAATCCACTGCAAACAAGGTCGCAAAATACATGACTCACTGCAACCCTTTCGAAGAACGCGGCAGCCATTGCAACTCATGGTTACTATTTTTGTATTTGTAAAATCTCTATCCCTCACATGAAACAAAATAAACAGAGAAGAAAGGTAAGTAACTAGCGTGGTTAAGAAGAATAATGATAGGGGAACGGAGAATGCGAATTGAGGGGGAGTTGGGATATAAATAAAGGGAAGAAAATCGAGGGTGTGGTTGGTAGTAAACTATGGTTGAGTTAAAGTTAGTGTTTGCAAGTGGGGAGAGAGACGTGAAGGAGCGTGAGTGTGTTTCAGAGAGCAGTGACGTTTTTTGTTTGTATGGGAGGGTGTGAGATTCCAATGTCTTGGGTGTGAGCGGCTCCGTGTTTCCGCGCATGAATGTTCCTCCACCGTTGGATAATTTTATATAGGGTTTTTTATTTTATACTAATTTATTAACGTAGTTTTTATTTTTTATACAATTTTTTTTTGTTCATTTAATTTTTAATTAATAAAACGACGTGGCTACGATACTATTTGACACTAAATTCCATGGTTTCTGTATTAAAAGAGGACTTCAATTATGATTTTTGAGCTTCTACGCTCAGATGCTTTTAACAGTCCGGTTTTTCTGTACGTACTACTTATTTGTTAACTATTTAAATACTTATTTCTTAAATAATATTTAAGATATTATTTAACATAATATAAAAAAAAATTAAATATCGTAGAAAACTCTATTATATTCATCCTTTAAATTTTGTCACATCTCTAAAATGGGTTAAATCTAATCCAAAACTTTCAAAATTAAACATGTTTCTGAAAAATAATATGATAATTTCTTCGAAATTGATTTGGAGAACCTGCAATATATCTAAGATTTCTTGTATTAAGAATTGCTTGTCTCTATTTGTTATATTTCGAATTTTGCTCTTAAAATCTCTGATCATTTTATATCATCATAATGCATTAAGATCACAAATATGAATTGATTATCTCTTCTACTCTCTCCTTTCTTTAAAATTGTCTTTAAGAGATCACCGAACAATGTTTAATTATGTTATACTTTTTTTATATTTCACTAACATATAATATATATATATATATATATATATATATATATATATATATATATATATATATATATATATATATATATATATATATATATATATATTGTTTCTTTTGTATATTTGTGTTTTGTAGGTATCGAGTCAAAGCATCCAACCAAAAGAGTTTTTGCTACTTTTTCTCTGTAGAAATCGATTTCTCCATATGCGAAAGTCGATTTCCCTCATTCATTTTGCGTCAGAATTTCAAATTTTTACAGTGGAAGTCGATTTCTCCTATAGTGGAAATCAATTTCCTAAGACGAAATTGGCAACAAAAAAAAAGGAAAATTTTCAAGTTTGTAACATGTGGCTCCAATTTCATTTTTTTAAGAATATTCTTGATCACTCAAAAATAATTTCCCTACCTCCTCATTATTAAATTCAATCATACACCTTCATTTGATGACATGTGCACCACTTAATTTTAATTTTGGCTCCAAAATTAATTACTGATCTTACCGGATCAGACTTGGACCGTCACGACTGGCTCCGAGTTGAAGTTGAACGAGATGGGGGGGGGGGTACCTGCAAGGCACTCCGATGCTAAAGTAAGTGGCAGTACGAGCAAGCAAGAAAGTGTGTGTATGGTAAAAGAATGAATACCTGACCCTCTGGGAACAGAGGGTATTTATAGCCCCCAGCGCTGGGCCAAGGTCCCTTCATTGGGCCGGGCAGGTTTGGCCCAATGAAGGAACTGCCAGGTTCTACGTGTGTAGTGGGGACCCGCACGTGGTCTCCTTCCTGGGTGTTCTGCGAGAAGTACGGACAGACGGGGACACGGTCTTTTCGGAATCCAGACGATGGCGTAATGGTCATAGTCTGCCCTACGAGGAGTGCTCGAGCTGAGGTCGAGCTGGACTGCATGAAGTCGAGGATGTCGTGCATACGGCTGTAGCTTCTTGGTCGGCGCGACCCCCTGCAGGGCCGTTTGGATTGGGCCTTCATCCTTGCTTTTGGGCCAGCCCGGCCCAGTCCAGAACAGGAGCCCCGCAAGTCGTGGTTCCTGGAGTAGGAGCCATAACTTGATCTTAGTTCGCCTCCGTCACGGGATCCCGTGCCCGGACAAGAGATTTAGTTCCCCGTGGTTACTCGAGGAGTTTCCCCTGTGTCGCACTCGTGAGATAATTCCTTTCGAGGAGTGCTCGGGGGACTCTCGACGGGTTGTGTTTGTTGAGCACACGAGGCATCTCTTGGGAACCGTGCCGCCACCCTATTGAAGATAGGGTCATCATTGCCTAGGGGAGCTATGCGTCGAGGAGGGAAGTCTGTGGTTCCCCGGGGTGACGTTTTGTATTCCACGTCATCACTATAAATAGGGTCCTTGGGCCCCAGAACATGTTTTTCCTCTTCGCGCTTCTCCTCCTTCCTCTGCCTCTGCTGCTGCTGTTCTTTCCAGATATTCATAGGACTGTCGTGCTCTCCGTCGCTGATTCCCTTTTCCGTCGTCGCACCTCTTTCCTGATTTCAAGTAAGCGTCTTGTCCCCTTTGCTTTTCCTTTGTGATATATGATATTTTCCATTGTTTTATACGTTAGAGACTATACGTCTGGGATTAGCCCCGGTAGATTTGTATTTGGCTCGGAAAATCCATGTTTATGCCCGGCAAACGCATGTTTGCGCCCGATAAATGCATAGTTTAGGTATTTGACTCGCAGTGCTGCCCGGGATCTTCATGATTCAGGGCGCCTAATTCGTGATAGTGCCCGATAAATTCATAGTTCTAGTTTTAGGGTTTATGATATCGCTCGCCATGTTCATAGCCTAGGTCGACATATTCGTGAGTGGCCAGGATGTTGGCCCATTTAAGCGATCTGTAAGAAGACTAGTCGTGGTATCTGGGAGTCGGGGAGGTGACTCTACTCTTTTTGTTCGAAACACCAACTTTTTAGTCGTGTGTGGAGTGACTTGGTTTGTCGTGCCCTTCTTCCCGTCTGTTATGGCGAGCGTGTGGATTTGCTCCCCAATTGACCGGTTTCCTTGTGCTTTGTAGGTAACAATGGCGGATGAATCGTGTTCCTCGGGGCGCACTAAGGTGGAAGACCAAAGTGCCGAGGAGAATGTGAATTTGGTCGATACCATCGACGATCCTCTGCTAGAATGGGTGGGCGCCGAGCCCAGAGGGATTGCTTCTGCCTATAGTCGACACAGTCGAAGTGCGTATACCATCATCGAGCAGGGCGGTAGTCAGCCCGGTTTTCAGAAGAACTTCGTTGTCACCAGATCGACTCTTACCGCGCGGATTTGCTCGGAGTTCCCCGAGTACGGGTTCCCCATGTATGAGATCGCTTTCAAGGACCTTGGGTTAGAGCTCCCCTTTAGCGATTTTCAGGTCGGGGTCTTCAGTCATCTGGAGCTGGCCCCGTCGCAGCTTCACCCAAACTCGATTGCTTTCATCCGGGCGTTCGAGCTGACGTGTCGCTTTCTAAGGATTGGGGCGACCATACCTCTCTTCTTCAGAGTCTTCCATTTACAGCGCCAGTCCCGGGGAGGTAGGCACAATTGGGTTTCCCTGAAACAGTCGAAGACACTGTTCAGGATGTATATGGATTCTGTCCGGGGTTTCAAGGATAAGTGGTACGTCGTGCGACCGGTTACCAAAACGGGTTTAGAGGCTGTATACGAGGAAGAAACAGTGGTGACCGATGATCACGGGGAGGCTCTTCTAGAAGACAGGGACGCCCGGTGTTAGGGCGTATGGCCAAATTTCCTTTGCATTGGACCTCGCGTCACTACGAGCACGACAATGGGCACTACCATACGCCCGCGGGTGGGATGAGCACCGAAGACGAGGAGGCTTATGGTACCCTCTGCCGATATGTCGATAGTTTCTTCCCCGCCCGGTGGGCCACGAGGGAGGGGAAGGATATTCTTGACGAAGATGGTTATCCGACCTTTGAGGCCCGACCTATCGATACGAAGGCGCTCGTGGAGTGCCAGTCCTTCGGGCAGGCCGCGAACCTGCTAGGTCATTATTGTTTTGTCTTGTTTGAATTTCTTCGCTTGTTATTTGCTCGTCACTAACCCGGGATTCTTTTATGCAGGTCTCATGGCCGGATGAAAGGAGAGGCTCCTGAAGCTAACACAGGATAAGAAAGTCAATAAGAGAGTGGTGCGAGCTCCTCAGGCGACGAGGATGGGCCCGCCAACCATCCCGGGTGATGCTTCTGGAGGGTCTCCGGACGCTCAGGATGTGGAGCCACATACTGACCTGATACCGAGGAAGAGGAACCGGGTGGAGAGCCAACCGGAGGTCGGTGAGGACTCTGGTGCGGTGAGGTCCTTCGGGTTGCCCCCCTGTTTTAAAGAGGAGGGTTTCTTCGAGGGATTTCCCTTGTCCGTAAGCGCTGGCGAAGCTGATACCATCAGGCGGCTGAGCAAGGAGAATCGGAGAAAGCATATGGCCGCCAACATGGTCGGGATGGTAAAAATGGCTGAGATGGTCGTTGTCCTGGCCGAGGAGGGGGCAGATTCTGATTGCATTAAGGAGCTGGAACAATAGAAGGCTTCTCTTACTGCAAGCTCAAGAATGTTGAAGGATTCCATGGAGCACTCCGAGGAGATGTTCCGCGAGCAAGCCGAGCTGCTGGCCGCAGAGAAAGAGAACTCAGGGAAGATTGCCGAGGAGAGGGAGTACTTCTGTGAGGACCGAGAACGCTTGGAAACTGACAACGGGCGCCTCGTCAAAGAGGACGAGGAACTAAAGGCCGCCATGCTTCCTGCCGAGGATGAGTCGGAGGAGACAACTCCTTTGAGGACTCGGGAAGAACTGGTTGCTCGTATTCAGCTCCTCGAGGCGGACTGTGTTGGTGCTTTGGCGGATGGCTTTAAAGCCGCGGTTAGCCAGCTCGCTCTGTTGAACCCCGATCTGAATACTGAAGGAGTGGGCTACATGTCTCAGATTATCGACGGCCAGGTCGTGCCTCCGCCCGAGTCTCCTGTTGTCGACAGTGATAGCCCCGGGGAAGTCTAGCTGTGAGATCTTAGTCGGGCCTGTGCGCCTTTTTTATTGATGGTTGTTTTGGGGGCCTGCGTGCCCGTGCATTGTATTTGATTTTGGGGCCTGCTGCCCGTTCTTGTATTTGCCGAACATCACTGGCCTTTTTAGTCAGTTTACTTCTATTTGTTGCTCACGAGCTTTTTGAATGAATGTTTGTTTTGACTTTAATCATTTGCCCGCATTTATGTTTTGATATTTGCGATAGAATTTGCCTAAGTTATGGCCCCGAGTCCTGCCCGTGTGTGGCAGTGACTTTGTTGGCAAATTTGCCTAAGTCTTTTGTTCGGGACACGCTTGTGCTCGGCTTTCTATTCGGTGGCGAGTTTTGCCTAAGATGCGAGCTCGAGGAGAGATACTTTTTCGACCCTTTAGATGGTCCGACGTTCTTCGAGATTCTTCGGGCGTGCCGAGCGAAGCCACTTGTTCGGGCGTATGACCCGGATCGGGGTTGCTTACCCGTGGCGTAAACTGCCCATCGCGAGTTGGGTGTTCTGCCCTACAGGTACTTCGACGGTGGAGCTCGATTGAGGTGTCCACGTCGGGCACAATCGTTCATGCTTGTCTGCCGAACGACGTTATGCCGTTTGGGCGTAGGCTGGGCCCGTACCTTGGCCTTTCTACGGGGTTGGACGTTCTTCCTCGTTGACCGGATGTGGGTGTCGACGGCGAGAGTCCTAGGGGTTTTTTAACTATAGTACTGCTTTAGTTTAGCAGCATTCCAGGGTTGTGGTAGTGGTTCTCCGTCCAGTTGCTCGAGGTAATATGCCCCGGTACCAGTGGTGTCGTGGACGCGATAAGGCCCTTCCCAGTTCGCGGCCAATTTCCCTTCGCGGGAGTCTTTCTGGTTCCTTCGTAACACTAGACTACCGATTTCGAACTCGCGTTTAATTACCTTGTCGTTGTGGCGCAGAGCCACTCGCTGTTTTAAGGTGGCTTCGCGTAGGGCCGCCCCCGATTGGATTTCTTCGACTAAGTCGAGTTCGTCCCTGAGTGCTTCGTCGTTCATTTCTTCGTTGAAGGGACTCTCTGTCCGTCTGGAGGGTTCCGTGATTTCCACCGGGATGACAGCCTCGGTGCCGTATGTTAGTCGGAAGGGGGTCTCGCCCGTCGTCGAGTGGGGCGTGGTGCGGTATGACCACAAGACGCTGTGCAGTTCCTCAACCCAACCCCTCTTTGCTTCGCCAAGCCGGCGTTTGAGTCCCCGGAGAATGACTCTGTTCGCGACTTCGGCTTGCCCGTTGGTTTGAGGGTGTTCGACCGAGGTGAAGTGTTGTTTTGTTCCTAGTTTGGTGACGAAGTCCTGGAACCCATGGTCGGTGAATTGGGTGCCGTTGTCGGTCACCAGTGCCCTCGGGATTCCAAATATGGCGAGGATGTTTCTCTTGTAGAAACAGAGGATGTTGTGCGAGGTGATCTTCGCGAGAGCCTCGGCTTCTATCCATTTCGTGAAGTAATCCACGGCCACGATGAGGAATTTATTTTGATAAGTCCCTTGCACGAAAGGAACGAGGATATCCATACCCCACCATGTGAACGGCCACGGGGATGACAGTATACTTAGTTCGTGAGGGGGGGCGAGGTGCATGTCCCCGTGCCTCTGGCACTTGTCACACCTCTTGACGTGTTCCTTGGCGTCCTGCTGCATCGTCGGCCAATAATACCCCGCTCGAAGGGATTTCCTCGCCAAGGATTTACCGCACATGTGCTGGGCGTTGATCCCTTCATGTATCTCCCGCAGTACCTCGGGGACTGTGGATTCATCGATGCACTTCAAGAGGGGGATGGAGAATCCTATGCGGTATAGTTTTTGTTCGAGTACCATGTACGAGCATGCTCGTCGCTTAGTGGTGGTTGCATCTGTCTGGTTCGAGGGTAGTTCACCTTTCGTCAGGAAATTGTACACCGGGGTCATCCAGGACGAGGCGTCTCCTATGGCGTGGACTTCGACTAGTGTCGAGGATCTGTCGATGCTCGGGCGTGCTAAGGATTCTTGTATGACGGATTTGTTTCCGCCCTTCTTTCTCATGCTCGCGAGTTTGGACAATATGTCTGCCCTTGTGTTTTGCTCGCGGGGGACATGTGAAATCTCCGCTCGTTCAAACTTTGTCATGTATTTTTTGACTAAGTTTAAGTATTTGACGAGGCTGTCGTTCTTGGCTTGGTAACTCCCCTGGACTTGGGAGGCGACGAGTTGGGAGTTTGTATAGATTTGTACTTCGCGGGCTCCCAGGTCCTCGGCTAGCCTCAGTCCTGCGAGTAGGGCTTCGTACTCTGCTTGGTTGTTCGATGTTGGGAAGGAGAGAGCTAACGAGTGTTCGACCACTACGCCTTCTTCGTTCTCTAGGAGGATTCTCGCGCCACTTTCGGATGAGCTGGAGGCCCCGTCGACGAAGATGGTTCATTGGTGTTCCTTCCCGACGGGTGGGTCATGAGCGGTCATTTCCGCGACAAAGTCGGCTAGGGCTAGGGCTTTCAGGGCTTTCCTGCTCTCGTACTGAATGTCGAATTCGAAGAGCTCCAAGGACCATTTCAACATTCTGCCCACCATGTCGGGTCGACCCAGGAGTTGCCTCACTGATTGGTCAGTTCGTACGATGATTGTGTGGGACAGAAAATAGTGTCTGAGTCTCCTCGCCGTGTTGATGAGGGCTAGGGCTACCTTTTCTATATGTTGGTACCTACTTTCGGGTCCTTGTAGGGCTTTGCTCGTGAAGTAGACAGGTTTCTGTCCGTCGGTGGTCTCGCGGATGAGAGTCGCGCTGATGGCTTCGTTTGAGACGGCCAAGTATAGGAACAGTGGCTCCCCGTCGGCGGCTGGTCGAGATTATACGGGCGGTTGAGATAAACTTTGCTTTAGGTGGCGCAGTGCCCGTTCACACTCCTCGTTCCATTCGAAGGCTTCTTCTTTACAAAGGAGTTTGAAGAAGGGGAGGGCGTGCTGAGCGGACCTCGTGACGAAACGGGACAATGATGTGAGCATGCCATTCATGACTTGTATCGACTTCTTCGACGTTGGTGTCAGGAGGTCGGCGAACGCTCGACACTTGTCGGGGTTGGCTTCGATTCCTCGTTCTGTTAGGTAGAATCCGAGGAATTTTCCTGCCTTGACTCCGAACGTGCATTTCTCGGGATTGAATCTCATTTTGCTTTGTCTTGCTTGGGCAAAGACTGCCTTGAGGTGTGCTGCATGGTCGGTGTCTGCTCGGGATTTGACGATCATGTCGTCCATGTAAACCTCGAGCATGTCCCCGATCTGCTTGTGGAAAACCTTGTTCATCATGCGTTGGTAAGTTACCCCGACGTTTTTTAGTCCGAAGGGCATTACGTTGTAGTAATAGTTGCCCGAGCTGGTCATGAAAGTCGTGTAGTGTTTGTCGCCCACGCCCATCGGGATTTGGTTATAGCCCGAGTAAGCATCCATGAACGATAACGTTTTGTAGCCGGCCGAGTTGTCGACCAGCATGTCTATGTTCGGTAAAGGGAAAGCATCTTTCAGGCAAGCCCGATTGAGATCGGTATAGTCAACACACATCCTCCATTTTCCATTATTCTTTTTAACAAGTACAACGTTTGACATCCAGGTGGAATACCGGGCTTCAGAAATAAAATTTGCCTCTAGGAGGTCTTTTACAGCTTTTTCAGCAGCCTCCGTTTTCTCTGGAGACTGCCTACGCCTACGTTGTACTACAGCCCTAGCGGCAGGATCTATGGCGAGGTGGTGACAGGCGACCTCAGGGTCGAGTCCGGGCATCTCCACGGCGCTCCAGGCGAACAGGTCGGCATTCTCGCGCAAGCAGGCCTTGATTTGCTTCCTTGCCAGGTCGAGGAGATCCTTGCCAATCTTCACTCCTTTGCTAGGGTCTGCGCCGAGGGGGACGAGCTCAAAATCCCCGTCCGGTATCGGTCGGAGTGGGATTTACTCGCTTTTGGAAGGTTCGTCCTGTCCGAAACGAGCGTCCAGAGCTATAGAGTCGACCTTTGGTGGAGCTTTCTGGACTTCTTCCTTAGTGGGCTCTTGCTTGTCGGGCTCCTGTTGCGTCCTTTTGGCGGGCCCTGTCCCTACGTCGACGGTGTCGCGTCCCTTAGATGCAGCTTTGAAACACCTCCGAGCGGCGGCTAGGTCTCCCTGGATAGTAGCTACCCGTGCCCTTTTGGTGTAGAATTTCATCTTCAGGTGGACGGTGGAGGGCACCGCTGTCAGTTCTGCCAGTGTTGTTCTTCCCAGGATGCAGTTGTAGAGGGACGGGCAGTCGATGACGAGGAAGCGTACTTTGACCTGTCTTGTCGTTGTTCCCTCGCCGAATGTAACAAGGAGCTCGACATATCCCCAAGGTTTGGAGGTCGAGCCGTTGAAACCCTGTAAGTCTGACCCTACATATGGCGAGAGATGTGAGTCGTCCAGCTGTAGAGTTCAGAACAATTGGCTGTACATTACGTCGACGGAACTTCCTTCGTCGACGAGGATGCGATGCACATCGAAGTTAGCCATCCTTGCCCTTATCAGCAAGGGGATGACCGCGTTGGGGGATCCCCCGGGGAGCTCTTCTAGATAGAAGGTGATGGGTTCTGACCTACCCTTCACCCTTTCAAATGTCACTGTTTGCGGGGATGCCGCGTCGACCAGCTCATCCAGCTTCCTATTTGCCAAATTAATGGTCAAGTCGTTGAATCCCCCGCCGTTGATGACCATGGCGGAGGGGGAATATTCCCACCTGCTGTGTGTTGTGAGCGGCTCCTGCAGGTGTTCGGGGACGTCGAAGTCCTCGGGTCTGGTCACGGAGAAGGCGGTCTGGATGGGGACCGACTCGTCAGATGGTCGGGCGTCTTCCTCCAGCTCTCCAGTCTCTCGGGCGTCACGGCGAGGAGCGTCGTTTCGCCGGTATTGTGCAAGCCTTCCTCCCTTGATGAGGGTTTCGATGGCATCCTTGAGGTGGACGCAATCCTCAGTCAGATGACCATGGCTCCTATGGTACTGACAATATTTGTTCTTGTCTGCTCCGGGCTTGGCGGGAGCAGATCGGGGACGTTTGACACCGCCGTCCTTGAAGTCCGTGCTGGCACACTCCGCCAAAATGCACTCGCGGGAAGCTGTGAGCGGAGTGTACTCGGTAAAACGCCCCGAGGGTCCCCGTTGCTCTCGGACTTCCCGGGGTCTGTCTTCTTTTCTTTTCTCCCCGGTTCGTCGAGGAGGAGGAGCTTCCTGGCGCGAGTTGCTGTTGGACCCGCAAGTCCTGGGGTCTCGGGCTCTGTTGGCTGCTTCTCTCTCTTCATAATCCATGTATGCCCGGGCCTTTTCGAGGAGGGCATCGAATGTTCTGGGTGGTTTGATGCCCACGGCCTTTCTGAACTCTGTGCCGGGGAGGAGCCCCCTCTCCAGTAGATATCTCTTCATATGGTCCGCGCAGAGGACCTGTATGGCTTCGCGGTTGAAGCGATTGATGAACTCTCTCAAGGTTTCATCCTGTCTCTGGATGATGGCCTCGAGAGTTGCCTCGGTCTTCGGGTGTCGCCGAGATGCTGTGAATGAACTGATGAACTGGTTCTTCAGGTTCTGCCACGAGGTGATTGACCCCAGGGCGAGTCCTTTGTACCAGTCCATTGCCGCCTTCCCGAGGGTCGTGGGGAACAGCCGACATTTGATGGGCCCCCCGACGTTGTGATAGTGCAGCATAGCCTCGAACCCGTCTATGTGGTCGACCGGGTCCGCGACTCCATCGTATTCCTTCAAGTGTGGAGGCTTCTCCATGCCCGGGGGGATGGGCGCCTCCATGATAGCTTGCGACAGGGGACCGTGGGGGGTCGTCCTCGTCGCTTTGTTCCAGGGACAGAGACGGGGACCTGTAATACTGTTGGACACGACGGTCCTGGTCGTGCTGGGCATCTCTTGAGCATGGTGCTTATTGGTTGATTCTTCCACGCCCGTCTCCGGAGTGCCTCCTTTCCTGTCTCACGGGGGCGCGTCCGCGTCCTCCGGCTTCGATGATGGGTTGCCTCTCCAAAGGGGGCCGTCTCCCCGTTGGGCGGGGTGACTGGGGCCTCTGGTGCCTCCTCGGGGGTCTTCGGTCGTCTTCAAGTGCCCTCAATCTTTCCCCTTGGGCGAAGATGAGGTAGTTTGTCTGGTTGATTGCTGCGAACAGCGCTCGGGTTGTGGCATCTGCCCTGGCGGGGACGGGGACTTCCTGAAACTACGCGGCTCGATAGTTCGCGAGAGCCGCATCTTCTTCTTCGAGTGGCGGAGGGACCGAGGAGGATGAAGCGGTAGCTCCGTCGCGGTGGGTTAAAGGCCCGGGGGCAGTTGACACAGGGATGGTGTTATGATCGGGGTTACCAGCGTTATCAAGGTGTCCGTTTTTGTCCGCGGGGCCGTTGTTGGTGTCGACGACGCGGACGTTTTGTTCATCGCGAGCTTGGTCAGCCATGACGGTGGTAGTTGAGTTGAGCTTTGGTCTTTGAGTTTTTGCAAGACGGGGAAGCTAGTTTCCCACAGACGGCGCCACTGATCTTACCAGATCAGACTTGGACCGTCACGAATGGCTCCGAGCTGAAGTTGAACGAGATGGGGGGTACCTGCAAGGCACTCCGATGCTAAAGTAAGTGGCAGTACGAGCAGGCAAGAATGTGTGTGTGGTAAAAGAATGAATACCTGACCCTCTGGGAACAGAGGGTATTTATAGCCCCCAGCGCTGGGCCAAGGTCCCTTCATTGGGTCGGGCAGGTTTGGCCCAATGAAGGAACTACCAGGTTCTACGTGTGTAGTGGGGACCCGCACGTGGTCTCCTTCCTGGGTGTTCTGCGAGAAGTACGGACGGACGGGGACGCGGTCTTTTCGGAATCCAGACGATGGCGTAATGGTCATAGTCTGCCCTACGAGGAGTGCTCGAGCTGAGGTCGAGCTGGACTGCATGAAGTCGAGGATGTCATGGATACGGCTGTAGCTTCTTGGTCGGCACGACCCCCTGCAGGGCCGTTTGGATTGGGCCTTCATCCTTGGTTTTGGGCCAGCCCGGCCCAGTCCAGAACAATTACAAAGCCTAATTTTGGTTCCAAATTGTTGCACTGTAGCGAAAATATAGTGGTACAAAAATTGAGTGTAAGCCATTAATTAACTTAACTCATATCAGTGAAAGTCCTCACCGCACTTTATTGTTTCCAAAGGGAAAATGGAAAAATAACGAATAAAATCCAAAAATGAAATAAAAATCAGAGATCAAAGTACGGGGATCGATTATGCAAAGGAAAAAATATTAACACCTTAAACATTTATGGTTCCCCGCAGGATCCACTTTGTTTTAATCAGAGAGTATGTATATCTAAAGGCTTACTTGCTAAAGAGAATGAAATGAATGAATATTTACAAACAAAAAAAGTTTTTTATTATTGCGTCTGCCGCAGTTGCGAACCTTTGTGCCTACGTACCTCCTTCGTGCAACAAGGGATCAGAGCACTCGTAGTTCTTCTAAAAAAGAATAAAAATTGTGTGTTGATTGGTTTTAAATGAAGAGACAAGTCGTCAATTTTTAGGAGATAAATCACAATCAATCGCTCATAAGGTGTGAGAAAGATGGATTGTGCGTCAACATGAGGAGGGTTTGGAAACGCCTCTGGCACTCAAGTGGAAAAGTCGACACCTTTATAACCATGGGGATAAAAGGATTATATCTTGACTATAAATGAATCATGTCTAATCTTGAAAAATGTTTTAACGGGAAAAGGTGCACGAGGGCACCAAAAAGGCTTGAATGAAGTTGGATGTTATTTAGTCTTTTTAAAAGTGTTAGAATATGCTTATGTGGTTTAACATTTATTAAGAAAAGAAGTTTGAAAAAGTCACTTGACAAAGTCAAGGTTTATTACGAAAGTAGTTAAAGTTTATTGGAAACAAGAAGGTTTTGAAAAAAGATGAGAAGGTTTTGAAAATTGAAGAAGAATGGGAGGAGATGAAGAGAACATGTAAAAGATATATAAGGAAGGTCTAATCAAATACGAAATCAATATTTAACATAAAGAAGTCAATAAGCATTCTCTTCCTTTAGATTAAAGCCAAAAACAATTAAATAAGCCAAGAGTATTTCAGGTATCATATGAAAATAAATCATAAGCAGAAATTGTATCAGATAAGAACTCTTACTTCAAATGAAAATCGCACAGACAATTAGCACCAGGATGACAGAGAAATAATCCAAAAGGTCTCATAAGAAATCAAGTTCAAATGGTCAAAATCAAGCATTAAAGCTAAATGAACAAATGAAACATGAAGTAAATGTTTAATTAACTAATCAAAAATTGATAAAATTAATTAATTAAATTAAGAAAAAATAATTAACAAAACTAATTAATATTTAATAATAAAATCATCTAATTAATATCAATATTTGATTAATTAACTAAAAACATATTAAAACGTGCAAAGATGAAGTCAAATAACAAAATAACAATTTAACAACTAAATGACTAACACATAAAATTAATTAAGTAAATTAAAAATATTTAATAGAAACTAATTAATTTAAATTAAATATAATTAATTAACAAAATTAATTAACAAAATAATTAACAAAAGTAAAATTATAACAATTAAAAATAAATGAAATAATAAAAAGTAATTGAAACTGGGCTTAAATTAGTAAAATAAGGGTGTATGCTAGAGAAATTTGGAGTTGGGCCTGAGGTTAGATCGGTGGGCGTAAGGATTCTTTCTATTGGAATCCTAACAAACCAAATAGAGGGTGCAACTGAGTAAATTGGCAATTGGGCTTAGGAAAACGAGTTTGGGCCTTAAGGGCCAAGAACTCCTAATCTAACTAACAAAACCCTAAAACAAGCTATACGATCGCTCAATCCATTCTTGTTATTGTAAAAAAAAATCACGCTATTTCTCTAAACTTCCTCTCTATTCTATTTCCTCGTTACTTTTTCCTTCCCTTTCATGCTCATCTTTCTTCTCTTCATTGTGAAAACAACAACAATAAAAAATCATGTGATCTCTTCTCTATTCTCAGATGATTTTTTTTTCATGCTTAACATGAAACAACAAATAACTATTCTCAGTTTTCAGATTCGGTGTTTTCAACAGAATAACAATAACAAATACGATTCGACTCTATTTCCTATCCTTATTAAAATCAACAATTCAATCTGTGGATTCAGAGCAACAATAATAAATTCCTTTCGTCATGGCTTCAGAGCATAGCACACAGTACAACATTAAAAAGAGAGAAGACTTACAAGCTCAGAGCTAGTCCGAGAATTCCGACTCCTACGTCAATAAGAAAGAAATCCAGAGGTAAGCTGCTTCTATATTCTTCTTAATTCTAAAATTTGATTCTGAAATCCGAAAATATGAGGTTGTGTTGCTTCTTGAATTTTGCAGGATAAATTGATTGCTTGGAGAAAGTTTGGTTTTTTCACTTTGACAGCATAACAATTCTATTCTTCTTCTTCTGATTTTCCTCCTCAATTCCCTCTAATTTTCTCTCTGTATTTTTGTGTCATTTTTCTGTTGATCTGAAGCTGTTTAAATAGTGAAGAGGATTGAAATTTTGGTGAAAATTTGAGGGGGAAATTGGAGAGGGAATTTGAATTTTGAATGAATAACTTTGTGAAGTTTTGGAGAGTTTGGTTGCTTGATCCGTGCCATCATGTGAAGAGGATTTCTGGTCGTTGACAAGGAATAGTGAAGGGCTTGGATTGCAGTTTGGATGAAGTTTGCAATGAATGTGTAATTTGGAGTTAAGAAAACTTGCTGCAAAAATATGTGAGAACCGTGTGAACTTGGATGTGGAAGTTTGGTAATTGGGAAAATCGTGACTTCATCTTTGTGGTCCCTCCAATTTAGGGGTGGCAAAGCAGGTGACCTGTCCCGTTTAAACTCGTCTAAAAATGTGGAATTTGGTGACCAACGTAGGGGTCTAAGCTTAAAAGTCAAGTCCGCTTCATTTACTAACGAGTTGGCGGGCCAGTCCGTCAATTTTTAATTTTTTTAATTTTATAATTTGATTTAATACATCATTTAGAAATTTTTTAATTATTACCAAAGAGATCGATAAAGAAATTTTTTTTAACAACGCATAATAGAACTTCAAGATGTCTTAAGTCCAAATAATTCAAAAAATTTAATAAATAAATACCAATTACAAAAAAAAAACAAAAAAAAACTCAAACATAATAAAAAATATCAAAATAAATAAACAATACATATCATCCTAATCCTATTTAAAAAATAACTACTAAAAGAACCTGATTGTACCTGACCAGAATGGACCGTCACAGCTTACGTCGAGCAGAAGTCAAGATAGGAAGTAAGAGTGAGTAAGAAGTGATAGGAAGTAAGAGTGAGTAAGAAGTGATCAATATATGACCCTCGAGTGAGAGGGTATTTATAGCCCTCAGCGCTGGACCAAGGTCCCCTCATTGGGCTGGGCAAGCAGGCCCAAAATGGAGGCTGATAGGTTCTACGTGAGTAGTGGGGACCAGCACGTGGTCCTCTACTTGGATGGGTTCTTCCGCATGACCAGGAGAATATGGATGCGGTTTTTTCGGGGTCTAGTGGACTCCGTGATGTTCAGAGGTGTTGATAGCCAGTCCTACAATGAGGATGCTCGTGGGGTATTTCTGTCTGTCGGGAAGGATCCTTGCCAGCCTCAAGCCGTATGAGAGAAATAGTCTTGCTCGAGGAGAAGCCATGAAGATACTCTCGAGGTCCTCTTGTCCGGTGATGATCCTTCTCGCGTCTTCCTAGGTCTATCCCCATGTGGCAAAGCAGCGTCCATACAAAGAGTAGGGATTATTGCCCGACCCCGTCGAGGGGGGGGGGGGGTCTGATCAGCTGGTCTTAAACAATACGAATGGGTTGGGCCTTATACGGACTTGGGCCAAGAGCAGGCCCAGTCCAGAATAGGAGCACCCTAAGTCGTTGCTCCTGATGAAGGAGTTATGACTTAAGTCCACCTTTTCCTTTACAAGGAGCGCATGAATCAATCGGGGATCTTTTATTGTGTCAATGGAAATCGTCATCGGTACACTGAGTACTCGAGTAGAGGTCAAAATAGGCTTGATGGGGGAACGTTCCAGTTGTTCTTTGACTCGCGGGAAGAGAAAAGTTGGCAAGGTTTCGCCACATGGTGTGGCCTTTGGGACTCTAATGATGGCCTAGGGAGTAGGGTCCATTATTACCTGGGCGCGTAGATGTCGAGGAGAAGGGTGATTGGTTGGCTACCCGATGCAACGTTTCGTATTCCGCGTTAGCTCTATATATAGCGCCTTAGGTCCCATTTCCCACATTTCAAATTTTTTATTCACTTTTTCACGCTCTCCACTCTCTCTGTCCCCAAGACCGTTTGCTGCTTTTCCCAACCGTCACCGCAACAAAGTCTGTCGTGAATTCTTCCATTTACTCTGTTCAAGTAAGTGTTTTCCATAGTAATCGTTGTTTAGATTCGCTTTATTCATCATTATTTATAGAATTTCGCGACCGGGGGGTTGCTCGGGGAGTTCATATATTTGTGCGTAACATTTACGAATGAGCCCGTAATATTCGTCCGCTCCCCGTGAAACTCATGAATTCTACTTGGGGATTGATATGCTCCCCGGTGAATTCATGAGTTTGTCTGATAAAGTCCTATGTTCCTCGCAGAACTCATGGATCTTCCCGCTATGTTTATCCTTAGCCTGTGATACCCATTAAACATCCTTTCGTTATTATCACCGTCGTGCGATCTTACGAGATTTATATAGGCTCTACGTGTTGATCGTGGGTCGTGTATGGTCCTTGCTGCTCGAGTCATCGTCAACCTACTCTGGGCATAGCCATCCCCTTTTCACTCATGCTGCAATGGAGGGGTGGACGTGATTTTGCTGTCGAACTCACTGGTTTCCTCTACTTTACAGGTGAAATGGCTGATACTCCAGAGTCATCCAAGCACGTAAATATCGAAGGGACAAGTACTGTCGAGAAAGGGTTCCATCTAGTCAATAGGATTGACGACCCTGCATTGTCCTGGGTCGGGCCAGAACCTCGAGGGATAGCTTCAATTTATAGATATAGTAGAAGGGAAGCCTATACCGTCGTCGAGCATGGCAGTGATATGGAAGGTGTTGTACCCCAAAATTTGCCCTCCCATATTTCTCAAAACATTTCAAGAAAAATTCACAAGTCCAACCTGGCGTGTCATATTCAGGTATTCTTTCGCCAAGATATCTCTGATAACGTATTCTCAAATTCAGGTTCGGCTCAAGAGTCAATTCTTTAAAGAAGGTATCCGAATGTGCGAGTTTTCTTGAAGAAATATGGTGAAAAAGTGTGCTGAAAGTGCAGTTTTTACGCGCTAAAAAATTCATAACTTGAAGATCGTGGCTCGTTTTGAATCCATTCCGGTGGCCAAAATTCCGTCTTGACATTATCTACGTTTTCATCTCTCACGGCTGGAAGCCAATTTTGATCAGAAGGTCTTCAAAAATGTGGATTTATCAAGTATTTTCATACAGAAAATTTGTGACAGAAGTTTATTTGCGTCATGTTCAGAAAATCATAACTTGGTCGATTTTCATCGTATCGAGCTGGTTCTGGCGCCAAAATTTCACAAATTGAGTTGGCTACATTTTCACAGAAGGTATTGAGTTCAAACGGTATTCAAAAGGCCTTCGTTTTTTGCTCAGAGTGCGTGACACGCTGAAAATCCTGAATGCTGAATATTATTTCATCTGGGCCGAAACTTCGAAAATTCATAACTCGGTCAATTTTTATCGGATTGGACTCATATTTTTACACAAGGTTACTGACTCATAGATCTACAACTTTGCTTCAAAAGTCGAGACCAAATTATGCACCGATCAATACCAGTTTTTTATTGAAGAACGTGTCAGAGTCGACACTGAAGCCCAAAATAAGTTTGTCTGAGCTGAAACTTCAAAAATTCATAACTAATTCACCGTTTATCCGATTGAGTCGATTTTCGGAAAGGAGTTAGTTCTCGATGTCGGCTACATTTTGTTTTCACATTTCAATTTCAAAAAATGCACTTAAGTCCCTGTGATTTAGCCTGGAAAGTGACGAATTCAAGTGAATATTGGAGGCCCAATTGCACATTCAAAGCCCATTTGCTTTACCCTAATTTTCATTATATAATCACCTTCTTTTCACACAAAAGAGGAGAAAAGAAAAGAGAAAAGAAAAGAGAAAAGAAAAGATAAAAAAGGAGAGGAAAAGAGAGAAAAAACCTTGCCACAACACTGTTGGAATATCAAACTCTTTCAAGAACCCTAAAACCTTGAAATCCTTATTACAAATCCCTCTCTCACTACAAACAAGCCATCACAGTTATAAACCAATACCTCACTACTTCTTCAGTAAGGATAAGGCTGGCTTGATCTCCATGATCCTAATTTTCCAGTAAGGCATAAAAGCATTCAGGTCACTAATCTTCCAGTAAGGGTAATATTGATTTGATCTCCATGATCAAAAGGGTATAATCATTCATACATGCCATATTGTGCCTAAACATTAAATTTCTTCATATGTTGGTTTTATTTGAATTTTTATGATTTTATTTAATGTGTTCATGAGGTTCAACACTGCAGATTTAGACAGGATCCCATGCAGGTTCATTAAGGAACGTTGAGGCCAAAAGCCAAATGGCCAAAAGGCCAAAAGCCAAATGGCCAAAACAGAACATTTTACACATGACCTCAATACATGGCGAGACAGACATCCTGAGAAGATTAAGGAACGTTGAGGCCAAAACGCAAATGGCCAAAAGCCAAAAGGCCAAAGCAGAACAACTTATGCATGATGAGGCCAGAACACAAATGGCCAAACCACTCCAATTCACCTCCAAAAAGGGGACAGAAACCCCCCAAGGTATTGTATTTTCTTTCTTTTCCTTATTTTATTTATTTCAATTATTTCTTTTTTTAATTAATTCCTTTAATTTAACTTATTTTCATAAAATATAAAAAATAGTAAAAAACAGAAAAGTCATAAAAATCAAAATATACTTATTTAATTAATATTTTTTGTAAATAAATTTCACTAATAATTAATTATTTATTTTTATAAATCAAAATTGCATGTAAATAATTAGATTAATTTTAGGTTTTATTTTAACATGTTTTTCTTAATAAATAAAAAAATTAGAATTAGGATTAATATTTTAATTTCATTTAATTCTCATAAAAAACCATAAATACAAAAAACCTCAAAAATAATTTCTTTTTTTATTTTAATTTAATTAATTTGCTCAATATAATTTAATTTCATTAAAAAGGGTCCAACGCCCTCGCTTTCAATTTCAATTCAATTCGCGCATCTTTATTCCTTCTTTTAAATATTTATGTAATTCTCCCAAAGCCATGTAACTCGGACATTTTATTTCTCGCATTTTATTTCTTTATTTTATGTCAAATCGGGTCCTGGTTTAATTTGGCGATGTGGACCCGCGCCTTTTGTAATAGCTTAGAATCTTTTACTTTCCGCAATTTTTTAACTGTTAATCAAGGCATGAAAGAATGAATGGACAAACATAAAAACAAACGTTAGATCACCAATAACATGACAAAAGACAAAAATATCTGAAAACGACACACAAATCACACACCACCCCTAGGGTACGCCTCACTGTTGCCTTGCCTCGAAAGGTGATCGTCGAGTAGAGGATGTCTTAGTAAGTCCTCATGATCCGGGAACCTGTCATGAGGGTAGCTTCTAAGGTGTCTTCCCATTGCTCTGGTGATCACCATGTCCCGAACCTCGAATTGACCCGAACACCTCCAACGGTGGTGCTACCTACCTCTCAATGGTGGGATGGCACTACTTTAAAGGACATTTACACAGACGAATTCCTTAGGGTAGGTAGACAACTCTAGATACTTGCTCTAATTTCAAAAACAAATCAAAAAATACTTTTCACACCGACACCTTTTCAAAAAGCTTTCGAAAGCAATTTTTCAAACACTCTTGAGGACCGATACAAGAGTCGAACTAGAATTTTCAAAGAAACTTTTTAAAACCCACATTGAAAAGCAAACAAACCTTTTTGAAAACACAATGAGCAAGTATCTAAGAGCCCATGGATAACCATGGATAGAAAGGGTGCTAACACCTTCCCTTTCTATAATCTACCTCCCGAACGAGAGCAATCTCTATAAGGAATTTTTCTGTGCTTTTGTCCTTTCCATTTGGAGAAAATAAAAGACGGTGGCGACTCTTGCTTACCGCGACATTGCGCGAACCAGCGTTAAATAGTCAGTTCCAGATCCACCGATCACAGAACTGGCGACTCTGCTGGGGATACTTATAAAGTGAGGTGTACCTTAGGACTAAGATCACTTGTGTTTTCAATTGTCTGAATTGTTTGCTTTAAATTGTGGGAATGTCTCGGGAGTTCTATAGATCCTAACCCGGATCTGGGGGATACCTTCTTAGAAAGTAGCAACAAGGCTGTGAGGGAACTGTGCGGGGTATACCGACATGGTTGAAACAGTCTGCTACGTTGATGTGGCACTTTGGTGTGTACCGGTAACCCTTGAGTTCAGTCAAGGAGAGTACGGGGCCTCCGCATGGTGTCGTGAAGCATCAACAGACCTTAGGAACCTTAATTGAACTATCTTGGCCTCTTTAGGGTAGTGAGATAACTGACTTTGGTGCAGTCCGAGGTTGGTTGATACTCGATACTACACTCAATTGAGGGTTGCTTTCCTGGAATATTTCGGTCGCCAGTTCAGTGGCTAAATCGAAACGATGAACAATGAAAGCAATCCCGTGATATTGGGACCCTTAGAACCCGGTTACTTCTGACAGGACAGGTTGAGCCCACCAACTTCAAGAGGGTAAATACCCAGACCCCATGCTGGCCTAAACTTTAAGGGCTTCTCTTGTGTGACTTGTGTGCCTTCGTACTTGACTATTTGCATGCTTGTTATCTAACACAAGTTTCTTGCAGGTTTTTGTTTCAGTCCTTAACTAGGACTCATAACAAGGCTTACTAAGTTTCTTGCAGGTTTTTGTTTTAGTCCTTAACTAGGACTCATAACAAGGTTTACCGAGTTTCTTGCAGGGTTTGTTTTAGTCCTTAATTGGGACTCATAACAGGGTTTACTGAGTTTGCTTGCAGGATTTGTTTGCAGTCCCTAATTGGGACTCATTACAGGGTTACTTACATTACCCCATGCATAGCATGACATCATACCATTGCACACATCCTGCATAAAAAACTAATCCATTTCAAGGATCTCAAAGGCTTGTGATGCAGGTCATGATGAATCAAACATCCAGCAAGGGGCAAAGAGGATTTATTTTCCTCTAGATAAGGTTGTCAGGGGCTATGACCCACTCGATATGGTGAGCTCTGACTCCCGAAGAAGGTTCCCCTAACCAAGTTTGTTTGGAAATCAAAACCAGACATGATGATTAAAGTCAGGGGCTATGACCCACTTGATATGGTGAGCCTTTGACCCTTGGAAGAGAGACTCTCAACAAATATGAAGTTTCTTTCAATCAAGCTACCGGATCCAAACGCTAACAAATTTTCTTGTTTACCCCGCGAGGTCCTTGAAAACATTACATGCATGTCATACTCATCATTGCATAACAGGTATCCTTGTTGCAGGTCACTTACCTTTCTCGCTGTTTATTTCAGCAATGGCTTACCCACAAGATAACCAGGACTTTCTTGCTCAAGAGACTCGGTTCGGGGAAATCCTCCTGAATCTATCCAAGGGGCAGGAGGAGCTAAGGACACTTCTCATGGAGACCTTTGTCAGGAACAGTGCTGAGGATGAAAGGCTGAAACACCTACAAGCTGAGGTGGATATATTGAGGGTCCAGATGCTGGGGCAGGTGACTGCCATTCAAGGGTTAGCTCAAAGACAAGATGAGCTCTGGTTTCTCATCAACCAACTGCTTCAGGGTAACAAACTGGGGCAAGAGTATAAGGGCAAAAAGCCAGTCATTGTTCAACCACCTTTGAGACAAGGAGGTAAGGGGAGAGCTCCTCAAATGGCTCCAGTGTCACAAATTCAACATCACAACCAACAAAAGAGTGAGAGAAGGCAGTTCACTCGGCTCAGCATGACCTTATCCTAGATATTGCCACAGTTGCTGGAGACCAAGATGGTAACTCTAAAAGAAGCTCCGAAGAGCCAAAATACAACGTCACCGAAGTATAACCCCAACGCCCGCTGCGCTTATCACTCTGACAGCCCGGGGCATACTACAGATGATTGTTGGAGCTTGAAAAATAAGATCCAAGACATGATCGACGCTGGAGAGATTCAGTTTAAAGTACCCAAGACTCCCCACGTGATCACTGCTCCCTTGCCAAAACATGGCTAAGGATTGAGAAATTTTTGTTCATTCGAATGTTCAAGTTGCAATTCTCTTTTGTTCAAACATTTACTCATGTTAGAACATTGTTATTTCATTAATGCATCGCATATGTCTGTTTTGAAGCAATATATTCGCGTTCACTATATGCAAACTGTTTTCATATTTTTTCTGATGTCAACTCTTGATCTAAAATTCTAAAGCCTCTTGAGGGAGGATGACGAAAATGATACCATAATCTACAGTATGCTTTTGAACAGACAGCGCTGATGAGGTACAGGCATTGTTTCAATCCCTAAACACTGGAGTTATAAGGATGATAATCCCTCGTCAACCCATCTGAGCCAAAGAAGTAGGAGTTTTTCTTTTCGAAATTTAAAACCCTTAATCATAACCTGGGGCAGGGTAGTCTCTCAGTTGATCCAAGTGCATAACGAATGGCACCAAAGAGGTCCTTACAAAGCAAAGAAAAACAGTGATGGTTCCAAATAATCAATAAAGAAAGGCAGTTATTATCTCAAAAAAAATAAAAAACCAATAAGTCAAAACCCACGAAGGAGACTTACAAAACTGGGGCATCCCGCTGACTGTAATTCCAAAAAAGGAAACAGTTCAGGCAAAAAAAGAAAGGGATAACAAAAATCAGACAAGAAAGAGGTCTTACAAACCCTCAATAAAAAAGGAATGACTGCCTATTCAAAATAAGTTATCAACATCTGAATCATCACCGGAAAATCAGAGCAAAGACTCAAACAAGGTCTAACGTATGATCAACTGAGTTTAGGTTTGGAGAACATCACGAAGAGCGGGTGGGTACAAATAAAATTTGAGCCTTTATCCTTTGTTTCTTAAACCGTGAACCAGGCCACGTTATAACCCTCAAAAGTCCTAGCTGAAGCATGGGTTAGTTCGAAAGCATACTGTGACGAAAGGTATCCTGACTCCTTAAGGCTTACTATAAAGAAAGAGTTGACATCACGTTTTACAAACATTCATTTGTTTTATGAAAAAAAGAATGCATTTTCAAAATCTTCAAGACAGACATAAGCTTTTCATTTTTGATATAACATTGTTTGCATATGACTATTTGTTTGAACAGCAGGGAAATTCGCACGATGAAAGCCTAGTGAACAAAGGCACTTCCAATCAAGGGGCATGGCCTGATCATTGTCCATCATCTGGGGCAGTCCAATCAAGATTCGGAGAATCTCTCAAGAGGCCAAATAACCTGGGGAAAATCTCCGCTTGAGTCACTTGGGGCATTCCAGCAACGAATCTTGCCTGATCAAACATCGCCTGGTGGCATGGCAAAACACTTCTAACAGGGGCAACTCCCTACATTCTGAAAGCACGGACATAGTCAAAAAAATACTACGCATAATCAAAGACCCGCTAGGTTGACATACCTAGGAAAAAATAAGGGCTTCCCGGCGAACCAAAAGGGTTCGGGAAAAATAAGGGATGAAATGAAAAATCTGTACACCCGGCAAGTCGAAAACCTGAAAGGGCGGCTTGGGCAAAAATGGGTATCCCGGTGGACTGAAAACCCGAAAGGGCGGTCCAGGCAAAAGTTAGGGATTAAAGCGTATGACTATGTCCTGTCATCCTGTCACCTGCCTACCAGAAGAAGGTTTGTCCATAAATAACTATCAGCACCTCACAGGTCTTCCTCTCATACCTCCAAAACAGGGGCAATAAAGAGTTGCTCAAACGATCTAATTGCTCAGTCCTCCAAGGTACCAAGGTGAGTTCAGCTGAAGAACATAACCAGATATCCTAATTCCCTAGAGAGTGAGTCAGCAAGTCAATACACTCTCCTCAAGCGAAGCTACTATCAAACTTAAGGAAGTTGAGTATCCTCCAGCAGATCTCAACATTCCCCAGCAGCATATATATTCTTAACAAGCATCCCCGACAGTCTTGGTCTAAAGATTGTTCCCCGGCGGTATATCAAACATTCAGTGGAGTCACTTCCCCGATACAGTTCAATACTTCCCCAAGAGAGTCCAATCCAGTTTCCCCAGGAAAGTGGAATCCATCTCCCCAAGCAGTAAGCTTATCCCCAGTAGATTCTGGAAGCTTATCCTCGCAGAGCACGAACGCGTCATCCGGCTTTATTCAAAGAGTTATTTCCTTACCAGGATATAACTGGGTTATCCTCAGCCAAAAGCCACGGAAAGGTCGTCGTCAACACAGTTCTTTCTTATCCCCAGCGAAGTCTATCAGCACTTCCAACACAACAAGGGTATCCCCAGCAAGTTATTATCAACATTCCAGCAAAGTACCTCTCTCCCCACAGAGTATTGCTTCCCAGCAAGATCGTTAGAGTACTTTTCTCCCCGCAGAGTAATCCATTCGCCAAGGTTATTCCTCAACGGAGTTATCCTCTCCTACCGGTATTCTTGCAACTATCATCCCCAGCGGAAGTAAAAGCTTATTCTTCAACATCAGCCCAGGAGTGACTTCCCGGCACCCGTCAAGGATTTACTTTCCTAGACGAAAAATACATTCCTAAACATAACATACATCATTATAGCATGCATAGACGCATCATATCTTACAAATCTCATCTATGTTGAGAACATCATTGCCTGGTCCATATCATGCATTGCATATGACTGACTTTTACCTTTCAGGAAAGATTCAGCTAAATTCTCAATCATATTTCAAGACCTAGACCGGTTCAGTTGATCGACTCCAAAGATTTCTTATCCAGTCCAAGGCCTTCTCTAGTCCAGCTAAATCGACCCCAAACAGATTTTTATGATGAAGACTCAGTAGAAGTTATTTCAGGTTTTCCTCAAACGTCCGCTTTTGAGATTATAATTTCCTATGGTTCTCTCCCCAATGTTGTGGAGATGATAATTCCATTCCAGGTTTTTCTCAAACGTCCGCTTTTGAGATTATAATTTCCTATGGTTCTCTCCCCAATGCTGTGGAGACGATAATTCCACCCCAAGGTTTCTCTCAATGTTTGCTTTTGAGATTATAATTGCCTATGGTTCTCTTCCCGATACTGCGGAGGTAGTAATCATCCCAAGATTTTCTCAACGATTGCTATTGAGGTTAAAGTCATCCAAGGTTCTCTCACCGTTCCTGTTGAGGTAGTAACCATCCCTGGTTCATTCATCACCGTTTGAAGCTCCAGATTCAGCTCCTGTAGCCAGTCAGGACACATCTAACACGAAGAGTTTGAAGACCAGCTCCTGTAACAGGTCAGGTAATCTTTTTTCTTTTGCAGGTACGCAAGTTCTCGCTAAGGAATCTCTTACGCGATCTACATCCAGGTGGCATCTATAAGCCCATCCACCTCCCATCATCTCTTAGCATGGCATCTATAAGCCCATCATCCTATTCATCAAATCTCCAAATGACATCTGTAAGCCCATTCCCCGCATCACACTACTATGTGAGCGCAAATTTCTGGGCACTCTAGTGTTCAATCATCTTCCACCTTCGGATTACGAAAGGCACGTCAGCCAATCTGCATCCTCAGGTCTAAGAAGATTGAACAGGGGCAACTGTTGTACCCCAAAATTTGCCCTCCCATATTTCTCAAAACATTTCAAGAAAAATTCACAAGTCCAACCTGGCGCGTCATATTCAGGTATTCTTTCGCCAAGATATCTCTGATAACGTATTCTCAAATTCAGATTCGGCTCAAGAGTCAATTCTTTAAAGAAGGTATCCGAATGTGCGAGTTTTCTTGAAGAAATATGGTGAAAAAGTGTGCTGAAAGTGCAGTTTTTACGCGCTAAAAAATTCATAACTTGAAGATCGTGGCTCGTTTTGAATCCATTCCAGTGGCCAAAATTCCGTCTTGACATTATCTACGTTTTCATCTCTCACGGCTGGAAGCCAATTTTGATCATAAGGTCTTCAAAAATGTGGATTTATCAAGTATTTTCATACAGAAAATTTGTGACAGAAGTTTATTTGCGTCATGTTCAGAAAACCATAACTTGGTCGATTTTCATCGTATCGAGCTGGTTCTGGCGCCAAAATTTCACAAATTGAGTTGGCTACATTTTCACAGAAGGTATTGAGTTCAAACGGTAATCAAAAGGCCTTCGTTTTTTGCTCAGAGTGCGTGACACGCTGAAAATCCTGAATGCTGAATATTATTTCATCTGGGCCGAAACTTCGAAAATTCATAACTCGGTCAATTTTTATCGGATTGGACTCATATTTTTACACAAGGTTACTGACTCATAGATCTACAACTTTGCTTCAAAAGTCGAGACCAAATTATGCACCGATCAATACCAGTTTTTTATTGAAGAACGTGTCAGAGTCGACACTGAAGCCCAAAATAAGTTTGTCTGAGCTGAAACTTCAAAAATTCATAACTAATTCACCGTTTATCCGATTGAGTCGATTTTCGGAAAGGAGTTAGTTCTCGATGTCGGCTACATTTTGTTTTCACATTTCAATTTCAAAAAATGCACTTAAGTCCCTGTGATTTAGCCTGGAAAGTGACGAATTCAAGTGAATATTGGAGGCCCAATTGCACATTCAAAGCCCATTTGCTTTACCCTAATTTTCATTATATAATCACCTTCTTTTCACACAAAAGAGGAGAAAAGAAAAGAGAAAAGAAAAGAGAAAAGAAAAGATAAAAAAGGAGAGGAAAAGAGAAAAAACCTTGCCACAACACTGTTGGAATATCAAACTCTTTCAAGAACCCTAAAACCTTGAAATCCTTATTACAAATCCCTCTCTCACTACAAACAAGTCATCACAGTTATAAACCAATACCTCACTACTTCTTCAGTAAGGATAAGGCTGACTTGATCTCCATGATCCTAATTTTCCAGTAAGGCATAAAAGCATTCAGGTCACTAATCTTCCAGTAAGGGTAATATTGATTTGATCTCCATGATCAAAAAGGTATAATCATTCATACATGCCATATTGTGCCTAAACATTAAATTTCTTCATATGTTGGTTTTATTTGAATTTTTATGATTTTATTTAATGTGTTCATGAGGTTCAACACTGCAGATTTAGACAGGATCCCATGCAGGTTCATTAAGGAACGTTGAGGCCAAAAGCCAAATGGCCAAAAGGCCAAAAGCCAAATGGCCAAAACAGAACATTTTACACATGACCTCAATACATGGCGAGACAGACATCCTGAGAAGATTAAGGAACGTTGAGGCCAAAACGCAAATGGCCAAAAGCCAAAAGGCCAAAGCAGAACAACTTATGCATGATGAGGCCAGAACACAAATGGCCAAACCACTCCAATTCACCTCCAAAAAGGGGACAGAAACCCCCCAAGGTATTGTATTTTCTTTCTTTTCCTTATTTTATTTATTTCAATTATTTCTTTTTTTAATTAATTCCTTTAATTTAACTTATTTTCATAAAATATAAAAAATAGTAAAAAACAGAAAAGTCATAAAAATCAAAATATACTTATTTAATTAATATTTTTTGTAAATAAATTTCACTAATAATTAATTATTTATTTTTATAAATCAAAATTGCATGTAAATAATTAGATTAATTTTAGGTTTTATTTTAACATGTTTTTCTTAATAAATAAAAAAATTAGAATTAGGATTAATATTTTAATTTCATTTAATTCTCATAAAAAACCATAAATACAAAAAACCTCAAAAATAATTTCTTTTTTTATTTTAATTTAATTAATTTGCTCAATATAATTTAATTTCATTAAAAAGGGTCCAACGCCCTCGCTTTCAATTTCAATTCAATTCGCGCATCTTTATTCCTTCTTTTAAATATTTATGTAATTCTCCCAAAGCCATGTAACTCGGACATTTTATTTCTCGCATTTTATTTCTTTATTTTATGTCAAATCGGGTCCTGGTTTAATTTGGCGATGTGGACCCGCGCCTTTTGTAATAGCTTAGAATCTTTTACTTTCCGCAATTTTTTAACTGTTAAGCAAGGCATGAAAGAATGAATGGACAAACATAAAAACAAACGTTAGATCACCAATAACATGACAAAAGACAAAAATATCTGAAAACGACACACAAATCACACACCACCCCTAGGGTACGCCTCACTGTTGCCTTGCCTCGAAAGGTTATCGTCGAGTAGAGGATGTCTTAGTAAGTCCTCATGATCCGGGAACCTGGCATGAGGGTAGCTTCTAAGGTGTCTTCCCATTGCTCTGGTGATCACCATGTCCCGAACCTCGAATTGACCCGAACACCTCCAACGGTGGTGCTACCTATCTCTCAATGGTGGGATGGCACTACTTTAAAGGACATTTACACAGACGAATTTCTTAGGGTAGGTAGACAACTCTAGATACTTGCTCTAATTTCAAAAACAAATCAAAAAATACTTTTCACACCGACACCTTTTCAAAAAGCTTTCGAAAGCAATTTTTCAAACACTCTTGAGGACCGATACAAGAGTCGAACTAGAATTTTCAAAGAAACTTTTTAAAACCCACATTGAAAAGCAAACAAACCTTTTTGAAAACACAATGAGCAAGTATCTAAGAGCCCATGGATAACCATGGATAGAAAGGGTGCTAACACCTTCCCTTTCTATAATCTACCTCCCGAACCGAGAGCAATCTCTATAAGGAATTTTTCTGTGCTTTTGTCCTTTCCATTTGGAGAAAATAAAAGACGGTGGTGACTCTTGCTTACCGCGACATTGCGCGAACCAGCGTTAAATAGTCAGTTCCAGATCCACCGATCACAGAAGGGTTTCGTCGTAAATTCACGATCTTGCGACCTGTAACACCCCAATTCTACCCCACGCAATTAGCGGAAAATCAGAGTATAAAAATTTCCAATATAATCAGGATGTCACATATTCAACAAGGATACATAAACTTGCCATGCATTTAGAATAGATACATAACACTTAAAGAATCGGAATGAATACAACTCTTGAACATAGTCTTCATAACATAAACCAAACTTTGATTAATCACACAGCGGATTCATAATAGTTCTCTAAATAAGATATACCATCTTTTGAATCATAAAACAACATCAATACAATAAACTCCTCAAATAACAACATTAGGTTCAATAAATAACCAACAAAATAAAACAAGCATTCATTTCCCCCGAGTGCTACGTATCAGAGCAAATGACATCAAACTCGAACTAACAATGCTATCGGCTACTCCTCTTGGTTACCTGCACGTTACCAACAAAGGGCAACATTCAAACAGAAGGGGTGATATTCTTAAATCGTATAAGTGAGCGCATGATAAATCATATAGTAGAATCCGTTCATGCAAAAATCACCACTTCACAACAACAATCACAGTAGGATATCATCAAAATGAAACAATTAATTCATCAACACAACAGCTCAATTATACAACTTGGAATGCGACTCAATATTATGCGAATGCATGTGGTACCATTGGAGTAAAACTCCCAACATAAACATTTTCTAGTAATCTCGAGGCACAAGGCATAAGCCCTCTTCACAAATCATTTTGTCAATACAGGCCTTCACAAAATCTGCCAATACATGTCATCTTTAATGAATGCGTGCGACACTGACATGCAACAACTTAATTTACATTGATTGTTCATACTTATAAATTTCTCGCCAATAAAATCCATGTTCATCATCATTATCATGCAATACATCATGCAAAATCCTTCGTACATCGTTTATACAACACAGATACATTCAATCGCAACACTTTGCATTACAACACATACAACATACGCGCACATCAGAATTCTTCCAATAAAATATTAGTCTACTATCATCAAAATTATTACCACATTGTAGTAAATATTTTTAGCTTTCCAACGATCCAAACGGCGCGTCAAACGGACACCCGAGTCAAAAGTTATGGAATTTTCAAGTTTTAAAAAAAAAGATGTCAAACAGTGAGCAATCGATTGCACTAACATGCAAATCGATTGCACCTTGTTCCAGAGGACAAAAATCACGTTTTTAAGCAGAGCAAATTGATTGCTCTGTACTACAAATCAATTGCTTACTGAAACAGAAGAAAAATCCACCAAAATTGAACTGTGCAAATCGATTGCACCTGCACTGCAAATCGATTGCACCCTGTGAAAAACAGTCTTATGAATTCAGAAAAATAGTTGTGCGAAAACCCTTTTGGCTCAATTCTAAAACACGAACTTCATGAGATAATGCACAATCAAACCCAATCCAGACAAGTATATAACACAGTAATACATCAATTCTTTAACAATTCTTTAATCAAATCAATTATTAATAATGCTTATCACAACAAACACAAACCAACACAAATCAACAGACAGTAATAATCCCACATACAAATTTCCATATACAAAATATCACATGCCCCATTATAGGATAAGAAACTCCACCCTTATCTGGTTTGGTTTGAAGGCAACTTTATGGGTCTCCGATTGAATCTCCTCTTGTTCTTCTTCTCATCTCAAAACCCTATTCCTCTTTCTCTTCTCTTTTTCCTGATAACACTATATTCTCCTCTAATTCTATTTCTAATAAAATACTCCTATTTTAATTAATCCTTAATAAACTCAAATGGACCTAAGTGACATACCCTCCCTTAATACTTCACAACAACACAAATTAAGCCCAATATCATATTTAAACTTAATAATAAAAATAATACTTCAACTTAATTCCACCAAATTACATCCAGTTATTTATCATGCCACTAAAAAAAATAATTCCGACCTCGACGATAAAAATTTGAATTAATATAAAATATTCAAAACAATATTTAGTTAAATAAATAATTAAATATTGGGGCATTACAACTCTCCCCCACTTAGAATATTTTCTTCCTCGAAAATAAAAGTTTACCTGGTTCAAATAACTCGGGATAGGAGTCTCGCATCTTGCTCTCCAACTCCCAGGTCATGCTTTCTCCAGCAGCTCCTAACCAGACAACTTTCACCAATGCAATCTCTTTTCCTCTTAGAATCTTCATCTCGCGATCCGCGACTCGCACAGGAATCGTCTCCATTGTGATATTATCCTGTACTTGCACATTATCCATTCAAATCACATGAGATGGATCGATAATATACTTCCGAAGTTGCGATACATGAAACACATCATGCAAATTAGCAAGGTTTGGAGGTAACGTCACTCGGTAAGAAACTTTCCCAACTTGATCCGATATTTGATACGGACCAATAAAATGAGGAGTGAGCTTCTTATACTTCAGAGCTCACCCAACACCAGTCACAGGTGTGACCCTCAAAAACACATGATCACCAGCTTGGAATTCTAAATCCTTCCTTCTCTTGTCATGGTAACTTTTCTGTCTAGTTTACAGTCAATGTCCTCATTTTAATATCCATGAACTATCAGATCTACAAGTTTCACATCTAGTTCCTTGATCCCTTTAATATCCACCAGGAAGTCATTGTTCACTTTAGATATCCTCAACCTTCCACTATGCAGTGTTAACTCGCATACCAACTCAAGTCATCGAACAACTCAATAATTTCCAACTCTTTCATAGCCACTTTTATATTAGGTTCACACAAAATGGTGAATAATTATCCTCTCGATAAAAAGTCAATCCACTTTCCTCACTATCAAGCTAGTAAGACAAGTCTATCCCATCCAATACAATCCCGTCTACTATCAACCTCGTCAATGATACATAAACGCCCAAAAATCCATCACATATTCTCTTATACATACTCGTGGTATAAAAAAACTGTTAAATATTCTCCCAATATCGGAATTGCCACTACACCAAGTACAATCCAAGTCATTTTTCTCCAAATGAAGTATTCACCCAAGTAAAGGGCTTTAATAACATCAATAAATGCTTAGTCTTTCCTTTGGCCTTATAGCCTCGACGATTCTTATAACTTCATATTTGGATCTCATTCCAATCACAATCTCAATAACACCATTTCCACATCCCGGTTGTTGATAAAACTTCCAAAATTTTCTTGACACATGTCAATATTATATTATCAACAAAGCGCAATCCACTCTACCATCTAACTTTCTCTCTTCCTCAAAGATCTCTACACTCTAAACATTATCAATTGGCATAATCTGAATTTCTATGTGTTTGCTCCAATACCTTCACATCCTTACTAATACCAATATCTCATTCATTAACAACATATCATCCTTGACCTCATCTCAAACGAACTGCAATAGTAATAAGTTATGTCAAAAAAACTTCTAGTCTCTGTAACCAACTTCAGAGCCTCTCAATGTAGAAATGCATTTACTTTGGATGGATTCACAGATACCATCACCTGAAATAGCATGCTCAAGAAAAATCATCTCCTCAAACCATAATTTACACCTTGGAAACTTAGCATAATGTTTCCTCCCTCTCGACACAGAAATTCAAATCGCAATGTTCGACATGCCTATATTCTGACTTAGATATTTACTCAATAAACACCGCAACAAACTAATCAAATATTCATAATGCCTTCACCGAGTTCTAAGACATATTATCTAACTATCCTCACCCTTCACCTGAATTCGAAGGTAGTCCAACCTCTATTCTATTAGACTTGAAGACATACTCGTCTACCAGCCAGTCCATCAAATATTCAACCCATCTGCAGTGGACATTTAATCTCAATCGTTACCGAAATTAATTGTCAGTAATCTACGTATGATCTCGTAGTGCCTTCTTTCTTCTTAACTAATAACATCGGAGTTCCCCAAGTGATACACTTAGTCTCACAATTTTATCTTCCAACCATTCTTCCAATTGCTTCTTTAATTCATCCAACTCTGAAGCTGACATCCTGTATGGTGCCATAGAAACAAGTCTGGTACCAAGGACAAGATCAATAGTAAACTCCGCCCCTCGTGACAATTAAATTACTTACAGGTTCTAGAACCATTTTTAAAACAAATTTTATCACGTTAGCTTTCTAGCGCTTCAAACGGAACTCAAATTGAACGTCCAAAACTCAAGTTATCAATTTTTGAAGTTTTTATAAAAATGTTATCCAGCACTGTGCAATCCATTGCACCAAAACAACAATCGATTGCATCCTGTACAGAAGCAGTTTTCCACATATTTTTTTAATTATGCAATCGATTGCACCTTAATGCCAATTGATTGCTTACTGTACACAAGCAGTTTTTTATGATTTTCTATGTACAAAACCCATTCCAACACTTTTCCAAAACCCCATTCTTCTTATAACTCAAGAGGCACATTAATTTTCCAAAAATTCCGTTTTCCAAAACACCAATGCTCCAGTCCTTTTTACAAATCTACTCATATCTTCAAGTTCCAAATCTGACTCGTGATTCACAACACCTCAACAACATCAACGACAATCAACAATCACATACATGATTCCAGCATAAAATTCATAGCAATTCATCGCTCCAGCATTACTCAGGACAATAACGGCACACACAATGGTAACTCAACACTGACAACTTCAATATCAACATGCAATGTTTAAACATTATGACCATATGAGCTTCACCTTCTAGGAGTTATCCTACTTATTTAACAAATATCTCCCGGCATAAGAATATGCATCAACTCATCAAAATAATTCACAGTCCCTTGGTTTAACTCCAACCAGTCCACCCTAAGGATAACATCAAGTTAATCCAACATCTCACTCTAATGACAAGTTGAAATTCTCCCCGGGAAAACATCAAGACTCGCCCACAACTGACACATCATTAGCCATAACATCGCCCTCCACTTCTAGAGATGTGAGCAACACGAGTACCTGATCATTCTCTCTCAAGGACCCTTCGACTAACCGCTAGATATAAATCCTGAATTTGTTACTTCCTTCAAAATTGGAAAAATAATGGAGTCTCACCAACATTTTCACTTATGAAAATCACGACACACTGAAACAACTATTCACACCTGAACCATCTCAGAGAAGCACTAGCTTCTCACCCACTTTTTTTCCCAATCCCACTCCTATAAACAAGTGATTAAAAAAACAAGAAAGCACTGACAGTGTTCCATACACATGTCCTGTACTAAGGAATAACACGTCGATAATATTCAACTGTCACACTACAATGACTCAACAACTTGGCCGGACAGACCGACCTGCTCTGATACCACTAATGTAACACCCCAATTCTACCCCAAGCAATTAGCAGAAAATCAGAGTATAAAAATTTCCAATATAATCAGGATGTCACATATTCAACAAGGACACATAAACCTGCCATGCTTTTAGAATAGATACATAACACTTAAATAAGCGGAATGAACACAACTCATGAACATAGTCTTCATAACATACACCAAACTTTGATTCATCACGTGCCAGATTCATAATAGTTCTCTAAATAAGATATAGCATATTTTGAATCATAAAACAACATCAATACAATAAACTCCTCAAATAACAACATAAGGTTCAATAAATAACCAACAAAATAAAACAAGCTTTCATTTCCCCCCGAGTGCTACGTATCAGAGCAAATGACACTGAACTCGAACTAACAATATTATCGGCTACTCCTCTTGGTTACATGCACGTTACAAACAAAGGACAACATTCAAACAGAAGGGATGAGATTCTTAAATCGTATAAGTGAGCGCATGATAAATCATATATTAGAATCTATTCATGCAAAAATCACCACTTCACAACAACAGTCACATAAGGATATCATCAAAATGCAACAATTAATTCATCAACACAACAACTCAATTGTACAACTTGGAATGTGACTCAATGTTATGCGCATGCATGTGGTATAATTGGAGTAAAACTCCCAACATAAAAATTTGCCAGTAATCTCGAGGCACAAGGCATAAGCCCTCTTCACAAATCATTTTGCCAATACAAGCCTTCACAAAATCCGTCAATACATGCCATCTTTAATGAATGCATGCGACACTGACATGCAACAACTTAATTTACATTGATTGTTCATACTTACCAATTTATCGCCAATACAAGCCATATTTATCCTCATTATCATGCAATACATCATGCAAAATCCTTCGTACATTGTTTATACAACACTGATACATTCAATCGCAACATTTTGCATTATAACACATACAACGTACGCACACATCAGAATTATTCCAATAAAATATTATTTTACTGTCATCAAAATTATTACCACATTGAAGGAAATATTTTTAGCTTTCCAACGATCCAAACGGTGTGTCAAACGGTCACCCGAGTCAAAAGTTATGGAATTTTCAAGTTTTCAAAAAAAATGTTGTCAAACAGTGAGCAATTGATTTTGATATCTGATGTTTATAATAAGTGTTAGAAGTTGTCTTGAGACTTAAGAGCTTTCATGAAATTTTGGTTTCTAATCATCTTTTACTATTTACTTTCTTGATTCACAAATTGATGCTAAGTGTATTCTAATCCATTATTCTTACTTTGTGCCTTTATTCATACATGTATGATAATTATGGTTGAGAAATTGAGTTGCTTATACATGAATTAAGAGCAAGTTTCCTTTGTGTTTATTACACTTTATTTTGTTATTAACATGTTTATGATTTGTGTAAGATCTCAAGATAGTTCAAGTGTTCACTTCCCCTTAGCACCATTTCATTTCTTTCTTTTTCTAATCTATTAATTAAATATTGTTTTAATTAATTGATTTTGTTAATTAAAATTGATTATTTTACTAATGTATTTTTCTTAACCTGATTAATTAATTGGATCAATCTTTAATTAATTGATTCGCATTTACCCCATTCCTATGGTGTTGTAATAATTAATTTATATTGCTCTCATTTCATTTTTCCTACTTTATTGTCATCCCCATTTGATAAAAAGTGTATCTCTCTCCCATTATGATGTAAATAATTTACCTCATTTCTTTTATTTATGCTTGAATGTTTATTATTTATCATCACATACACAACCATTTTTCAAGGAACTAATTTTTGATTGCGAGTCATTTTTATACCATAAGTTGATAAAGCTTTTAAGTATCACAAACGACCACACATAGCCTTTGTTGCTCACACACATTCACAGTTTCATCCTGGCTTTCTCACGGTGATACCTATTCGATTAGTTGTTCCAATTAGTCGTCTAGGAGACTAGCTCACTTTGCTAGTACACTTGTAGTTTAATTTCAATTTAATTATTGCTTTTACTTGTGTGGGCCATCTTGTATGGGCTCGTGTACTTTACTCGTTTATTTTCCCCATTTGAAAGTGCGTATCTCCATTCCCATGGTGATGTAATAACTTTACCGCTTTCTTTACTTATTTCTCTATCGCTTTCTTTATTTTACTTGCTTTCTTATATCAATTCAAACCCATGCATCTCGGTCTATATACCGAATCACAACCAATTTGGTAGTCGAGTTTGCTTTGCAATCACAATAGACCTTCTCACATGCAATATCATCGCTTTGATAATAAAGTTTCAAACCTCAATCCAACATCGAGTTTCTTTTCAAAACCTTTTCTCAATAAAATTGGAAAAGATGGTTGAGATACTTTTATCCCCTCCTTCTCAAGTGTTGGGTTGTTAGTTCTTTTTCAATTTGTGACCCTATATTGGCTTCCTTAAACGAATCTTAATTAAGTGAACCTTGTTTCGCCTCACCTTTTCTTAATAATACTTTTGGGATAAAAAAGATGGTCAGGATGATTTTGTCCCCTCCATCTGAGTACTTGGAGCAATATTCGTTAACACTTATAGTCTGATGCTTGTCTCCTTCATAAAAATAAATCTCAACTCACTCAAATCTTTCGCCACTTGGCTTTTCAATTTAAAACATTTTTCAAAAAGAGCGATATTCTGTCCATTCCGCAACGATGAAGCAACTTTCCTTCCACATGTGAATGTTAAGCCTTTTCCACTTGATTGCGATGATGGCAAGAGTCTGTGCATATTCAGACTCAATTATCCATTCTTGAAGTGGTGCAATCGTTCTATTATCCATGTTTTGGGCAACAATGTTTCCATTCGAATATGATCGAGTATCTCTCACTAAAAAGAATCAACTTACAACATTTGTTACCCAAAATACGAAGCTCTGATTTCCTTATTGCACCATGAGGATATGTATACACGAGGTTTTGGAATCGAGGCGAGTACAATAATAAAAAATCCAAAAACATTTCTCCTTTCTTTATTTTTCCTTCCTTGATTAGAAGAGCGCAAACTTTCACACGAACACAAAGTAACTAAATGGGTACCATCGAGTACGATGGATGTGAGGGATGCTAATATATTTCCCTTGCATAACCGACTCCCGAACTCTCCTTTGATCTCGAAAACCATTTATTTTCTCTCGTGGGTTTTATTCGATATTTCCTCTTTTCTTCTTGGAATAAATAAATCTTGGTGGCGACTTCATTATTTTATATCTTTCAAGACTCTACAAGTCTCTTAATGAAATTGCTGACTCACTATTTTGACTTTTGCCATGTTGTCATGCCATATCATCACAAGTTAACGTTTTTTCTCAACATTTAACAGAAAAGATTAAGTTGGCTAACATAACTGTTTTTAAGAGACCAAACTGTAACGTTTATTAGATAAGGGATTAAAGTAAAATATGAAATTAAGTTGAAGGACTTCATGACTAATTAAGTCTATTTTAAATTATAAAAAATGTTAAAATTGTTATTTATTTTCTATTTTTAATTTTTAAGAAAAGTACAAAATTTTCTTTAGTTTCTATTCTAATTTTTTAGGAAAAGAAAAATTACCAAAATGTTTTAAAAATACAACAAAGATTTTAATTTGTTTTGATTTTTTATTTTTAATACAAAAAAGTTTTAAGTTTTAATTTATTTAGTCTTGATGAGCAAGTAAAGGAAATCAGGAAAAAAACCGATTGATTGGTTTTAATATGGCAAAAGAATCGGGTCAAATTATATTTTGATTTGATATTTTGATTATATTGATCCAAGCTGATTGTGTCCCTTTTTGTTTTTAAACCTAATTTATTAGTATAAATAGGAGGACAATTCTACATACAAGAAAGCCAAAAAGTTGTACACAAAGAAAAACCCCTATTTTACAAAACAAAACTTTGTTTCTATTTAGTAAAAAGGTAAAAAAAACACTTTTTATCAGTCAAACCTTTGGGTCCATTCCCATTTTACTCCCACACCTCTCTTTCTACTAACCATAAAACTTCTTTGTTTTCACTTCACAACCCCCCCCCCCCCCCCCCCCCCCCCTTTTTTTATTTTTATTTATTTATTTTATTATTTACTATTAATTAATAGATTAATTATTTTTAATAAATAAAAAAGAGTTGATTTAATTAGATAATTAGGTTAATTGGTAAATACAAAATAAATAAAAATAACGTAGTCTCTTATTTAAAAATTGAATCTCTTTTACAATATGAGTAAAACTTTTTTCTCAAATAATTTGGATGAAAAAGGATCTCTTAGACGTATGTCTCTGTAGAACCCAGAGTATTTAAATGTTTATCGTTTAAATACTAGTCTTCCGTTCAAAACATGCTAATTAAATCAAATTTAGTTGGAAATCAAATTTAGTTGGGTTTTTATCAGATAAAAAAAGGACTGGTTTGAATGTATTATCTTCTCTTTTCCCCGAGCATTTAAATTCTAGTTGTACTTAACTCGTTGTTTGAATGCTTGACTTTCGTTAAAGATTTACGACTTAAGCTAACATTTTATTTATTTTTTATAAACATTTTAATAATAACAAGAAGGATTGTAAACACTTTTAAGCTAACATTTCCCGTAACTAACCAAACATTTCTCGTTGGATACAATAAATGATGCGGGGTGCTAATACCTCCCCGCATATAACCGACCCCCAAACCTAAATTTGGTTGCAACGACCATGTTTTTGTTTCTTCATGGGTTTTATCGACGTTCTCTTCCAAAAATAAAACTCCGGTGATGATTCTGTTTATTTTGAGCGTTTATACGCTCGGGTGCTTTTGGCACTGTGACAGTAACTACCAAATAACTTTATCAAACCTCGTTATTTAGAAGAAGTCAATCCGTAGATGAAGTGTTTTACAATGACAAATCAAGCAAGGGATCTTAAAGCTTCATAGATTATGAAAGGTAGGAAGTGAGGAAGATTGATTGGTCTGTGTCTGAGTGATCAGTGTATTATAAAGATATAGGAGTAATTCTTAAATTACTAAGGCAACTCACACAAGATGCATATGAGATTAATCAAAAGGGTTCTTAATCATTTAGAAAGTATTTGTACATTGCCTAATCGATTAGGGACTTAATCCAATCGATTGGAGCAAGGAAAAATACTTCTTAATTAATTAGAAATACTTCTAATAAATTAAGAAACAAAACAGTTGTAGGATTTTTTTGGGGATTAGGGTTACCATAATTTTGAACCTTCTAATCAATTAAGCCTGGTACTTAATCAATTAAATAATTAAAAGACCCGTGAATCTTTTTACTTTTTGAGACAATTTTTTCTCCAACAAATAGATGGTCTTTCCTCATTTCAAATTATAAATGATTTCCACTTCCTACTATCTCCATTTTATTTCGTTCTTTTATATATAATTACCTTACTACTTTGAGAGTGAAAGATACCGGTGTACTTTGATTGTGGAGGAATTTGTAAGTTACTCAAGAGGGTTTGTATCTTGTGTAACATCTTTAAAGGAAGTCAATGTTTGGTTCTTGAGCTAAATCCATTAAAAGTTTTGTTTACTTCTTGATATTAGCTAGGTAAAATATTTGTTTCGTTTGTGATCTTAGTCTGTTAGAAGCTCCTATTTGGTTATTGAGTTTAGCTGTCTAAAACTATATTTAATTTTTGAGCTTACCCTTATGTAAATGCTCTGTTTTGTTAGTTCTTGATATGGACTAGTTAAAAGCACTATTTATTTGGGCATTAGTGAGGGTAAAATCTCTTGTTTTTATTCATAATAATAATAATAATAATAATATATAATAATAACAATAATAATAATATATATAATAATAAAAATAATAATATATATAATAGTAATAATAATATATATAATAATAATAAATAATAA